>CM026081.1:15075000-17485000 GCA_014839685.1 Anableps anableps | reverse complement strand
TTTCAATTGCAAATAGTCTGTGGCCCAAGGTAGGCCTATATTACCAGTGCCCCACCCTTTTATTGTATTGGGCTGCAAGACTCAAGCACTCCATACGCAAATGTGACATGTCCTGCCTCTCTCAACGTGAACATGCTGCACGTAAAGCGGACAGGTGTAGACAGAGGTGCAATGCATGCACCTCTTCTCCCCTCTCCTCCACCGTCAGATAGAGCCATGCCCTGATGATGGGCCAGCTAACCATCCAGGTAACAAACAAAATGAGTGAATTTCCTCCTAAAACTCAGATGCAAGGCTAAAACTTCACTTGCCTAAATTTTGTCTAAACAGTCAATGGCATACCCTTCCCCACTACATTGTCTGTGGTTGCCACCAGCAGCCTGGAGAATGTTTAAAATGTAGCTCTCAGATTAAATAACATAATAATAATTATGGTATGATGATCAGAGTATTTTAATATGTAAATGATATCAGCAGACATCTTGTTATCAGTTTTCAGGGATTATAGTTAATTTCATTAATCTTAAATTTTTAAGAATATTTTCTGTCATATATCACACTGGCTATATGCAGAAGTATTCTTATGGCCAAATTCTGTGCTGTTGGTTTCATTTTAAAGCTATGTGGAGGTTTGTACACATGTACACTGTAGGATACAGGAGGACTTCACTAATTTGTTATTATAAAGTATTTGTAGTTTATTTAGTAATAGAACTAGTTGCAAAAGTTTCTCAAGCATCTTTTGTTTGGCAAGTGCAAATACACTTGTGTTTCACTCAACAAGTACATTGTACTATAAAGATTTTATAACTCTTTTTCTGGGAATAGTTGATTTAAACTGTAGAATAGTCACTACAGCTTCTGTAGGGAGATCATTTAGTGAGGTCATCATAATCTTCAAAGACATTGCACCAAGGAGGATGCTCCTTCAAAGCAGAAGAAAGAAAATGATAATTCTCTCTTAAGTCTTTGAGGAAAATACAGTTTAAGGCTACGTTTACACGAGACCACTGCCAGGAAACTGCTGGTATTTTCAGTTGTTGATTGGGGAAAAGTTCCACATTTAGATGGCACCGCTGAGACACCTTGAGTCAGCTGTAGTTGTCATGCCAGGCCACTATATGGTGACGTGATTTTAGTACAGCGCATGCGCTTTTGATCCTTAGCTTCCACCTCACTAGCTTTCATCTCAAAAAGTAAACATTAATCCATCTCTGTCTCTCATGAATGAAGTCCTCATGTGACACATATATATCTTATCAGAAATTGTGTTAAACTGAACAGGTTAAGCAGCACAACACAGCATAATAATATCCGCAATTGATTTTGTTGTTATTTGCCCGTGCATGCATAGAATAAACCCTCCAGCGCTAGGCATGTGTGCTCTCACACTTATGGAGTTCTTCACAACTCCACGGGGGTTACAGAAAATTTTGTCGTGTAAATGAGCAGCTGGATCACAACAAAAATGTTACAGTTTAACTGAAGAGTGGCTCTGTGTAAATGGGGCCTAAGTCAAGGCTGTGGTCTTTGAACTAGTCTCCTTTTTTTCAAGTTTGTTTATATATTTGTGGATTTAAAATGGTTATTTATTTGAGAGACACTAATGTGGCATTGCTATACTGTGTTCTGTTGTTGCCAGTTTGATTGCTAGAGAAACCAACCTGTAGAGTGTTGAACATTAATGAACACCTGCATCAGACAGCATATGGCTGTTGATTTGAAATCAACATACACACACACACACACACACACACACACACACACACACACATACATACATACATACATATATATATATATATATATATATATATATATATATATATATATATATATATATATATATATATATATATATATATATATATACACGATGTTCAAGTTCTGCCTATAAGAAATCTTACACTACTAAGGCAGCCAGCAGTTCTATGTGCTGTACAAGAGACCTTTTTTCCATTTGAGCACCTGTCCCCTAAAATGTCTGTGCACGTCACTAAGAGTAAGTATTGAGAAATTAATTTTATTTTAATATTTCCAGCTGGAAGTATCCTTGTAATTACAGTTAGCATAAAAGAGAAAAAAAATGTCAGATGTAAGTCATGTTTTGTTTTGTTTTTTTCATCATCAAGTCATTTCATATAGTGTTCAGTTGGAGAGACATTCATATGGTCATTATTATGAAGTTACAGATAACTTAAACATTGTTATGAGCCATTAACAGCCCATAATCCAGAGTTGTCACTAGCTAATAATAAAGTGTATCCTTTCTCAGTAAAACATACACAGCAGTTCATTATCTGCCAGAGCTGAAGACTGTTGTTCACATAGGCTACTGGCTTTCCTTTCAAACTGTGTACATGTTAATAAGACTCAAGTCTCAGACTAGAATCCTGAGTCAGTTCTGAGTCTTCATAGAAATATATCTCTTGGCAAAACTGAGAGTGACCAAAGTTTCCTGCATTTGACTCACTCAGAAGCTGCTGTCCCATGTCATCAGTCATGAGTAGCTGCTGAGGCTGCAACTGTTCAGGGATGGTGATTTCAGGGTTATGTGTAGGGTTACTTTTCCACTGAACAGGGTGTAAGGCAAAAAGTTTAAAGGAGGGGTATGTATTTTCCAGGTACATAGTGCCATTCTGTAGCCCAATCAAGTAACTATGTTACCTTCAGTTCAGTGGTGTCATCTACATTTTTGTGGCAGATATACTGTGCTTAGAAACGTATACCAGTTCGTGCAATGTAATCAAAGATTTATCTAGATTTTTCAACATATTTAATATTGCAAAATTTCAGATGCTTATATTTGAATACATGTACCACAAACTTTGTACAAGAGTTGACTTTTGTATTAAAAACATGTTGTAGAATTTATATAAAAAATGTAATTTTTGCCTGCATTTCTTTTGCAATATGTTCCACAATTTTTGTGGAACTGTACCTTGAGTGAAGACTAGTGCCCATGTTGATACCATTTTTTTTTCTAGAAGTTGAAATGAGATCATCATGATCAGTAAAAGGTCTATTCATCTTGGCAATATAATATGCTGTTCTAAATACAGTATCTGTCTCAGTCAGCACAGTGTCTAATAGAACTCTTGTCATACTTACAAGCAAATCCTGATCATCCTTTTGTGTAAGCTCCTGAGCTATTTCATGAACCCTGGGCATCTCATACCATTCCAGAGAGAAGACGGTGCTGTTTCTCTGTTCTCATTTGAGCCTGATGACTGGGTCTTGAAGGAGGCCCTCTCCTCAGATATGAAAATCCTCTTCTCTGTCAGGACACCGGCTGACTTTATGGTACTGCAAACAGCACATCCTGCAGTAAATAAAACTGATCATATTTGTATCATTTTAAGTTTTCCTAATAACTGTTTTACTAATAGCATCTATGGCTGGACCAGGTCTAATCATACATTCACAATTACATTTATTATTAACTGCTTACACTTTTACTATGACAAACTAAAACCTGAAAATGAAATGATCAGACTTTGATATATACTTCTATACTTTTCAAGGACTGCCCTGTGTGACAAGAAATATACTGTAAAATGGTTGCCAAGCATAGTATATTTTACTAAACTTTTTAAGTCTCTGATTATCAGACAGCCATTTACAAATTGTTAAGCCCATAATGTATTGATTTTAAGATATCATTGCTGTATGTTATTTTGTTAAGATATCATGTTACCACATTCATTATGACTTTAAATAAATGTTACTCTAATCTACACAGATTTATTTAATAACTTGTTTCAATAGTTGCTGGATTTTACCCTACTTTCTGTCCCCCCATTCTAACCAAGGATATTGGTTTCTTTTAAATTCCCTAGCCTGACTCTCACTCTACAAGATTACAAATGATTATTGTATCGATTATTCTGATAATTAATCAGATTTTAAAAATAAAAATGTATACAAAAGTTTACAGGAGCTCAAAAAAAAAAAAAAGAAAAGAAAAGAAACGAGGAGTTTTACAGCAGAGTACAAAGCATAGAGCTTTGTTGATTATGGGAACAACAACACACTTTGACACAAACACATTTTTATATTCAAGTATTCAGCTAACTTGTATACTAACCACTTCTACTTACCGGGGTAACGTTGACATCAGCCTCATTATCGCTGGTTTTGGCAATCAAACTGGCAGGTTCCTCTTAAGCTGCCTCTGTGACTTCAGAGGCAGATGGCTTATAAACTCATTGAAAAAGTGTAGCTTGTTTTCTCTTCATTTTCAGTCCATTGTCATATGCACTGAAACCCTCTACCTACTATGTCTTTTGACTCCACTCTGTCTAAGTTGTTCACACCTACATCCCCAGCCAATCATAGCAGCTGAATAAGAAACTAATCACAGAGCATAGCGCTGTGGTAGTGAGCTCAGCCAATGGCTATGAGCCTCAGATGGAACAGGAGGAAAGGGGAGCATATGACAGCAGGTGACAGAGCAGTGGAGAGTGTGTGCTGGTCCTTGTAAGTGAACATAGTAAACACGCCCTGCATACAGACTGTCACTGGGCGCTTTTACGTGGTTATTAGGAAATTCACAAGCTTTTCTAGTGGGTGTATGGCATATACCAGTGTACTACAGACTACACCACTTCTTCAGTTGTTACAAAAATGCTGTATATAGCAAACATAACTTAAAAGAAATTTGACTTCACAATTTGACACTTTGAGATTGGCCTCTTTGCCTTTAAGAAACTTCTACTCTTTGAGACACTCTGCATTCAGCACATTATCACAACGTTTGTCCTTTACCCGTTTACAACTGTTCTTAGGAACGTGGGACTGAGAAGTAGTTTGTATGATAAGCTCAGTAGACGTGCAGTTCCACCAAATGTTTGCTAATTGCAACTGCCACTAGTTTAGAGGAGCTGTGTGGGGAAGGTGCGGGGGAGGGGTGCTCTGTGAGGTGAAAGCTCAGCTGGAGACTGCAGCTCTGAGGAGGAGCTTTGTGGATATAGGTGGTGCTTTGTGAGATCAAGCGCTTAGGCACCCCTGAATGTTTGCCACAGGAGATTCCTCAAGCATGCATGATAGAATCAAAGCAACACACCAGGTATGTTTTTTGATAGAATAACATTACAACATGACTTGAAGCTCAAAAAAGTAAATTTAACACAATACCCTCCCTTTAATTTAATTTCATCTAAGCAGAAAACCTTTTTCCACATGTTTGATGTGTTTGCCCCATGACTTGTGGTGAGCTGAACTTCTTATGGCTTTCTGTCAGCAACAAGTTTTTTCAAGTCATCCTTACAATTGGTCAGATTTGTAGAGTGCACAACTAATAGCTGTCTTATCTGTATTTTTACCCTAATACAGATTCGGTAGGATCTCTGCAGCTCTTCGAGAATTATCATGAACATCTTAACTCCTTCCCGTATTGATGCACTCTTTGTTCAGTTTAGTTGGGCTGCTATGTCTTGGTAGGTTTGCTAACTTGTTTAATATTTGTTAAATAATCTAACCCTGCTTTAAACATTTCTACTTTTTCTAAACTTTTCCAAACTCCTTGGTCTCTATAATGCTGTTGGTTTTCTACTGTTATTTAAAAATGTCTGAGTCTTTAATTAAAAAAACAAAACAAACAAAAAAAAAACACTTTATCCCCATTTATAGAACCACCGCAATACTGAAATTAAATTATCTGGGCTGAATATAAATGCATGTCATACAGTGATAACCCATAATCCTTTCACTTCACAATGATGCACTGAATTGTAAAAGTCTAACAGTAGACAAAAATCATGTTGTTTTTTTTTTGTTTGTTTTTTTTTTTTTTTTTTACATTTACAGTTTGTTTCAATCAAGAGAAACAACTGAACAGCGGCCACTATAGAACTGACTGGAGATTTGGTTTGATTTTTTTTAATTAATAAAAGATAAGCATTTATAGTCATTGACTGGATGGATGAATGGATGGATGGATAGATTATACAACAACAAAACCACTTGACAATGGTTAATGATGTTGCTCAGGATTTTTTAATAAGACGGTGCAGTTATGTGAGAATAAAAGTTTAAATCTTTTACACTTTAAAAGATTTAAACTTTTATTCTCTAACTGCATGGTTTTTAAAAAAAAATAAAAGTTTAAATCACTTTGGAGTTGTTTTGACATTTAGACAATTAATGTACAAGATGTACTTGAATGCACTATAAAAGTGCAGCTGTTAGGAAACCTCCTTTGTTCAAAGGGACTCAGAATACCAGTGTGTTGTGGCATTGTAAATACTGTACAGCAGATTGGTCTGGTTGAATGCTGCAGGCAGCTGGATTTGAACTTCAGCAATTTTTTTTCCAGGAGCAGTGATGCTTACATTTAGATTGATGTTGTCTCAAGTGACCGATTTAGTTAAGTGCAGCACGAGGTACACACATGTTGCTGTTGAAATACAAACACCTCAGAAAAACATTTATTGCACACTTACTTCTGCACAAACATTCTGCATGTGTACAGATATGAAACATCACTGTATTTTTTTGGTACATGTGCATACCTAACCAACAGGGCTGTACCAGATATTTTTGGTACAATTACATGTACCATTATGCTCCTGCTAAATTGTATTGTTCTATCACATAAAATCACAATTTGTTGTGACAAAGTCTGAAAAGGTTTAGGGGTGTGGATATTATTACAATGCCCTGTGAGTATATTGTAATTCACTAAATTAGTGTGTGTACATTCAGATGGCCATTAAAAAAGGTGTTTCTTGTTATGGTTATCTCCAACTACTTGTTTACCCACAGAGCAGTATTTTGTGAGTTGTTGTGAAGACAAGGAATATCTAGAGTGGATGAATATGGAAAGATCAGGCACATTGGTATAATTCACTTATTGCATGCAAATAAACTGACCCCAAAAAACATCGCCACCAAAACATCACACACTAAAATTTTGTTGGACCACCTTTATCAATGATTATGGCACAAATTCACTGTGCCATTGTTTCTATAAGCTTTTGCAATGTCACAAGATTCATTTCCATCTGGTGTTGCATAAATTTTTCACTAAAATCTTGTATTGACAGTGGAAGAATGTTACCACTTTGCAGAGCCTTCTCCAGCACATCCCAAAGATTGTCAGTGGGTCTGGACTCTATGGTGGCCAATCCATGTGTGAAAATTATGTTTCTAGCTCTCTGAACCACTCTTTCACAATTTGAGCCCAATTAATCCTGGTATCATCATTTTGGATTATATCCATGCCATCAGAGATGAAAAAAATTAACTGAAAAAATCAAATGGTCATTCAATATATTCAGGTAGTCAGCTGACCCCATTCTTTCTACACATAATGTTACTGAATCTAGACCTGACCAACTGCAGCAACCCCCACAGGCTGGTACAGTAGGGACTAGACATGATGGATGCATCACTTCAGATACTTTTCTTCTTATCTTGATGCATATCACTCTGGAACAGGGAAAATCTGGATTCATCAGACCACATGACCTTCTTACATTGCTCCAGATTCCAGTCTTTATGGTGGTTTTCCTGTGGCTACACAGCTGTTTAGTCACAAACCCTTGAGTTCCCTTTGCCATGTGCATGTGGAAGTGCTCTTACTTTTCACTATAAAACACAGCCCTGAGTTCTACTATTATTTTTCTTTGATGTGATTTCACCAAACGTTTAAGTGATCGCACATCATAATCATTCAGGATTTTTTTTCCGACCACAATTCTTTTTCTAATACAGTTGTTCCCAACTTTTCTTCCAGTTTATAAAAATGCATTGGACAGTTCTTGACCCAAATGTTTTCTCTGCTTGATGCATGTTGATGATTTGATCCTTCTTAAACAGACAAACATCTTTTTCATGACCATGGGATGTCTTTGCACATGGTTGTTTAAAAAATGAGAACCTTCTCATTGCTGTTGGGGTTAAATAAGTTGTTGCCAGGTGACAGATAATTGCCCACGCAGCAATTATCCAATAGGGGGCTCGTATCTATGTGCTTAGTTAAATCCAGGTGGCGACTGTATTTGGCCAGAGAGTGTATAATGTATTTTTGTCATGTAAAATGTTTAGAAATGCTGAAAAGATGCTATTTATTTTAATTTTGTATCAAGGCATAAAAGGAGAAAAAAATAAATTGTAAAAGAAGGTCTGCTATTGGAGCCTGGACAGTAAAACCCATAAAGACTGTTCTAATTCTGATAGAAATTCCCCTTGATATCACTTAGAAAGGCAGCTCAACTTTTAATTATAACAACAACATCAGCATAACAGGTAAAATGGTTTACAGCTTGCACTGCAAGACTTCAGTGCTTTTCAAATTGCAAAATATGTCATAAAGAAGAGGTAGGTAACAGTTAAATTAATATAGAATATTATTATAGTAGAAATTAAACCATCATCGAAGATATAAATGTATATTTAAGAGTTGAGCTCAGCAAAAACTACAAAGGTAGAAAAAAGTGCTGCGCTCAAATGACTCATCTGTTACCAGATTCTCAGCAAGTGGGCGATTGTGTGCAAGCTGCACATAAGAACATTACAAGCCTGAATGCTTGACCCCAGTGGAAAGAGGATTTGCTTTATTTGTAATGGTGTAGGAAGCATTTTGATGGCAAGGTTTGAATACACCTGTTTGCTAAAAGGAAAGGGTCACGACAAATCAAAATATTTAGTTTTGATTTGTCGTGATTCTTGTGGTTATGCACAAAATTAAAATTACAACATAAATAACACCCCTTAAAGACAACAGATCTCAACCTTACCAAAACAGTAGGAGAGATTCTTGACTGAAGTGTATCATACAGTGCCCCTTAAACTAATAATGAAACACAAAATGATGAAAACTCTTTGAAAATAATAAATTCTCCTGAGGTCCAGATTTTGTTTTTAGCATAAATGTTCTACTGTTTTTAGTGCATATGTTAAAATTGTAAGCGATGTCTGATAAATATTTTTTGTCCCCAAAACCTATCTCTGTAATTTATGACCAGATATTTGCCAGTCCAAAACAGAACCAAAGTTAATAACATCAATGCTTTGTTTATGCTTGAAAGCTCTACATAGAAATAATAAAATGCATTCCATCAACATCAGTTTCACACATGAATTAACGGTGTTCGGGAGGTTACACTGTCCTACCTGTTTTTAATGGCAGATATTTAGCTCCAGCTAGAATTGCAGATCAACCATAATTCCGAATAACAAGACATACTTTTTTTCCTCAGTCTGGCGCTCTGTTTGGCTGTGATACCTTCCCGGAGGAGGACTTCCGCTGAGATAATGCTGCCATCAACTAATCGTTCTCCTTCTTCTGCTGTTAACTTTTTACTTTCATGAACATCGAAAATAATCCTACATCAGATCATCTGTTTTTTCTTGTGCATTCTACTCTGTCTTCTCAAACCCCCAGTCGTTCATGGCAGATGGCCGTTTTTACTGAGCCAGGTTCTGCTGGTAGTTTCTTCCTGTTAAAGGGGAGTTTTTCCTCTCCACTGTCAATACATGCATGCTCAGTATGAGGGATTGCTGTAACGTCAACAACACAATGCTATCCGGTTGCTACGTTTCGTCCAAGAGGAGTGAATGTTAAAAGTCAATGACTCAGTGCAATCTGCTGGATTTCCTTAGAAACTTTTTGAACTACTTTGAATAATTACTGTTTGATATCAAGGATCAATTGGAATCTATGTATGATTGAAATTATTTTTTATTTTTTATTTTTTTCTTGTAAAGTGCCTCGAGACAACATTTGTTGTGAATTGGTTTGAGGCGACGTTTTTTGCAATCGCAAACTGTATCCTGCCAAGGATAAAGTGTGAAATATGATTTTTTTTTTTTTTTTTTTTTTTCCCCTCCACTTACCTAATGTGATCTTTTTTCATCTAATGAAAGGGCAGTAACTCTCAGTGATGGCTGTTGCCCTCAGACACCTGTCCATCCATGTCTTATGTTTGTTTTGTTTTCCTTGGATGGGCTGTACTGAAAAATAAATTTTACCCTTTGGGGACTAATAAAGGAATTCTGATTTGGTGCAATATAAATAAATTGAATTGAATTGAGCTGAGATAAGATCAAACGTCTCTTTTTGAGGTTAGTTAGAATTACCAACATTATTTCTATCTGCTAAAAGAAAGATAGCTTAGTGAGAACATTTTTTGTTGTTTTTTTGTAACTTTCTTCAAATTCAGAAGAAAGTTACTGATACTGGTCAGTATCAGAGATAATTGTGTTTTAAGCTGTATGACTTGGGTCATACCCAACTGAAGAGATACACAAAGGAGCCAACACAACAGCCAACCAGATGCTGCCCAAGATTTTTACGTTGTTATTTTTGACTGACCAGGTCATAAAACTCCAGTCAAAATCTATTTTTCCCATCAATTTTTAAAATGATGAATATTGAAATATTCAGCTGCATTTAATTCTCATTCAGGTTAATTAATAGTCATTCCAAACAAGCTGAACAGAGAATCCACACTGTTATCATACATCTAACAGATGAATATATGTAACTTTTTCTCCCCCCACCCCCCAAAAAAAATGCACAAAAATGGCTTGAATGCACAGTTTCACAACTTCCTCCTGGTGGCTGTTCTGATGTTGATCTGGAGGCTGAATCCACACTCTGCTGCTACATGGGAGACTGGAATTAAGAACACCACTTCAGCCAAAGTTTTGAAATCAGAAAACATTTCTCCAAGTGAAGTGATCAGAAGTTAGTAAGACTCTTTGAACGAGGGGTTTCTTGATCCTACATGCCCTCGCTTCAGCAGGAGGAAAATTCCACATCATGCACTCATTCTGCACCAGTGGTTCAGTTGCACCGGTCTGTGACCCGTAGTGCCCCAGATCAGAGATGATGCTCTGATGGAAAAATTTCTTTTGATTGATTTATTTACCTACATGATATACTCTGTGCATAATTTTGAAAATGTCTGCCCATCTGCACCAAGCGTTCAGGTGTGTGAATTGTAATCTGTTAAAATAACAGATGGCCTTCAGATTTTTTTTGTCATTGTTTTTTAAAAAAATGGAAAATATTCGGTTAATGCAACCCCTAGAGGCAACCCACCAAGGCTGAAGGCTGAACAATACTGGAAAGATAAATGGGACAAGAAAGTGGTTGATAGACCTAGGAGTGGACCACACTAATCTTTCTTAACATCACAATAACAGAGAAGTCATGATTTGAGATGAGTGTGCTGACCCAAGTGCAACAGGAACTCCTTCAGGCTTGCTACAGAGAACTTTAAGATTCCAAACTCTCAAATGCCACAGGTAAGCAGGTCAGGACAGGATGCTACACGACTAGTACCTAACTTGAACATGACTAAATACATGTCAAGACTCCATTGGGGAACTAAGGCACAGGCAAGAACTTAAATACACACAAGGGTGGCTACCAGATGCCAAAAACAAAAAAACAACCTGAACAGGGTGGGTGGAGGGGCACCAGATGGAGGGCCAGAAACCCATACTAGATACATAAGAGGGGAAAACAAGAATACTCAATCCATTCACCAGCTGTGCAACTGGCCAAAGTCACAAAGAATGTCTGGTGGCCCGTAAAGTGGCCAGTTGACCTCCCAAAGGGCATCAGGACACCCAACGAGAGCCATGTCTGGCGGTGGTGATACAGAAGCCACTGGAAGACAGTGTCAGGCAGACGATGATGGCGATGCAGAACCCTCAGGAAGACGCCGTCAGATGGACGACAGCGGTGGCAATGCAGAAACCTATGGCGTGCCCCATCAGAAGAACAACGGAGAGAGCCAGGAGGAAGACTATCAGCGGAAGAAGCTGACACCAGAACCCAGGGACTCCCTGGAGCCGGAATGCTCAGGAGCTCTGGAACTGAAACTCTGGGAAGCTCCATGACTGGAGCACCGAGGAACACTGGAACTTAAGTGCTGGGAAGCCCTGGAACTGGAGCACTGGGAGGCTCTGGAACTTTGAGAAGCTCCAGCATGAACCCACAAAGGAATGCGAGCAGAAGGTCACATAGGAACATAGGAGACCTACTCATGGATCCCCTCATAAGTCCAAGCAGGAAGCACCTGCAGCTGTTTAAGGTGAGACACAGGCTCTGGTGCGTGGAGACAGCAAGGAGCTGGCCCTGGTGCATGGAGATGGCGAGGAGCTGGCTCTAGTGCCCGGAGGCAGAGAGGAGCTGGCTCTAGTGCCCGGAGGTGGAGAGGAGCTGGCTCTAGTGCCTGGAGGTGGCGAGGAGCTGGCTCTGGTGCCCGGAGGTGGCGAGGAGCTCTGGAGGCATCAGCTGGACACCCCAGGAAAGAAGTGCAGTGACCTCCCCAGAAGTAGTGGGAAGCGTTGACCCACTGGGGACACCCTGGGGCTGGAGCACAGTGACCTCTCCAGAAGCAGTGGTGATAAAAAGAAGGAATGTAATCCACAGAGAGGGGATTGCACTCCCAGAAGGGAGAATAGCAGATGTTGAGAGTAGCTATAAATACCTTGGAATACCACAGCCAAATGGTAGCCACAAAGAGGCCACAAGCAAAGCAGCCACAGCCAAATATCTGCAACAAATAAGGCAAATTCTGAGAAGTCAGCTCAATGACAAGAACAAGGTCCAGGTAATCAACAGCTATGCCTTGCCGGTAATCAGATAACCTGCTGGGGTAAAAGGTTGGCCAAAGCAGATACAGGTTCAGACCACAGATGCTAAAACATGAAAGCTACTCCTTATGCATGGTGGATCCCACCCCAAATCCAGTATCCACAGACTTTACACTAACTGCACAGAAGGAGGCAAAGGTGAGGATTAGAACCACTATTCAAGATCAAAGATCCAAGCTCCAAGAATACATCAGAAACATGGCCCAGAGGGATAAAGTGCTCAATGAATGTCTCAGACAATGGAAAGTGGAAGAGAACCCGTTGGAGGAACCATCATGGGAGGAAAATTCCCTGCATGGGTTGTACCACTGACAGATAGCTGAAGTGGCTAAATCATACCAATGGCTAGAGAAGGTTGGACTGAAGGACAGCACAGAAGCCCTGATAGGGTATATACAAAAATTCTTAAGTTAAATTTAATTCCTTTTAATGCCTTTTTAGTAACATTACAATATTTTTAAATTCCAACACAACTTCAAATTCCAACTGTGAACTTCAGTTAGGGGTAACTAATTATAAAATAATAGATTAGTGTCATTTTCTTACTTAGCTTTTGTAGTAAGTGTAGTAATATTACAGTTACTATAGGTCCAGTGTGTTAGCAGGCTTACTGTTGGCACTAGCTTGTGGGACAGAGGTAAAGGTTTCCAGTAATGTCGTCATGCTCGCACAAAACATGGAAATTGGTAACTGCTCACTATGTCATTCACGGATTCTGGACTCCATGAGACCTGACGGCATTCACCCCCATCCAGATGATATTTTAGAAACATGGCAATAAGCCCCTCAGTTGTTACCAATTACTGGCCTGTTCTTGAATTTGGCATACTTTAACCAGATGTCCAAAAATATACATTTCCCCATTTGGCAGCAACAGGCAGGTAACACTATCCAGTAAGCACAGTGCTTTAAGTGGAAAAAAAATAAGCACCAGTATTCCCCTTAATGTCATGAAAATATGGGACAGAAACATAAGTAATATTTTTATATAGATCTGTCTATTGATCTATAGATCAATAGTTTTAATGTAAAGAAATTACATAGAACAAAGCCAGTTCGAAATCAAATCCACATGAATCAAATTCCAAGTATGATGGGGCCACTTTTACTAGCTTCTAGTGTAACTATGTTAACATGGACATGAAAAATAACACAGAAAAATAAAAATATAAAATAAAAGTGCCTTAAAGACATAAAGGGGAAAGCTCCTTTTAGACTTAGGAGTTAAATAAGCTTATAAACATTATGGTCTGAAAAATATATTCCATGTTAGTAAGAGGCCTGGCCTCAATAAGTCCATGGCCCATTAGCAATATTAACTTACCTTTTCTCTGAAAAAAGTATTTATTTCCTTCAGATTTTTTCCTATCATGATCTTCTGTGTTTTTACCTCAGTTCAGGTCTTGCCATATTCTGTTCAGTCCCTTGTAATAATTATTGCTTGAACGTTCTTGCTATATACATTCACTCCATTGTATTTAGTTTCTTGTTTTCTTTCTTTTTTTTGGTTGTTTTTTTGTTATCAAATTTAATTTTATTTATTATTTTATAACATATTTATCTATGATTCTCCAATTATTGTGAAACACTTTGCTCAGCTGAGGTTATTGTAAATGTGTTATATAAATAAACCTTGACTTGACTTAGTTTATACTTGCATTTTGTTCTTTGTACATTTCTATTTAGTTTTCTTAGTGTTTGCCTTTCTTGTTTAATTGTTATGTCCCCTTTAGTATATCTCATGTTATTTGTCTTCCTCCCATTTCTATTGTATTCACGCTTACCAGTAATCTTCAGTAATGCCATCCGCTTGCACTGCCTCATCATCTCCATGTATTTCGCCTGATCTACCATTCAAAGCTCTTGATTTTTTTCTGCTCAGTGCCAGATTCTGTTTTCATGCCCTGAGTCACATAGTTCTTTGCTCCGTTACGTGTCTCCTTTTTTGCTGTTTTTGAGTTTCGTAATTTTTAAATTAAATTTCACTAAAATCATTAGTGGCTGCCTGCGCAATGACTGTTCCACCACGAAACTTGACAGGTTGCCTTAGTGCCTCTGTGTGTGAGCAGAGCATGCTGTTTACGGACTGGGAACAAGCATGTGCGTTTTTTTTTTTTTGTTTGTTTTTTTGGGGGGCAAGGGGGGTTTGCAGCCTGTGCTTTGTGTGTGGAGCTTTAGGGGGAACATATTGATGTGGAAACGCGGACTGACATAACACCTCTTACAACACCGGGAACAGTCCCAGTATGCACCGTACACCGGAAAAAAGTCCCAGTACACTGAGGGGTACAATTTAAAGTTCTATTACTGTGCACTGGTGCATACCGGCCCACTTAAAGTGCTGAGTAAGAGAATATATGGCGAGTGAGGGGCAAACCCACTATGAATGACATCATGACGTTACTGATACAGCTCAGATCCTACTTGCATGTAAAATTAGATTAGGTAAATTCTTGGGATTTTTAGGAGATAGACCTGTACTTAACATAAATGGAAAAAGTCAAGTCAAGTTTATTTGTATAGCACATTTCAGCAGCAAGGTAGTTCAAAGTGCTTCACATCAATCAAATATACAGCAAAATCATCAAAAACATCAAAATCATTGCACAAAATCATCAAAATTATCTAGTCAATACTCATGAAAATCATCAAATCATATGCAAAATCACAGGGATCATCAAGCAAATACCATCAAGTAAATATAGTTTAAAAAATATTGATCGATGATCCACCTAATTTATTTAACCGATTTACACTCAAACTTCCACCCTTTGGAAAACCAAACTTATCTTACCCGGATTTGTTTGCAGATTTATGGTCCAGACTACTAATCAAACGCAACTCTAAACAGGTGGGTTTTCAGTCTTGATTTAAAGGAATTTAGTGTTTTGGCTGTTTTGCAGTTTTCTGGGAGTTTGTTCCAGATTAGTGGAGCATAGAAGCTGAATGCTGCTTCTCCATGTTTGGTTCTGGTTCTGGGGATGCAGAGTAGACCAGAACCAGAAGACCTGAGTAGTCTGGAAGGTTGATATAATGACAACAGGTCGTTTATGTATTTTGGTGCTATGCCCTTCAGTGATTTATAAACTAACAAAAGTATTTTAAAGTCTATTCTCTGAGCTACAGGTAGTCAGTGTAAGGACTTTAGAACTGGGGTGATGTGCTCTATTTTCCGGGTCTTCGTAAGAACACGAACAGCAGCATTTTGGATCAACTGCAGCTGCCTGATTGATTTTTTTTTTTTTTTAGGCAGACCTGGTAAGATACTATTACAGTAATCAATGCGACTAAAGATAAACGTATGGATGAGTTTGTCTTGATCTTGTTGAGACATTAGTCCTTTAATCCTGAAAATGTTCTTCAGGTGATAGAAGGTTGACTTTGTAACTATTTTTATGTGTCTCTGAAGGTTCAGGTCCAAGTCCATCACTACACCCAGATTTCGGGCGTGATCACTAGTTTCTAGCTATAATAACTGAAGCTGAAGAAAGGTATAGTTAGATAGTTGTTCAAAAAATTAATACCTCGTCAGATGACTTTTATTACTTTTTAATGCTTTTTAATGGCCTTAATTTTTGATAATTTAATAAACAACTTTTTAATATCTTTTACAGCCCCACAGAGACCAAGTGATCATGGCAACACAGGAGCAGGCCTTGAGCACCAAGGCAATAAAAGCCCAGATCTACCACACTAGGCAAGATCCCAGGTGCCGACTATGCAAAGAGGCTCCAGAAACAATCCAGCATCTCACAGCAGGGTGTAAGATATCTGCAGGACAGGAATATATGGAACATCATCACCAAGTGGCTGGTATAGTGTACATAAACATCTGTGCTGTATACACATTGGAGACCCCTAGGTCAAAGTGGGAATCAACTCCGAAAGTGGTAAAGAATGACCAAGCTAAGATTCTTAAGACAGCCGCTGTGATTGATGTGGCCACCCCAAATGATGGAAACATTGGGAAAAAGGGACTCAAGAAACTGGAGAAATACCAAGGGCTCAGGAAAGAAGCAGAAAGAGCTTGGCAAGTGAAGGCATCTGTGGTGCATGTAGTCACTGGAGCACTCAGAGCAGTGACACCCCACACTGGAAAAATGGCTCCAACAGATACCTGGAGTAACATCAGACATCTCAGTCCAGAATAGCACAATATTACGAACACCTACGATACTGCAAAGCACCCTAAGCTCCCAGGCCTCTGGTAGAGGACCTGAGTTTGAGAGCCACCCACCCCTCCCAGGGAACAGGCAATGGGTAAGACAGATTTTTTTTTTTCCAGGTGTTATTTGGAAGCCTCTTACCCTCAACAGTGCATACATTTGTAATATGCAGTACTTGGCACTATAATGTTAGTTAAAAATACATAAACATCCCTAATGAAAATTGCTATCCTGAAGGAAGTAAATCAAATTAGCATACTGTAGATGTCCTGACATAATATGCACAAAATAAACAGCATTTGGCAAATGAATGATTGATTTGGTATAATCTAGCTTCATGCATTTCTCAGAAGTAGTTTCTAATTTGCTTCATCCTGCTGATTACATCAACTCCTTATAAGTGCATGAAAAAAAAATTTTTTTTTTTCTTAAATTAAAAATTTAAGAGATCCTAAAACAATAAAATACCTCTTTTTTTTATTATTATATTCAAGTTGTTAGTGTTCCCATTCATCATATCACTGTTATTTATTTATGTCTTTAATTGTCTTTAATTTAATTGTTTACTAATACTATTCTTTTTGGATCCCCTGTATGTGTGTGTGTGTGTGTGTGTGTGTGTGTGTTTGTGTTCGCTGATGAAGGAGAGCTCGAATTCAAAGTTAAAATGTGTAACTGCTGACAGGCTCAATTTCTCAACCTTACAAGGAATTTGAGTGAGTCAACTCTATTGTCAGTGGTAAAAATTCCCTGCTTTAGCAGAACTGCTGTGCACAGAAACACATACCTCTAATTCTGTGCTCAGACAGAAAGTCCAACTTAATTTGGGTTATAGGTATAACCCAAATATAACTCTGGAAAGTTGACTTTCCAGAGAAGGTTGCCACATCTACATCACATGCTGACATATGGTTTTTACATTTATAAATAGCACAAGCATAAGGACAACAGTAACAGCACCTGGAATATGGGAAATACAAAATCAATAGCAGAAAATGATGAGATCAAATATGGGTGTAATCAATACATTATCTGACCAAATTTGTGGAATATTTGAAAAATTAAATATGCAAACAAACCTAAAAATGGGTATCAAATATACATTAATATTTAATGAACATGTTTTTATCTTACCCTTTTCATGGATCGTGCCCTAATATTTTATTCCTAAATAGGTTTATTTTTTATCTATTTATTTTTTTTGTAGGTTACTAAAAAAATAAAGAGTCAAAATGCTCATTATTCAGTTTAGTCTCTTTTCTGCTAGACCAAACCTAGTAACCATTTGTGTAAGTCAAACAGTATTTGGCAACACCCAGGGCTTTTGCAAAAATGCACAGTATAACCAGTGACATATAGTACACATAATATTTTTGACACTTGAAAATTTGTGGAGTGAGAAGTCAGCATAATACTCGTAGTAGCATCTTTCTTTCATCCATGTTTAGTAATTGCTTTTAAAACATAGACTGTACAAAAGATTGATGTTGATTCCCATGAGAAAACCAAGGCGGTACAGAATTCATTCATATCTTGCAGGGGGTGGCTTCTTTTTAATGGTGTTAGCCTGTAGCTTACATTTTATTAAGTACAACGCAAAAGGAATTTGTTTTGTTAATTATAGTCCCATGTAGACAGTAAATCATGCATTTAGAAATTGCAAACTTCTAACAAATTGTTGTTTTGTTGTCCATAGCCACTTGCTTATAGATTATAAAAGACAAAGACAAATACCCTTTCTAAATTACCCAAATATGCTTGGAAATTTAATTTGTGTTATACTAAGCTTTCCATAAAACCCATTTTATGGAAAGCCTCTGCTTTTCTTTTTTATTGAGTTTTTTTGTTGTTGTTGTTGTTGTTGTTGTTATTGTTGTTGTTTGGTTGTGGCACTCGTGGCCTTTATTAATGGTAGCCAGACAGGGAATGGGCAGAGAGAGAAGGGGTAAGACATGCAGCAAAGATCCTGAGGTCAAGAATCGAACCCCAGACAGCTTCACTGGTGCTTCATTGCACCACTCCACAGCCACTGCATTTCAATAGAAATGGAGCTTTACAAGTTTACTTCCTCTATGTGAAATTTAGTTTTCACAATTGGGCTCTTCATGAAGTCAACATGCTGCATAAATACCCAAAGGGGAGAACTACATTTAAAAAAAAAGTTTGTTCTTTTCTGGATTGAAAGCATGTTGAATGGCAACATTTAACATAGTGTATTCATCCCTACTGGCCTTATCACTCATGTGAGCTGATCTTGGATAAGCGGAAGACAATGGATAAATGGATTTGTTTCTAGTACTACAACTGTTATTGGTCATTATTACCCAATGCTAATTGTATAATTATCATTATCATTATTATTATTATTATCATTATAGCTATTTTTTTTCAAAGAAAATATACATAACCCGCAACCCTCAGACAATGCCTTTTGCAGACTGTTGTCCTTTTTCTCAGAAGGTGTCCCTGTTCCATTGAGAAGTAGCAGGCTTTTTGTATGGCATGATTTTTGTGCCACCAGGTTGAGCACGCAGTGAGTCTGATCTGGGCGCACACATCTGCTCGAACGAACAGTAATAAGATTTGTGTGTGTTTAAATCTCACAAATGCTCGCTCAATAGTGCTCTGGTATGCGCTCAACTCTCAACAACTGTTGCTCAGCCTACTCGAGCGCAGCTCTGTTTCTCCACTCGCTTCGCTTTTTCTGTGCTCGCGTGAGGCTTTGTCTGCGCTCGCTTGGCTCTGTCTTTGGTCGCGCGCGGCTCTTTTTCTCTGCGCTCGCCACTTTAGTTAAATGTAACAGAACCAAACCCGAAGCCAGTCACACACAAGTCTTTTTAATCCAATCACATTATTCCGAGAAAATACTGCATTCCCTGGAATGAAAAACAACCAATCATAATCAGCAAATCAAAATAATGCACCACAAGGCCAAACTTATGAAACAAACTAGGAGTAGAAAATATAATAAAATGAGGAATTAATTTTTATACTTGAAGAATATTTAGTTAAGCATACAAATATGCTTAGGTTGCTTACTTTTGCAAATTAGGTAATACTTTTCTTAAGCAACTATGTGACGTGAAAAATGCTTTTGTTTCACTTTCAGGAGTTTATTTCTTCCACTTCCTAAATGGAAATGCAAAACTCTTTTTATACTTCTATTAAGGAAGACCTAGATCCAAAATACATATTTCATAATTTTACTGTCAATTTTTTGGGAAAGACCCAGATGAAAACACAGGCTAGACATTCTTCACCTGAAGACTATTTTTCTCTCATTTTTTGACCATTTCCATCTTTTTAAATAGCTCTTTCCAAAATTTCACCTGCAGAACTCTTCATTTGTTGAAATAAAGATATGGGAAAACAACAAAAAAAAAGAGGTGTGAGTTTAAGTCTTGGTGAACAAAAACCAAACTTTCATAGTTAAAGTTTCCCCTTTAATATGACATTGTTAAAGTTTTGAATCAACTCAGATGGACTGATAATGCTAATTACACTGGGTCTTAAAACCGCCTATACTAACATGAAAATTTACAATCTCATTTAAAAACTATAAGCAAAAGAAAATAGAGAAAACATGGTCCTTTGTGAAAATACAAGGAGACTATTATATAAAATCTGAAATATAGAAATAGCTGAAAGATGAGAGAAAAATAGTCTTCATCTGAATCTCCAAAAATCTACAGTAAAATTAAAAAAAAAACATAGTCCCTTAAGAAAGATGCAAATAAAGTTTGAAAAGCTTTATTAAATATTCTCAGGCTACAAAATTCTAGTGTCGATTTTATTATGTTTTCCTCTGCCACTTTCTTTTTAATAATTTTGACCATTTGGTGCAGTATTTGGTTGTATTTTGGTTCCAGGGAATGCAGTATTTCCTACAGATAATCTGACTGGGTTAAAAAAGACTTGTCTATGATTGGCTGGTTGTTTGGTTCATTTACATACAACTAGTGGCGAGCACAGAGAAACAGCCACGCGTGAACAGAGAAAGAGGGAAGTGCACAGAGAAACAGCCACGCGTGAACAGAGAAAGAGGGAAGTGGGCAGAGAAATAGAGCCACGCAAGCAAAGAGTAGGCTGAGTGATAGTTGTGGAGAGTTGAGCGCGTGCCAGAGCACTATTGAGTGAGCATTTGTGAGATTTAAACGCACACAAATCTAATTATTGTTCGTTCATGTTGATGTGTGTGCCCAAATCAGACTCACTGTACATGCAGATTGGTCACTGCGCGCTCAACCTGGTGGCACAAAAATCACGCCATATTTTTGTAGCCAATTCTCTTGTTGAATTGAGCAATTTGATTTAATTCAGCTTACTTTATTTACTGTATATTATGCCAATTCACAATAAATGTCCAGTTAAGGCACTTTACAAAAAAATTCCAGTTTATATTAAGAAATATACAGTGAATGATCCAATTGATTTAATCATATAAACATATTCAAAGTCAATCACATACATTCTAATTTGATCCTTGCTGTTAAACTATGCAGGCAAGTGCAGTTTATTATTAAATTGGTAAATAGTTTCCTATCTAAGGAAACATAACCAGTTTCATCATGTCAATGACTTTGGGACAATTCTTTGCATTAAGTTATTGACTTTGCAGCAATCTCTCATACTTAGCATGGATGTAGCAATACTATTCCAGAGGACATTGAAGTGAATAAACTTTCATGTATTTTTATTGATTTTTGGAAGGCTTTTTTTTTTCAATAAAATAACTTTGACATAGTGTTGTAGGCTTCAATTGTTGGAACATGATTTTATTTCCAATGATTTTTTGAATAGCTCTGTAAACAGTACCTTAATTGAAGACTGAATGTTTTCTTTGTCTCATAAGCAACATGCCATTGTCTTGTTTATGCTGATTTTGTCTTTTGATCTGTTTGTTTTTTTAAAAATACATCTTATAGCATAAGATCAGCTTCCCTTGCTTTGTACTAAGAACCTTAACCCCTCTCTAGGACAGCCTTGAAGAAAGTCAAATGGATTTGTGCTGCAAAAGAGGAATCCCTTCAAAACCTGTGATTGCAGATTGGATGAAATTAGGGTGTCCTTTTATTTGTCATTAACAACCAAAATAAGCTTCCATAAGCTCAGAAAGAGGTGGTTCCTCTACCTACTTGCACTGAAGATATTAAATCCAGCCTTTTTCAAGGATCAAGCTGTAGTCTACCAGTTCATCAAATACTCTGAGCTGGACATTCATAAAACATGTTTTCCCTAGCTAGCTCTTGGCAACAGCTCAGATGTAATAAATCACACACTGTATATTTTATAACTTGGTTCAAGGGTTGTATGTGGGGTTCTATTAAGACAGTTGCCGTAGATACAGAAGATGAGATTGGTCCGAACATAATTATGAATATAATTTTGTGGTACTGACCTGCACCAGACCACCATTATAGTATGAATTATAAATTTGCAACAGTCTTAAAGTCTCTCTGTGATAAAACTCCAGTTTTTTAACCTTGCACTTTGTCCAGAAGATATTTTTATGTGTTGTAAGACATATCATGAGCCATAAATGCAATGGGTTGTGATTTAAAACTGCAGAGCCTTGCTAACTTTTCAAAGAAGGGAGGTAAGGCAGCCAGAATGATCCTGAGAGAAGATTGGAATAACCAATATCCTGACTGCTTGCAGGGCATCTCAAAAGCTAATTTTTCATGTGCTGAAATGACATGAAAGCTACAAGGATAGGGTCTCTCCTTGTTTGCCGTGTGTATTACAAAATTGGTTTCCCATCCAAGGCCCATCCAGGCAGTAGAAATAAACTCAACATTGTCTTTAAATTGGCTAAAAAAAGAATAAGTTTATATCATACATTAATAAGAGTGGGTAGAACAGATGGCTAGAACAAGGAGATGAACTTGGTTTGTTTTGTGCTTTGCTGCAAATCTTTATGGTTGTAAGACATTTGCAAAATAGCACAAGCCGAGAGACATGCCATTTGTCCAATTACTGCATTCTACCAAGTCCCCTGGTGGACCAGGCTGCAGATAAACACTTTACATGCCCACCAAGCCATTTTAGCCACCTGCATTTTATCTCTTTGTGAAAACAACCAAGAAATGGTTCTGGTGTAAAACAAAACAAAACAAAAACAAATACTAAGAGTTGTATGTCCATAAGAGATGCCAGACCGGATTATTATCATTATTTGCCATTATTTTCGTGGAATTTTAAAATCTATACATATTTCAGAGCTGAGAGACAGCTTTAGCTTACAGTATAATATACTAATTGTTTTCAAGCCAAAGGCTCATGTTGTCCATTACTGTTATGTTCCTATTATTGTCAAAAGTGATAGAATGCACAGTATAGACAGTGAGGTGAAAGTAAAGAAGTTGTTATGATCTGGTGGCAGACAAATATGTTGATGAGGATCAGCATATTTATAGATCCCCTTTCAGTAAATTAAGATAGAGGTGTACAGTCATGAGCAAGCTTTGTTACTGCCTGCAAACTGTTTTGCTGTTTGTTTTTAATAGTTTTGTTTTCGTATAAACCAACTGTCTAATACAAAGATGAGGTTTTAGGTGAAAAGTAAAAGCTGACAACACTCTAACTTACATATATATCACTTCTGCAATATTTTAATCACACTGTCATTAGTCAGAAAAATGAACAGAAGTTCGACACCTCTAATCATCCTGTCTTTTCAATGGCATATACTTCCATGCATGTGAATACACATATATCTTTAAGAAAGAAGCATTTTTTTTTTTTTTTTGTTTTACAGCCTTTTTGTGATTGCCAGTAAAGTGCCCACCCGTTAGTCCCTCCATGTTTTTCCAATTATTTTTTGCTGAAGAGGGCAAAGGGACAAATGGAGTGAAGACAAGAGAAAACGTAAAGCAAGCCAAGACACTCTGTAATGCCAGGGACAGGTTATAAGGAAGATAAATAGTGTGACACTTTAATGGAGCCATATAGTTATCCTTTATGAATAAAGTGAGATTGCTTCATAAAAGGTACAGAACATGATTAATGACAGAGTTGAACTGCTTCCATCGATCCTGGACATAAAAAGACTCTTGAGTATTTACAGCTGTTAATGTTATAACAAATGGCATTATAAAACTCAGACGTATTGTAAGTAAGTCCAATAAAGTGCTATAGACTTGGGAATTAAACTGAGCTTTTGGTTGCCATTAACTTTGTGCCTTAGAAGCAGTTGTTGTTGTTCAAGATAGAAGAATAACAACAGAAAGAAGCAAATACAATAACAGATTTAACAATTTAAACCAATTTGATTTATCATGTGTCAGTTGAGAACAAAATGCTGACACAGGGTACTTTATGGGAAGAAACCCAACAATTAAACAATTCTTTGGGAACATATAAGTAACTTAGGTTGAAAAAGATTTTGCAGCTCCAGAGCCAAAAAAACATGCAGAATGTACACCAAGACCCTGTTTAGACTTTGCATCAACATAAATCCTGAGTAGTCTATTTATATCCTGATGGTACTAGATGTAAACACACTTAAAAATTTTGCATATGTTTTGCATCAAAGTGCCTTCAGAGGTGGCCTTGGATACTTTTATCTACATTATTTAGTCATCTGAGCACAATGCACTGTTTGACACAAAGAAGCAAACACTGATGTGATGTGACTCCCCTTTAGCAGCAAAGTTATTACCTGAAACTCTACCTTTAAGAAAGTAATGAAAAATAACAGTTTCATGATCAAGAGTTTTGTAGACCAACTAGCTCAGCAAACATGTGACTTAACTGGGTCGCAACTGTGTTAATGTTAATGGCAGTTGGGCATAGCTTGTGGCAACCTTTTTTTGTCTGTTTGTTTTTCTTCCTACAAACTGTTAAAGTCCATGTAAAGTAGCAATATATGTTTGTTTTGAGTTTGTCACACCACAGAAATATGTGTTATTAATCACCCAGCCAAATTTGAATGATTAAAAACACTGCTAAGCATATAAAATTAGGCTTCAATAGTAAAGAAAAAGCATCAGTTTTCTCTGCTCTGAAATGCTGGGGACATGTCCACTGGAGGCGCTGTAACCACACCCATGCACAGGAACTTGTGCAGCTTTCAATTACAGCATTTATCTATTTTATTACTTATACCATAACCATGTTTATTATTGCACAATGGGACAAAATGGGAAACCTTAATTACAGGAACTCCAGTTCCAGTGATCATCAGCACAAAAACCTGAAACTACCAGAGATGGACCTGACGGATTACAGCTCCACATTTTCTCCCTCTGCACCTGGTTAATAGCTAGATAGTACCTGGCTTATACCTGCACACAGCCCTAAAAGACTTCAGAGTATGTCTCACACTCTAGCAGCACCTTTTTCTCTTCCCCACATCACCTCATTTCCCCCTGTTTTTGTGTTTATTAAAGTTTGAGAATGTTTGTGGTTCTTCTACCCACATGTAAAACTGCGCATTACTGCTGTTTGAGGAGCTGAAATATTTCCACACATGACCGCGATGCTTCGGACTTATTGATCAGCGATCAATGAAGGAGCGGAATGTGCTGCGACATTACTAAGTGCTTTATTTCTCATATGAAGGCAGCAGGTGGAAGAATCTAATCGCTCTAACTATCATGCCAGTTTAGTAACTTTCAACTGTGTTCATGTTAATGATAATTATTTATATGATAATTGGATTCAGTGTGAACATCAGCTCTAGACTATAAATGGTCATTGTGGGAGGGCTTTAGGGGTGTTCCGATACCAGTTTTTTCTAGACCAAGTACGAGTACTTCAGTGTAGGTACACGCCGATACCAAGTACCAATACCGAGTAATTAACAAGTCCAACTTATACTTCATGCAATAACTTTTAAAAACAAATATATTTTATTTATATATATTTAGATCAGGGTGGCTCTTCTTTTTAAGCCTCCAGTCCCTTTGACTGTTATACAGATTATTTTGTCTTCAAATACTTTATCAAATTACTCATTAAAAGACAAATTTTTCACTGGAATTTGGATCCATAGCCTGAGTCAAAATTCAGGTCGGGCTAAAATTATTTGATGGTCCGGTCAGGCTTTGGCTTCTATGGTGCATTTAATAAGCAATACATACAACGAGAAAGCCAAAAGAGAATGCTCAATAAAGTTATGTTAATCTACCTATAGTCTAAATAGAGGAGTAGGCAACTTACCCTGTTGAGGAAGGAAAGAAAGTAAGGTGCAGATGTTCATTAGACTGTAAGCGCAGCGCTGCACAATAAATGTGCACGCAGCTTCACCCTACTCCGCTCCCATTAATCACACATCCCAGATGACAAAAGCTTAAAACGGGAAAAGTTAACACTGCTTTCTCTAATGATGGTCTAAAAACAAAAGCACACACACAGGGCAGTCTGCTTGTTTATCCTCTGCATATACCTTGAAATATATTCAAACCAGGGGTTGCATTAACCGAATATTTATTTTTGATAAATATTATTTTATTTATTAATTATAATTATTTTTTTAAACTGTGACAGAAAAATCTGACAGCCATCCCTCATTTTGACAGATTACACACACCTAACCACTTGGTGCTGACACAGACAGTTTCAACTTGATGCACAGAGAACTTCACAGAGGTCACTAAATCAATCAATACAAGAAAACTTTCTGTCAGAGTATCACCTCTGATCTGGACGCAATCTGAGAGCTGATGGCAGCGCGTTGAAGAGTTATAGACAAGAGGCTTTGGAGCAGGTCTAACACAGTTGACACTGCTGTGAGATTATTCTCCTGCTGAGGAGAGTGTTTGCGGGATCAGGTAAGGTTCAGAGAGTCTTGCTGACTTCTGATCACTATAATTGGTGAAATGTTACCTTTAAAAACTTCATCTCTGCAAAAGAAAAATTACATGTATTTAGCTTGATGACAATGTGGATTATCTCTTCAGCTTGTTGAATATTAATTAAACATGACAATGAAATAAATTAAATGTAATTTTTATCATTTTAAAAATTGATGGGTAAAAATAGTTTATGGCAGGCTTATTTTGACAGAGTTAGTCAAAATGACGGACAATAGAAAAAGTCTAGTGTGAACTATGCTCCAAACTATGCATATTTTTGCCCCTCCAGCCATCTAACTTCTCCCATCTTCATCTGTTTTGTTTTATTTTGGCGTTTTTTGAGGATCAGCAAATAACTTATTGGTGTATTACCACCACCTGGTATCAGGCCCATGCAGAGACCTTTGGAGGTCAAAGTTAAAAAAAGGGGTACATAAAACAAGATCTTAAAATACCATGCAACAACTAACATCAACAACGCATTTTAATCAAGAATCTAATATGGAATCGTATCATACTATATCACTGTCATCATGTGGGAACAATGCAAAGCAAATGTATTCTATGTTTTCCCTGTTGGGTACAACATTGCTGTTGAGGGTTTGCTGCTCCTGCTACTGACAGTGATGGAGGGCTGTGTTGATCTGAGACTCGTCATTAAAAACACTATAGGAGAGATGGTCACTGATTAGGAAGTATGTTATGAAATAATCTTAATTGCTACTGAGTCTTACTAAATAAACCTTAATAATATCTGGCTGGTAAACCTTCACAGCAGCTCAGCTGCAGACTGCTTTAACAATCAAAATGGCTCAGATGGGCTAACTACATAGTTTTTCTATGTTAGCACCTCTGAGATATATAGATTTGAAAGGTTAGGAGATAAATTATATTCATGAGATCTTGTCCCTTTCAATAAGATCTAGACTCCAGAGAAACTCATCCATGCATTTATCTTTAGTTGCATTGATTACTGGAACAGTATCTTCACAGGTCTGCCTAAAAGGCAGCTGATTCAGAACATTGCTGCTTGCGTTCTCACTAAAACCAGGAAGACAGAGCATATCACCCCACTTCTAAAGTCCTTACACTGGCTCCCTGGAGCTCAGAGAATAGACTTTAAAATACTTCTGTTAGTTTATAAATCACTGGTGGCTTACCACCACAATACTGTGATGACCATGTAAAGTGCAAGTTGTGAAAGACTGGTCGACCCCATCCAATCTGAAGGAGCGAAAGAGCTTTATTGGACGAGCATACTACTACAGGCTGTTTGTGCGTTGTTTTTCTTGCATAGATGCACCCCTGTTCAATCTGCAGCATAAGGACAGTGATTTTTCCTGGACATCAGAGTGTGAACAGACCTTCAACTGTTTGAAAAAGGTCTTGACAGAGTTTCCTGTTCTCAACCCTCCAGACCCCAACTTGCCAACATAAGCACACAATGCAAAGCTGTGACCTTTCACATTGTGGCATCCAGGGAAGAGGCATGAACAAGGTGAATGAGGCATAACTGGTTAGCGAGCTAACAGAAAACTATCATTGGCGCTATCCGTGACTTGCAAGTGACCAGGAGAATCACTGAGACTACTGCACTGTATGTTTTTATACCGCTGGAGCAGCAGGGGGCGCGGTTATGCTGAAGGCAGATGTGTGGGGCCGCCCTTTCAGACACACCCAGAAAATCCTGACACACAGAAATCTTGAAACCCAAATTGAATTATAACTCCACAATTTAAGTCTATATGGTTGGGAGACTTTTTACACGTTTAGAACAATCCATTTACAACATTTATAATGAGTTTATAAGAAAATGTCAGAATTCCCTTTACTCATGATTTAATCATGAACTTCCCTTTAATTATGTTCTGTCCAAGCATCAATGCAGATTCATTAATGTCTGCATCAAGACCCATCTTGAAATAGAGAAATTTCCACAACTCTAGTATATATTTGCATTTAAAATGGATACATGAGAAATGCTTAGTGGGGTCAGATTTTACTACAAGGTGCTAAAGGGTCAACAGTATAATTTTTAAAGTGCTCTATTACTAAAGCTGGAATGGAATGGAATATTTACTTCCATCCAAGTCTGCCATGGTGCATGTTCATCATACCAGGTCTAAACAAACCCTTAAATAAAATTCTACACTCTTACAGACACAAGCCTCTTTCACAGAACATTTCCATCATCAACTCACAAAGATTAGCTTCATCTGAGCTTGCTCTGGCCATTTATAAATTATAAGTGGAAACAGCAATATTCCAGATACCTGTGAACTTTCATGAATGATACTAATAGTAAAAAATTACGGGACACGTGGTGCATCACTGATGTCAATAGTACACACATTTGTGTCTGAAGTCTCCCAATCCCATTTTTATGAGGACAATAATGTCAGATGAACTCAGTGTAGCGATTCTATTGGTGCCCGAGCAAATGCTTCAAACTTAAATCATATCATTATTTGCTGGAATTCCACCGGTTCTGTCAGGAATGGGCCAGAACTCCAGAAAATTATTGAGAAGCTTGTGGAAGGAAACCCAAAATGTTTGACCCAAGTCATACAGTTTAAAAGAGAATTATCCTATACTGACCAGTTGTATACTTCTGAATTTGAAGAATGTTGAAAAAAAATGTCTAAAAAATTTTCTCTCTAAGTTTTCTGGCAGTTAGCTAATATAAATATTTTTCGTAATTCTAACCAATCTAAAACAAGAGAAGTTTGGTCTGATTTGACCTTAGAAAGTGTCTTTTTATTTGGTAAATGTAAACTTCTGGTTTCAACTGCAGGTTCAAGTCCTAGAGCTAATAGTAAATAGCTCAGGGCAGTGGTGGTACAAACACTTAAACCATGACATTAAATTTACCTTTAATTACAGTATGTTGCTGTTTTTTGGGTTTTTTTTTTTTTTTTGGTTGTTTTTAGCCTGATTGGGATATGCAGTAACCCTCGCAGTAGAGGATTTTATTAGGACCGTGACACTATGGAAACTACAACTCATGTACAAAATTATGTGAAGTGGGTATAAGAAAAGAGCTCTCTTAGTTTGAGAGCAAAACAGTGTTTATTTTTCCTCTCATGTTGGCCTCAACTCTTCTTTGCGGAGGTCTGCCATCTCACTGCTGATGGCTATTCCCTCCTGAAGGAGATTCATCGAGCAGTTCTGGTGTGGCTCACAATGCTCAAAACGGTTCTCCTCATCATTCACCATCATGTGAGCCACGTCCCTCCTTCTTCTGTTACCTGGGAAGAATAATGAAATGAATGTTAAAGCACATGTAGACCAACAACATAAATACTAATGTGGACTGGTTATATACACACAAAGAATTATTTAAGTAACACAGACAAATTACGTTATATGTATACAAACAAATGATGTTTGTTTTATCATTGACAGGCACACACAATAATAATTGAAATGGTTATGTGTAAATTAAAAACAAAAACAAATAATTACTTGACTTATAAGTATTAGACCTACACAGACATACAGTCATGAAAAAAAAATATAACCCCCTTTTCTTCTTAAAGTTTCATGTTCATATTAATGGTTGGGACAGCTAATACAATGATAGTAAAAAATAGCTCATAACAGTTTAAATTAAAGAGCTGATACCTAGCCATTTTAAAAGAATAAAATGGAACAACAAAGTAACAAAATATCATTTATTGTCTTACAGTGGGGAAACCCTGGTTCAACAGCAGCAAAATGCCTCGAAGCATGTCGATTTACTCAAAGATACAATATATAAAAACTGAATTAAGGATAACATAACACAGAATAAAGGCGAAGTTACAACATAAAAATACTGTGTAGTAATTTATAAATAATGCACTCTGATCATGAGGATTGTGCAACTGAGTAGGATAATTTAAGACGTACAAAAATGTGGATGTGTATTTGAGCATTAAAAAAATAATACACTCCATATTTTGCATTCATGTATGGAGCTAACCATAAAATATAGTTTAAACCAGACAGATATTCCTGCACACTGCTTACCTGAATGCTGGCTGCACAGCAGCAGTGTTCTTGTGGATCTGTGCTGGAATAACTGGACTCCGGCGCGGTGTTGCATTTCTCTCCGCTTCAACAAAAACTTCTCATTCCTCATTGCACCATCAAGCCACTGCTAAAATATTGTAGTCCGATGCACAGAACGGCCTGTACCTCATTGTACCACCGCTTGCTTGTAGCTTGGGAGGACTCCATCACTTCCATGTTGTAGCAAGTTTGGAAAAGGGCAGCAGGTGGTTTTTTTTCTCTCTCTCTCTTTGCTTCTGCACCTGACCACGCCCACAGCTAATCAGTGAACAGCTGCATGTTTACGTCACATAAAGTACCTACTCAGCCCTGACCAACCCTACTCCGGAACAGGGACCAGAAAAGCAGGTACCAGGCTGGAAAAAACAGTAGTGGAAATGCTCGCAAAGCAGGCCGAGTAGAGCAGAGCCGGGTCTAGTAGAGCCCGTGACTAGTTGACTTCACTCTGATTGGCTACAACCATATTTGGGAAACTGGTTAAACACGCCCCCACATGCCCTTGGCCCCTCCATCCACACCTTTCTTTTTAGCACAACACTCTGCCACAAATCCATTACTATGGTATTATGGCTAGTGGAAGTTTGCTCCCGTATATGTTTAAATCTTAAGCATCATCTAAGGATGAAAGATGCCTGCACGAAGACGCATGGACATAGATTATTTTTCAGTTACAAACACACCTTCTTTAAATTTGACGTTAATGTGTGCTTCTGGAAAAACAGGCATAAATGTGGTTGTTTACACACTGCTGAGCACACACATAAGACTCAACAAGTCGCAGTTTATTGAAACCACCAGCAACATCTCTAAAAGTCTGTAGTTTGAAATTATGAACAAAATTGGAAATGCACAGCTTGTAAGAAAATTCTTCATAAACCATCATGACATTTTTGAAGAAGAAAAGCTAATCAAATAATAACAAGGTATAGGCTTTCCTTCCCTAATATTTGTTTTGGATTTATTGGGGATGTCATGAGAGTCAGCTTATACTGATTAGCTATGACTTATGCAGCTCTGCCAAAACTAATCCAACTGTTGATGTTGATGAAGCACATCTTTTAGAGAATCCTGCAGCTATGAACTTCAATAGAAAAACAAGAGACCCCAGTTCAACTTGCATTTAGACAATCAACTACTGCCCTTGCATTGAAGCAATATAGCTAAAACAATTAAACCAGAATGAGCCAGTGTACCATAAAAAAAAAAAAAAAACTCCACACAGAAAACCCCTGATTGAATTAGCATCTTTCTTGCAATGATACATCACTCTACTGCACACCATGTCTGTGCTACAACAAAAATTGTACGTGTTATAGATTTTAAAAAAGTGTGTTCATGCAATAGCCTGAATGAATTTGAACAGAAATGTGGGAATATAACTGGTTTTCATTTTTTCTCTAGATTAAATGTTATATTCCACCATTCATTTAAACGTATACCTCAACACTCCAGTTTTTAAACATATTTACACTAAAAACATATGATAGAAATGTAAACATATTGTTTATTTAGAAAAGTCTTAAATTATCAACTTAATAATTGGTTACATTTTCATTCTAAGGATGTAGTTGGCAATCATCTTTATCAATTACTGTTACAAAGAAACAGTCATGTGCTGGTGTACTGACAAATTCAACATTATGAAAGCTTTTAGGTATGATTTCTTTGTCTCAATTTCTTTCTTCATTCAATGTGTTACACATAAGATGGCAGATGGACTTATTTTGTGTTTAGCAGGGGCTGTCTTTTATCCTGTGAAAACAGAAATCACATTCTTAGTAGTGGCTTTGCTGCGATGTTGCGATGCTCTGATATCTGCACAGCTGACGTCAGCACAGCACAGCACAGCTGATACCAGAGCATCTGCTTCTATTTATACTCAGCTGTTTCTGTGTACAAACAACTCACATTAAGTACCTGATAAGTACACGATTGTACAATCTGTTACATATTATATACAAAATGACAACATATCAATCAGCATAAATAAACAATCATGAACTTAACATTATATTACTAATACAAATATATCTTTATTCTTATATATACACAATGGACCACTACTTAAATAAATCTATGATATACGATACCTTGTAACTGCCTGCTAACCTAAAATTGAGGGGGAAATAACCGTAAAACTGTCCGAACTATTTTACCGACATGCTAACGGTTGTTAGCTGTTACATTAACGGCAGTAACCGGTTACAGCCTAACTTCTTCGGTAAAGATGCTTACTGTTAATACCGTTTGGACGAACAACAATTAATGATAACCCGAATGTTAGTTAGCATTTTGGCTAGCAGGAGTAAACAGTCTAATACATGCACAGAAATATCTCAAAACAGCATAAATGTCAACAAAACAATGTCTCAAACTTACAAAATTACCTTTGCACATGACCTACTTCTGAAAACAGAAATCACATTCTTTGTAGTGTCTTCGCTGTGATGTTGCTATGCTCTGGTATTGACATCTGCACAGCTGACGTCAGTACAGCTGAACTAGAGCATCTGCTTCTAGTTGTTCTGATCTTCTTCAGTGTAAAGCTCGGAATTCAGTCTCTCCCTCAAGCGCTGTCGTCTTTTGGTGTCAATTAGTATTACACCAGAAATTCAATATGAGTCAGAGCCACACAGCATAAATAATTAAAATATTGACAATAATATAAAAAAATTGTTGAGGCGTGACTTTAAATGGATGAATAATCCTGGGTGCCACAAATGGTTTACTGCTAGCTACCCTGGCCGTTGCCTTCCTATGCAATTCCGCTCGAATTTTATCTCCCTCCATCTCCATCTGGGCTCTATCCCATTCACCTGAATTTCTCAGGCAGAATTTTTACCTGGTAAAACCAGCCTCTTATTGTTTCTGGTCCCTTGGCTACTGAGAAACAATTGCATGCTAGAGGCGTGAACTCTCTTTGATCTAATTTTACCCAATCTCTAAAGTTTGGCGTATCTAATGCACCAGCTCCATGAAGCTTGCCGGAAATTGTATGCATTGTAAACAACCTCATGGGGAGTAGGGCCACAAAATCTTTGCCAGCAGTAAAATGTCTTAAATATTCCTCTTGCTCTGACTTTATTTGCTCAACATTTGGAAGTGTGGGTAACATGGACTGAATGGCTTCATTCATACTACAACTATAGGCAGACCACAATTCTAAAACAGTGCAGAAAATCACTGTCATCGAGCTCAATAGGAGAAATCCCAGACAGCACTGAACAGAGATGGGAATCAAGCAGAAATGCATAGGAAGGCAATGACCACGGTACACTTGAGGTGTTTAGTCAATTTAAAACGAACTCTGGTTCTTTCCTCTCTTTGGTGCAACCTGTTTGTGTATATGTAAACAGAGCAATCACTCTGGGATGCAGACCCAAACAACCAAACTGAGACCATTTGAAGGAGGTGATCTCAATACTGTTCCAGATATACTCTAGATCAGGACATGACTGCTCATTTATGTGATCTGACCTTCAACACAACACAGCTACAAGGTGTATGCTGCAAGCTGGAGCCAAACACTTTCCTGTAGCCTGGTATGCACTGCATTGTGGAATGTTGTAAAGTGAACAAACCAATAAGCAAAGTTTACATGTCTTTTTTGTAAAGAATAAAGCCCCACACAACTTTAAAGGTATCTTTTCAAAATCATTCAGTATACTGCTCAGACAGTTTTGCCTGAAATAATAACTAAATAGAGGATTACTTTCTCCATGTTTTCGGCTAGCTCAATATGCAGCATCAGCTTCCTGTATCAACATTTATTTCTTCCACCCTTTGCACATCTGGCCAATAAATGAACAAACCATTTTTGCATGGTTTGTAGTGTTTTTCAAAAGCTGTTGTCATACTGTTTCTTATCTTGCAGTAAAAGATATGCTTTTACTTTATTTTCTCTTGTTGTACCATCATTGTTTTTTTTTCTCAATTTGTGATTGGATAATTAAAGTTTAGTACCCGGAATACACTCTATTAGTGTCCTCAACAGGTCACATAATTATAAGTCAAGTCAAGTTTATTTGTATAGCAGATTTCAGCAACAAGGCAGTTCAAACTGCTTTACATCATAAAAACATCATACAGTCACCAATTATGAAACAAGTAATAAAAATCACATTTTAACAAGTGTCATCATAAAAATCATCAAGCAAATAAACATCAAATATATTGATCAATGTTCCACTAACTACTAATCAAAAGCAACTCTAAACAGGTAAGTTTTTAGCATTGATTTAAAGGAACTCAGTGTTTCGGCTGTTTTGCAGTTTTCTGGAGTTTGTTCCAGATTTGTGGTGCATAGAAACTGAATGGTGCTTCTTGATGTTTGGTTCTGGTTTTGAGGATGCAGCGTAGACTAGAACCAGAATTCCTGAGTGGTCTGGAAGGTTGATACAATAACAACAGATCTTTAACATAAACAAATAATTATTAGCTCAGTGCTAATGCTTCATTTGGAGCTGTTCTGTGAATTCTTCATCACCAAGGTGACTTAATCATTGTCAGTGCAAACAAAGGGTCTGCATAGCCTAGCATGAGATTTGGAATTTAATCAGGTCATTTGTGCAACATTTGAGTAACCATTTTGTTAATTCAGTGGCACATATGTGCAGTACTTCTAGCCTGTCAGAGTTTGACAACCATGTTCAGTTTATTGGACATTTCCAACCTCACAAAGCTATTGAACAGATTGTGTATGCTACAGCGTCAATTGTGTAGAAAGGGGATACTGGAGGGCAAGTAAGTAAAACTTTATTTATATAGAACCTTTCAAGATAAAATCGCAAAGTGCTTCAACAAACAAAATAACAAATACACAAAACAAATTTAAGCAAAAGTAGATTGAAAAAGATACGTTTTTAGTTGGCCTTAAAGGAAGCCACTGAGTATTCTGCTCTGAGAGTCGAAGGAAAGGAGTTCCAGAGTCTTGAAGCCACAGCAGAAAAGGCTCTGTCTTCTTTAGTTTTTAGTTTTGTATGGGGAACAATCAGCAGGTCTTGATCATGGGAAATCAAGGCCCTAATAGGGGTGTAGGGATGTAAAAGTTCTGAGATGTAAATTGGTGCCTGTCCATGCAAAGCTCGCCAAGTCAAAACCAATATCTTGAAATTCTCGATAATGAACTGTGAGCCAATGAAGTTTCATTAGAAGTGAAGTTACATTTATTTAAAACTATATCTCTTTCTTTGCCACAGAAACACAAGGCAGATTGTGTGATAGAGGTATTAATCTGATCATGTTTTTATTCCAGTGCTGTATATTGTTTTTCATAGAACCATACGGTATATGATAAGGAATTATCGTTAATTAACAATCTACAAATGTATGACAGATTTTCTCCAATTGGCAACAACAGAACAATCCAAATCATATACTACAGTTGGAGACACACAGCTTTTACAGCTTAGCTCATTAACACGTTTTTCACAGAACAGCCAAAAAAGGACAGCATGTTTTTCTTTCAACGACTGCGGAAGAACCTACATGGTTTTCACTGGTAAGTTAACACCCAAAACAACATCTTGGATGAAGGTCAGATAAAACTAGAAACAGTGACACATAACTCTCCTATTATGTGTGGATCTAGCAGCCAGTTATCAAAAATTGTAATACTGCTGGTATTAATAAGAGAATAAAGAAGAAAAATCTTACTGCTTACATAAAGTACTGGCTCTTGTGCTGACTACTAATGAGAGAAGATGCGGTTCAGATCAATGATTCTTTGGATGGCCTGTTGAACCTGGATCAATAACTACTGGCTGAGTGAAGACTTGTTCTCTGATTTGGTGTTTTTCACTGTCAGACACTTGCTCATAAGATATAGTCACTCTTACAGCTATCCACCCCCACACCAAACATGCACACAAGAGAACACACACACAATTCCTTCTCTATCTGTCTTTTGCTCTCTCTTGCTGCTAAATAGGCTGACACTCCCCAGTGCAGCAAGGTTAATTCATTATGCTTTTTGACAAAGATGCTATGACTTATTGTCTGACTTTTCTCTGGAACTGTGCCATGGGAATCAAAGATGTATTTCAATCAATAAGCATAAGGGTTTTGCCTAAGACGCTGTTCCATTCATTACCATCATGATGAATACATAAAACTGATTTGCTATAAAATAGCCAGAGAAACTGTCTCACCTTTTTTTTTTAGTAAAATATAACCTTATCAATCAATAATTTAAGGAAAAAACATGCTGGCATTTTCTCAGTCGTGGGCAGTTCCAATTAAAAAATGCAACTGACTAGAGTTTTTAATTCCAACAAGAGCACAGGAAATAATTGCATTTGAATTACAGATTCTTAGAATGGAATCTTAAGCTGCTAAGGCATGGGGAGGAAAAAACATCAGCATTTTACCTTTTAAACAGCAAGGACAGCAGGATGGCTGACTGCTCACAATAAAGAGCTGACACTACATTGCCATGCGCTGATGTAGCCTCACTGTTTTTTTCCTTTTCTTGTGAGAAAATATCCCGCAGAAATACCTGCTTTATTGCATAATCATGATTTATATAAAAAGAGAGATTTCCATCATTAAAAGTGATGCATTGCCCTTACACAGCAGTGACAAAAGATTTTTTTGTTTTTGTGTTTCCGTTTTCTCTGAAATAAAGGAGTGTTGACATACATTAGCCATATACAGCCATGTTGAATAAATTAGAATATTATTGAAAAGTTCATTAATTTCAGTAGCTCAATTCACAGAGTGAAACACACAATATGGATTAATTACATACAATAATGTTTTCAAGGCTTCATTTCTGTTAATTATGATTATTTTCTGCTTATAGCTAATAAAAAAAACAAAGATTAGAATGTTAAATTAGAATATTCTAATATAAATAAAATGTGCTCTTTGTTTTTGTTTTCTTTATTCATTTATATCAGTCAGACAAGAAATGGGCAGAGAGTGAGAGAAAGAGAGAAGGGTGAAGACGTGCAATAAAGGTTCTGAGGCCAGAAACCACATCATCCAGAAAAATAAAACTAACCCATATCAAATACTGTTGATAAGTGTGATGTACTATTATTATTTTATTATTATTATTTAAACATAATGGAAAATTGTAAGTAATTACTCTGGTATATTCTTATTAGGTTTAAATCTACTGAATTTAAACTCCAATTCATGATAGACCTCTGCTGTGTTTTGCAGACTAATTTCATGTTTCTGTTTTTAAAATAAACCCTTAAAAAATGTAAAAAAAAAAAAAAAAAAAAAAAAAAAAAAAAAAAAAACTGATATTGTGATGAATTAACTATTTCAGATGATAAATAGTCAGATGCGTATTAAAGCTGCAGTATGTAACTTTGTACCACTCCCGACCTAAAACAACCAATCAGAGCCAGGATGAAGGTCTTAGCGTTGTCAATCAACCTTGTGTTCAGCAGCTAAATGTGCTAATGGTGAAAAAACAACTTATAGTTTCAGGAAAACCATTTATCGGTGGCCATGCTAACTAGCCTTAGCATTAGTGGCAAGCTATGTTGTGGTAGTCGCAGAGAGGAATGGGGAGTGTGTGAGCGGAGGATGATTGTCAGAGCTAAGACCTTCCTCCTGGCTCTGATTGGTTGTTTCTGACTCAGTGGTGTATTTCTACTGTTAGTACTCGTAGCACTGGAGAAGGCAGAGGAGCTTGATTTTTTCAGATTATCTGTCTTAAACTGTCATGACATAATAATAATTTTAACAAATATGTAAAAAAAAATATTTTTCATAAAAGTTACATACTGTAGCTTTAATTTAAGAGGAGGGAACAAAAGGTGGCAACAAACTGAAGATTACCAGAGATACATAACAGATATGTATGTACTACAGATATGGCTCAGGTCTCAGTTTGTTACTCAGACAAAAGAAGATCCTAACTGAAAAGAAAGAAACAAACAATCAAAAAAAAAAAAAAAAAAAAAAAAAAAAAAAAAAAACGCATTTAAAATCATATTTGGAAAGTTGCTCACTTGCATCAGCTCACTCTGAGGTACCTTAGAGATAAGAGAGCAGAGAAAAAGTGGCTGAAGATTCAGAATTATACTCTCACTGGGGAGAATTGGCTTGTTTTGTTAGGTACAAACAAAATGTGTGTATATATATATATATATATATATATATATATATATATATATATATATATATATATATATATATATATATAAAACCAGCTGCAAATTACTTTATTTCAAATTTCAGGTTTTCCCCCTGCAAGAGATTGCTAAAATACAAATTTTCAAAAAGTAATAGTTTTCCTATTTGATCCATCCATCAATTAATCCATTATCTTATGCTTATCTAAGATCGGGTCGCAGCATCGCAGCATCCTCCAATCCATTCTGGAGGACCCCAAGATATTCCTAGGTCAGACGGGATATATAGTCCCTCCAGTGAGTTCTGGGTCTTCCTTTGGGGACTCCTCCCAGTGGGACATGCTCCTTTTATCACAGCATAACTCAAACACATAAAATGTTAATAATATTTTTTAAAAAGTTTGCATTGCTTTTTCACTAAGTCAGTTAAGAACATTGACTACTGGTTTAATTATACAGACAACTCATGAAACAAGAAAATATAAAGCTGTCTTAAGGGTATTAGCCACTATGTGAAGCTCAAAGTCGATCCTAATTTTAGCAACATTTCAAATAACAGTTTGCAGTTGCTTGTTCTTACATGGGATGCATGGAAATTTGCTGCAGCTTGCCGGTAACTGTCACAGGTGCTTTTTTATTGAGTACTAAAAATGCAGATAATCAAAGTGGAAGTGGAAGACTTCAATGCTTATGTGACAAAATTTTGTCAGCCAGCTGACAAGAAGTCTGATTGTCAACTCATCAACAAAATAGGCACATTAAATTCAATATCCTTTTTAATTTAAATCAACAGAATAAAACTACTAAAACAGCTATAGGTTTTGAAGTTTAGAGTATATAATTTTTGAACTGGGTCTCAAAATATTATCTTAAACTATTTGCACCAGACAAAATTGCATGTTGACAACAACTATAAAATGATTCACAAGACATCTGATCTTGTGCTCTTACTGATCCTGTTGACGTGCACAGATAGACACTAGGTGGTGCTAGAACAACTGACATTTTTCCTCAGGACAAAAAAGTGCCCTTCTGAAAGTTTATTTATTTATTTTTCTAGCATGTCTGGAATTAAAAACCTATATCACCAGTGCCACACATTTTTATAATTTTGCTGGTCCCTGGTCTTCATGATATGGGTCCTTAATAATGGTCCATGCTGACTTCTATTTGACTCATGTCTTTTTTTTTTTTTTTTTTTTTTTTTTATATCAACTACAGTAGACAAGATTTCTGTCTATTAAACATTTCATTTAAATACATAAAGAAGGCTAAATGGGCAGGGTAAAAACTGCAATTCATACGCTACTAAAAGTACCTTTATTAAAGTTCTGTTTAGTGAAAGTGGGTCAGGCAGATTAAGAAGTATTTTCCGTTTCTGTGTAAAAATTATGATGTGATGATCAGAGTATTTTAATATATAAATAATATCAGCATACATCTTGTTATCAGTTCTCAGAGCTTGTAGTTAATCTCATTAATCTTAACTAAGAATAATTTCTGTTACATATCACAGTAGCCTGGTAAAAACCAGCCCCTTGTTCTAAGCTTTGCTTTGTACAGAGGGTCTGGACACTCGGCTATTGAGAAACGATTGTTTGCTGCAGGCGTGGATTCTGTTGAAGTTTAAAACAGTTGGGTCTGGTTTTATCCAATTGCTAACACATTATGTATGTAATGTTCCAGCTCATTTGTGAAGGAAGCTATGCTAAGGAGCTTATCAGAAATTGCAAATGCTGCAAACAACCATTTCCCACTGCGAAGAGAGAAGTGCCGAGCCGAACAAGATTGACTGTTAATGAGAGGGGCCACAACACCTTTGTCAGCAATAAAATGTCTTAAATGTTCCTCTTGCTCCAACTCTATTTACACAATATTTGGAAGTGTGGTTAACATGGACTGAGTGACTTTGTCGCTTCCTAAGCTGCCATTGTCAAAATACAACCAGAGGCAGAATACTATTCTAAAACAGCACCAAAAATGTATGTCATTGTTCACAACTCATCCTTGTGTTGGCTGACTAGACCGGATGAAATTCACCTTGCGAAATCAAGTTCAATGAGGGAAATCCCAGATGGCGCACTGAAGGGAGACGAGAATCGAATGGCATTGCATAGGAAGGCAATGGCCAGGTTAATATCACAGTGGGTATGCAGACGTACAATATATTCTTCTTATGGCCATATTCTGTACAGTTGGTTTCATTTTGAAGCTAAACAGAGGTTTGTACTCATGTACACTATAGGATATTGGAGGACTTCACGACTTTGTTGTTAGAAAGTTGTTGTAGTTTATTTAGCAATAAAACTAGTTACATAGGTTTCTCAAGCATCCTATGTTAATTTCTTTTTTGGTGAGTGCATATACACTTGTGTTGCACTCAACAAGTACATTGTACTATAAAGATTTTATACTCTTTTTCTGGGTATAGTTGATTTAAGCTGTAGAATAGTGACTGGTTACTCAGGTTTAGGAAGATAACTTATTTAGTGTAACCTACCTGGTACATTTCTCAGGGTAGCCTGCTTTGACGCAACTAAAGGTTATATGGTGCAGAGGATATTTTGCGATAAAAGTACAGAATGATGTTTTCAAGACAAATACATGGTGTTTCGTGTGTAAAAAGAAAACAAAAGTAGGGGTAATGTAAGTTTCAAATTTGACTCAAAGTTTAGCTTAAAGGCTGGTTGTGAGTCAGCGTTCTACCTTTTAATCAATCTATAATTATTTTGTTATTTTATTAATCCTAACAATTTTGTAAAATGCTCTTAAAATACATCCTTAATTTGAGTTGATTTTTTTCCCAGGTGGACATTATTAAACATCAGCATCAGACAGCATATGGCTATTGATTTGAAATGGATATATATACATGATGCTCAAGCTGTGCATATAATAAACCTCACACTACTAAGGCAGCCAGTGGTTCCATGCGCTGCACAAGGTGCCCTTTTTTTCCATTTGAGCACCTGCCTCCCAAAATGTCTGTGCACACCACTGATGGCAAAGATTATCTGAGATTGGCCAATACAGGTCTGTATGATTTTATAATACTAAACCATTAGGCTTTAAAAATGAACCATATTTAAATGTATAATTTTCTTAAACCTGTAATTCTGAGACAGCTACCTCTTTAATAAAATATTTTCTGATAAACCTGCTGTATCAAACAATTACAGCTTTATATGACTGCTAAGGTATATTTTATGGGTCATGTTTTTCTTATGTGATTTCTGCCCCAAGATTTTTTTAAAGCATACAATCAAAAAAATTTTTAGTTGGGGAAAATAAGATAAATACATGACCATAAATGCCTAGTGTATCAATTATGATGCAGAAGATGAGAAATCCAGGGGATATTTAAAAAAAAAAAAAAAAAGTTTAGTTAAAAGCATCTGAAGAACAGTTCAGTTTCAAAATGTAAAATTTTCTGATAATTATTTCTTGCATCATGCTTTGAAGGGCTGAAAAACTAACTATCCAGCGCACTGCTATAATTATTATCTTTACGCAGGATTTCAGAGCTGAATGAAATTCAGTAAAAATGAAAGCACACTGCTGATTTTTCAACTGCTTGTGGTATTTCTACAATAGAGCTCTGACCTACAATAATGAAAAGCACCTTTGTTGTCCTTGCTTGAAATTCTTTGTTGCACTTCAAACATTCGATTCACACAATCCTCCTCATCACGACCCATGCTGCATGTCTCTATGGGCTCTGAACTCATGTTGTTTCCTCTACCTGCCCTCTCCACCACAAACACACTCTCTGCAACCTGAACCTCATACTCACCCTTTTTTGTATTCCTGAGGACAACGCTCTGACACAATCTCCAACCAAGTGAGCTATTGATTTGAACTGTACTATATCGATTTTTCACTTCTTTTTTGGCATAAAAAACTACTTTTTGTCCTGTGATTCTCTAGTTTCATTCACAGAATTTCATTCCCGACTGAGACCTTGTTTTTCACCCTGTCTCAGCCACGTCTTGATTCACATGAGAATTTGTGTTAGATTTTGGCTTCAGCTACAGTAAGCCAGCACTAAGCTCAGCCAAGGATTGTGTATGAAAAACTGAAAAAACGTCACAGTGGTCATTAACCCCTGTTGGAATTTTGTAACCCTGACTAAGGGAACTGTTCATATTTGGTGAGCTTTGACAATCAAGTGGCCTGACCAATGCCACTGACTTTTAATACACAAAATTAGGAGAAAGCAAAACAAAAAATGACAGATGTTAATAGAGTACAGTGAACTAAAAAAAATAACAAAAGGCAATTATCCTAAAAAATACACAAACTAAAATTCAGCATCGGTGACATAAGTAACTGCAACATCAATCACAGGCACATTTTATTAAAATCTTATCTCAATTACAAAGAGGAATGTTAACGGGTAAAAACATATTGTTCCATAGCCCCTTGGAGGGTATTGATGTGCAAATCACCCCTTAGAAACTCCTGAATGAAAAAGAAGAGACAAACATACAGTGGTCTATTATTCTCCTATTCTTTACAGAGAAATTCACAATGCAGAGAGACACAACTTCAAAAGACAGTCACTCCCTACTGAGTTCATCTCTTGACTCTTTGATTGTTAGCTATTCTCTCCATGTACTGTACGAGGTGTTGTAGTGGCTATAAAAATTATGACCTCATGTTTAATTCATAATGTTTCCACTTTCATTACATACAGGGGAGTATCACTGTTACACAATCAAAAGATTAGCAGCCTTTTGTATATATTTCACCTTGAAATTCTGCAACCTTCCTTTTTCCTTTTTTTTTCTAATTGTATCTTCACCTTAGATGCGGATAACACAAGATATACTTAAAAAAAAAAAATTATATATATATATATATATATATATATATATATATATATATATATATATATATATATATATATATATATATATATGAATGGGACTGGATAAGTTTGGCAGTTTAAATAAATTTCCATGAGCAGCTCTTGCGTTATTTGAATTTATGGTGCAGTAAACAGCTGAAAGACACCATCCCTTTTATCTCACTGTCTGATATTAATTCAGACAATACTTAGTCAGACTAAGTCATATTACACTTACCAAAATTGTATCTACTTGCTAAATGCCAGAATAATAAGAAAGCTTTTTTCACACTGTCCTCAAATGAAACAATTTACTTACACTAAGATCACTGTTCCTTTAAACTATTTCCAATCCATATCTCAGATGATAATTTTATGGTTTTTAACGTCTCTGATGAGTGGTTAATTACTTTAACAAAATTTAGTTCAGTTGAGCATTGTGGATGAATCTTAGGACAAAAACCTCAAACACACAGCTTCCTTGTGTGGCATGAGCAAGGAATAAAAAAAAAAAAAAAATCAAAGAAGGTGTGAGAAAAAGAATTGAGGACCTCCACAATCCTGGTTTATCATTGGGTACAATTTGCAAATGACTGAAGATGCCACATTCATCTGTTCAAACAGTTTCAAGATAAGTGGTTAGATGGGTGGACACTGAAATGTCCAACCAACTTACCACTCTGTGTCACAGAAATGAATGTGTTTTGGTGTGAAATATCCATATCAACCCCAGAATAAGAGCAAAACAGTGTGTGAAGATGCTGGCTGAAGTGGGTAAAGGGTATTATTATCCACAGTAAAATACATCCTATACATGGGCTGAAAGGCCACTCAGAGAGGAAGATGTCCATACTCTAAAAACAACTTGAAAAGCCAGATTACAGTTTGCAAATGCAGTCAAGGACAAGGACCATCATTTTTGGAGACATGTCCTGTTGTATAATAAACTAAACTTATGTTTGGACATAGCATTCATTGTTACATTTGAAGAAAAATGGGAGAAGCTTGCAATATTGAGAACACCATCCTAACTATGAATATGAGAGCAGCACTGTTATATACTGTGGGTGTTTTACTGCAGGATGAATTGGCATACTTCCCAAAATAAATGGCATCACAAGGAAAGAACAATATGTGGAAATACTAAAGCATCATCTCAAGACCAGCAGATGAAGCTTAAACACAAATGGACAATGACCCTGATCATGTCCTTTTTTTGTTACAATGAACCTTAAGGACAAGTCAGAATTTTGGAGTGGCCATTACAAAGTCCTGATCTCAATCCAATAGAAAAGATGTGTGTAAATAAGCTTGTTTAATAACCAGACTCAGTTCAACCAGTTTTGTAAGAGCAATTGGCTAAAATTCCAGCAAACTATTGTGAGACGTTTGTGGAAGGATACCAGAAACATTTATGAAAAATACATGTTGAAAGACAATAGCTAAATACTAAGTAAATGTTTGTAGCTTTCAGTATGTAATTAATATTTCTAAGAAAAAGCCATCTTTTAATATTCTGCCAACTAGGAAATACAAATAAATGGCAATTCTAACTTACCTTAAATAGGAAAAATTTTATTCTTAATGTATAGAAGAAAAATGTTTTAATGTAACAATCTGCTTTTAACTGCATATGCAGAAACCTAGTAATCATTAAAACAGACACATAAGCGTATACAGATATATGCACAAATAACACAAAAAAGGAAACATGTTGCAGTCTTCCAATAAACAGATTTAATGTAGGAGGGAGTACTTCATTAAGTTCAGTGTAGCCTTGTCCCTGGAAAGACTTGCACAGTATTTTGCAAGGCTGTACTGGGGTCTGATAGCATGTGCTGATATATCTGCTCTGACATTTACGATAGTCTCACTGTACTCCCTAATTATTGAACAATTTCAGCATAAAATCTGATTTAGCAGTTAAAATGAAACTGCCTAAAGTCATTTGGCTTTGCCCAAGATTTATCTCCTCTGGTGGTTTTATTCATTTGTTTTCTCTTCATTTTTTTCTTTTGTCAGACTTTCTTCTATTCTCCAGATATGTATCTGCACTGAAGTCTCCCATTGACAAGATTGGTTTACTGACAGAGCAACATTGCCCCCTGTTGGTTCCAAATGAGGAAAACCTCCATTCATAGCAGTTTAGCTATTACATTAATAATGCTTCACTGAATTATATCCATCCCATCTCAGGCAGACTTAGCAGAAGATTGTACTTTGAAGTCCACCAATGTAACATATTTGACTGCATGATCCGGGCCTTTGCTGATAGCTCCAATTGTGTGTAAGAGCTGCTGTGTGGTGGTTAGATGCACAGCATAAAAAAGCCCCAGCTGTATGCTCATGATAGTGAGATGGCTGAGATAACATTATGGCTCTTTTTTTGATTTATTGGTTTTTATTCATAGCTGTGTAGGTGGAAAATAAAAAAAAAAACATCTCTAAGAGATGTAAAATTATATATGAACTATTCTCTTGAATACAGTGAGAAAGAAAAGGAAAAAAAGGTTCTATACACATGGAAAACATGGAATTATTATGTGAGGGCATAGGTACTTTAAAAACATTGATCATCCTAAATTTTACCTTCTATATTTTGTTTGGCCTTCTCTGTCCTATTCAGAATTACCATCAAGGGGGTTAAGCCACACAATGTATAAACTTCTCAGCCTGCCAGCAGTAAGAAGAGATGGGCTGCTCTCAGAATCTGTTTTGTTCTCTAAAAATTATTCTCTAAAAGATGAAAGCAAAATATTTCATGTAGCCATTTCTTTAGATTGTCAAGTTATTTTAACCTATACAGCGGATGCAGGATAAGGAGACTGATAGGGACTATGAAATGAAAAACATAAAAAAAATACTGAAAAGATAGCTGTTAATTTGACTCTGAATTGGTGGTGCATTTGATCAGCAACTCTCACATGGTCATGTTGAGTAATTATATATATATATATATATATATATATATATATATATATATATATATATATATATATATATATATATATATATATATATATATATATATAAATGGGGAAAATCTTTTCATATTCAAAGCCTACCATCTTCTACTGCCTTCCAGTTTGTGCAGTGATTTCCCTTTTACGTCCCCACTAATAAACCATTTAGTAAGATACTTTCCACTGTGTGTATAAATAAAGGCACACTGTTACCTTTAAAAAAAATTGAATTTCACACAAAACAACTGGGTAATTAATAAGACAGTTTGATATTAAAAATCGTTGTGTGTTTTATTTTCTGTTTTTTTCTTGATTAGTTTAAAGATGAATCCACAGAGCACTTCATCCTTTGTTTTCCTGTTGACCAGAGTGGTATTAAAATTAAAATGGCCAACCGTCTGCTCAGCCCACTTATAAACATCCCACAATACTTAAGCTGAAGATGCTTTTGCTCCTCACTGTTTTTTTTTAACCTAGCTGATGACATGTGGCATTTCCAGAGAGTATGAAATGGAAGGTAAAATTAAATTTTCAAATGTTCAGCGCTGAGGATAAATGCTGACTGACTGAGCCAAAGCTCTTTCTCGCAGCCGCTTTCCATTTACCCATATTAAAGTGAACGGCAGGGTATATACAGCTGGAGAGCCAGCGTGTCTTTAGAAAAGCAATATCAAATAAGTTCTTTTCATATACATAAAGCATGGTCTCTTTGTCACTTTAAAGTCTAAAGCCAACATCTAGCAATGCTGTGCCCACAGGAAAATGGCTTCTGGGCACAAAGAGATTGTATCATCTTTACAACAAATGGACACTACATTTATTATCTGTGAGGTGTTCTTCCAATGTGATGTTATAGAATTGTTCTATTAGTGAGCCCTCATGTTTTATGTTCATAAAACACCCCGGTGATGAGTAAACTTTGAAGCAGCATGCCAGAAGCAAATCAAGTATTTGATTTGATCTGTAATCTGTAGGACTCAGATGGCCTTAAAGCCTTCTAGATTAATAGGTTGAAGCTGGTGGTTGCTCTTTTTTTTACACCTGCAATAGCTGCATCTGTTGTTTATTGCCACAAGTCTAGTCATGTTATACCTCCAGAGGCAGCACTGTTTAGAACTTATACTTATCTGTTACTTGAGTGTTTATTGTATACATCTTATCAGTTAGCTTAGAGCCTGGAATAAAAATACTGAATTTTGATATCCATGCATCCATTTGACCTCAGAAAGTACACATGGACTTACCACAGTACTATAATCTTTAACGTGTAAGTCATTCTCCGGAGTCTTTTTAGTTAGTTAGTGTATGTAGTTAGTCCATTAATGCATGGACTCAGGATCCCAGGGGGAGTTTGAGCTGGCTCAAAGGTCATCTGTAGCCGACCCTTTCTGTCCTGATGTTCTCTTGCATTAGGAGACTGACAACTGTTTTTGTTCTCTCTCTCAAACAGGTAAGGAGTTAGTGGCACACAATGACCCATTGGAAAATATGCAATACATGAAAGAAAAAGTTTTTCCCTTTTAAAAGTTTAGCAGTTGCTTTTGTTTTTGATTATTCTGGTCAAATGTCATGAGTGAACATATGCAGTGTCTTGCAAAAGATTTCATAACCCTTGAATTAGCTTACATTTTGTCACCTTACAACCACAAACGTCAATGTATTATTAAAAGTTTTATACAACAGACGAACAGAAAGTTATAGAGTAAGAAGTTGTAAAATGGGAAGGAAAAGAATGCAGTACATGGCTTTCAAATGTTCACAAAAATAACTATCTGAAAAGTGCAGAATTTATATTCAGTCCTCTTAGTTAATAGTTTGTAGAACCGCCTTTCACTGCAATTACACCTGCAAGGCTTAATAATAATAATAATAATAATAATAATAATAATAATAATAAATTGTATTTGTTCCACAATTTACAAGATCAAAATCTCAAAGTGGTTACAGAACTTTAAAGGACTTTCAAAGTGCTAACTGTACTTTGCAAAATAGCTAAAGCTCAGTCAGACTGGAATGAGCATGTCTGTGAACTGCTGCTCCTCCAGAGTTACCTGCTAAAATGCTCTTCCTGCCCGGTCAGTGGATTTAAGAAGAAGGCCATTTCTAATAGGTTTTCAGCTATGCCACAGTTTCTTTCCTTTGTCATATGATAAATTGAACAATGCCCTATGAAATGTTCAAAGTTTGAGGTATTGTCTCATAACTCTTCGTCTTTGTAATTGTGTTTGTTCATAAATGTTCTCTAACAAACCTATAACCTTTGGCCTATACAGAACATTAGTATATTTACTGAGTTAAATTAAATCAAATACATTGAAGTTTTTGGTTGCAATGTGACAAAATCTGAAAAGTTTAATAGCTATGAGTATTTTTGCAAGGGAACCTTTGCCTCTATACAAAGACAATTTCTTCATTTTAGTCAGACTTAAAGCTCAGATCTCCTGGGTTACCTTGAGCTTTGCCCTTTAGTTATGATATTTCAGTATCAGGATGACCCATGAAATTCTGATCATGTCACTATACTCTCCTTTTCTTTATTTGACTTTTTCCCCCATTATCAGGTGTTCCTGCCCTGGTGCTTTGCCGTTGTCTGTGACTGCTCTGCCCTTCCATCCCCCAGGCAGTCTGAGCAGATGGGCAGCCGTTCTGAGTCTGGTTTTGCTGGAGGTGCATTCCTGTTTAGAGAGTTTTTCTTCTCCTTCGTCAGTCGTCATTCAGTACAAGCTCCAAACTGGGAGTTGAATCGAAGTTTATATGCAATCAGTGATGACAATATTTGTGTATGATATTGCTAATTTATTTATTTTTTGTTGGCATCCTTGACTGGTGTCTTGGTATTTTTTAGCATTAATGATGGTATTAGTAACTGTGTTAGTATTAGGATCAGTAGTGGTAGGAGTAGTAGCATTGTTCCAGGAGTACATAATGGCCTTACTGAGTAGTTTCTAATAAGTTTGAAGGCATTTATTTTTCTGCTGTTGTTATCTGTTGTTATATGGGAGGGCAGTGTGGAATATCTGTAGATTAGGTTTAGGCTCCTTCTGATCAGCCAGAATCCTTGAAGAAGACACCAGAAAACATCAGCAGCACTTGAATGTGATTCAGCATATTTCTAATAATTTCTGTATAACAAATAACATTGTCCTTCTCACTCACTTGACACCCTGTACAGTAAGCTATTTCTGTATCAGGTCAAGGCTTACAGTTACATGAGCTGATCAGGAAGGTAGAGTTGAGCAACACAATACGATATGTTCTGGTATAAGCTGGGCTCAATTTGCAGTATTAACTGGTATTCAGGTGATGTCTTAGCGCTAATGAAGAATATTGCAGTGACAAGGATCTTATGAGTAAAATAACAGATGACTTTTCTTCTGGCTACTAAATATGCCTTCTAATGTCACTGTGAGTGCAGAAAAACCCTCATGTTTTCTCAAATAAGTTAGACTTTTTATTAATGCAGACCCTAAACATATGGGAAAATTAATATTTTCCATTCCCACAGCTCAACACAACTGCTTTGTGCCTGGCATGTTGGTAGGACTTGCTTCAAAATGCAAGTCATAATAAAACTGTTATACTCTTCCTGCTACTTTGAGAGGCATTTTTGACTGAAGCTTTGAGAAGCTTTAACACACAACTGTCTAAATCACTGAATTTGGTATGAAGCCATCAATCCCTTAAAGGATGACCAGAAAAACCACAGCCCTGTTGAATTTGAATAAGGTAATGATGCTCAATCATAAGCCAATGATGACCCACTTTAACACACAACCCCTGGGTATTAGGTCCATTCATTGTGCTGGTTGGCCAATGCTAAAATATTGATCAGTTTTATTGAGAGAGTTTGTGTTGAAAGACATCATTCAAGACCAATTTAGATATTTAAAATTATATTATTATAAGATATTTAGAATTTTTTTAAAAAATCGTATCTCCAAAAGAATCTCCTTAGTATCTTAGTTTTGTGTGTCAGCAATATAAACAGGTCAAGACAAGGTTTTATCCAAGGCATAACGGTATCCATATCAGACATTTGGTCTTGAAAATACTCTACAATGAAGTGTGACACCAAAGAATGACAAGAATGTTCTAAATGACAAGGTAATTAATTACTTTAAAGAATTTGCATAACTGTTCTTAGAAAAGGGTTACAAAAAGGCATAAACTCAAATAAATACATTTCAGATGAATGGCCCATTTTTTCCAAGCTCAATTATAGTCAAGTCACCATCAATCATATGAAAACAGTGAAACTATTTGGTAAAACCCCTAGCAAGGTCAGTTTGAAGAAAAACAAAAAAACATCTTTTATTCTAAGAAAAGTCTTAAATGTTTTTTTGTACATCTTTCAAAGAGCCAGTGATCCTCAGCTTAGTGGTACAAAACCACTAAAGTCATAAGAATTTTGCTAGAAAATAGCAAATAATTGTTGAGAAAGTAACAACCTGTACTAGTGACATAATTTGTATTAAAACAGATTTTATAGTGAACATGCCTAATAAGGCTTATTTAAGAGTACGTAATGAATGGTGTTCATAACCAGCTGTTTATTCCTAGAGTCCTATATTTTTTTTGGTTTGTATTTGCAAGACTCAAGGAGCATGCCAACTTTTGCAATGTACTTGCTATGTCTGGTGTTATAACGTGCTTTGCTCCTGATATGTAAATTTGAGTGTGCAGGTGCCCATCAGTGACTGATGTATCCTGAAGACTAGAGACAATGGATTGCCATGCTATCCGGCAATAACTGTTGAAACACCTGTAAAAGCTCTTGCTGAGGACTTTGTAGGAGTGAACTGCTGATTATTTTTCCACTTAGTTTTCTTCTGTTTATTTTAGTTAGGGGAGGTAAGTTTTTGTCATTAGGTTTATTTACTTTCAGATAGGTAAGTTTTGGTTAATATTAAGAGTTTCCTTTTGTTTGTTATTTTTGGCATGAAGTCACTCTGAAGCCATACATAGCTGTGATATCTCATGTAAATGCACATCTTTTAAATAAATAAAAGATAAGATGTTAAAAACGCCATGTTGTGGCTGCTTGAGGGCTGACGAGGATAGATCCTTTATGTTGTGATCTGGCCACCCCTAGACAGGTTGTAACATATATATGAATAAAGCACTGCAAGAACTGTAAAAGTTCTGCAGAACTGTAAAAGCATAATGTTAAGCTTCAACTTTACTTAGAAAAAATAAAAACATTTAGAAATTGGTAAAAAAAAAAAAAAAAAAAAAAAAAAAAAAAATATATATATATATATATATATATATATATATATATATATATATATATATATATATATATATATATATATATATATATATATATAGACAAAATGGTAATGGCGAACCAACCGGACATCGTGGTGGTGGATAAACAACAGAGGAAAGCCGTTGTGGTGGATGTAGCAATACCAAGCGATTGCAACATCAGGAAAAAGGAACACGAGAAACTGGAGAAATACCAGGGCCTCAGAGAGGAACTGGAGAAGGCCTGAAAGGTGAAGACCACAGTGGTGCCTGTGGTCATCGGGGCCCTCGGGGCAGTCACCCCCAAGCTGGAGCAGTGGCTAAAACAGATCCCAGGAACAACATCAGACATCTCAGTCCAGAAATGCGCAGTTCTCGGCACAGCCAAGATACTACGCAGAACCCTCAAGCTCCCAGGCCTCTGGTAGAGGACCCGAGCTCAGAGGTTGAGAAAGACCACCCGTGGAGGGTGAGAAGGGAATTTATATATATATATATATATATATATATATATATATATATATATATATATATATATATATATATATATATATATATATATATATATATATATCCAGGTTAAGATTCTCTTCCCAAAACTTTCTACAGTAGAGTATGTTACAGTTTAAATCTTTCAATAAAAATTGCCTGACAGGTGACGAATATATTACACTGCTTTTAATGCTTGTGACAGATGGATTCAGGGAACAGAGGAGACAAAGCTGAAAGTAATCACAGGGAGCAAGGCCAGAATAATGAGCATAGGGCCATTCTTCTGACCTTGCTGGAGTATCCCACCTCACCAGTCAATCAGAGACAGGCCTAATGGATGGATGAGCCAGTGGGCCAAGATGTGGATGGTAAACAGGGGTGACAGCTGACCTGCCAGCACTCAGTGTGGATAATGGAGGTGGATTTGACCATGATGTGGGGTCATCCAAAGGTAAATTTCTTAACTCTTGGACTCTGTCAAGAAAGCCACAGCCCTGCCAGCGAGGTAGGACCTTTTCTTCAATGACAGCAGTCCATGACACCAGTGTTGGAGACAAAATCAGCATGCTGTCCCAAAAAGAACAGGAATGAAATAGGAGAGAATTCATGGTGGGGCTGATTCCTTGCAATCTTCGACAAAAAGCAGTTTTAACAGAGGTTTCAAGCTGAAGCTTCAGTAATTCAGTAGCAAATGCATTTTAGCACCCAGGTTCAAAAATACTATTTGTTGACCATAGACATTTCAAATTCTACGGCCAATTTGGAATAAAAGATATGTAAAAAAAAATTTCTTTATTTTAATTTGCTATTTTTTTATTAGATGTTTGAGCTTTTCTTCTTCTTGAAGAATGCTCAAATGTTTACTCCCCACAATACTTTAGTCCAAGAGCTCTCCCTCATATGTTATTACAGAAGAAATCCTAAATTTGCATGTCCTCTGTGGAGGACGAAAACAACAAAAAGAAGATTTTTGAACAAATTGCTGACAGTGCTGTAAGAACTCAGCCAACTGCTCCCACGTGGATCACAGAGAAAAGGGGAAAAACTGCAGATTAAACGGAAACACTGGTGATTACATCCCAACACATTTATCTTTCTTGATTTCATGAAAATGCACGAGCACCAATGGAGGATTTGATGCGCTCTAACCCCCACACATCTTACATCACATGACAAATTAGGAGGAACAGATTAGAAGTTTTTTTGTGTGCTTTGAACTAAAAGGACTTATCAGTGCTGGTGCTGTACACATTTACTGGAATGCACGCTCAGCGCCCACTAAACCAATTTGTTAGACGATATTTGCCATGTGCTTTCGTGCGTTTGCCGGTTGTGTGTGGCAGTGTGTTTGTCCTCCAGGTGTAACCCAGTTACTAATTGAGGGACTCTTTGTTTACACCTGCAGAACTGGAGCACTCTCCAGATATCTTAAACTAATCAATTAGCAACATAGTAAAGGAAGACACTGCCAGCATGGCCCTTAGCTTTTTACTAACAAATCACATCATGAAGAGCAAACTACAAGAACAAAATATATCCGAGGCTTCGTGAGTTCCACAACATAGTTTATTTAATCATGACTCGAGTGGTAAGAATGTCGGCTGAGTTGGTAGGGTGGTACATGCTGCAATTTTTCAACAACTATCATATTGATTGCCTTGACATTCAGTAGCAATGCACTGCTTTAAGAAGATGAATTTATCTGATTTTAGAAAATGCTTATCTTTTTCTCTACTGCCACCACGTGGATCCCCATCCCCCCACCCTTTTCTTTTTTGTCTGAGGGTTTTGGAGTTATTGTAAAAATCTTTTGCACACAGAGAATGACTTCTAATGATTTTGGTGATCCTGCCCTGACATTTCCACAAACCAGCATGAAGCTGACATTTGTGGGTTTAGATGAAACAACTACCAGGGTGGCAAGATTAATATGCATTAACAAATGCCTGACTTTTTTTTTTTTAAGGCGGGAACACTAATGAGAAAAAGGTTAAGTTCAGTCATGATTACTTATTATATTTATGTACATAATCACAGAGCTCATGCTGAGAGCCAAATCCCACCCACATTAGAGGAAATAGATTCAGTACTCACAACATGTGTACTATTTCTGTGACAGCAGTTGGATCTCAGTGCTTCTACTGAAGCATTCTGACTACGTGAGTCAGTCATTCAACAAATTCACAGGTCATTACACCAAATTCTTTATGCATATTTAAAGACTGATCAGATAAAAAAAATGCCTTTTAGTGTTTGTATCCTTTAAACTTTTTCATATTTTGTGACTTTCACAAAATTCAGACTATTTTAAAAGGCACTTTATGATATGGAGGAATCCAAAGTGTGAAGTGGAAAAAAACAAGAATATATGATTTAAAAAATATTTTTTAAATAATCTTAAATATTTCACTGAGTGTCTGAGACAACACTTTGTAGAGCCATTCTTCCCTGTAAATACAAGTTTAAGTCTTCTGGGGTATGCCTCTCGCAGCTTTACAAATCTAGAAACTGACATTTTTTTGCGTGGATTAGATGGAGAGCATCTATGAAGATACATTTTAAAGTCTTCTCAAATTCTCAAGTCGATTTAGGTCTGGACTTGACTGAGCTATTATAACACGAACAGCACGCTTTGATCTAAACCAGGGTAATGTTGCTCTGACAAGATGCTTAGGGTTATTGTTCTGTTGGGAGGTGAAACTTTGGCCCAATCTCAAGCCTTTTGCAGCATCGAAGAGTTTTTTTTCCCCCAGCATTTCCCTGTGTGTTTTGCTTCATCTCTCTTCCTAAGAACTTTCACAGTCTTCCCTATCTATACTGAAGAAAAGCATCCCCCACACCATGATGATGCCACCACTGTGTTAACTCAGTGTGTGCCGTGTTAGTTTTCCATATTGGGCAAAGAGTTCATATTTTGTCTCATCTGACTGAGCACCTAGATTCTCCTGTGTCCCACTGTGTTGGTTTGAACTTTAAACATGACTTCTTGTGGCTCTCTTTCAATAATGGAACTCCTTTTGCCAATCTTCTATAGAGGCCAAGTACTAGAATAATAGTTATCGACAAATTCTCCCGCCTGAGCTGTAGATTTTTGCAGCTCTACCAGCGTTATCATTAACAGTTCTCGATGAAATGTTCAAAGCTATACATATTGTTCTGTAACTGAATGATGATTTAAGCTTCTCCACTGCTTTATCCCTGACCTGTCTGGCGTCTTAATGATGCTGTCTGTTCACTCATGTTCAGTAACAAACCTCTGAGACTTTCACACTACAGTTCTATTGATGCCAAGATTAAATTACATTGACTTCTACAGGCAATTGATTGCACTGGATTTCATTTAGGTGTATCACTGTAAAACAGTCTGAATACATATGTATACCACACTTTTTATTTGTAAAGGATTTGTTTAAGCCATGAATAATTTTCCAACCACTTCTTAATTATGCTCTATTTTATGTTGGTCTATAACATGAAATCATCTCTAAAGAATTTAATAACAAGACAAATATCCTGAACCTAGGAACCCAACTTTACCTTTAAGTACATTATTAACACCTAACCCAAGGAAACAAAGTGGAAGACAGAACAATCATTTGTTGTCATCAAACAACATCTACTAGACATGCTGATGGAAGTGGGGATGGAAAAGGTCAGGTTCTTTGCTTATTATGCCACAGAAATCTGTTTAACCACCTCTGTCTACTCGCAGTGGACAGTAGGTTGTTGTCTGTCAAATTTAATTTTAAGGGAGTGAGATGCTACCACGGTGTGCAGGTCGAAGCAATTTCCTGAGCAATAAATCTCATATAACATACCACAGAGCATTTAAAAGCTCTCCATCAGCTAATAACAATGCTGTTTCCCTTTCTAGACTCTTGTTTAAGTTGCTACTTGCAGCTCTCCACCACCTTGCTAACACATCAACATCAATCATTCCCATCTGATGCCTTGTTACAGTTTGCCCATTAAAAACAGACAGCAGTCAATGAAATCCATCTGCAGAAGAGGTCATGTCTGCACAATTATGGCATATGCTCCGTAAGCCCACACAGGATCTCTCCATGGTGTCAGCACTTTTATGAGCGGGGCTGCAAAGATTGTCAGAGTTGCCCTTTGGGCTAATCTTTGTAGTCAAGTTTTTTTTTATCAGGAAATCATTATGACAGAGGAACTAAAATGTCAAATTAACACAAAAGGAAAAGAGGGAATTTGCACGAATTCAAATAACTGTCAGGTTGCTCTTGACAGGGCACGTTCACTGTGATGTCAGCTCTGTTATGTATGGATTTAACACAGACGCAGAAATAAAGTTGTGTTTTAAAATGGACACTATCTAAATTAGAAGTCAGAGCATATTAAAGGGTAAAAAATAACCTGGCTCTGACAAGAATGTTAACTAGGTAAATGAAACATCAGTTGACCAGCAAGATATGTGTAAAAACCTAAAATACTTACAACTTCAACTGAATGGTAAGTAGCAGCCAGGTGGTCCTAATTAAATGTGATTAAATGATCATCAGCAAGTTTAAGCAAGCACAAGCTCCTCAAAAACATAGAGCTTTTGGAAGCGTCAGTCTTGAGCATTCGTATGTCAAGCAACAGAATGCCAAGAAGAAAAGACATTAGCCAAAATCTTATTAAAGCAGTTGCTGCTGCATTTTAGTCTGGTAAGCTTTGGAAAGTATTTACAACCAGTTTAAGTCAATCACTTTGTCTGATTCACCTACAAAATGAAAACATTAAAGCTCCTAAATTTTAAAACCCAAAAGCTACTAAACAGGCCATAAATTTAAGCTTTAAATTTCATAATTAACTTAAAATTATATGATTTAACAATCAAATAATTTGTTTGAAAGGGTTGGCTGAAGAAAACATTATCTTTTTAAAGACCATGTAAAGAGGATTCTAACATTTTCTTCTGAACTCATTATGATGTAAATGGATTGTTCGAAACATGTAAAAAGTCTCCCAACCATTTAGACTTGAATTGTGTAGTTATAATTCAGTTTGGGTGTAAATATTTCTGCGTTTCAGGGTTTTGTGGGTGTGTGTAAAAGTACGACTGCATGTTGTCACGCAGCTGCCTTTAGCATAACCTTACCGATGCTGCTCCAGTGGTATAAAAACGTACAGTGCGGTCATCTTGGTGGTTCTCCCACTAACTTGCAAGTCACAGAAAACAATAGTTTCTTGTTAGCTAGCTAACCAGTTGTTTATACAAAGCATGTCCATGTGCTAGAATGACCTAAATTGAACAGATAATTGGCAACAACTGATGATCACCATCCAGTCTGACTGGTTTTGAGCTATTTTTCCAAGAGGTGTGCAAAGATGGTAGGCACACCCCAAAAGCTGTAGTTCCACAAAAATGTGCTTCTATAAATTGTTTATGCAGGATAACCAAATGCAAACACATGCCACACTTTTCTGATGTTTTACTTAAAACAGCATGTATAATTTTTCTAACATCTCTGCATGCTTTGTGTTGGCTTAATAAATTAAATTCCAATAAAATAAATAGAACTGAGGTTCAGTGGAAATTCCCATTACTATCGTACACTGAAAAAATAAGCACACTCTCTGGCTAGACATACTGAAATCTGTGAGGAAAAATAAATAAAAAAGTAAAGGTTGGAGTAAACAGAGAACACAAATAAAAAGCTGTAACCCTTTGGTTTTAGCTATACATATATAGCAAACAATGACATCTCTTTTAATGTTTGGTCAGTAGTTCTTTATTTAGAGATAACATATATGAAATAATGAGTGGATAATTTGTACTGTATTAGGCTTGGATCATTATATTGGCTGCTCTCATTGCTAAAGGGTGCTTATGAAGGTCATTAGAACTAGTATATGGCCCATGGCAATACAGAAAAAATATTCTGAAAATATTGCTGCCATAACATGAACAAATATTAGACTTGTATGTTAAAGTTAACACAGTAACACAGCTAGAAACAAAGCTTTTCAGGCTGCTGGAAGTGCGGTTGATTCATGCAAAAGAGTGCAACACTATATATGGAGTAAGACTGATGCTGCAAACTAACTTAAATATGTAAAAAGAAAAACATAAATGAAACGGCAAGGTGATCTGTGCCTCCTCTGTTGCCTATTGTCCCAAGAATAACTTCAATAAGACAAAATCTATCTTTTGAAATTCTCAATCCAACAGAAAAGCTCTCAAAGAATCCCAAAGGAGTTATATATGTAAGTTGGAGATAAATTGACTGTGGGGCCTTGGGACTCAGCCCTGACACATATGACATACGTTGTCATTATAGTACATGCAAGTTTGCATATGCATACATTTGACAATATTTCAGCAATGTTTTTCCAATTTCAAGTATACATTCATTTTTTTTTCCTTTTAAACACATAAAGTGTCAATGTTCCCTGCTTGCAAAGGTGAAAATACAAACAGGCACCCTGTTTCTACTTCTGCCAAAACAGCTGTGACATCAACAACAGATCGTTAAAGCCCTGTGAATAGTGGGATCTATATGTTAATATTTTCATACAGATAACATTAATCTTGTCAAATTTTAAACTGAATTTAGGAGGCTGAATATTTTTCTGGTTTCTGTGTTTGCGGGTTTCAATTGAGGGTTATATCAGTGACTTGGAACATTTTGTAAGTTAGCTAAATAAATGCCTTTTTCTGTAATTTTAAATGGTACAGCACTCAGATGAGTATGCGTATAACAGATTCTCTGAATACCCAGCTGGAATAAACCTAGACTTGTGCTTTATACTCTACAAGATAATTCTGTTTCTGTTCCTCTAATAAAAATGTCTTAATGTTGGTATATTATTACCTCATCGCTGTGATTTGAGCAGCAGTGGTAGTTCTTGCATGAATTGGTTATCCCCTACTTCTGCTGGCCACACAACCAAAGACAAACCTACTCCCCTGAAGAAGCCAGTTCTCTAAAATATTTCCATTGACTGAACATGCAAAAAAAGTATCACCAATATCCAAAACGACTGCTCGTGAGCAGGGTAAACAAATACCAAATGGAAATGGATCTTTGGGTTCTGGACAGACCTTGTAAATGGATATTTTAAATTAATCAATTAAATTTCAAAGAGAGTTGCAATAATGTTTGGTTTTATATTAGGTCATATATAGTGAAAGGATGAATTTTGATTCCCTGGGATTTGTAAAACCACTCCAAAATGCATGTATTGCAAATACAAAATCTCTTCATGCTCTTTTGTATTGCCAGTTGATGTCAGTATCCAGGAGGGATTTAACTGTTTGAGTATCAAATAAAGCACAATGAAGTGTGACATCTTTGTTGCCCACCAGGTTTCCCTGGTGGGTACCAGGAAAGAATATACACAAGCATTTTATAGACAGGACAGTTGAGAAAATTAAAAATACTATTAAGGAGATCAGACCAAAAACAAATGCTAGAAATATCAAAAGTATATTGAGATTGTTTTCTGCTGTCAAATCCTTGAGATTTTGTACGATTATCACTTTATGTTGGATCAGTCCCATATCCTTTATCTGGTAGGATTATTATTTCTGTCAAAAGTACACAGCCGTCTTAGCTAATGTAATAGGATATGTAATTTGTTGTATGCACATGAGAACCTAAAAAGAAAGCAACAGTATCTAGATTCAGTGCCCGAAAAAAGTATTTGCCCTCTTACAGATTCCTTCTAGTTCTTCTTTTAGTCACAACCTAATGGTAAATGGCCTGTTCTTGTATAGTGCTTTATTGAGTCCAGAGGACTGCAAAGGCCTTTACACAACACTCAGTCATTCACACGCTGACGATGGCAAGCTACATTGTAGCCACAGCTGCCTTGGGGCAGACTGACAGAAGCAAGGCTGCCATACAGTTGGTGCCACAGGGCCCTCTGACCACCACCAGCAGGCAAGGTGGGTGAAATATCTTGCCCAAGGACACAACTGAGACAGATGGTTCGGCAACCCACCGGTTACAAGACGAACCCCTACCTCCTAAGCCACTGTCGCCCCAACAACCTAAATGTTTTAGATATGTCAGACAAAGATAACCTGAGCCAATGAAAAAAAAAAACAAAACAAACAAAAAAAAAAAAAACAGTTTTCATATGAAAATCTCTCTTTTTTTTAAATGAAACTGCTACCCAAACTAAGACGGCTCACTGTGAAAAAGTAATTGCCCCCTAAACATAATAAGTAGTTATGCCAACCCTGGTGCCAACAACTGCCAAGACACGTTTGGGTTATTTGGAATTAGTCTCTTTCATCTCTGTGAAGCAATATTTGACCACTTTTTGTTGACGAATTATTTTTACTTCAGCCCAACTTGGAGAGTTCTCAAGCATGGCCTGTCCAAGGTCATTTAATTTGGATTAAAGTTAAGACTTAACTAGGTCACTCCAAATCATTAATGTTGTTTTTATGTCCTTATTTTCAGTCATTTAAAGGTGGACTTAAGTTTTATTCAGAACCTTTTCATCCTGCATAACCCCTGTGTGCTGGAGCTTAAGGTCACAAACTGGATGTGGCCAGACTTTCTCCATATGAATTATACGCAGAATTTGTGGTTGCATTTGAAGCACACCACAAAATCCAGCATTGATGGAAACATTTTACTTTTTATTAACGAGACCCCCTCGTTTGTTTTTCAGTTATTTAAGTTCCAGAATAAGCGTTTAAACCTTAACTCTTAAACTAATTAAGGAGGTATTTTCGATCTAGAATTAAGTCTTACCTCTAAACAAAATTGGAACTAAACGAATGTGGCAAAAATGTGGCCTGGTGTAATCAGAACATGTTGATTGGTTGATTAAATATAATAACATTTACACAAAAGACTCGACAAATTTTGTATAATTGTTAAAGTCACGTGAAGCGAAGTTTATATTTTTCCTACATTTGCAGGAATGGATCTTGAGGAACCGAGAGTTGTCATTCTCTCTACACCTGTGCTGCCGCCTCCTGGACGGACGCGACTCCTTTGCAGCGACTGTACTATAAGTGAACGGACAGCCTATGAGCCCCACTCAAAGCGAGAGAACCACACACAAGGAGCGGGATGGCGAGGATACCAGCGCTACACATCCGCGTCCTTCTCGTGGGTTTCTCCCTGACTGGGTGCCTGACACTCCGGGCGAGTAAAGGTGCGACGTCGCCTGACGAGGAGCGGGACAGGGAGAGCGACGCGGAGACGCCGTGCGAGGTGAAAACCGTTACCGTGTCTACTCTGCCCGTGCTCCGGGAGAACGAGTTCAGCTTCACCGGTGGAGCCTCCGGGAGCGTGGTTGGAGGGGGGAGCGCTGCTGCTGCTGCTGTTGGAGCAGGTGGTGCTAGTGGAGGAGGAACCGGAGGAGGAGGAGGAGGTGGAGCGGGAGGAGGAGGGGGCGAATCCCGGCTGCTGTTATTCGTTCGAACAGACCTACCTGGCCGAATTTCTGTAATGGATGATCTGGACAACACAGCTCTTCCCTACTTCACACTCGGTAAGAACTGTTGTGGTACTCAGTTTTCCCTCCATGATGTGAGCAGAAAGCGCTCTACAGAGATAGGCTTCTAAAATCATACAGTCCCCCAGCCATTAAATCACCTAATTTGCTTGAGCTTCTTTGTTTGATGTGCAACCAGAAATCCAGCAGTTCTTCTACCCCCTGCTCAAAGTGTCTATTCTGGAAGTAAAACTAATTTTGGTCTCATAATAAAGTTAAACTTTGTACATCTCTCTGTGATATCCTTCTTTCTTGGCTTATCAAGTTCAAAAAATATTTTGATTTAAAATGTAATACATTCCTTAATTATTGTTCCCCAGTGTAGCAGTGTAATTTGGTCTTGCAAATATGCATGATGTTTTGCATCTATTCTCAATCAAGTATGTAATTGGCTGCACACATGGACGTGCAAGTCAAACTGAAAAACGGCTGGGCTATAACTAAACTAGCTGTCAGCAATTTAGTTTCTTGAAGGTCTTTGGGGAACCCCAGACATCAGATTAAGTGTGTGAGCTCTGTTCACATCCTCAGACAGCTTAGTGAATCAGGGCAATGCAACACTGGACTTTGACAGGTCATCTGAAGTTCTGTGTGAAAGCCAACTGCTCTAAAATGCTCTGGGTAAAAGCATCTTTGATTGGATAATCGTAGAGTACATAATAGCGGAAAAGTGTCTCTGGCTTTTACCTTCTGAATATATATTTGCTCTGCAAGAGAGGGCTGACTTTGCATGAAAACCAGCTTGCTGCCTTTGCTTTTTCTGGCTTTTCTTTTTCATTTCAATGACCAAAAAAAGGGCACGTGGCAGATGAATATCCTCACCTCTTTTCCCTTTGTACTGTGAGCCACACATTTGCTTTCACAGACTGTGCATCAGTCCATGTACAGATTGTGGGGAATAAGGTAAATGTTTGGAGCCACACAAGGTAAAGTGGGGAAAGGACAGTTGCAGACTGTTCTCTTATTCAATTTACAGCCGTTTTCAAGCCACTTCAGTGTAGAATAGAACCCTGGTCAAAACAAAGACAAATGGAGGTCAGCAATATAGGTACTAAGGAATCAAGAGAATGCATTATTTCTACTTTTTTTTTTTTTTTTTTTTTACATTGGACAGTGGTTTGCCATCATCCCCCTTCTTTCTTTTATTTTCTCGTTCACTGCTCTCAGTTTCATTCCGTCTGTAAAGAGTGTCGACTGAGCTGGCTGTGCGAAGCAAAGGCTGGCAGGCAGGCAGGCTGAGGGTTGGAGCATTAAGCTACTAAATCACTTTCTATTCTCATTAAGGACAGCCGTTGACTGGTGAGAAAGGCCTCTCTGTCCTCCCAGTCAGCCAGCTAGCAAATTTGCTGCTTCACCCTTTCAGTGGATGACTACATGCTATAGAGGGAGAGAAGAAGGTATAATGGACTTTAATAGTTTCATGTGTATGTTACATATTGAAGGCGCAGCATGTGTGTTCTTTGGTGAGGTGTAGACACCATTTTATTTTTTTGGTAAATCATTTATCAAAGTGCTGGAGGTGCTTATTGAAAACCCACAGCAGTGTGTTTTTGTTTCACCAGAGCTTTTAAAACATTTTTATTGGGCGATAGAGACATGGTTTTGATGGAATTGTGACATTTCTTTCCCTTTTGTCTAATGTAGTTCTGTCTGCAAGAAGGCTCTGACTGTTAAATTATATTTAATGTAATGTTTAATATGTTTTCCCAAACAAGTACACACTGCCTCTGCTCTTTTGATTGATTTTTCTTTTGAAATGTTATACATATTCTAAATTTGTGAGATTTTAAAACCCCATTTTCACATCTTACTCTGTCATACAAACACAGTCCCAGCCACATTGATTTGTCACCCTTTGGAAAGATGTTTAGTTCATTTTATTTATTTAAAAGAGACAATATATGTCAACATAAATCAGTCTATTATATAAATGTGTCAGATTAATGATTAAAAACATTAGTTCACATGATTAATAAATTACAAGGTGCTAAAGAATTAACCAATCTAAATAAAAAAGAAAATAATAATAGCACATGTTCAATATGTAAGTGTCATTAATTTATATATGAACAGTTATCTGATTAGTTACTATATGCTGTTTTTTTTGGTTAAGAGAATTGCCCAAATAATGTAAGTCTCCTTCATTCTGTTGGAGTAGTACTTTAAATATGAACTGCCCTATAAGAAAAGGCTGACTGCCCAAAGGCACTTTTTCAACAGACAATTTTACCTATAGATGTTCTTGTTGACCAATTTTTAATTTTATTCATGCAATTATTGTGTAAAACTGATTTCTTTGTCATTGGTGATATAATACAGGGGCCTTTTTCTTTTTGTCACTTGGCACCCATATGGAACCCTATGTATCAAGCCACTATGCACAGTTTAGAGATAATAGGTTTTGTCTTGTGTTGTTTTTTTTTTGAATATTTGTTTGTTTTTGTCAAAGGTTAAAGATCAAAGTCTCCATAGCATCCATTAGGCACAATCTACATGTCTGTCAGTTGTTTTTGAGTGATAAAGTATTACCATTTTTTCCTACCATCACAAATGTAAACATGTGAAGTCTGCCAAAGTGCTTGGACTTTAGAAGGAACTGTGTGTGTTAATCAAGTAAGAGTAGGATTGAGCTTTTTAGCAAGAAACATTGCAGATAGTTTTGGCATTACATCTAGAGAGAGATTCTAGAGAGCAAAGATGAAGATTTCTTGCGTATGCGTTGTGATTGTTGAATTTTACAAAAATTTTCAGTTTTGGATTATGTTACTGCAATATATGTTACACTGTGTGTGTGTGTGTGTGTGTGTGTGTGTGTGTGTATTTAGCTTCACACGCCTTTACCAGTTGTGTATAGCAATGTGAAGGGTGCTATATGTCTTTAAACTCCTCTCTCACAGTTTAAGCTAACTTACTAATAACTTATTTAAACCTTGGTTTTTCTCCTTTGCTTTGCTCTAGTATCGCAATGCTTGAATCCCAATATTTTGGTCCCACATTTGCTTTCCTTTTACTCAAAGCAGAAAGACACGCCAATCGTCTTCACAGCATCTCTTCTCATGAACATTTTTAGAGATTCTGTCCTCCAAAACTGAATATTGTAATTGACATCAAAGGACTACAATTTTTTGTTGGTTAAATATTACAAAGGACCCATCTATCTGTCCATTTACTATACAGACTTAATTGTGTTTGTCATGAGGCAGCCGATTCCTTAATGTTACTGATCAATGGGCGAGAAATGAGGAACACGCCAACTATTCATGTAAACACACTCATACTAAATGGCAATTTAGAATCTCAGATTTACTCATCATGCATGTTTTTGGACTATGGAAGAAAATTGGAGAATCTGGAGAAAACCCAGAGCATGGGAAATCTAAAAAGAAAGCTCAGGCTGGGTTTTAAACAAAAATGAGAAAAGTTTGATTCATATATATGTATATGTTGTTGCGATATACTCAAAAACCCCATGGCTTACTACACATAAGTCAAACACTGTACAGCTTAGACATTAACTTGTTCAGCTTTTTTTCTTTCAGTTTTTCCCCTGATATACTTTAATATCTAATAAACAATATATGGTACTGCACTTTGTTTTTAATCTTGATTGGATTATTGTACCAATCCCCCCCAACACTATTTCCTGCTCTTTTAGTGCTGTTTAAAGCTTAGTGAAAGCCGATTAAAATCTATTATTGTGAGAAAAAAGAACACTGACAACAGCCTTTTTTTCATGTTTGATAATCCGAACCTAATAACAAACTGTATGAGGTTGTGGGTAACTATCAAATTTTACATTTTTATCATTTATTCTGATACTTTAGAAGAACATGGAATTTTTTCTTACCCATGAATATACTTGACACACTCAAGGCCTTGTTCTCCGCAAATGTTTAAAGGACCATCTATCCATCCATCCTTTTTACATTCACCGTTTTAGTGCTTTGTGGCATTTCAGCAATGTTTGTCCCATCTAAAGTTAGGGTTAAACCTTACAGAACAAATGGAATTAGTAATTTACATTTAATTTGTGGTCCACTAAGACCAGTAAATTAAAGTTTTGCATTTGATTGCAAGCATCCAACAGTTTGAGCAAAACGTGATCAATCTGTCTTTTCAATGGAGAGCCGTTTCATTCAAAATTAAATACTGTTATTAATACATTAGTAAATATTCCATGAAATAAATAAATGTTCCCTTGTAACCCTAACCCATAAAACAAAATTAATATTTAAAAAATAAATTTTTACCTCATTTTTTTTTTATTTCAAGTTTATTTCATTTATTTGAAGATTTATTTATGTATGTATTATTTCATTGTTTATTCATTTCATAATGGTATATTTATTTTGTGACACTTCTATATTGTAAAGCTACTTTACATATTTCATGGACTTTATAAAAGTGTCACAAAATAAAACACTATTATGAAATGAATAAACAATGAAATAAATACATAAATCTTGAAATCAATCAATCTTGAAGTAAATTTAAAAAAAAATAAACAAGGTAAACATTTCTTTTTAAAATATTTTATTTTATGGGAACATTTATTTATTTAATGGAATATTTATTAATAATTTATTAATAACAGTATTTATTTATTTACTTAATTTTGAATGAAACTGCTCTCCATACTTTTCATGTTTTCAAAACGCAAATTACCCACTAAATGGATTAGAATGCAAACAAAACTAATTCATTTATTCACTACAAAAAATGTTTATATGATCCTTTTTATCCTGTTTCTGTCAAATTAACCAAAAAGAGAGTGTGATTATTTTAATCAAGAATTGATTAATATTAATGAATACAACAAATGTCTTTTTACAACACTATCACTTGTGCTCTTTCACATTTTAACCCTCAGTACTGTTGTGAATTATAACAACCCACATGAGGCACCTTTTCTCTGACAAGTGAAAGAAAAGCTTTTTCTGTTTTGAAGTGTGATCTGCTATGTTTTGGTACACTTCAGCACCACCAGTCAAATGTATGTTATTGGTGAATAAGCATCAAATGACACATCACATTGTGTACTGGTGTATTCTCTCCAAATCCTTTTGTGCAAAAGTTGCACAGACTGTCATTGTTTTATCCCTGCTTCAAGCAGCAAAGCTTGCTACATCTTATACAAGTCTAACTTTAAGTTGTTGTTTCTAGGTCACTGGGTAACAAAGAAGTTTAGGAGCATGGGCTAACTTCAACCACATTGCTATCTCGGTCCTTTCAGAAATCATGCAAGCAAGCCAGAAGGCATCAAAGTCTTGCCTTGAAGTGTTTCATGAACTTTTTGCTTTATTAGGTACACCTGCTCAGTTGACCTTTTTAACAAATAGTGACTTAGTGCATTAAGGCATCTAGATGTGTTAAGGAGAGGGAGAGACTTCTCAATTTTCATGTCAAAACTATATCTATAAATCATGGGTTTAAGTGACATAACTTCCTCTCTGTGGTTCATTTCCTGTTTTTGGCTCACTAGATAAGTGGTTTGCGCACATCTATTCTGAATCCACAGAACCAAAACCAAACATGGAGAAGCAGCTTTCGGTTTTTATGCACCACAAATCTGGAACAAACTTCCAGAACACTGAGTTCCTTTAAATCAAGGCTAAAAACCCACCTGTTTAGAGCTGCCTTTGATTAGTAGTTAGTCTAATATTGCTCAATATTTTTGAATTATATTTGCTTGATGATCCTCATGATTTTGATGCATTGATATTTGCTCGATAATTTTAATGTTTTTTTTTTTTAATGATTTTGATGTAGATTTGATTGTTTTTATGACATGAAGCACTTTGAACTGTCTTGCTGCTGAAATGTGCTATATAAATAAACTTGACTTTCATTTCCACTGTAAGCAAATTGCACAAGGGTTCACTTTTTAGCAAATTGAAACCCATGTTATCAGGTGAGTTAAGATGAACTTTCATACCTGCACAACTGAAGCGAATTGTCAATGGAAATGAATTATGGTTCATTAAAGGCAGACCAAACCAAAAAATAATAATCATAAAAAAAAGAACATGATTAATTTACAAGCTGTTGTGTGGATGAAAATGTCATGTTGGTGTCAGAGGTCTGAGGAGAATGGTTGACTGGTTTGAGACGATAGAAACACAACAGTAGCTCAAATAACCACTTACTACTACTAAGGTATGCAAATACCACCTCTTGGAATACATTAAACCTTGAAGCAGATGGATTTGAGCAGCAGAGGACCAAACATCACTAAGAACATGACTTTAAAACAGCAATTCAGACAGCCTCTCTAAAATTGGACAGTAACATCAGAAAAATGTTGCCTGGTTCAATGAATGTTTGTTTCAGCTGCAACATTCAGATGCTTACATCAGGATAATGGGTAAACAACATGAAAGCATCAATCTATTCTTCCTTGTATCAATGCCTCAGGCTTCTAGTGTGGTTATAGTAGTGCAAGGGGACATTTTCTTGGCAGATTTGAAGCCCAAGAAATTTTGCACACAAAATTTATGATTATTGTACTGTCACTGTACACAATATGCATATCCTGAAGAACTGCCTAAACTGAAATAGGTGTGGGCTAATTATTTGAGTGTCATGCATTTAAGTTCTCTGCCTGTAATATATTTGGTTATACTTAGTTGATGGAGCCTAAAAGGTCAAAGAGGTTTGAAGGTGGTAAAATTATTAAGAAACTGGAGAAAACTTACGCATGCATGGGGAGAAAATATGCTATAAATAAACAGTTCTGAAGGTAACATGTGGTTAACCTTTGTACTTGTAAGGTGTATCTAAAAAGAGTGTCCGACTTTTCGGAGCCAAACTGGATGAAGCGGATAGCAATATCTTCCAATTTCCAAAAGATATGTCTTTTGGAAATTAACTTAATATAAACTTTTTAAATTGTATAATTAAAGAGGCAATGATTTGAAGCCCCGTTCAGTATCCCTTAAAAAAGAAACTTTCATTCCATTATTTTGTTGTTTTTATCAGTGAAACAAAAGGGTTTTTACTCGGGACGCAAACAAATAATCGACTTAAGATTGTCGAATAATGGGTTATGAGATTAAAATTCATTCCATTCAATTAACTAATAACATTGGCTTCAATGGACTGTCTCTGTGTTGTAGTGTGGCTGCCATCCAGAAGAGGGTGCCGCTGCTCATTTTTAAGTGGCGCCAGTTGATAGTTGTAAGAGAAATAATCATGGTGGTGACATCCCAGAACAGGAAAGCGAAACAGCCCAAACAGAGTCCGATGTGGGATGTAAAATGCACTTTATGGGGTTCTGTTTTAAAATATAAACACTTGACAAGCTCCTTATTACCTTTAATAGCGCTCATTCAGCAATGCTGCATGGTGGATCAGCGTCAACTTCTCAACCAAACATTATTGATGTGATGCCAGAAAAGTGAAAGGCATTACGCAAAAAATTGAAACATGGCGGAAAAAGATATGATGCTAGTAAGCACAGTTGATTTTTGAGGGCTTTCGTGAGTTAATGCACTTCATGGAGCCAAGTTTTAACATTCCTTCGAGAGCAACCATAACCACCTGTTTAGAAACGCTCTACAAGAAGACGGCAGCTGAATTGAAAGCAAGCCTAACAGCATAAAGTGTCACTCTCATCACTGATTGAAAACTGTCCTGACAACAGAAATCTATATCACAGCTAGTGTCAGTCTGCAATCCTCCTCATAGACAGTATTTCTGTATGTACATCTGTGTTCATGGGGGATTAAGGGTTTAAGATATTTTTATTCTTTTCATCTTTTTTTTTTTTCTATTAAGCAACCTATTAATAGGTTCCTGTTTTGTTATATTTTATAAATATGTCTATGTTTAATGTGAGAAAACGACCATTTTCTGTGTATACAGTTAGTATTTAATACAGCTAACAAAATTCAGTTTATTAACATTGTGTCAATTGACAACAAATGTTGTCTCGAGGCACTTTACAAAAAAATAATTTCAATTCAATCATACATACATTTCAGTTGATCTGAGTTATCAAACAGTACAGTATGCTCAATTAATTATTCAAAGTAGTTTTAAAAAGTTTCTATCTAAGGAAACCCAGCAGATTGCAACGAGTCATTGACTTGCAGCATTCACTCATCCTGGACCAGCACGCAGCGATAGCAATAACAATAAATTGTTAAAATACTGTGATGTGCTCCTTTTTTTTTTTTTTAAATTCAGCATATTATGAAAAAAAAATAGCCCTTAATGTTATGGAAAGACCATTTGATACAAGAGAAAGCTCTGGTTTTTAAGAAAATGGACACATCAATTAATTGTTAGTCGATTGATACGATCAATCAACTTTAGATTACCTCATTAATCAATAACTTCCTTGTTTTTACCTTAACTTTTGTTATTCAGCATACTTGATTACTGTATAAAAATGTAGAAAATCCAGCTTGGTGTAAACACATTTTTAAAAAAGTTTCTAAATTACTTTTAAATTTAACATATGCATGTAAGCCATAATAACCATAGTTCTGTCTTGTTTCCATGGTACTGTCAGATGTTCAATTGTTTTTTCAAACCAGCGTCAGATGTTATTGGGAAAAGGGGGAAAAGAACCACAAGTCTCCTTCCCTCTCTTGCCTGCCTGCTCAGCTTTGATTTATTACCAAAGCGTCACAGAGAATGGATGGGTAGAAAGGGCATTGTCCAGAAGGAAGTGTACAGCATGGCTTCTCCTCCTCCTTTCTGGTTTTGTTTTTAGTTCATCTTTTATATGTGAACAAACATTGACAGATATATGTTTAACCAATAAGCCCATAATCATAATACTGTAAATACCCTTATTCTTCAAAATGTTATGCAGTAGATTGGCTGCATTTTTTTTTTCCTTGCCAGACCTTTCTGAATAGTTTACCATCTCTTGTTCTGGCATTTACCTATTTTATAATAAAATCAGGACTTATGGATGTTTATGAAATGTGTGTGAGAAATGTGTTATTAATTTCAGTTTGGAAAATAACTTAAGACCTTTCTGTTGTGCTATGCTTTGTCACTCTAGATAACTCTAATTTTAAGTGATGTCATGGGACTGGGTAAAAGAAAATCAATACCTTTTGGCAACATGGCTGACTCTGTAAACACCTCATTAGAAGTTCACCTTCTTGAAAACCTTCAGGCACTTAATGGAAGATCGAAAACATTTAGATCTCTTGTTCTTTATCACCTCTGTCTATTGTATTGACACAATCTTTATGTTTTCTCAGCAAATTTTTGTCCTTGTCAGCATTTGATAAGATGCATGAAATGTCAAATTTGCAGTTTTGCGCACTGTCTTTCCACTGTGCTTTGTTGAAGCTCAGAGCTGAAGGTATAGCAAATAGAGCTTGCTTAGTGATGGGAGATTAAAAGCTATGATAGCTAACGGAAAAGTGAATGCAAGCACCCCGGCCCTCAATTTTCTGAGCCATGGAGATCTAATTCACTGCATAAAAAGCAGTGTTAAAGGAGGTCAAATGTAGTCAGAGCTTTTCATCTTAATGTTTTGGGGTTTTTTTTTAACTAAACAATATTAGCTTTGGGTTAGAATTCCTATATAGGGAAGGTTAACTGTTTTACTAAAGGAGCTATATGCAGATAGCAGCATTCCACTGTGGATCCAATGCAGTTTGACAATTGATTTAGCTAAAATATTTTTGTTTGGTATGATAGAGTCCAGGTAAGTTTACACCTTCACCAGTCTGTACCGCCATGTTGCATATTGTAATTATCATTTTATTACAGCCTACCACAATTTCATACCCATAAGCATGTTAAACATTGCATGTCAGTTTATTCCTCCTGATAGTCAAGTGTTTTGATAAATTATAGAGAAAAATAATCAAAGAACCTCAGAACGCATAGCATTTGATATTCTGTTTGTTTTTTTTCTCAAGATTGTATGTTACACTAACGAAATTTCCAGACCATTGACCACACTTAAATATAACCCACTACCTTTGAAAAGAAAATTTAAAAAATTACATATATAGGCCACACTTGTCTATATCACAGGTGTCCATGTTGTGTGTACCTTGAGGTTTTCCTTTGAGTTAAAAAAAAAAAAAAAGTTTTATTAAAAGTGAGTTATTTTTTCCCCCTTTGTTAGTAACAAAATTGTGTGGGGGGGAAATAAAAATTGTCTTTTGTGTCAAAACGTCCTGTACATGCATCTGTGGGGGTGGGCGCACGTACGTCCTAAACATAAACAAAAAGTTAACTGGTTAGTTTACTTTTGTTTATTCGCTAGCTTGCGCTTATTCAATAAGCTGAATGTGACTGTGTGGTGAAGCTAACTAAAGATGAGTAAACGAACTTTTAAACTGTTAAATCTAGTCAAAATGTTTGCCAAAAAGAGTAGCTATGAAGCAAAGGTTGTCACTTCATCTACTCCCATTCTGGATGACACAGGACCTGAGAGTGCACTTCAAACAGGTAGGCTTTGTTATTCTTTTTCATTATTAAGTATAATTTGTAACAAATGGTTTATGTAGGCATGTATGTATGTGTGTGTGTGCCTGTGTCGCATTGTGCCCCTTGGGCGGGTCGGATGCCGTCTTTTTGTGTGCCATTCGCATCACACTCGCTTTGCATATTTGTGTGGGTCAGGAAATGACCGACAGGTGTGCGGTGAGACGTCGCTGTTTCTGTGTGCCATGTGCCTTGTGCTGATGTGGGTCAGGTGCATTGTGCTGGTTTTGTGCGTGACGCGCATTGGAGATGTGGCTGTGTCCGTGCGGTCAGGTGCGGTGATGGTTTTCGTGTGTGCCCTCCGATAATATCCCTCAGGCGTCCCTGGCCTTACACTTCCTCAGTCTCCCTTTCGTTGTCGCTCTCAATGTCACTTTTATCTCGCTCTTGAGCTTGTGCTGTCCTCTTCATCACGCAGCAGTTCAGCCTTTCGAAACCCGTTGGTAAAAAGCCGTATATTAGCCGCATCACAGTGTTCAAAGCATGTGAAAAAAGTAGCGGCTTATAGTCTAAAAATGAAGGTATATTTCTTTTGATTTTGATTCTAATCCTTGTATGACTACTTTTTCTGATGTATTTATTGTTTTAAATATGGGAATATGAAGTGAATTCTAACTACTGTTGCCATGTCCCTTTGCTCATTCTTGTGTTTATGAGGAAAAAAAGTATAATTGTTTGTATAGATTTTTCCAGCTTGAAATTCCCATAATCTGTTAATCGGGGGATGTTCAACAACAACAAAGTCAACTGTTAATTTAAATGCCCTTTATTTTAGGCTCTGGATAAATGAGCTAGTGATGGAATCTGTTTGAGATAATTTGCTACAGATGAGAGAGTGATCAGTCTATAAACTGCCCAGTTGGCAGTTGTGTAACTGACCCCATAAATCATGACTCAAAGACTCATATAAATACAAAAACAACAAATCTGAGGCTGTAATTTTGTTTCTTTAGCTTTAGATGTTCTGAGTATTTTTGTGACCTCCTGGATAAATCAATTTTGAGTTCCGAGACTAATTTTGGTACATCAGCCAAACCACTGTTCTAGGTTTTCTTCACTTGTGTGAAACTGCTCTCATTATGGTTCACTGTCTTATTTGTTTGAGTTACATAACCACATCTCCCTACAATGACCTGATTAGTGGTTTCCAGCTCCAGATTTTGAAAGCCACTCATTTGATTCAGAAGTGTTGTAGCAGGGATGCATCTAAAAGTTGTAGGACAGTGGTTCTTGAGATTTGGAGTTGGAGACTCCTGCTTTAAATAATTAGTTGTCGAAACAAGATTAAACTTCTTCAACGCATTTACAAACGTTAAATGTCATGGCATGTGGCTACTTTTTGAAGTCAGGAAAGAAACACCTAAACAAATTCCAATAATTCGAAATGGCAAAGGAATATAGTCATCGGCAGCAAGAACTAAAGGAGCAGGACACTTTAGTTCAATCCTCTGCTGTTGTCAATGACATTGGTAGATTATAAATCCTGAACAAAGTAGTTTATTTATTCATGTCTTTAAATCTGTTGTTTGCAATAGTTTATTTGTTATTAGTAAAAATCTAATTAATTTGCAAGGAAAGGCCATTCTTACTCAGTGTAAGAGTTGTTGATGTAATTTTGGGATTAAAAAGATGAATGATCTATGGTGGGTGACCAATGCTGGCTGAAGTCCTATGTGGATTCTGCATTTCAGAAAGCTTTATTTTTACCACCAGAGTCTCCAGTCTTGCTGTGTGCCACTGGTGGATAGCTTTGATCTGAAGATAATCATTTGATCATTACCACTGCAGAGGGGCACACTGTGGTTGTCTTTGACAGGATGAACAAAGAACTTTATGTAAATGCCTCTAATGAATGCACAAGCGCCTTCTTTTCCTTTTCATTTGTGTGATTTATGCAAGGCAACACCATGCACAATTGTCTTTGATTTTTCACCAAAAACAAGATGAATAAACACAAACATCTAGACAAAAGACTGCAGGACAGTCCCCCTAAATACATTTAGGCATTTATTTGTCTGTCTATAAATTATGACATTGATTGTTTTCTCTTTTTCTTCCAATCTGACATTCTTTTTAGCCCAGGCATTGTTGTCTGTGTAACCCTACAAGGCCACAACAGTTTATCTTCATAAAGCTGGACTTGTATCAAAGAATAACCTGAAAAGTGTATCTCATAGGAGTGCGCTACAAACTGATCCCCTAAAGATTCATGGACTTCCTAGTTGTATACTGTAAAAGGGCTTTTTAGCCTGTGCAGTGAATGCATAATGTGACACTGATTTATAAAAGCAATTCCATTTAGTTACTCTTTTTGCTCTTTAGGTTCCTTTGGTGTGTCCCTGCCACATAATAGAAGGCCCCATGTGACAACAACAGTGCAATGCATTTGCCCTGTGCGCAAAATACTTTGTATAATGCAAGCAAGACATTGGGGACATAGGAACATTGCATGAAAAATATATCAAGCTACACTCAATACCATTAAACCAAGTTTGATATGCAGTTGAGTTGCAATGTTTTGTTTTTGTTTTTTGTGTGTGTTTTGAGCAAAATTTCAGTATGCCCTTACCGATAGGCATTAACTACAGGTTGTATATGTTTATTAGCTGGACTGAAAAAAAAGATTATTGACATCTTTCATCATGCTCCAATGTTAACTGTTTAATGCAGTATTTAAACTGGGTAGCTTGTAGACTTCTTGAGTTTTTCATCTATTTTTTAAAACTCAAATGAAGTTAATTGATAATTACACGAATTTCCCATTTCCTGCAACTAGGCTCGAGTTGCTAAAATAAAATTTCCCTGGTTCTGCTTGTGTACATGGCATAAATGGAACACTGTTGAAACTCTCATAGTCATTTGCACCATTATGTCTTACCATGCCTAATGTAGGCAAATGTAGAAGCTACCAGTTCCTTATTATATATTAGCTGTTTAACAAACCGGCTCCGATTTTATCTTCTCTTTTTACAAGTCTTTGTGAAATTCATCCAAAAAACAACTTTGTTTCTTCCATTATTAGTGTGCCTAAATATTTTTTGTAAGTTCATGTTCATCCTTTCCATGTAATTGAATGAAAAGTGAGCAGTTAGATGTTAATTTATTGTGTAAAGAGGATCTGACAAAAAAATTTGATCAGAGTAAAAATTGTTATACAATTGAAAAAAAAAAAAAAAAAAAAAAAAACAATTCTAGAACATGAGAAAAGGGTAATGTTTGAGATTCCCAGAATCAGCCTACTGAAGAGTTTGTCACCTTCTGTAAAATAAAAATAAAAAATCATTTGATGGTGATTGTTTTTGTTTATTTACTTATGCTGTTAAAAAGGCATGACAAATAAATCGTTGTTCATGTGGCTTTATAGCAATGATGCCACATGTGCCCAAAATCTAAATGCAAAAGTATTAAAACCAATAAACTATTTCCATTTTTCCTCATAACAACCACAGACTTTACAATATTTTAATGGGATTTTACGTGATAAATCAAGACAAAGTGGTGCGTAATTTTGTAGTCGAAAGGAATTATGATTTATTTTATTTTTTTTTTTTTAAAGTATAAAGCATAAAAACTTGATTAAAAAAACCTGATGTTGAGCATACAATATGTATTCAGCCCCCCTTAGTTTGCTGAATCACAGTTTGCTGTGATTACAGCTTTGCACATCTAGATGTTGATCAAATTTCCTTTGCAAAGAAGCTCTATCAGATTAAACAAGTGTCTGGATATTGATTTTCAGGAACTGCCATTGTGACCAATTGGCTTCAGGTCCAAGTCAATCACATGCATATGTTTTGATTTAAATGGTCAGTGTTATAGAGGAAGCTGAACCTCAGCCCATGTTAAGTCTTTTCAAGCCTGTAGCCTATTTTCTTCTAGGATTTTGTATTTTGCTCTATCCTCCACTCTATTAACTCTGATAAGCTTCCTTGTCCTGCAAAACAAAACAAACAGAAAAATGCAACCATGCTATGATGGCACCACAGTGTTTCATGGTGGGGATGGTATGTTCAACATGTCAGTTTTCTGTGACACAAAGCATTTTGCATTTATGCCAAAGTTAAATTTCATCTTATCTGTCCAGAGCACCTTCTTCCATGTGTCTTCTGTACTCCTTGTGCCAAAGTGCAGTGGACTTCTATTGGTTTTATTTTTTTTTCAACAATATTGCCTTTCTTCCATAAAGACAGTATTTCTCAAATAGTTCATGCTTGACTGAGAAACAAGCTTCCAGTCACCAGGTGTCGACAGTATTCAAATTAATCAACAGGCTGCCTGTTCAAGCCGGAAGAAGAAGTAGCCAAGACAGACACACTGGTGTAAACAGAGGAGATGGAGGATACAAATGTAGATGTTTTGAAACACATCCACCTCCATAGAGAAGAGATGAAAAAGTTTGTAACAGTGAAAAGAAAAATAGCAGCAGAGATTAGTAGAGCAAGTATGACAGAGTACTAGGGCAGGACTAGTATATAGTTTTTTGAATACAAGAATAAAGTCGTAATATTATGAGAACAAACTCGTATTATGAGAATAGTTGTACATATTGTGGGATGAAAGTTGTAAAGTAATAAGAGAAAAGCCATTTTAACGAGGGGGGAAAAAAAGCTTCAATATTATTATGAAGATATGACGTGACCAGCTCAGCAAATCCATGGTTCTTTCTTTGACATGGATAGTTGTTTAAACAATCGTTTCAAAGTCCTAGGGTTGATAACAATTTGATGCTGATGTCTTAAAAGATTAAGTATTTTCTTATTTCTAAAACCAATAACAACTATAACTTCACAAGATAATCAGTATTCTTCATTTTAATGCAGTTTGGTGTAGAGTTCTCATTAAATTAAATCTCTATCCTCGTATTAAAAGCAAACAAACAAACTCTTTGTCTGGCCAAGCAAGAAGGCCAGAAAATAGACAAACCCTATTTATTGTGAATGCAAAATGTTATGCACTTTTCATCTCTTCTGACAAGCTGAAATATAAGCAATGTTGCAAATTTTGCACAAAATGTTAAAAAGCTATATACGTTTTGAAAAAGAATAAGCTGAAGAAGCTGACAAAGTAACCAATGTTTACAGTTTTAAAAAAAGTTCCTATGTTAAGTCTAAAAATGCACATCCCAGTGAATCATTTGCACTTTTTCTCTTTTGAGAATCATGCAGACTGAGCAGTCCTGTTACTTATTGAGTTAATAAACTGAACTTGGAAATTGTTTTGAGACTTAAATGAACTGCAGCAGCTAATTTTATTTATCTGTTTTGATAATTGCTTGTGCTAGTGGTTTGTAGAGATAAATTATTAGATATCAGATTCTCAATAAGATTTCAATTCTTGGGGGGCATGTCAGAAAATAATTGGGAAACACTGCATAAAGGCCGATTTTTGCAGAATGCAACTGTTGTTGTCTCAACACATTTTCTCACCTGAGCTGTTTTCCAGCAAGGTTGTTCAAGGTGTAAAAGTATTCTTTCAAGGCAAAGCAAGATCCATCTGGTCTGAAAAGGTGATAAATAAGTTTGTTTTTTCAAACTTTTCAAATTAAAGACCTACCTGATTCTGCTTCCAGTGTATTTGGAATATCTTTTGTATGTTGTGATGGGCTTGAAACACACATACAAATGAAAACAAATGAGTTGGAGCTACTCCTGAATGACAAACATAATTACAATACACATTAGCAAAGAAAAAAGCTTGCAGAGCATTCAATGACTTTGTGCCATTTTCATACATATTTAATATGAGTGGATCATTGGCTTAGTCATTTAGCTTTGTGTATAGAACTTATGCTGTTCTCATTTGGGTTTCTGCGTAGAAGCTGCAGAACTGCTTAAAAATATGAAGATCATCCTTGTGCGTAAACTATCAATGGGCACAACAGCAGGTTAAATTTCCTTTGCCCTGGCAATGCTTTCATTTGTAGCCAGTTTTAACCTATCTCACTGTAGCTGAAATGGAAATGTGGCATACCTCCCTGCTGATCTTTAGCCAGATGGCTGCAGACTGCTCTGTTAAAATGTACTGTTTGAGATAGGACTAAAGCTGCTTTTGGCTTCTTACAGTGCTGCTTGCATGTTGTGAAGACCTCTATAAATCTTGTGACAATTTTTGTAGACTGATTTTAAATAGGTAATTGGAGTGAATATGCACATTAGTGGAGTAGTTGGGGTAGTTAATTGCAAATTTCAACTATATTTGTTCAAAAGCTTTACTTTAGTTTGTTACCGATACATTTAATGTTTAGGTTTTAGTATGAGGAAATAACTTTATTTTTAATATCATGTACTTACATTGACTAGTACTGAGCATGCTTGTATTTATCATTGTTTATTCATGATCTCTTTTTCTGTTTAACATTGGCCTCTCTTGGCATCTATCAATGTTTTCAAAGTATTGCCCGGTAAAAGCTCCCCCTTCCGCGGACACACTCCCGACCTCTATAACAAGAATAAAGCTAGCATGAAGTGGATCGAATACATTCTTTTATTTAAATTACTTTTTCATTCTATTCTTTTGTCCATTGTGGGTAGCAGGCTTATTTAAATTGCAATATGCAAAACATTGCCACTCTATGTTGGTATAATCCAGATCAGTGGGAAATAATTTAAATATGACACACTCTATCCGACTTTGAATAAAGGCAAGGTTTACACAAAATCTTGCTCAGTATAATTTACTCACACTTCTACATTTGACTTTAGACAGCCCAGAAAGCCTTTAAATGTCTTCCTGCTGGTTTGATTTGCAGACCTATCCACAAGGGAACAAACCTGCTTCTCCTTGCATATTGTATTTTCATAGGTATTTAGACTTGAGGCACTGGTGCAAATATCTGGAACATTAGGAGGATCAACCCAAAATGCAGTTAAACACACCCATATTTTTATCTTAATTCCATTATTAATACAGACCCCCTGTTGTATGCTGTAATTAATTTTGTTTTGCTTTCAGACTCTTTTGCAAACTGCTTTTTAAATTCTTATCTTTTAAAATGTTGCTGGGAGACACACTAAAGCTCAATCTGCGCATCTGTCCTTGCACAGTCAATTTTTCATGCCATTACTGTGCTTAATCAGTGCATTGTTTAAAAAAAATGCAGTGCAGTTGGCCAAATTACTTTTTGTTTTGCAAATGTTAAGCCACATTCCTTTAAGCAAACGATTAAACTCTGATTCCAGTGGGAATATGTATGATGATGATGATGATTTTATTTATTAATATAGACCACCACATTTATCACCTTGTTCCATGTCTGATGTGTTTTCATCAAAAATAAGGAAAATGAAACATCTTAATTACATTTTTGTTGGGAAATTGATTTTTGATGTGCTTGGTATGTCTTCCCACCAAGGGCCCCACCGACAAGGGAAAACCATAAGCAATGAATTAAAAAAACACACTTAACCAGGAAACCAGGTAAATGAATAAATGTCAGGTTCAGTGCACCTTTAAGCAGAGCTGTAGGAAACCTAAAATCAAACAAATATTATTTTTTTGTTGTTTTATAGATGGTTAAGATACTGTAATTTACAAAGTACTGCAAATGTTGAAAATGCATCCATAGCTATGATATTACAAAGACCAAAGGCTTAGCTAGTTTCTCACACACCCATGAAATGTGCTAGCTAGCACCAAAATGTCTTATGGCACAGGACAAAAAGAAATGAAAGAAAAGTTAGATTGATTCAAAACTCAAGAAAAAATGTGACTCATATTTTCAATCTAGAGCCCTTGCCCTTTTTTCTAAAATTATCATAGACTTGGCGTCCAAAGCAATAGGTAAAGGGTAATTTAACTTGTATGTTTTTTTTTGTTTGTTTGTTTGTTTGTTTTTTTGCTGCTGTTGTTGTTGTTGTTGTTGTTTTTTAAATCAGTTTTGCTTTTAATATATTGTCCTTTTTTAAGTTTAAAACATTATGCAGTAAGTCTTTATGGAAACCCCCCCCACAAATTTAATATAGTACAATTGGAGGGAGGAACATCTGCACACACATATAGAAAACCCCACTTATGTACAGTTTTTACAGCCTGAAAGTGTTTTAAAATTATCTTAAATAATCCACTTAAATCACATAACTCAAATAGAAGCCATTCTTTTTGGAAATTTGGCAAGTAGGTTGTATGATTCAGGAAGTATAAGAAAAGTCATTGTTCATATAAGCTGTCCTCACTGATTTTTTTTTTCTTTTTTCTTTTTTTTTTTTCTTTTAAGACCCATAAAATTTGATTCCCACCAGAATTTGCTATGCACATTGGGAACATCCAACCACCTCTATACACCTCACAAGATCCCCATGGGCCCAACAAAAGATTCTAAACCCTTTATCTAAGCTGGCGTGTTTGTACGTATTTGCATTCTCTCCAAGCGATACTGTCTCTGAGATCCTCTCGGATAAAGTATACCCATTAATCCTCCCCTCTACACATGAGGTGTGTGTGTGTGGGGGGGTGTCTCAGTTTTGTTGTGCTCCATCATGCACATCAGTCTGAGTTCCTTGTGGCAATGCTTTTATCTGTACAAGGACACATGTTTTGGCATAAATAGAATTTATAGAAGCCATTTTGAAAACTATTAACCTATTTATTCAAAACAAAACTAAGATGAGATGATGTTTTTAAAAGTCACCAGTACAACAATATAGATGTGACTGTATGGTTATTTTAATACACTGCAATATATCAAATGCCACACCTTTTACGTTTTGAGAATTTAGTTCTTGTCATTTAAAATCTTTCTCTTACTCTTACTGCAGCTATATTAAATTGAGGTATCTTCAACACATTACAGTACACCTCTATAAAAAAATTCCAGTCTGTCCCCAACATACTGTAAGATGACGCAGAAGAAGCTTATTGGTATGTAATGGTTGTTTTCACTTTACCCTCAATTCAGAGGCAGAGGACACTTTATGCATTGTTTTCAGTTATTTTGTCTAGGTCTAGATTAGCTGTGATCTGACAACATTTACCCTTAGATGTGTGATTGATTAAGCTGTGTGGTCACATTTTTTTTTTTTTTTTTTTTTTGTTTTTTTTTTTTTTTATGCAGCTTGTTCTGTATTTATTATGCATGAAAACCCTAATATCCCTAAATATTTAAGAGATTTTTGATATGGTATCTTTGGAGTTGTATAGGTTAGAATAAAGCTAAAGATAATATGAATGCATAAATAATAATAATGAAAATGGTAAAAGCTGTTCAAGAAAAAAATGGTGACAGCAAACACACTGAGGGATGTCAACATATTTTCCTTCCATCTGTCTCACTGTTAGAGCAAAACACATTCAAATAGAACACTTTTAGAAAACAATGAGCATTTCTTCTTCTAGCTCTCTAACCAGAAATTCTCATCTGTTTTATTCTGAGTTTGTCATTTTTTTTAAATGAACCATTCCACTTTTTGTCATAAAACCTCGACAAATTTCTGGAGAGGTTTCAAATACTGTTTGTTGGACTCTGTATTTATTCCGTTTGTGATTTAAATGTCTGATGTATTAAGGTTTTGATTTAGTCTTTAGTTCCCATTTTATTTTGGAATTCTGTCTTCCTTTGTTCCTTCCTTCCTGTTTTTTTTCACTCCTTTTTCTGTTATCTTTGTTTTTCTTTTTTTTTTTTTCATTTATTCAACTTCATGTTATGTTGTTTTGTGTATGCCTTTTTTATTTAATTAATTAATTTTTCTCTGCTTGTGTTTTAGTTTCTGTTTTGCCATCCTACGTCACTGCATTCCCTCACTTGTCCCTGTTCTCATATTCTCGCTCAGCTGCTTTTACGCTGATGATTTAGGTTTTCACCTGTTACTCAGTTCAGCAATGAGTCTCCTCCATAATAATTTCCTTACGGTTTAACCTTTCTTTTTGCATTCTTTCTAATCTCAATCCCTTCAAGTTACCAGACATTAGAATTGATTAAATTTTAGGTTTTGTTTTCAGACTCGCCAGATTCAGACTCGCCCTCTGAGTTGAAACAAAGGGTCATAAACTGGACCATGTGCTTGGGCTAACGATAAGCTAGACAAAGAAAGCATGGCTTTGGGCCTGTATGACCACAAAATCGATATGTGTGTAGGGTCAAGAAAAGAAAGAAAAGTGATAAACAAGAAGCAAGTGGTGGAGAGAAAAGGAATTAGCTGAAGAGGGAGCCATTGAATGCAGCAGGGCTGAATTTAATTATTCTTGATGCAGAAAATCCCTAACATACAGTCATCTTTGATCAGCACAGCAACACGATGTCATAAAAATATCACAGCATATAACCAGCAAAAGCATTAGCAAACATGCAACAGAAAGGCAATTACAAAAGCCTTATTTAAATACCTAATTCAGTCCAGATTGAGAACAAAGTTCGGAAAGGTCTTAATTTTAGAGCAGATCGGCCTATCGGGTCAAAGCAATGTCCAGTGTCCAAAAAAAAAAAAAAAAAGGATGAAAGAAAAAAACCTCATACTCGTCTGGCAGGCAGGTGAGTGAGTAAACTAGCGTTCCAGCAAAAGGTTCTCAGCAGAACCGGTGGTACCGTTGATTGAAGCCAAAGGCTTCCTTGTCAGTGTTCCGTCGGCAGGCCTGGATAGGCAGAAATCAAGAGACTTTGCTTCTCAAAAGGGGGAGACTTCAGAGAATTGGGACACACAAACTGCTTTCGAGAAGTTCTCCAGTTAGTATTTTGAAGGTTTTTAAGTCCTTTTTCCTGGCAAGCAGGTTAAAAGATGTATGTGCAGCACTGACATGCCACCTTTAGGAAGAGCTCCAAGTGGTTTCTGGCGCAGATGTCTGGGTGTGCTGTGCTTGTATAACCATCTGCATCTGCAAGATGATGTCTTGCTTTGACTGCTGGACAGAGGTGGGAAGAGTACTGAAAATTTGTACTCAAGTACAAATACTGTTACAGTGCGTAAATTGTACTTAAGTAAAAGTACTTGTGTTAAAAATACTTAAGTAAAAGTACAAAGTACTCTTCTCAAAAACTGCTCATAGTATTGATTAATTTTTAACCAATGGATATTTTATTGCGTTGCCACTAGGAGGCATTCGGTTTGATTTACATGTATAAAATATCTATGCTCAAAGCATATTTCTCATAAGGACAAAATGGTATCATATAAAGTATAGAAAAGAAAACAAAGTGTAGAAAAATTACACTAAGGCCGTTTTTGTGAACAACAAAGAAGGAATTTTGTTTCTTAAAAGAATGGCAAAAACTTTTTTTGAACTGGTATATAGCTTTTTTTTCACCTTTTTTGTGCAAATTTTGCAACAATATTGCTCATATTTAAGCTTGTCAGAAGATAAAAAGTGCATAACATTTTTCATTCACAGTAGATGGGCTTCATCTATTTCCTGGCTATTTTCTGTGAGCTACAGTTACTTGCTTACAATGGAGTAAGCAAGTAAGCCTTTGTTAACACTTGGGGGTGTTAACAAGGGCTGTTCATTTACATTACTTTGCATTAACCCCACCCCTCAGCATTCACTGTCATCAGGTATTTCTGGGTAGGTGTGAAGACATAAGCTCTTATAACCAGCTTTTGTCTGACTTGTTTAGTTGGAAATATATATGTATTTTTAGACATCTTCAGCATTTTTCCCTTTTTCGAGGCTGAGCTTCTGTCTTGTGAGCCTTTATCATGAAGTTGTCTATGAACCCTGAACTTTAGTGGACTGAGAGAGAGAAACAGAGGCTATAACTTGATTTTGGTGAACTTGTCACTCTCCGCAGTTACAAAAACTGCTGACTGGCCCCAGTAACTACATATAAACAATAAAAGTAAAGGATTGTACTATAGAGCTATTCATCTGCTGTGGTCTGAATGTATAATCTCACAACTTCCTCCTGGTCTGCATAGACCTGAATTGCAGACCAACTTGTGTTTAATCAAGTGTCTCAATTTTGATGTTGATCTGGAGGATGAATCTGCGCTCTGTGATACACTACACAGTTCGCAGCAGCTGCACCAGATGTGAGTCCAGTTCAGAGATGATATTCAGAAGAGAATATTTTTTTTTTTTTAATGGATTTAGTTCAAGGTAATTTTTTTTTTTTTTTTTTTTTTTTTTTTTTTTTTTTTTTTTTTTTTTTTTTTTTTTTCCTTGCTGACTGACAAGTAGGTACAGAAGGGGCTGGGTGGGACAATGAGGAACGAAAAAGTGTTCTGCTCTATGTTCCATCTCTAGGGAGATGGTCTCAGCAGCTTCAACAGGAATTTTCTTGATATGACGATCCCTGCCCACTTTCGAGGCAGCACTCTGCTCAATGCAAACACAACCAGGGCCGGGCGACAGCAGCCAGGCTAGGCCCCCCATTTGCAAAAAGGCCTAATAAGGTAGAAGCTAAAACTGCAACAGCTTTATTTTCATCTCATTGTTAGTCTAACTTTGAAGGTAAGAATTGTCTTGAACTGTCAATGGTCCCCACTTCCGCAGCTTCAGAATGGGCTCTTACATTGTAATTTATATTGTATGAGATTTTTTTTTTTTTTTTTTTAATTGGGTCAGAATCAGGCAATATCTGAACTTTAGTGTACATTTGGGACCTACAGCTTCACTTCAACCGTGATTTCACAAGGCAGTAGCAACATACAGCAGCCAGCTTGGCCTAAATGGTCAGCACAATAAGGGCTATCAAATCCCTAATATAACGCTTCAAGTCTTGAATACATTTCACAAAACATTCTTTAGTGCTATGTATCGTAATAGTGTTATAAAAACAATAAAACTTCTAAAACTCACCCCAAGATAAGCAGCTGAAGTGTAGACTTCAGTGCCTCCCATCATATAAGTACTCCTGGTGTGTTTTCGTCAGTGTCTTTCTGGTAGATGTTGTCATCTCTGAAGAAAGGACTGTATGCCTGTTAGCTTCAAGATGTTGGATTAGTCTCATGTCTTGCCAATCATTTTTTGCTGCAAAAGAATTCATCCACACATTGTACATGAACTCTGGAGAAAGTGTGCGGCTGCACGACAGTGTCCCAAGCGGAGAGCTCTCTTTTCTTCTCTTGTAGCTTTTATAGCCAGTTACAGATTTTCTCCATTCTCTGTCTGTCTTCTTCAAAAGTTGTGGTGATGATAGCTTCTGATATGTTGTGTTCCAGCTCCTCTGCTGCAAGTAGGAGCAGCATCTGCCTTGGTGTAGAAGTTGCCATGGCAACATGTAATGACAGCCATAGTTCCGTTCGTGAGCAATGTGTTCAGCTTTGTCCACCTTTGTTCAATAACAGAAACCCAACCAGGAAGTATCTGCTTAGGTAGCCATGTTTTACCCAGGTTTTTGCCCAGAATCCACAAGAATAGCGATGTGAACAACCATTCAAAGAGCGTATGTTAATTAGCTGTGCATTTCCCCACCCTGAAACTTAAATATGCTGCCGGCTCAATTTACTCTGTAAACAAACTGAATTCAAATTAAGTTTACCATTTCAAAACCTCTGAAAACTGCTATTTAAATCATGGGGTGGTTTCTTCATAACTTCAGCTAGCATATTTTGCAAAAAAAAAAAAAAAAACAAAATTCCACATTTTCTCAGAAATTGATGGTTTTTCTTCTTTTTCTGTTTGTCCTCTGGTGACTTGTTCCTATTTTTCTCATGACATGTCACTAATGTTTAGTTTCTTTTAACTAAACACCAGTGATTTAAGTATGAAGACAAACACATAGTTACAATAAAGAACAAAACCATATTTTCAAAATTATTGTACAGCTTACACTCAGTCATTTGGAAATTATTACAGAGAGCCATGTGGTTTGCCTTCAACTCATTAATCCAACAGTGTGATCACTGTTCTATAACATGACCACAATCGGGACAAATGCACTATTAACTCAGTAATGAGACAGCTCTACAAACAAAATTAATGGGACCTCTCCATTTATCAGCACTTACTTAGGCTTGTAGCTGTGGGATGTCAGAGTCTGGGAGAAAAAAAAAAGTCTCTTCTTAAGCTAAAGTGAAAACTTGCATTTGTTAGTTGATTTTGTTGCTTCTACCCTCCAGGCAATTTTGCACTAAATAAGATGGAATTCTAATATCAGTGTTAGTTCATAATTTGATTATTTTACCAAAATCTGTGGACAAGTCTTGATAAAAATGTGAATATTTGTATAAAATGTAACTCAGCCCTGACTGTCCAAGAAAAACATTTTTTAAAACCACTTCTAAGAGGAAAAATGCACCAGGAAGAATACTGAAATCATTTGATAAATTTAGTACTAAGAGAATGTCTGTAAGACTGATTAATTTTTTTTACACTTTCAACATTTTACAAAATAAAGGCAAAGAGGCAAAATATGGTCTCACTCTTGGTATTTGCATCCAAATATAATTTTTCCAAACTTTTTTCAGACTTAACCCTATTAATTCTGTGTAAACTTTCCAAACATTTCTTATAAACTATAAATAGTAAGGGCACATTTGAAAATCAAAGAGCTACAATACAATTTTTTTTTTTATTACTCACTTTTGCAAACTCTTTTGAAACATATTATTTTAATTAGTGTTAAGTTTTTTATTTTATTTCTTGAAATCACCACAAAAGCCCTCACTCAACTTCCGAGGAGTAGTCTTGACCTGTTTAGCTTTGTTCACCAGCACATTACTTTTGGTCAGCATTATCAATTACTAGAACCAGCAGATTGGTGTACCTTTGTAACCTTAACAATGATTATGTAGAATATATATGTAAAAATAATAACCAGCAACTTGGAAATAGAGATGCTGCAAACCTCCTTTTTTCATATTGGGGGCATTCTGATCTTTAAAGAGGGAGTTGAGGGGGGTATTATTCAAAATAAACTTTTTTTGAGCTGTATATCATGTTATGTCATTTCCTTATCAAACACATACTCGGAGTGTTGCTTTGACTCATTCATGCATGTTTGAGCAATCCTTAAATCTCCCATGGCAGCCATTTGGGGGTGCCTTAATGCCTGTTCCTGCAAAGTGCCACCTATTTCCCCAAAGCTCTGCTTTGGAGCTTTAGTCCCCAGTCGAGCTTCCGGCTCATAGAGTACCCCTTCCTCATGGGTGGAGTGGTGCCAGAAATTAGCAAACACCTGGTGGAACTGTGTGTCTGCTGAGCTTATCATACAAAATACAATGCTCTGAAGAACAGCTGTCAATGGCATCAATGGATGGCATGGAGAAGCATTGTTGTTATGACGTGGTGAAGAGGGAGCGTTGGATAGGGTAGGAGACCTGCACTCATTTCCAATGGAACTTGTGCAATGAGGCAACAATCGCGTGCCCTCCTCCAGCCAATTTTGAAATTTGTTCGTGTGAAATTTCAAGCTCGTAGACGTGCAAACGAAAGCTTGCGATGCAAGGTTGAAAAATGTTCGACTTTTGTCGCTGCCATTGCTATTGCGTCCTTTTTGTTGGGTAACGATAACTTTGGGCTGTCGTTTGATGCTCCCTGTGTGTCGAACACATTACACATTATTATTTGACTATTGTTGATTTTTTTTTTTTTTTTTTTTTTTTTTTTTTTTTTTTTTTTTTTTTTTTTTTTGATGATCTAAAAATATGTTCTATGTTAAAACGCTCTATTTTAAACTTTACCTACCACAATTTGATTAAGCTATTTTGATCCTATAGACTTGAGGTCAGCAATATATTTTTTTAAGAACTAGGTTAAAATAAACATATATTACTGTTAGTGAAAACTGTTACCGCAAATTATATTCTTCAAAATATGATCACAAAATTTTTCAATTGCTCTTTTTATTGACATTTGTCACTACACTTTTCATGCTGAATGCTTTTCGATTACTCATCATCCATGCACTTTTAGACAGCCCCATGATGAATATATTCCTTGGTCCTTTCATTGTTCCATCCACACATCTATTAAGATATGCTACAGTTACAATGAGGAAGAAGTAGGCAGATGATTGCCAGGATGCTGTCTCTCATCAGTCATATTAATTGCGTTTATATGTCATTATTACAGTCTCTTAATGGATGGGCTCTACTAGGAGGCATGCTCTCTTGTCTTTAACTGAAGTTGAGCCAATGGTTTTTTTTTTTCCCCTTCCAATGCAGATGTCAGTTTGAGTGGTCCATTTTCTGATGTCTTCATATAAAAGCTATTTCAGTTTAACTTAATATAGATTTAAGCCAGCTACTCAGCTTCAGCTTTTTGATCTAATGACTGCTAAAGGTTACAAGGCTTAAGAAAGTCAGTGAATAATATATTGGGATCAAAACAGACATAATTTTTAGGGTATTGATTTGTTTTTATTCATTGTAGCAAAGCCTCACAGACAGAAGTATTAGCTATCCACTTTTTTTTAAGGTTATTTTCACTTATATTGATCTAAAATCGAAATGCCCCTTACTGCACATTACCTTTAGTTCAGATGTATACAAATTGAATTCAAGCTAAGAAACTGCATGACAGTTCTAAATTGTTAAATTTCTGTTCACAGAATCTTGCTGTAACGTAATTTCTGATTATATTGTGAGTTGATAGGTTTTCCAACCCTATTCTTTTCAGATTTTTTTTTAATGAATTGACTTTATTCAAACAAGTGAACTAATCTAGTTCAGTCATAAAATTTTATTGCAGCATGTTTTGGACTGCAAACAAGTATGGTTTTCAGTTTTTTTAAAAAAAAATGTTCTTTGAAGTATTCTCAGTAATGGCTGATAAGACTAGAAAACTAAGTCTTGTTCTCTGATAAATATTTTTTTTACAGTTCTGTTCTTTATATAAACTAGAATTAAGGGGCTGTAAGGTATTGTTTAAAACATTTATGGTTTACCAAATAATTTACTAACATTCCTAAATAATTTTTTTCAAGGTTCGCTGTCTTTCATTTTCAAGTAATCCCCTTTTAAAATTTGCTGCTATCTTTCAAATTGTTTTTTTTTTTTTTTTATAAAGTGTGGGCTTTTCTTTTGATCAAAAACTTTCAGTTTGCAATGCCATGACAATAGAGTTTCTAATTAATTGTCAAGTTGAAAATGTTTCTAAATCCTGCAGAAATTTTAATTATATAAGAAGTATATTACATTTCCAAAATTTACAAGACAATAATTAAAATATAGCTGTGAACACTGAGTAAAGACCTAGCATTATTTGGAGAGGTAGGACACTTTCTCTGTAAAACTAAAGACAACACACATTTTAGGAAAGGTGTTTCGCTTTTCTGCTCCATATTATTTTCTGTTAGTTTGTAAAACACATGAGCCTTGTGATATGCTTACCCTATGGTCAGGGCTGGATTAACAAGCATGTGGACCCCTGGGCTGGAGCAAGTTTTGGTGCCCTATCCACTAAGGAAAAAAATATTTTACTAATGCAAATTACAGTACATTAATAGGTAGTCCTATACATCAGCAGGTATGAATTGATGTATGGTAGGTTTAATACATCCCCAAGTCAATAACTCCATTTTGGTCCCAAAGAAATAGACTATAACTTCATAATTTTCCAATATTTTAATACTGTTTATTTTCATAAAAATACCAAAAATATTAATATAATTCACCTAATTTGGGGCTATGAGTCTTATATAAAGCACAGTATTAGCAAAACACACATTCATTAAAAAATAAATAAAATAAAAATCCTTGGGGCCCCCTCAAAAATCGGGGCCCTGGGCTACAGCTCCTGTAAGCCCTTTCTAAAGTTTTGCCCAGCCTATGGTATGAAGCTTTCTACTTTTGGGAAGAGCCAGAGCTATTAATTTTTGCTGTTGTGTTTCTGAGCTGACTAATAAAGACACTGATGTCCAACATTTTGTCTAAAATTTTTATTTAAAAATAAGTCTTGTTTACTGGATTTCAGAGTACTTAATTCAACCTCACTTTAATGGTAAATTAAGTGACCACATGTGCTTTGTTACAGGTGAAGGAAAGGATCGATTAAGTGGTAATTGCTGTATTGCTTTTCAAGAATGCAGCATTTTGTGATACACAAAATAAAATGGGTCTCATAGATTTTGTTGCCTTGTACAACAAACCACCACAAAATGTTATGCTTCCTGAGCATATTATACCCAATCGCAATTACGAAACTGTGCTTGCACTCTGATCTTTCATGGTTTGGCTGGAGTGCTTTAAATGTTTTGAGTGTAATGCAATGTTCAGTTGTATTATGGAAATGCAAAACCGGGCATCCAAAGCCAAGAGGCATTTCTTACCGACATGCCATTTTTTGCTCCATTTACAAAAACACATAATAAATGTTAAGCTGCTGTCACACTGTTGACTGTCTTGTAGTGTATCCTGGTGTACTGAAGAACCCAATACATGGGTCTAAACATGAACAGATGAAGAGGATTATGTGCAGCATCATGTCATATTTCTTGCTTTTGATGCGGTCCCACTCTGAATAGTGCAAGTGTATTGGGATCAAGGTTGGAAATTCAGTGTTCTAATGCAACAGGAATGGATATGTTACTTATGTTATCACCTATCAGTCTATTATTTATTTAATTATTCATTCATTTGTTTAATTATTTGTGTATTAGTTTTTTTAGTATTTATCAATTTATTTATTTAAATTAAATGATCAACTAACTATCTGGCAATGACATTTTATTGCTCTGTTTGTGCCCCTAGGTGTTCTGGTGATTATTTGCCAAATTAATTTAAGTAAGGCATGCCATTGGTTTTGCTTTCGTCTTCAAGCATTCAGCATGCCCACGTTTGTAAATATTGAGAAGTATTTTTGGTGTTGATCAATCACTGCAGTTTAAGTAGCGATTGTATCAATTCTGTTGTGATCGTGCACATGCAAGCTTTTTTTTGACATTTCCAAAAAAATCCATGGCAGTGTCGCTTAGCTGGTTTTCAAGGTGTGTCAAATGCCTCGGAAGGTGATACCGCAGCGTTTTCCACCAGCACTGTCTTTCATAGCTTAGATCGGGCCCAAAAAATCTGTCTTAACCCGATCCGACCTGACTAATTAACTTTCATTATAGGCCCGAGCCCAAATTAAACCCAACATATTATTTTAATTAAGATTTTACTGCTTTCATTTTTAAACCACCATTTAAGTAAGCACTGTAACTTCTCCCATTTTTAGCTTTTGTTTAACGTCTTCCAGCTCCATCTTGTCACTTGTAACGGCAGAGTGAGTCGAGTGCAAATCTGTGATGTGTGATTGATAGGCTCCTACCTCTGCCGCTGGTCGAGCCGCGTGCGCATGCAGTGCGCTGCGCTTGTTACAGTCTTAACTTCTGTACCCCACTTTATTTCCTCAACAGGTTAAACTATCTACTCCTGTATTAACACTATAAGTAGATTAACACAACTTTATATTGTGCATTCTCGTTTGGCTTTCTCTGCGCTGTATGTATTGCAGGCTTATTAAACACGTCCGACCTGGACCCGATAATCGAGCAAATAATTCGAGCCCGACCAGGCCGAATTTCGGATTGGATTCAGGTCGGGCTCGGGCCATAAATCTGAACTCTACTGTCTTTCTAGGCTATTGAAAAGAAAGGTTGATGCTTTAAGAATTCACAATAAAGGTTTTGTATGTTGAATAATACTAAATATTAATCATTGTTTGACCGACAATGTGGTTCGCTTGTTGTGAGAATTTCTTACAACTTTCAACAGAAAGCTGTTATCCTATCTTCACTGTTCTAAGCAATTTTCAGAAACACAAGGATTTTAATAGAGCTGATGAATCTGAATTGTCTGCATCTTTCAAGTTTTTTTTTTTTTTTTACTGTAAACTACAGTAGGTTATTGATAATAAAGAAGCCCTTATCAATGAAAGAAAACGATGTATATTGTTAGATGCTATAAGAGCATCTATTTTGTAGGAAAATACATCTTTCTTATCTTTCTCATCTTTCTTATGCATTTTGAAATGTGTCATCATATCTAACAGTTTTAGTTCAAACAGCTTTGTACTCTTTTATTTTTGAAAAGTGTTTGTGACCATGAACGCATTCCTGTAGATTTTTAGTGCCAAGTTTTGTGTGTATAACAATTTTTGCTTTACAATCTACAGCTCAAGGTTTGTTGCATAATTCCGTGATCTGGAAGAGTGACCCCATCTAAGTTATGAAAAGGTCTTTATTATATTCTACTATGTGTTTCTGAGGAGCATTCAACTTTTAATTTAAAATCACCATTTATAAACTGGAAGTTGGAAATTGATGTCTTTAAACAAAATCTCAGAAAAAAAAACTATTAAAGTGTTGCTTTGGGTTTTTTTATGTTTTGTTTTTGTTTGGTTTCGTTCTGCATTTTGGTTTTAAATGACTTTTAAATGGTTAGCGGATCATTTTTCACAAACAGCTGGATAACATGGCCAATCAGAATATCCTAAATGTATTATTCAGGTCGCTGAAGGCTACGCTCTCCATGGTGCTGAAAATTTGATTTTTGTTGAAAAGAAAGTCACCTAACAAACCATCTTTATTTTGTTGTGCAAGAGAGTCAACCATGCCTGGATGTTCTATCATTACACATATGTGGATATGTAAGTCAAGGAAATTTGCTTGGTTCTTTTTGAAATAAATTGTTAGATCATATGCTTCTTCTATTTAATGTTAACAGAAACATTCTCCTTTGTTCTGAAAGCCAATGTGTTCAAAAAAGCTGTGTCTTGGTTGTTTTGCCTTGAACAACATGTAGCTTAATACCGAGGGTTCTGGCTGTAAGTCTGAAAAGGCATCTAAGTGACCAAAAGTTCGGCATTTATGGCCCAAAATTTCAATTAAAATGCGTATAGGATCTACAACGTGATCGTTATTAGAAGTATATTGATTAGGATGAACAAAAACAGTGGTTTTTAATTATTACATAACATGCAACATTATTACATTATAATCTCTTAAAAATGAGCTGTCTCTGCATTTTATAATAAATGTAATAATGTCATTCCATAATGCGTCATAAAGTATAAAGTATTACAAAATGCGTTCAAGGATTTTATTACATTTTGCGTCGATTATAACGTAATGATGTTTTATTACATTTTGAATTTTGATTTTATTACATTATAACATTGTGGCGTTATTACACAATGCGGCATTACAAGACAATAGGGATCTAGGAACTGGAGATCTCACACAATTCCAAAGGCCTATTTTAATAGAGATGTTTGCATCTTTATTATGGTCAGGTGGAAAGACTATTTATCCATATGAGGTAAAGTACAATATGTTTCTGACATAAATAATTCAGCCTGAGTTTAAAGCTTGATTTCTATATTTATGTATATATTCTCCAAATAAATATCATTATTCTTAGTAGTTGGTTTTGAACCATTTTTGTGTCCATAGGTTTTTCATGATGCTGCTCCAATGTGGCATGTAAAACATAAACGGCTAGCAACGCTGTGATTAATATATTAAACAGTAGTTCATGTGTTGTGTAATTCCTTAGCATCAAAGCCTTGAGTGCTTTGATAAATCTGTGTTGGTATGTAGTTCTTTATCTTTGTATGGGAATAAAATAGTTTGAGTTAAAATGTAATTGCTGGTAGGATTTAAGCTTAAATCCTAACTATTTCATAAAAGTCTTAGTTTAAGCAGTTTTTTTCCATAGTTTTGTCTTTACACTTTTGATACATATCTTGTTAATACAGAGGGAATGCTTACACTGTGTCTGAAGAAAAGGACCCACCGCAATGTAAAAGGGTAAGATTTAAACCAGAAAGATTGTCGATGTCATTTTAAATAATCAGACATTATAACTGAAAACCTTAAGTATCAGAGGAAACAAGAATGATGTTTTTTTTTTTTTTTTTTTTTTTTTTTTTTTTTTTTTTTTTTTTTGTTTTTTTTTTTTGTTTTTTTTTAGCTTTGATGAAAGTGAAGAGATCTTGGAGATGGTGACTAGAGAGCAGAACAGAAGGAGAGAGATGTAGCCAAAAACTGACTGCAGCCAAAGGAATGATAATCCAACTGGTCGACATCCGCTTAAGTAGGCTCCTTGGCACCTGATGCAATGTTTGAGGAAGGCGGATTTTCATGCATTTTTTTGTCAGTCGTTGTAGATGCATGAATGTGTGGGTCTTAAGTCCAAAGTCAATTTTTATCACAATCTTTAGCTTAATTTCTAGTGGCATATGTACATTAAAGGTATTTGTCATAGTGAAGGAAAATTAATTCATTGGATATTAAGGCTTCTGTGTCCTTTTTGTGTTTTGTATGTCATCATGTAAATCACACACAAAAAAAAAAAAACAGGACATTGAACCAAACTAAAAGAATTGTTCCAGATTTTTACAGTGATCCGGCTCGGTGAAACAGCCTTCTGATTGTTGGCATGAAAACAACTACATGTCTTATTTATTTGTGCATTTCTGCTGTGTGTTTATGGCTTCTGTTGCCTGTAATTCTTTCCCTGCATTGCATGGATCTTAACGCTGTCTGCTGTCTCAAAGAAACAGAGTTGCTGGCTAATGACATTTGACAAAGGCCGTCTGTTATGGTGATGTGATACAGTCTCATAGCAGCTGAAGCCTGCCTAATAGATGTGGCCTGAGCATGAATTCATACAAGGAAACAGAAAGGAGCAGATTGGGCATATATGCTTGGTTATAGATACAGTAGGTACAGCATAAGCCACTATAAATTGGCCAGAAATCAGAAATTTTGCCAAGCTATTTATATGTGACTGTCACTTAAAGATTTGTGGTTTCTAGACAGATCCTGATCAGGATTGTTTAGTCCTCAACACCAACCTGAGTCTTGGAGTAGGCATTTGTCATTATTGAGTAGTAGTTAGATATTTCATTAAAGTCAATGCCAGGCACGTACTTGAAAACTCAGTTGCTTTAAAGTATAGTAAAATGTCATTGGTGTTAACTTACTTCCCAGTAATGTTTTTGATGCTGCAGGATCCAGTTTTTTCACAGCTGTAGACATTTTGTCCCACCAAGTTATACTATTGGAAAGCCTTGTAGTTGTAAGGAAAATTCTGTTAAACTCATGTGTTGCTCCTGCTAAAGATTGTTTATTAAACTGTGCAGTTTTCTGAAATGTTTAGCTCACCCCAGTATGTTTACACAGAGAGCAGCTCGTCTTTGCAGGATTATGGGTGACTGTTGTCAAAGAGGTTATGGACTCTTGATACTTCTCATTAAAAAAATGCTGTGATTGGGACATCTTTCACCTATCAGTTCAGTGGGGACAGTGAAGATCAATGAACAGGAACCCACACTTATCACAAAGAATTCAACTATTTCAGTCTCTTTTCTTGTATGACTTTTACTGGAGCACTATGGCCGTTTTCTTAAGATAACGAGTTAATTTCCCGATGGTTTAATCATACGACCAACGACGTAGTGTCATTATGGTTTACCTATCACTTATTTACAGAATTATTCACAGAATTACACATGCATGCCATGACTTACACTTATAAGTCCTCTCCCGCTGGTGTGGCATGCATTTGAAAGATGGAATCGGGTTTAACACACACACACACCAATCATCTCATGATCTCGAGAAAACAAAGTTTGTTTTCTCGAAATTAAGTCTTTATCTCGAGAAAACCATTGAGACATTAACTCGTTATTTCAAGAAAACCATCAGAAAAAAGTTTATGCATAACATGTCTGCTCTCGGCTTCTGTACTTCTCTGTATAATGCTTAATGTCTACCATTATTAATAACAACAAAAAACCCGCAACGTGTTTCATCAAACTGGCTAGTAACTCATTTTGAGCTCACACAGATTCATAAGTTTACACTAACATGGCCACGTCCCATTTCATTCACTTATCAGTTACATATGTCTACATCTTCACATCTAAAATGTCTGTGATGAATCAGTTCACCAGTCAAGTGAATTCAGGTGCAACAGAAATCCACTTACAGACCTTTGATCGCAATCAGAGGTGAAGAGACTACATGGATGCAGGTCTAGCTTGGCTTCAGACACAGAGGGCTGTGGCACAACAGGGTGCAAGTAAGGAAGAGAAAGCAGAGACGATTGCATCTCAGACCGTGTGCGCTGCTCTGTGGGGTGCATAGAGAAAAAAAAACACACACACAGGGTCAAACTCAGATGAATAACACAGACTGACAGAGGCTAGTATGTGGTCGAGGTTACATGCATGGTGCTTGTGTTATTCTGTGAGTGCATCGTGGTTTGACTAATGCATTTATGGAATAATATGTGTTATAAAGCTGATTTATAAACACAAAAAGCTTGCCGAAATATAGATATTTTACTATGCTGATACAGAAACATGTTACCAAAGATAACCTATTCAAAATATATTTTGTGCAATTATTCAAAGTTGGAAAGTTTCATTGTTTTTTTTTTGTTGTTTTGTTTTGTTTTTTGTTTAAAAAAAATAAAATAAAATAAAAAAAATCAGTATCATTCTTTTTCCATAGCAGGTGCTCTGCAACAGTGTAATAGCTTGTGAAAGTACTTCACCCTTTTTGTCATCCCAGTTTAGAAAAACTGATTGGAAACATCATAACAGAAATGGAACATTGGCCATCTTTCAAATGCACTTCAAAATACATATGATTACTGAGAAGGAGAATCTTCATGAGTATTTGAAAAATTGCATAGTATAATTCTCAATGACAATGTTTTCATAGCCTAAAACCACCGTGTGCCTGTCTAATGAGCGCCATACACCTTTCCCATCAACAGGGACTGCATACAATGTCTGAGAGCTTCTCTCTGCCAGACCACTTAGCTACCTTGGCTGATGGGGCTTGCTGTCTGCTATAATCACAGAGAAGCCTCTCCAGAAGACAGCTGGCTATGGAAATTAAAAAATATCCTAATGCAGTAACAGGTGAAAGTGGGATGATGTACATATTGGAGATCAGACAAAAATTGGCACCCTATTCAGAAATTCTAATGGCACAGTGAAACCTGTCATTGGATAGTTATTCACAGCCACTCATTTGTATTTTCGCAATTGGGGTGTTTTTTTTTTAAAAGCGTACAGCCAGAGAGGCACAGCAGGCCTTTTACACAGTGATGGACTGATTAGACTTTTACTATCAGATTAATATTTTTGCACATTCCTGTTTTCTTTCTAAGGACAATAATGCTTATTAACTTATTAATGCTTATTATTATGCCTATTACTGTTTATTATTGTGTTTGCATGAATTTATATTTAACGTATCAGTCAAAAAGTCTCATGAAGAGGAAAAAAAAAAAAAAAAAAAACATAAGTCACTCTTCACTATAAGACTCAGGACCAGCCAAACTATGAAAAAAAAGTGCAACTTATAGTCCGGAAAATATAGTGTATACTTCAGAATTCTTGTTAGAGGTAGTAGTTTTAAATTCACCAGAAAAAAATTAAAAGGTTATCCTGATTTATGCATTGGAGCTTATCTCTTAATCTTTATCTGATTTTCATTTTTTTTGGTCTCAACTGAAAAGTGTGGGAGTTTTCAGTTTTAATGCATTTAAGGAACAGAAAACAGAAAGTAAAAGTGTTAGTGTTTGGCCTGCTGGTCATTGGTAAGAACCAGTCAACGGAAAATTGGCTAGTTAAATGGTGCAAACTACTTTTACATAAGAGACTTGTGTTTATAAGGTCTTGCAAAAGTACTTTAAACTTTTTTTCATATTTTGTCATGTTAAAACCATAGACTTCAGTTTGTTTTATTTGGATTTTATGTTGTAGACCACACATTTGTAGTAAAGTAAAAATCTGTGTGGTTTGCATTTCTATTCAGTCCCTTTTACTCTTCAACCACAAACTGATATCCAGTTCAACCAGTTGCTTTCAAAATTACCTAATTAATAGCAGTCCATCAGTGTGCAATTTAATTTCAGTGTAAATACAGCTGTTCTGTAAAGGCTAGAGGTTTGTTAGAGAACATTCATGAACAAACATCATGAAGACAGTCTTGATGTGCTTGTTGACCACTCTACATATATGGCCTTTGTAGAAGGTTGATAAAGAGAAAGTCATTGTTAGAAGAAAGACATGAGAGGTCTAATTTGCTGTTTGTCACATACTAATATAAACATATTTTAATGAAACTACAGGAAAAATGCTGTCTGTGGTTGAAAAATCCGCCATTGCAGATGACCCTGAACACACCATCCCCACTATGAAACTTGGCCGTGGCAGGCTCATTCTGTGGAAATGCTTTTCTTTAGCTACAGCTACTTTTACGGCTGCCCAGGGGGGGTGAAGTGTCTTACCCAAGGATGAAGACAGACAGACAGACCAGCGGCTCAAACCAGCAACCCACCAATTATGGGATCTACTCTACCACCACCATTGCCCACAAACCTAGAGCTATTTTGCATAGAACAATCAGCAATATTTTTCTGTTCCACCTCACAATTATGCCTTGTTTTGTGTTGGTCTAACATAAAAAAAAAAAAAAAAAAAAAAAAATCCCAATAAATTAAAGGGCACCGTCTCACACCCAGAGGAGTGTAGTTCAAATCCCTACTTGGGCAAACTTTTCTTTTCCTCCCTAAACCCATTGACTCATTGGTGCTTAAAACAAATGCATGCAAAACTTTTCAAATATTTCTTTAAAAATGAAATTGAAAACCCTAAATCATTGTCCTTACACTTCACAAATATGTACTGCTTTGTCAGCTCATCACATAAAGTCCCAATAATACACATAGATGTTTGTGGATATAACATGACAAAATGTAATAAAGTTTAAGGGATATTAATACTTTTGAACAGTATTATACTGCTGTTCTGTCAATTTAAAAAAAAAAAAAAAAAAAAAAAATTCAGTCACCCCTTTACTGAATTAAGTATTAAATATTAAAAAACATGTTCTGAAACACACTGTCCTGAGCCATGCACCAAAATTTGCAAAGCTTTATTCTCAATTTTCCTGCAATGTCAAGGTGATGACCCACAGAAAAAAAAAAAAATCTTTAAAATGTCAGTTACTTGTGACATTTTTAACAAAAGAAAAGCAATTTTTTCTTCTAAAATAACCAACATCACGGGGCAGCCTGTCTGTATGATTAATTTGTTTGCATTTACTGAAGTTCTAAGTAAATCAGTAGCTGATTTAAAGCCTGGTTTTCATTTTACTAGTGGACATTTTCTTCTGCAGAACATGACACCTTCTGCAGCCCAACAGTACAAATGAAGAGAAGAAAATACTTAAAATCAAAGAACCATAAGAATGGGTTTAACTACCTTATTTAAGCTAAAAAAGGGATCACTGTAGTCTTAATCATTAATGGAGGTACCAATAATATTTTGTCAGCTGTATTATAGAGGATCTATTGGTTTCCAGCAATCAATGGCTTAGGTGGATGCATCATTTCAAAATCTCTTTCTGTGGTTTCCTTTGGAACAGATGCAAGGGTCTAAAACCTGTTACAGATTTTTTTTTTTCCCTTTCATTTCTTTTTATAAATTATAAATTACTCGAAAAAAGTCTCTGGTCTCTTCTGTAGCATTTCCCTGATCTTCATTTACTTTATTTTTCATTGTCAAGAGTGTCAGTATTTGGAGCGGATACACTGGGTTCGTATGCTGAAGATAAGCTTCTTACTGTAATAAAGTAAACAATGCCAAGTTGACTCAGATTTTCCAATTGTTTATTCCTTTAGAAAAAAAAGTGAAACAAAGGAGGGATTAAGGTTTTTAGAGTTACATTCATTTCGCAAGATAAAGGAAATACAATGAGGACAATATGAATTAATTTATTTGGAAAAAGTAATACATTTCAGTTTAAGTAATAGGGGAAAATGAGTGTATTTGGATATTTGTTCTGTTTGTGTTTTTAGGAATAGTATGGGTTTTTTTTTTTCTTGCATAGTTAAAAACTATATTGCATGGTTATTTGGAATTAAAGGAAAAAACAACAAACACAGCTGATGTAAGATCTTGATTGACCTGATTGCAGGTTGCTTCAGTTTTTTGACACTAGGCTTGTATCAGCTACCATTAGAGTCTAACACATTGTAAATGTTTGAAAATTTAAGCTTGGTCTTGCAATTCCTTATTTAGTGCATTCAGTGAAAACTTTGATACATATGTTGGAGCGGACTGAATACCTGCCATCTGTTCACTTTTCTAAGCATTGTGCACGTGACAGACAGTGGTTATCCGTGTGACATATTAAGCCAGCCTCTTTGGACATGCGCAGCACTCTGAAATATGTTGTTTTTTTTTATTTCTGCTCAAGAAGCTATATTTGACTCCTTTTTCAAGGATGAAATATATCTTAAGACATCTTTTTCCAGCATTTGATGTTTCAACAAGACATTAACTTTACCAGATGTCATTTTAATGCCTTTACAACTGCTGTTTTTCCTTGATTTTAAATGGTTCAACAACTTATTGTACTTTTTGATATATATAACCAATATAACAAAAAGTGTATATATACATTTTTGAATTTTACCCATATGTTTAAAGAAGAAGCTATCCACATTCTGAATGTCACTTTTATTTGAATTTGTATTTTAAAAGACACTAGACCCCATGTTTCAATTCTATAACAAAACACACAAACAAAACAGATCCACTATTACCAAAAAATGAAGCCAAGATGGAAAAGCTTTAAGAACAAAAGCCACTTCTGTATGCATGTATGTATGTATGTATGTATGTATGTACTGTATGCACGTATCCTTTATTTAACCAGGAAAAAAACTCATTGACAATAAAACCTCTTTTCCAAGAGTGGCCAGGTCAAGACCTGTGCAGTTTCCATATGATTTAGTGTAAGATGAAGAGTTACAAATCCACAACAGCATGGCAAACAAGAAAGAGAAGCATGGTGTTTCAAGTGCTTTGTCACAAAACAAATCTCACCCAGACTGAAATTTTGTGGTGGGCCCGAATAGAGCTGTGCATGAACAAATCTTTGAAAACCTCAAAGGACTGAAGCAATGCTGTAAAGACAATTGGCCCCAAATTCCTAGACATTGATTTTGTAGACTGATAAATTCAGACAGAATATAACTCTTATAGGTTATATAAGTATTGGTTTTACAGGTGATTTCATAAGATATTAAATGGCAGAGTGTAGCTAGTCACACACAGCTTTTCCATTTTGGCCTCTGATTGTTAAAGAGTGTGTAATACTTTGCATTTGTACGCTGAAGGTCAGATTTTAATCATTTTAGCGCCTGTTGAAGAAATGATTTTGATTATGTTCTAACAGGTGAAACCCTGAAATTGAAAGAAGTGTTTTTTTATGTTTTTGTTTTGTTTGTGCTTTATTATGCTTTTGCCGACAGAGTTCACACTATTGTCCAAACTGGATGAAGCAATGATTTTTAAGTGAAGTTAAAAACGAGAGAAATAGTTAATATTGCATGAAATTTCTTAAAACTTTGTACCTTTTGTTAGAAAAAAATACACTACTACTTGAAATCAAATGTTTGGTGTTTGACTGTTCTTTCTCTGCCATCTACATCTTGAGTACTGATATATAAATTCTCAAACTGTTAATGCATGCAATGCAAACCCAAAAACTGTGATCGCACAAGAACGCAGTTTTACTTTTTGTCATACTTGTCTCGGTTAGAGTTAGTTTAGGTTAGGTCTGAGTTGATAAACCACATTAAGCATTGGTCTTAATGTGTTCTTAATTACTATTTGATCCATGTTTCGTTAAACTGGCAGACCTTCATGTTAGATGAGATATGTTGAGTGAAACTTTAAATAATTACGTGAATAAATTTAAAAACATTAAGTCAGAGATTTGAATATTACCAGCCTGACTAGCAATCATGGACTCCTAAGCACAACCAAGGAATAAGATACCAAGATCCTCTCAGCACGTTTGCCTGCTTCATGTTGTCTTATAACTAACAAACTATTTGACCTATGAGCCCGTACACCCATGGTCCCTCTTAATTGCGTTGTGGGTCAAGAAGCCAGTTGCAGTGAACATGTTGAAGACAGGTGGGGCACAGCATATTTTACTGCACTGCTGATTTATCTTCTGTGACAGGGGCCCCAGAGCCAGTATGCCAGTGGCATCACCATCATTAATCAGACAAGACACAGCCATGCCCAGAGAAAATTAATTAACTTTTTAAAATGAGCATACAGTTGTCTCATTATTTATTGGAGCTTTTCTGCAGCTCATTTGTTGATGTTTATAATAAAAATAATGTTTGAAAAGAAACAAAAATGTTGGAAAAATTCACATATGGAATTTTGTGTTTTATAATTTAAACATTGTTGAAAGGAACTGGATAAGTACCAGAGAGCTGCATTGGTTTTAAATAAACTAAATTATAGGGGGAAAAAAAAAAATCAAACATAAGTCTTGGTGAGATTTGGGCTGCTCACCTAAACTTCTGCACTCCATAAAATAAACTCTAAACAAATCCTTCTTTATTTTAGCTTTACATCTTGCTATAATGTTATCCCCCCATCAAAAACATAGCTTGAGTGTTGCCTTGACTTTTTTTCATGCATGTTTGAGAAATCCTTTAATCTCCTGTGGCAGCCATTCAGCTGTGCAAAACGCCTGGATGGACCTAGCACTGCCTTTGAGACCCAGCTCGTCCTTAGAGCTGCAGTTGCAGTTTGTGAGCTTCTGCCACACAGAGCACCCCTCCCCTACAACTTCCCCACTCAGCCCCTTCAGACTAGCCAGCGGCAATTAGCAAACACCTGGTGGAACTGTGCACCTTCTGAGCTCATTATACTAGCTATTTTTCAGTACAACACTGGTAAAAATGTTGTTGAAGGGTTAGCTGTTGTGATGAATTCCTGAAGGTAGTGTTTCAGAAAGAGCAGGACTTTCTTAAAGAGACAAAGGCCCAATTTCAAGGTGTTCAATTATGAAGTCAAATTTCTTTTAAGTCATATTTAATATATACAGCAGTTGTGTAACAACAGAAGGTAACATAGTTACTTGATTGTGCTATAAAATAATTCTGTATGCCTGGAAAACACATAATATTGAACCTTTAAACATCAATGCCAGTATGTCCCTGACATCACTAATGAACAATGACAACATTTTTGATAGAGTGATGTGGTGGAAGGCTGACATTAGTAAAACAAAAAAAGAGAGTGAGAGAGGGGGAGGAGCCAAATCTATTTGTCTTTAAACTTAATTCTCCCGAAGGGGAAGCTAAATAATGTTTTTGTATTCTGTTCAATCTGACTTCATTTAGTCTACTTAGCCATTCAGGTTTGGAAAGGGAAAAAATAGACTAAGATCAGACAATGTAATTTATACATGATCAGATACAGATAGGCAAATAACACATTAATGTACATTATGTAAACAAAATACATTCATTTCCATTTCTTGGTGGTGACAGTGGTAGGAGTTCGTCCCATAATCAGCAGGTTGCTGGTTTAAGCCCTGGTCTGTTTGTCACCATCATTGTGTCCTTGGGCAAGATACTTCACCCACCTTGCCTAAAGGTCAGCGCCTCCCAAAATGGCTTAGTCACCTGTCTCCCTTGGACGGGCTGTACTGAAAAATGTAATTTCCCCTCTGGTGGAGTAATAATAGTGTTAAAATAATAATAAAAAAGTACAGTGAAGTGTTTTTTGCCTTTGTTTAACCCTTGCAAGTTGTATGCTACATAGTTGCATTTATATATATATATATATATATATATATATATATATATATATATATATATATATATATATATATATATATATATCGCTATAAGATGATGTCAAAATGAGAAAATATGAGACTATCAGAATCAAAAAAGGTGTGGTCAAATCAAAATATGAATTCTCTGTGTATCAAGCTGTAATAACCAGTTATTTTCTTTATTTTAAAGGAAAATTAGCCTGGGCATTGCCTTTCTGTGCAATTCCACCCGATTCTCATTTCCCTTCACTGCTCCGTCTGGAATATCTCCCACTAAGCTGGATTTTTCCAGCAGAACTGCAACTAGGCTAATCAGTGAACAGAAGGAGTAATAAACAATGATGTTGATTTTCTGCGCTGTTTTAGTCAAGTCAAGTTTATTTGTATAGCATATTTCAGCAGCAAGGCAGTTCAAAGCGCTTTACATCATAAAAACATCACTCAAGTATACAGCAAAATCATCAAAACATCAAAATCGCCAAGCAAAATCAAAATTATCGAGCAAATACACATGAAAATCATCAGCAAAAATATTGATCAATGATTCACTTACTTTATTTAACTTACTTACACTCAAACTTTCACCCTTTGGAAAACCAAGCTTATCTTACCCAGATTTGTTTGCAGATTTATGATCCAAATACTAATCATAGGCAGCTCTAAACAGATGGGTTTTTGCCTTGATTTAAAGGAATTTCGTATTTCATCTGTTTTGCAGTTTTCTGGGTGTTTGTTCCAGATTAATGGTGCATAAAAACTGAAGGCTGCTTCTCCATGTTTGGTTCTGGGGATGCAGAGCAGACCAGAAATAGAAGACCTGAGTGGTCTGGGAAGTTGATACAGTGACATCAGGTCTTTAATATATTTTGGTGCTAAGCCGTTCAGTGATTTATAAACTAACAGAAGTATTTTAAAATCTATTCTCTGAGCTACAGGGAGCCAATGTACGGACTTTAGAACTGGGGTGATGTGCTCTATTTTCCGGGTCTTAGAGAGAACACAAGCAGCAGAGCAGCAGCATTCTGGATCAGCTTCAGCTGTCTGATTTTCTTTTTTTTCTTTTTTTTTTTTTTAAGCAGACCTGTGAAGACACTATTGTAGTAATCAATGCGACTAAAGATAAACACATGGATGAGTTTCTCGAGATCTTGCTGAGACATTAGTCCTTTAATCCTGGAAATGTTCTTTGGGTGAGAGAAGGCCGACTTTGTAACTGTTTTTATGTGTCTCTGAAGGTTCAGGTCCGAGTCCATCACTGCACCCAGATTTCAGGCCTGATCACTAGTTTCAAGCTGTAATAACAGAAGCTGTGCGCTTACTCTAGATCATTCCTCTTTAGGTCCAAAGATAATGATTTCAGTTTTGTTTCTGTTCAGGTGGAGAACGTTTTGGCACATCCACGCACTGATTTGTTCTAAACATCTGTTTAGTGTTCAGATGGGTTCGGAGTCACCTGATGACATTGTAATATAAAGCTGTGTATCATCTGCGTAGTTATGGTAACTAATCTTATTACTTGTTATAATCTGAGGAAATAGGAGCATGTATATATTAAATAGGAGGGATCCCAGGATTGAACCTTGGGGTACTTCACATGTGATTTTTGTCCACTCCAATGAGAAGTTGCCTTTTGAAGAAATCACATGTTCTTTAGGTAGGATTCGAACCAATTAAGTACTGTACCAGAGAGTCCAATCCAGCTCTCCAGTCGCTGTAATAATATATCATGGTCAACAGTGTCAAATGCTGCGTTGAGGTCCAACAGAACCAACACTGTGGTTCTTCCACAGTCTGAATTTGTGTGGATATCATTAAACACTTTGACGAGGGCAGTCTGCAGTCTCAGTGCTGTGGTAAGCACGGAAACCGGACTGAAAGACGTCAAAGCGGTTTGTCATTGTTAAAAAGCTATTTAACTGTTGAAACACAGCTTTTTCAATAATTTTGCTGAAAAATTAATAGAAAGCGTATCAACATGGGCATCTCCATTTCAATAAATCCCCTAAAACTAATGTGAAGCTGTCAAGAAATCACAAACGTTGCAGGAATAATGAGTCAGAGATCACATATCATTTTCTCTTTCCCTGACTCGGATTGGAACAGAATGTCACTTTTGTGAGTCCTTGATTGCTGGCTTTTTGAAGTTGCTGATGATGACATAACAAATTTTGAAGTAGCAGGTGAGTCAAGGTGGAGATGTCCTTGCAGGCACTTGGATAGCAGAAAGTGCTACCATTTTTACCATCATGTGCCAGTAACCAGCTTGGCAAGTGTTTCTGCTGTAGATGGGGGCTGCAAATTGGCAGTCAGGATGAGTTTTGGAAAGAGTCCTGAGGGATCAGGGGCAGAGTCTGGAGAGCACTGACTGTATCGTGTCACAGGAAAGGACTGCTTTGATATTAAAGCAAATCGAATGTTGCGAGGAAAACCAGAAATAGCAAGTGCAGAAACGCCATGAACAGTCATCCAACTGATTGCTGGAGAGGCTGTCAAAAGTAACAGAATGGTTGCAATGAGCAACAAACCTGTAACCGGGGTGAAGCTTATTCTGTGCAAAAAAGATTTCAAACATTATTGCATGGTCCGAAAAGGCTAAAGAGTATTTCATCACATTGGACAACAGATGGTTACTTGTACCATAGTACATTGGTTCTCCTTCAGGGTATAGTCCATTTTTAAGTCTTGGTACTTATTTGTTTTGCCCAGATAAATAGGTAAACGGTTGAAGAGGGGATGGAGAACAAGATTCCCCCTCCAGCTATTGGATGGTTCTCAGCAATTTGAGTTGCAGGGAGAAAAACAGGATTCGGACTTGATTTTAGCCTTTTGGTTAGGCCAGATACCAAAGCCTGTAGCCAGAATGAGAGATTTAAATGACTGACTTTTTTTTTTTACCAGTGGTAGAACTATTAGACAAGGGAAGAGTTGGGTCTATTTGTCCATCTATGGCTGTGCACTTTGTGAAGAAGCTAACACTTATTGCTATAAAACAGTAGTTATATTCAACAATCAATTCATCTTTGCTTTTAAGTCCCAGCTTCAGTTAAATCTTTTCTCGAATTTGAGTTGGCACGTAATGCTCATACTCAGAGTAAACAACTCATGTATAAATAATCCCATAGTTACTTATCTACCATTGTCCAGAGGCAGTGCTTTAAAATGCGCTAGGGCAAACTTGAGGAACATTGTGAAAATAAGAGCCTCTGCAAATCTAAATCCAAAAAAAGCTCAAACACACTGCTTCCTTGTGTGAAATCATTTAAAATAATAATTTTAAAATAATCATGATATCAGGAAGAGAACTGTAGACCTCCACAAATATGGGTTCTTTCTTCCTTCCTGCAATTTCCAGATGCCTGAAGGTGTGTTGTTCAGCTGCTCAAACAAATATATGCAAATATAAATAGCATAGCAACATCCTGCCATTATACTGTTCAGGAAAGAGAGGGTTCCTGTGTCCCAGAGTTGAATGTTTTTTTGTTTTTTTTGGTGTGAAATGTGTGTAATCAATCATCACAAAGCTCTGATCTCCAACCAATAGAAACTTCTTGAGCTAAGCTTAAAATGTGACATCAGATTTATTTACACAATATTTGTTTGGTGCAATGGAACAAAATTTTAGCAAACTACTGTGAGAAATTAAAAAATACATGCTGTTTAAAAAACAACCTGAAGGACAGAACAATAAGGAAATGTATGAAAATTTTAATTTGATGAAAGTAATAAAATATTCTCTTAAAAATATCATATCTTGTTCATTATTCTGGCATTTAGCAAATAATTCTATCCTACTTAAAACAGGAAAAGTTTCGTCAGATTTATTGCCAAGCAGTAAAGAAAGCAAATATTATTCTAAAAAATATATGTTAATATAGATAAATGTAAACTACATGACCATTTGATTTATTTGTTTGTTTGTGTGTTTGTTTGTTTTTTAAATAAAATACTCAACATCAAATATAGTAAATTAGATTTGACAGATTTGAACCATGTTTCCATTACTAGATCAATTGTTTCTTGCCTGAACATCCTTCCTCTCAAAAAAGCTGGTACAGTCTCTCACTTTTGAAAGGCTTAGTTGTCTGTGCCAGTGTACGACACATTGTGTGCACAGCTGAATCCAGTTATTTTGGAGTCTTGTATAAAACTGCTGGCCAAGAACTGCCCTTGCATCACCAGTCAGGGGAAATATGAGTTAAAGGCCACTAGAAAAAATGCCACTTAGAGGGAATGCTTCAGAACAAACTTATTAAAGAGGACCTATTGTGCAAAATTCACTTTTTGCATGTTTTTGTTCTGTTTCTAGAAACAGTCCAAGCGTAAAAAAATCCACGCAGCCATTTTTTGGCAATATGTAAATGTTTAGCTGGTGTCTGCAAAACAACCCATTTCAAAAACCTCTGGATTGTTGTCACAATTCCATTACCAAGCGACCCCAAGGCAATCACAGCACTTGACCTGGCAACTCAAGCGGAGCTCCATCGACATCATTACAAGAAGACCGTCATGTTTGTTCCGCAGTTTTTAGCGCTGTACAAAGGCTGCTGGAAAATGTTTTTTTTTTTTGTTGTTGTTCTTTTTTTTTGGTGGCTAATACACAACACGTGTCTATGGATATTCTCCCAATCACAGAGAACAGAGCTGCATGGCTAAATTTACTTTTGGTGGCAATGTCCCTGCAACATTGCCAAAGAAAGTTTTAGGTTGCGCAAATTATTTCAGGAAGGACTCATTTGAAAACTACCAACAGTACACAGCAGGATTTACTAAAGGCTTCTGCTGAAGGCAGGTTCTGTCCCTACTGTTCATCACAAATCTGCAGACGATGTAAGTACATAATGATATCTCGTGTGTTTCGTCTTGCTGTTTGGCATGAACATGATTGCCATTTAGCACAAGCTAATCTGAACAATAGCCTCTACTAGTCCTATGTCTCACTGCATCACTACCTACAATATCTGCGCATTTACTGTCGGAATTGTTGTAAACTAAAAGTGATGGCCTACACTGAAAAGATGCGGTGTTTGTGAAAATATGTCAGATACTCGGACATTACCGAATTTGTCCAAAAAAAAAAAAAAAAAAAAAAAAAAAAAATTCGGACATGTTGAGAGAGGTGCTTCTCTCCTAACCTTGCAAATATATGTTTAAAAAAATCTTTTAAAAAAGCGCAGGGCTGTTGCTACAGTGTGACAAATATGTCGTATTTGTGGTAAAACAAACAAACAAAAAAGTGGCGCAGAGGTAGAAGTGAAGCAGGATCCTCAGTTTTGATTAATAATGGTATTCATAAATGTGCATCAGATTCACAACGTTTACCCGTAACATTTAATGTTTGACTAAAAACATGACTTACCATTCAGAAACTGTTTGCTGCATTCTTGACTGTTGTGCAGAAGGCTCTACTTCTGCATCTTTGTCTGACTTGGGTTCAAAGATGTACGTTTGTACCATTGTGGATCTCCTTGTAACCATTTTCACGTGTCTGAAGTGCTAATGTAAACACGGAGTTTTGTAGGCATAGCCAGCGGCAGCTTATTTGCATAAAAGTGACGCAGCCCTAAAACCGCACATTCTGAAAGGAGCTGCAAATAGGCAAAACTGACCAGGTGAAATTGCGTAATCTGAGAATGATTTTGTGTCTTAAATGTAATGAACATGTTTTCTATAGCCCACAGACTGATCCTAATTTGTTCGATGAAGCGCAATAGGTCACCTTTAAACAAACTACTGAAAGTAACACAAATATAGGAGACCTGCAAATACATTTTCTGAAGTATAATCTGTAAATAATTTATTAATTGAAAATGAAAGATGTGAATAATCTTACTACGTAAAGATGAAATTATAAAAAGTTATCTTCAAAAAAAAACAACTCTTACATTTACCTAACGTTAACACATCAATATTTGTTTGTTTGAGCCCTGAATTTAGTTTGTTTTGCATATTACATCGTCATAGAAGTTTTCTTGTTGCCGGTGCCACAGACACAAGTCTTTAACACATTTTTTTTTCTTTTCCTAAACTGTAGTAGCTGTGCTGGTAAAGCTCCAGGGAAAGTACTGCCAAATAATCCACTTCCTGTCTGAAGCAGATTAACGCTTCAATTTATTTCTGTGCCAGGGATAAGATTGATTTCCTTTATTTAAATTTTAAGCTGAAAATCTATATTAACCTCTCTACTTTGGTCTGTTTAAATGCTAATAAGTTAAGTGATTGTTATAAGCAGAAAATGCAGCCCTTGTTGCTCTTTCAGAAATAATTTAGTTTAATCATCTACATTTAAGTTATGAAGTTGTGTGTACAATCAACTTCACTGTTACCCAAAAACATGTCCCCCCCCCTTGGTTTTAAGATATTTATTTAAGATATATTTGGCACATTTGAAACAATCTGGTCTGAGATTTTACTTACCAAAGCGCTTTACTCCTTAAATGAATTCTGGCTGGTTTTATAGAATAGAAATGACACAATAGACAAAGGAAAAATTTACTTTTTAGAGAAAGCACAATTTGATTTCATTCTCTGTAATGTGTACCATGAGGGTATATAACCTTTTTCCACTGAATAAATTTCTTTAGATCCTTAACAGAATGTTGACAAGAGTCCTACAAGGATTAATAACTCTTTGTGTCTATTATTATACTCTAAACTCCTACTCTGACAACATAAGAACCCCATCAAGAAACAGAGCTCCCATTATAGTAACAGTGAATGAGGGAGATGTAAAATAAGAAAAGGTCGTTTTTAATAGGATTGTCATGTTTTAGAAATGTATGCACTCAGCAGATAAGAGGAGTGTTTATCGAGTTAATGCATCATTTTAAATGCATTAGGAGTGGGAGGGTCTCTGCTTTACTTTGTCCCTTACACTCCTCAGGATTAGTGAGGCAAAGTGCCAAAGTTTTCATAGAGCCAAACAATAAACCTTTGCAGATCTTAGTGGGGAAATTTTACCAAATCTTTATAACAAAATGGAATTATATTTGGAAACACTTACATAATAAATTAGTTTTTAAAAATGGCTATAAGGAACAGAGCAAACCTTGAACAATATGAGCACAAACACATTTGTACGTAAAGAAAATAAGGTGACACAGATCCTACACTGACACACAGTATAACGCAGTTAATGCTAATGAGAGGTAATCCAGTTCTGACTGCCGCACAGCAGGGCTAGTGGCGAGTAGCAGTCTGTTTATTCTATTTACACTGTCACAACAGGTTCCCAGAGGTCTGTCATCTCTGGGAACCTGAATAAAACAAGAGCAACTCCACAATTCATAACAGATTTTGCAGTGAATATGTTTTTTTTTTTTTTTTTTTTTTTTTGGACAGAGTCATTCCTTATTCTTTAACTGTTTACAAAATTATTCAGTAAATGTGTTGTATTTCATGTAAAATACACAGGTGTGTGTGTGTGTGTGTATGTATATATATATATATATATATATATATATATATATATATATATATATATATATATATATATATATATATATATATATATATATATGGTGGTGTCTAATGTTATGATTGGTTTTCTGTAGGAGGTTGTCAGTGCAAAGTCTAACAGTTGCTGCTGTGATGGAGCACAGTGGGGACTTGCACTGGGTTTGGGCATCACCTGTACATGTTACTGGCATGTACAGGTGATAGATATATAGATAGATAGATAAAATCCTCAGAATGCAGATTTGTTCATAGTGTTGCCCAAGAGAATATATTGATTTATACTGCAGATCAAGAGATTTTTTTTCAAAGTATGTTCTAGAGTGTAGTGTCTACTAAAAATGTTTTTATGTATGTGTTTTTAATTTCTTAAATTATAAAAGACTTTGTGGCTGTGACTTAACATTTGTAGGGCCAAAGAAATATCCAGCTTCCTCTAAGGCTTTCTCTACAGCTAATATAGTTAGTTCTATACTGTGGTTTTATATTCTTAGGTCATAAGTCACCTCCCTCTTCATGCTGGGTCACAGTGGTGGTGTCTAATGTTATGATTGGTTTTCTGTAGGAGGTTGCTAGTGCAAAGTCTAACAGTTGCTGCTGTGATGGAGCACAGTGGGGACTTGCACTGGGTTTGGGCATCACCTGTACATGTTACTGGCATGGCATTTTGTTGACAGAAGATTTCTCAAAGAACTCTGGGACAAAATTGTGCTTGTTCTGCTTGCTCTTATAACATCCCTTCTTCACCTTTTTATGTAAACTAAACAAACACTTAATGTAGACAATACACTAAGCATAAGTTTAGACAACACGCAGTTGCCTTAACCACAGTTCTCTTTCAATGAAAATAGCATGAGACTTTTTGAAAGCATACTTTTTTTTTTATTTGAAAATCTTTAGTCTGACAGTTATCTAAATGTTTCATCTTATAAAATCTTGGGTATGATATAATAAAATGTGTTTAAAGCGGCATCTGCAAAGCAAGAGAGGAATTTTGAACAGAAGAAAGTCATTCAGAGAAACAGGTGTTGAATCAATAGAGTTGGATCCACTACTGTTGATCTAGAGAAAATGCAATTCTGCAGCATCATACCACTATGGGAGGTGAACACTGCTCATGGCGTTTGCTTTATTTGATCATGGATTTGCTTCACTTCTAGGATTGCTGGTTTGCTTATGCTGCTGACTATATTTTGCTTACAAATGCAGTGACTTATAGAATCATGACCAGTACAGTTTATGATATCATTAGTATGTTTACTTTTATTATTAGTAGTCCATCAATCCATCCATTTCTGCTCTCATCCTGCAGGATCACAGGTCTGGTGCCTATCACATGCAGCTTTTGGGTGAGAGTCAGGGTGCACCCTGGACAGGTCACTGGTCCACCACAGGACAACAAAGATTAACAGGACAGACAACCATGCACACATCCATTCCTTGAATGGCCTGTACTTGTGTAGCACTTTATCAAGTCCAGAGGACCCCAAAACACTTCTCACTACATTGTCATTGACGCATTCACATGCTGATGAATAGAAGAATAGAGTAGAATAGAAACAGCCTTTATTGTCCCGCAAAGGGGAAATTCAGGTGTAACAGCAGCAACAGATAAAAAATTTCACACAAAAAGTTCTTAAAGTGTAAAAAAACATTTAAAAAAACCCCAATAATAATAATATACGGTACAAAACTCTAGCAGAAAATACTGTGCAGTTATTCAAAGTTGGCATATCAGACTCACGATCCCAGGGCTTTGCAACTGCGTCGGATGACTTTTTCCAAGAATGTACATAATGTGCATGTGTACTGAACATCAAAAAAAAGATACAGACTATTTACAATACATTGTATCAGTGCAGAAAAGCATATGTGCAATAATAGTGCAAATGTTATTTAAAAATGAGTAAGAACAAAGTAGATATTTTGAAAATGCCAGCATGGATGTAAACACATTGATTTTGTTGGAAGCAGTGATGGTTATAAAGTCTAACAGCTGCTGGGAGGAAGGATCTATGATAACACTCTGTTGAGAATTTAGGACGCAGAAGTCTGTCACTGAAGGAGCTCTCCAGTTCAACAACAGCTTTGTGCTGTTGGTGGACATCGACTGTAGACACAGCTGCCTTAGGCCAGTCTGACAGAAGTGAGGCTGCCATGCACTGGCGAGACCTCTGACCACCACCAGCAGGTAAGGACACCACGCCAGAGACGGATGGAGCAGAGCTCAAACCAGTAACCCACCGATTACGGGACTAACTCCTACCACCATTGCTACCATCGTCCTAAGGGACAATTTGGAATAATTGATTAATAAACAGTCATGTTTTTGAACTGTGGATTGAGTGAGTACCTCATGAGAACCCATGTATGTACAAGGAGAACATGAAAACTCCATGTAGAAAGACCCCAAGCCGCAATTCAAACCTTGTTGCAAGGCAGCAGAAACCCACTGCCCCACTGTGCAACCCCCATTAGAAGTAGTACTAATAATAATACAAATAAGAATAGGAGCAGTTTGGTGGAGTAGGTATAAGTAGTAGTGCAAATAACACTAATTAAATTCAATAATCTCAAAGAAAAATTAGGCATTATAGGAGGTCTCAGTATCTGAGTTTCTTTAAGGAATGGTTATGGAAGTGAGCTTAAAGGATGTCCTGTAGCAGTTTGTGTTGCAGCAGAGCCAGGGAAGGAAAAAAAAAACAACAACAAAAAAAAAAATCCTCTGTGTACAGTCTAGGGATGGGAATCAAGAACCGGTTCGCAGTAGTTTAATTCCTTGGAATCGTTAACCTGCCTGCTTAACAATTCTGCTTGTCTGTTGCAGTTACATGTGACGTATTTGCATGACATACTGTACACACATATTTTGATTTAGAAAATGTCCAAGATCGTGTCACAGCAGAAGCGCTCCAAAGTATGGTTACATTTCACACACCAGATGATACTAGGGCCGGTTGCAACGTGCAGAGCTTTAATCACAATAAACGGATGAAATACCTCCAACATCCTCAAACAGCTGACCACACATCATGCAACTGATTTGTACGAAGGTAAAATGTTTGATACGTTGCTTAGGGATGGCAGTGACTCTCGAGGCAGGGAGGTTTCAGCACAATGTCCCCTTCCATGAATGTCCCAGGTAATGTTAAAGTCTTCCACGTCCTGGTTATTGTATTAATGTTATGCCCATACTGTATGAATAATATCCATCTCATATAACATTTACAGTCATGTTCAATAAATTAAAATGTGTTCCAATGAGCCTCATTTGTCAGATTAAAAGCATCTTTTGAAAGCAAGTCTTGAAAGATCCTTCCTGAAAAGGAAGGATCAGATTTGTCTGCACAAAAACTGTTGACATGCAAAAAGTTGCATTTCATGTTAAAATGTTAATTTGACAGAGGGATTCTTATTTTTTAAGCCAGCTTTAATTTTGTTTGAATTGAATACAGCATGGTCCATATTTTGAATTAAAGAGTTTCTTTTCAAACTCAATGAGAATCGATAAGGAATCGAATCGATAAGTGAGATCGAAAATGGAATGATATCAATGAATTCTTATCAATTCCCTTCCCTAGTACAGTCTTGTTGACTTGCTGTGTGGAGAAAGGGATGTTCAGAGCTGTCCATATTGTTTTTCATTTCATTATGCATCCGTTTTTGCATAATGATCTGTAGAAGCCTCCCTAGAACAGAGCCAGCCTTCTTTTCAGCTGTCAGAGCTTTTAAGTCGCTGGCTTATGCTGGCTCTGATGCTGCTATATCAGCAGATGAATGCAGAAAAGATCACAATCTCTAAAAAAGACTCAGAGACGATCCTCAGGATCTTATTGTAAGATGAAATGATTGTTTCCACACCATGTCATAAAGCAGTCCACCTGATCTTTACACAGTCTCTTTTCCTCTTCTTATACACCTGACAACTGTTGAGTTAGCTGGGGATTTCTGCAGATCACAAGACTTTTAGTCAAAGTGTGAGGTGTACAGAGTGAAAAGGAATGGAGAGAGAGTACAGTCCCTTGTGGCACTCCTTCAGTCTCACTGTGGTCTGTTTGTCAAGTAGTCATTGATCCATGGGAGTTTGTAAAGTATCCTGTGTCATTTAGAATTTACATGGATAAGTAACATGGTAAATTGTCTATTGTCTTCAATGCACTGGCTCCTCACAATGGTGCACGGTTTGTCTGGGTGACAGAGGCTATGTTAAAGCCGGTGTATGATGGCATCTTCAATTCTTGGGTTAACTGAAAACTTAAATGTAATTACTCAACATAAAGGAAATTCTCAGACAGTAGAGTGCCATATTATTATTGTGAGTAACTTTGATGTGCATATAATGTGTAAAAAATGGTTGTAAGCTTTCCTGGAAAAAGATAATCTTTTTCTTAATTTTTTAATATTTATGTGAAGGGAAATTAGCAGAATAGCATTTTTAAGATGGCTTTGTGCTAGCATTTAATGTTATCAGTGTTAAATCAGAAGAAGAAGCAATCAGGGTGTTTGCAGTGTATAATATTTTTGTGTAGAAAATCAACTCTATGATTTTAAACTCTTAATAGTACAATCACATTGTTGGAAGGGCTTGATAATAATTACTTTTAAATGTGTATCAAGGAAGCATTATTTTTAACCTGTTTGTTCCTCTGCAGCTCAACATCTCCCATTAACTGTTGGCAGCAGTGTGAAGTTGAGGTGTGATGAGGTGCCACTGTCACACCAGTCAGGGATGTTTTGAGGCAAAATTTGAATTGTCTAGGAGGTATGCTAATATGCCTGAACACTTTTCAAGGGTGTCAGATTTCTTCTCCCCTGCCTTTCATTACTACTTTGTCTGCCTGTCTCTCTTTTACACATACTCTCACTGCTCGTTTTCTGTCCTTTTTTTTTTTTTTTTGTTGTTGTTGTTGTTCATACAGTGCCATTTGGAATCAGTAAATCCATCCTTATATAGCACATAAATTATTGAATTTATCTGTTGTCTTTCACACTGCAGGCTGCTTCAGCAGTCATTTGTGGGCTGGACTCCATAGAAGACTGGCACGTTCCACCACGCCTGTAATGACAGGCAGCAAAGTGCCTTTAGGGTGCCAGCTTTCATCACTATAAATGTTGATGACACCAACTTGTTGTGGAGCTGACAAAACTGTCAAGGAGCTGTCAGGCATGCACAATCACTGACTCTGCATTGCTATGATCACCTTTTCACTGATTAATCCCAACCTTTTGGGAACATGTGTTTTGTTTTTTTTTTTTCTTTTTTTTTGTATAAAGGAAGGTGAAGGTAGCCCACAGAATATCTACATTTTGACTCAAGCATCTGTCATTCCCTAAGAAATATATTCTATTTTTTTTAAAGCCCCAAAGGCACTTATTAACAGTTCCCAGCCTGATTATGATGTCTGCTAGTGTTATTTTGTTGACTGTACCCAAAATCTAATCACAGGCAAATAATATAGATGCATGAATAACAATTTTGTTTGATTTCAAGTTTTAATAAAGCTTTAATCGATGCCAGTTTTAGCTGGTACCAATTTTCCTTTAATAACTATAATACAGAAAGAACACCACTCATTTTTTTTAAACCTACCTGCACTGAGCATATTTTAATTACAGAATTGACATTTTAAACTGTCTTTAGCATTTCATATTAGCAATTAGTCAAAATGACATTCACTGCTAAAACCATAGTTTCTCTTCGCAGGGATTTAAAATGGGTTGGTCACCACTAAATGTGTCGTGTTGAGCCAAGATTTGCTGTTGAAACACGTTTCTCCACCAGCCACACATTTACCCAGGTTTCAATGACCACGTTTTAACACCACAGTGCATTTAAGGGAAGTCATACAATCTATAATTAAGTGACAAGAAAATGAATAATTCTTCAGCATCAGATGTCAACAAATTTTTATGCGACACTTACATGTATGTGTAGTACAGTCTTTGAACATTGGTTTTAATTAATGACATTAAACTCTCAAAAAAATTCCAGTTATACTGGCTCCTATTCGAAATGCTGCGAGGTAATTACAACCCAATTTTATCAGAAAATGTCAACACTCTTACGTAGAAGTAAAAATAAATGATAGATAAATAAAATCAGTGATGGCTTTTTATACAATATAGGCAGCAAATACTGTCATTTACAGTTTTTCTTTTTTTCCTTAGTAGATATTCCTGTTTACATGTTTTTGTGTTTGTCTGTTCTGAACTTTCATTAGCCATTCCTAAAAAGACTTTTTTTTAAAAAAGAATATATTGCTCATACTGACAGCTTCATTTTAACTTTCCTAGCATTTTAAAAAGTGGCCAGAGCAGAAGTGTCTGGAGATTTGCTCAGATTTGATCAATTCATAAAACCAAAAAAAGTGAGCTATGTTATCTAAGTAGTGTTTAGTAAGACTTATGTGACATCATATGCAAAACACAAACGGTTATATAATTTTAGATGAATTTCAATGCACCATTAGGTTTCCGTGTGACCATAAAATGCTGTGTTGAAGTGTAGAGAACTCATAGCAGGGCAGAAGTGGTAGAGAAACATATCTCAACTGTGGACATCCACCAACACTCATATTTTACATCTCACACCAGATTTATGCAGAAGACAACCCCATAGACTTAAAAAACAAGCCAAACACACCACTGCTTTTCATATACTGCCTATCTTCCTATCTTCTTGCAGATCTTCCTATCACCTGTCATGCTGAATGAAGTCACCTCCAAAACATACACTGTTAACGAGATCTCTTCATGCATGCACCTAAATCTCCAGTATTTTATGGTTCGTAATTAACCTTAAAGTTTTAGAGGGCAGACTAATCAGAGAGCTCTCAGGTGGGACAGCTGATGTGGTGTAGAACACCTTCTCAGACTTGTGTACTTTCTGGAGGCAGACTTATTGTCACGGGTGTTGCATCCATTGCTGATGAGCATGATTCTGTATTCACAGATTTGAGCTGCATCTGGGCAGAGAACCGGTCGTGACTATTATTGGGACTGTTAGCGTGAAAATGTTTCTTTAAAGTGCAGACAAACAACTGTGTAGACAGAGCAGCCTGTATGAACTGAAAGCAAAGCAGGAGCAATATCATTAAACACAGCACTGTTTAAAGAGAGGATCTTGTTAGCTGAACTAGAGATGGCAATCAGAATCCCTCATCGGAAGCATAACGTTAGTCAGGAAAGATAAAGGAGGAGATTTGGACTTGATCTATAAGACTCCACAAAGATTGTCAGAGAAAACATTTGTATTTTGTATTTCATTATTTTGGTAAAAGCTAATTAGCAACAAAACTGAAAGCTTGTGGTTTGCCTTGTGAGTAAGACTCACTCATTGATTAATGTGAACCTTGACTCATGTCAGATGACTCTATCAGATAGTCATTTCTTGCTAAATATTTTTGTGAATTTTGTTGGGCTGTGTGGAAGCATTTTTTTTATTTAACTGTTTTTAAAATTTGAAGGTCCTTGAGATAAAATCTATTGTGAGTGAGACCTGGCCAGTAGGCACGCCCATGGAGTACACTTGGCAATGATACAGAACAAACAAACTCCTTATATGTGATAAAACATTCATAATAGTTACGTTCCTTAATTAAAAGGATTCTCGGAAGGGTTTTAAATTCACCCAGGGAAATAAAATTCTGGAGCTAAGGCGAGCCTTGCAATTTGTGCCATGACTAAGATGCCCCAGATGAAAGAGTGGTGTTCAGTGACTTTCTTCTGTATGTTGTTAGGCTCTCTCTCGCTCTCTCTTTGTGCTCTCTCTCTCTCTCTCTTTGTGCTCTCTCTCTCTCTCTCTCTCTCTCTTCAAAACTAGGTTGGGCTCAGGCCCCACTAGCCCTACAGGTTCCACTGTCCTTGTCTTCCTCCCTTAGTAACAGTTTTCACACCTGGGAGTGTTATTGACGGCACAAACTGGTAGTGCTTCGTTTTGGTGAGTTCACTGTTTAGAAAGAGATAAGATTTTTGAGTCTCCAGTTTGCTAGTCACCAGTCAGAAATGAACAAGCTAAAAATCGGCTGATTCCAGTCGTTAGCAAATGCTGTATGACAAAGGTGACTGTTTAGTTTTAAAAGATGTCTCACTTTTAATTTACGGCCACTTATCCAGGAATAGATCTGTTCTTCCACACACACACACACACCAATGCCTCCTTCAATAGAAAAATTATCCTTGAGGAGGGAATGATGTATTCAGGTAATATATTTTAGAGATGGTCTATTCCATTTCGTGTCTACACCCACATATTCTTGCAGGGTCACAGGGAGGCTGGTGCCTGTGTCTCACAGTCACTGGGCAAGGGGCAGGTTACATCATGGACAGGTCCCCAGCCCATCACAGGGCAACACAGAAACACACAGGGCAAAAAAAAAGCATATATATATATATATATATATATATATATATATATATATATATATATATATATATATATATATATATATATATGTGTGTGTATGTACATACCTCAAGTATTCAGTTGACCAAACAGTCATGTTTTTGGATTGTGTGACAGATGCACAGGGAGAACATGCAAACTCCATGCAGAAAGGGGGATTCAAACCCAGGACCATCTTCCTGAAAGGCAGCAGAGCTACCAACTACACCACTGTGCAGCCCCAGAGATGGTCCATTGAAATTAAATTGTTAGTTGTCCTGCCTCTGCATCTTTGTAGATTTTTAAAGAAATTTATTCAGGGCCATTTATGACTGCTTTAAAAAAAAAAAAAAAAAAAAAAAAAAAATCTATTAATCCCAGAATTCATTGCATTAACCTGCTTTCAGTTCAAAGAGGAAGAGGAGTGTCAAACAGTGATCACATGACGTGGCTAACAAAACCGGCCTCCTGGCCCACTTCCTCCCCCTTTTGTCTGTACTCTTCACAGGCTACATTTGGAAATACCAAAAATAAAATGAAATCACATGTCCAAATGGTTATTGATTTCTAATCTAGCAAATTGTTTAATGACACATTACTTTCTCAAAATAATGTAATGTAATAATAATCTTCACTTCTGCTTTGCTTTGCGAACTGGTTGTTTGAACACATATCCAATTGTTCTTAATTTAGTCATAAACTAATCTTAATTAGTTAAAAGCTATTCTGGTCTTCAAATTCCACAGAATAAACCTGGTTTGTCACCATTTAGAGTTCATACTGAACATCATTGCATCATTTTTATTTGTTATTGGGTTTTATTCTTTTGTTAATTTTTATTGTCTTACTTTTGGTAGTTTATTAGTTTTCATTATTCTTTAATTTTTACTTTTATAGTTTCGTCTTACAAGCTTAGTGAGTTGATTAAAGTATCTTAACTGGAAGGTTGAGTTATTTTTGTTAAAAAACTCATATACTTTCCAGACCCAAACTGTATCTGTATGTATACTGACAGACATCTCCCCCAAACCCCCCCCCCCCCCGTTTCCTCCTCATCACACAGTAGCTACTCTGTTTTATGACACTGTGCTGCGTATGTGGTTTTACAAATCTGATTTTTCTTGTTTAGTTAGTTAATTAGTTTCAAAGTTATTTTTTCCAAGTATTCCATTTCATTTTGTCATTATTCTGATTTGATCCACATTTTATCATCCAATACACCTTTTTGTCTTTTCATCAGTAGCTAGATTGCATGCAAGTAATTAAAGAGGGAGGTTATTTACAGAATAATTCAGCTGAAAGGTTAGGCTATTTTGTTAATAAATTCTCAGACTTGATTAGAAATAAGTGTGTCAGTGATCATTGCTCATTGTGTGAACTGTTTCTTCTGCCAGTAGTTCTGAATTCATTCCTTTACGACAGACTGACTAAGTTTGACTTATGATTCCAGAGAATCTGCAATGATGTCCCATTTTAACAAAAGAAACTTTAATGTTATTAATGATTTAATCAGTTATTAATTACAATTATTATCAATTACATAAGTCAAACGTTGATGTGAATTCTGGCTCCCAACAGTGTTTATTACCTAAACCTTATCACGCAGGTACTGAAAAGCAATAATTGAGACTGAAAACTATTTGGTTATTATTTCCTGATAATCAGGTGGTGCCCTGACTTGTTAATATTGATCTGAATTACTAATTTTCTTAATAATTGCCGTTGGCATTTATTGATGGTTATTCATAGCCAAACCAAACCTATTGTTGCATAACACATTATAATTTAAATACTTAAAACATTGAAATGTCAATGTGCATTCAGTGTAATAGCACAATTTTAAATAGGAGAGAGCACCATTAAATGTTAATGAATGTCAGACAAAAATAACATGACCTGACCAAAAGAATTTTTTTTTTTTCAGACTATGATCTTTTGCCATGAATTTGGTTCATTACTATCATTTGTGTTTCAGTAATGGGACAAAAATGGGTTCATTTTTGGTGTCCTGCTTTTTGAAGTATAATTCCAACTTGATAGAACCAAAAGACTAAATTTGATCTTGTTAATATTCGGAAAAATCTGCATGCAGATATGGGGTACTGCTAAAATGAAGCTGACAGTATTTCAGTAAATGTTTAGTTGTGGTAAAGATGCTTAAGAGCAAGAGTATATCTCATCTTTTCTCCGTACATGTCATGTTCTTCTTTCATGAAGCCGCCAGAGTCAAAACTCTTTGGTGCTGGTAGATTTTGTCTTGTTGAATTTACATTTCTGAGTGGTTGCACCTCATGGAAATGGTTCTAGTTCAAGGCAAAAATTATAATATTGTAAAAGCTGCAATGAGGCTAGAACTAGTTGTAGCATTTCTGATTAAGCATTGGAAGTAGAGTATTGGAGAAAACATTAAAGAAAAGGATTAATTTATAGGCAGCAAAAAAGGAAGGAACCTATTTGATCCAGAGGTGTTGCAAAGAAACTATATTTGAAGAATATTTTAGAAAGTATGAAGATAAAAAACTAATCAGATAGGCTATCTGTACTCAGGGACATCTCTTATTAGTGCTGTTGCAATACAGATTTAGCTGTAATAATGTCAATATGTGCTTTGTTGACACCTGTGTTTAGTTGATTTATTTTTTTTATATTTGGACTAGTACTGTCAATCAATTAAAAAATGTAATCGTGATTAATCCCACTCCAGCGCTGTGATTAATCACAATTAATCATTATGCTTGACTTTGTAAGCTTGAAATGTAAAAATGCCCATTTTTTTAAAAAATGTTTAAGAAAATGTTTTATTGTCTCAAACCAAACATCTCAGTTTTCCAGGTTTTAATTTTCAGGAAGACTTAAAAGAAGTAATTTTGTTTCAAATATAATTTGTGATTCAGAAGTAGGATAATTCATTGTTGCAATAAATAGGCTACATGCTGCCTTGGTTTTATCCAAACGTCCATCGCAACATTTCTTTTGTTTGTTTTTTTTTTTTAGGGTTTTTTTTTTGGCACTAGCTGCCTTTATTTGACAGAAATCTGACAGGAAGGGGGCAGAGAGAAGGGGAGCGGGCGGTGCGGCAAAGGAACCTAGGATGGGAGTCAAACTTGGGACAGCCACATCGAGGTCCACCCTCTGTATATGAGGTGCCCGCTCTAACCACGGTGCTTTTTAAAGTGAAATTTGCTGCAAAACACACCAGTCTGACTCTCCTCAGTCACTTTTTCCACTCGTGTTTGCGACTCTGCATTGTTGAATGCAGTACAAGACCGTGTAACACACTGCTTTGAACTAAGTAACCCTCTATGGGAGAGGGGCTTTTAGGTCAAAATGGGTAATGTGATTAATCTACATTATGTAACATTAACACGTTAAATTTTTAGATTAATTGCATGCGTTGATGTTGACAGCCCTAATCTGGAAATGAAGAGCAAGGACTGGATCTGTGAGCAAGAACCATTACTATTCTAAAAGATATGCCCTGAATTCAAATCCCATATGATTTGTTGTTGGGGGTGGGCATGTTTCAGTTCAGCTGAGTATTTGTTATATTGTACCAAATTACAACAAATATCATAAGGCACTTTACATGACATACAGTTGTAATTCACATCCAGTTAAAGTATGAAAAAGTATTTCTTGAATGGTAGCCTCGCTATGGTCAGTCTGCCCCAGGGCAACTGTGGCTACAATATAGCTTACCACCAACAGTATGTGAGAATGTGTATGAATGGGTAAATAACGATTTGTAGTATAAAGCACTTTGGAGTTCTCAGCACTAGATAAAACACGATACAAGCACAGGCCATTTACCACTTAATGGCCTTATTTATTTATTTATTTTGCTTTAATGTCACATGTTTTAGATCATCAACTGTGGCAGTAATCAGGCCTAGGTATGGCTAAACCTAGCTTTCCAAAAAATATGGTTAATTAGTTATTTGTCCAGTGATTTAACAAAGGGATGATTTTTTTTTTTTTTTTTTTTACATGAAGCGCAACATTGGTATGGGTGTCCATTTCATCTAATACATAGAACAATCGGTGAAAAACTGCATTTTGTATTTATTCTGATTATTCTGTCTGAAACTAAAATTTGCTTGATGATTTGAAACATTCTAGAAAATGCAAAAACAAAAGAGATGTGAGGGAGAAAATAAATTTTCATGTCACTGTAGGGCCACATACAATTCAAATCAATTCCGTAAAGATCAGTAAGATCCAGTCATGTAGTCACATTCAGATGTCTGTACAAGTAGTCCAACATGATCCTAATTATAGGGTACTTTGGACCACTGAGCAACAGTCCAATTGTTTTTCTCCTCAGCGCAGGTAAGTCACTTCTAATGTTGTCTCTAGTTTAGGAGTGGCTTGACACAAGGAATGCGAGATTTGTAGCCCATGTGTAGGACTCTTCTTTGCATAGTGACTCTTGATGTGCTGAGTCCAGCCTCAAACCACTTCTTGTGTAGGTCCCCCAAATTGAAAGGATTTTCCTTGACAGTACTCTCAAGGCTGTTATCCCTGTTGCTGCTGCAGCTTTTCCTACCACCCCTTTTCCATGCACTCAACATATTTTGACCCAGTTTTATGTAATATTTTGATATTTTAAAAACAAAATTATGAGTATTTATTAGCTGTGAGCAATAATCATTAAATTTACTTAAAATTAAGACTTAAACTATTTCACTCTGTGTAAGGAATGTGAGTTTCACTTCCTGAAATGACTGACAAAAATATTAACTTTTTGCACAATATTCAAAATTTTTAGCTGTACTTGTGTGTCATTGAATGAGGTGATGTGTCATATCTTGAGATGTTAGATTGCAGGAGTTCATCAGGTTCATAACATGTTCTTAAGCCTCAAATTGTTTATTTCTGTCTCCTTCATTATGATGAACCGACAAGTATGTCCTAACTGGATGGAAATTCTTCATGATTAGCATTCAGGAATGCCCAGAAACTCAAATATGAGGCTATATACAAAAAAAAATTACAAAACCATTCCAAAAAGTGTAGTTGTCTGGATTGTCTCAAAGAAAATGTAAACGGAGGGAACGTGCCTGCTTGCAGACACCCTGTTGTACTGATCTGTATTCGGTAGAATGAAAATAGGTTGTCAGTTTGGTGCTTTATATTCAGTTAATTCTTATTCTATCTTAATTATTTCACTAAAAAAGTGAAAAGTTACTAAACTAAAACAAGTGAGTAAAAGGTGGTCATAAGCAATAAAAGGTGGTTCAAAAACAAACAAAAAAAAAACTAAAATAAAAGACAGCTTTGTATGCTCAAGATGAGAGCGGGCTAACTCAGGGTTATCTGAGCTGAACTAGCACATTGGAACAATTATTGGAGAGACAGCATTCTCTCAGGTGTCCCATCAGCTGAACATTTGGACATAGATCCAGGCGTTATGTCAGCAATTTCAGCTCTTCCTCCATCTTCTACCTCAGAATCATATGTTTTTTTATTGTTGATATCATTTTTTAATGGAGCATTTTGCTTAAAAGGTGGAAAACCTTGGAAAAAGAGGTGCTTTAACCTTGTAAAACCACAAAGCATAAAACTCAAGCATGGTGGTTATTTCTGTCTTCTTTAAAGGGGCAGTATTATGTGTTTTCCATGCACATAGAATTATTTTATAGCACAATCCAGAAAATGTTACCTTCTGTTGGTACAGAAATGCTGTATATATCAAATATGACTTAAAAGAAGTTTGACTTTGTAATTTAATGCCATGAAATTGGGCTTCTGTCTCTAAGAAAGCCCTGCTCTTTCTGAAACTCCGCTTTCAGGGAGTCACCAGCTAGCATCTTAACAATGTTTTTACCAGCGATGCACTGAGGTAGCTAGTATAATGAGCTTAGTAGGTGCGCAATTCCACCAGGTGTTTGCTAATTGCTGCTGGCTAGTCTGAAGGGGCTGAGTAGGGAAGTCGCGGGGGGAGGGTGGCTCTGTGAGGCGGTAGCTTGGAAGCTTAGAAACTGCAACTCTAAGGAGGAGCTGGGTCTCAAAGGTGGAGGTAGGTCCATCCTGGCTTTTTGCACTGCTGAATGGCTGCTACAGAAGATTAAAGAATTTCTCAAACATGCATGAAACAATCAAGGCAACACTTTAGGTATGTTTTTGATGAGGGGATGACATTATAACATGACATAAAGCTCAAAAAAGTCGATTTTACATAATATTGCCCCCTTAACATGTGCCTGTCTTTTGTGACTGCTCAATGGGCTACAGGTTGTACAGTTATATCTCCTTCACACAGCAACGAATAACTATGGGTATTTGGGCTGCAGTATGTTTGAAACGCATGCCGTGGTGATATTATTGACATTTCTCTGTAACGTAATAAACACTTTAATCTGTCAGGTGTGGGCATCAACTGCAGTGAGACTTTGACTACCAGTGTAATAATCAGCTGGATAAAGTGTTAACTCTTGACACTTTGAAAGTATTTGCCAACAATTATTGTGTTTTAAACAGTCCTTTGTAATGTTAATATTGTGTACATCAATTGTGTGATGTTGATATATTGTAAGGCAATGACTTACCCATAAACCCAAGATGTACAGCAGCTTTCCATCCGCTGTGCTGAAACACATTCAGTCTACTTTTAAAATGCATGTGATGTTCTTGATGATATACAGATGCCTCTGATTTCAGGACATCTCCTAGTGAGCTTGAGGGTATGTGAGTTGTATCATCATTAACCAAAGAGAGGTTGGTATGTCTTCAATTCCCCTAAGAAACAAGTCCTCATAAGACTTGAAGTTCACTAGTGTATGATTATCCAACTATATTTACTAATGAGCCATGCTTCTTCGCAGCTTCTTCTTTGAAGTAGATAGTAGCCCATTTCTTTAAAATCTGACAGTAAGTTTTAGCTCTCAAGAACAAGATCTTAATAGAATTACAAAATATTCCTTTGACTAGAGTGGGGGTTTTTTTGTTTTGTTTTTTTCTGGTATGGCTTTCATCTGGTATGTGTGTGAACAAACAAACAAAAAAAGCAGTATGTATTTGTTTTCATCACCCCCTGAATCAGTAATGACTATCTACTAATTAGGTGAGTTCTACAGCCAGTTGGTTGCACTGGATTTTATTTTGGGGTATTAGAGTAAAGCAGGGATGAATAAAAATGCATGCACTTTTCAGGTTTCTATTTAAAAACAATTTTGGAAACCAAGCATTCTTTTCTTTTCACTTCACATCATGGTGTTGGTCTGTCGCATAAATTCTCAATAAAACACACTGAAGTTTGTGTGTGTGTGTCATGACAAAATGTGAAAAGCTTTCAGGAAGGAATACTTTTTCAAGGCAATGTTCGATCATAGATTAGATCATTTAAAGAGAGATTTTATACGTATGTCTATAATTTAAACATTATTAGGAAAACAGAATCCATATTCAGAACACAATCCATATGCGCATGTGCAAATAGGGCCATTCTGTTCTTAACAGAAAATGGCCAGAGAAACTGGGTTTCTTTATTAAATTTTATTTATGAAGTTTTTGGCAGCTAAAACAAATGCATCATAATGTATAGAAATTATTTTATTTTTTGTTGAATTCTGGTGAAATGTAAATCATGCATGGTAAATGCATGATGATATAATTATGGACTAAAGCTATGGCTACACAGTAACAGTTATTTTTAAGGACCTTGATGCTATTTTGCATAATAAAGCAAAGTGACTGTTTCAGGCATAATGTAGGTATTATTTCTGTAAATAAAAAAATGTTGACATAGCTGTTGATTTTTACACAGAAATCTAGCATGAACTCGTAAGAGCTTGGAAAGGAGGTAACTATTCTTCATTTTAGGAAATTTCCCCCCTCAGTTGAAACACTTTTTTAGTTTTAAACGACTGTTGGCAAGTTTCAGGCTTCTGAGCTCTAACAGGGCAGAGCACAGTAAGAAAACCATTAAAGTTGCCATGTGTCATTGAGCCATCCGTCCATCCGTTGTGTTGTTTGAGTTGGTGAATGGTTGTGAGACCACTTTGGGAGAGCAGTCAATGTTAGTTTGTACATATAGGATAGTTGCTAGCTTCGCCAACTCCTTTCATTATGTTGGTTTTCTTGTTTTGCTTTCCCTATGTATAAACATCTGTGCTCTCTTTGTTGCACTTTTCATCTTTTCTATGGTTTTAGTTTTGTTTATAGAGGACGTCAAGTATTGGTCTGATTCTCCATATAAACCAATTTTTTTCATCAAGGATAAAATGATAAAACCTTATTTTGAATCAGATTTTGATTTTAAGTTACATCAACCAATTTCAAATAAATTGGAGGCATTTATTATTTCAAATTAATTAAATACAGAAAGTTGGACCTTGTAAGACTGATTGTTTTTCATGTTAAAATGGGTTAAAGTCAAAATAATTATCACCACTGTTGCCAACCCCACAGTCAGGATAGTAGCCATTAGCTGTCCCACAGGAAGTCCTTCAAAGAAGCTGCTAAATGACATCACAATTGATTATCTGTATGGATGTAGTCGGAGAAATGAATAACATATTGGGAGTGTCATTGAGCCCATAAAAAAAAACAAATTATGTACAAAAACTATATATAATGTGTGTGTGTGTGTGTTTATTTAAAACTGCAGTATGTGACATTTATATAAACTAAGTTTTTTACATATTTGTTAAAATTATCATTATGTCCTGACAAATAATCTGTGAAAAAAATCAGCGCCAGAGAAAGAACGGTCAGGAACTCATAATTGAAACATCCCTTTAGAGGCAAACAATAAGTCACACTAATCCTAATTATTTTTATGTTTTTTTTTTTTTTTTTTTTTTTAAATACAATCTATTTTAACAGTGTCTTTGTCTAAATCAGAAGCTTGGCCAAGGAGGAGGTCACTTTCACTGCAGCTGGGAGGGAATGGAACCATATGTGAGGGCTTTAGAAAGGGGAAGGCACCCAAGGCAGCACCTGCTGCTCTTTGAGAGTTTTAGGAACAGTATTTACTTTTATGTGAGTCTCAAGTACCACCAGAGGTTGCTAGATTTGTCTTGCTATATGGGATTGTAAACTTAGTAAAAAGATCAACAAAATTCTTAAATTGGCATGTAGTAATCTTCAGTTGGAGTGACATAACCACAATTCTAAGTCCCAACAAGTATGCATCAACTTCAGAAAAGTAGTTTTAGTGAGTCAGCACTGAATAGGATCATAGCATTCTGTGAGCTATAGATGCATTTTCTTTTCCCATGTAATGTGTATTTTTGCATGTCTTTTGCCTTCTCTTTTGCCCATTAAGTGAGCATTGCTGACATTCATGCTTACTAATATGTACACATTCATAAGCATATATACATCTACAATTCTTCTTATGAATTAATAGTTAACCCCCAGGGCTAAATGCGTATATTTCACAAATATCAGGATTCATACCCAGTCACAAACCTCGTAGCACAAAGAGAAGTACAAGTACACACACTCACACTTATCTATACACACATTAATACTGTTCGTAGTGTTTCTCTACTACTTAGAATAGCATGCTTACTCATCTACATACCATGGAATAATAAAACCAAGAAAAATTAATACTGCCCAACTATTTTTTTTTTTTAAAATCGGTTTTCAGGTTGGAGAAGCAACATTTTTAATTTGAATCCATCTGCTTTAATTGTGCACAGTCACAGATATTTACAACCGAAATGCATGAGGCTGATTTGGCAAGGTTTAAGGTACCTTTATTTTATTTTTTACAATAGCATAATGGGCAGTATTTTCCACAGTAACAGATGGCAGGAGGCACAGCACTGTTGGCCAAGCAGAAAAAGCTTTATCTCCTGTCAAGGTGAAAGGTGAAGTAGCATATCTTCAACCCACAGATTACTCATAAAGAGCTCAATAATCGCCCAGCAGTTATGGCATTTGAGAATTCTGCACTCTACAAAATATTATCATAACCTGTAGTCAGCAAAAGTATAGGGCATTTTCTAGGACAATACAAGGAGTGAAGCTGTTTTAATGCATTCACAACTCTCTGAAAGATACGACTTTTGTTCAGGTAACGAGAAAATAATTGTTAGCTCTGAGTATATTTGATTTAAAATGATTAGTATAAAACCAATACTTTTTTGTATTAATACATATAAATATATTTAAAATGTTTTCTACAGACAGTGTTTGAATACTGAAATCCTAAGGGATATGTCACTTAGATATCCATGATTATGCAAAATCCGCATTTACAAGAAATAGTTTTTGGTTCATTTTACACAGATTAAAAGTTATTTAATTATGTTCATAATTAACTTTTTTTTTTTTAAATCAGAGTTAAAATATTCCAGCATGAATTAGTTTATGTCCATGTATACATTTATCCATTATCCATATGTCAATTTTTACAAGTTGTCTACAAACATTTGACATTTAGCATTTTACAACCTGGTCCTGGCATTATCTTTTTTCCAGCATGTATGATACATTTAGGTCACAACACTCGAACATATACATTACATATTAGGTTCATAAGAACAAGACAAATTTTTAACGGTTGGGACAACATTCTGTTATTTCTATGCGTAAATGCTACTCTCTTGGATACTAATCATTTTTAGCCAAGTGTATTATGGGTTAAAAGTTTTTTCCGAATACCTGAATAATAGTCTTACCATAACTTGATGTTCTACGAAAATTGACTTGATTTCCTTATGTTCAAACCTTCATAATACATCTTAATTCTGTACAAAAAGTTAATAGTGGCAGATTTAAGATGAGAGCAACAGCCTGACTGCACAGTGCATTCAGAGTTGACAAACAATTTTTTTTTGGCAACTCTTATCTCCATGAAGTGACTAAATGTTGTCGTAAAAGTCTCCAACCTCATAGCAGTTATTCACTATGGAAAATGATGTTTTTGGTGTGTTACAGTAGTTCAAGTTTCTCAAGTAAAAGCAGTCTTGCAAAGTTCAGAGTTACAGTATAAGGAAAACATTGTTGCCAATCATGAAAGCACGTGTGTAAAGAAGTTCATACAAACAACTTGGAAAAAAAACAATAAAATATAAACACATGGCTAATACTGTGATTGTAATCATGAATGAAAAGCATCATTCACAGTAGAGTTACTGTCTTGTGCTATCAAACCCTGTTGAGCACTTTATATTTTGATCACTGTTTCATTACACACTCTCGATAGTTATGTTGCCATGTTAATCTGCAATGAAGTTTAAAAATAAAGGTTCAAAAACTGTAAAAATGAAAGTAAAATAATTGTTTGTCACATTTTATATCTACAAAATCAATGATGATTCTAACATTTTCATACAATAGAACAAGGGCCCACCGAACATAGGAATTTTACTGTAAAATATTTTGTCTGACAAGCATTCTTAGGAATTTATGTTTAAAAGAACAAGGCTAACGTTTTGAGCTGTGCAGAAATATTGCTTTTAAGAATTCCAAAATGAGACTTGTATGCTAAAAGCAAAATGAAATACAAAAGTTGCAGGGTCACCTGAATATTATAGTGTTCCACTGTTTAATCATAAAATTACCTGCTTCATTCAAAAAAGCATGTGATAGTATGCAGAAAAACAGTTTTAGTAAGAAAAAGAAAACGAAGAACAAAAATATTTAAAACTATAAAAATATTTTCGTTGTTGAGTGTTGAGAGGTTTTACTGTAATTCAGCTTTTAATTTTCAGAGTGGAAGTCTTTTTTGCTCTCTCTCTCTGCACCTTGAGGCCTCTGGTACTATTGAACACAACTCATGTAGCTCTTCTCCACTGCCCCTGTCCTCTGACCTAGAATCAGCAGGTTAATAACCGGCTGCACCACAAGCCATTTGTCATTCGGTACCTGCCACTGATAAGAGATGTCAACGAATGTCTATGCCCTTGTCCCCTCCCCACTACATGACATATACTGTATCACACTTTGCAATCTGAGACTCCCTGAGGCTTCTTAGTACTCCTCTACTGAACAACCACTCCCACTTGATAGTATTAGATTCTTCTCCCATGATCCATAGTGAGATAAGCTGGTGATCCCCCTTGCTCTGTTTTCAACAGTTTTTTTTCCTATTTCCCCATAAATTTACAGCCCTTTTATTAATTTTTGTTACTTTTTACATTGCTCCCTCTTCTACCCTTTTATGATGAAACCCCAGTGCCCACCACTGGGCTGGAGGGAATGGTTTTACCTTTGGTAAAATGTAGGACTGCTTTTGCTTGGTCATAAAAAGCCTTTTTAGTCTGCTACCTATTTTGTCGGTGAATGAAGTATATTACTTGTAACAATGTCTTGAAAAGTAATGTTTCTCATTTTTGTCTTTAAATTTTGACAAATCTGTAACCAGTACAGTGGGCTCAGAAAATCTGCAAAAACAGCAAAAAAAAAAAAAAAAAAAAAAAAAAAAAAAAAAAAAGTTTAGCATAAAAATCTGTGGAATCAGTGAAAGATGTATGCTTAAATTATCTATAATTATAAGAAAACTGTTTGTCCACCAGTTTAGAAAAGAGTTTATCTGCATCACTCAAAAACTCGTATAAAACAGCTGGAGTTCCAGTCAGACATTTACATAAACCCACCATTGGCATGAATGTTGTTAATTTTGTGCTTTTAATGACTATTAGAACTTTTTTTTGTGACGGGACATTGATACAACTGCCAACTTCAATGATTTAAAAAAAAAAAAAAAAAAAAAAAAAAAAAAGTTCCAAACAAGGGTAGCATGATTTTGGGCAGATATTTGACTGCTCTTCCTGTTCCTAGGGTAGAGCTAATTTAACTTTGTTGATATCCTAGCACAAGGGTGGCATTCTCCTGCTGAAACACACCTGACTGTGTCAAAAACCAGCACAAGCTGTTACTCTCAGATGAAAGAAAATTGGTTAGGATGCTCAATAACAACTCAGAAACCACAAAGGCTCAAGGTTATAAATTTGTGAAACTGTGTCACCTTCTACAGAAAAGTCAGTTTTACATTGTCATGTACAGAGAGGTTGCTAATTAAGAAAGAAGACCCTGCTTCAAAGTCAACATCTTCAAATCTGAGCAACAAATGGTTCCTACCCACATGGGCAAGCCATATAAAAGTGTTGTGGTCAGATGAGACAAAGATCGAGCTATTTGACCACAGTGATGAATATGTTTGGAAGAGTAAAGATGAAGCTTTAGAAGCAAAGAACACTGAACCAAGTGTCAAGTATGGTGGTGAAAGCATCATGCTGAGGGACTAGTTCATTGCCAGTGGTACCAGTGTATTGTACAAAGTGGATGGAACAACTAGCCTGGAATACCTCCACATTTTTTTCATTTTATATCAGATCAACAGCTACATGGTTGAAACTTGGACAAAAGTGGGTGAGCTATTGACAATGATCCCAATATAAAAACTGTTTTGGAATGGACAAAGCAGGCTGGCATTAAGATTGTGAAATGGCCTAAACCTCAATCCTATTGAAAATTGATCTACTATTTCTAAAATAAGGAGACCTATGCAAAGACCTTGTTAATGTTGATTTTTCCTCTTTTTTTATTACAATTTGCATATTTACAGTTATGTGTTAATTTTTTTTTTTTTTTTTTTTTTTTTGTCATTTTTGATTTTCAGAGATGTCAGGAACAGGAGAGGAGATTTCCCAGGTGCACTGGAAGCAACAGTGGTTGGAAAATGGGACGTTGTACTTCCACGTGTCCATGACCGAGCCGGAACTCTTGGCACAGACGACACAGCCCACTGCTCGGGAGCCAGCTCATGCACTGCATGAACACATGCATCTTCTTCACATCTCAGTTATGGTAGGTTCTAGACTCAGACATAATGGCTATAGTCGTAAAACATGCTCACGTTTTTAACTTTTTTTTTCCCAACAATATGCATGCTTTCTCCTTGACCCCTTTCTCAAAGATTTCTTAAAAACTGTCCTGTTTCATAGTTTTAACATCTACAGACACCAGTAAAAGGCTAATAGGGTGGCAAAATAGATCAGATATGATAGTTTTGTCTTTTGCATTTTCTTGTCAGGGTGTCAGCACTCTTAGTTTTTAGGTTAAAATTATCAAGTTTTTTGTTTTTTGATGTCATGATTTCATTTAAAATCCATTACTTCTCTACAAACTGCTATGCTTAAATGGATGCTCCATCATTGAAGCTTTGAACGTAATATTTAGCAGCCTCTCTGCCTCAGTTGATGTTTAGACAGTTTATACCTAGTGAAAGGTCTTTCTTTGAAATTATGAATGTGGCAATTAGTTCTCTAGATGTTTGACATCTCTTCTGAAGTTGGTGGTGCACTTGAAGAGCTTGGAGAGAGCTCTATAGCTTCATTGACATGGTTAGGTGTGGGTGTGCAGGTTAAGATCTTGAAATGCCTGAGCTGAGCTTTTCATTATCATGCTCTATTATTTCATGCTTATTGGAAACTGGTTGGATATTTCAGCTTAACTAAATTATGAATTTTCTAATCTTAAACAGTTGGTTAGAATAGTTTCAGTTGGACTCTTTGTTTTTTTGATCCAAGGCTTTAGTTTGCATGTAAAGGCATGGGTTTTTTATTCTTTTGCAGCAGAGGTTTATTGCTTTTCTGCAGGATGATGATTGATGTTTCAGAGTATAGGCTGCCGGTTATGTATTTCTATGACCAACACCACAACGACATCAGTGATGTTCTACAATTAAAATTTTGCTGCATTGTTTGTCACCGCGAAAATGTTTTGTCAAACCAGAGTTTTTAACTCCACCTTTTCAATATTTTTTGTCATGCTTCACTTAACCATTTTCTTTCAACTTTTACAGTTTTTCAAAATTTTCCTTTATGAACATGTTTTGTTCATAAAACAAAACATGTTATGGATTTAAATGCATGCTTTCTTTTTCTTCTTCTGCTGAGCTCTCTTGGCTGTGATTTATCTGCTGTTCCCCCACCTTCTTCAGCCTCTGTTCTTAGCACTTTCCTCAAATGCTCAACTTTTCAGATTAAGTCTCATGTGTCTCACCTTTTCTGCAGCTATCTCCTTTTCCTCCTCACCTTTTTCTTCTTGCTCCTCTATTTCTGTCTTTTGCCTGTCTTTAACACTCCTTTCTCCTCAGTGTGTTCATGTCAGTGTTCTCCTCAGTTCCTCTTACTCCCTCTGCTTATGGCTCTCTGTTTTGTGCTTTCCTTAACACATTTTTGGCCCCTCTTTAGAGTTCACAGGGGTGTGCTAAAGATTGGCATATCATGAAAAGATTTTTAAAAATGACTAAACGGGAATTTAAAGTTATATTTACTGCTTCAGTTGGCAAATTTAAAGTATCATATTCACCTTCATCTTCCTATTCCCATGTTGTTGAATCAAGGATTCTTTAAATGGGCAAGAATTTTAAGTTAATGGAGCATAATGAAAGTCAGGAAAAAGACATAGTTTAAGGTAATTTGGGGAATTTTTAAAAGAATAAAAACCCATCAAAAGCTAAAGATAAATTTCACTAATATAATGTTTGGTATATAAAATAAATGTTGGATGTTTATTCATTATCGTGTCTATTACGAGTGGACTTTTTCACCTGGTATTTCTTGCAGGATACTGGGACCCTTCATTCTGTTAACTTCAATTTAATGATTAATTTCATTGCTTTACCCTTTTTTCCATACACTGTTTTTTCACAGTGCTAAATGAATGCCAACAGTCATCCAGTGTTGTGGAATTTTATGCATACGGTGCTTTTCACAAGAAAATTAGATTTTTATTGATTTAAAAACTAAGAGTCATTTTTTTCATTCATTATTTCATACTTTTTCAGATTTCTTTCAGATTTTCTTTTTGTACCTGACTTTTTCTATTAGGAAATGACTGCCACAGGTTGTTTTATACCAGCCATCCTTTAATTGGTACCTGCTTTAACAAATAAAGAGTTAGTCATTTTATGGAATTTATTCATAATCTACAGTAAGGAAATGTTGCTCAGTAACTCCTATAAATCATGTCTGTCAGCATAAGGTTGCAAATAGTTTTTTGCTTTCAGTATTTGTCATAATTTTTCATATTTAGGTGAGTCAGGTGACCTAAAAGAAGATCATAGCCACAATCATTGAATTCATCGGATGATGTAAAACCTCCAAAAAAACACTATGCATAAGTTATGTGTGAGATTTGAGAATGTTTGAGTATTTTTCATTATGTAACGTTTAAAGTTGTTTGAAGTTTTGTTTAATGTTTGTAACTTGGATTGCACAGTGGTTGAATTGGCACCACTGCTGCCTTGCTGCAAAAAAGTCGTCCTTAGGTGTAACTGTGTGGCTGTAAGGTTGTTTGCCCAGTGTGTCTCTGTGTTTCCTTGGGATGGAGTAGCGACCTGTCCAGGAGGTTGGTGTCTCTTTGGGTGAGACTGCTGGAGATAGGCACCAACCCCTTCATAGCCCCCCAAGGATAAGTGTGTGTGTGTGTGTGTGTGTGTGTGTGTGTGTGTGTGTGTGTGTGGGGCGGGGGGGGGGTTGAAGCTGATTTTACCAACTTGTTTGTTCTGAATGGAAATATTAATATTTTGGAGTGGCCTAGGCAGAGTCCCAATTTAACTCTGAAAGAGAATCTGAGGAAGGAACTATTGATAAGGGTTATGGCAAGGGGACCTTACGACTCGAAAGACTTGGAGTTCATCACTAAAATTAAATTGTCAAATTACCAGTGGAAAAAGTTGGTCAGCAGCTTTAGGAAGGGTTATATTGCTGACATGCCAATAATCCTTTGATCATTGAGAATGGTACAAATAATTTTAAATATGCCTCTTTCTAATAAAATAATTTTTTTTTTAAAAAGAGATGATTTACATTTATGCTTATAATTTTGTATTATTTAAAAATCTTTTGAGAGATGCCTGACTTATTTTCTATTTGAAACAGAGTTCTTGGCTCAATGAAAATCATTGTAAATCTAAATCTACAAGACATATGAAAAATTTTGGCCTTAAATGTAATTACTACATGGACAGGTTTCAACTTTACTTAATGGTGTGAATGCCTTTTTTTTTTTCTATAATTTAAAAACATTTTGCATCTTCAGTAATTTTCATGTTTTATTGATTGAATAATACTTACACCGCTTCCCAAGTAATATTTTAATTCCAAGTTGTATGAGAGCAAAAGGTGAAACACTTTTACAAGGCACTGCACATGCCCTTATTTTGACCCACGGGTTCCTGGTTTTCCTGCCTGTATAATTAAATGCTAACCAAGTCATGGGTCAGAAAATATACAAACTTCAACTTAGCTTTCTTTTTATCTCAGCCATGCATCAAGTGTGGAGTGGGTTCACATGTAAAGTGGGAAGGAAAGAAGAAGAGAAACATAAGAAGGCACTCAAAATTGGACAGAAGGTGTTCTGGTTTGGCTTTATGGCCCTAAGGTGTCTCCTGGCTCTTCTTGTGAACATCATAATGTCGATGCTGTCAGTTCTGGGCCAAGCTGAAGTGTGAAGTCTATTCTTTCAGCATTGAGTTGTCAGCTTGTCACTCACTCAATCATTTTTGTGACTCCTTCTACTTTTAGTTGTCTTTTCTCCTTTCCATCATATGACAGAAGTGGACAAGCATACTTGTTTTAATACAAGGTAAAATCATTATTGACTTGCATATTGGCTAGATAATGATATCAATATATATAATATCAATGCTAGATAATGAGGGGACTATTGCGTGTACACTTAGATGTGTTTTAATTTACAACTTCAGAATCTTCAGTGTTTTGATTGAAGTGCTTCCTTTAAATATTTCTGCCATCCACAGTGTTTCATAAAAATATTATATTTGTAACATGAATATCAGCCTTCACAATACATTCACAGAAGTAATCACTGAAAAAAAAAGAAAAATAATAATAATAATAATGAAAACACATTATGACTACCAACAGTGTATTTTTACTTCAAGAGACTTGAAATATCTGTTTATTTCTGTCGTTTTTTTTTTTTTTTTTTTTTTTTTTTTTTTTTTTTTTGCTTTGTTAGACTCGCTTCAAAAACTGACAGATTCTTTTTATTATGTACAGTAAAACAAATTTAAGTTAAAGTATACACAAAGCTTTATTGCATGATCTTGACATGTTCTGAATTGAAAGTTATATATGTATATGCATGTTCAAAGTGACATGTCACATTTTGGCAATTTTTACAGATATTTCAGTGGTGAGACTAAAAGCTAGAAATCTTAATGGTCCACATTTCTCCTCTGAAATATATTGGGGATATATCATATCATATATCATCATCTAATATTTCCTTGCCTGATGGCAATAAGCAGTTGCCAGGTGACAACTGATAGATTGAGATAGTTATTGGTCAACTCATACAAAGTTTTCTGGCTAATGTGACCCACACTGCAAGTGGTGTTGTAGATTCTCTGTCATCCATGACATGACCATCCTAAACGCTTAAGTAGAATGTAACTTGACATATTCTCTTGTCTGTTGAAGACATTTTTATGTCATCAAAACAACAAATTCTGTTCAGTTTCATTGACAAACAGATTTTTAGAGCAACATTTCGCTGTTCACAATTTAAAACAATCAAGTTTGTGATTTTGGTCATTTCTAAATGGCAATTCATTCAACGTTCCGCAAAAGCAATTCTTTATTTGCTTTAATAAGTACGTTAGTAGGACCTAGTGGAGTTATTCAATTTCCTGATGGTTTGTTCACTCTCTGTTGGTATTAATTAAGATTGTTATTTTTCCACTTTTCCTAGCGCTTGTATCGTACTACTAACTTTCTCAGAGCTTCATTTCTTTCCTGTAGCCTGAGATTGCTGTTCAGATGGGCAGCATAATTACGTCCTATGCATAAATGCAAAATTAATAACCTGTTGGATTCAATCTAATTAGCATACTTTTCTTTATTTTTGTTTAACATTTTGTGTCAAAAGTTTTCAAATTCCAAGCTTGATTGGAAAAAAAATTTATATAAAATTTTGTAAATACTGGCAGCTGCTTGTTCTCTAGACATGTCACAGCACGGTAAAGGTTATGATGAAAAGTGTGGTTAGGTTTGTGGATGTTTTGAGAAAAGCAGGTTTTGTCTCACAGGAATAAGCATATCAAAGGCATTATTTTCAACATCCACATTGTAGTTAAAGTTAGATATTAAATTAACTATATCTATAATCACTAGATAGAACTGAAAATCAGAAAACCACTTCAGAAACATTTAGGTGGAAAATTGACAACAAAAGTCAATGAGCTGCATTCAGCAAGCTTCCAAATCTGTCACAGTTCTGTGTGTGATATATATATATATATATATATATATATATATATATATATATATATATATATATATATATATATATATATATATATATATATATATATATGAAGTAATAAATCTACTTTCACCATTGGAGGCAAACATGACTGATTGACTTTTAAATAATTTCTGAAGGCCCATTCTCATTCCTGCAGGAAGAAAATATGGGGGGGAGGATGATTTGTCGGAATATTACTATCTAACAACAGACAGTTTGCCTCTAGAAAGACGGCACATCCTTGGTTAGATCAGACCCCTGGGATGCATTGAAACAGGCTCTTAAACAAAGCTTTCATTCTGCAGCTTAGAACACACGTGCGCGCACACACACACACACACACACACACACACACACACACAGACACACACACACACACACACACACACACACACACACACACATACACACACACACACACACAAACACCTTTATAGCAAAAGCCATCTGATGCACAAAAAATTATGCATTAGAGAAAGTTTTATTTCAGAGAAGGAAATTGTAGAAGAAATATAATTACATTTCTTTCTCACCATTATTGGGAATGATGTAGTGTGGGGAAATCTGAATGTGAAGTTCAGAGGGAACAGCAATCTGTCATATTGTGTATACTCCTGTGGTGGATTTTTCAAGGAAATGCCATGTTTGAGTTCACTGGGAGGACAGGTAGTATTTTACCAAAATGAGATGCAATACAAGCTGACAGTTTAGAGCCTTTCATTTGCCACATTGCAGAAAATAATCACCTGTTTCAGGGGATCTGACTGTCTGTAGCACAACATTTAATGAAATTTGTACAAGTTCTATTTCTAGACATTACATTGAAAGTCCTAATTTATCAACCAAGAAAACACAATTATTACTTAAAAGTAAATCTGAACAATAACAAAACAGAAAACTCTTGCATTCCTATTATTAATTTGTCTATTTTTTTACACCTGAGCCTGTGTCTGAGGTCCTTTAATATTGAGTACCTGCTAAATGAAGAAAAGATTATTCTCATCTCTTGTGTGATCGATGAGTGTGAAGATACAGCACCCTACATGACTCAAATGGCTTCTGTATAATTAAGCAGTCGTTGGTAATATATAGCCACCAGTGTGGTGGCTCACAGAGACATTTTAGGCTATCTTGGCAGCTTTGAACTCAGGTACTGTAGAAATTAATTTGCACCAGGCCCTAACACATGCAAGTATAATAGTACTGCGGGTGAGGATACTTTCAATTATCACATTAAAAGTCAGAGGAAGTTGCATTGTAATTGCCCCCAAGGTTTAATTGTTTCAGTCACCTTCTGGTTTCTGTAATTTCATACATGCATGTTAATGTAAAATGAATACAAAATAACTTGTAATTAAAACATGCACTTGCTTGCAGCTTAGGAAACTGAGACAAACCTTCTAGAGTGGAATTACTTGAGAATTAGAAAAAAAGTAACATGTTGAGAAGGGATTTTCTGGAGGACTTAATTATTCCTGTGTTCAGTTAATAAGACTATTTTACAGCACATCATCACAGCTCATAAAAATTGGTTAATCAAGTCTCAGTCTCATTTTGTCCATTTACCTAATTTTCACAATGTGGTCTACAGAAATAATAATTGTGGTTTCAGAAATGAATATTTAGGGGAATATGTGTATGGGTTTTCTTCATTACTAGTGTAAAAGATATTTTTTCTGCGGAGGTGAACACTGAGGTCCCAGTGCCCATGTGCAGAATGTACACTACGTGGATGGAAATTGGAAAAAAAAAAGATTTTGAGTTTCATCATTTGTGTGATTCTTTTAATCAGTTTTACTGATTGAAGAACTGCAACAACAGCCACTCATAGATCAGGGACATGTACAGATAGACACTAGGTGGTGCTAGAGCACCTGCTCGTTTTCGTTTGAAGAAAAAGGTGCCGTGTTTGAATTTTATTTTATTTGTATAGTGTGTGGCCCAAGATAGCATTTCTGGATTTAAAATCCTATATTACCAGTGCCCCACATTTTTCTAAATTTGCCTGACAAGACTCCCCCTTGCCCCCAAAAACACCCACACGTCATGTGCCTGTCGCCCTCACTTCTCTCAACATGACTGCATTGCGTGCAAACTGTACAGGTGACCACAGAGGCATGCTGGGTGTATGTCTTCTCTCCTCCTGTGTTGAATAGAGCGCTGCCCTGGTGACGGGCCAGCTAACCATCCAGGTAACAAACAAAACCAGTATATTTGGCTCCTAAATCTTAGGTGCAAAAGTTAAAACTTCACTTGCCTCAATTTTGTGTAAACAGAGCTAGCCAATCAATGACATGGGCTACCCTTCCCTGCTTCATCTTCAAGGTACTTCTGTCTATTAAACATTTAATTTAAAGGGGTAACATCACTGTATAAACTATTTTATGTAGTTGATATTGCTGCTTATGTCAAATCTATAAAGAATTTCATTAAAAAATAATGTCACCTTTTTGTAGGGGGTTGTTTTGGCAGGCCATATTTCCCTCCTCAGTAAAAGGGTTGGGTACAATCATGACATGTGGCTCTACCTAGTTGACTTCACTCTGATTGGCTACAATCATATTTGGGAAACTCTTCAGTAAAATGTGCTGTACTTCACCAAAAATGAACTTCAGTCATTCTTCTCTGATTCATCCTTCAAGAATAAGTGGAAACTGCTGTTTTTGAAAACAGCCATTTTTGACACCCTCGGACATAACAGCTCCCCTTTTTAGTAGCCATCCTCTTCTCAAGTAGAGTAGCCAGACATGCTAGCGTGACTTAGCCCATAAATTAGCCGGTGTATCAGCTGGAGGGAGGAGGAGAGTTGTTTGCTTGATGGTGTTCTCTAATTGGAGAATATCAATTATGTAGAATGTTAAACTGTTCTGATTTATCCGTTTTTGAGCAAAGAAACAAACACAATTATGATGTGATGATCAGAGTATTTTAATATGTAAATAATAGCAGACATGTTATAAATTCTGAGGGCTCGCAATTAATCTCATTAATCTTAACTATCTAAGAATAATTTTTGTTGCGAATCACATTGGCTACTTGGAGAAATATAGATGATTCTTCTTATAGGCATATTCTGTGCTTTTGGTTGCACTTTAAAGCTACATGGAGGTTTGTACTTGTGTACACTGTAGGATATAAGAGGACTTCACAACTTTTTAAATAAAGTTTTACTACTTTGTTATTAGAAAGTAATTGTATTTTATTTAGCAATAGAACTAGTTACATAAGTTTCTCAAGTATATTTTGTTCATTTTGGTGAGTGCATATACACTTGTGTTGCACTCAAATACATTGTACACACAAAGATTTTATAAAACTTTTATAAAGCTTTTCTAGGTATAGTTGGTTTAAACTGGAGAATAGTCACTGGTTACTCAGGTTTATGAAGATAACTCATTTTGTGTGACCTACCTGGTAGATTTGTCAGGGTAGCCTGCTTTGCTAAAACATAAGGTTATATGGTGAAGAGGATATTTTGTGATAAAAGTACAGAATGATGTAGTCAAGACAAACACATGGTGTTGAGGGTGTAAAATGGGGAAAAAAAAATAAATAAAAAAATAGGGTAATATATGTTTCAAATTCAACTCAAAGTTCAGCCTAAAAGCTGGGGGTCAGTGTTCCACCTTTTCATCAATCTATAATAATTTTGTTGTTTTATTAATCCTAAAAAAAAAAAAATTAAAAATGCACTTAAACAGCATCCTTATTTTGAGGGGTTTTTTTGTTTTGTTTTTCTCTGGGTAGTCATGTTCCTGGATCCCACAAGACAGGTTGCTTTGTAGGTGTTCAGCGGTACACATTGGTGTCCTTCTTTTCCATCAGCAAATGTTGGCTGGTAAGGTGTAGGCTTCTGATGCTCTGTTTCAAATTTATCACATTGTTCACATCTATTTTATTTGAACAATCAAATAACATGAAAGACAAAGGTATCTATATCCTTGTGTGAGTGTATGTAAATTGGCAGTGAGATTTAAAAAACCGTGCTAGACGTCCAATCAAAAATCTGCTGGCAGTTTCATTTGCTGCACAAGTTGCCCTTTTTTTCCACTTGAGCACCTGCCCTCCAAAATGTCTGTGCCTGCCACTGTCCTAGATAATAGCAAACTGTAGTGGTGTTCTATGTTCATTGCAGTTAAACACATATCCCCTATGAGATGCTTTTAATTATGTAATATCAACAATGAGGAGCATACAGCTTGGTTTTAATACTACTGTAATCATAGTTTAGTTTTACCAGTTGTTTGTTACATTGCAGCTTACAGTAGACAGATATGTCAGAATCTTTTGTCATTATCTGCTGAGTCCCACATGTGCTGAATGTGAATTTAAGTGGCACAGTGCTCTCATCTATTCCTGCCATTTATAGATATATAAAACTTAGAAATACTATGCTTTGTCTGAAGCTGATGTAAGTGATCATAACAAAGTGCCTGCTGCACCTTTCATAATAGTATAACACCCAAACCCCTTTAAGGACCAAAAGTAGTTGTATAACACCTCCTTCTTCAGATTGTTGCAATCAATAGAGTAAATGGTAATAGTATGGTAAATCTAATCTGATTTTAGTCAGTTATTGAAACTGGACAATATTATGTTCTGTTTTATAGAATTTCATACTTTGAATTCAGAATTATTGGATTTTTAATGCATTATCAAGAAAACTTTTGTTTTGATATAGTTGGTATTAAATGATGTTTTTCAGACCCCGGCTAAGAACATTTAATTTGGCTTTTATGACTAAACATTGTGGACCAGCAACTTTGAAAATGTTTAGTTCTAATAACAATAGAGACCTTGATATTCTTACTGTAGAAAAACAATACTTCTTTGTATGGTCCAATTCAGTTTTATTCTGGCTTCGATGCAATTTCGCTATCTAAATTTAAATATAATGCGTCTACCAACATTTTGTGAACCAGAACACTTACTGAAACATTTAGTTTTGGTTTTTGTCTTGGTTTTTGTCTTGGTCTTAAAGAAGCTAATATAAATCAAACACACAGGCACTGAGACTGAAAGAGCTGCAATTATTGCTGTTATCCTCAATTATATTTAATTTAACAAGCATTTCTGGGGGGGCCATAATGCTAAGTGGTAGAGCAAGCGCACCATATAGAGGCTACAGTCTTCAATACAGTTGTCACCGGTTTGATTCCCTGCCATGCGCCATTTGCTGCATGTCTTCCCATTCTCTCTCTGCCCTTCTTCCTGTCCAGTTACAGGTAAATAAAGGGCTCTAGTACCACAAATACCTTAAAAAAAAACAATTGTTTCTGTTATAAGCATCAATACCAGAGAGGATGTAGCATTGTTTGTATTTGAGGGGTTGAGAAAAGACACACTGAACCGTTAAAAAAATAGGAACTTACACTTTTAGTGGACCAAAGTCAAGCACGTAGAACAGTGACATTTTCAAGCTGTTTCTGAGTAACTAAGCAAATAGCGCAGTTATGCTCGCCAGTTGTAACAGAACCCTCACTGAACATCTACTAGGTTGTAAATATTCCTCCCTTTATTCAGAGTCACCCAATGTTGTTATATTTCCAAAATTTACATTTTCCTTTGGTAGAAAGAGATAGGAATCTTAAAAGCATAAATTAATGCAACTTTCTATGATGTAGTCATCCACAGGTTTTGGAAATATAACAACATTGGGTGACTCTGAATAAAGGGAGGAATATTTACAACCTAGTAGATGTTCAGTGAGGGTTCTGTTACAACTGGCGAGCATAACTGCGCTATTTGCTTAGTTACTCAAACACAGCTTGAAAATGTGTAATGTTATTTAATCTCCTTTCAATAAATATTCACAGTCTGGAATGAGTGTTGGGGCATTTTATTTATTTGAATTTAGATTTGAGTATTTTTAAAAGCTAGTAATGGCCAGATTTATTTCTATGTTAAAACTCCAGAATTGGAATATGTTAGTTGTTTGTTCTTTTATTTTTTTAATCATGACAGACTGACCAAATGGGAATGAATAATATATTATTATTATGTTTGAGTAAAGAATGTTAAGAAGTCTACAAATAGATATGACTATAAGAAATACTTTTTTTTTTCTCAAACACCTTCATTGTTTCTAATTGGTGTAAGCTTTTAAAATAACAAGTGCTTCCACAGATTCAATGAGACTTGCAAATTACATTGCATTACCATTTGATGCCTGTAGCAAAACTTTACACTGACAGATTTGCAAATATTGTGTTTGCTGAAAGTGCCGGAATTGGGAGATTTGGCAAATTGGCATTCAGACAATGTGGAACTGCAGGCTTGACAGACATGTAGCTGTCAGGGTGATCTTTTTGTACTTTGCAGCTGCAGTCTGCTCAGACAAGCGCACATAACTGTTCCTGCATTCATGCTTCTCTGAGCCACCCATGCAAATCCTGCCATGAACCCTCAATTCAAATTCAGTTCAGTTTTATTTATATGTGGCCAAATTGTAACATCATCTCTACTTGACATAGTTAGGTCATGACCTCACCATATTAAAATAAGAAACCCAACAATTCCCCCTTGAGCAAAATTTTGGCAACAGTATTGTGGGGGACAAAAAAGCTTTTTGTCTAGCAAAAATCTCAGAGAAGACCACAGCGGGTGTTTCACCATCTGCCTGGACCAGCTGGGGACAAGAGAGAGCAGAACAGAAGAGCATATTAGAAAATAACCCACAATAAAAACGTACAAATCCCTTGCCTGGGTTCATTTATTTTCTTTTATCCTTTTTCTCTTCCGTTTCTGATTAAAAGTCAGTCTACAAGAACTCATTGTAAGCTTTCTCTGCTGAGTTTTCAATTTTACTAGGACTTTTCTCTTCAGTTTGAAATAACGACTCGGTTTCAGAGTAATAGAAGTCATTCAAGCGCACATATTGTCCCTGGTTTTGTGGGAGAAAACCCTTGAGTAGTCCAGGTGTTCATTGTACACTGCTGCTATAGTTAGCACAGGTAAAAACATTGTGCTTTGTTTTCTGCAACATGCAGTCTCATGAGAGTCACCCTCTCATCTCCTGAGTCACCAACGGTGGAATTAGATTCTTCGTTACTTGCTAGACATATATTACAAAACAAATTTTGTGAAGAGGTCCTTTACACTTGAAATTGTTTCACATTACATGTCTGTTTAAGAAACCTGCCAATGCATTTTAATTGAAACTGTTTTTTGTCAAGGGTAGAAGTAACAAATTACAAATACTCACATTACTGTAATTAAGTAGATTTTTTGAGTACCTGTACTTTTATGAGTATTTCTTTGAAGTGTGTAATCTTACTTATCCTTAAATACAATTTAGACCATTTAATCGACTTCGCTACTTTTAAAATCAGAAATCACTACTGAGTACGCCCACAGTTTGAAATAATATTCACAAGAAATGCAAGAAGCAGGACTGTAATATTGTCTTTATTCATGCTTGACTGATAAACAAGCCTCTGGTCAGTAGGTGGCAGCAGTATTCAAATTAATCAACAGGCTGCTTGCCTAAACCACTAGAAGAAGTAGCCTACTCAGACACTGGTGTAAACAGGGGAGGAGGATACAAGCGCAGATGTTTCGAAACTTATCTACCTCCATGGAGGACATATGGAGATGTTTGTGACAGTGAAAATAAAAATGGAAGCAGAGGTTAGTAAAGCAAGTATGATGAAGTATTAGGGCCAGACTAAGAGATTTTTTAAAATACAAGAATAAAGTCAAAATATTATGAAAACAAAGTCATATTAGGAGAATAGTTATATTCTTGGCAGAATAAAGTTGCAATATTGCTGGAAAAAAGTTGTAAAATTATGAGAGAAAAGTCATTTTAATGAAAAAAGAAGCTTCAATAGAATTATCAAGATCTGACTTGAGCAGCTCAACAAGTCTGTGGTTCTTTTTTTGAAATGGATTCAGTCGTTTAAATAATTGTTTCAAAGTCCTGGAGTTGACAATTTGATGCTGATGTGTTAAAAGATTACATTTTTACTTATTTGTAAAACCAATTACAACTATAATTTCACAAAATGCTCATCCTCATTTTAACACAGTTTGGTGTAGAGCTCTCATAAAATTACAACTTTAATCTGGTATTAAAGACAAACAACAACAAAAAAAACTTAGTCTGGCTCTAATACTTCATCGTAAGCAAGTACCTGTAGCTCAAAGAAAAAGGCCAGGAAATAAACAAAGCCTATTTACTAGGAATGCAAAATGTTATGCACATTTCATCTCTTCTGACAAGCTGAAATATGAGCAATAGTTTTGCAAATTTTGCACAAAAAATGTTTAAAAGCTATGTACCAGTTCAAAAATATTTTGCCATTCTTTTAACAAACAAAATTCATGCTTTGTTGTTTACAAAAAATGGCTTTTGAGTAATTTTTCTATATATTTTTTTTTTCTTTTCTGTACTTTATTGTATACTTTATACCAGGGGTGTCAAACTCATTTTCATTTTGGGCCATACTAAGATTATGAATATCCTCAAAGGACCGGTTGTGGCAGAATGTATTGATAAAACCCATTAACCAAGTGTTAAAATATGAATAAATAGCCATTTCTGCACTCGATGAGTCTTTTTTAAAGTTAAATAATACTGAACATCTTTTCACATTGATGTAATTTGGAAGTATACAGATGAAGATTGCTTTGAATAGTATTTAAGCATACAACTGCTGTTTTTAATGGTTCTTTTTCGGTGTCCGTCTAGATGGCCACATAAAAAGTTATGGCGGGCTGGATTTGGCCCCTGGGCCTTGAGTTTGACATGTGCTTTATGCTATACGTTTTTGTTCATTTGAAAAATATACCTTGAACATGAATATTTTATACTTGTAATCAAATCAAATGCCTGCTACTGACAATGCAATGAAGCATCCATTGGTTAAAAAGTAATAATACTCCGAGTAGTTTTTGAGAAGAGTACTTTGTACTTTTACTTAAGTATTTTTTTAACCCAAATACTTGTAATTGAGTACAATTTAAGCAATGTAACAGTACTTGTACTTGAGTACAAATTTTCAGTACTCTTTCCACCTCTGGTTTTTGTTTGTTGTGTCATGGAAATATGGACCTTGATGTTGTAGCTTTTTGTTTTGATAGATTAGATTTTAGCCTATGTTTTAGTCATAATTGCTGAGGAATTTAGCCATAAGGTTGTTTGACTTGTTCCTCAAAACAACCAAAAATAATCACTAACACATAGGCATTTAACTACATCACTATTTTCTGCTATCAGTCATCGAGGTAACATACTACACTGTAGTCATCTCTGAAGCTTTTATATGTTTTTTTAGTGGTCTGTGCATATGATACATTTGAGGCAAATGCACAAAGTCTTATTTCTTTTAATTATGTCATGAGGAGGACTGAAACTTGCTACTCATTGTTGGTACCCATACACTTGGAAAGCAAGTGACAACATATGCATAAAGGTCAGTGTGTTACAAAATCAAGCTCAACATATAAGTATCTGCCAACACTTGTATCTATAGGGAAGGGATTGGTACAAGCAGCTTGATATGGAAACATCTTGGCAAGATTCCCACATGTTCTCCTTCATAACAACCCTGTCCCTGAATTTTAGCAGGACACCAAACACATGGCCAGGTGCACTGGTTCTGCTTCAAGGACTCTGCTCCTGTCAAGATGGCTTAGGTCCATGCTTGGCTAAGACATCACTGTAGCAAGGAAATTGGGGGTGTTTTTGAGTGTTGGCATACCATCTAAATGGATTTAAGGGTACCATTGCATAATTTCAGCCTTATCACTGTACACACTTAAATTTACATACAGGCATTTACAGTTTGAAAGCCTAATTTATCATACTGAATTTCTTGCTTCTGTGAGCAGTCTCTATGACAAGCTGTATAGTTATTAGAACACTCATTATTATATTTGGTGTACTTCTAAAGCTGAGTTTAAAATGGTTTTAAATTGTGTAACAGCACTGGAATGAAGAGGTCCAAAGTTTACATACTGATAGGTAAATTCACAAAGGTTTTTGTAGATGCTAAATGTGTGCAGACCTCAGTTTGTGTGTCTTAGTTCTGAAACTTCACATAGAAGCAGACTTAATCCGAAAATGGCTCTAATAATCAAATAGTGTCTGTCTGAGCCAATGTAGTTGAGATGAATTGGCAACACATTCTCACAGATGAGAGCTGTTTACACTGACTCCATAAAAAAACAAAACAAAAAAAAAAACATATGCTAAAAATGAATGCTAATTTTGCTGCAGTGGGAGGAACATAACATTCTGCACTGCTGGTTTTACAAAAAGTGACCTGGGATTTTACCTAAGTTAGAATTTATCTTGTCCTTAAATGAAGTCTGCCAGATACATTTGCAGATCAATTTTCTAATCAATTAAATTGTCTAAGCTGTCTTTAAAATTATTTGGTTTCTTTTTAATATTCAGGATACAAACTATATGATTTAGAACAAAGATTCACAGTTTCGTCTCATACTAAAGGGAATAAACAGAACACAAGTAAATTAACTCTGCCAGAAGATCCGCCCATATGGAACAATTTGGATGATGCACTGCACTGAGGAATCTCTCTTTTGCTTGGTTGTTGTGCTGAGGGTGAAACAAGAGTGGCCAGGGGGATGGATGAGGCAGATGAGGTGGAGAATGTGGGGAGCACACAGCTTCCATCTTAGGAACAGAAACAAACGCTCCTTTTTTTATTTCTTAAGTGAAACTAACAAGAGGTAATAACGAACATGTTGCTTTTTCTATTGTTATATTACAGAACATAGTACAGTATAGTTTTGCAGACACCTTGTAATAGTTTGATAAGTTTTTAACTTTATTCAATCCTTTATTCTCACTAAATAATTTACTGAAAGGGTAACTTTGGATTTTTTTTTTTTTAAGTGAGTTTCTTTGAACTTATCAATTGAGTGTGTGGATCAGCAAATTGTGAGTCTACTGTGATAATGTTCAAACAAATATGAGACCTGGAAAGTGCAGGAACATGCCGTCTTTATGACTGCTGCACAACTGAGAATCTAATACAAAATCCAAATCCATTCTTGGGGGAGCTAGAGTGGACTGACGAGTTGCAGCTGATCTGGCGGATTATAAAGCTGTCAGGATCAGCTACCAGCTCTGCATAGGAACATGGAGTGTCTGGCTGACTAAACAAAACAGCAGCAAATTTAACAAAAGTCTAACCTAAAAGTTTCATTTGGACTTTTTTAATTTAATAAAAACTTCACAGAACACCCTCTTCCAAAGCCCTGAACTAACATCTTAACTGGTTGCAGAACCTGTGCAGAAATAAAGCAAATAGCACTTGTAAAATAGTTGCAAAAAAATTTAAATTTCATCACTTTGTTATATCTTTTCTTAGTTTTTATGCCACACACACTGCAGTTCTCTTCTCAAACATTTGGCACCATTACTAAGAACATAACGCTAATCCACAGCATAAATGGCAGTAAATGAAGAGCCTTACAGGAGCTAAAAACTTCATTAACAAACATACCTTTCATCTTTTATATAAACAGATCAAAATAAACACAAAAAAACCAATACGTCTATAGCTTGTTTAAAAACTGCATCAAATCAAGACTAAACTATCAAGGCACTCAGGTGGTAAATGTGGGTCTCCCTGAGTTGCTTCTACTTAGTTAATTTTCTTATTCTTAATGCTACATGCACAAGTTGGATGTCAGTTTTTTCAGACATACATCAAGTCCAAACCTGAAAAGATAAATCTGAGTAAGACTTGTTCAGCTGGGCAAGAGTTATGAATAAAGCTTAGTTCCGTTTTCATTTCCAGTTATGGTGAAAGTAAATCAGGAGTTCCCTATTTAAAGTTTTCCTTTTTGAGAGACAAAACTCAAGGGGTGCATCCCCTCCATCTTTGTGCCTCACTTCTTTCCCTTTTTCACATTCAATCACCTTTTCTCTCTATGTGTTCTGTTGCCTGGGTAACAGTAACTGACTGAGACCCCAAGGTTTAAGAAGCATAACAAGTGCTGAAGGGAGAGGATAATAGGATAACCTTCTTCATTTACGTGCTTTCAAGTCCTTGTATGTGCATATATGAATGTTTTATGGAAGTAATGACCATATTCGTGAAGACATGCCTAAATTAGTGTGTTTATATGTTGAGTTTCTATAGATTGAGTTAATGAAAATTTGTTGAAAAAAATCTGGGATTATATTTCAGTGGTTTTGGAAAAATTATTCTTGGACTGCCTTTCAATCTCCAGGGAAATTTCCACCCTTCTTAAGCCAGAGGCTGAAAATGAGCACAAGGGTTTATCATACACAGGATGGCTTTGATAGGATCATCACAAATGCTGATTTGAAAAGCCGGTTATCTGAATCTGTTGTTCTGTTAAATCTGGACAATACGTAATCTCAAAATGAAGAGAAAAGGACTACAAAATACTATATATTACTATCATTACATATTAATACTATAAGTATTTGTATTCTATTGATTTTCCTTTGTTGCTTAACACTTCATATAAATCATTATGTTGCTGTTTAGTTTATCCATTTCTTTTCTTTGTCCATGATTATTTATCACTCCCTGATTTGAAGTTTGAATAGAGCAGAAGCACTGTGGGGTAATGTTATGAGATACATCTCGCGGATTTTAATTATTAAATATCTGTGGATTATTAAAACTTACTGAGCTTGAAGTGGCTTTAATTCAGTTTCAGAGCTTAACCGCCATAAAATGGTTAAAAATAATTTTATAATCAATTGTAATCCCAGTCTGAGTTCTCCAAATCATTTTTACTCTTTATAAGCACATACATCCCATTGAAAATAACAAAAGCTCACTGTTATTTCACTCTCTTTAATTTAGTTTTCCTTCCAACAATAAATATGCTGAATTTTATGATTCTAATGACTGATAGTCGCACATAGCTGACCTCAAGAGCATGGAATTGCGCCAGTCCCCAGAGCATTTGTCTGTTGCTGGAGATAGACTGTTGACGAATTTATGGTTCATTTGTTACCTTGTGTAAGTTAATTTACATGTTACATAGCCATGTTACATATCCCCACATTTATTGAAATTACAAGTTAGGTCATCTAAAAACAAAACAAAAAAAACAAACAAAAAAAAAAACAAACAAAGAAAAAAAAAACATGACTATATTTTTAATAAAAGCAACATATACTCAAAAAAAAAAAAAATCCTGCAGTTCTCCAGCCATCATCTTATTCGTGAGCTTTTATGAGATTCTTACAGTATAAAAACATTGAGTAGAAATAACCTGATTTTATGGTATGATTTTATGTTTTTATCTACTAACTAAAAAATATATAACATGGTCTGATTGCTATTTGATGAAAAATTATTCTTGCTTTCTGAATTTTCTGAAAATTTCTGTTTCTCCATAATGAAATAAGGATGTAAGAGAGCAAATTTTAAAACCATCATGAGACCAAATGCCTATTTCCCTCACTGTAAGTGTTTTTTCACTTATTAGGCTGGAGCAGTGAAAGCACTGTAAAGGTCTATTGTCTTTATTATTACTTATTTCTGAAATGAAGTGGCCTATTTTAGGCCTAAACATATATGAAAACTCACCAAATTAACACATAAATCGTGTGTGAAATTTGAGAATTTCAATGGAATGGAAAAGGGTTGTGGCTAAACTGCTCCACAGCATCACCTAAAGATAACCCATCCCAGGCGGTATAATGCAGACATTTGAAATTTGGTACAAAGATAGTAGCCTCTAAGACAAGAAAAAAAGTCGATTGGAGGTAGGTCCTAAAACTAACAACAAGTCAGCCATATTGGGTCAAAGTTTCATTTTTTACATTTCACACGTCAAACTTTGATGAACTCCTCTTAAGGTTTTCAAGTATCGGCTTTTAATTTGGTTAGTGTGCCCACAACCCATGGGGAATTAAGTTTTCAAAATCCTGCATGTTAAAGGGGCAGTGCCAGGCCTCAAACTTTTACTAGATGGCAAATAAATAAATAAATAAATAAATAAATGAATAACTCTTACAAAGAAAGTCGCAGAGACACAAAACCTGTTTTGATTGGTCCTCATGTCAGCCCGAGAAAAACTCAATGTTGCCAAATGTTGACATCACCCATGTCCCACTCCTTGACAACAGGAAGTGTTATGTTTGACTTTGAAAGGTCAATATTTGACCCCCTTGACCTTATCAACATCAAACTGTGCCCATTAACAAAAGATGGTGTAACTTTGTGTCCAGTTCTGAGAGTTCTAGCTGGAGGGTGTGACCGTGGCAGCGTGGTAAGGTCATACAACACGCCATGGCCATATATTTAGCTCCAATTTCCACATATATCATCTGATCTGCACCAAATAGTACATGATGGATACTAATCCAGCTACAATAAGATATTCATACAAATATCTGGTGGGCAAGGCCTAATTCCTAAGTTTAATCCAGTTTGCCCCATGGCACAGTCCATGTTTAAGCATTTTGGACCCTTTTGAGATACAGTTTGACATCCTTGCCTTTAAGATCCATATAGATAGCTAGAACCTCAACTACCTAGAAATCCTTGCCTTTAAGATCCATATAGATAGCTAGAACCTCAACTACCTAGAAATCCTTTGCATAATTCTATTGATTCATTTCATTTAGTTCTCTTCAAGTGGCTCTTTAAAACTCAACTGTTAAAATTCTAAACAAATGTTCAATTAATGAGCATTTGAACTACTTGTTTGCACTCCTCTTAACGCTAATGATAGCAGATGGGATCTGCTAGCAACCATTAATGATTTAAGAACCAAATTGGGAACATCTGTGTTGTTGGAAGTATAACTTGGAAGAGGTATTGTGATTTTGTCATCCAGTGGAATCTTATAAAACGATTCAAGACAGGATCATGGTTTTTATTTACATTCTTCCTTCTTCTCAAATAAATTTAAAAACAAACTGCTGCAGATTTTTTTTAACCCCCCTGCATTTGTAAAATTTCTTACAATAAATACCTTAAATATGTTTTGTTAACTGACCGGTGGAGACTGGCACCAGCCCCCATCATGACGCTGCAAGGATAAGCATGATGGATAATGGATGGATTGATGGATGTTTTGTTAACTTGTCTTTGAACTGGATTTAGTTTGCTATCTCTGTATGTAGACCAGAAGGAGAAGGCTTTGATGTGGTGAAGAGCAGGACTGAGGACAAAAGTGACTTTTTGTTTGCACCTTGTTTGAATGGACAAAGGCCTACACTCCTCTTTAGCTGCTGCCGTTCAGTGACAGGTCCACCCTCGCAAAGCTGTTGCGGTAACACTTGGCCGACAGCTGCAGGCTTCACTTCAAGATAAATGAAAAAGACTGTAACAAGAGCTGAGTCCTGAGCTGCCTATGATAGAAGTACACAGGTTCTTGTACACACTAGCACATAAGAACACCTATAATGGCACACAACTCCATTGCACCCAGACGCTTTCCAACCAAGAATATGTAACGGAGAGCAAAGTCATTCATTTCACAGATTGAAATTTGTGTTTTCTCTTTTTTGTTAAATACCACACAATTGTGCCTTACAGCAACACCAGAAGAACAAGTTAATCTTTGTAAGCCTTGAAATAACGTTTTAAAAATGTAGCTCCAAAGTAAAACAGGGAAGCAAAATGAGTACGTGTTCACCATTATTTCCTCACTTGGTGCCCTTTACAAGTATGCACTATTGTCTGCTCGTCTATGCTTGTACCTTAACAAAAGCAAAATCCATCTTCTGCCCCTTTTTTTCCTCAGTTAAAGGCTGTTTCTCAATCAAAGTCACCCCAAGGGCCTCATTGTCCAGACCCTTGCACTACCTTGTTATTATCAGCCTTGGCAGGCCTGGATTGGGTCCTCGTGACGCAACTGCAAATATTGGCATTACCTTTCTAATCACATTTCATTCCTGGAAATGTCAAAAAGAGGGGGTGGTCATGTGTGCTTACAGTTGACATATGCGGCTTGAATGTGAACCTATTATTTGTCTGATGAAAGAGCCATAACATGGTTAGGGTAGATGTGTTAGGGTCTGTGTGTGAGGGCAATGCAATCTCTCCTTTTTTGAGCAGTACTAAATTAACGTAGTAATAAAGAAGTGGTGGTGCATGGTCATTGGGCAATTGTGTTTGGCTACAATGTAAATACTGAGCAAAAAATACAACAGACTTAATCTTAAAAGTTGTACGATACCAACTTTTTTTTTGACTTAGTCATTTTCAACATTTTTGGAATTTTCATGTTTTTAAAACTTAGCTTTCCTTAATGCTATACTTTTAGCCATTTTTTTTATATTTAGCTGCTGTGCTGTTTTTTTTGTTTTTTGTTTTTTGTTTTTTTGTAATTTGTATTTATTATTGTTTGAATGACGATAATTCATGAGAGATTGCTGTGGTGTACTATTTATTTACGTTTTTATTATGCAAAACTTCCACAGCCAGAGGTCATGATTAAAACAAAGCAAAACAACAAAAAACACTAATGCTTATTTCACCTTGAGGTATACAGTGTTTATGTGGAAAAAACAGACTGTCAAAATGTGAAACTGTTTTCATCTGGAAATGTAAACCAAATTTCCATATGGCTATACTGCCAATGATCACTTAGACTTAAAGCCTATTGGGAATCTTGGATTATTTTAGTATTTTTGTACAAGCATATTAATTATGTTCAAGTAATTCAGCAAAATTGTAAATGTTAAATACAGCTTTACATATAATATTACAATTTGCTGCTTATGTGTGTGATGTGCGGAGGAGTTTGAAAGTAAAACACGTACATTCTTTAATTTGTCTAGTTAGGATTTATGTTTCCACTGCATTGTCATAAATCATAGAACACTTTCTAAAAGTCTGAGAAACGGATACATGTGGAAAATCATACATTTTTTTTAAATGGCATCTTTTGGAATGGTACGTTTTTAAAAAATAGGTTCGCTCTGCAACTGTTACATATTTATAAACATATTTCCCTGCAGAGCTGAAAAGTAATTTATCACCATAATCTATGATATCGATGCAGAGTCCATCCTTCACTATAGGCCCAGAGTTTCGAGAGCCTAGAACAAGCCTTGTTGTTTTTCTGTCTGAGAAAGGAAAGTCGTGGGTGTATAGGGCATCGGCCATAGCAAGAAAAACCCTGGGAGAGAATTATCAGGTAGGCGGGAGATCTGCACTGGCGAATCAACCCTAACTGTTATAATTCAGAAAGCCAGAGCTCAAACTAGCACTATCAGCCTTTAAATCGTTTGATTCTGGGTGATGGAGCACTGTGGTATGTAAAAGGGGAGGACAGACAGTGAGAGTAATGAAGGGAGAAGACATGAGACAATGAAAAAGGGATGAGACAGGAGTGAAGATTGGAGATATATTAGCTTCCCTGGCGAGAGGGACAGAATGGAAAGGTCAACAGTGCATTTTCAGTTGGGATGTAGAATTTTTTCCAGCTTTCCATCATATTATAATTAGAGTTTATGATTAGGTTGGGGCTTTTAGTCATTCTTAGTTTCTTAAGTTATTTACTGACTCTTGGGAAACTGCTGGGGGAACTTAGGTGCTTGAGTAAAAAATATTCTATTTCGATAAAGGCGGAGGAATATTCTCAGCAAAAATTGAACATCAAAGGACCAATTAGCTAGGGAAAAGTGTCATGATGTGATTGTAGGGAGAAAACAACAAAGTTCTAACACATATTATATAACAAATATTTCAAAATACAGTGTATGAAATCTAATCTTCATGGTCTTCATATTATGGCATTTGATCATTAAAACTTATATGGCACTATATCAGATTTCCTTTTTAAAAGAGATAAAACACTGTTGATTGGAGTTGTTACATGACCTCAAACTACATTAGGCTTTTTGTCAGATTTCAGTTCACGAATTTATGAAACAGAATACTTTGCAAGATATTGTGCTGTGCTTTTTGCATTATGCTTTAAAGCTGTTAAATTTGTTTTGGTATCACAAGTGCAATGTTTCTCTTCGGATATTGCCCTTTGGTTTCAAGAGTGAAAGTTAGCATTGCACTCTTGAAACACCTAAAAATGTATTCATGTACTTAAGATTTTACTATGGGTTCATGAATGTTTATTTTACAGCACTTAACCTCCCTTTAACCCCTTAACTGTTAAGAGAAAACCATGGACCCATTGACTTATATGTAAGTGTTTTGGGGGTGACAGTTAAGGGGTTCTACCTGGGCTGTAGTGTGTGTCCGTTGTTGGGTCGGAAACTAAGGCTGTTTTTGTAGATTACATACCATGATACTGAGCATGTCCTCATCTGCCAACTACAACAGCAAGGTCAAGAATGTGGTTAAAAACAATGAAATCAGACAATACAGCATTAATCTGAGACTGTTTCATTGCATTTATGATTTACAAGCCATATACTGCCACTCCAAACTGTGTGAAAATGTGTTGGTAGTGTGGATTTTAAATAAACTGCTTGAAGCCTGGCTCTTGGAAGGAAAGGAAGAAAGGAGAAGACATACCGGGATTGCAATTGGCTATCTAAAAAATGATTTAGAATCATTTTATGGATTTTATGGAGATTAAGCTCTGAAACTGAATTAAAATCACTTCTAACTCAGGAGGTTTTAATAATCCACAGATCTTTAATAATTAAAGCCTGCAAGATGTACCTCGTGACACTACCCTAACCCCCTAACCCTATTCTACCCTACCCCGCAGTGCTTCTGCTTTATTCAAACTTTAAATCAGGGAATGATAAATAATCATGGACAGTTGCAAAAGCATTAACCTATATCCCAAGAAAATAAATGCTGAAAAATATTTTAACTTCTCTGGTTAAAATTTCATAAAAAATGACTGATGAGAGCATATGTCTTTCTCTCCATATTTGAAGGGACGCTGAAAACGCAGATACTTATTCAGATATTCCCCGTCAACTCTATTACTTTTGTTGGCTTTCTGTATTTTATGTCTTGTTTCTTGAGATGGTTCTGTATTTTACATATTTAGCTTTATTTACCTAATGTTAATTGTTTTTCTAATAATTCCATGTTTTTGTTCCTTTTTTCAGTTCTTTAGCCTTGCTCCCCATAAGCTAACATTCCTGCTGTTGACTGTACTCATCAGGGATCTCATTTATAAAGGATTGTGTAGGATTCATAGTAAAAGTGTACATATGCCCAAAAAGCAAAAATTATGTACGGCAGAAAAAATTCATATTTATAAAACCATGCGTACATACACCAGCACATAATTTCTCTATAAATCACAGCTGTACCTCAAAGTTTGCGCAAAAAGGTCCCACCTCAGATTCTGCTCTCAACACGCCCACTTTCAACCTTAAATGGTCACTGCAAAGCACCTCATGAATGTCAGTGTTTATTTAAATGAGCCAGCTGATCAGTGTTATTTCATGATTAACAGGGGAAAAGAGGGGGAAAAATGCAACTTCACCTAGGCAGAAAGTGATGTGAAGTGGAGAGTTGAACACATAATGTGTTAGCCTCAATGACGTGAAATAAAGTTTATAAACCGCCATACTTTACAATTGAGCGCTCACAGGTGTAAGGGATAGTAAAGTGCACCTCCTCTGTGCTCTGGGTGTTTTGAAATGGAGTTAAGAGCCAGCGCCTGGAGGGTGGTGTAGCCACCTACAGGTTAAAGCGGAGTAGTGCATCATCAGGCCCTAATTGTTTGAATTCAACAAATTTTTAAGGACTCATGTTCTCTCACAGTGTAGGAAAATCTTATGTATCATCTGTATCAGTAGGCAGTATTGTGCTCAGCACTGGCTAACATTAAATATGTCGGCATTAATCATGAAGATGGAGCAGCGAAAGCAAACTACAAAATATAAAGGTGCTGCTCGAAAATTGAAAGATAAAAGAAGAATGCCTTCCAGGAAAATACAGTTACAAATTAAAAAAATTCTGACCTATTTGGTAGTCCATCCCCTAGATCTGGGTCTGGTATTTCCACGAGCCATAATGGGAGGTCAGATGACACTGCTTTCAGCAGCTTAAGTGAGGTTACCATTGTTTTATTTTTTTTAACCTCAAAATGTTATTGTTGTTATGGCTGTCACATATTATTTACACAGCCCTTTACACATAACAATACTGATTTTTTGCATAGTCTGTGACTGATGATGACACAGGTGATGCATTAGATAGCTAGAGGGCCCAAAGCTCAGATTTTAGTTTTATAGTTAGACTTCATGTTATAATTTATCTTATAGGCTACATATATATTGCTGCTGTAAATTATATTGTCCATCTGAAAAAAAACATCATCACATTAGCACTGGGACTATGTGTGTATATGCATATTTGGAGGCTGCTTATAATATCAAATTTCTCAATTTCAGCCAAGCAGTTGAAGGTAGAGCAGTCTGTCAGGAACTCCTAGGCTACTTTTTCTCCCCTGTCCGCCTCTGATATGTAAAATGAGACTTCTCCATTCAGCCCAATAATGGACATGTATGGTTCCTTGGAGGTAAACTACTGGAGTGGAAATATTTACGAGAGAGGCTAGCTCTGTTATTTGCACTGCGGCTTGTAGTTCGAGAGAAAGAATGGACAGCAGATGCCAAGCCACATGCCACTGTAACTTCCTGCTGGGAGAGATGGAGGAACAGAGAAACAAATATAGAACTGATAGTAGTGAAGGTAACAGTGTGTATGTGGTTGACATAAAATGTAGTGACAGAAAAAGTTGGTATAAGAGAGTAAAAATGTTTTTTTCTGCTTTGAAAGTTTGATACACAGTGGCATGAACACAGAAGCAGCCCATTAAAAGCCTCCCAAGTGAAGTGTGTACTCTGTTTTTGTATCTATTTGGTTGTGGTGGAATTCAGGAGAATGCAGTGCTGCTATGTACGCCTTATTTGAAGTAATACAAATATGTCATCTTTTTCTTCATTTCTGTTTGATATTTCAACTGTTATGAGTTCAGCATTTGGGCATTTCAGCAACATTTCTAAGCATACAGCAGAGATTGCTTTGGTCCTTTTGTGATTTGAAGCGGGAGGGGGATGTTACCCATGCATATTTTCCAAAGCTCAAAGCATTGTGTTGCATTTAATGGCTTAGATTTGTGGTATGTGATTGTGTAAATAACCAATAGGATGATTAAAGAGTCAAAGTTATATTGTAGATATAGATGAAAATTTCAATATAGCTGATCTTTATATAAGATCAGCTATATTGGTATTATTATCAGTACCTTATTGATAATAAGGTATTTGTGTTCTAAATACCTTAGAACACAAAGATTGTATACCTCAAGATCTGTCATCACTAAGGAGTAATTTATTGTTTAATTGTTAAATTATCCAGTTTTATGTTGTAATGATGTCATAAGGCTTCACAAATCATGTCTTGAGTGCTATATTAAAGGGGCAGAGGATGTTTGACCCTATTTGTTGCTTTTAAAATTCAGTGACAATCAAGAAAATGTGACTTTTTTGACAAAAAAGTTACAAAAAAACTTATTTCAAAGTGAAAACTCATTTCTACAAGATAATGACAATTAAATAAAAGTATTTAACATAAAATAAATTATTGCATAAATGTTCACCCCCTTTTAAGTCAGTATTTAGTAGATGCACCTTTAGCTGCTACCACAAAACGGAGTCCATGTGGATAGATCTCAGTCAGACTTGCACATCTCAACACTATAATTTAAATACCATTCTTCCTTGCAAAACTGCTCAAGCTCTGTCAGGTTGGGTGAGCTTTAGCTGGATGCTTTGAGTCATTGTTGCTGGAAAACAAATGTTCTCCGAAGCCGTAGTTCTCTTGGAGAAGGAACAAATTGTCCTCCAGGATTTCCCTATATTTTTATATATACACACACACGGACAAATTTGTTGGTACCCCTCTGTTAATAAACAAAAAGTCCACAATGATCACTGAAATACCTTAAAACTGACAAAAAAAATTATAGATAAAAGTCTGCTGAAAATTGACCATTGAAAATCAGATATTGCTTTTTGAATTGTGGTTAAACAGAATCATTTATAAAAACAACCTAATGACACAGGCCTGGACAAACATGATAGAAGTTGTAACCTAATATTTTGTTGCACAACCTTTCAGGCAATCACTGCAACAGATGCAGCAAAGCATCCCCAGAACATAACCAGGCATTCTCCATGGTTCACAACAGGGACAGTGTTCTTTTCTTGGTATGCTTCATGTTTGCATCTGTGAACATAGAGATGTTGTGCCTTGACAAAAAGTTCCATTTTTGTCTAGTCTGTCCAAAGGACATTCTCTCAGAAGCTTTGTGGCTCATCAATATGCATTGTGGTAAATTCTAGTCTTACTTTTTTGTGTTTGCTTTCAACAACAGTGTCTTCCTTAGTTGTCTCCCATAAAGTTCACTTTGGCTCAAACAATGATGAATGGTGTGATCTAACACTGATCTACCTTGACCTTGGATTTGACTTTTACTTTCTTTGAAAGTTGTTCCGGGCTCTTTGGATACCATTTGTATTATCCTTCTGTTCAATTTGTCATCAATTTTCCTCCTGTGACCACAGCTAGGGAGGTTGGCTACAATCCTGTGGATCTTAACCTTCTGAATAATATGTGGAACTGTCATCACAGGAGGATCAAGATGCTTGGAGATGGTCTTATAGCCTTTACCTTTAACATGCTTGTCTATAATTTTCCTTCTAATCTCCTGGGACCGTTCTCTTTTTCGCTTCCAGGGCCCCATTTCAGAAAGCAGGATAAGTGGAAAATCCTGAGTAACTTCAGGGGTAACAATGCACATATCCTGGGGTTTTGATTTCAGAAAACCAGATAGCTGTTATCCAGAGTCAACTTACTCCGTGAACCAACCCTGCTCGGTGGCAGGATTGTTTGAACTAATCCTGAGTTTGTCCTACTGTTCTGCTGAGACCTGGCACAAGGAAAGTTTCAGAAATAGTATGTCCTTTTCTGGGGGAGCCTGTAGATGTTGGAGAGTAAATACTCTGCAGAAATCTCAGTTGGGAGAGATTAGATGTCGTGTTATTTCCGGATTAATATATTTTTGAGCGTTACCATTTTTCGCCACAGTTAGTGATTTATTTAAATAAAATTTCATCTTGCACATCACTCATATGACACAACGAGGACGTTATTTGTGCTGGACTTTGTTTTAATGCCAACAGGATGCTGTCAGGAATGTTATAACACTTAAAATATTATCGTACAGCAGAGGTGCCTATGAGGTGGATGTCAGTCACTATCACTATCACTCATAGAACTTTACTGAGGTCTTCCATGGCAAAATGGTGTTTGTCTCTACCCCTCATGTGGGACACTTGAGTTCGATCCCTGCCAAATGTTCATAATTTAAACTATTGTGTTTCTCTTTTATGTTATTGGTATCAAACACAAATAGTTTAGTTTTAGGTCAATTTTATTTTTAACTTTATTTTATAACAGAGCCTTTTATACTGTTGCCCTCAGTAGATCATTGTGACTTAGGCATTTGTAAGCAGCTCCCAATCTGAAAACTGGGCACCCTGCTGTACAGTTTTGTGGTGTTCCTTATAGTTCTCTGTTCTGATGGACAGATATCAGTGAAGCAATAATGTAGTCAGTCTCAATGTCCCACTTTGAGACTTCAAGCATAATCTATTCATATATTTTTAGGTTTCCAGGCATAATTGGCTGCATAGATGGCAGGCACATTCACTTCTCCTTCACTAAATAAAGATCATGTTTTTTTTTTTTTGTTGTTTTTTTTTTGGGGGGGGTTACATTTTATACCATATTGTACACTTTTTAATCTGCTCAACAAGTGTTTACAATGATGAAGTCATCAATGTCACCTATGCTGCACCTGTGATTTATTTAATCTGAGTATGCCTTTTTGATGACCACACAGTATGTTCAAAAATAAATTTCATATCATTCATCCTGGGTTTTATTCTTTACTAAACAGCCTATAAAAACTTTTTGTGCCTCCTGTTATTCCTGATTGGTTCCTATAGCTTTTAGTCTGGTAACATTTTCTATGGTTTTAGTGATGTGTGAACCTGGATGCTTTCATTGTCTTTTGCTTTGCCGCTGACACACCAAAATTTCCCTATGTATGTATATATATAGACACACGAGGAAGTGAGATATATATGTATATATCTCACTTCCTATACTATAGAACAACCTGTCATCTAATGAAGTGTTCTTTATTGCTTGCAAGTGAAGGTACAGTAGATGTTAATATTTTGTTCAATCAAAACTTTAATTCTCTGTCAAATCATACTCACACATTGACTTGGTAAGTGTCATGCTAACTCACGCTATTTTACAGCAGCAAAAGAATTGCTTTTTTTGATAAATATGTTTTGATATTCTCCTTATGCTATCATTAACATTTGTAATTCCAGTGGGAAGAAATGTGCACTCTGAGGCTTCTTATTTCCTCCTGTTGATATATCCTGTTCTGAAACTGAAAATCCTGAGTATCAAAGAGCTGGGTATATTTATTCAGAGTATCTGCCTTCTATTCAGAGCTTAACCCTGCTTTCTGAAATGGGGCCCTGTGGTCCATGTTCAGTGTGGTACACACCATGTTACCAAACAGCACAATGACAACTGCTCACCCTTTAAATAGACAGACTGACTGATTACAAGTTTCAAGACACCTGCAATGCTAATTTGAGGACACACTTTAGTTATACATGTCCCTACAGTCAAATTATTTTCAATCTTTTCTAGAGGTACCATCATTTTTGTCCAGGACTGTTTCATTGGTTTATTTCTTTAAATGATTCTGCTGAACTACATTTCAAAAGCAATGTCTGATTTTCATTGGCTAATTTTAAGTAATTTTTAGAAATGTATTAGATAGATGTATAGATAGATGGATGTTTAACTTTAAATATCCAAATTTTAATGAGCACAAAGAACACCATACAAAGTTGTAATTCGTAAACCTGACTCTTTATACTGTGCACATTAAAAGTAATACAAAAGTTAATATACCCTTAAAGGAAAAATTGAGCAGGAAATTACACTGGAAATGACTTATGCAAATAATCTCTTATCTCAACTATATAGATAAGAGAGAGTTATGCATGCAGTCAATTCTACGACTCACCACTTAAATACTAAAATGAAACAAATTTTTGCCTTCATTGTGTGGCTTGTTGAAAACCTCATAAAATTCCTGCAGCACTTCATCCAACACAAGGCTCCTACTTTCATTAACTCACACGAGGGGCAATATACAATAGATCATTGATTGAATAACTTTATTTTAGATTAACTCCACTCAAGCTTATTGATTGAGTATAATGAGTTTTTGCTTTGGAAGTCTTGACCTCTTGGTGTTGTCTTCTTTAAAGTTAGTTTTCTATAAAGTGGTATCCTAAAAGCAGCCATTGCTGTTTAGATTGAGCGTGTTTAGATTTTTGTTTGTTCTTGTTCCATTTATAATTCTTTTTCTGAATTCCATGTTTTTCAAAATAAAAATATCATTTCACCTAAAATGTATCAGCTGTATGAGTTGGTGGGTAATGTACAAAAGTTCAGTAGTAAAAATCCTAAAAATGTCTTTCTAATTTCTAATTGTTTTGTAAAAAAAAAAAATAAAATAAATAAATAAATAAATAAATAAATAAAAGAGGAGAAGAAAACAAAGATAATAGTACGTTTCATATCACGGCAAAAGACACTGAAGATACTAAAGGAGCTATGAGGGACTGCTTCAGCTCCACTGTGTGGGTAGAGCTCTGTGCTCCTCATGGGGAGGGCATCGAAAGCATCACAGACTGCATCACGGACTATATCAACTTCTGTGTTGGGAACACTGTGCTCAACATGACAGTTCGGTGTTTCTCCAATAACAAGCCCTGGATCAACCCTGAAATAAAGGCACTCCTGATGGGGAAGAAGAAAGCCTCTAATCAGGAAACAAGGAAGCACTGAGAGCTGTGCAGAAGAAACAGAGAAGGAAAATTAGGAATGGAAAAAACACCTACAGGAAGAAGATGGGGGATCAGCTGCAGCAGAACAACATCAGCGGGGTTTGGAGAAGTTTAAAGTCAATTTCAGGCCAGAAATCAAACCCTCAGATTGTTGGAGACTTCGGTTGGGTGAACAGTTGGTTTGACTAGTCACCCACCCATCCCCCAGCCCAGTCCCCCCTGCTGTTACACCCTCATCTGTAACAACAGCCAGCTCTTCTTCTCAGGACTTCACATCTCCCAGCTCTCAGCCATCATCCACCCACTTCATTTCAGAAGAAACATGGAAACACCCCCCCCAACCTGCATCTTGTTCACCTGAGGAACGAGTTGCGAAAGATCAAGGTACCAAAGGCTGCAGGTCCAGATGACATCAGGTGCTGTGCTGTGCAGATCAACTGTGTGGCATCATGGGACACATGTTCAACCTGAGCCTGAAGCTGGGGAAAGTACCACAGCTGTGAAAGACCTCCTGTGTGGTACCAGTACCAAAGACCAAACATCTAAGGGACCTCTGCAGCTACAGGCTGGTAGCCCTGACGTCACATTTGATGAAGACCCTCAAGAGGCTGGTCCTCAAACATCTACGCCCCCTGGTGACATCTTCATTGGATCCGTTGCAGTGCGCCTACTAGCCTGGCATTGGAGTGGATGATACCATCATCTGCCTTCTGCATTGAGCTCTGACCCTCCTGGAGAAACCTGGAAGCACTGTGAGGATCATGTTCTTTGATTTCTCCAGTGCTTTCAACACCATCCACCCAGGACTTCTGAGGAACAAGCTGGAGCTGTGAGGAGTAGACCATTACATGTCCCAATGGATAGTGGATTACCTCACTGTCCGCCCACAGTATGTGAGGACACAGGGCTGTGTGTCCGACAGGCAGTACAGGGGTCCCTCAGGAAACTGAGCTGGCACTGTTCCTCTTCACCCTCTACTTCAGACTTCATCAACTCCCCATGCTGCCATCTGCAAAAGTTCTCTGATGTCTCTGCCATAGTTGGCCTCATCACAGGTGAGGACGACTCAGAGTACAGACAGTGAACTCACAAATTTGTGGACTGGTGCCAGCAGAACCACCTCCTGATCAGTGCAGCTAAAGCCAAGGAGCTTGTGGTGGATTTCAGACCCACCTCACTGACTGATGAACATCAAGGAAGGGGACATTCCTTAATGATTCCATAAGATTATGGAATCTTATAAGTTAGGTGTTCACCTGAACAATAAACTGGGCTGGACTCTTAACGCTGATGAGTTTTATAGGAAGGGTCAGAGCAGACTCTACCTGCTGAGGAGGCTGGGATCTTTTGGAGTGCAGGGGGCACTCCTGAAGACCTTTTTTGACTTTGTAGTGGCATCAGCCATCTTCTATGGGACTGTATGTTGGAGCAGCAGCTTATCTAGAGCTGAGAGGAAGCAGTTAGAAAAGCACATCAGGAAGGCCAGCTCTGTGCTAGGATGCCCCCTCGACCCAGTGCAGGTGGTGGGAGATAGAAGGACTCTAGCAATCACTAATGGACAATGTCTCCCACCCCATGCATGAAGCTGTTGCTGAGCTGGAGAGCTCCTTCAGTAACAAACTGCTGCATCCTAGGTGCACTAAGGAGCGTTATAGGAGATCCTCCCTCTCAGCAGCTGTTAGATTCTATAACCATCATTGCTCTTAACAAGCTCAATAGGTGTTTATATCCATGCTGGTATCTGTACAACTTTACCATTTTTTTATTGTCTCCAACCGTAAATAGTTTGTATTTTTAATGCTCAGAGACATGCAGATCTTGTACATTTTTAATTAACCAACTCAGCTGCACATTCCTCCGAACTGGAGTATTCTTTTACAACTACACAGTATTCATGTTGAAATATTGCTTTACTGTACAGTACTTTTTATTCTTTATTCTGTTTTTATATATATTTCATATTCTTTATTTGAGTCTGTTTTCTGTTATTGTCTCATTGTCAATAACTGTGCTATTGCACAGAAATTTCTCCATCATGGGACAATAAAGAATATTTTTATTCTGTATTTCTATTCAAAGAAGAAGATACTATTTTTACAGAACCCCCTCTTGAGTCAATGTTAGTATTCAGCCATTTTTGGTGGGGTCGTATCAACATTCAACATCTTGACTTCAAAATTTGTGCCTTGCAAAAGTTCTTCAAATCTGTCAGATTGTATCTCTTGTCCACAGCCCTCTTCAGGTTCTCTGACTGATTTCTGTCTTGTGTTTTCATTAATTTTGGAGAAACATCAACGTTTATTATCATGGTCATATTTTCTCCAATTATTAATGACTATCTTTACTTTGTCATATTAAACATAAGTACTATTTTAAGGGTGAGTTTACTGATGCAACCATGTCATTGCAGTTTTTTTATCTTTATATTTTATGTTCTAACAGTTTTGTTTGTTTTGTATTGCCCAAGATAAATATGTTATTCATTTGAAAAATTATTCAAAATGATTTAGAATTTTTATTTAATCAAAAAATCCTGCCCTTTTAACAGGAGTTAGTACACTTCTAAGAGCCCCTGTTTCTTACAGTTAGAGAACATTTTTCTCTTTCAGAAATGCACAAGTTTGCTTGCTATATCAGAGTTAGAATTTAAAACATTTTATGAAAAATTTTATCAGGAAGATCCATTTGAACATAAGACGGAAACAGGATCTAATCAGAAGTGGAGTGAAAAGGGGAGACTAGAAACCAAAGGTAAGGGAATGAAAAGTGAAATGTAAGACATGACAGCACACTTAATAGGAAGCTAAAGTGTGAAGGTGCAGAGAGAAAATAAAAGGTAACCAGAAGACCATATAGTGTAATTTGAATATGAAATTGAATCATTATATGGAAAAATATCAAGCTCTGCAGGAGCTGGAGCAAATGGAGCAAATAAGAAACGTATGGGGCTTCCAGGCACTTTTTCCCCATAAAGTCACTTAGGACTAAAGCAGCAGGGATTTGTTAGGTCTGAAGATGAACAGACAAAAATCGTTCATGGCTACATCTGGCAACATGAATTTATATGGCTGTTGTGGTGAAGAGGGCATAAAGATGTGATCAAACACGATGGGGAATGGAGATGAGCAGTTTGAAGGAGGGAGAGAGAACAAAAGTAGACCAGAAGTAAGACAGGAAATATACAGAAATATAAGTGAAACTGACTGGGAAGGTAGAGGAAAAAACAGAAAAACCTACCTGAATGATTAATTCTTGAGGGTACTGATGTAAAAAAAAAAAAAAAAAAAAAAAAAAAAAAAAAAAAAAAAAAAAAAAAAAAAAATTAATCATATATAGAATGAGGACAAAAAAAGCACACATTGTATAAAAAACATTTTAATAGACCAAATAGTCAAAAGTCTGTGCTGTAATATTCAATTTAATATAAGACACATTTTAAAGGTTATGCTGTAACCACAGATTCTGCCTCCCCCCACCCCTGAAAAAAAAAAAAAAAAAGTTCAACATAAAGAAAAACATAAGAATAAGACAGTTGACTTTTCAAGCATGTACAGCTGAAACTGGATATTTACATACAAAGAATAAAAAGTCACACGATTTCCTCACGGTCTGAAGTTATATCAGACCAAATTTCTCTTGTTTTAGGTCAGGTAAAATTATCAAAATTATTTGTATTTGCTAAATGCTGGAATCTTAGCAAAAACATTTTTTAGAGAATATTTTGTAATTTTCTTCAAGTTCAGAAGAGTACATTTGGTCAGTATCAGGAATAATTGTCTTTTAAACTGTATGACTTGAGTATAACCTTTTGGGTTTCGTTTCACAATCTTCTGATAGGTTAACTGACACATTTGAGTTAACTGGAGGCACACCTTTGGATGTATTTTAAGGCTGCTTAAAGATGCTGCATTCATCTGTTCAAATAATTATCTGCAGGTATAGACATGATGGGAATGTCCAATCACCATACCGCTCAGGAAGGAGATGAGTTCTGTGTCCCAGAGATGAACAGATTCTGGTCTAAAATGTGTGGATAGACCCCAGAGCAAAAGCCAAAGACCTTATTAAGTTGCTGGCTGAAGCTGGTAAGACAGAATCATTATCCACAATGAAATGTATCCTTAACTGACATGGACTGAAAGGCCTTTCAGCAAGGAAGAAGCATTTACCTCAAGAGAAACCAAAAGCCAGATTGCAGTTTGCAAATGCCTACAAGGAGAGAGCTTCATTTTTGGAGACATGTACTGTGGTGTGATGAAACTAAACTGGAACTGTTTGGCCATAATGACCATCATTACATTTGAAGGAAAAAGAGGGATGTTTGTACTATCCTAATTGAGATGTTGTATGGGAGTAGCAGCATCATGTTGTGGGGCTGTTTAGCTGCAAGAGGAACTGGTACGCTTCATAAAATAGATCACATCATGAGGAAAGAACATTATGTTGAAATATTGAAGCAACATCTAAAGACATCAGCCAGGAAGTTTAAGCTTGGGTGCAGACTGGTCTTCCAGATGGACAATGACCCTAAGCATACAGGCAAAGTGGTTATAAAGTGGCTTAAGGACAACAAAGTCAATGTGTTGGTGTGGCCATCACTAAGTTCTGATCTAAATCCTATGGAGAAGTGTGGGTAGATCTGAAAAGGCATGGGAAAGTGAGGCGGCCAACAAATCTGACTCAGTTCCACTAGTTCTGTCTGGAGGAATGGACCAGAATTCTAGCAAACTATTTTGAAAAGCTTGTGGAAGGAGACCCAAAAGGTTTGATCTAAGTCATACACTTTAAAAGACAATTATCCCTGATACTAACCAAATGTATGTAAACTTCTGAATTCGAAGAAAGTTACAAAAAAATAGAAATAATGTTAATTCTCACTAAACTAAAACAGGAGAAGTTTGGCCTGATTTAACTTCAGACAGTGAGAAAAAAGTGTGTGTGTGTCTTTTTATTCGGTGTATGTAAATATCTGGTTTCAACTGCATATATTTTCAAAATAGGTGTTTCTTTTTTGTGCTTTGGTTTTACAGTCCCTGAGGCAGAATTTGCGTAATTATAGATGCAAAGAAAAAAACAAATATCTTGACAGACTGTATCGCTTGTAGCACCAGACACATTATCTGTGGAAAAATGTGAGCAAACTTCTTCTCTGCCTTGAGAAAAAAGTGATCTAATCCAAATGTTCTTCAGAAGTGCAACCTGTTTTATTCCATATTGAGCTGCCAAACTAGAAGCAGCTGAAAATTAATGTAAAGAAGCTTAGATTCACCACCTGCTGCTTGGAGCTTATCTTTCCACTCTTTTTGAAAACTATTAAAGCAAATAAAATGTATTAACTAAAGTTGTAAATGATCTACAGATGTACAGTGGTTGTAAAATATATGTTTAGTACTTTTTGGATCACAAGGCAACTCTTAGCAAGATGTTTCTGGGGCTGTTACATGTTGAAAAATACCTACAGTTGGGAGTGGGATGTTTCTTGGAAGACAATAATCTTAACAGTTGCACTGAAGTTTGCATGTCTTCATCTTTAACTCACAGTTGGAGGTAGGAAGACTCGTCAGTTTGGATCTGACAGACATACATTACTGAAACATGGCAACAATGGAGGAGAAGTTTGTCACTTTGTCACACTACCATGTAATTTTAACATGGTGTCTAACTCTACCAGTACTATTGTGTCCTAAAGTCAGGCTTTCTCCAGGTATTGCAATGAGATCAGGCACAATATATTGTGCTGCGTTCACAACAGCAAAATAAAAGAAAACATTCTTATTTTTTATCATTTTTTATCTTTTATTGTAATTCAGAAGCATACAGTGATGATCTATTACAGTGCTGTTACCAAAAGATACTATAGGCGTTATATCTTTTAGGTGTTTGTTGTTTTAAAGAAAACCAATGAAGATGTGCAGTCTACAAGAATTTTGGTCACTGCACACCAGTACAGCTGCCGTCCTGCAGGAGATTAATGGACAAGTTTGTCCATAGTGCAAGTCCTCTCTGTGCTGCCTCACCTCTCAGCATATTTGATTTATGAACACCCAGCAGCGCATGAGCTATAATTTGAAAGGGGTTTGTTTTTCCTCATGGTGATGGAATTTTAAATGTTGTGATGAATGAACTCTTGCAGTTTGTATTTATTATTCTGCTTTGATGTAGTGTAGCCAAGAGCTGATGCATGCATGCATATGTTCTCCTTGTGTTCAGCCTTTTCCTTGTGTGCATGTGCACATATCATTTTATAAATACAGCTCCAATGTTAAATGTAAGGCTGCAAAAGTGCTGACGTTCTCTTTTTCAGTCTGACATTAAAAATAAATCACTAGGTTGCCTTGTCTTGCAGAATTCAATACCACGTCACGCCCGTTGGATGCCATTGTGAAAAATCAAAGAATAAGTCTTGCCCCCCCTCGCTTTCCACCACTCTGTCTTTGAATATAGATTTATTCTCTAACCACTGCATGTATGGTGGGGTGTTTGATGTTTCTGTGATGGCCACATATTGAATGAACCATGGAGAAATGTGATGCTCCCTGGTGAATCTACAGGGCTAGAGTCTGGGCTTAGAGAAGAAAGAAAGGGCAAAGCAGACAAACAATCCCTGTGCAACAGTGTGTGACAAAAAACCCTGGATCTAGCTCTGTTACAAAGACATTTATTTCTGCCTTATTATTTTCTATTGGGAATAGAAATACTCTAAAGACTAGTATAACCCCTTCATTATTTAAATCCTAGTATTTTAGAGGGTTGTATAGCTGCTTTCAATGTTTAGGGCTAGTGTTTATATCCTTGGAACCTTTTTACATGTCAAGTTACAGCATCAAGGTTCAATGTGTTTTGGGTGGGATTTTATGTAGACCAACATAAATTGCAGCATAATTGTAATGCAGATTGAAAATGAATGGTTTTATTTTAGTATTTTTTTATAATTAAAAACCAGAAAAGTGAGGCGGTCATTTGTATTGATCTCCCCCTGAATCAATACTTTGTACAGCGAACTTTCACTGCAGTTAAATATCCAATTCGGTAAAGTAAGTTCTGTTCAGCATGTTGACATCAGTTTGCATGTCTTTCGACAGATTCTTAAATTGATGTATAGCTTGACTTTGAATGACCCATTATAGCACGTGGATAGTCTTTGAGCTTAACTATTCCATTGTAATACTGGCTGAATGTTTAGAGTGATTGTTCTTGTGGAAGGTAAATCAAGCTTCTAAGAGGTTTTCTTTCATGGTAGGAGTTTAGCTCAATCTATCTTCCTGTCAAATTTGGCCAGGATTCCTTGTCTCTACTGGAAAAAAAAGCATCCCCACAGCATGATGCGCCCATCTCCATGTTTCATGGAGGGAATGGTGTGTTCAGTGTGTGGTGTGTTATTTTTTATCATCCATACAGTGACAAAATTAAACTATTTATATTTATATAAATGTTTCTCACAACCGCACACTATTCGAAGCCATCAGTAAGGTTCTGGGACAATTCTGGATAGATGCTCGACCACTCTTCTTGGCAAACTTGGTGGGGTTCATTTAAATTGGCTTTAAGAGACCACATTTTAAACTTCGTCCATAGGTTTGAGGTCAAGGCCATTCCAGAAGCTTGTTTGGAATCACTGTCCTGTTGAACACAGATTTCTGTCAAAAATTCTGACATCTGACCCAAACTCTTACTCTTGGAGAGATGTAAACTGAATAAAATCTTTAAGGACAGCCCATAAGCTGCAAACCCTCTGGCCTGTCACAACCAAGGGGTGCCACATACTGGTTTCACTGTGCACAGTAAAGAATGTTTACCATTGACTTAGAACTTTAAGCTGGACTAAAATCTGGTCAAATGGCACCTCTCCAGGGGTGTACCCCGTCTCTCAACCAATGACCGCTAGCGATAGGGTCAAGGACACCCAATCCTCAATAATTTCTTCACGATAAAAGAGAATGCTTGAAATGTATCTTTAAAAGCCTAACTGTGTCTGTCACGTAAAAAGGGCTACATTTGTAAAATATTCATGTCTGAGTCTGTCTAAATATGAATTTATAACCAGGACTTAATCTATCCACCCCCCATTTTCACTAACCCCTGCAGTAATCTGAAAATCTGAATGATTCTTAGTAACATTTCTTTGGTGAATCTTACTAATCTAATATCTCAACAATAACAATTCAGATAGTCCTTTTAGGTCAGCTTAGTATTTTTGACTACCTTGTGAAACTAGAGCATAAGATTTCCTGAAACTTTTTGTCCTTAAGCGTTTTTATTTTTTTCCTCACATTTAGTGTTTTCTTTTTTTTCAGGGGGGACTCATTGCCCTTCTCCTTCTAATTCTCCTCTTCACCCTTGTCCTGTATACCCGTCACCGATGGTGCAAGCGTCGCCGGATCCCACAAAAAAGTGCCAGCACAGAAGCCACCCATGAGATCCACTACATCCCCTCTGTTCTGCTAGGTCCGCAGGGCCGTGACAGTTACCGGGGCTCCCGGGGCACTCACCAGCATGGCAGCTCTGTCATTGGAATGCCCATTCGTGAGACTCCCATTCTTGATGATTACGACTGCGATGAGGAGGATGGAGTTGGACATTCACTTAACTCCACACCCAACCAGCTCCACAATAAGTTCAACGACGGGAAAGTTCTGGATGAATATGGAGTTAATGTTAGTATTGGAGGACATATAGACATAATGTGCAAGGATGACAACATCAAACACAACTTTGAGAAAACAGGTAAGTTAGTTCTCCAATTTTTTTTAAAAAATATAAATCATAGTTATAAAAATATAAATTACATTTAGGACCAAAATTATTCTGTTATTCAGCTGATTTTTTTTTTAAGCATTTATAAATCTGTGGTGTCTTTGAGTGTTAAATCTTCCAAACTACTAGTCTGTATTATGCACTTTTGCAACCCATCAAAGTCCTTCATATCACAACTTGTACCAGGCTTATGTTGTCCTTGACCTTATGCAAGATGTTATATTTTTTCTATTTAATGAGTAAAGCTTTCTTTCTTTATGACAGTGGTACTGCAAAAAGCAGACAGTGGTACTGCAATATCCCAGTTTTATAAAGACACACTGATTCCTCTTGAGCCCCAGAGTCCTTGACTTTCAAGTCAAGTCATGCAGCTTAATGTATTCTGTGAAGGTCAAGTGATAGCAAGCAGTCAGACAGATACTGAGGTGTATGAGTGCTTGACCTGCTCAGCCTTCCTGAACATAAACTGTGCTTGGAGTTTATCCACTTAAAGCAAGTGATAAATAAAAATGGCACATGTTGAAAAATAGCACATTTTTAAAATCTGTATGTGATAATCTCATACAAATTTTTCATGAAGCCTAGTATTTAAGCAAATGTGTTGACATGGTCTTTTTAAACCTTTGGCGCTTAGATTTTAATAATTGAAAGGTGCTGACTGAGTCGGAGGATGCCCTCGTTATTCATCCCAGACTGAATTATGCATAAACCTGGTTGAAATGCCCTCATGATCTCTTAGTATACACGTAACTATATATATTCAACATGCTAAGTCTGTGCACTTATAGAAAGTTTAGCTGAAAACAGAACAGTAAAAGTCAACCTTACATCTGAATTTCACATTTTGTTGAAATAAAATAGTTCTTAAATAGAAGCAGATAAAGAAAGGAGCAACTAAAGAGAAAATAATTACTCTGATCCTTTTAAGTTAAAAAGGATAATGTTTGTAATAGAGACAATGGCAGAGATAGTGCTGATCTTTTTGTTTTGGGGACATTATTTGCATGCTGTAGGAATGAGGGGAAAAAAAAGTAACACTGTCTCTTAAATTAGGCTTAGAGAAGAGCAGCAGGAACCTAAAATATCAGACTCAGAATTAGAATCAGCTTTATTGGCCAAGATTGTGTGGTTTGTGTACTTTTGTTTCAAGCACACATAGTGTACAGACATAAAGTATAAATATATCATCATGACTGTGTTTGGATAAATTTGCATTAAAGTTGCTTCCAGCAGTTATAGTTTGTGTGGCAACATTGGTGCGTGGTCAGAAAAAAAATACAATAAAATCAGCAACAGATTGGGAAAACACAAGACTCAAAAACTTTTTGTAAGGACTGTAAGAAAATATTTCTGTTCACCAAGAAGTTAGCCTCTGATTCACATAATCCTGTTTGTGGTTCAAAATCTAAAATATTCATACTTGTCGAATCTAAGCATTGACACTGCTTACAGTGATAATTCTTTAAAACACACTTTGCTGTTTACTAAACCTTTGCTTTACTTTTAGAAGCATAACAAAGATGCACTTTTTTGCTTTTAGAAACAACGCTGAAGTTTGTATTAGAGTTTAAGTTTCAAATTTGGCTCTTAAAAAGTGGCTTGTTAACTGTTTAAGGTATTTGGTATAGATATAGTTTTATCACACTTAAATCAACCTTTTATCTTAAAATCTAAATTTTAGGGATTAGATTTTAAACCATAGTAGCTTAAGACTGGATAATTCTATGTTTAAAAACAGAATAATTGAAACAGTTTGTGATGTGTGAAACCTTAATTTATTTACAAAGACCAAAAAAAGCATAATTTCATAATAATCCTTCCTTTAAAAAATTTAAGACGCAGAAAGGTCTAACTTGCTCTGAATCATTCTTCATTTTTTTTACAGTTCATTGTAAAACACAGTTTGTGATTTGTAAAACCTTCACTTTGTTTGTGAAACAAAGTGAAGTGAAGGTTTTTTAGTTTTCTTGAATATGTTGTTGAAACATTATGTATCCTTTTGGATTCTGAGCATAATGTATTAATATTGATAATATTAATATTTGATTATCACTGTCCTTATTTCAATTTTTAACACAAATGATTTTTTGAATTAATTATTTCTGTCTTTCTATCCTGAAATGGCTTTGCTATGTTTTTTCAGCAGTTGGTATTTTAAGTTTTCCAATAACAGTTCTTCTATTTTCTGCCCATGTCAAGAGGTTCCACATACAACAGAACTCTATGTGGTATTTCCTCAAGGGATTATATGACTGTTGCTCACAGACTTGTGCACGGCATAAGCTCTTTTTACACAGAGAAGCAAACGAATGAGAGCTGTCAGTTTCATTATTCTGCAAGATTCTAAAAGCTCTGGGGATGCTATAGGGCCGTGTAAATCACCCATACAAAAAATCTTGTTCTGTGACGGGCATTCATGGCACTGTTATCTATCATACTACTCCACCATAACCCATCAGGCATACCTAACCTTCTCAGGATATCCTGCACAGCAGAGAGCCATTTCAAAAGGGCAAATGTTGCAAGAAGGTCAAATCATGCACACCATGCAGCTAAAACCATACAGCACAAACACAGCACTGTATTACAAGCATTGACAGCGACAGCTATTCTGAGAAAAGCATGTTATCAGGTGGGATTTCTGGACCAAATTTTTAAACTGGGTAACGTTGTACAAAAACCCAGTCAGTTTTGTCAGGTTTTATATATTCATTAAAAAATAAAAGTATGACTTTTATACACACGTTTATTTTTTTATTGAACAAATTAATTTATGACTATTTAAAGTTTAACTAACCTCCCTGAAAAAGTATAACCCCGCACCTGACAAATTTTGAAAAATTCCACCAAAGTGGGTGGAGCTAATAGACACTGAGGAGCATGGCCAAGTGTGGGGATGAGTGAAGGGGTAAGCGGGGCTGTGGTCAGCACAAAATTAGCACTGTCGCCAAATTATCCACTTCGTTGCTATATTTTGCAACTTTTTTTTTTTTTTTTTTTTTTTCAAAAAACCAAGAAGTGACAAAAATAAATTTTTTTTTCTGTGTTGTCTGAGAATTTTGTGGTGTCAACATTCTGCAGCACCACTGCTCTGACCTGAGCAAGCAGCGAGTGCTGCTGTGAGTAGAAACATAAAGACAGAACCCTAAGTAACCCATTTAGACAGTTTATCAGCAAAAATAAGTTAATGTGGGGTTTAAGAATGTCATTACTTACAATCTAAAAGCAAACTTAATCTCACAAATGACATTTTCAATTTTCTTTTTCTCTAATTTCCAAAAGCTAAAAGAAGATTTCACCATATATTTGTGAAATATGTGGAAGGACCTGGGATACATAAATCATGACTTGTCTGGGCCTTGTTTGTTCTTTCACTACATAATGAATGGAATAGCTTTATATTCACTCTCACATAATTGGAGCACACTGCTAATAAAAAGGCATGCTGTCAGTCTCGCGCCCAGATGAGAGACAGCCTTGTTAATAAAATTAAAAATAGAAAGACAACTAAAACCTTTTTTTAGGTTTTCTTGAAGATTATGGCACAGCCTTTACTGAGAATATCAGAAAATGCTTCTGACTTGATAACTATAATGGTTCAACTGTGTTCTGTAATAGGAATTCTAAAGATTGTATCAGAAAATCAAAGTCATGCCTTTGGTATGTGCCAGGGACAGTCATATGCAATGAATCTAGGACCTGAATCCGTCATTGTGAACCTCTTTAACACACGTCACTTACACTGCTCACCATTTCAATTTAGCAGTTCATTTGTATGCTAAGTAATCACCAAACATGTGACACAGATCTGTTTGTCTGTGCCTAAATCTCCAGCCTAATCATACGTGTTACATCAAAGTTATATATGAAATCTCATATCATCTGTTAAAAAATGCCATGAAAGAATGTTGCCTATCAATATTAGAAAGCTTTTCCTGCCCTCTTATTCCTCCTTATAAGATTTTCTTGCAACTAGACATAAAATCTCTTTGCACAATGGGAAAACAATCCCCAATCCCTGTACTTCTGGAGATTTAGTTGCACCTTTGCCACATTATCATCTTGTCTTCAGTTTTTTTTCTTGGCGCTCCTTTGTTTCTTTTGCAACCCATTTTGTTTGTTGTTTATGTTTTGAACATCTTACTGTTGCTGTGGCTTTCATTTTGTCTGAATATAAAGTTTTTATTATCTGCATCTTCCTGCCTCTGTGCTGTTGTTTCTACTTTTGCAGCTATGCCTTTTACAGTATATTAAAAACTAATATTATCAACATTGCAAATAGACATAGACCAGTTTTCCTTTATGACTTAAGCTGTTGCTGAAAATTAAAACTGATTCTTAGTCTTGTCAAAGAGTCTCATGCTCTTTTTTTTAACCATTCTTTTGAGTTAACATAGAAGTAACATGTCACTGTACACTTGAAGCATCCTATTTTCATTGTTTTATGCTTCCACCTGTAAATATTTATCGATGTCCTGATATGATTCCAAACAATGTTTTCAGGGTGTCAATCAATACTTTTTTCAAATGTTCTGACTTAGAATCCCTGACAAAACTCAGCTCAGATCCCTGTCATTGGTCTAAAATCTGTGATTTTATCAGCCACTCCCCCAGCAAACCCTGTGGCTATGTTTTGTGTGGACAAGTTTAAAAATCAGGGCCTATTTTTATGTTTACAGCTTGCTAAAGTATGTGCCTGTGCACATGATGTTGTTGATCTAACAAATCTGGGTTTGTCTGAGGGCTTTTCATGCTTCACAATGACATTGATAGTGAAAGATGGACTGTTGCAGTCTGTCAGTGTCATATGAAACAAGAACATTATCACATTTTTTGACAGAAGTTCATGAAGCAGTGGTTTATATTCTGAGTTTTTATGCATGTTTTGTCTCCACATGATTAGCTAGAACCGCATTAAAATATGTTGTGAGTCAGTTTGTCAATGAGTCACATTAAAACAGAGAATAAACATGCTAACATTCATTTTGCACTTAGGCAAAGTACTATGCAGCAAAACATTGTCAACAGGAGACTGCCCTGACGTGTGTTAGGTAGGAAAATATGGTCTTTAATTTTTTATTATAATATCATGTGGTGTTTATTGCGATGGCAGTAAAAGAAACAATAAATTCATCAGTCATTTTTGAAAAAACATTTATAAATTCAAACAGACAGAGCCTCACAAAAACAGATACTGCTCTCAGAATAAAACATACCCATCATCAACAGGGTACTTCACAAACCCACTCTCATTCAGCAGTGCAACTGTTCTGTTAAATAGTAAATGATAATTGCATTTAATCACTTTCTAAAATGTAAACACAGAATTTATTGATGATCTCATGGTCTCAACAGTGAAAAAACTGTTCAAACAATAAAGGTAACTATCAAAATTATAGTTCATGTTTCAGAGTGATCAAGCCTCATCATTTAGAGTGCTAAATAAATTTAAAAAAACATAAAGGCTTGATCATTTTATTGCTGGTGGTGATGCATTTTTGCCTTTTTATTCTGCAGCCCATTCTTTGTGTTGATGATTATCAGTGTAACTATGTGGTGCATCTGGTGGCTCAGGAGTAGAGCAAGTGCACCATATACAGAGGCCACAGTCCTTAATGCAGCTGTCCCAGGTTCGATTCCCGGCCCCGACCCTGGGCCATTTACTGCATACCCTCCCCTTCTCTCTCTGCCCTTCATCCTTTCAAGCTAATAATGAATAAAGACCACTGGTGCCAAAAAAAACAAAAAAAAACAAAAACAAAAACAAAAAAAACATATAAAAATAAATTAATTAATTAAATTTGTGTAATTATATAGTTGGGAAAAATATCCAGGGAAGTTCGGTGGCATTATTCTGTTGGGAACATGAATGAGGTAGTTGGTAATACAATAAACATGCTAAAAATAGGATAAAAGTAACACAGATTTCCCTGCTTTTTCCAAGTTGTTTGTTTTGTGTGTTTAATATTTCTTTTCTTAAAGTGGATTTTATCCACTTTTCATGGTGTGGAGCCATTTTGACAAGCATAAAGAACATTTCCCTCCAGATTCCCCCAAAAGCCATTCTGGATGTTTTCAGTATCAGTTTAGTACTGTTTGTCATATCTTATTACTACTGGTAGATGGAAACATCATATGAACAGTTTTTTTTGTTTGTTTGTTTTATTTATTTTTTTGTAGAGGGTAAAAAGTAAAACATGAACAAACCACAGCATGTATGCCACAAAGCTGACTAAACCATTTTGAGTAGAATACACAGAAATATAGTAATGATTGGTAAGATGCGAAAAACTGGAAATAGCCTGAGGTCACAATTTAAAATGGTGTGGAAGAGTTGCTTGTTCTGCAGTTTAACTCCTAAAATTGCTCTGTGCATACAGCAAAATCTTTCAGAATTAGCTTTCTAGTGTCCTGGCAACACAACTAGTTTCTCAGCGCAATGATAAAATCGAGTGCTGATCAACAAAGAAGCTCAATCTCACCATAATTGTTCATTATTTTTCTTACTGTTCAGAACCATGGGTAGAAAATTATTATGAAGTAACCAAAGGCTAAAATCAGAACAATATGGCCTAATCCTGTTATGAACTTCTAATCTGTAAGTAGACGTCTTTCTCCACATATCTTTTATCATAAAAGGTAAATATCCAGGTCAGTAAAGACCAATATGACTATTCACAGAATGCTTACTCACTAGCCTTGAATTATTTTAATTTTTTTTGCAGAGAGATTGTTTTTCTTGATACTTCTGTTTAGAATTCTGGACCAGCAAGAATATTGGTAAAATAAATCTGACTATCAATTACCCTGCACAAACAATACTGCAATGACACAAAACAGTTTTGTGACATTCTTATTATGAGCACAGCATTCCACGTAATGTGCTGTAATAGCGACCTTAAAACATGAAGTGTTTTTGCATCATCTTGCTTCCATTCCTTCCAAGTTAGGAATTTCTCTGCCCCCCACCATACACTGTTCCCTGTGATGCTTCCTGATCAAACATGCTAATAATGTGTTGGTCTATCAGTAAAATATGCTGAAGTTTGTGGTTGCAACATGACAAAAAGTGAAAATTTTTAAGGAGTAACTCTTTAGCAAGGCACTATGGGTCAAAGATAAAAAGGAGGGGAAAAAGGGAAAAAGTGACCAATGCTACATTTGTACTTGGGCTTGAATCAATGTTTTTTATTATTATTATTATTATTTTGATGAAGATCATGATAGTAAAGAGTACCTCAAAGTAAAGAGTACCTCTGTGAATGCAGAAAGTAAATGGTATATGAAGACTAATAGGTACCAAATACTTATGATTGAATCTTAAATGATACATTTCACCTCAGTGAATATAACTGAAATAGAAGCAAAAAGCAGTCACAACTTTTACCAAAAAAAATAAAAGTTAGTATACCACATGGAAACCTCTAAATGACTATATGGGCAGTCAAACCATGCCTCGATCAAATTTAGCACCATTGAAAATGTGTCAGGGTATAAATTCTATTTTTTTTTTCCAACTACATTAAAATCAGTTTCATTTTTTTAAATCAGAAAATGTGTGACTACTATTATTTTTTTTAGCTTATTCAGATGGAAAACAGGCGAGCAGTTTTTCTCTGTAGACATTAAACTTGGGAAAAAGTAATAGATTGTTTGCAGAGTGATAAATTTCACTAGATTGTGTTGGAGTATGATAAAGAATCTTGTTATGTGATAAATTGGCACAGCATTACAAATATATTTGCATAATGATATTTCTCACTTCATTTCTTTTTATTTTCTTCCTATATTGAGTGGAAACTTCTCTGGTAAGATCAGACAAAGTCAACAATGTTTTGTATTTATTGATGTTTGTCACAAGTTTTACATTACTTTACAAAAAACACACACCTCTAGTTTCTCACTCTGCAAACAGTGTGAAACTGTAACTTATTAACAGTTATAAAAAGATAATTTTAATATGGCAATTAAGCATATCCAATCTGTTTGTGCGTAATTAAATGTATTTAGGTGAGTAAAACTGATTCTTTTGTGTGAAACATAATAAAGGAGTTTTTTGTTTTTTTTGTCAGTTTAATATGTTGAGTTTATGTTTAAATGTCATGCCCGTATGTATAATTATGACCCCATGTTGATTGAAACTTGTGCAGCAAACATTTCTTTTAAAAATAATTATAATCCTTCCACCCTGGAAAATAATTGGTAATCAATCATGAAATGCCTAAAATAAGTTACATGCATGCTCACAATGAATATATTAAAGTAAATTAAAATTTCAACATGCAAGGAATTTTATGCAAACCCCCCCAGTTTGATATAGAAGTACAGTTTCAAACCAATAAACTAGTCCGAAACACTTTACTTCACCAGATTTGATTCTTAACGTTTATAGCAAGGGCTTATTTCCTATTATGCTGGATTTCCAGCATGTCTGGTGCAGTTGGAGGTCAGAGCGTGGCCTGCTATGTTCTGCTGCCGCAGCATTGGGAGACACATCCATTTTTTATTCTGGCCCATGGCAAGAGCTGAGCTATAGATAGAACTTTATTTGTGCTGCCTTGAAAACAGCAAAAATCTTAAAATATGCAAGTAGAGGCCAGACAAGAAAAGTATCTGACTGAAGATATGACACTGCATGTTTTCCAGTGGGTAGGATTGATGAGACATGAGATGGTAGATGTTAAGAATTTGCAGACCAAACAGAAAGGCAAGCAGAAAGGGTGAAGTACTGTCTGCTCCTGTTGTTTTCAAGGCTTTTATAGAACTTAGTTGTCATTCTGATTCTGTTTTACTGTTTTGGCAAAAAAGAAAACAAATACCACTTTGGATTGGCAAAAGTATTCATGTGCCTTGAGCTCACATATAGTCACTTATAAAAACACAGTTTTGTTATTTTATTATTTTATGTGATTAACCAACACAAAATTTTGCATAATAGTGATGTGGAAGGAAAATAACACAAGGCTTTCAAATATGTAATATCTGAAACTGTGTTTCTAAACTGTTTCTCTGAAAGAAAAAATCCAATGTAGCCAATTGACCCTCAGAGCTGTTCTATTTGTGATTCAGAAATGTAAAGAGTATCACACAAATGTAAGCCTATGAGAACATGGTCAGCTGACAGGCTGTGCAAGGAGAAACAGGCCCATTGTAACTCTGGAGGATCTTGAAAGAAAGCTGTCAGAAGTCCCTGTGAGGTTTGCCATAGGCCATAAATGGAACAGCAACCTTAAAGAAAAGGCTCTGGTCAGATGAGATCAAAATGTAAGTTTTTGATCTACATGCAAAATGCTGTTTGGAGGAAAACTAATGCTGCACCCTAAACACATCATCCACCCTATGAAAACTGGTGGTGGCAGCATGATGCTGTGTGCATGCTCTTCTTCAGCAAGGACAGGCAAGCTGGTAAGATGTGATTGGAAGAGGGATGGCAATGTAAAAATTGTTAGAAAAACACTCTGAGTAAGATGAAAATAATGGGAAGGAGATTCACCACAGGGATCCGCAACACACAGCCAAAGCTGCAATGGAACGGTTTATTTCAAAGTCTTGAAATAGCCCAGCTGTAATCCAGACCTAAATTCAGTTGAGAATCTGTGGCAAGACCATCTTCGTCTGATCTGAATGAGACAGATTTTTTTTTGTTTGTTTTTTAAAGACAGTTTTTTGCTAGGAAAAATGGGATGGAATCTGTCTATAGATGTGCTAAGCAGCTAAGCAATGAATATTTACAAAATCTTGACTTAGAAGGACTGAAAACAAAAGCTTTCCCAGTCTTTCAGATTTTTTTTAAAAATGAAAATTTGAAAACCATGATCTCTGTCATTCCACTTCTCAATCTTCTCAATTATGCACTACATAGTGTTTGTTTATCACATACAATTCCTTGAAATTTTTTATTTCTGTGACAAAATGTAAAACAGTTTAAGGTGTCTGAATACTTGCATATTTTAAGGGTTTGAAGAATTTTTGTCTGCCTTGCCTTCATAAGTGTTTATAGTGTTGTGTTGCTGTTTTAAAATGGTATAAAAGTGGATTCTTAGCTTTGAAATGTCTCTCTATTTTTCCAGTTATTTATTCATTCCATAAACAACTCTATTTTATATATGCTTCGCCTTTTACTCATACCTCAGGATTAATCTTATAATGTTTCAGCTCTCATGTATTCTCTTACACAGGATCATTTCTCTTTGTGACACTTTTTTCTGTTTCTGTCTGACCTCTCATGGATCTATCACACTATCAGAAGTAGAGCCCTGATAGTTTATTGTTTTTTATTTTTTTTTACAGACATACACAATGGACTGCTCCAATTCAAACAATGACAAATTTAATAAATCAGAGAGACAAATCTGAGCTGGGGTGAAAAACCCCCCAAAACATTGATCTATTCTTTACTTGTTTGAACCCTAAGTCATGTTGAATAGGGGAAAAACACAGGAAAAAGTAAAAATGATTTAGGACTGTTGGTATGTGTTGGTTAAAATAAGACTGCTAAGGTTCATGTGAGAAAGTGAGTAAATAATGAAATATATTAAAAATGGGAAACTGCAGGAATTTAATTTCTTATGCTATCATTTTTTTTCTCCTCACAGAGGAGTAGTAAATTAAAACAGCAGGAAGTCTGGGCTCCACAAATCTACAGAAATACTCACATACTTTCCTTTGAGGGTACATCTATATTTTTACGCACAAATGTTTGCTGTCATGCAAGCAGAATGCCTGAAGAGTAAAAAAAGAAGTCTGCTGTCTCCCATTTAAATAGTGGTTACTTTTATTTAGTGCTATGCATTGCTTCAAATGCTTGTCAGTAATCTTGACCAAAACTGAAAAGCTGGGAGTTTGCAAAAAAAATGTAAAATTATTCCAGCTATCATTCAGACTCTGAACCAGATAAGGGTTTCATTATTGTTAAAATCCATCTTGAAAGGTACATTTGGAGGTACAGACAAAACTTGCAGTCAGTCTTGTGGGGATCAAAACAGAATTATTGAAAATGCTCATATAAGATGTAACTCTAATGCTTTTAACGCTTGTTTTAGTGAATGGCAAAAAAAAAAAAAAAATCACAGTTTTAAATCAATACTCTGTTTTTGAAATTGCAGCCTCTGTAGCTTAAAGTGGTGTATATAGAGAAATGGATTCTTGAAACTGCTACTACACTATCATTCTTGTGTGTAGATTCATAGCACTGTAATTCATCTTTCAACCTGCCATACAAGCTGAATCACCACCTGCCTCGGGGCATGGGGCATAGATGAAGCGTCTGAAAATGTTACCTTGTGTTTCACTGACTTTTGGGCAGATAGGAGATATCCTCTTGAGCCTAAGAGAAATAAGGGTCAAACGCTACGTGTGGATGGGTAATCATGGTCAAAGGTTCCCGTTTCTGGCAGACGGAAATTCCCAAAGGCTGCATCAGCGGTTTAGAGGAATCTGGCCTTGTTTTGTTCATCTGGCATCTCACTAGTCCTTCACTGTAGGTCTATTTTTTTTGCTGATGGAATGTCTTCTGCCCTTCCTGGTGTTCAGTATCATTTCCAGTAAATGTACAGGCCTCCTTGTATCAGATTTTATCATATTATGTATAAATATCTTTTTAGAAACATCTGCTTTTGCAAATGAGTGGTTTGTTCTTACTATGACAAAAATAAATTATTTTTTAAGGGTACTGTATCCTAGGCTGGAGTTTATCTCAAGTATTACTAGAGAAGAAGGGGGTTGTACCCTGAAATCAGCCCATCACACAGCCAATCTTTCCATCCATCCATCCATCCATCCATCCATCCATCCATCCATCCATCCATCCGAGGTTGTGGGGGTGCCCTCACCAGCAGCCAATGAGGCAGAGGCAAAGAACACTATAGACATGTCACTAGTCTATTAAAGAGACACTTGGCCTGTCACAATAACACATTTTGCTGGGCTATAAATTGTCCCAGAAATTATTGTGATAAACGATAATCTTGTTTTGAGATCATTGTTAACTAACAGCATAAAAAAGCATAATAATGCAAGTACACCCTCTCAAAGATCAATAAACTAATTTCTAAAGAACATTTAACACTAGAGCTGGAAGACATTTTAAATATCCAAACTAAATCAACAAAAAGAAAACAAATAAAATGGGTTATGAAGTCTCTGTAAACAGACTTACCCTTCACAAAATATATTTATCATTAGGTTCAGACCAGGAAACCAGGTAATACTGCCAGTTAGGACTTTTGTAAAAAAAAAAAAAAAAAAAAAAAAAAAAAGAATGTGTAAACTAATTCCTGTGTACTGGGTGTCAAATGTTTGCAGCATTTTTTGAAATGATGGCTTTTCAATGGAGATTAAAGGGCAGCATCTTTTCAGTGATTTAGCAAACTGTCTTGGTGCGCATCATTTTGCACTGGCCTTGTTGTATTTTGTTTGTCAAGTAAAACACCCCAGTGATCGTGGACTGTCAGTAAGATGGAGACAACTCATTGCTTGTAGCTTTTTTTTGTTTTGTTTTCAAGCTGGGAAACCTATAATGGATGATTGCGTTTTAGGTGCAGATACATGTTTGTTGTATTCTCGTGTTTAGTTGATACTGTTATACAACAAATGCAACATACCCGGTTGCACAGGTTAGGTGGTTCACCACAGTCATTTGGTTTGAATTCAAAGTGCTCCCAGCCTGCAGCTGTCACGTTCGGCTTTTAAACCACCGTTTCTCTGGCTTGCTCCTCCTCACGGGGCTTTCGTGCTACTCTCTGAGTTACGAGACCCTCAGCCTGGCAAGTAACTGATGCGAGAGTTCACTCCTCCTTATGGGCTCAACACACAGGAGGCGATGCCACTCCCTCTCCATTCGTTTCCTATGTAGCTTCAATCACTTGCCCTCCTCAAGCCAAGCGACTGGTGAAATTCATGCATGTGATGTAAACGTGCACACACAGACTAGTGACACGACACAAGGAAGTTGAAAAATGTTCAACTTTTGTCACTATTGTCGTCCAGTGTGTTGGGATCACCCCAAGTGGCGTAAAACTGACGCGTTTCGCTGTTGTTTATTGCTCCCCATATGTCGAACCAATTAATCTAAGGAAATGAAAAGGGGAGGAGTCAGTCGATTCACTGGAGTGATGCCTTTTGTCATCCAGTCTCTTTGGTAGAAAGAGAGAGAGGCATGACGAAAACAAACAAGCATGTTATCATAGTATATGTAAAGAAATGACTGGTTGTCATCATAATATTTGGGTTCAGTAACTACGACTTCAATGAAATTTTTCTTGACAGTAAGCGGCAGTCAAAGGAGCACGTTCCAAGCTCATCTGTTTATTTAATATCACCATCTAACAAGCATCTACAGTGCAAGTACAGTAAATCACAGACCACAACTTTGAAAGAGATGTTCATATTCTCCTGCTAAAGGCGCATTATTGGACTTTGGTCTGTTAATGTTTCATAACAACCTGTCATGTTTGCTGTAGGGATTATAAAAATGACCATGTGATTTTTTTTTTTTTTTTATTTTTTTTTTTTTCTCTCAAACTGAACTTTGCATTAGAACATAGATTTATTTATTTTCCAGAAACCCCATATGAGATCTTAGTCTCCCTGGTTGAGCTAGCAACATTACAAATGCCCTTTTATATATAAAATCATTTTCATTCAGAAATTTGACATTCGAGTCCTAATGTTTTTCTCTGATTTTTCCTTTTGAACACAAATAGATCATTTTGTTTTTAGTTGGATGGGCAATCTATTATGTGAAATTAGAAAATAATTCATAATGATTTTAAACAGGGAATTGGATATTCTGAAAAAGGTGTTAAATTTTAAGATATAGATATTGCTGTTATTTTGAGCACTGAAAGTCATGTTCAAGTGAGTGTTCATTTGGTGCATGGTGTATCAGCAAATATATCATCTATTCCTTGGAGACTGCAGTTGCCATTGGATTACTTAAACTTTTATATGTTTCGCATGAGTTGTCAAGTCTTTTCTGTCACCTTAGCGCACCCTTAATAAGAACACCAAATGTCTGTCCAGAAACAAATGGCAGCATATTTTACTTCTCCAGATCTACGTGACTGCATTTTTTTACCAATTAGATCCCAAGGGGATGCTGCAGAATCAGAGTTGCAGATAGAAGACAGAAGGAGAAGCAGACAGATTGCAATGTGTCTGGAGTGGATGTTCCAGCAAAATCTTTATTCACTGTTTCGGTGCATTTACATTTTGACATCAGAATGCAGATGCCTTTTTGTGAAAGTTATGTTCAATTATTGTATTCTATTCAACCGAGTTACCGATTTCCTTTTTAAAGCATTATGAGTATTTGGTTTGCTTTAAAAGACTCAGTCGTTGTGCATAGTGAAATCTGGGAAAAACCTAACATATGTTCCAGCACTTTTTAAATATTATTAATAAACAAAAATGTAAAAATAAAATTGGGGGAAAGAAATTGTATGAATAAACAAAAATAAAAATGAACATGCAGCACGTAAGTCTGCAAAGCCAGTAAACAAGCAAAACAGAATGGTGTTATCTTCTCACAGTGGGCATCATGAGACCACCTGGAATAAGTTGACTGAGGGAGGATGCTGTTGACATACCCCGCTCATGAGACAGTGTTTACATGCACAAGCCACCGATAACAGACTAAAGGTAGATAAGGGAGATGAAGGCACCAGAGCTTCAGTTGACATTGAACTCAAAATGAGAAGCTTGGAGTCTTGAGGGGAAAAAATATCAGAAAACGAAAATATCTTTGTTTTCCTCCTGGCAAAGGTAAATGGTGTTCCAGGAAAATACATACACCATTGGGGAAAAATATGCTGCAACAAATTACCCGTTTTGTGTGTTGTTTTCATGACTACCGTCAACACTTTCTTTATTTTTTGAGATTAAAGATGGATGTGTATTGTTGAGGGGAAACATGTTTGTGAATATACACACTCGTATTTTCAATCATATGGCCCCCTTGAAGACATAATTGTTTTCCTTGGCTTTTAAGATTCCACAGATTTAAGATTCAACAGCCTTTGTGCAAAACGTACTATAATTCATTTTTAAGTGACTCATTGGACTAAAAAGCTTTGGGTTATGTCTGTCTTTTTTTTCTGTCACCACTTAACTGTTGTATAGTATTTGGCTCAAACTGTTTTAAGCTTTGTTTATTGCAATTTGATTATGTCTCTATGTTATATTAACTTCTTAGATGTCGCTGTTGCACAACATGGCCAATCCCAAGGTTTTATTATGACTCATCATGGTCTTATTTTTTTTCACTCCTGTAAATGGTTTAAATAGATTCTTTATTGGGGAAGCAGGAAGAAGCTACTCCCTCAAGGCATGCACTTCAGTTTAAATCAGTATTGCTAGAAGCAGAAGCTCCAATACATTATCTGTCTCAGCATCGAACCCTGTGGTGAACTTTAAAAAAATGAAATGTCATTTCCAGATAGAATTTTTGTTGTTGTTGTCTTTTGTACTAGAGATTTGAAACACTTCCATTCATTCCATTCCATTCAGTGTGATGGCTCTGTTGGAAATTTTTTCTTTCTTTCTGTCTGCAATGCTTCTACATTTTCTTATGCAAGACATGCAAAAGATAAGGGGATAAAAGTGCACAAAGCCATGCGAGGATGACAGAACTGAAGGATTATTTAGAAAAATGTGCTTTGGTCTATCAAATACAGTAGATTGAAGCAGGTACTAAGAGACAAAATTCTCTTAAATTAAGCTGGTAAATGCCCCTAAGCTAGCTGATGTTGATCACAACACAGTAATTTATGAACACTAACAAAACCTGAACAATTCACAAAAGACACAACTAAAGAAATATTCATAATGTTTCAATCAGCAAATCTTCAAAAACGGTATCAAAATGAAATTAAATGTGACTTCTACCAAATAGTGAATACTATCCACAGGCTAGATAAATACTGTTTGTATCTCAACTTTTGATCATGTTTATTTTGAACACTTTTGAACACTTTCTGAAGCAAAATCTCTGTCCAACTTTTTGCTTTGAAGGTAATATGAAGGAAAAAAACTTTAAAAAAAAAATGTCTTTGTAATTTCCCTTTGGGGATAAACAAAGTACTTTTGAATTTGAATTGACTTATCAAAATTCTGATTAAAATTATTCGCAACAGTAATGAAAAAATATTAAAAACCATGACTTTCCACCTGCTAAACAGAGCTACAAAGCAGAGCATAAATTCAGAATTCTTATTTCTAAAGTAGACGGCTGTTGTTATGTAACGTCACTGTAGACTAACTATCCGGCTACTACCATGAATTTCTCTGACACTGAATCGGATTTCGCTAAGAAACCAAATATAAAAACCATCCAGCCGTACCAATTCGAACCTGTCATAAAGACTGGAGAATCTGCTGTGCAGACAGAAAGTTCTGAAGAAGAAAATGACAAGGAATGTCAACCTGACTGGAATGCTGAGAGGATAGGAAATGCAACATAGTAGGTAGGTACATGCACACCCATCACAATTTATTTGTGTTTAGAATGCAATATTTTCATTATTTTACATAAAAGTGACTGGTTCTTGAGCGTGTTATTTATACAGCGGTTCAGTTGCTCCTCTGTGACCTGTAAATCTCTCTGTCATGTTGGTGGTCAAGCAGTAACGTTGGCTGGTCGAAAGGAGTTCTGTGCAGACATGGACCGCTGTTGGATTAATAGCTGACCTATTTAATGTTTTATGTAGACCACATTAAAACAGATCTGTATTATTGTATGGGTCTGTGAAACTGAATGGCTTGACACACGGGAGGCGACATCACTCCCTCTCCATTTATTTCCTATGGAACTTGCTCGATGAGGCGACAACTAAGCCAAGTGACAGGAGACATTCATAAATGTGAAATTTAGAGCTCGTACACATAAATGCACACACACGGGCTCAGAACGTGACACAATAAGGTTGAAAAATGCTTAACTTTTGTCGCTGCATTGGGTGATGATCTCTGCCTGTCAACCCCGTGTGTCGAGGCCATTATACGCAGGGATGGCACCGCGTGAGCGATTGCACGCAGAAGCTTTAGAACAGGTTTTATTTTTGTCTAGTTACTCACAAGTTTGTTTCATTCATCCTTTTGGCTCAGGATGTTGCTAAAAGAAAGTCCTGTCATCACCGCTGCAGAAGGTACCCCTATGGCTGCGGTGATTTTGCACAGCAATATATTGATGGCGCTGTGTCTTCCTTCAGCTGGAGAGTTTTAGGTGCAAAATTGTATTGTTGTGGTGCAAAAAAATGTGGTGCAAAAACACAGACTCTTCAGAATTGTCTGAGCAGAGCTTGCTATGCTTTGTAGGTTTCCAGTCATTCCTCCACACAACACCATCCACCCAAATCTTCCGCTGTAGTGGATCCTTTGGAAAACTGAAAAAGCTGGCAGCTAACCCCCCCACCATTTGTGCTCCTAAAGCCATGTAATATCTCATTTGAAATCCCCAAAATTAAGTCCAGCTTTAAAAACAAAAGCTGCTTCTACCCGGTAAGCCAGATCAGTCGCTGTATAACTGAGCACCGAGGGTTGTGTTGTTTGTCGTCAATGACGTCACTGATCGCTCCACCTCCTTCAAGAGCTCTGAGGTGAAATTCAAATTCTGATTTTTATAGAGTTTGTAGAAAATGGCATGTTTTGGCCCCATTTACAAAATTTTTTTAGAAATTTTATGGATATTCACACTGCATATAACATATATTATCAAATTATACAGTTATTTGAAAAACTAAAGTAGTCTTCATTTGACCTTTAAGTTGTTTTATGCTTAAATTTGAACAGTTTTGACCTTTTCCGTAAGTTTTATTTATCTAAGAAATGCATAAGGCATGAGCCATGCTCTAAATACTAAGTTACAAGAAAAACCACCCTAAGCTTCTTTTGTCAATCGTGCAATAAAAATCAATTTCCACTGCAGTGCATTCCACAGAGTGGATACCAATGTTGTTTGCTCAATAGATCATGTGGGTCAGTTGCTCTGTGTGTACTCAACACGCATCTTCCATTTTGCTTGTGTTTATTGGCTGCAATCCTCGTCAACTCTGCATTAAATAAATGCCAAAGTGGAAAACTGAGCACTATGAACTGTGAAAGAGTTCTGTTTTGTGGTAATGGTAGGTTTACCTTAAGAATGCTACATTACTGCATTTTGTGTGTTTACGTTTTATTGTTTTCTTGACATTACCAGTAAACAGTGGATGTATGTGACCAATAACCAACCAATATGAAACACATTTTCTGTTCAGCAGATATATGGCACTGTAAAAAAGTATTGGCCCTTACAGATTTAATCTGTTTTTGTTTTTTTGTCAATGTCAAATGTGTCAGATCATTATGCTAATTTTAATATGAGATAAAGGTAACCTGAGTAAATACAAAATGCAGTTTGTAAAAGATATTTTGGTTAGAAGGGGAAAAACCTAAAGAAATCTGTAAAACTGTAATTCTATAATTTTCCCTTTTTTAATCGATGAATTAACTTTTATTTATTGCAAACATTTTTGTAAAAGCTGAGTTCAAATGTCTTACCCTCACATATGACTAATTGTTGCCAGACTGGTAAAAAGAAAAGTAAATCACAGAACCAGTCTGAAAACAGCTGAATCTGGGCAAAATATCAAAAAAAGAAAAAAAAAAAAAAAAAAACAACACATCATGCCACTATCTAAAGAAATTCAAGACAAAATAAGAATTGTTCTTAATATATTATTTTTACATCTGTCAGTCTGCCAGAGGGTTACAATGTCATTGTTAAGGCTTTGGGTTTTCATTAAATCACAGTGAAAGCCACTTGCCAAAACTAGAGAGAATATGGACCCTTGAGTGGCTGGCATATCAAAATTACTCAAAGATTGCACGAAGAACTTATCCTGAAGGTCACAAAAGAACACAGAACAACACCTAAAGGATGCAGGTCTCATTTGCCTCATTTAAGGTTTGGTTCATGATTTAACAATAAGAGACTGGGCTGGTAGATTCCCAAGGTCAAAATCAGTTCTCAATAAAAAGAACACAACGGTCCTACTCACATCTTGACAATCCCAAAGATTTTGGGGAAAATTATGCGGACTGAAAAGCAAAAGCAGAACTCTTTGGAGGTGTCTGTCCCATTATATCAGATAAAGAACATAATACAATTTAAAATATGAATTTAAAATCTTAAATGTGGCAATATAATTTTCTTGAGCTGGGTGATGCAAGGACATAGGTTACTTCATGTAACTAAAGGAACCATAAATTCTACACTGTGCTAGAACATCTGGAAGAGCAATGCCTCGCTATCAGTTCATGACCTTCAACTCGAGAACACTTCGGTCATGCAGCAGGACAACGATTCAAAGCACAGCACAAAAACAATAATAGCTGAAGGTTTTGTAATGGCTTAAAGAATACAATTAAGTCCAATTGAGATGTGATCTGATCTTAAACAGGCTGACTGAAAAAATTCTGCAACAAAAAGTGGGCTAAAAATCCTTCACATTCCTTGAGTTCTTTCACTTTTTGCTACATGACAACCACAGACTTCAGTGTATTGTATTAAAGTTGTAATAGTAAAATTTTATAAAATGACAAGAAAACTATGCAAGATTTGGATTGTTTTGCAGAAAAAAAAGTGATTCACGTAGCTCATTTCACTCTTTTTATCCTAAATTAAATCCTATACAACCAATTTTCTTTAAAAGTCTCCCAACTATATATGAGTTTAATATAATTGACATGACATCACCTGTCAATCAATCTGATGGGTTTGTCAGCAACTGAAAAATTGGCGGTCCCAATTTGTCCCAAGTAAGTGTCCCTTACCTGGACTGACTGAACCTCCAACAAAGTTGTCGAGGCTCATCATTAAGAATGCACCGTGGTCATAGAGATTTGGTGAAAAGTCATCAGAAAAAATGGCTGAACATTGTCAGTGGGGAACATGCACTGAAGAATGTTCCCCATTGACAATATTCTTCAGTGTTGTCAGTTGTAGTGGCAACGTTTCTGGGCTTTACCCAGCCCAGAAAAGTTGCCACAGATTATTTTTGTCTACGGCATGTTCCACAAACTGTGCAAGCAGAAGATGTCTGCGTGGGACAAATTAGTGTAGCTGGACTGCTGATAATATTTATGCAATAAAATCAAAACGAAAAATGCCATGGTTAAATTTTAATATTGTCATGTTATTTAATAAACAAAAATTAATATTAACAGCAGAAAACATCAATTAGCCAAAGGGATACTGAAGATAAAACAAATAAAAAGAATAACAAGGCTAAAATGCCCCACCAAATGTCTCAGGTAACAGCATGAGCATCACTACCTTCACCATTATAACCCTGTTTGTGTGTTGGAGGTTTACTCTACCTGAGTTACACTTCTGCATGGGTGAAGTGTCTTGCCTTGGCGTCATGTCAGTTACAGTATAAATCCAGTTGTTCCATGAAGGCCTCAGAGGGTTTTTTTTTAGAGAACATTAGCAAACAAGCAGCATCATGAATACCAAGGAATACACCAGACTGGTCATGAATAAAGTGGTTTAAAGTAGTGCTGGGCGACATGACTGAAAAACGTATCACAATATAAGCATTTCATATCAGCTGATATCAATAATTACTGATCAGTATTTTGCTTTAAATCTGTAAAATACTTCAAATATAAGAGGCACCGAGCAGGAGTGGTCATACTTGTTACCCCCCATCTTGGTGCTTGTACGTTTTCGGTTCATCCTGGTGAATGAGAGGGTAACCTCACTCTGCCTACATGTGGGACGGGTTCTGACTGTTTGTGCTTTTGAGCACAACATGCAGTGAGGGATGCTGTCAGACTGAAGGAGTTCTGTGGGGTCTTTTTGGCCTGTGGGACCCCGGAAGTAGCTGATGGGTACTGGCAGTCCAAGTTTCTGCTCGGGTGGTTGCTGAGGCAGAAACTTGGGCATGGGAGGAGTTCGGAGGGAATGGAGAATGACGTCTGTACTGTTTATAGTGGGGATGGTGTGCTGCTGCATCAGCTCGGAACATCATGGGTCGGTGGATAGAATACTTTGAAGACCTCCAATAGTCGATCCTCAGATTCAGGAAGAGCAATGTGGTTTTCTTCCTGGCCGTGAAACACTGGACCAGCTCTGCACCCTCACCAGGGTCCTGGAGGGTGCATGGGAGTTTGCTCAACCAGTCTACATGTGGTCTTGTGGACCCAGTGGTCCACAAGACCACATGTGGTTTTGTGGACCCAGAGAAGGCGTTCGACCGTGTCCCTTGTGGAATCCTGTGGGGGGCGTACTAGGCCCTTTAATATGGGCTTTTAGGTCCCTGTATGACCGGTGTCAGAACTTGGTCTGGATTGCCGGCAGTAAATCAAGCTCGTTTCCGGTGAGAGTTGGACTCTGCCAAGGTTGCCCTTTGTCATCTGCTTTTTGCAGAAGATGTAGTCCTATTGGCTTTATCAGGTCGTGATCTACAGCTTTTGCTGTCTTTTCCTGCCAGCCCTTTAAAGCAACATTAGGTGATTAAAAAAAAATCACAGGATACTGCTTAATCCATCACCAAATAATTGGAAAGATTATGGCAGACCTTTTCATCTAAGATTTGGCCGCCTACCTAAACTGAAGGACCAAGAGGGAGATTAATACAGGGCAGTTCTGAAAGAAAACATGGTAATACAAATGCTTCATATACTTTTTAGATTTATTTGTAAAAAAAAAAACTCCTGATTTTTCATTTCACAATTATGCACTGCTTTACGTTAGTCTATCACTACAAATTGTGAAATGTGAAACAATTCATGAGGAATTAGTACTTTTCCAGTGCACTGTAATGAGAGTCTGCAAGATGGGCTAAAACACTGAGACAAGCAGAGCTCAGTCATGGGTTATGGTTGCTTTTTGAAAACAAATAGGTCACAATATAGGTTTATCTGGTATATTTTTATAGTTATAATTATATCAATAATAGTTAATGTCTGTAATTTTCTTTAAAATTTTTCATTTTGAGTGGTAAAACTAAGTGATGGAGATTCCAAAAATGGCCAAAAAAAACTAATTCATGGACATTTGTAACTGCCGTCGCTCCATACTGAAGGACAACAGCACAAAAAAAAAAAACCCCAAAAAAAACAAAAAAAAAAACAGACACAAAAAACATAGCAGATGAAGCTGAGCTTAAATGCACATTAATCTGAACAAATGTGCATCATAATGTGCAAACTGCAATGGCTTTGTTATTGTTTTCAGTCAGGACTTGTGTGAGTAATTTTACTGCTTTCACCTGTGTGTTCATCTTCTCCTGGAAGCTCATTGGCATGCATGATGATACTTGACTGGGTGCAACATTTCACCATTATTCATGGACAGAGTACACCTCTGAGCCAGACTGACAGATCAAAAGATGATGATGATAGGTTGGGGCTAGTGGTGTTTTGGGTGATGAATGGCCCCATCGTTCAGAGATGGCTACGCTGGAGGAAGTTTAAGGATGTTTTTCATCTAGTTGTTAAATTTTGCACTTCTGATATACACTGCTTTCAAATATGATCCTTGCTTATATATGTGTGCATGTGTGTGTCAAAGACAAATAGGCAACAACATTCTAAAGTTACATTTAACTTTTTTATTACCACAGATATCCCAAAACATATGGAATCTAACCTTTATTTCCTTTTGTAGTATCCTTTATTGAACAAGGCAAAGCAAAAGCCTTTCCTGGCCCCTCCTCTTTCCCTCCAGCTTGTTGTTTTGGAGTCATTCATCAGGAGAAGTGAGACTGAACAATCAAGGGAAGCGCTGGCAGGATCCCTGTAGAGATGAGGCAATATTGAATTGATGGTATCATTTAAAAGCCAGAAAAAAATAGAGGAAAGGGAACGGCGCTGTTTTTTTCCTACTGTCTAAATGAGACAGCCTTGTGGGTCTTGGTGCATTTCATGGTCTAATCTCTTAACCCTACTGAAAAAATGAAAGAGATAGAAACAAGGTTTTTTGGAACTACTCTGTCTGTTTGTATCTGTGTATAGATTTCCATATTTTCTTGAGAGAGAGTCAGTCTTTACAAAGTGTTTGAAAAAAAAAAAAAAGTACCGTTTTGACATGATGACCATCTCCTTTTCATAGCTATCGAAGCAAACACTGACTCGATAGAGGATTTAATGCAGAGGTTCCAGGACAGCTTTCGTGTTCCCAACACACCAACCAACATGTCTCATTACCAGCATACCGTGCACAGCTCATCGACAGGGCGACGGCGGGTCTCCAGCCACACCAGAGGTAGGACAAAGACACCTAATTGTAGGCAGTCTGTTTGTCACTAGTCCAAAAGTACTAGACTCTGATTTTGTGAGAACTGTTTCAGTGTTACTGTATTAGTACAAAACTTTAAAGCAAATGTAAAAAAAATTCATATGTACATAAGGATATAATCTAAAAGTTTTTTGCTCATAACCAAAAATACAAATATTACTACTGTAGTTAAAAAATTGATTACAGTTTTTGTTTCACTGATTATTATTACAGTCACGATAATTTTATTTATAGTAATTAATGAAGAAGCTCGGTATAGTCCAATTTGATGAAATTTGCGGGTTTTTCCATCTTTTGTACAAATCTTGGGTTTTGAGGAATATTTAGTTCTTCTAGGAAACTTCAACAAACAAACTTCTTCCATTTAAGGCTTTGTCTTTGCTCAATAAAAATAGACAATGCGGAATCTGTTGTGTGTGGGTTTATAGGTTTGATCTGAGATTTAAATCCTTTTAAAACTCGTTGAAGACTAAATTGCTTGTACATTAAAACACTAGAATTATTAGTGGATCTACTTTCTACTTTCTATTCTATGACTGTATATGGCTGAAGAAATATAAAGAACATAGCTTTAGTTTTTAATTGCCAGAAGCAATACTTGTGTAGTTTTAATTCCATCCATCTATCAATTATCTAGCACGGTTATGCTTGCAGGGTCACGAGGGGGGCTGGTGCCTTTCTCCAGCGGTCATCAGGCGAGAGGCAAGGTACACCTTGGACAGGTCGCCAGTTCATCGCAGGACTGATTAAAGGCCTAAACAAAAATAGAAAAATAGCACTAAGTTTAGCAGAGCAAGTTGCTATCCAGATTGAATCCCAACTATTGAGGGTGTTTTGTAAAGCAATGTTAGGATCTTGACAAGTTAACATAGCCAGTAAACTGTCAGTTGCTGTTGCAGCCAGCCTGCTGTGAGCTGTTTATTTTATTGATAGACGTGGGGCTCAGTGGGAAGCATAGTCACCCAATCTGAAAGTTGTTGGTTTGATTCCAGCGTCCTTTTGTCACAAGTCGAGATGCCCCCTGGGCAAAGCACTTAACCTCAAGATGCCTACCGATCTATGTATCATGTATGAAAGTGTGTGTGATTGGCAGAAGGTGACTCAAGTGTAAAGCACTTTGAGTGGTCAGTATGGTTAGAAAAGTGCCATATGAATTCAATTCATTTCCCATTTACATGCTTATCTTTGTAGCTTGTTCATTAAATAAGGACTGTTAAAGCTCCTCTGGAATCCAAATCATTACTGTCTGAGTTTTTATGGTAAATATTTCTAAAACATGTCCTTTTTTTAGGTGAAATTTGGGGGGATTGGCTTCTTCAGCCATAATCAACTGAATGGCAGCATGGATTAAGAAATGGGTGTGGGTGATTGCTATATTTAGTCTAAGATTTACATAGAATCAATGCCCAAAATGTTGCTCAAAATGTCCATATGCATTTATTCAGTTACAATCATAGTACCACCTAATAACAGTACTTTTTTTTTATCATTGAATGTATTTAAAATGAAATTGCTTCAAGAAGGTTAAAGTAAAATGCATTATTCCATCTCAGTAGATCTCAAGGCCATTGAACACATTAACCTTTAGACTCCCACCTAGAGCTGAAAATTACGGTAGACATATGAGCAAATATTTACTAGATTCTTAGGACTGATACCACATTTTGACTGCAGAGGTGTTGACCGCCGCATTTTTGATGCTTTAGCTAATGTACTGTTAATGTTGTTGAAAAAGTGTTTCCCTCTGTGACATATTTCTTCTCTTTAGCTTTTTCCCCCCACATATAGATGTTTCAAATCATCAAACAAGATTTACTATTACACGACTACTTTTGTGGGGTTTTTTTTTTTTTTTGGCCAGCATAGGTTGTTGCCTAGGAACTCTCCCATGAATGCAAATTTTTCCCAGTGTTTTGCTTGTTGTATTATGAACACAGACTCTGACTGAGGCAGGTCAGGCCAGCAACTCCTAAAAATATTGAATTTGAATTTATTTAATAAGTGACAGTGCATTAGTACATTAAAACAGTAATGTTAATATGCCAGATTTAGTCCCTTGGCAGGTTGATGGGAGGTTGTTTTTGATTCTTTTGTGAGCCTGGATAGCATGTCGATGAAGTGAAATTGATCCCAGCTTTCCAATACCTCTCTTTATTCACAGTTCTTCAGTGATTAAACAAATTGGATCGTTAACTTTTTTCATACAGGGCCAGAATGGTTTGCAAATTCTATAGTAAATAAGAGCCTGATTTGTAAACTGCATTTTTTATTTACTGGAGTCATCTTCCTGATAAAACAATTGGTTTTATGTGAAGCATTTAAGTGTGACAAAAATCCTAAATAAGAAGTAAACTGTAAGGGGAGAAATACACTTTCACAGCACATGTATTGTTACTCTAGATGAAATGCTAACTTGGGCTGAAGCCATTATTTTGAGTATATTTTTTGTTATTTATGATCTATCATTGTAATATTTAATTTGAAAAATGTTGTGCTTACACTGTTAAAGCTTATGTAGACCTCACACCATAAAATGTCATTATCAGAGTGGTGTTGCCAGTGTGCCAACACTAATGCTCATGTTTCGTAAGCAATATACCATACTATACGTACCTAAGAGTAAATTTATGTATTTTCCTGACTAGTGTAATAGTGTAAAATTTACTTTAAAAAAAAAAAATTAAATCTCTTAGAAATGTTAAATAGCAGTTGCTCTGCATGATACCTTTAAACTTGCATGTCTACAAAACCTTTTTCATATATTAGAAAACTTGACAGCTCATCTCAGTTTTAAAATCTGATCAGCGACATTAGCGCTGAAGACAGCTCATTACCTGCAGCAATAATTTCAGTCACATATGCTGTAAAAATACAGTCTGTGTCGTTGGTCATGCCATTGTGACCACAGATGGAATTTGTATTATAATGAGACATTAACCTTGCTGAGTTTACCCACCCTTGACATGATGACCATTCTTATTCTTTTTCCTGCATAATAAAGAATAACCACAAAGATTTTCTTTTCTTTCCATTTTACAAAAGTCTTCTGTAACTTACTTTTACATTTTCCCCAATCACACAGTGATGGAGAGCAATTATATTATAATATAAATCATTTTAATTAATTTTGTTGTTATTTGGCATTGAGAATTTGACTGGGTATTACTTAAGTGTGTCATGTGTCAAATTACTGTGCAAAAGAGACACAGCCATTAATCCCTATAGCCTCAAAACTGTGAAGGACGTGACTGAGAGATGTCCCTCTCAGGGTTAGTGGTGAAATATGTCCTTTGAGAGTTTATAATTAAAAACTGTAAAAAGGGACCTGAGAGTTGACCCATGCTACAAAGAAATTACAAAAGGATAAAGACTTAGTTGGAGTGAGGTTAAAGGCAAGTTATTGGTCAGACCCCAAAGATTAGTGCTGCACAGAAGGAATAACATTGTTCACGGAAAGATGAAGTCACTAGGTTTTGTTTCGGGACAAAGGTATGAAAGATGTTTGTAACTTCAGCTTTTAACACAACTTGTAGACAGCTCAATGTGCATAGACCTGCTGTCAAAATTTGTAGGCTAACATTTACCCACACAGTGGAATAATAAGAGACAGTAAGCTCATGTTACTGAAGGGATAATCTTTCATTTTATCAGTTTCTAAGCATGTACTAGCACCGAGTTGACACTACAACGGCTTCAGTGGAAAAGCCCTTGATGTGACTTAGATCTGTCCTGCATAATCTAATACATTATTGATGCAGTTTACAAGAAGCTATAAAAGGTACATGAGCTCAATAATTGAAGTTACTTTCACGGATACACATTATTTTTTAATTTGCATAACTTTGTGTTGTACAACAACACTGATTATCAGGAATTAATGACCAAACAGCTCTCAGTGTCTTTCAGTTATTGTTTTATGAAAACCTTCCTAGTGAGGTGTGGTATTTTACTTTGGATTCAAGGTTTCTTCAAAAATGCAATCTTTTACTCAGCATCAAGATCAAGACATTAACATGTGTGTCCTCTCCAGTGCAGCCTGTGGAGAACTACGGGCAAAGAAGAACACTGCTGCATGCCAGGTTTTTTACTCCTATGGTCTCATTGGGATTACAGCTGTGACTACTCCCACCTGGGAGCTGTCATGTAAATTAGTTAATGCTGTGCTTTCTAGGATTTAGAGTTTTTATCAGTCTCATCTGTTTTTTGTGTGTAGTTCAGTCTTTGTTCCTTGTTCCCTCACATGACTTGGCCCAACATTAGCAGACCTATTTCTTGCTCAGCCTTATATTTCTTTTGGTTAGTTGCTTTATTTTGACAAGCATTTGTTGCTGAACAGATTTTTTTTTTTTTTTTTTTTTTTTTTTTTTTTTTTTTTTTTCATCATCAAAGCATTAATCAGGGTTAGAATGGTTTGCAAACTGAAAAGATGCCAGCACAAATATAGTTAGAAAAAAAAAAAATAGATCCAGAGTGATTTGAGTCTGATCTTGTGAGACGGTTCAAAGCTGCAGAGCTTCCTGCAATTTACATCTAACACCAAAAGAAGAAGAATAGTTAAGGCTTTCAATTTGCATTTTAAGCAATCCACCAAAACTATTATATGAACTCAATAGTTTCCTGAAAGAAACTACAGAGGGTTTAGGAGTCGACAACAGATGGGTCTGGCTTACTGTTATTGTTTCATAAATGGTTATCTTGGAGGCTAACACATGTAGGTAGGTTTTGCTTAAAATTAAAGGTACCTCAAATGGAATAACAGTGTCTATCCATTTTCATTCCTCATGTTAAAAATGCCTATCTGTCTTTTAATGCAGTGGTTTTTTTTATTGCTAAACTGTAATTATTATACTACAGTATAATAAAAATGTCAAAAAGGCCAATAATTTTCACAGTAACTGATGACTAATATATTACATCAAAGCATCTTAAAATCCTATGATTGTCACATTGCAGTGGAAATCGTTGTAAAATTTGCTTTCTTATATTTCCCAACTTTGAACATTTCTTAATTATAGAAGTATTAACATGGAGATTATTATGCTACTCCTGGTAAAGTGGTTGAATGAAAACAGACACAGCAGCAGAAAGTCAATGTCTTTTGTGTTTAAAACAGAGCAAAAAATTAATTTGTTACATTAAGAGTAAAAACATGGATACAAATTACTTTCTGGTTTTAAGATTGCTACTGCATTTAGGATTTCAGTAAGCCTTTTGTGAGTGACTTTTCATTCCAAAAAAGTCATGATTTCGTCTGGTTCTCATGGCTTTTAAAATTTCATTGTATTTTGTATTTCTCCTTTCTCAATATTTACTTTAAACTACATTTGTTATTCCCAAAACCTTTGCCACTCTGACCTATCTAGAAAAAAAACAAGCATACAGTTTCACAGTTTACTTAACAATACCACCATCTGGAGTATTGTTGTTTGGTAACACGTTGATGGTGTGTGATAATACGATCTAGGAATTAACAGACCAATATCGACAACGCTAGCAGCTGGCTTGTCTGTAACAAGAGGAAACCTATTGTCTTCAGTGTCTGTGTGGGAGAGAAAACAGTAGGTACTGTTGGAATATGATGCATGGGGCGTTGACATCCAGCACCACATCCAGCAATTCTCAAAAAAGTTTTTTTTTTTCTTTAAAACATACAGCCAATGGCCAATACTGACTCTGAGTGCTGTATGTGCTCTACGTTGTCCATGAATCTTTGCAGAACCACCAAAAAGAGCAAAACTTTTTAATAATGATAATATTATTAAAAGCTGCATTAAGAAATTTGTTCAGTGTCTGGTATATTATATGTAAACAACAATGGTAACAGATTAAAATATTGTCATATTTATCACAAAATTTATACAAGTGAGTACTCAGTAAGATGCAACCTGGCAAAGCGGTTCTGCTCCATTAGCAAAACAGCTGTTCATGTACTCCTTCTACTGTCCCCATACCGACATATGAAAATATGTTCTGTAGCAACGTTCTTTACTCCCTATTCAGCATATATTGTCCTAGTTTTTGTAGCTGCATCATATACCTGGACTCTTAAAGTGTTGACTCATGCATAAATCTCATGGTCATGGAGTTATAAAATTCACAGTACACCAGCTCGCATTTCCATTTTTAGATAATATGTATTTTGTACTACTACTCTTTCTACTACTACTACTACTAATAATAATAATAATAATAAAAATTATAATGTCAAGTTAAACCAACAAATCTGACAGTTTTGAATGTTTTTACTATGTCCACGCAACTGGTGTGCATCTTACAAAGAATCAAGCGTACCCATCCATTTCACAGCTCAGTCTCAGCAGGCAAATCTATAAGGTAGCCCTGTTCACCTGTGCTCACATATTGAACTCTTTTCAGACAAAGAACTTCAGCTGAAAGCTTCCCCAAAGACACCACTGGTTATCAACCTACTCGTGTTGCCTGCTCAGTGCTGCACATGTTGGTGAGATCCATCTAAAAAGAAAAGAAAAGATGAATAAACAAATGTGACTGAATTGAGTTGTTCTTGCATCTCTTTGGAGGAAGCAAGCTTTTTCAAGTTTGGGCAAAGGCTGAAGTGGCTTGAGAGAGTAAAAAACTTGACTAATAATAATAATAATAAAAAGATTCTTTATATCTTCATAATCTGAGAAAACTGATTAGGATTTAATTTGCTTTATGATAACAATATTACGATTACCAAAATTTCATTTAGCATTAAAGCTATCATTTATGTCGACCTACTTATGTTCAATAAGGGTTAGCTGGATATTTTTAGCCTGCTATCTCTTTTTTTTCCCAGTTGGTACATTTCTTTTTGTTCTACTCCTGCAGCATTGCCCGTCATTTAACAAAGCATGGGTTGCAGAAGGTTGGCTTAGAAAAAAGTCAGTGAACAAACTAAACAGCTGAATGAGTCATCTCTTTCCTTCTTGATATGTTTTTGTACTATTTTCAAGGAGATAGATTGTTTTAAAATGCATACTTTATTAGTTTTGCAGCAACTGTCAGATTCAGTAACATCAAATAAAGCATTAGCACTTATTCAGTTAATCAGATTAGCTAGTTTCATGTTTTCTTTAAAACTGCAATCAAAAATTCTCTCCTCTAGGAAGTATCCTGAAAGCCTGCGGATAAATCCACTGAAGTAACATTTAGGGCAATCTGAATAAGAAGTTAGTCCTCTGAAACATGCTACCTTATTTGAATATACTTTTGTGCATTCTAATCTCCACTCTTGTGTTCATGTCTTTTAATGTGCTAGCTTGGTGGAGTGCTGGTGTTTGATGTTTTGCAGTGTGCTTCGACTTATTTCAACGAGGATAACCTTATGGTTAATATCTGGATTTTCTCCTTGTTTAATTAATGTTTTGAAATGGCACATGAACATATTAGCTTGTACTGTCTTATGTGTTTGTGTGTGTAAGGAAGAATGAGAGAGAGTGAAAGGGTTTGTGTTGCAGAGCTCAGTTTCACTTTCAGTTGTCTTCAGCATTTGGTGCAGACCAAACACAGTGATTACAGCTGTTGGTCTGCAGCCCCCGGGCGTCTTTTCAGTACAACACGCCATACATATGATGTAGTGCCAAGCTGGAACTGTTTCTTTCTAATTTCTGTAGAGACTGTAGTGAGATGGGAGAGCTGAACTCCTTGATCAGGGAGCAATTCAAATCCTAAGTATGATGGTTAATATGGAAAATGACAAAATCATATTTAACATGATTACTTATTTATTTGGAAACCATTGCACCTAAATATATATATAAAAAAAAAAAGTAGTATAATGTTTTTGCACGTTTGCTTTCTGAGGAATATAGCTAGAATTGAAATTTTAAGCATATGTTAAAAACAGAAGACACTGGGGCAGTTCATCTTTAAAAATCTGGTCATACATCTTAAAGAAAAATATGATCATGTTTGATACGTTTTGTTTTCATGTTTGGGAAAATATGAAAGAACTGCAGGTTTGAGAACCCAGTTTTCCCTGCCTTTACTTACATAAGCAGAAACTTAGACTCAAGTAAGCATTCTCCTAAATCATGCGCTGTCCAAACTTTTTTAATTCAAAGGCAAAGTTTTCACAAATTAAAATCTTGAAATTGAAAATGTTAGGTACAACACAAAGCCTTTGTCTTTTATCAACAATGCTTTTTAGTTTCATTTTAATTTCAAATTAAGAAAAATCTCAAACATCCAGGGATCTTTCAAACAAAAGCAGACCTCGGTTCACTAAATACAGCAAACATTTCTGAAGAAAGAGTGACATATATCCCATTGTTGTTGCTGAGAAGACTGAAATTTTTTGCTAGACCAAGAAACAAAAAACAATTTGCAAAAAATATGATATTGTAGGTCTTTCTTTAAATAAGGCAAATGTGCAAGATTTTATCTATTATTAAGCAGGCAAAAAAAAAAAAAAAAAAAATGTTTGGACACCCCTATTCTAAATTTAAAAAACTAGTACAAAATAGGAATTTCTCCAATAAAATTTTCATTGCTTTTGATTTTGCTGCATTTGTTTCATTACCTCCTTGCCATCAGTCCCTAATATTAAACACCCTCTGCAGATTCTCTATTGCTGGAACAGGAGAAGGAAATATTGGCAAATCTCATTTACAATGATAATGATACTTCCTGAAGATATTCAGATATTAATTTTTCAAAACGAAAGCCTAGTAAATATGGCCAATACATAAAACATGATACTAAAAATCCTTTTAAAGTTAAATTCCCTGCTAAGGGAGATTTCTGTCTAGACTAAGAGTGCAGCTTCTACAAATGCCTTTCAAAAGGTTTCAGTCATTTTATAAGGAATTCCAAAATTAAGGCCCCATGAATATGGGAATGTTAACTATACCAGCATATTCATATTCCTTTGAAAACAGAAGATAAAACAGGAGAGAATAGTAGTTGAGAGGAGTAATAAACTGACAGCAACAAACGCCCTCAGCAAAGCCTACCAGGAAGCCCATTAGATTATAGCAAGTCTGAGCTGTTTTGTTAACTTTCAGTTAGGATTAGGGTTCTCTACAAGAACCGGTTCTCAGTAGTTCCATTCGTTGGAATAGGTAACCTGGCTGCTTAATGATTCTGCTTGTCTGTTCCAGTAACGTGTGACGTATTTGCGTGATGAAGTACGTGCTCCATATTTTGATTTTTAAAATATCCAAGATGGCGTTGTGGCAGAAGTGTTCCAAAATATGGTTACATTTCACAAACAGACGATACTAGGGCCGGTTGCAACATGTGCAGAGCTTTAATCACAATAAACGGATGAAATACCTCCAACATCCTCAAACAGCTTGCAACTGACACAGCATGCAACTGATTTGTATGAAGGTAAAACGTTTGATACGTTGCTTAGCAACGGCAGTGACTCTCGAGGAGGGGAGCTTCCAACGTACCGTCTCCTGCCATGAATGTAACCTGTCAGGTCATGTTAAAACTCCTCCATGTCCTGGTTATTGTATTAATGTTAGCGCCAGACTGTATGAATAATATCCATCTCATAATAGCATTTATAGTCATGTTCAGTAAAGTAGAATATGGGTTCCAATGAGCCTCATTTGTCAGATTAAAAGCATCTTTTGAAAGCAACCTTTGACTTGAAAGATCCTTCCTGAAAAGGCAAACATGCAGATTTGTCTGCACAAAAACTGTTGACGTGCAAAAAGTTGCATTTGATGTTAAAATGTTAATTTGACAGAGGGATTCTTATTTTTTAAACCAGCTTTAATTTTGTTTGAATTGAATACAACATGGTCCATATTTTGAATTAAAGAGGGTATTTCCTAACTCAGTGAGAATCAATAAGGAATCTAATCGATAAGTGAATGGAATCGATATCAATAAATTCTTATCAATTCCCATCCCTAGTTAGGATGGTTTCAACTGTACTATTTCGCTTGTTGGGCTTCCCTAGTTTGGACTCCCAGCATATGTGTTTTCCTTTTCAAACCCCTGCAGTTGGACAGGAAGTGCATATTATTCATCAAAATTGTTTTCTGGCTGGATTTTCTTTTTTTCTCTTTTTTTCTTTTTGAAGGGGGGTGGGTGTAGAGTTTTATCCAGTTTATAGTAGAGGAACAACAGTGCGAACCATTTTTTAGAGTATATATACGGAATATTTTATCCAGAGATGTAGGACATTTAGAGTTCTCAGCTTTGCACATTTGAGTTCCAGTTGTGCTTTGTAGTATAGTATATCAATTTATTGTTTCTTCAATAACTCTCAACATGTATCCTGGCAGATGCGAGCCCTCCTATGGACTCTCCCTCTACAGGGAGCTGGGTTGTATTCTTTGAATAAAATTCTAAATATACATCACAACATTCAACATAATGCCGTAAATATTCAGCCTAGCTGAATATTTACGGCATTATATCTACTGCCAAATCTGCAACACATCAAGGTTCGTTAGCAATAACATGACAAAAGGTAGCCAGTGATTATGAATCCATTTTCTCATTGCCCTTTCAATTTACTGTTTGTTTGTTTGTTCTTTTGGGTTAATATTTACTATGAAAAGCAGCATCAGCACTGATTTTTTTTTTTTTTTCAGCTACTATTGCTAATTATTCTGGCAAACAAATACTCAGTTTAAGAAGACTCTATAAATCCTAAAAATTATTTAATACTAATGAATAAACTGATTAAATTTGTGAATAAATTACATAGTTGGCCAAATGAATTGTTTTAAGACTCAAAATTTAAAGTTCAGGACTTCAACTAGACTTTGGACTTGTCTTGGGACTTTTATGTATATACTTGACTCATCACTTGGGTAGAAAGAGTTGAGACTTTCTTGTGTCTTGCAAAGTAATGGCTTAGTCCCACCTCTGTCAATAGCTCAACAGATGTTTGATATGCCTAATATGACCTACTATCTTGGTCTTATTGTCTACAGTTTTTGTGAAGATGCTTTGTTAAATGAATTCTTCTTGCATAGCCACTGATGCATCAACATGTAGCAGCTCTTGCATGTTATGCCTATTTTATCCATCGCTGTTTTCACACTAGCTGTATTATCTGGAAAAACAATGTAAAAATCCTCTTTGTTAATTCTTCATCTGTTTAGCATCTCTTTGATTGCTTGCTTACAACGTGTATTTTATGATGAGTCTGTTCTGTGTTATGTGAGGCTAAGCAGTGACACTGGGCAAATCTTCAAACTCCAAAAAGCTGTACTGAAGCCAAAAGGATTTGCAATTGATAACGTACCCCACAAGTGATGGCAAACTTTTTTATCCAGCACAGGAAGCACTGTGTCTGCTATGCAGTTTTGAGGAGGAAAGACATATCCTTTCTTCACAGACTGCAGAAGGTGACGAAAACCTATATTCTTCACCACAGCAATTGTTTGGCCATTCAGAGTGATAAATTCAGTTACCCTTTGTGTAATAACTTTTGCTTTATCTCTTTCAATTGGAAGTTGATCCCCCTTTTAGAGTTTCCTATATATTGTGCTGCATCACCTTAAACCTTCACCTTTCAGTTCCGCCTCAAGAAATGCCTTAACTGCTAGGTTAACAACTGACCTGCTTTCATATTTTGTTTAAAAGTAGTTTTAAACCACAGACTAGCAACACTATTTGGATAGCAGTCCAACACATTGCTTTGCAGAAACTGAAAGATCTGGTGAAGAATACAGTCAGCTACTCCAATTATGATTATCCAGAAATGTGTTTTTGGGACTTTAAGTTGATACTTGTGAACATATTGTGGCCTCCCTTACATAAAACTGATATTAAATTGACTGCAGGGAAACAGGTTGTGTTTATGTTGAGTAACATAATTAAAAACATACAGTTCAATTCTTAGTCCTAATTATAATTTATGACTTGCTATATTGGAAAACTGCCAGCAGTGTGTTTGATTATGGCAGGTACTATAATCCAATCAAGATCATTTCTCTGTATGCTATGGTTATTCTCTCAGTGTCACACTCTTATCAACTGCAGCTTTGTTGCACAAATGGTTTTACAAAATATTTCCCATTTTTCAGCTCAAACACTTTGATGTTTTATGCAGTCCTTTTTTCTCTCATTCACACACCAATGAGTGTGTCGGTGGCAATGTTGGGGCTCGGTGTCTTGCTCAAGAACATTTTTGAGCTTCTGAGCACAACTGAATCATGGTCACCCCCTGGGGCATGCTTGTAGATTACTGTAAAGAAAAAAAAAATCGGATTTATTGTATGAGAAACATGTTTGAGCATAGTCAATCTTGATCAATCTTAATGCTTTTCTGGTGTTGACCAGGTATGCTTCGCAGAGATAACACACAAAAAAAAAGGGAGTGGGCAGAGATTATCTGGAGAACTACTAGATGTTTAACCAGCATTTATCTGATAATTTAAACAAACTCCACATCTCTATTTACCCTGCGCCTGGTCACCAAAGCTTTTCTTTATATGTGCAAATGTCCGTAGCATCCAGCTATATTGCATTTTGGAACCAGCAGAGCTGATTTTCTGCTAGTGTGTCTGTGCATGGTTGTGTTTCTTTCTTTTTTCTTTGACAGAGCCGGTCATGAAGCATGAAATTAAACTCTGAATGTATGTAAACTTAATACTTATTGACAGCTGACTTAGAATTCATTTTAACTATGCTTTTTATCACTTACTGACTTTGTAATAACAAATTTAAAACCAAATTTAGTTTTGTGTTTTGAGTTAGAGAGAGGGAAATGGAAAGCGTGAAGGAGGGAAAGAAATTGTCAATTTGAATTCATTGTTCACAAGAACACGACAGCTTTTCCAAAAACAAACACTCCATACATTTGTGTATAAGGATATTTTCTTGCTTAAAACTGTTTTCACCAGCTGTGTGGTTGGAATTTTTCACAGCTAATGAACAGTTATGGAACAATATTTATTGATTTATTTGCAGAAGGCTGGACAAGATTTACAAGGGTGCACTAGTCATAGCTCTCTATCCTGACTGAGAGGAGCTTTGAAAGCAGCTGCTGAAGTGATCTTTTGCTTAACAAAGGTCATTACGATGAAATTGAACTGACCTTTTTTGTTGTGTATGTGTGGATGGTGTGACTGCATGCAGTGTAAATGAGTCAGTGCTTGCAACATAGCCAGATGTATAGCAGGTCATACTATTGATCTAATTCTGTTCTCTATGATCAAGAGAGCTTGATATCCATACAGAATTTTTTAAACCTTTTGAAATCAATGCCTTATTGGTTTGAGTATGTAGACATTTTTGCTCTTTGGTAAAGTACTTTTAGGGGGAAAAAAAATGTAATTTAGAAATCTGTATCTTCTTCAAAAAAACAATTCCACAACAGCTCCAACAACTTTATAGTCATTATAAAACTAAAATATATCCTGTTGTCAATTAGTGGTGGGTAACACTTCAAATTTTATTATCAATCCGAAACAGAGTAAACTCCATTCTACTATCACCATAGCAGACTATGAGCTTTTAAGTATGAAGGAGCAGTGCACCCTTAATTATGAGGTAATTTTGTCAATATCTTAAATCCAGCAACATTTTCATGATGCATTGTAAATATCTGGGTGGATTTTAAGGTAAATTTGAAGATATATGTCTGCACACATACATATGTATACAGTTGTCTCAAAATTATTCATTCTCATTTTCATACTTCATACTAGATTTAGTTTTGAAGTTATTTTCATTCAACCAAAAATATGGTTTCCGTTTGGAAATGACACGTCCCAAAAGATAATGGTCCATTCTACCAGGATTTCTCTGTTTTTGTCCAACTTTTCACAAAAAAAAATGGCACGTTGAAAATCATTTATACCCTTCTCAGTATCAGTGGAATAGTTTGTATTGGCATTACATCAGTTAAGTTTCTTATAACTACTGACTACCATTTTGGATGTCATATTTTATTTTGGAATTTTTTTTGTTTGTTTTTGTCTTCAGTTTTGTTCTTATATATGCTTAAACAATTTTTTTTTATTATTACTACAGTAGAGTATATAACTTAAATACATTGCAGTTTATGAACTTCTAATTAATCTGCTATTTGCTACATTTTTAAAGTATTTAAACCTTACTTTAACTGTACAAAACCACAAACTAGAGCCCTGCACCAGAATATTTTCTTATTCCTGCTCTCACCCACTCTCACTGAATTTCTGACCATTACCACCTGCTCCTCCTCTCTCTTTCACTCCCACAGTATTTGTGACCAGTCCCCCCAGTACCCACCACTTTAATTAATGGAAAATATGATTCAAAAATATATATATCCACTGAATGTTTTATTGCAGTTGAACAAGAGTAGAATAAATAAAATAGATTCAACAAAAAATCTCTGCTTTGAATCACAAATTTGTATGTAAACTAAGGCCAGAAAACATAACAACATATCTGCACAGTAAAAAACTACATATGTAAATAAGAAAATCTACTAAACAGTGTCACAAAAACAGATAAAAGCCTCAAGAAGTTTGAAAAGAAAAAAATAGGCTATGTATGAAATTGCTGAACAATGGCTAAGAACACACAAAAATAAAATTATGACAGTTCAATGAAACTGGGACAGCTACTTGAAATTACTGTTAAGAAAGTGTATATGGGCTCAGGCTCCTATGGCTTTTGTCTAAGATACGGGCACAGACCCTAAATGGTCTCTCTGATGGTGCAATGGACTCAAATGAGCCTTGGAAACAGGACAGAAAAGTGTTCTTTTGGAATTTTCCTCACATGGGTTTGGAACTGGACTGTCCAACCCTCAAACACTGATATATTCTGTTATTTCTTTATCAAAGGAATTTGGGCATGAAATGAAGGAGGAATCTTCGTCCCACTTTACAAACCAGTTTTTTTGGGGGGAGTTTTGGCTGGTGGCAATGCACCCCATCAAAGCCTATATTCTGAACTGCATCTTTGGATAGAATTGGGCATATTCCATTTCACTAACATTTAAGATGCTATTGATATCTTTTTTTTTTTTTTTTTTTTTTTTTTGAAGGATTTTCCTATTTAATCATTATATTATTCAATAATACAATTTACTTTTCTCCACTTAACAGTCTTGATAGTATTCCCAACATCTCCAACATTCCGACAATCTTATACTGGAAGATTTTTATTATACTTCTTTTTTTAATGTAAAAATCTAGAATTGAAACAGGGTGCACTTTGTTGAAAATGCACCCAGACTGTTGGCCATTCATATGCAACCTTTACGTTTTATGTGCATGTGAAGATGTCTAAAAGATAGCAATTATGCCATTACTTCTAAAATGATGTTACTATATACCACAACTAATGGTAATGTCATTTTTATTAATAGATCCATATATCTTAGCCAAAGTGGCCAAAAGACCAACTAAGGATAATCATCCTGTCAAAATTAGTGTCATTTTCTGTTTTTCTGTCACAAGAGTCTAAAATCATCTAATGTCTATCTGTACAAAGCAGACACAGAAAGATGTTAGCTCCAAATAATCAGTTCATTGTAATTATACTAATGTAGCAAATGTGTAAACATAGATTTTACATTAAGCAAGTGTTTCAAAGGTTAATCCATGTTTATTCATGCATTTTTTTTTTTTTTTTTGTTTGTTTTGTTTTTATTATACAGCTAGCAGTGGATGTATTATTTTTCTTCTGCACAAGCTGGCTGATAAGAGGAGAGAAAACTGTGCATAGCAGGCTGCAAGGGCCTGCATCTGAAATAACAACCTGGCACACCTTTTCAGCAAACAACTAACTAAAATCCCTGAGTGGGTTCCAGACTTTTCTATTTGCTTATTAGCGCCAAATAGCTGGATAGTCTCTTGATTCTAGTGAGATGCAATAAAAAAGACATTGAAATGAGTGCAGCCAACAAATACTCAGCCCACTGAAGTACATGAGCCAAGTGGTGGCTTGTTAAACCTCCCACCTTTTTAAATCCTTTCTCTCCCTTTAAACTGGTAGCTGCTCATAAATTTAAGTTGTAAAATGTGTCAACAGCACTTATACTGCAGCGCTCTCTATAATAATATTCATCATGCCAAGGTTTCATTTTGTATGAAATGGAATTATGCGTGTGCTTGTTTGTTTGTGTGTGCTTTTGTTTGCAGAGTCCAACTGTAGGGTAAAACAGTATTGATTTTTTTTCAGACACAAAGAGACAGAGCTGAAGCAGACTGTGGTACAGGAGAGTAACGAGTGAAATAAGCAGAGGCAAGAAGAGCCATACCACTATTATACACCTGAGTATTATCAGCTTTTTAAAAAGGAGACAGGCTGACTTGGAATAAAAAGAAAAAAACCTGAGTTTACCTTCTTTCCTCTGTCTGATTTCATGATTTGCAGTTCTGAATCTCTTTGGCTGCCGTAGCATGGAGTGCCTCAGGCCTACCTACGTGATCCTGACTCCAGAAGGTTGTGTTTGTGCCTGTTTCCAATTTCAGAGCTCTCTTGCTCATGTCAGTTTGACTGGTTTACATCAAACCTACAAGGAATTTATGCAACTCTTTACATTAACCTTGAATCCAGCAAGACTCATGCAACAGTCGTGCAACTCGTGCAACAGTTACAGAAGTACTGTAAAGTCATGTTTAGACCTATTAAAAAAATGGTTTTTATTTTGCCAGTACAAAAAGCCTTTTTGACTTATCTGGCAGCCTTTCATAATGCCTCTGACATGCTGGAAATTACAATTTGTAACCCTTTTGTTTTGTTTGAAATTTAAGCCAATGTGTCTTGCTCTGTCGAGGAATAACAAAAGACACCTGCAGGCGAAGATATATATAAGCTACATACCACCAATTCTATTGAAAATTGCAAATAAGGTATAACTCAAGCTTGTATCTGGTTGTATGTTGCTGAAAAGGATCCTCTTTGCCATTTCCTTTGTTTTTTGTTGGGTTTTTTTGCGTTGCATCACAGTACAGCCTCAAACGTCAATGTATCTTAAATGATTTGGTATGTAACATACCAACATAGCATGAAATGTTTGTGAAGTTTTTAAAAAACATATGTGAGAAGTGGGACGTGCATTGATTTGAGTCCTCTTTATTCTGACATTAGCAGTCTGGAAAGGGTTACAAAGCCATCTCTTAAGCTTTGGGACTCCAGTGAACCACAGTGAGAGCCATTACCCACTAATGGGGAAAACATGGAACAGTGGTAAACCTTCCCAGGAGTGGCCTGCCAACCTACCAAGAGCACTCCAAGAGCCCATTGCTGATTCATCATAGAGGACATAAAAGGACCCAGAACAACATCATAAACACAGCAGACCTCACTTGCCACAGTTAAAGTTAATCTTCATGATTCAACAACAAGAAAGAGACAAGGCAGAAACAGCATCCCATTGGAGAGTTTCAAGGCAAAAACCACTGCTGACCAAAGGGCCAGCAGTGGTTTTGCCTTCTCACATTTGTCAAAAAAAGAAACCTCTTGATGATCTACCATACTTTGGGGAAATATTCTATGGACAGACAAGACTAGAGTGTAACATTTTGGAAGTTGTAGTTCCCATACATGTGGTGTAAAACTAACAGCATTCAAAAAATGATGGTAGTGTAATGTTTAAGGACCTGGAAAGTTAAGAGTTAAATCTGAGAAGCTAAAAATCCCTCCAGTGTGGGTAAATAAAAACATTTTGCAAAGAGGAATGAGCCAAATTTCCTCCATATTGATGTGAAAGACTCATTTCCATTTATTACAAATGCTCAATGCCAGCTATTGTTCCCAGTGGTGTCACAACAAGTTCTTAGGTTTAAGTTTAACATAAACTTAACATAAACTTTAAACTTACACTTAAATGTTCAGTTTGGTCATCTGAAACATTTAAGTAAGTGACAAAGGTTACAAAAAAGCAAAAACATGAAATCTGTAAGAAAGCAACATTTTCACAGCACTTCTCAGAGTTTGTCACAAGTCTTTCAGACTGAAAGAAGATGATCTGAATCAAAAAACTTTTTGGCCAACAAACAATACTTTGTGTGGGAGAAGACTAACACAACATATCACCTTGAACTCAGCACCATTATGGTGAGGAGATTCTTTTCTTCAATAGGGAAAAGGAAGCTGGTCAGATGTCATGGGAAAATGGATGTATTGAAATACTGGCTATTCCTTTAAGAATGTTAGAGGCAGCAAAATTATTGACACTGACGCCGAGGTTCACCTTGCAACATAGTCAGGTCTACAACATCATGATTTAGATCATTGTTTTCATGTGTTAGAATATAACACTGAAAGTAAAATCTAGTTAAGAATCAGGGCTTGCTTATTACTTCTGCTCTACTTTGTGTTTGTAAATTGCATAAAATCCCAAGAACCTTCAACCTTCTCCTACTTTAGCCTTTAAAGATTTTAGTTCCAGAAATAAAAACTACAAAACCCGCAAACAAGAGACTTCATGACATGGTCATAAATCAAAGACGGTCACAGCAAAACTGCACTGTGGCTTTAGGTTGCACACAAATTATTAAGTTTATGTTTTTGCCATTATCTCAAATGGCTTTCCCTAGAGACACAGTTCCTTCCTTGTTGTAATTTGTGTCTTCCTCTGAATCTCCACATCTTCTTTTTTGGAGGAGGTATACTTATTTCACTGCACCAGCTGACCCAAAACTGAATCAGTATTATCTGTGGACTCTGCTGATGCAATATGTGAGGGATAATTCCATGTCTGAGTCAGTTTTGATTGCACTAACCTAAAGGTAATTCAATAAGTCCACATAGAGATATTACCTTGAAACTAGAGTCATGTTTGCTAAAGAGTTGCAAAAGTATGTAGTTCAACTTAGCTTGGAAGGTTGAATAGCTCAGAAATAGTGTTGTTGATTTGATTTGTATATCCATGTCTTGAGCTTAGGCACTATGGGTTACTCTTGTCATGAAGGGAGATATGAATGAAACTAAGGAAAGCTAAATTCAGAATTTAATTATTTATTTTAATGGGGGGGCTTTATGTATTTTCCAGGCACATAATGCCATTTTACAGCACAATCTAGTCATTATGTTACCTTCAGATGTTATGAAGATGTTGTGTATATCGAACATTACCTAAAAGAAATTTGACGTCGCATCAATGCCATATCTGACACCTTGAAATTGACCTCTGTCTCTTTAAGAAGCACCTACCCATTCCAACAATCCCCCTTCAGCACATCATCACAACAATGGTTCTCCATGATATTGTTTACAACCTTTCTTAGGAGTGTTGGACTGAGAAGTAGTTCGTCTGATAAGCTCAACAGACACGTAGTTCCACCACGTTTTCTAATTGCTGCTGCCGCTCGTCTGGTAAAGCTGTGGGGGAAAGGCGTGAGAGAGGGCTGCTCTGTGAGGCAGAAGCTTGGCTGGAGACTGCAGGTCCGAGGAGGAGCTTTGTGTAAATAGGTGGCACTTTGTGAGAGCAAGCGTTTAGCCACGGCCGAATGGCTGCCACAGGAAATTCAAGGATTCCTCAAACATGCATGAACATGAATCAAAGCAACATTCCAGGTATGTTTTTGATGAGGGAATGACATAACATGGTATAGAGTTTTAAAAAAAGCCGATTTTGCATAATACCCCCTTGACGTTGTTTCTCTGAAGTAATGAACTAGCCACTTTTGTACAGTCATTGTAAAAACAGAGTTAACAAGGTTTTAATGTACAAATTTTCTGGTCTTCATGTATACATGCAACCATGGATATATACATACAGTTGTAACCAGAAGTTAACATGCACTATATAAAAAGACAAATATTCTTTTTTTTTTTTTTTTTAACACTGTCTGACGTGAAATCAGAATAAACTTTTCCTGTTTAGGTCAGTTAGGATTACCAACATTTTTTCTATTTGCTAAATACCAGAATAATGCGAGAATTTTTTAAGGCAATTTTTATTATTTTCTTCAAAGTCAAAAGTTTAAATACACTAAGATTACTATGCCTTTAAACAATTTGGGACATTTTATGTCATGTCTTTGGAAGCTTCTGATAGGTTTACTGATAACATCTGAGTTAATTAGAGACACACATGTGAATGTAATTTAAGGCACACTTGAAACACACTGCTTCCTTGTGTAACATCTTGGGAAAGATGAAAAATCAGAAAAATCAGCCAACATATCAGGAAGAGAATCTTGGACTTACACAAGTCTGGTTCATCTTTGTCTGGGTGCAATTTCCAGATGCCTTCAGGTGCCTCGTTCGTCTTTACAAACAACTATACACAAGTACAAACAGGATGGGAATGTCCAGCCATCATACCACTCTGGAAGGAAACAGGTACTGTGTCCCAGACATTGAACGTGCTTTGGTCCGAAATGTGCATATCAACTCAAGAACAAAAGCAAAAGACCTGGTGAAGATGCTGGCAGAAGCTGGTAAGAGTCTGTTCTTATCCACAGTGAAATGAGTACCGTATCGACATGGGCTGAAAGGGCACTCTGTCAGGAAGAAGCCATTACTTCAAAAGAAACATAAAAAAAGCCAGATTAATATTTGCAAATCCATACAGGGACAAAGACCTTAATTTTTGGAGACATGTCCTGTGGTCTTACGAAAATAAAATTGAATTGTTTGGCCATAATGACCGTCGTTATGTTTGGAGGAAAAAGGGGAAGCTTGCAAGCCTGAGGACACCATCCTGACTGTAAAACACGGGGGTGTTGTGGGGTTGTTTTCCTGCAGGAGGGACTGGTGCACTTTACTTCACTTTGGGTATTTTGGCTAATGGCCTTAAACTTTTCATCAGCAAATGTTTTGACACTTGCTCCTTTTTCTTCATTTTGCACATTAGAGCTCTGCTCATAACCTGTCTGGCAGCACAAAATATAAATGCTTATTTTTTTCCCAGTCTCAAGATTTTGATTGGAAGGGTATGTCGACACATACCCAGGTACTGAATAGGAAAATTGAAGAACTGATTTCAATGTTTTAAAATTTAGGTAATGGACTTCCTGTTCCTATTAGACAAGATCACACACAAGTCAGAACAATGTAGCTTTCTGGATTGTTGTCATAATCATCATATTAAGGCAGAGTAGAAACCTGTTAAATCATAGTAATAAGACAAGAAATTAGACTTAAAGGCTTGCCACAGAGCTAAAATAAATAGGTAACACCTTAAATAGGTTAGGTTGATTATATGGGCTAGAAGTTGTTAGTGAGTGAGTGAGTCAGAGAGAGAGAGAGAGACATAGGGAGAGAGAGTACACTATGTCATTGTACAACCACAATGTGTTTAACCATCTTCCTCTTCAGAGGATTATTAGTTTTTACTATGCAGACTGAACTCATCACCTCACCCCTTTGCTTTTTCTTAGCTCATCATCTAGCTAATTATTCTCACTACAGGGAATGTTACAAAGGAGAACATCCTTCTATCTCCTGTGGACTTTCTGTTCTTTCATAAACTGTGCATGTGTGTGTTCTATGCTGGTCTTACTGCTAGACTTAGTGTCTGCTGCTTTACTCACTGATTTTACTTTAAACCCTTAACCATTAATTCTTATTGTCATGTGCAACTAAAAACTGCTATGTTTTTGTACTGTAATTTACTGGAAATTGGTATTTTATCTTTTTTAAATTTTTTTCTTAGCTCATTTATTATTATTATTTTTGAATTGTTTATTCTAACTTTTGATTTTGCGCAAACATTTTCCAATTGCATTGATTTTTAGGTATCAAGTATATATCTATATGACCTAATCATCAATTGTATTACGTTTATAATACTCACAATATTCATAATAGATTTTTATATTTGGTTTTCAGTTAGTTCTTTTATAATAATAAACCAGTTAGGCAGATAACCATGATTATGTAAATGATGACCAACTGGGTTATTCACTTGCACTTGAAAGGTTTATAAGGCCCCAGTCTCCAAATGTGGAGAATGAGCCCATGGATGACCAGGCTTATCATTATTTATTCCCTTTTGTTCCTTTTTGCATGGTCGACATACTTTTCATTGATATTAGTCACTCTTATATCCTAGAGTTTTGTTTGTTTTTCCAACATTATGCTACTTTGCAGGATCTACTTTCAAATGAAATCTGCACACATAATCAACACTTTTTTTTGTAATTTCAACCCATCTGTCTCTGCAACCTGGGAACTCACAATCCAATTCAAGAGGCATCTGCACTGCTGCTTGATCAGGCAAGATGGCAGCTGAATGATAAATGAATTAGCTGCTATTAAGCTTGTGTGGCTTAGTTTACAAAAACAGTAATGACACGTGAATACAAACATAATACTTATTAAATTGATGTGACAGATAATTGCAGTTTTGCTCTACAGACATTTTCTTGTGCTTTAAACATTTGCTACATTCAAATAGCTTAAAGCTCTGCAAGCAACTCGTTATAAAAGACACGTTAATGGCTTCCTTGGTGTGTGGACTCACTTTGATCATTGAAATTTACAGGTCCTGTAAAATCTGTAGTCACTCTGCACGTTTATTGGTATTTTATAAGCTTCTAATAATAAAGAGCAAATGCAAAAACCTTAAAATAATACATAAGAGTAAATATTAAATACATTTTAAGTGTACCCAAGAAAAAGAAATGCCACAACATAAAAATAACTTAACATATTTGTATTATGACTCAAGAGGACATTCATTCAGTTTTTGAGATATGTGTTTTATACAGCTTCTAACAAAACAAATACAAGCACAATAGATAACGGCAGACAAAATGACAATGACAGATTTTTTTAAATTATGTTATTTTCTCAGGAAAACTTTAAAAAAGAATGATGTGTCTTTTTAATGGGATTCTCTTGTGTACACATGCTTGTGTTTAGCCTTAGTGGTCTAGCTGTTCGCATTTTTAAAAGGACAGAGTTTCACAGAGGGTACTGTTGAGGGAGAAAAAAAAACATTTTTAATCAAAGCAAATAAAGAAGTTGCTTTACGAAAAAAATATTTTGGCAAAAGAAGGAAAAGCAGATAGGAAGTGAAAGGATGGTGGGCACATTTCCAAAGAGTTTTGTACCTTGTTTTAGATGTGTTCTTTTGTGTGTTATTTATCACAGCTGTATGCTGTGGAGAACCGTTTCATTCAAAATTAAATAAATAAATACTGTTATTAATAAATTATTAATAAATAATCCATGACATAAATAAATGTCCCCATGAACTAAAACAAAATTATTTTAAAAGGAAATTTATACCTTATTTGTTTATTTTTCATTTATTTTAAGATTTATGTGTTTATTTATTTCATTGTTTATTAATTTCATAATGGTGTTTTGGTTTATGACACTTTTATTTTGAAAAGCTACTTTACATATTTCATGGACTTTTTTTAATTTCATATTCTTATATTCAAATAAGGGGGTGGATTTTTCACTGTGGAGTGGGGCTGCCACTGGTCAGAGTGAAGCAAGCAGAGAGACCCTGAACTTCAGTGCATCTGCATGAGGGTGAAACATGAGAGCTATACGGGCTTGAACTGACATCCCCGGACAATGAAAGAGGTGGAATATCTTTGGAGCACGAAGGGAACTTGTCTCAGTTTAATCAAAAGCTCTTCACAACCTGCTCAAATCAACACAACCCAGCAATGACTACTCCAGAAGAACCACACGTTTCGAAATAAGAGCACATGAGCATAGCTTAACTCCCCCACTTACAAGGGAAAGCAAGGCCTCTCATTTCTAAACAGGGAACACAAATTATGTCAGGGATAACTACCTTGACACGACACCTGTACATTAGTTCAAGCCCTTATAGCTCTCAGCCTTGCATGTTCCACCCTCATGCAGATACACTCTGACCAGAGCCGCTGCACAGAGAAAACTCTGCCCCCTCATTTGAATATAAGAACATGAAATAAAAGGAGCCTGAAATAAAAACTGAGCTAAAAAATAAAAGTCCAAAAAAAAAACTGAACATTAAGAATATGTAAGCTGAGGCTTGGCTCCTCCCCCTCTAGGTGCTTTTATAAAACAGAAAACATCTACTGAAAGCCACACCAGGTCTGTCAGTAGAAGGGACTGTGTATTTCCAAACAGAAGAACTGCTTTTGGTCAGGCAGCATCTTTGGTGAGAGCTTTGGTGGAATATTCTTCCAGCTGAGGTCAGAAAGCATAACACTTACCTTTCTTTTAAAAGAAATTTAAAATTATGGTTGATGGATGGTGAAGTGTGTGATAATTTCCTCTGAAATTGTACCATATTTGGGGTTTTTTTTATTACTTTGTATTTTAATGTCGTATAAGTACTGTATTTTAATTATTGTAGTGCTCATGCCACCTGCCCAAAAGACTGTGGCTGAAAATTAGCCTTTTTGGCTAAGCTGGCATAATAACAGAAATGTTTAATAATATGCACTGTCCTTGTATATTTTAAACAAATAAACAAACTGGTTATGTGTCTTGTCTGAAATCTCAGTAAGAAAATCATAGGGCTGGTAATCAAAAGGGTGATGATTTAGAGACTCACTGTTGACACAGCCTTTCATTTTTTGTTACGCCACTCAATCTCGGCAAAAACATGTTTGTATTTAGCTCTTTAATAACAGCTAAAACTAACTATAGGCATGTTACTTTTAAAATTAATATATTGTTGTGGGAGAAAAAAAACTGTAGATATGATTCAAGGCAGCAGGCCCAGAGCAGAGTGTTTTCATTCCCAAAGTACAAGATTTCTCATGGGAGCAAGTTGATTTGTCAAAATATTTTCTATCCCAACTAATGTCTGTTGACATAAGTAAAGGTTACAAGTCTCTGTGTCTTGATAAATAAATACAGAAACATGTCCTGTGGTCTAAAGAAAATAAAGCATTTGACCATGATGACCATACATTTGGAGGAAAATTTGGGAAGCTTACAAGACTGTAAACACCATATCAGTCATGAAGTAAAGGGGTTGCAATCCTGCTGTGTTGGTGTTTTCTGCAGGAGGAATGAGTGTGCATCACAAAATAAGTCATGAGGAAAAAACATTACATGGAAGTATTAAAGCGATATCTCAAGACATCAGCCAGTGAATTAAACACACATTTTTTATTATTTCAGCATGTGCTAAGCATTGTCTAAATGGCTCATAAACATGTAGACTAAATTTGACAGATATTAGGTTAAAAATGGCCAGATTTGGTTTCAACTTTTATTTGGGTATTTAAATATAGACATGTCAGTGCCTCATCTGACATTTTTCTTATGGCAACAAACTTGAACTTGGTCTCAAATGATAATCCTTTTTTTTTTTTTTTTTTTGCTGTCTACCTTTATTGTTTGAAAACAGTTTAGTTTAAGATGCATGTTTCTGTCAGTACAGTGTAAACAGGGGTTGACGTAACGAATTACAAACACACATTACTGAAATTAAGTAGATTTTTTGAGTACTTGAGTATTTCTTTCAAGTGTGTCATTTTACTCATACTTAAGTACAATTTAGACCATGAAATCTACTTCATGACTTTTAAAATCAGATTTGCTGAGTACACCCAAAATTTGAAATAATATTCGCAAGAAACGTAAGAAGCAGGACTGTGTTATTGTCTTTATTCATGCTTGACTGATAAACAAGCCTTCAGTTACTAGGTGACAGCAGTGTACAAATTAATCAATGGGCTGCCTGTTCAAGCCAGAAGAAGGGAAGGCAGAAATTTTAGAGCGCAGGAATTCTTTGAAAGTTTGGATTTTGTTTGTTTGTTTGTTTGTTTCTATCGTTTTGGATTTGGTGATTGGTATAAACTGGAGTGTGACTAGATTGGGATGACAAGTCAGGTAGATGACGATGATGACATGGACTTTGATGACTGGGCTGTGGTAGGTAGAGGTAAGGTAAAAACTTTGAAAGATGACCTGGACAGAGAGCTTGGCAGTCAAAGCAGTAAGAGAAGTCTAGAGGAGTATAGTTCAGATGACGGAAATAGAGTGGTGAGAAGGAAGGTAATAAACAAGGCATATGAGGTAATCCTTAAATTCAGGAAAGAACACAATAACATGAGTCTAAGCCCTATAGAGGTATCTAGAGAACTAAAAAAGAAACTAGGTGAAGTGGAGTTTGTAAAAATTCTGCTTGATGGAAATATGTTGAGCAAATGTAAATCTGAAGAACAGAAAAATAAAGCTATGAAAATCAATAATATTTGCAGAAAAGTTGTTTGTGAGAGGAAAATTCTTGGAGAAAACAGTGATGTTATCACTGGTATTCCACTTGAAGAAGATCTGGAGAAACTTAAAAGAAATATTCATGGTGGTGAAGTAGGTAGTTTGAAAAGGTTGCTAAAAACAGTAGCTGGGGAAAAGATTTGAGAGTTTTTCTGTACTTTCAGAGTTTCATGGCGACGTTCTACCTGATAAAATAAAAAGAGGATTCATGAGTTTTCCTGTCAAGCCTTATATCCTTCCTCCTTTTCACTGTTACAAATGCCAAAGATATGGTCACATTACACATCAGTGTGTAAAGGGAAGCAAAGATTTGACAAATGTGGAAGAGATCATAGGTATGATGAATGTGGGACAGATGTACAGTTGAAATGTTGTAATTGTGGAGGTCTGCATAGTGTCGCTTATTGCAAGGAAAAAGGCAGCAGAAATACAATAAATGAATACAGTTAAAAACATTAGATATGCAGAGACAGCAAAAAGAGTGCAAGAAAAAAAGAGAAGTTCAAGGAAATCCACAAGTTTCTCCAAGACCTGGGCCAAGTCAAAGAGCAATGTCAGGGATGGAAATCACAATGGATAAATTAATTTTATTTATTGGTTATGGTATTAATTGCATTGAATAAGTGTAACAAAAAAATGAAAAAAAATCAAAAATCATTGTGAAAGATGCAGAAAAATTACTATCTGTGAAGGATTTATCTTGGGAATTGATAAACAAAAGGCTTGAACCATATGGGAAACCAGGTGGAGGAAGAATATGATTATTCTTCTACGGAACACAAGGAATTTAATAGCATATGGTCAAAAATTTAAGGGATATTTAATTTTTTTTTAATTAACCAGATATTATTTGTGTTCAAGAAACATGGCTTAAACCAGAATTAGATTTTGTGATAAAAGGATATGACATTGTTAGAAGAGACAGGGAGCAAGGAAGTGGAGAAGGGTGTGTAATATTTATAAAACAAGGAATACAGTATAGATTTTTAGGCGAAAGAAATATCTTAGAATGGACAGTGGTAGAAATTTGGATTAAAAATTAAAATACCAAGTTTTAAACTTTTATTATCCAAGTTAAAAACTTTATTTAGATCAAATGGAGGAAATGTTTGAAAATATAGAAGGGATTTATTGTGGAGATTTTCATTCTTCTAGTACTTTGTGGGGTAGCAGTAATGATGCCAATGGAAAGGTGGTAGAAGAAATAATGGATGTAAAAACTTGGTTTGTCTTAATGATGGAGAGGGGACAAGAGTTAATATTGGAAATGGATCTGAATCAGCAATAGACTTAACTTTAATATCAGAGAGTCTTGCAGGGATCAGTAATTGGAAAGTTTTAGGAGAGTCAACTATAGCAAGTGATCATTATCCTATACTAATTGAAATTGGTTTGGAAATTGGAACGTATGATAATGGAGATGTAGAAAGGGGATCTTTGGAAGTGCTGATTGATAAAAATATAAAATATTAAGTGATAAAGAAATGCAAAAAATTAATACTGATTTGGTTGTTGATCATTTCAATCTGTTTGTGAAGCCATTTTAGTATGGAGGACCGAAACTGACATAATTAAAAATAAAAGCAGAAATATATATATTTTATTTTTTCCTTTTCCTTACTTGTGCATTTTCGTGTGTGTGTGTGTATGTATATGTGTGTGTGTGTGTGTGTGTGTGTGTGTGTGTGTGTGTGTGTGTGTGTATGTATTGTTTTAAACAACATTGAATAATGCAAAAAAGGTTTATTGGGGAACCTTTTGTATTTCAGTAGGTAGAGAAACATACATTTCAAAGGTTTGGGGAATAATAAAACGAATGAATGGGATTAAAAGAGAGTATGGATATCCAGTTCTGAAAGAAGGAGATGTTACTGCATTAACAGAGGAAGGGAAGGTGAATATGTTGGTAAAAAACTTTGTTAAAGTTTATAACTGTAGCAGTTTAAGTGCAGAAGAACAACGGAGAAGAAATTGTACAATTAATGAAAATATTCATTTGCTAGAAGAAAATGTAATATCCATTGATTTATTAAATGTTTCTTTTTCATTTTCAGAACTGACTAATGCTCTTAGGAAATCAAAAAACTCATCTCCGGGGAAAGATATTTCTTACATTATGATAAATCAGCTTAGTAATTCATCTAAAAAGGTTTTACTGGAATTATAAGATCTGGGAAATAGGTTTTTTACCTACAGCATGGAAAGAAGCAATTATAGTTTCAATCCTAAAACCATGTAAAGGGCGTTTGAATCCAGCAAGCTATAAACCTATAGCTTTAACATCACATATGTAAAATAATGGAGAGAATGATAAATGAACGCTTTGTAGAGAAGATAAACATTTCAAAGTGGGTTAGGAAAGGCAGAAATACTATGGACCCCATTTTATGTTTAGGACATGAAATCAGAAAAGGGCAAGTTAAGGAGTGTGTGGTGGCTGTCTGATCTAGAGAAAGCTTATATGATGCAGAAGGAAGGTTTTTTAAATAAAATTAAAAGACGGGAATTACTGGTTCTATGTTTTGGTGGATAAAAGATTTTTAAGATTTTTACAAGATCAGTCAATACAAGTAATAAGACAAAGTTTATCATAAGTTTTTGGTTGAAAATGGTATCCCTCATGGCAGTATAGTGAGTCCATTATCCCCCCCCAATAATGATATTTGAAAATTTGATGAATGGAATTGTCATGGTTTTAGCTGTTTGTTTGACCCACATGCAGAATCACTCTCAGGAAACTCATGAAAAGTTTAAAGGGTTTATTTACAAACAAGGAATGGATTATGGCTATGGTAAGTGAAAAATGATCCAGGAGGGACTGGTTCAGGAACCAGGCAGCAGCAGGAGCTCTGGAGAGAACACAGGAAATGGTAAATATGATGAAGTTGATTGAGGTAATGTTTCCAGAGATGCTGACTTGAATGGTAGGTGTTCCGCCAGGGGGGTTTCCAGTGGTGGTCTGGGAGGTTAGAGAGTTCTTGGAGGAATCTAGTTGGTGGGTGAGTAACCAGAAGGCACGGCGGAGGGCGGACAGGGTTCGACCATGCAATGGAGGAACGAGGAAGAGGAACTAGAACTGCCAGGCAGAGTCTTGTTACCAGAGATTCTACTGAAGATTTGACTTCCAGTTGTTGAGTGAATGAGCCGGAGTGGGATCTGCACTCTCATCAGGGTAACCTTGGGAGCAGACCACAGACCGTAAATAACCTTTCTAAGAGCAAAGAACCAGCACGAGAACACAGAGCACTTGCTGTTTACCACATGGGCTAACACTCAGGCGTTGAAGGACTGGCAGCAGGCTCCTCATATACTCCTCAGGGATGAAGCTTATTGGCTGCAGGTGTGATCACCACCTGCTGAACAGCCCAGCACTGTGCTCAACGATGTCATCGGGTGGATGGATGAAGAAACTGCAAAGAAGTATGAGAACACTACCAGACCCCAAAAGGAATAGTTTTTTCTTTATTTGCTGATGATGGCGCAATCTGGAAGAGGGGTAAAAATTTTTATTTTATTGTTAAAAAGATACAAGAAGCAATTAATAAAATAGAAGACTGGTCCTTTAATCATAATTTAGAAAGGGTAAAGCAATTTACTATTTTGGGATTATGGTTAGATGAAAAACTTACTTGAAAAGTGCATATTCAAAAAGTAGTGGATAGATGTAAGAGTTTTAAATGTAATGAGGTGTCTGGTGGGGTGTGAGTGGGGAGCTGAGAGGAAAGCATTTAAATTAATATATACAGGTTAAATACATTCTGTATTTGATTACTGTAGTAAAGCATCTGGGTCAGCATCAGTTACATTACTTAAAATATTAGATAATATTCAGTATGAAGCTTTGAGATTATGTACAGGTGTCATCAGAACAACTCCAACATCAGCATTACAAGTAGAAATGGGAGAAATGCCACTCACTTCTCCTGAGAAGATTACAAATACTTTCAATTTACTGGTGTCATTTAAAGGGTCACAATGAAAATCATCCATGTCAAGAGATTTTGAAATCTAGTTCAGAAAAGGAGAAAATGAAATTAAATTCTTTTGGCTAGACTGCAGAAAACATGATGAAGGATTTTGAATTATTTCACATAAATATCAGTCAAACTGTTCCTCAATCACCAGTTCATCCATCTCTATTATCTAATAGTGTTGTTGATTTCACTTTGTTTGAAAAACCAAAAAAGAAAACTTTTCAGATCCTTATTGAGTACAAGAATATTTAGATCATGTAAAGATGCATCAAAAGATTTAAATGACAGAAATGATGGGGTCTTGGTTTGTTCAGGAGAGATGATGGGAATTATTGTAGCTCGGAGATGGATCAAGGAAGTTTGTCCTTTAAGAAGTGTAATTTGGTCCGATTCAAGTTCATCATTATGTTCACTGAAAAATAATCATTCAGACAGCAGACCAGATGTTTTATTAGAAATTCAACTATTAATTTATAGAATTCAAGCAATGGGTTTCATAGTTAGTTTTACATGGATATCGTCACATACAGGAATAAAAGGAAATGAGTTGGCACTGATGATAAGAGCAAAACGCTCATTGAGAGTGAGGTGAGAACACAGCTGTGGATTTCCAGGAAGCTTTTCTTCCTTCTTTTGTTGTCTATGAAAACTGTAAAGACTTGCCTTGCTTGCTATGTTACCTTTTAAACTTGAAAATACAAACAAAAAGCAGGCCTTTATGGGACTAAAGCAATATGTTCAATTCAATGCACTTTTTGTTTTTTTAAGATTAATTAATTAATGTCTGCTGGTTCTATTAAAGAGTCAGGTTTAATTCATTGAAAGTCACAGTATATATAAGATATTCTTTTTTTTATTAACAACCAAAGTCTATTCAGATCAGCATTTCTTCTATAATGCCATCAAGGTCTTGAATGGCTTGAGACATTTAAAAACTTCAATATCTTTGATGTTTTGAGGTATTTCAAACTCTATTCATAGTTAATATGCACATAGCCAGGGGTTAAAAACTGACCTAAATTAGATATTCTACTTCCTAGCTGAAGGACACTAAGACCTTTCTAAAAGGGGTAGTTTAATGAAATCTAAATGTCTAACCACCAAGAAAAAAAACACTGAATTATTGGGTACACAACTAATGCTGGGAAAGTAAATCGCATCCTTCTAGGGTCTTTTCATTTTTTGTGAAATAGTTTTAAATAAATTAAATTTGTTCTGTATAAGATATAAAATTTAACACTTATTTCAGCTGTGTGAACAGCCAGTAGGCTGACCCTGTGAAGCCACCCGTGAGTTTGCTCCTTTTCCCTCGTTTTCTGCTCCCACCAACTCTGTGAGCATGTTCTAACACGATGCATAAATTCAGAACCAATTTTACACCACATTGACTGAGCTTCACTTTCCAAACAGCTGTACTGGAGCACTTGAATCCTACTCAACTCTCATCCAGTTTAAGTGCACCAGACCAAGAGAGTGACTCTAGCTTCCAATACAGACTTTCCACTCAGACTTAATAAAACTTTTAATCATGCCCAAAATATTTATAATGCAGGCAGTTTTTTTATAAGCCACTATGCAACACATCAATAAAGTGAGTGAAAGAGAATATTTCATCTGGCATCCATCAGCATAAGTAAAGGTATTCAGTTTTTCCTGAGGGATATATATATATATATATATATATATATATATATATATATATATATATATAAACAATGCCAATTTTTCAGGTTTCCTCACTTGCAAAGAATGGAGAGGTCTGTAATTTGTATCGTAATAATCGTAGGTACACCTCAACTGTGGGAGACAGAATCTAAAAACAAAAATTAATTAAATCCCATTGTAGGATTTTTTTTTTTTTAATAAATTATTTGAATTTTATTGCATGAAATAATAATATTGATCACCTCTTAACCAGCAAGACTTCTGATTCTCACAAACCTGTTTGTCTTTACGCCCTCCTTATTTTCACTCATTACCTGTATTAATTGCACCTGTTTGAACTTACCAGTATAAAAGACACCTGTCCACACACTTCAACCTCTTCATAAATTTCTGTATGCAAAATATTTTTAATTAGTCTGATGCATTATTCTAATCTTTAAAAGAATAAGCTGCTGTGTTTTCTGCTTTGTTTTTAGAATACAATGGAGGTATTCATACTGAACCATCAAGTTGCATATATCTCAAATATATCTCATGTATCTCTGTTTTTTTAGTACAGTTTCCAATAGAAAAATCATCTTCTGGTGCATCCTTATAAGTAACACTAGTTTGTTTGTTTGTTTGTTTGTTTTTTTTTTATTAAAAATGCTCTTAGCTTTAACACAGAGAGAAGTCAACCATTTTACCAAAGATTCTCTTCACAGGATGACTTATGTCAAACCAGATACAATTACTTCACATTTCATCCTATTGATGGGTATAGTTAAAGTCCTGTTTATATTATGTGGATAAGTGAGTGTATATTTGGATGTAAGGTTTGCAAATTAGTAAATGTTAACAAAAAACACTTGTCTTAATTAAACTAGATTTTATTTAGATAATAATTTTTAAATGTACTACAGAGACACATTTGGATATGGTAAATCTGAGCTCACAGATGGTTGATAATGATTTGAGATGAGCGGACTAGGGTGAGGTAAGAGAGAGAAGGGAGTATTGCAAAAATGACTGAAAATCTAAAAGGAATAGCATGTATTGTATGAGGGTACACACATTTTGAAAAAAAGACTTCTTGAAAGCGTGTATTTGCCTTCCTTAAATAACTGCCAAGTCCCTCCCTCTTTTAAAGCTGCTGCTCTGAAGAAGCCTGTTAGGATAGGTTTTAGAAAGAAGCTCTCCAAACTGTACCTCGATGTTATTTTTGACCACACTGTCCAAAAAGACATTTCAGAGACATCAGGGAAAAAGCTCGGTCAGCTTGTTAACAGAGGGCAGAATGTTCCCTTTGAAGAACAGGAATTGGAAATTGATTGACTGTGATAACGTAAACAGAAACATTCAGAGACCAGAGTAGTCGCTACAAAACTATAAATATGATGAGTTTGACAGTGTGACGAAAATAAAGTTGTAAACAGAATAGAGAAGCAGTATGAACTCCCTGACAGCAAGAATTCAAGAAAGACTTAATATCTTCCATATTGAATTTATGAAAATCCTAATTAAAAGGTTGGGCATCTAACTTTACTCAGACATGTTTTATTGGCTCTGTAGATCTAAGATATTCTGCTGATTTATAAAAACTTTTGGGCATATATGAAAATAAACCCCCATCAAGCCTAAGCGTTGCAGAAATACATTTCTTTTTCTGCTAATTAGTCCTATGTTGCACATTGGCATTTTCTGGCTGAATTTGTGTCATTCCAGCCGCCTCCACTGTGTTATAACAATGCTAATATTTGACTGTGGCACACACATACATACATACATACATACATACATACATACATACATACATACATACATATATATATATATATATATATATATATATATATATATATATATATATATATATATATATATATATATATATAATTATTATTATTATTATTTTATTATTATATTTAATGTGTCCATGAAAGGGTTTAGAAAACCTCAATAAATTTATTTTGATGAATAAGCAAATACTTTTGGCAATATAGTTGAATTCCTCGGTTTTGCAACTTTTTTTATTTTTACTTGTATCATTATTATTGTCAGTAGTAGGAAGCTATATCATTACTATTATTTTTTTGTTTTATTTGTCATGGTCATCGTTTCCTTGGTTCCACCTTTCTCTTCGTCCTTCTTTCTCATCTGTCTCTACAGTTGTCATCACCTGTCTAGCCTGCTACCTGAATGAGGAATAGCCTGTCATACCAATAATTTAATAAAGTATACCGTGCAGCTGGGTCAGTGTGTCATTTTCCCCCTTTGTAGAGCTAATTTGCCTTTATTCCCCTTTGGCAGAAGGAGATTATCAATAACATACATTCTTTATCAGTAAATTACAATGCTATTGAAAGATTTGTAATTGCACATGGCCTGTTGTTTTCAAACTTTTATTTCTGTTATTTATCATGATTTTTTGCTTATAGATAATGAAAACATGACATTTAGGATTTGAATATTTCATCAGACCAATTAAAAACTGAAAATCTGTTAAATACATGCTTAAATGAGGTTATTTACAAAAGGTACTTTCAATATGACAAACGAGCCACATCGGAACATACATTTTGATTTACTGAATGTGACTGCATGTGATACTGTTATTTTTAAGGGAAACTGGGACATGCATAATTGATACAGAATTGGATGAGCTCACTCGAGGTTTTGTTTTTTTCTTTCACACCTGAAATAATGCTAGGAATTAATTTAACCTAAACATTATTTATATTTAGTTTCCATCAGCTTTAAAATGCCTTTTAACTGTTTTAGAGAAATTGATTATATATCAAAGGGTTAAGAGTTTATAAATCCTCAGAATGGCAATTATCACTTTAAAGCAACGCCCTGTGAGAACCAGTAAAAAAAAAAAAGTGTTTTGATGCTTCGTTGGCATATTGGTACAAACAAAGCTTCTCACATCGTCTATCTTGCTGTCACCTCATCACAAATGTGCTCTCAGGCACATGAACATACGCCATAGATGTGACACAATGTGATTAGAAAATTGAGCTCCAGAGACAAAAGGCTCCCCAATCAAGCTAGGAAGGACTTGAGAAGAGTCAAAAATCAAGTCTCTTAACAATTAATCTGCAATTTTCTCATATTAGTACACTGTAATTATCCAGTGTTGGTCTTTTCTCTACATGACACCTGACTGAGGAAGCATAGAATAATTTCTCATGGCAACACACGTTGAGCCTAATTAATAAAGTTTTTGGGGGGGGGTTTGCCTGTTTTTGTCTCAATGTTTCTTTGGCAGTGACTGGAGGTGTGTATGGTCCCCAAGAGGAATCAAGTTCAGAGCCTGAAGATGACAATCAAATGAAGTTTTACACAGAGCAGAATAGAGGACGAAGGCGCAGCAAAGGTAAGGAAAAAATACAGGTGGAATTCTCTGAGCCTTGTGATAAATATGTCATATGCTAAACACCTGACTGTGCATAGGAGGGGGGGTTCCCCTTACCCATTGCTTACTTGCTGAGAATGCAATAAAAAGCAAAAAATGAAGGAATAAAAAAACAGTAAAATGTGTTTGAAAACAAATGAATTCTAATGTTGGTGTGACTGAATATGAAGGGGAATAATGATATATATGACATACAGCAAAGAGAAATGAGCCAAGACATTTCTGGAATTGTCAGCATAGCTTGAAATAGGAAGGAGTTGTGCACGCTCCCTGCGGTGTGTAAAATGCTATTTTATAGCACAGCCAATGACACTCAAAGGAGATATATGAGCTCATGTAAATGGAGTTTCTGTGATGATAATGAAACTTAAGTCAAATGACTTGGACCGCAGACGTGTTTTTAACTTCCATGACATGACCACCTGAAGACTGTATTGGATGTGGATATTCATATTCAAGATCTAGAGGAAATGAAACTCATAGTCTGTGTGTGTCCTCCTGGATATCAACATATAAAAAACATGGGGAAAAAAAAAAATATCTGTGTTTCTACTCTGCATCTCCTTGGTTACAGTTTGCCTGAAACCTTATAGCTTCATGAGTATGTATGCCAATGTTGTTCCTCTAAGGAAAAGTTATACATTTCTTATGCCTTTCCAGCCTTGCTATTCTCCAATTAAAATAAGATGGAGAAAGACCAATCTTGCTGCAGTACCACTGCTGTCCCAAATAATATTCAGTTACTATATTTGTGGCTCCAGTGAATGGTCACGCAGTGGAAATGGATGGGTAGCAAAGTCATAATCTTTGAGGTAATGAACTAATGTAACACCACTCATCATATGGTTTTACTGCTACACAACTTGGGTACTACTTAGCAAGCTGACAGAAAAACAAGCACATAAGTAACTAAATGACTCAGTTATTGTTTCTACACTTAAAATTATTTTTAGAACATTCAAAGGACCAAGGGAGCACTTTCTTGCTAATAATACAAATAAAGAATTTCTAAATAGTAGGCATCAATGCTAAAATTGGTATGTATTGACTAGGTAAAAAAAATACGTTTATATCCTCTAAATCAGATTTTGGACATTGTATCTGATGTCTAAACATATAGCTGTGATCAAATCAGTCATGATAATCATGAAATCATGAAAATCATGAAAAAAATTAGTGAAAGCAGCTGTGCTCAAACTCAGGATGTCATTACCAGATTGGGTACACATCAACACAGATCTTCCTGTGCAAATGATATTTAAATCCAAGCAACTTTTGCTTCATTGAAGCATAGACAAAATATTTTACTCTAAATCAGAGTTACATATTAACATAAGATAGACTCAGATAGATAGACATAAGAGGGACTCTGTGGGCACTTACTGAATAAGACTAAACATTTTTATGAATTGTATTTCTTTGCACATTGACCTGAGTGGGATTGTTAAATTTTCTACTTAACCTTACTCATTTTATAAACTACTTATTAAAAGTCATAAAGTTAGCTTTTCCTGCTTTTATCAATTGTTACATTGCTTCATTACTTCACAACAATTTAGCTTTTACAAGTTATTCATAGGTTATTTATTTATTTTGTGAATGTGTGTGCTTGATTTATTCGTCATTGAGCCAGTCAGCCATTAAAAACACACCCTCAAAAAGACTTAATAATGAGTTGATAAAACTATGGTCTGTTCTCATTGACATTCTGAACACCTGTGCAAATCTAAACACCATGACTGGGTAGCTGTGTAGACAGAGGCGTTTAGCATATAGGAGGGCCTGTGGCATAGAATTTAAATAAGTATAACATTCGTCCTTGTGTTATAGTGTTAATGCAGCCATGACAAGGACAAACATTTTAAGTCAAAGTGTGTGAATTCAGCTAATTGGATGTGGCAGATGCTACATATATTTGCTTTTTCTCTTGTTTGTTTAACTTGCAAAATTTATAGAAAACATGGTCATATTGTTTATTAAATTATGTGAGAAATTAGTATGACGTTAGTATTTAATAATTAAACACTAAATTCTGATATCACATAAGGAAGCTGATCAGATTCATTTTGATTATGCCCATTAGTATTTTTCTTGCTGTTCTTCTTCACTTGCCTGTTTGTAATTAATCATCTCCTTCAAAAAGATGTCTACGTGTGTCCTTTATGACTATAGAAAGAAGTTTGAGTTACATGCAGAAACTCTGCATGTAACTTAGGAAAATTTGACAACTATATTCTTTAAACATATGCTGTAGTTGATACATTTCTGTAATGCAATTTTTAAGTCCCAGCAATGTTTCCCCCCGAACTGTTGCATCACCCACTACTTCTGCCAAAAATGATTGCCAGGCAGACAGACTGATAATTAGTAGAATCGGGGTGGTTTGCGCCAAACTATGGCTCAAACACATTAAATTGAACCCTTTGCAACTCAAATGCAAGCTGAAAGTTCATTAAATGGGAATAAATACATTTTAAATCAAACAGCTTGTTTTTTTCTTTTCAACCACTCATTAGTTGCAGATTTGCCTTCCTTTGTGGTTCACTGTGAGTGTTTGAGAGGATAAACTTGTTTGGTTTTTGCCCATATTGTAAGTGTTTGCCACCGTGAGCATACATTCTTTACTCCACTTAGTAAGCTTTTACGGTAATTGAGGGACCCCTTCAGAACCCTACTGACTGCCCTGACCCCAAAGGATTAACTGCACTGCCTCTTCTGCTGGAGACAGCTGTTGTTTCTGTAATCTTAAGTTTGTCTCCACGGTTTTAACCTTGTGCGGCACTTTACTACCCCCGAACTTCTGACAAGGTTTCCATCATTGTGAATTTAATAGGTCATTTATCTAACAAAACAGTTCTTTAAGAATCTTTGACATATCATTGCTAATTCAATCAGTTTGAAGATTTATTTCAGATTTGTTTTTCAAATTGACAGTCCTTCCAACATAACTTTAGCCATTATTAGATTAAAATATATTTTAATAAGATCAATATTTTAGACCTTGAACTATTTTATTGGAGTAATACAAATGCAACTGTTACCATTTAATTGCAATATTTCTAAGCCACCACAGTAAGATTCCGGTAAACCTCTTTTTAAGCTGTCACGTTCTGTCCCATGATAGATATTAGCAGGCTAAGGTTAAGCAGCTAATTTCATTCCATATAGTCCAGCTTGGAAATATGATGCCTGACAGAGCCAAAGTGCCACAGTAACTACCAATCTATAACCCTGTCACTGGCGATAAAATAACTTATAACACTTGCAAATAATTCTAGACTACTGCGCAGAAGCTGTGGTGTCAGAGGCTCCTCGCGGTTTTCCTGGTTTCGATTCCTGGTCTCGGGCTGTTTGCTGCATGTCTTCCCCTTCTCCCTCCCTCTTATCTCCTGTTCATTTACTGCTCAATAAAGGCTACTAGAACCTAAAAAAAAAAATCTAAAAAAAAAAAAAAAATCAACCGGGCAGATATAGATTTGTTTAATGTTCTTTTCATTAGTTAAATGTGCAGCATTTTGCTCATCTGAAAAAAACAAAAACAAACTAAACCCATCTCTGTTTATTTTTCTTTCTCTCTTTATCTGTACCTTTAGGCCACTCACAAAGTCCTCTGAATAAGGTCACCCTGACACTGATTACCATCAGCACATGTGTCATCGCCATTGTCTATGCTACACACGACTCCTGCCCCCTTACCGTCAAGGTTACTCTCCATGTGCCAGAGCATTTTGTTGCAGATGGTAAGTAAGCTGACTGGTGAAAAGATCCAGAATCCAAATCATTGTGCATTTTTAGCTACTAATGGTAGAATATGTTTTATTGCAAGGCAACATTCAGTTCTTAAAGACACAATACACAATACTGGGATCATGAAAATTGTATCAGAAATGAGATTTTAGAGAAAACAAAGGATCCTTTATTTTGTCAAATAGAGTAAAGGCTTCACAAATCACAAACTCCAGACTTTAATATTTTCAGTTTTCATGATTTTCTCATTCTAAGGTTGTCCTTTTGCAAAAAGAGCATTGAAATTCCTCTTTTAAAAATGTCCTTCAAGTTCTACCATTTATTTCAGAACAGTTTGTTTCAGGTTTGACCAGTCAAATCTATTTTAGATGATCAAATACAGTCCAGATTCTTTAAAACAAAACATTGAAATGGCCATTTCATTTAGAGCAAAATAGTAAACAGTAAACATATTAGCTGTGTGTGTCAGTCAGTCAGAGTATTCTGAAAGTGATTACAAATTGTTCATCTTTTGTCAGTCACTCTGTCAATGTTTCTTTTTTCCTACTTAGTGCCCAACATGTTCCAAAACAAACAATTATAAAACTTCTGGGTGTTCTTTTTCCATCCTCACCACAGCACTGAGACTGCTCTCGTCAAAGTGTTCAGTGATATCCACACAAATGCAGACTGTGGAAGAACCACAGTGTTGGTTCTGTTGGACCTCAGCGCAGCATTTGACACTGTTGACCATGATCTGTTGTTAAAGTGACTGGAGAGCTGGGTTGGACTCTGGTACAGTACTTAATCAGTTCGAATCTTACCTAAAGAACAGGGATTTCTTTGTGTTGACAGGCAACTTCTCATCGGAGCAGACAGAAGTCACATGTGGAGTACCCCAAGGTTCAATCCTGGGACACCTCCTATTTAATATCTACATGTTCCCGCGAGCTCAGATTATAACAAGTAACAAGATCAGCTACCATATCTATGCAGATGATACACAGTTCTACATTACGATGTCACCATGTCACTCCGAAGCCATCCAAGCACTGGACAGATGCTTAAAACAAATCAATGCACGGATGTCCCAAAACTTTCTCCAGCTGAACAGAAACAAAACTGAAGTTATTGGACCCAAAGAGGAATGATCTGGAGTCAGTGCGCAGCTTCAGTTATTACAACTGAAAACCGAAATCTGGGTGTAGTGATGGATTCAGACCTGAACTTTCAGAGACACAAAGACAGTTACAAAGTCTGCCTTCTATCACCTGAAGAACATTTCCAGAATTAAAGTACTAATGTAATCAACAAGATCTAGAGAAACTCATCCATCTGTTTATCTTTAGTTGCATTGATTATTGCAACGGTGTCTTTACAGGTTTGTTTGAGGAACACTGCTGCTCATGTTCTCACTAAGACCAGGAAGATCGAGCACACCACCCCTGTTCTATAGTCCTTACAGTGGCTACCTGTAGCTCAGAGAATAGACTTTAAAATACTTCTGTTAGTTTATAAATCACTGAATGCCTTAGCACCAAAATACATTAAAGACCTGTTGTCATTGTATCAACCTTCCAGACCACTCAGGTCTTCTGGTTCTGGTCTACTCTGCATCCCCAGACCCAGAACCAAACATGGAGAAGCAACTTTCAGCTTTTATGCACCACTAATCTGGTATAAACTCCAAGAAAACTGCCAAACAGCCAACACACTGAGTTCATTTAAATCAAGACTAAAAACCCACATGTTTAGAGCTGCCTTTGATTAGTAGTAAGCAGAACATTGATCAATATTTTTAAACTATGTTTGCTTGATGATATTTGCTTGACGACCTTTATGATTTTAATGCACTGATATTTGCTCGATGAGTTTGATGATTTTCATGTATATTTGCTCGATGATTTTGATGTTTTTGCTGTATACTTGATTGATGTTTTTATGATGTGATGCACTTTGAACTGCCTTGCTGCTGAAATGTGCTATACAAATAATCTTGACTGACTGGACTTTAATGTTCATGTAACAGAGTATCAACCAGCTGACTTCTTAATACAACAGGGCAACTCAAGGTCTTTGTCTTTTCTTACTTCAAAATAAGTGTTTCAAAAATGGAAAGTCTGCACTTTACATTTGGAGCTCATAATAACACTTGTATCATCAAACAGTTATGCTGAACACAACTAGATACATCACTCCATTAAACAGATTTCACTTTGACAAGAAATTTTGTAACATTTCTATATTGTCAGATCTAATGCCAGGAAAACTCATGAAACCCTTTTATTTTGGATGTTATTTTATAACAGTTCAACCCAAAATTATTGATACCCCTGGCAGATTAAAATTATTTTCACTTAGCCAAGAACTTTATTTCTGATAGTAAAGCAGTAAGGCTGCTCTCAAAAGATGATAAAAGTATGTAAAAGGCACACAGCATTTTCCCTACCATTATCCAAGGGGAGTGACCCGCCCCACTAACATGAACACCTGCCCCCCTAAGAAGACCAACATGTAGTAATTGTATGTGTTCACAGTCAGTCATTAATTTCATTAGCCTTCCTAAATAATCCCAGATGACGTTGTGAGATATTTCTGTTCCTACATGGTCGCTCCTTTACTTTCAGCTGGTTGTGCACCTCCAAACCTTTGTAACGTAGCGTGAAATGCGTTCACCACCAAATAAAAAGTTTTGACCTGGTTTGGCTGTCGGAGGGGAAATACCACAACCCCTCCCCCTCCCTTGTTGTATAAGACTGAGCTTATTAAGGAAATACATACATGATAGTTAGATAGAGACAGAAAAATACAGTAGGTAAAGATTGAAAGATGGGGAGAGACGGATAAAAAAGATTTTATATAAATGGATATATATATATATATATATACAGTACATATAAGATGAATGAAGAACATTTTCGAGTTTGTTTTTCTTTTTTGCTTAGGAGTGTTCTGTCAAATATGAAGACATATTTAAGACATGCTCAAGTTCTTTTTAAATACATTTTAAAAATATTTTGTTTGTATTAATGGTTATTACATTGATTACAGCAATCAATTGTTCTACAGAGTGATTGCTGTTATTAAAAGAAAGTAGGACTGCACTGATTGGTGACATATAACAATATGTATTGGCATTACAGCAGTCAAATCCTTTTTATATTCTCATAATTAAGCTTCTTGCATGTTTCTACTGGTAAAATGATGAGCTCCAAGTCCTTGAGACTGAAAGGTCTCCTTGCTATCTTCCTAATCCTGAACTCCTATGGCACAGTTTCAGCACCTAAATTAAGACTATTGCGCACACAATAGTGGCTGCTTCCTTGACACAGGAGTCTATATCCATTCCAAAGCCAGCTACTAATCTGATAGATGGGCCGGCACTGGTAACCTAGCAGTCGGTGCTGGCAAATGAGGAGACTTCTCACTTGTGTTAGCACTGGAGAGGCTGATGACTAGCATGTCTTGGCTGGTCATCCACTGGATTGCCTTCTTCCTCTGCTGGCCATTAACACGGATAGGCTAGTGTTAGCATTGGATAGGCCGGCATTAGCATTGGATAGGCTGGGATTAGCATTGGATAGGCTGGCAACTAGCCTGCCTAGACTGGTCACCCACGACTTGTACTTTCTTTTTTGAAGGAAACTTTATCAAGGAAAATGGTTGGCATACAATATCTGTAAGCGACATACCTTAGATCCATTGACCTGTGTTCTTATGACACAGTTTACTGTAATCCAATGTGAGACCAAGCATAAACATACTGTATCATAAAAAGCTTAAATTGTTTTCTGATTGAGGCTTGGCTAAAGGACGATTCCAGCTCATTTTTCACCACCTTAAGGAAAGCAGAATAATTAAAAACCTAGTTTGTGGTTTGTGAAACCTTAATTTGATTTGTGTACATACTAATATGGTCCTTTTATTGAACTTTCATAGATCCATTTAATGGATATAACTAACCAAGATGTTAAATTTGATCTTTTTATTCATGAAACTATATTCACTATGGTAGTAATATTAATAGCCTAGCATTACATGCATAAATGTTGCTTCTTTAAAACCAACCCAAATTTCATACACTGGAAGAATTGAGTTAAATTTGTTTTAAAAGTGCTTATTTTTTGTGAAGTCTAAAAATGCATTTAGGGTGATCTGCTTTTTGAAAACATTTATATTTCAATTTATTGTCCTTAATATTATGTTGAATATACATAATATATTCATAATATATTGCTAAATTTTAGATTCTTTTTTTTTCTTGTAAGTCTGTAGTTTGAACAATTTGAATATATCATGCAAGCACACACACAGACACTATCTTATCTAGCTCGAACATCTTATAGTTGCAGGGCTGAGCAAGGCTTCTGAGCGGTGAGATCCAAACCTTAATTGCCGTTTTACTCTATGAGCAAATAAACAAAACAAAGCAGAAGCTTAGTAGTTCAGTACATTTGGACTCTAGTCCCAGTTCAGGTGACGAGGAAAAATTTCAACTGAGTCCTAAGATGGCGGTGCAATCATCCGTCTGTTGGTCCAATGAACAACATCCAGGAGAAGGAAAAGAAAAAAATATATAATCTAAAGACACTCTTTTAACAGTCTAATAACACTTAATTTAGTACTAGTCTTCACATCCAGACCAGAATGATAAAGAGGCAGTCCACATAGTAAGCTGAATCAGCTAAACTGTGCTTCCTGTGCAACATTCACTTAGCTAGCAAATGCTAACTGTTTAGTGCTATACTGCCTCAAAGTGCAAAAAACATATAAAACTGCAGGACAAACTTTGGGCTGTAAATGTCCATAAGTAGTCCAAAAATCATTAAACAAGTGTCCATTACTTGACATTGGGTTAACGATCAGTAAACTTATTTAATTACTCAAAGCTGCGGCACACACGTTGCCTCCTGTGTGTGTCTTTTTCCTGTCACTGCCTTCAAGCTCTGCCTACACAGACTGCCGCACTTCCTTTAGCTTTTCACAATAAAACGAAAATAAAATACATCAAAAGGATTTTATGCTTTGCTTGCTTTTACCTTATGCCTATGTATTTCAAGCAGTTTTTAAGCCTTTTACAACATACATGATATACAGTTTTAGCTGTATTTATAACATATTTAACTTAGAGTTTTTTCATCTATTTAAAACTGTAACATAACTTATGAATTTTATCAATGCACCAACATATTTGTCTGGGTTACACTGATATTGTATGCCAACCATTTTTTTTAAATAAAGTTTCCTCTAAAGAAGAAAGTAGTTGTCACATCCATTCTCAGTCAGATTTAAATCTGGACTCTAGCTGGGTCTAAAACAGTAATATTACTTATAATCAGAACACACTTGTTGGTAAAATTAAAAGATTACTTTAAAGTTAAATCTGCCAGTGATATGGATAATTTTTGGCTGAGCTGTAAATCAAATAACCTCAGTTGGCAATGTATGTATGCTGTCAGAGCTACGAGACTGAGCTAAAAAAACTGACCTAAAAGTACAGAACTTTCCAAACTTTTACTCCATTCTAACACAAGTCATCCATATTTGTTGTAACGAGGTAGGGCTGGAGTTGAAGGGGTTTGGGGCCCCTTACTGAGTTGTACTGAACTTAGCCCTAATATATCCTTATGTTTGGTCCCCCTGCACTGGCATTTATAAAATCCCTCTATGAAAGCTCACTTTCAAAGAATATAGCACCAACTATATGTCAACCATAAACTCCACACCGTTTGCTTGGCTCATGCATGCTCAATGCGAACTTTCAAAAGCGCAACTATAACTCAGCCTTGAGTGCCTGCAAGTGCTTCGGAGGTGGGAGGATCCTGGCAGCTCTCACTGTTCGCTGTTACTGCAGTACTATTGGTGCATTCCCGTTTTGTCATCAAAGTCTCCAATAAACTAGAGAAAGTTGCTAGCTTTGTTGGTAGATTTGTTGGTAGTCATTTTTTGAAAGAAAAAGTCGCTATAGGGGTCAGAAAAGTTGATATATATATATATATATATATATATATAAACGACAACGTAGATAAGTAGGCAACAGTTCTCCCTATATAAAAACGACAACGTAGATAAGTAGGCAACAGTTCTCCCACTTCAAGCTGATGCCATGTTCTTCTTTGCTTTATGGCAGTACTGCTGCACTTTGCAGTACTGCTGTTTGTTGTTTCAAGACAAGTCTGACTCTGTACCACCACATAACACTGCAACCTAACTGTTATTATTCCTATTTGGGTTTAGAAAAAAATATGCATACATATCCGATCCCTGATCGGGATGCAACACCTGATACCGATTGAGTATGGAACCATGTGCTCAAGCCCGATTTTCAATCATGTCACATGATCGGATCGGGGCATCCCTACTGTAAACAACCACCCTCCACTGTGAAGAGAGAAGTGCTGAGCCAAATGAGGTGGCTGTTAATGTTAACTCAGTATTTGGAAGGATGGCCAACTGAATTGCTTCATTCACTTCCACTGCTACAATTGCAAAAACTACAGGTAGACTACAATTCTAAAGGCTGAGTTACAGTTGTGCTTTTGAAAGTTCGCGTTGAGCGTGCGTGAGCCAAGCAAGCGGTGAGGCGTTTATAGTTGACACGAACATTGGTGCCGTATTCCCTGAAAATGAGCCTTCAAAGAAGGACTTTAGAAATGCCAGTGCAGGGGGACCTGCTCTGCAAGAGCACCTCCCAAATAGTCCAGTGTGAGTGAAAGGTGTGTGAGCCGTGCTGAGTTACAAAAATTCAGAGGTGCACAATCGGGGGCCACAACAGCGCGCAAGGCCAATGGGCAGGGGTGGGGACAGTGTGTGGGGGGCCGTGTTCAATGTGTCAACTATAAATCTAGCTTAAAACAGCACAGAAAATTGATGTCACCATTCACAATTTCTAATTCTGTTTGCTGATTAGCCTGGTAGAAATTCTACTGGAGGAATCCATTTCAGTGGGAGAAACCCCAGAAGGAGCACTGAAGGAAGACCTGAATTGAGTGAAATTGCACAGGAAGGCAATGGCCAGGCTAGTAGGTGGTGGAGGACCTTGAATTTTTTTCACAGATTATCTTTCTCATACCATACTGTCACGACATACTGAGTTTAAACAAATATGTAAAAACAGAATGTTTTTATCAAAATTACATATTGTAGTTTTAACAGAGAATGTGTGGATTGGACAAATGAACGCCTGCAATGCTTTTTGACTTGGAATAGTATGTTAAATGTAGACATTTTTGGGGCATGCTGCAGTTTTTCAAATAAGAATCAACAAATAGTCCAGTGACAAATCAGCCTTTCTTTTTTTATGTACTTGCATTAAAACCTTAACACCCTCAATTGTGAATTCCGGTTTAGTATTCAAAAGTTTTTTACTATTCAAAAGAGTGCAGCTAATGAAGTACCAAATATTTCCAACTATTCAATAAAAATAAACTCTTTCACTAGAAGAAAAAATACAGCAAACATTGGAAAAATAAAACTAATGTGCAAAAAGCTTCTAATAGAAGAAAAGAAAATGATTCACTGCCTCAACCAATAACAGAGATATTTGCAGTCATTCAACTGCTGAAAAGCAACATGCTTGAAATATAATAGACCTTTTCAAGTTTGTTTTGTTGAACTCAGACTATTCACTCTGCATTCTCCCTTACATTAATACTACAGACTGACATATATTAAACTGTCCTTATAAAAGAAATCAACTTTGTCTTTCAAGGCAAAATTTAAATCAGTCAAATACATCATGTGTCAATGCTGATCACATTCTTTCAGATTCCATGCACAAGCATGGCTCTGTAAGCATCTGTGGACACCTGTGATCAAAAACAATAGATCAGATTTAGATTACTCAGTGGCTTTGGCTTTAAGGTAAATTTAGTCTTTAACTATGTTAAGATATCACAGTATAACATTAAGTGAGAGGAGGATATAGAATATGGTTTAGGAGTTAAGTAAAGTTAAGAGGGAGTAAATAGCCAAGGTAATTTAACTAATGATTGCCAATGTGTTTAAGAGCTCTCCATCCACGTCTCAGATGATCAGTTGATGATCAGCGCACTGTTGTGGCCCCCAATCTGTTGACACTACTCGTTTCTTGTCCACCCACATTTGCAATTCTCTATTTGATTTGGTTATTGTGCATTTTCTGTTTTCAATATATCAGATTACTGTACTCATTGTATTTTTACTGTTGTCAGCCTGCGTGTGTAAACTATTCCAAAGTAAGGCCCATATTTTCCTAAGCATGTCTTCAAAATGAAAAAAAGAGAACATTCCATTCAAGTACAGTAGCCACTCCAAGAAAATATCATCTAACCTGAAGTTGCCAATAATTTCAGTCAAAGGAATAATTAATAAGTTTAAAACAACTGGAGCTGTGCCAGACAAGTGTGGAGGAGGACAACAGCACACACCACATAGCGGGCACAAAGGTAAAGGAGGAGGTGAAAAATGTCTCCTAAGCTTAGTTAGGGAACTGATGGGTGCTGATAAATATATTTGTATATCTTTTTTAGATTTGACCCAGAACCTCAACTATTAATTATTTTTGATAAACACCAGAGCTACAATATAGAATATCCATTAAAAATAGACATTCCAAATTATTGATGCTTCACAATCTTGCTTTTGACATGGTATCATTTCTCTGGTGTTGGACTTTTGATTTGAAAACTAAACATGTGCTGTACCAAGATTTTAAAAAAGATAGCACTGAGGAAATATATACTCTGCATTCACAATAAAAAGATATTTATTTCACAGACTAACTCTCCACTTCTTCTGTGCTCAATTGAAGGATAGGAGTAAGACTAAGAATAGAAAATGTGTACCGAGAAATAAACAATCCTCATATTGCTTAAGTGTTTTCTTTTTCCATCCAAGAGAAAAGAAGCAATAATGTTACAATTGCAGCTCCACTGTGTGGGTGGAGGACTTTAAGTTTATCTGTTCTCTCAGAGGGGGTTTTAGCTAAACTGCCTCCTTGCAGGAATGGGTATCAGTATGGTCGCCTGTATTTGCTTTGACTTAGCAGATTACTTTAAGTGTCTGTTCTGGAAAGTATATAGTTTTTTCCTGCTTCTGTGAAGTACTTTATTTTTCAAAAGCAGCAGCAATATCCCTAATTTCTTGGGAAGTCTAAAACCCCAACATAGAAATGAAAGTTGGCATACATGTGGTATGTACCCATGACTTATATCTATGCTTAAACAAGAAATTGTAAATGTTTTAGGTTTCATGTTTAAAAATAAAGACAAACCTTTACTTCCACAACCAGGTTTTTTTTACATCTGTAAAAAGTTACAACTTGAGAACTATTATGTGTTTTCTGTATAGACAGGAATATAGTATCCTGCAAAAAAGTCATGTCTCTATAAGATTTATACATTTTGTCAAATTACAAATATAAACTATATGTAATGTTATTGGGATTTTATGTGATATGTCAACACAAAATGCATATGATTTGGCATGCAACTTTGCACAAAATACTGTCCAAGCCATCATCTGAAAATTAAAAGAATATGAGACATCTGCTGAGGCATAGCCTTCCATTTAAGCTGATAGGCCAGACAAGGTGACATCAAGCAGAGAAGCACATAATAGCCCCATGCTAACTTTGGAGGAGTTGCAGAGATCCATAGCTCAGGTGGGAGACTCTGTTGACAGAACATCTAATTGTTGTGCGTTCCACAAATCAGACCTTAATGCAACAATGGTGAGAAGAAGCTCAATGTTGAAGGAAAGCTGTTGGCAATTTGTCTAAAATTGACCACAAGCCAGACATGTGGAAGAAGTTGCTCCAGTTAGATGAGACCATAATTGAACTTTTGTTTAATAACAAAATGTTACGAATGGTGAAAATTAACGCTGCATAATGACCCTGAAGACACCATTGCCAGCCTGAAATATGGTGAATTCATGCTTTGAGATTCTTTTCTTCAGCAGAGAAAGTGAAGCAAGTCAGAGATAATGAAAAGATAAATAGAGCTAAACAGGCAATCATAGAAGAAAACATGCTACAAACAGTGCAAAGGACTTAAGACTTTCCAGCAGGACAACAACTCTAAACACAGAGATGTAATGAAACCTTTAGATCAAAGTGCATCTGTGTGTTAGAATGGCCCAGTCACACAAGATCCAACTAAAAGCCTGTGGCAAGACTTAAAAATTGCTTTACGCAGATGCTCTCCATCCTGCCTGACTAAGCTTAAGCTATTTTGCAAAAAATGCATAAATTTCTCAGTCTCTTTATGCAAAGTTTATATCGATATTACCTAAAAGACTTGCACTCTTAATCACAACAAAATGTGGTTCTCCAAAGTAATGGCTCATTTAAATTGATGCTATACTTTTCAGATTTTTGTTGGAGAAAAAAAATAAAATCCTAACCTTTAACCACATGCATCAGTTTTCCTTCCCCTTCACAATCACGTTAGTGTTTTGGTGTACAAAATTAAATTCAAGTAAAATATTTTTGAAGAATGAGGTTGTAACATGACAAAATGTAAAAAACTTCAAGGGGAGAATACATTTGGAAGGCCTCGTCCAAACAGATGCAAACAGATCAGAAAGCTTGAAACATTCTCTTTATTTGCTCTTCAAATTGAAGCATTTTCAGGCTTTTGCATCTCCCTGATGGAATTTTAACCTAAAAGGCATTCCTCTTAATTCAGCTTTGTGAATGTGAACCATTTTAAAGTCATTTAAACTGCCAGAAACAGCACTGACATTAAGTCTGTCTGGTTGAGTTACTGGCAACAGGCCACTGGAAGCTGATTTTTTTTTTTTTCCCAGTCCTGTGGGTTGTACCATGAGACTTTTGTGGGTCTGGTCCAATGCATCCCACAGATGCTTCATCAGATTTTGATCTAGAGAATTTGGAGACTTAGTCAGGCTCTTTGCTCTATTCAGCAAGCTGTTCCTCAGCAGTTTATGCAGTGTAGCTGAGCACATTGGCCTTTTAGAAGAGGTCAATGCTTTCGAGGAGTGTTATTCCAAAGAAGAAGGTGTGCTTTGTCTGCAGAAGAGAATTAACACAATGCAAGGTGACATTCGTCAATCCAAAATGCTCAGAACTGAGGTTCCCTTGTTAAGGATTGCTTATTTTAAACTGGATTCCACGTTTTATTTACCCCACCTGCCAGTGGTTTTAATTTTGTGGTTATTGATACTCTCAATACAGCTGCATGAGACTTTGTTAACTAGAGGGCTAAAGCACAATCTCCTCATAGCTCCCTGTGGAACTGAAACTCATTGGCATCAATTAGGAATAGTCTTGTTCAGTGATCAGATTTTAACGATTGGTCTGAGAGCTGTAAGAAAGAAAGGTAAGTCAGCGTCTTGGAGAATAGCATTTACTGATTGACTTGTGAAACCCTTTTATCTCATGTGCTGCAATTACCAAGGAAATCCCATCGATACACACATTATGGGTCTTAATTTTCTCATTGAAATTCAGTCCAGTCAGGATGGGAAATAAAATTACAGTGAAAACAAAAGAATTAGCTACTTCTCCAATTGATTTTTCAGTGGAACGTGGAAAGAAGCTTTTAAAACATACCAATCAATCATGTTCTCTTTGGCCATTTTAATTTTTTTCTGAGTATGATTTTTGCATGTATGAAATTATATGAAGCTTTTTTTCGTTTTTGTTTTATTCCAGGAAGTAGTTTTGTGGTGAGCATGGGCAGCTTCTTGGATGTCTCCAATTGGCTAAATCCAGCTAAGCTAACGCTTTACTATCAGACCAATTCATCAACGCAATGGGTCCATGACTACTGTGGCCAAAGGACCACCGAGCCCTGTGAACAGATTTGTGACCAGGAGACAGGTTGGTTCACACAACATAACTCTTACTCATTCAATAAAAACACATACAAACACTCGGGTCTTTTTTTCCCTTCTCCCTAACTGAGTAGTGAATATAATTTCTTTAGCATGTTGTTTATGAGATGATACGAGGTTATAACTCTATAAAAACTATAAAACACTTTTTCACTTATGTTAATGACATCTATTAAATTTAAATATTTTTCATTTTGATTTTGATGCATAAATATAAGCAAAAGCAGTAGAAAAACACACTAATTTCAGCAGTCATCTGCAAGTGTCATTCTTATCTTTATTCAATTTAATTTAGTTCTGTTTTTGTATAAAGTGCCAATTCAAAACAAATGTCATCTTGATGCACTTTACTAAAAAATGACAAAAAAAAATAATTTAATTTCAATCACACATACATTCTGATTGATTCTAGTTATCAAACAGTGCATCAAGTTCAGGTCATTATTCACGTTAGTTTAAAAGGTTTTCTAGCTATGGAAACCCAGCAGATTGCACTGTCATTGACTCGCAGAATTCACTCCTTCCAGATGAGAATGTAGCAATAGTAGACAATCACTTCCATTGTTTTGTTGATTTTACAGCAATCCCTCATACCAAGCATACATGTAGCAACAGTGGAGAGGAAAAACTTTCCTTTAGCAGAAAGAAACCTCCAGCAGAACCTGGCTCAGTATGGGTGGCCATCGGCCACAAGTGACTGGGGGTTTGAGAAGACCGAGCAGATACACAAAAAAGAAACAGAAGAACTGATGTAGGAGTACTTTCTATGTTAATAAAAAGTAAAAATTTAACAGCAGGAGAGGGAGAATGTTTAGTTGCTGGCAGCATTATCTCCGACGTTGCCCCCCTCCAGATAGCTGTCACAGTCAAACAGAATGCCAGACCACATGTGGCTTCTATGTAGAGAAACAAAACTGGAGAAAACATAAAGTTAACAGTTGAAATAACAGCAAATAATGCAAATTGGAGAGTGGCAGATGAAGAAAGTAGCAGAGTGAGGAAAAGAAATAAAGAAGTCATATATATATATATATATATATATATATATATATATATATATATATATATATATATATATATATATATATATATATATGCTACTATATATATATATATCTATATATATATATATATATATATATATATATATATATATATAGATATAGATAGATAGATATAGTAGCATTTCATATTTGAGCAAGTAAAGGTTATTTCAGGTTATTTTTAGTTTTCTGTTGTTATTTTAGGTAAATGTAACAGTCATCTTTAGGTCCTCTGTCTATCCTTGATGCAACAGCTAGACTCCAGCATGCACACTGTGTAAGCAGAACTCAAAATGTCTTTTGCCCCTTCTCAGTAAATAACCACCAGCTGCAGCATGTACACATTCAGCACAGAACACTTTGCACCTCGTGACATTAAAACCGTCCCAAAAAGAGCTGAGCAGACAGCTTGATGATATTTATCTTACCTTGAGTGGTATGTTTCCCCTGTGTTTTTTCCTGCCCGACTGGATAAAATCTAAGCTCATTAGAATGGATTACATCTGTAATGTATGTGAAATTTATGTAACCCAAGTCAAGGGCATGCTGAGGGCTGATGCATAATGTATTAGAGGCCCAGACTCTCAGCCCAGTTGGTACACACGACAATGCCAAAGATGGAATTGGCACATATGTGTTTGGAGATTCCGGATGTGTACAGACAGGAGTGGATCCAACTGCAGTTCATCACTTCCTGCACATTGCTGCAATGTGAAAACATTAAAGGATGTAACTCAGTTTTTGAGTCATTCATCCAGACACTATTGCATTCAAAATGTTCACTTTTTTATTGCTGCTGTCTTCTTGTCACTGTCGTTTTATTTTCCCTTTCTTCTGTCCTTATCGCAGCTAGATTGTTTAATCAGTGACTGCTCGTCAGTATTTTGGTTGTCCTTCGTGAATAATGGTGTACTAACATGCCAGATTAAAGGTGCGCTTAAAAAAGATTTTTATTACCGGACTTGTCCCTTTATAGGCTTGATGGCACACTCATGCACACAATGAAAAATTTGTAAAATACTTAATGTAGTGGTTAATGTTGTCAAGATGATTTTGTTTGCTGTATTAAACACAGCACAATGAAGCAAAAACATACATGCTGTTCATGTGGTTTGGACTGGAATAAGGAAAATTAAATCATTGGCCCAGTTAATTTTTTGCTGAATGGTCAAAATACTGAAAGCTTGTGTACATCCTAGTGGACACAAAAAAATTAAACTAGCTACATGCTATACCTGTAACTTTAACATGAGGAAATTAAAATTGTGAAAGGTCCACATAAGAAAGATCAGTTTGCCTTGCAAAAGTACTCACTCTCCTTGAACTTCTTTACATTTTGTCAGATTATAACTGCAATCAACAGTGTATTTCATTTGGAAAAAAAATTAAGTCAAAGTAGTGAAAGTTAAGGCAATGTGAAACAATATAAGAAATGTTTTTCAAAAACTTGTTTACAAATAAAAATTTCCCTTTTTCTTAGCCCTTTCACATCATAGTTCCATAATAAACATACAACCACAGACCCCCAAGCCCCTTTATAGGTCACTTTGTCTTTTTACATTATACAAGGCCATGTGCTAAAACCAGAATCCTTCCAGATTTCGCTGCATAGTGCTGCGATTATGGAATCAAAGAGCTTAGGCTTACAACTTGCAGCCTTCACCTGTGGAGGATTTCCCTAGAGCTGAGTTGTCCAAATGCATTCAATGCTTTAAACACAGGGAAAGTTGCCATCCTCAGTATGTTATCTGCATCAGATTCCGTTGATTAGCATATTTCTCAGATTAGATTGACACTAAAGGATGACATGTTTCTGTTCAGTGTGAACCCACATACTGAACAGCTGCTGCTGCTTTCTGCTTTTGTAGCTACTATTGTATGCCTCACTTTATCCGCAATCCAGAATTACTTTCTGCAGTTCATACTGGTTACAGATTTATTACTACCTCCAGAGAGGGATCAGGGTTCATATTGGTGGGTGAAGTTTATTAGATAATATTGATGAACAAGCATAATCATGAAGACCATAAAGTTCTGACTATGTTTAAAGCAGGATTAGCTGATAGAATAATCTCCCAAGCTTTTTCCATCCATCAATCCATCGGCTATACATGCTTATCCTTGCAGAGTTGCATTCACACCTGAGGACAATTTACAGAGACCAATTAACCTAACAACCGTTTTTGAATTGTGGAAAGAAGCCAGAGTACCCCGAGGAAACCCAAGCATGTACAGGGAGAACATGCAAACTCCATGCAGAAAGACCCAAGGCCAGGATTCAAACCAAGGACCTCCTTGCTGGAAGGCAACAATGCTACGAACTGCACTTGTGCATCCCATTTAGCACTGTGTAATTCATTATTCACTGATAAAAAGAGTCTGAGACAACTGCAAAGCTGCCAACACATTATCATGTACCTGAACTGACAGACAGGGCAAGGACATCATTAATCAGAGAAGCAGCCAAGAGGCCCTCTTGAGGAGCTGCAGAGGTCCATCGCTGAAGTTGGAAAATCTCTTGAAAGGATAACTATTACTTGTGTATTTAGCAAATCTTGCTTTCATTCAACAATGGCAAGAAGAAAAACATTGTTTAAAGAGAGCCATAGAAAGTCCTTTTTAAAGTTTGCCACAAGCTATGTAAGGGACACAGCACATTAACGTCTGAAGATTTCACGATATAAGCTTTTTGGCTTATATCCAAAACATTATGTGTAGATGAAAGTAACTCTGCACACCAGCCTGGACATCCCATCCACATGGTAAAATCTAGTGGTCACAGCATGATGATTTAGGGATGTTTTTGTTTAACATACACAGAAAGGGAAAAACAGTTGATGGGAAAATGAATGGAGCTAAATGCAGGGATAATCTGAAAGAAAAACTATTAGAGGCTAGAAAAGACTTAAAACTGAGTCAGAAGTTCACCTTCAATCAGGATAATGACACCAAACATAGAGCCAGAGCTACAAGGGAGTGAATTAGATCAAAGCATATCAGGATGTTCCTGTCAAAGTCTATGCCTAAGTTTAGTTGTGGATCTGTGGCAAGACCTGACATTTAAAGTTCACAGACAAAAATGTATAAAGGTTCAAATCCTATGAATGTTTTGAAATGATCTGTATGTACAGTCATTTACTTAATTCAATACAATGCCGTGGAATCCCAACTCCTTTCATAGACATAATTCCTGCATTCCCTTGATTGTAGAGTTGCAAAGTTCGGTCTCAAATGTTGAGTATTGTACATAATGAAAATGCATACAAGCAAATCCTGCTTATTGAAATGGGATCTACATTTGTAAAGGAAATACTGGAGCCACAAAACCCAATTATTTAGGTTTTTCACATGGTTGTATTAGAAAAAGGCTTCTAATAATTAATTTGTGTCTATATTTTAACAGGAAACTCTATGTGCTCTGCACAAACTGTTCTGAAATTACATAGGTTGACATTTAGACCTGTCAAGTCAGTCAGTTTTCCCAGAAGTGCCCGCCTGCAGACATACATTCTCTAGCCTCTATAATCAAAAGCAGGAATGTGTTTCAATAGGTTCACTACCACCAGCTTCATCATTTGCCCCCCAATCATGCATCATTGTCAAGCCTGCCGACAAGCCATGTTGACTACCTGTCGCTGTATCACTGTGACCTGATAATCAATCCTCTGTGCCTTCACATTCACTCCATAACTCACCTGCCAGCTTGGAGGTCAGTATACAGACATGATGCAATTGTTTCTGCTGTCTGCTCAAGCCCTGGCTGCCCATAATTGGGGGACTAATAATGCAATAATTCTTGTCTGAATGCTAGAAAAGTGTTACTGGAAATAGTTGAAAAAGCAATAGGCTGTACTGCGATCTTTTAGTGTCAAAACAGAATAGTCTTAAAATTGAGTCGTTAAAATTTTTTTTTTTTTTTTTTTTTTTTTTTTTTTTTTTTTTTTTTTGTCACCCTGAGGTAAGAAGTTGTATTCCAGTTCCAAGTTTTATTGAAAATCCATTAACTAGACATAAAAACACTATGGGACAACTGTAAGCCAACCAAGACATGGCCAATTGGAGAAAGAACTTTAATTACAGAAGCAGCCAATAGGCCCAGGCAACTTTGGAGGAGCTGCAGACATCCACAGCTTAAGTGGGTGAATCTGTCAACAGGACAACTGTTCAACATGCAGCCTTTTTGAAAAAAATGGCCACTGTTGAGAGGAAACCAAGAGGAGGTTTTTGTGCAGTCTCCCACATGCCATGCAGGAGATACAGCAAGCAGGTGGGAGAAGGTGCTCTGGTCAGATGAGACCAGAATTGAAGTTTTTGGCCAACATGCAAAGCTTTCTGTATTGCAAGAAAACTAATAATGCAACTTAACCTGAACACACCATCCCCACATTCAAATATGGTGATGTCAGTGTCATGCTGTTTATAACCTTTTTCTTTGCCTCTGGAGAACATCAAGGGAACTAAAGACTTCCCTTAAGAGATTCTTAAAAAATTGCCTTTTGTAAAATTAGGGACAACGAAGCTGATCAGAGTTCAAAGTCAAAGCAATCCTGGAAGAAAACCTGGAAGAGGTTGGGTTGTTGTAAGACAACAACGCTAAACATACAGCTAAAAATACAATGAATAATAACATAGAAATAATATGCTCTAGATCAAAGTATATTAATGGGTTGTATTAGCCAGACTAGTCAAAGTCCAGTCTTGAATCCAACTGAGAATTTGTGGCAAGAAAGTTGATTCACAGACAATCTATGCCAAAACAGTGGAATTAAGCAATTTGCAAAGAAAATTTGCTGGTTTCATTTATGCAAAGCTTGTATAGATGACCACCACAGACTTGCTCCTGTAATTGCCATATAAAGTGATTTTACAAAGTAAAATCCTAGGAGGGCTGGATACAACTACACACCACAATACTTAGACTTTTATCTGTTAAAAAAAAAACAACCCCCTCCACCCCCCCCCAAAAAAAAAAAAAAAAAACATGGAATCCATATATCATTGTTATACCATTCATTTGTGGTTGTAATTTGACAAATTGTGAAGAAAACTGTAAAGGGTATGAAAACTTTTGGAAGACACTTTACATTTATTCTGATCAACTGATTTAGCTGGTCACTCAACATATAGCATACATGTGTGCCAACATAGACACTCCTTGGAGAAAACACTTTTATTGAATCTGCCCAAGGTCTTTAAGAAGAATGACTTCTCTTCCTAGAAATATTATTACAAGCACAAATAGGCATCCGTCCAACAATAAATCTTTTCTCTGCCAACACTGTGAACCTTGAAATGTGAAAATCATCCACGCAGCCAGAAAGATACAGAAATTATTACGGTGACGAACATCATTTCCAGCATGATGTGAAACGGAGTTGCTTTGTGCTCTCGATTGATTGCCTCTGTTTAACTGCTTTGCCCTCTTAATTTAGAACAGAGGGAACGATTGAAGTGAGAGACTGGAAAGAGGAGCTAAAACAGGGAGACAGAACTTATTGGCAATATTATATTAGTCTGCATAAAGCATCCCACTGTTCCCATCTACACTATCTGGGTATGTTTTCCTAGAATCTTAGATGATCTGGATAAGCACAATTACAAAGCGTTGCTCATCTAATGGTGATTTGCAATCACAGGTAATTATCTCTAAATTAGACTTCGAAGAAGTTGTAACCAGGCGGCCATATATTTTAAATCCCTAAATTAAGCAGCGTTATGCAAGCTTCAGAAACAAGCACCTTACTCATGAAGCAAAAAGGAATGAAAATAACTGACTGGAAGCAGTTCAATTCAATTCAATTTTTCTATACAGCGCCAATTCACAACAAGTATTGTCTCAAGGCACATTACAAAAAAATATGTTTGGACTATTTCATTTACAAAGGCCTGAAACAAAAAATTAAATACAATCTAAATTTCTTAGAATCAAGATTTTCTAATTCTGAAAGTGACAGTATGGAGGTCTATAGATTGATTTTTAATTGCCTATGCTGATGCCTATCTCTAGTAATCAGGCCAGATAATTTATCAATTGGAGGTTTTGTGCCCATAAATAAAACAGTTTTTCTTTTTGGCAACCAACAAAAAAAAAAAAACACAAAAAAATCATTGATTATCATTTAGCGATCATAAAGTGAACAACAGATTGAAATGGGTGAATGTATTTTTTTTTAAGTCTCCTAAAAGGGAGTTGTTAGAGAGCATGAGCAGCTTGCTAATCTTCAAATCGCTGGTGGTATTTTTATGTCTGGTTAACCTTTTGAAAAGGCATTTTTATTACATAACTGCACAAAAAATAAGTATGAAACCCCATCACACTTATTGGGCTTATTTGAGCTTTGCAAACAATAAAATGAGCTTTGCATTTCAACTGCGATCTTAATCTTTATGTACCTGAACAGTACTTTTTCATGCAAAGAGACTGACATGTCAAACACATGCGCCTCACTTTGTTTAAAGGTTAACTCAGCAGGCTGTGTAATCAGCCAGGCATAAATCTTCCTGTTAATTGCTCGATCCCAACCTAAATGCGATTACAGTGAAGAAAGAGCCGCACTTCACTGATTACTTGCAAGGTCTGTTTCAGATTAGAGTAGGAATGTGCACCCAGGCTAATGCACCTCATCTGAAATAAGGTGGAAAAGATGTATTGAACATGTCCCTTGGCAGCTTTTTGGCCTACACATGTAGTTGTGAAAACATGTATTTCTAATGATATACTCTGCTCAACTAGTATGTGCAGTTGTAATGAAAAGAAAGTACACCCCTTTTAAATCAAAATGTTTTATATATGTTACATGTATGTAAGGTTTTTGGAGTTATACTTAGGTTTTTACAAACTTTTCCATTTAATTAATAAATAAGATGGTGAAACCAGGGTGGATGGTTCTGTACATCTGAGGTTAGAGTTAAACTATTCCAGAAGCTGGTAAAGACCAGATCATTTGAATGTCAGAACTCAAGAATTGATAGTGTGTGTGCTCTTTCTACAATACCCACATCTAATCTTAAAAGAAACATATCTAAGGCAAATTTTATATTCTTAATGCTGTGTGATATATGCATATCCATTTGTAACATTGCAGACCAACTTCTGTTGTGTTCAGTCAATTAGGGTAGTTTAGTAGATGTGAATAGGTAACTTCTTATTTTCTATTCCCTTTAAATGTATAAATGTTAGTGAATATTTATATTAATTTATTGGTTTATATTGTTAAATTAGTGTAGCTACCCTGCTGTTCCTTACAAAGTAAACTAAAAATGAGGAGACACTTTTTGTTGTAGTTATAGTAATAGTTGCAATGTGTAATGTCTGCAATGATCACATTGTTTTATTATTTGCAGGACATTCTTCTATCGTAAAAGTAAATCTGATCCATTATTAATGTGTTATTTATTATTATTTAAACCTCTGTTTAACTTAACTAAATCTCTGCCAAATTTTAAAATGAAGCGGTCTTTAGAGGTTTTGCTCCTCAGTTAGAACGACTGCATTAAATAGCCACAAAGAAATAAACATATTTGTTACTACTCATCTCCACTCACTTTAATTTTAAACTTATGAATTCAGTCCGTAAATTAATAAACTGGTTTTATGGTGTTGTGAATAGTCAGCATAAGGCAGTCTGTTTCATATAGGGTCTTAAGATTTAACGATAACATTCATCGAACTACAGTATAAGGCACATGCAGTCTTGATTTATTTGTCTGTGAGCTGATGACAGCTGCTGGAGAGATGCATCTTATTTTCATATTGTCCGTCCATCTGCCTAAGAGTTTCTCTTGACATCAAAGATGAGCTTAGCAACATCCCTATTTAAAGCAAACCATACTCTTATTATTTCAGCTATGTTGTGTTGGAATCTGTTTAATTGGACAACTATGTGGCCACATAACTCTGTATAACAGTCCACTCTCTTTAACTCTTTCATTCAAAATACTGATATATTTTAAGTACTAATTTCTGTTCATTTTTATGATTATAGTTAAGAGCTAATAAAAAAACAAAATTAACTTTCTTGCAAAATTGGAAAATCTCTGAAAACTGACTGAGAAAACTCTGAAATATCAGTCTACTGAAAAGTAGGTTGTGTACTTTATGTACTCTAAACTCAGTCAGACTTAATTTTGCATGGATTCCTACAACTATTCTGACTGTTGTACTGCTCAGATGTTATGACGCCCTAAGTTTTTTGTTTTGTTTTTTCTTTTTATTAGTGGCATTCATCTACTGGCAAATTGAGGAAGGTGATACCATAGTCATTAAACCATGTATTACTACTTTTGGTGCTGTTGGCACCAAAAGGGCTCTAAAACTTTCTGGTAGGTCTCTTTGCTGACCTTGGACTTGATAAAACTCAGTGGTCCAACACCACTGACTGCGAAAACTTTACCCTGGACCCAAAGCACCTTGGATCATGTGCCTTTCCAGTCTTCCTCCACACTTTAGGGCCTTGATCTCTAAATAAAATGCATAGCTTGTTTTTATCGGAAAAGAAAATTTGAACCATAGTCCAGTACTTTTTCCATAGTCCTTGTAAGAAGCTTCTGATGTTTCTGATTCAGGAGTTGCTTAACACAAAGAACACCTTGATACACGTGTGTGTTGGCTCTTAAAGTGCTCAGTCTAATATAGACACAGTGGAAATGTCTTGAAATAGCTTTGCTTCCCAATTCTCTGAAGGCTGTGATTATGCTTTTTGCTTGTGCACCTTTTTCAAACACTTTTTTCCTTTCACTCAACTTTCCTTTAATCTAACTGTACAACTTCTTCAGCAATAGTCTTTTGTGTCTTGCCATTCTTGTGTTAGGTTTCAGTGACTGTCTGCTTGATAATTGCTAAGTTACCAGTGTTTTCCCTGATTGAGTAGGCCATAAGATGGTTTGAATGTCCTTTTGTTTTCTTTTGAGTTCTATGACACAAACATATGAACTATATCTCTGTGTGAGTCATTACTATATATAACTGGTGTCACCATTTTATTTGAATTACTGTAATAATTTTTTGATGATACTCCAATTTATACAGATGCACCTGTACAATCAATAATCACCACAGTGACCTAGAGTTTCATGCATTTTGTGAATGAAATATGGAACACAATGGGGCACTTGAAATTTAGCAGCTAGCTTGGTGGAGTACCACAGGTAAATGACCAACTTGAGTGACACAATTGGCTGCTTTGCTGCCACTGAATGTCTGTTGATTCGCTGGTGCAGGTTGTCCAGTCAACTGCACAGAACTGAGCTCAGATCTTGTATTGAGACACTAAACTCTCAAGGATGTTAAGGCCTTGTGAGAATGAAAAAAAGGATTTAGGATTAATGCTAAGGCGAAACAGAGACTCTGCTACTTTTTTGTCTGACTTTCAGCAGAATCTATTTCACTAACCCAGGAATGTATAGCTGCGTGTGAAAGTAATCTGTTTTTTTTCTTTTTCTGAAAGAAAAAGAAAAAAAAAATGTAGTCATAATCCAGGAAATAAATTCTCTCAGTTAAACAACCAACCAGCTGTGGAAATATGGAGTTTGTTTTTAACGATGGCTTGTTTCATCATGACACAAAAGAATAATATCCACTACAATTAGGTAAATATTTCAACTGACCCTGGCTAATAAGATTAGTGCCAAAGCAAATATACTTCATTTTTACCTCAGTGGAGAAAATGCGCTGTAAAATTATATAACCCAGCCACTAGTTAGTTGATACATCTTTAATGAAAGAGGGAGCCTAAGCCAAATTAAATGGCAAGAAATTCCCTCGGTAAGGAAAAATGATGTTTGCCTCTGTATTTTCCCCGTATTCTTTGTACCACAGGTGACTGTAGCTGTCATGAGGGTTATTCCCCAGACCCCGTCCATAAACACCTTTGTGTTCGCAGTGACTGGAGTCGCAACGAAGGGTAAGACATGTTTGCTCCTTTCACTTACATCTGAAAACTTACTTCTGCTTGAACACCCTTAGAAAATATTTCAAAGTCAATAACCTCAGCTCTGCTGGCACGCTTTATTACCTTTAGCTAATACATCAAGGCTATTTTTTTAATTTATGGATTTTTCTAATGTAAAGCAAGTTTCAAATCTGTGCACAGTTATGTTACCCTACTGTAATAGAATAATTTAAAATCTGTGTAGAAAAGTAATCTAAACTTGCAGAGTGATTTTAGGAATGTAAGACCATGTAGTTAATGGATTAAAACATTCTAAGGCATATGTAAAATGTTAAAAAAAATTATTTTCAAGAATGAAACAAGTGTACAAAGAAAGTAGAAAGGACGTTGTAGCATGCAATTAAATTAATCAGCAGGGGAGTACATGAAGAATGAGATGGGAAGAAAGTCCCTAAAAAGCAACCAGATGGTAAGAAAGACATGCATCTACTCTGACCTTGCTTGACAATTAGCTGCTTTTCCCAGTCAGTGGTCACATTTTATTCCAGCTTTGCTTGTCATCAGCTGGCTTCAGTCCAGTCGCTGATCAATTTCACATTCACTGTTTTCTAAAACAAGTACCAGAGGTTAATCCTAAACAGGAAACCACTGTCAAGACATTACATATCATCTTGTCCTCATTAGGTGTTTAATTTAGGCAATTATAATCATGGATGAAAAGCATCACATAAACTTCTTGCTATGCCATCTCAACAGTTTGTGAAGAACATGCTTAAACGGGCATGTATTATGTATTTTTCAGGCATATAGTGCCATTTTATAGCACAATTAAGTTACCTTCAGTTGGTATAAAAATGCTGTACATATCCAACTAGCCTGGTAAAAACCAGCCTCTTGTTCTACGCTTTGCTTTGTACAGAGAATTGGGACCCTTAGCTATTGAGAAACGATAGCTTCCTGGAGCCGTGGACTCTGTTTAGGTTTTAAATCTTCCCTGATCGCTAACGTTTGGCTGTGACGTATGTAATGCGCCAGTTAAACACTATGAAGCTTACCGGAAATTGCCTGTGCTGTAAACGACCATCCCCCCCTGTGAAGACAGAAGTGCTGAGCTGAATAAGATGGCTGTTAATGTTAATTCAATACTTGGAAGTGTGGGCAACACGAACTGAATATCTTAATTCACTTCCTCTGATACCATTGCCAAGCTACAGGCAGACTATAATTCTAAAACTGCAAAAGTCGACATCATTGTTTACAACTTCTTCTGTTCGTTGATCTTCTCGGTAGATATTCTACCGGAGGAATCCAGCTCAATGAGAGAAATGCCAGACGGAGCACAAAAGGGAGATGAGAATCAAGCGGAATTGCGTAGGAAGGCAATGGCCAGGCTAATATCAAACATAACTTAAAGAAATTTAACTTTCCTGCCACAGGAGATTTAAGGATTTTTCACACATGCATGAAAGAATCAAACCAACACTCCAGGTATGTTTTTGATGAGGGAATAACATTACAACATGATAAATAGCTCAAAAAAAGTCTCAATCAAAAACTCTCAAATAATTCATAATCAACAAATTAAACCATCATTATAATCCCAGATATTTTGGCAGTGTCCTGATTTGGATCATTCAGTTGGGACAAAACTACAAGAATGAAAATAACATTAGCAAGTCTTAAGAGAATTATTGTTCATTGCCAGTCAAAGTGAAACGAGTTAGAAAGTACCTACCATCATATGTGAGAAAAATCACCCACAATTTGAAAGCGGTTCAATGCTCAGATATATACAGAATTTAAGAAAATGAAACAGGAAACACAAGCTTCAGTGTATGTTACTGGGGTTTCATGCAGTTAACAAACATGAAGTAATGTCAAACCATTCTGTAAACTGTTTTGTTAAAGTGTTTTTTTTTTTTTTTTTTTTTTTTTTTTTTTTTTTTTTTTTTTTTTTTTTTTACAAATACTGTAATTTCCAGAGTATAAGCTGTTACTTTTTTCCACACGCTTTGAACGCTGCGGCTTAAACACATTATTAAATGGATTTTTACCAACGGGTTTCGAAAGGCTAGACTGTCATGTGATGAAGACGACAGCACAAGCAAGATCAAGGGGGAATCTTCCTCGAGATGAAAGTGACTTTGAGAGAAACAGTGAAAGAAACACTGAGGAAGTGTGTAACGAACTAATTCTGAGGCTTTAAATTAAAAAACCTTTCTGTGTAATATCTTTCTGTGTAAATGTCTTGTTAAAGCGTGGATACCTGTGGCTTATAGACAAGTGCAGCCTATATATATACAAAATATTTAAGTTAGCGGTTGCAGCTCATATTCTGGTGAGCTCAATAGTCAGGAAATTATGGTAGTAATCTGAAAAGAGCACCAGGCATTTGTATTTAACTGCGATACTGCTGAATGAAAATAAGGGCAATCAACTGCCTTCAAAAGCTCCCTATTTTGTTAATGGAGATGTCTGCTGTGTAATTCAATCTCAGTATCAATACAGCTGTTCTGTGAAGGCCTCAGATGTTTGATAGAGAACATTTGTGAACAGACGTCATCATGAAAACAAAACCAATAATATGAAAAAAAATAAAAATAAAAATACTCAAAACAAACAAAACAGTGACAAAAAATGGTTGTGTCTTTTTATACAGTGCATTTACAAACCTGGCTTAAATTTTTAAATTAGAAATAGGCAATGTACTATGAAACAGTTAAATAGCTCTTTTACCGTCACACATTATTAAAGCATCAGAACTATTTATAACATTAGTTTATATTAAGTTACTGTGCTTGATTAAACTTTTAATGATCCAGCTAATCTGCATTACTGTAGAAACCAAAAGCATTAATGTTTGTCTTTGTCTTTGTTTCCCTGCTGTTGTGTCCTCTCTTAAGTCCTTGGCCATATGCTAACTTGGAGAAAGGTTACGACCTAGTTACAGGAGAGCAGGCCCCAGAGAGAATCTTCAGGTGAGTCCTATGCCTCGGTGCATTTCCTGATCATATGACTTGTGCTAGCCATCTATGAGTCTGTAACTGCACAGTTGTCATGTTCTTGCTGTGAATTCACATATGACGTGCTTGTGTGTGACAGAGCATACAGATAAGTAGTTGGCAGATACATATAAATACAGCTGTGCTGACAAAGAAAGACACCTTATGCTGGACTAAAGCCTTGCCAGTGGGTTTTTTGTGTTTTTGCAGCATAGCCCAAGGAAAACTTGTGGAAGGCCTCATTTCAAATGCTTTTACTGCCATTTTTTGTTTCATTTCCCAATCTTGATGGAGTCATTGTGTTTGACATTTTTCATGAAGTGTAAAAGGCAAGGGACCCATTCTCTGTTGCCCAGCTGCTCTTTTTTTGCTACCAGCCAACCCTAAAAAAATTACAGAAACTGGTGTATATTCTAAAAGATGATAGATACTGATTTTGTGAAACTGAACTCCTATTTCATGCTCCCTAGACCTTCTTTATGTAGGTAGGAGAAATTCTTTGTGACCATAGCCTCGCTTCACTTTATACTGACCTTGCAGAGATGGTTGTTCAGATGGAGTCCATTATAAGAACTGATGCACTAAATTCACAATCTGTGTTCTGGACAGATACACACTTTCCTTTCTACACCTGCACAGCCAGTCAAAGGCACCACAACATGTTTGTGATCAGGTCACACACACAAAAACTAACCAAACACAGATTCAGTTGCAGTGCAAAATGCATTCAGCCCTGAACACACCAATACAGATAACACCACAAGTGAGTTAAGTTGCAGCAGTAAAGTGGAAATCTGCTTTAGTCTGGAGTTGGGCTGGTTTTATATCAGTGCTGTTTAGAGCAGCATGTGAGAAGACTGCAATGCTCCTTAGCTGGACGAACTCATTTCTTTATGTCAGTGAAGAGAGGAGGTTTATCGAAACAGGGATTAGATTCACAGTTGGCGGGCTTTCAGTAAAACCAGGGCTGCCTCAACAATGAGAAATAAAAGCATCTTGTGATCTCAAGGTACCAGCTCCACACAAGGAATGGATTTATATCATTTTGAACTGTCAGATATCGAGCAAAGGTTAGGATGAGTGAAATGTGTTGAAATTCTTAGATTCAAATCGGGAAACTGGCAGCATGTTGAAGGTTTTCATTGTGGGGTTTGAAGCTGTTGAGAAACTGTTGATCATTTGTTGTACACACACAGGTGTATTTAGCTAGTTTAATTTGAGCGAACACAAAGAAATCAAGGTACAACCATCCTTCTTTGTGGTTGCAGTGTATCCTTCTGCAGTACAATCACTCTACCTTGAAAGTTGTCAGAGTTTGTAGGTTTGTCTCTGTATCCTTGAATTAGTGATTATGAAACCCTAGTGGCAAAGGTGTAGCTTCATGTCTTGGCTTAGAGACAGCAGGCTGACTTTACTGAAAGCTTCAGCCTAGATTTCTTGTTTTTTTATTTTATTTTATTATTTTTTTTGGTGTATAACATTTATATTTTTAAAGGTACATTTTGTATGTTGATGGTTGTTAATTGAATGGTACCTTGAATAATAAAAAAAATATTTAGTTATCACCTGAAGAACCATTTTGGTAACTTATTTAGTACTTTTTTGAGAACTTTGCTGTTTTGTACAGAAATTAAACCCAGATTTATCTATTTATAGATTTGGAATTACAATGAACGAGGTGAAATTGACATATTCCTCTCAAGATTGATTAAATGTATTTCACAACAATATGGAGATAAATGTTAGTGTTTGGTATCTAAATATCAGCTGTTTTCTCTGCTCTTTGTAAAGTGCAAGTACCTTCTGTAGCTATTCACTTGCTACTTTTGTCCAACATAATCATTCATATGATTCTCAAGTTGATTTGAAAGTTCTTTTTTGTGAAGTGCACAAGTAATTTAAATAAGCTTTATTATTTTATGTATTTTGTATTTGACACTTTTGAATCCCAACTGAAAGCAAAATTACTGAAGAAACCAAAATCAAGACATAAAAACAGGTATCATTTTTTTTAACACTCACTGCATTAATTTATAGATTTTTAGAATTTATGTAACATGTAAGTTTATCCAGATTCTAAGTATCTATGAGGAAGCGAAGTTACAATTTCAAACCTTATTTAGGGTAACATTTAAGTTTAATTTTTCCTAAATAAATTGGTAATACCAAGACTATTCTAATGTTATATTTATTGCACAATATGTTGCAATCAAAATATTTTTCAGTTATATTTCGTCCCTTCTTTGTTACATCCATCATGTCTGGTGATGAATTATTATACCTATCAGATTTATTTTTTTATTTATACATGTAAGATCTGCAATGGCTCAATTATTTGCAGAGATTACAGTAGATACATCACAACCATACAAAACAAGTAGGCCTAAGGCAAGAGCTGGACCAGAAGCTAAGCTTGACATTTTTTTTTATCATGGAAAACTCTGGTACACTAATTGAAATACCTTTAAAAAGAAAACAAGAAAATGAGCCTATAGGTCCTCCCACCCCTTCTACTGCACAATAATCTGCTCTTACAGTAAAAAAAAAAAACAAAAAAAAAAACAAAGAATATTCCATCTTCTAAACTAGAATTCTGACAGTTCACAAAAGATAAATCACATTGCCAAAGTATATGCTCATCTGGCTTCATACAAATATCAAATTGTGGGCCCACCCTTTGGTGCTAAAACAGCTCTAACTTGTCTGGGAAGGATTTCCACAAGTTTTAGGTTTGTTTTTATGGGAATTTGTGACCGTTCTTTCAGAAGTACATTTGTGGGGTCAGACACTAATGTTGTAAACAGGCCTAACTCAGTCTCTGCTCTTATTCATCCCAAAGGTGTTCTTTTGGGTTTATGCCACGACTCTGTGGTGGCCAGTCAGTTTTTGCAGATGAAACTTGCTCATCCATGTCTTATTGAACCTTGCTTTGTGCACTGGTGCTGTCATGTTGGAACACAAAAGAGTCATCCCAAAGCTGTTCCAACAAAGTTGGGAGTAGGACATTTTTCAAAATGTCTTGATATGCTGAAGAATTAAGAGTTCCTTTGACTGGAACTAAGTGGTCCAGCCCAACTAATCACAATCAGGTCCAGACTATAATTTTTCTCTGCACAACAAATTACACAATGCAGTCAGGGAAATGCTGTTCTTCTGGCAGCTGCCAAACCCAGGCTTATTTATTGGGCTGCCAGACAGAGAGACACCATTCATCCCTTCAGAGTACACATCTCCACATCATCTGCTCTATATAATCCAGTGTCGGTGTGCTTTACACTAATGCGCCCAATGCTTTCCATTGCACTCGCTGAAATAACCTTTAGTTGTTGTTGGGATGCAGCTACTTTGCCATGACAACTCATTTCATAAAGGTCTAAACACACTCTTCCTGAGCTAACTGCAAAGCCACATGAAGTTTGGAGGTCTGTACCTACTGATCCTGCAGAAATGTGGCGACCTCTGTGCACTTTCCTCCTCTGCATCCATTGGCCCTGCTCTGTGATGTCGCATACCACTTCAAGCAAGAGATGAGTTGTTGTACTAAAACCTTCCACATTGTTAGAATACCACTAACCCATAACTCTGGAATGTTTATTATGAGGAAAATTTTATGATGGGACTTACCGCACAGGTGGCATCCCATCATGGTACCAGGCTGGAATTCACGGAGTTCCTGAGAACGATCCATTCTTTCATAAATGTTTGTCGAAGCAGTCTGCAGTCCTAAGTGCTGAAATGTATACACTTATGGAAATGGAAGTGAATGGAATATCTTAAGTTAATGATTTGGATGATTGAGCAAATACTTTTAGCAATGTAGTTTATATAACATTTCAGGCTTTTTAAACAACCATTCAGCTTGTTTATCTGTGCTTAACATAAGCATGTCTACGTTATTTTATAAGGAGACACTGAATGAAGCAAACATATATAAGTGTTTCTTCATAAACAACATAAAAGTTAAGGGGATGTGATAAAGAAAAGACATAAAATTATAAAAATAAATTTCATTTATAACTTGATTTTTCTCTTTCGCTGACTTTTTTTTGGCATTTATCCATGAGTACTACAGGCCACAATGTTGAAAATACAATGGTGAACACAATGTTAAAGGTAAATTTAAGACAGACTTGGCAAAAAAACACATAGAGTATGAGCTGAAAGCCAAACACAAGACGTTTTATCCTTTTCTTTTGGGCAAAATTGAATAATTACATATACAGTATTACACGCCATTATATGTGCAAAAGCTATCCAATTGCAATTATTTGAAGCTAAATGTAAGATGAAAAAGAGTTTTACACTCAGAAAAAAAAACAATACTTTTGTATGTGTCTGTAACTGCAGCAAATGTAAGGAAGAAAAAAAACTAGCAAACTTCTAAACCTGAAAGGACATAAATAAAACTGCAATTCATTAAGAAAAGTGTTAAGAGTGTTTTATCCCAGTATGTAACATTCTACAGTATATGAGCAATCTTTTACTTATTCCCTTCTACACATGAGCTACTCATTTCAGTCAAATTCCAGTTTACATCGGATAAGCTGCATACATGTTTTTTTTGCCGGTTTATTCTGTCAAAATGTTTCAATCTCACTTGAGCACAAGTAACATTTGCATCCTTTTCCATGTTTGTACAGATCATTCTATAGTTTGGGCCAAGGGTTGTGGCTGCCAGTCAGCAAAAGCTTTGTGGTACCACCAGTGGAACTGTCAATCAACCCAATCGCCAGCTGCAAGACAGATGTGTTAGTTACTGAAGATCCAGGAGAGGTCAGGTAAGTTGGAACCAGCTCAGAGAACTCCCAGTCTGGGGATGGAAGTATGTAGACATTCTGACAACTTAAATATGTTTCCATAACTCTAAGCTCTTCACCTAATAGTTGAGGTGACACATAGATGCTGTCACAAAGCATCCAAGCTTCAACAATGTTGGAGTTTAGATGACGTGCTATTTCCATGACTCAAGGATTAGTGTTGACATATCATCCAACATTAGGGCAGCACTACTTTGCATACTGCAGCCCAGGAGTGCTGCATATGTAAGGCTGGCACAGTGCTACAGTTCATTCCCATGTTGATAATAGCGTTCATTTTATTTATGTTACACATGCATACAATTATAAAAAATTGAGTATTGTGCTCACATTAAAAATTTGATCATAACAGAAAAAATACAATATCAGTTATGGACAATGTCACAAATTTCTTTTCTAAGTCAGCCATCAATTTAGGGGTTAAATTACTAAAAAATAAAAATATCAGAAATTGTTTGCATGGTGCATGCATTGGTAAAAAACCTGAGACAAAAGATGCAGCTGTACCAACAAGGTTATAGCTGAGTCAACTCTACAGGGGAATTACAGAATATTTGCAACATAAAACGTCTCTGTGGTCTAGACAGCGAAAAGCCACTGGGATTCACCAATCTCTTTGAAATTCACAGAACATATCAGAGAACAAATTAAAGATTCACACAATCATCTGTGTTTGGAACCCATATAATAAATCTATTTTGTTCACAAGTGAAATGTTCTATCATACAGTTTATGCACCTTTCACACACAGTAAAGACAAGAACATTTTTAAGTTTGCAATGTAGTCCTGTGACTCATTTTCAACGTGTTGCTCACAGCTACTTTCTCGAAGAGGACTTCAAAATTTCATTAGGACACAAATGCCCATAATTCACTCTCTTAAAACCATTTATGAAAAGCTTTTAAGAGTGTGGTGTTTTTGAAAGCTTTACTTTTTGTGTGTCTGTACAGACTTGAAAAATTGAAATTTTGAGGACAAAAAGATGAAACTTCACTCTTACTTTTTGCACTGGACACCATAGCACTTACACTGTACACAGAGTTTGATCCAAATTTAGTTTAAAAAAATTCAAACGGAATGACAAAGGCAAATTCATAATTATATTACAGTGCAGTCAACCATTTGATAATCTAAGGAAGCCCAGCCAAGTATTTTGAGTCAAGGACTTTGTAGCAATCCCTCGTCTTGGACAAGCATGTAGTGACAGTGGAAAGGAACCACTACCTCTTTAACTGAAAGAAACTTCCAGCAGAAACTGGCTCAGTTTGAGAAACCAGCTGGGGGCTAAAAGTACAGAAGGACGATGCAAGTAAAAAACATAGAATTACTGGTTCTGGAGTACTTTCTATGGAAAAGAAAAGCAGATTACACAGAATTAATGGTAGCAATACTGCCATCAATTGCTTTGGAAGGAGACACAGCTAAACACAAAAACACAAAGTTAGTAGAACTTTATGTTGGAGTGAAAAACAAAGAGAGCTCATCAAATGATTTATATTAGCAGTAATACTAGCAGCAATAGCTTCATTAATGGCTTCGTCCAGGAAAGAGACACAGTTCAGTTAGGGTGCTAAGTGTATATTAGAGAGAGATAGAGATTTCAAAGTAAATGGCCCCAGTGAATTTATATAACAGATAAATAAAGAGTAGCAGATGAAAACAGATGAGTGGGAGAAGCCTATCTATATGCTGTATATTCACTCACTGCCCACTTTTTAAGGGACTACATGGCTTATTCAGCAAAAAAGTCAAGGACACTGATCAGAGATTTTGGAGCATATTGACCTGCTAACATCATACAGTTCCACATACCTTTGCTTTAGCGAATGGTTATGTAAGCTATTGTTTCCTTGCTATGATCTCGAAGCAGAATCCGACACTGACATGACATTTTTTTACCACTGGCACTCACTAAATATTTCACTTTTTCAGATAGTTCTCTGTATGTCTGAGAGATTGTCTGAGAGAAATACTCGCACCAGCCCGTCTGGTACCAACAGCTACATCATGTTTAAATCAATTTAAATCCCTTTTCTTCCCCATTCTGATGATCTTTTAAAACTTCAGCAAATCATCTTCACCACATTGAGATCTCTAAATGCATTCAGATAGCCATATGTCTGGTTGACTCACCATTTGTGTAAACATGTACTTAAAACAGGTGTTTCTAATAAAATGCCTGATCAGTGTATATACAGTTGAAGTAAACAGCTCAATGGTATAATTTTAACCTTAAGCAAAGTAAGGCTGCCGACTGAAATAGCTTGTTCCACAGTGTAGTACTGTGTAAATGTATTCAGGTTGAGAAAAGCTACTTTTTTTGTTTTGTTTCTTTTTTCTCAGCAAAATTTCTCTCCTCTAAACACATTGTGGAGAAATGAGAAGGTGCACACTCAAAGCTGCGTACTGTATGCTTACACATTATTGAGTCTCTTGGAACAATCACGGCCAATAGTCACTCTTAGCAACAGAAAAACAAAACCCTACACAATGTTAAGGGATAAAGACCATACTTAAACTGTGATTGCAGCTGACCTTCAATGATTGGAGGGTAGGTTTTATGTTCTGATGAAGTTCACCACAGTATTTTTTACCTTCATCAGTGAAACAAATGAAGTAAAGACTGATAATGCATTGAATTTACTTTTTTATAAAGATTTAGAACCAAGCACTTCACTGTTCACTGTTGTGTACTATATATATATATATATATATATATATATATATATATATATATATATATATATATATATATATATATATATATATATGTGTGCATGTGTGTATATGCAGGGAGAACAAATTTATGTTAGAGCGTTATCTCCCACGAGCAGAGCTGGGTAATAACTAGTTACATTTGCTCAGTTACCTTTACTTCAGTAATGTTTTGAAAGAAACGTACTGTTAGTTTTACTGAATCATACTTTTTACTTTTACTTGAGTAACATTATTATGAAGTATCGCTATCGTTACTTGAGTAAAATTTGTGGATACTCTACCCACCTCTGGCCAAGACAGAAACAAACTGAGAACTAACAAGAGTTAACTTTAGCTTGCATAGCAATTAAACATCTGTTAGCCTACCTATGTCTGCTAAGCTCTTGACATGTCTCCTTCGAGTTTTTATCAGAACCTAGTAGTCCAGCTACCTTTCTGGTATCAGGTGGTCTTCTGTAGGTCTTGTGTCCACGAAATGAAAAGAGCAAACATACGGTCGCTTCTGTGGTTTCTTCAAACTAAAATTTTTTAACCACAGGCGAAGGGTTTCCTCCTTCTTCGACAGGGGATGAAGGTCATAGGGTGCCTCGCATTCACATTCAGCTCTCCTACGCGGCTTATGACTAAAACACTCGAGCTACAATTAAGTCTTTCTTTTTTAACAGTTATTATGACAACCTCTAACTTCACAAACAATCCTGGTCTTCCTCAAAGCAATAACGATGAGTTAGTTGTTACGAAGACAGTGAAAAGAAGTTAGCCAGGCAGTGACAAGATATGCCCGACCAGAAGTCTCGCACAAAAAACCATCAACTGACTGTGTCCGTATTTCTGTCAAAAATAAGGTGGATAATTCTGTCATATTCTTTTCTGTGTCAGCTCTGTTAAGCCTATAAGGCTAAGAAAGTAAGACTTGTTTTCGGCCAGAATACAGCCACCAGAAACACAACAGTAGATTGAAACTTACTTTGAAACCAAGGTTTCTTCAAAAATGGAGTCTTTCACCTGGCATGCGAGGTCAAGACATCCTTCCCAATGCAGCCTGTGCAGAACTGCGGGTAAAGAGAGCAAACACTGCTGTGCCAGGGTTTTGTTGTCCAATGACATCACTGGGACTCCAGATGTGACACGTCCTTCCTGAGAGCCTGAGAGGAAATGTGTTCATACTGTATATTCTGTAATTCTGACTTTGTACAAGTACCCTGTTGTGTGTGTAGTCCTATATATATATATATATATATATATATATATATATATATATATATATATATATATATATATATATATATGTATGTATGTGTAGTCCTCTCTCTCTCTCTCTCTCTCTATATATATATATATATATATATATATATATATATATATATATATATATATATATATATATATATGCAAGCACAAATGCACAACTGAGCGCACTTACGGGTGTTTTTGATTTTTGAGATTCAGCAACACACCCTAACACTGCATTAGAAGAGGACAGCTGTTTTTGTAATGTTTATGATATATTTCAATGATGCAAATTTCCTACATTGCTGCATAGATTTAAACTTTTTAGAGGCTTAATAAATTCACCTCAGGAGCACTGAACTCCCATGGAAGTTTTATGCTTCTGATGTATAGTAAATAGGATTATCATATGCCTCTTGATTAATTATTCCAGGTCTTTCATTTACTTTGAGATAATTTCACAAACAAAAAAGTGAGCTGTAATGAGTACACATTGTACAGCAGCTACAATAAAAACATATTTTGCGCAAACACTGATCCAGTTTTTGCATATTTATAAAACAACTCATGAAAGATTACATTCTACCCATTTAACTGCAAGGCAAAGAACTTGTATAAATGTTCACCTATGTGGTTTTCTTTTCATCTGTTTCATTTACTCTGACATCACTGCATGCATGATAGATAAATCTTTCTTGCTTAGGTCACAGTTTCAGTTACTAATGAAGCTTTTCACCTGATAGTTACAAAGTATGCTTTTATTTTATGTGCAGCACGTAAAATCTGTTTAGATTGCAACACTTGCTGTCAGTGGAACAAACCTTCAAGGACGTATACTATTTTCACTGCCTTGTAAAACATACATAATCTTTGTGGAATCATTTTTTTGCTTCTTATTTTATAATTACAGTTCAACAATACTGTCTGAGAATATTGTTTTTGTTCTTGACTATTCAAATAAAGTTATCATTGAGAGTGGCCTTTTGAAATATTGGAAGTGAAATCAAAAACATCCAGAATCCTCAATGCAAGACATTTTTTAGCATTCTGTTCCTCAATGTATAACTTTCGTTTGGAATACTAACTTAATGTTCTGTATTAAAGTGATGATTAGTCCCTGTAACTGTGAGGCAGATCTGTCAGATTGTCATGAATAATGCAGATAGCTCATTATCCAAAGCATTTTTTGCAGGAATAAGTCCCATGGGAGCTCATGGTGATTCAGTCTGATGCTCTCTTCCACACTGTTTATCTGCACATTTATGTCGACAGTTAGTCACGATAGATAGGCTCTTGTGGTGAGTGTAAAAATGCACCGCAGCTGGAGCTTTTAAAGGGGTATATCTCAATCTCACTTATGCCCTTTAGGTTTACAGTCATCATCCTGTGACACATGTACACGTGAAACTGAGAGGAGTGTAAGAATGGGGAGTCACCAGCATTAATGCTTGGACCATGATTATTTATTGTTCTGATTCATAAATTGGACAATAAAATATGTAACTGCATTTATAAAGTAAAATAAATCTCAAAATGTTATTCACTTGTCTATGACTCAAAAGTAAAGACAAACTGATGTTTCCGAGGAATGTTATTTCTTAAAATTTAATTTAAAAAAAGGCTCTAAAATAGTTTTATTCTTGTGATAGAGCCATGTTGTCAGGATGTTTTTGCAGTCACTTAACTGTAAAATATCTTCTGTTTCTTTATCATGGTTAAGGAGATTAAGGAATACAGAACACTGCTGCCTTAGATAAGCTAAGTCAAAGCCAATTTTGGCCACAGGTAATAATTGTTATTTTGGGGGGTGGGAGGTTCTACCTTCATTTTCTTAAAGCAGAATTTTAACATCAGAACTGCCAAAAAGGGATACAGCCTTCGTATACATTTTTAACTCTGTGTTAAAACATAAACATAAAGTAGGTCTTAGCATGACTTCAGAACATGACTGCAGATTGTGGAAAAACTGGCTGATTTTCTCTCGAGGACTCCAAGGTGAATGAGGTCAGTGATCGACATCGCATAAAGAAAAGGCCAAGATAACCTTGAAAAAATGCTGAAGGAATATTTCCAAAGGGTTGCAACCGGAAGGTGGAGGTTTATATACGTCAGCAGACTAATTACAGCAACAAACGCATGTGTCTAACAATCCTGACAATTTCCTGTATGAGCCATGTCATTATGGTTTTGACTTAACTGTAAATGCTCAAAGAAAGAAATAAGCTGAATTATTCATGATTTTGAGTAATTTTTGTGCCTGTTGTAAATTGATAGTTTTTTCGCATAAAGATATAATTTAGAAAACTGACCCTAAAGTAACTAATTTGAATTAAATTTCCCTTGAGGATTTTTTTTGTCAACTCTTCTTCAACTTAGAATTTAAAGAACTGCTGAAAATTAGCAAAAGTAACCTTTTTAAATGTCATGTTTGTCATTGACAAATTCAAAGGGGGGCATTAGAATCTTGGCCATTTTTGTGTTAAAAGACAGCAATTGACATTAATCCAAATTAAATGTGGTTCTTAATACTACTGGCTATGTAACAGCAAATTTTGTCTCACCATTCCAAATCCATGAGGTGATAATGCCCTATAATACAGATTAAAATAGAATACTGTTCCTTTCACGTTTCACAGTAACTACATAAATACCTTTAAATGTCATCTTGATATGGAACACAAATGGGTGATAAAATAGCTTCCTGAAGTTATTCACTAACAAAACAACTGCCTAAACAGGTTTCAAAGCACAGTCAGTTATAAAACCATCATCCTACATGTCATTCTTTTTTCCCTTTATTCTCATTATAGATATTCTGATTGTTTTACTTGGGTTGGCTGTGACATTTAAAGCCAGACAAAGGTAAAGGGAAATGTATTCCAAAAAGTTCCTGGATTGTACTTTAAGAGAAACATAAAGCAAAGTAAGTAAAATAAAATCATTTATTTTATTTTTTTAGGGTTTTTTGTTTTTTTTTTTTTTCATAAAAATGGAATGTGTTTAAAATAATAAAACCAAATAAACTGCTTTGATCATGTTGAGATTTTAGAGTGGTTCAACAGTGTGAAAATAATCTCAAAGAACCGTGGCACTCCATATTGAAACACCAGATTTTAGAAATTAAATTTTTGAATCATTGGACAGAGAATCAGACGGAATAATTTCAATGCTTTTAAGTTCTGGATACAAGAGTGTCTTGTAGTAATAGTTTGAAAATGGCTGTGCAGCAGCCTTTTTTGCTCCAGGAAATGTATAGCTATTAGTTTCTTTTTTTGCTCAAGGCATTAAAACATGTGGTTCTTTCACAGTTTTCTTTGAAAATAAGAATAACTGTTAAAGTTATTTTGAAGATAATAGATGGCTGATTTTGGAGGAAGAATTGTAGACACTAACTGGTAAAGAGGCAGCAAACTGGCTGAGCTGACGGAATGAGGATGCAGTGAATATGGCGTACTTGGAGACAGATGCTGCACTCCAGAACCATTAGCCATCCATAGATTACAGCGGATCCATATGAAATATCTACACCACTGCTCTGTCTTGCTTGTCTTGTATCTTAGATAACATGATGAATTATTTACAGCTGTAAGCCAACACACAGAGAGCATACAACAAATAAAAGTGGTTTTCTTTGTGACTTGATTAATAAAAATATCTCTAAATCTTGCTGGATGGTCAAAGAGATGAGTCTGCTGTGAAAATGATAATCTGACGTTGGGGGCATATTCGATTTCTTTTTTTTCCCCACCTCTTTAAAAAAAAAAATAAATAAATAAATAAGGATGATATCATCAACAGACCAATAACCTTGTTCTTATTTGGAAACAACAAGAACATTTTCTTTTCTCACTAATTCTGAAAAACAATGAGATGTTATGCATTCAAGCAATTATAATAATGCACATTAAAACTTGGGATGCACTTTTCTAACTTGCAGAATTGCTTCTTTGTCTTTACAGTCATTGTCTAAGAAACCTGAGTTAATTTCTTTTGGTTCAGTTCTATATTTTTACTTTAGTTACATAATATTAGCCTTTTGTTTTGGCGGTAAGCTTTAAACCAAAACCAGTATATCAAAAAATTATATATGTAGCTCACAATGCACAATTAAGGTTCTTTGAGGAGCATTAAAACAATAAGAAATTGTTGGGTGGAAACTGTTTGTAACCTTTAACATTTTCACGTGATTAATGAGCTTCTGAGACCCAGTCAAGTAAACCACGATGCAAATGCCCCTCAGCAAACAAAACGCTTTCAGAGGTGCTGGAAACCAATAAGAAAACAATATAAAGTCGGTGTCACTCACTTTGATATTAACATGTTTTACAGTTACATAATCATAAGAAAGAACTGTCACATCACTCTTCAATGTATTATTTACTTTAACCAGTTTTTTGTGAACAGTCACATTTTTGCTCTGTGATTATTGAAATTCTAAAGCATAGGTGGTCCATTCAGTGACAAAAGTGCTTGATGAGAGTCAGCATATTTGTGGGGAGCAGGAATAAGAGCATTAATCAAGTGCAGGGCCAGACCAATAACGGGCTCTGTAATCATGCAGGAGCAGCACTCTAACTTTGGGCAGTGTCGCGCGGTCATTCATCATGTGGAAAAGGCAGGAGGCAGAGAGGGAGATTAATAACAAGTACGTTAAGTCGGTGTTTGGATGCAACCAGTATTAGGCTAGGTCATGCAATAGAGTCAAAGTGCCAAAAGCACTGATCTTGACGAGGTGGGGAGGGGGGGAAACTACTTTTATGCGTGAACTTTGATTACCTAACTCTTGATGTTTTTAAACATCTTTAGGCATGACAATAAAAGGCATTTCATTAAACTTGGACTTGGATATTCACATGTCCACTCAAGTGGTTAAAACTGCATTTAGACTTTGAAATGTGTATATGACAGAAATATTATTACCTTTATATATTAGGTAAAACTATACATTATTATTCGGTTCAATTATTGTGGTCTAATATTTTACAATTTTTCTATTGTTCTGTGTAATAAAAAAAAAAAAAATAATATATATATATATATATATATATATATATATATATATATATATATATATATATATATATATATATATATATATATATAGCATTGACTCCTCAGCCTGTGCTTTCTATATGCTTTTGCCCTATTCACCCCTAAATCAACTCTCTGCTATCAACTCTTCAGACTCCCCCTGCTTCACCCTGTGTTGCAACAACAAACATAGCTACAAAAGACAAAAATATTATACATGCCACCAAAGAAAATACAGTAATCAAAAAACTGATTAATGTATGAAAAACTATCATTACAACTAAGGAGCACAGTAAACAACAGAAAAAGAAAATGAACTGAGTTCAGTTGAGCTTCTGAGTATTTAATATTTCACTCTTTCATCATATAGTGGCCCAATACTGTCAACAAAATGCAAAAGCCACAACTCAACAAAAGCCATAATTCAATTCAAGTCAATTCAAGAAATTAAATGTTGTTGTATCTCATACCCTCCAAGTATCATCAAAAAGTTGTTGTGGATGGAGATGTTGTGGGCTGGAAGGATCTCCAGTAGCTGTTAGTCTTGCAACAAATCTGAAGAAGCCTCTGACTGAAGACACTGTTGCTGTATGACAGTCTCATTACTGTCATGACATGTTACCAGCTCAATATGCAAGGACCAGAGATGATATTTCACAGTAACATGTCCAAGTCCATCAATTGTTGGTAAGCACTGCTAATCTGCCTCATTTGATTATGCTGCTCCTTTTTAAATCGCTGTCTGGCTGTATAGTTAGAAAGCCGGGCAGAAAGACTGAGTAGGGGTTATGACCCTTCCCATTCTGATCAATAGAAGAGATGGTTTGAACTTCCTCCTTCTCTTTCTGCTCTTTGGTCCTTCTCTGCATACATGAAGCCTCCTTTTAAACTCCTCTGGGATTTGGGGTCATAGTTTCGGTATTATTTGGGCTTTTGAGATGTTAATCAGCTGATCGGGGTTATTAAAATACCTTATTGCCACGGTTACGCATCTTAACAACTGTCCGAAAGTAAAACAGTAAGAACAAAAATCCTTTTAGCTGCACATCATCCAAAACCAAAGGGAATAATTGTCCAAACAAGCAATGCCTCAACCAAAAAAATTATGAACCAAAGTCCACAAAAAGAACAAATCAGAACCAACATCCTAGATTCTAGAACACAACAGCAAAAGCCACAATGGAAGTTATGCTAAAATTGAAGTTATATTGCCGCCTTTTTGTTGTTGTGTTGTGGCTTTTGTACATTGTTGACCCTTCTAGGCCAACATAGTATCAGGAGGCAAATGCTAAGCTTTTTCAATATCCTAATCTACTTCAGCGTCTCAGTTCCACTGTCATTATATATGGCATATCTCAGTCTTTGCTTTTAGGACACATTGGAAGAACCTGTCAACTATAGTGACCAATATTCATTAAAATGTATACAACTTTTTGTAGTTTGAATTTTTTTTGGAGTAATCAGTGACTGAATTGTTTACTGTTCCAAATATATAAACATGAAATTAGATCAAAACTGTTAACCAAAGAAAGCTTTACAAAACAGTTTTTCTTTGCCATGGTTGAAATGGTTGCACAGCACTTCAACTAAGTTTTTAATGCCTTATGTCTTAAGAGTTCTTTTTTTATATGACTCCGTGTGTTATTTTAGTCACCCTCTTCATCCCAATGCTCTAGATTGCTCTGAATTAAGGATTCATTTTTCACTGCTTTGAATGCTTGGCAGATGAAACCAAATGCCAGCTGTATAATTCAGAAAAGATGAGCTGCTAAATAAAGAAAAAGAAGAGGCATGCAAAGAGAATGAACTCACTTTGGCTGGTTTTGGTGCAATACAGTGGCAGAACATTACTCATTTGTGCCTCTGCTAAGCAGGGGCGTAAACCAGAGGTGGTGTGAAAACAATAACAAGAAAACATCAATAGGCAATTAAGAACAGTGGGCACTTAGTGTCCTAAGGGAGGGGGTATGCTATTCTCTCTGGGTTTCTCCACTATCCATCTCTGTGTTACATAGTGTTTTCATTGAGTTTTTAAAGCTGAGACAAGTGTTTATGGTCCAAACTTATTTTGCTTTTTTTTTACTTCACTTCATCATTACTGATGAGAAAGGCAGAGTTACTATTTATTTCTAAAACACTATCCCTCTTTAATACCCTCCAAGATCTATGTAGGAAAGCATGTGAAGAGTAGGTGTTCCTTTTAAACCTTGCTATTTTTGTGAAATGATTACATCAGCAGGATTACAGAGCCAATGTTCAGTTTTTCACTGTTATATGTACATAACATAATACATTTGTTAATAATGAGCTCTCTCCACCCAACCATTGTCAGAAAAAAAGTCCAGATTTAAAAAAAAAAAAAAAAAAAACAGTTTATAGGTTTGAGTTGCATAAAAGCTTCTGGATCATTTAGGGCTACCACCTAAAGGTGTGGAAATGTGAATACAACAGCAGCAGCCTGTTCTTCATATTAAATAGCCACATCATTGTAGTCTCATTTAAACAGGAAAGATCCAGCTGGGCAGAATCCAGACAGTGATTTGTCTACAGTACAACCTCTGGCACACCTCACGATAGAAAATAAATAGATGTGAGCTTAACATTTATCAGGGAGGTGGGTAAGGATAATGGCGAGATTCTCTGTATTCTCATTACAGAAATGCATCCCAGTTTCATCCACAAAATGAGAAGTTTCCCTGATGTCCTGATTTGGTTGCATTATGATTCATTTAGCAGTTTCACTGACATTTTTATTTTTTTAAGGTGTGGTTAAAGGTATTTGATTCAAATGCTTTGAAGCATATTATGTCAGAGCCCCAGCTCTAAAAAGCCTCTAAAGTTCATACTCTTAGGACATATTTTCCACCAGATTTTCATGAAAACTAAAGGTGCCAACATGAAGTGATGCAACTGTTGTAAATTCTGAAACCCTGTCACATCTGTATAGTATGTGTAGAGCTTATTTAAAGCTTTTTTAATAGCGAATATTTATTGGGATGAAGGGTGAAAAATGTTAGTGTGCTGCTGCCTCATGATAAAGAAATTTCCTTTTGCCAGATGGTCAGACTTTAGTTTTTCCTGCACATGACCATCTTGGGATGAAAGTATAGTATTTTATATATTACCCAGCAACCTTGGATGGGCTGAGCGTAATGTGATTGTTGTCCTCTCAGCATGTGATGCTGTGACAGAAAAGATGAGACACACACACTGATCTCAGGAAAGTTTATTATTCTTCTCACAAGTGAACATACTCCATATACAATACTTCATATCAAATACTCCATATCAATTACTTAAGGTATCACTAACTGCGATAGATAGCCCTTAGATTCAGTAAACCACATCATTCCCTTAAACTGAACGGGAATTCTTTTAACATGCTCCATTTAACATTGTGAATTTTATTATATGACAATATCTTTTCACAAAATTTTCTAAACCATATTACAGTTTTTAAGTCAATACTTTAACTCAAGTCTTAACTTGTCCCTTTTTCTCAGACCTTTTGTATTTTTAACTAACAAAATAAAATATGAATTTCTTTTAACATGTTTTAATAGCTTTTACTATTTTTATGCTGCACAAATAAAATATACTTTAATATTGAAGCATTTTAGCTTTTCACTTTATCTATTGTTTTAACAGAATACTAGCAGTTTGTCTCTTAACACAAAAAAACTCTATGAAATTGAAAATGTGTAATACTCCTTTAATGCTGTCTTTTTACGAAGCTTCATACACAGGGAGCCATTACTTTCGAAATCACGTAATATAGTGTCTCTAATTTTGGCAATAAAACATAAAGTAATGTCCATTTTACAACAACTAGAGACCAAAATAATGTCATTTGGTGTGAGAACCGAAAAGTACACAATACAGTAAGATCAAAGTCAATTCACCAGTCTTTCAGTTCTCAGTTATCTTAACACACATGCCCAAAGTCCGCTAGTATTAGCATTAGTTAGCATCCTTGACTACTTGATTCACGAATCAATAATCTCTTCAATTCTTAAAAGTTAACAAAATATATGCATTAAAATACATATTTACTGACCTGTGACACAGAAAAGATGAGACACACACGTTGGGCTTCCGTTAGCATTTAACAGGAGGGCTTATTCTTCTTCTGTGTGCCCATAAACCTTCTCTATACCACCAATGCGACAGACGCCCCCGAGCGGCTGCCTGTGGAATAGCGCAAATCAACTGAAATAACACTAAAGGACTTGTTAAAGAGATAAATTAAGGATAGAAAAAGAAAATAAATAAAGTTGGGGTGCCTATTTTCTCTCTTTACACTTAATTGGTTTTATAATTTCCTTGTAACTACTTGTTTTTCCACCCCTCTACATATATAACCACACCTATTTGGTCTACTATTTATCAGCTCGTAATCAGATAATAGACCAAACTACTGGAGCCACATTTAGGTTTTATGAGTCACTCTGGAACCACTCTTGGCATTTACCGTGCATTTGTGAGTTGATCTTCATGACTGCAGAGAAAGTGTCTAGACAACGAACCATGGGATTAAGTAACGTTAATTTCACAAAGCCATTGCTCGGAGCATGTTTGAAAAGTCAGTTGCAATGGTGTTTATTTGTGCTAAATATTGTGTCTTAAAGTTTCACTGCTCAGTACAGAATTTCTTCAAGAAAGAGGCTCTAAAGAATCTGTGGCACCTGGTGTGACTGGAGAACAGATTGCCACCTTTCTATGCAATTACAATAAATGGCAGGAACACAATAAGGTGCTGTCACAAAGTTTTTTAGTTTCTTATTTTATGTTGCTGTATCCTCAAAGAGCTTAAAGTAGCCCCAAAGATGAAGAAATTAAGCTATTTTTTAATTCAAAGCCATATGAGTAGCATTCTTGGTAAGTTTCTTGAATTTGTTTTAGGCTGAGAGGTAGAACACTCACTTTTGTGCTAATTAGGGCTGTAAATGATTATTTTAGTAATTGAGTAATCTATCGATTATTCTGATGATTAATCAAGTCATTGAATAAAAAATTTGATAAAATAAAATAATGGTAAATTCTGACAAAACAGCAGTATTCATTTTGGATATCAATATTGGCCCAAATTTTCATATCTGTTCATCCCTAACAATTACTTTTCTGTAGCTAAGAATATTTACCTGCAACAATAATAGTTCATTTTTTAAGTCAACTTGGACAACAGTTACACAGAAATCTGAAATTATATTAAATTTCATAACAAAAACAAAAAAGAAGCTGGCTGACAGACACTTAAAAAAAAACAAACAAAAAAAACGTATTCATCTTCAGTCAATTGAATAGATGAATGCTCACTTTACACAGCCATTCGTAGCTTGTGTGTCCATGTGAGTAACAGATCTTTGGCACCAAGGTGTGTTTCACCACCCATTTGTTGCGACCTCGATGGTATGAAATTTATTTTCCAGTGTGCTGTGTTCAGTCCATGTGCATGCATCTCCACTCCACCTGTATACACCCACCATGCACTGTTCTCTCCGTCCGAACCACCCACTAGGCAGGAGCTCCAGGAGGACGTCCAATAAAAGAAAGGCTGTTGTATTCCATGCATAATGCCAGTCAGTTTAAGGATGCCTATTGGTTCCCCAAAAAATGATGAAAACCTGGACATGTCCGGGAAAAGGAGGAAGTTTGGACATCCTATGTTGTGCTAATAGCACATAGCATTTGTCAACAACTCATTGGCGGAAGTGAGAGTGTTGCGCAACAAAAATTATTATCCATCTGAAACACATGGCACTAAATAGTTAAACATAATTTAATGAAGCTTCAAGGCAGATAATTTGCCTTGAGGCATTTTAATAATCAAGGTACTCTACTCAATGAACCGTTACAGGCCTAGTGTGAATGCATATAAGAACAGAGATTGTTGTTGTGGTGTCAGTCTCATTTTTTCTTTTGGAGTCTCACTGCTTTCTTAATTTTTAATTTTTTTTACCTTAAATCCTTTAAAAATCTGTGCCCTTCTCTTCTTATGTCATGGAAAAATATATATCTATGCTTTTGTAAATCCGTCCTGTCCATTTAAAGTGGCCCTGCCTTAATTAAATGAATTGCTACAAATTACATGTAAAATATTCATTTGCTAATATACCTAATTTTACCAGAATTAATTTTTTTGTTTCTTTTTTTGGTATTAAATATGATCTTGTTTTCAAGGTTTTGGAGTAAGCATTTCCTTACATGAGAGGTGTTTTTATTTTTTGTATAAGGAAAATTAGTTTTATAGTGTATCATGACAAATCTAGAAATATTAATCTGATGAAGACAAAAATATTTAAGACATAGAAAAGATAACAGGGTAGGAAACAAATAAAAATATATATATACTCATATAAACAGGTGTGTGACCTGAATCACAGTATATATCTTGTAAATTTGTTTAATCAAAATATATTCTACAGCCAACAAACTGAATGAGGTAATTTACCGTTAAACATTTTGAAGCACTTTTATATCACTAATACTATTCAACAGTACAATGAACATTGCATAAACAAAGGAACTGTTATTTAAACTGTTTATTCTCAAATAAGCACCAATTTTTTTCACATTCAGTATGTGATGGTGTGGTAACAGTGAATAATTTGTTAAATTGCACTGTGCTGGAGCCAGTTTTAATACTTACCAAAATACAAAAGATTTTAAAAAAGTAAGGCCTTTTTAGGGTTAGCTTTAACCAACATTTCACAATTATAATGTACATAAGTTTTACTTTAATTTATACTTTTCAATTGAATAAACTTCTCCTTCTTGTAACCTTGAGATGTTTTAATCCCACTTTCAACTTGATGTTTTTTTAAGGATACAGTTTAATCACATTTTCAGTAACATCAATATGTACTTAATTTGTTCAGTGGCAGTTTTTTTAGAATCTTCCTTGAAATGACTTTGCCAAACAAGCACTTAGAAGCATACAAAAGCACACATAAACTGAGCTGGAGCTCTCAACTCCTCCTTACACAGCAAGTTATCTGTCTTTCCCATCACTCAAGACCTTTCTGGTGCTTTTAGTTTTGAGCCCCTCCTCACAACATACAGTGGTCCCCCTGGTCTCATGGCTGGGGACAGTGTGGCTTACTCTTTTATTCTTTGTGACAGCCAGTGCACTGTAGTCAGTGTACAGACATGGCTGAGTATGCTTAGGTGAACATAGAACTTATGTAAATTTGCAATGGCCTTCTAAGATTTCTCCTTTTTATTGGATGGAAGATCAATAAAACTAAAAAAAAAAAACAAAAAAAAAACCTAAAAACAACAAACTGGAAGCATAGCTTTTTTTTTTTTTTTTTTTTTTTTTTTTTGGCTTTTCTTTGTTTTATTTCAAATGAATGCTTGGCTTTGATGAAAAATTTGTCCTTTTCAAGCAAAAAAAGAGAGAGAATATGTAAGACCTAACAGCGAGGGGTTTTTTTTGTTCAGTGGTAGCCAATTAGTTTTAAAACTGCTTTCGAAAAAGCAAGAAAAACAGCCTGTTTATGCTTGACTTGAATGTAGAGAACAGTATTAGTGAGCAATAAGCTATGCTTGGAAAACAAACTATCTGCTTCCTAAGTTCAAAGAGTTAAAGCAGTCTTTTAAAGGACCGTGTCTGCCCTTTATGCAAACATGTGATAGGTGCACAGAACTGTCACAAGCATGTTCTCAACTCTTGGACTGCTTGGCAGGTTTGAGCAACAGAGGGTCAAGCATCTGCTTATCACAACCCTGTGCTTGCTGAACTGTGCACAGAGAGATGAAATGCTCTCTTGATCATGAAGCTTTACACACAAGTAACTCTCTATGCCCTCATGGAGCTGAGATGTTCTCTCGCCAAGATAGTTTACTGCCTGCTAATTTTCTTGTGTGTGTTTGGATCACGTCTATTTGTTTTTTTCACGCCCTACTTTTGACACTAATTAAACATCACATTTTTGCTCATTTATCTTGAATCTTTCATTGTGTGAATTTGCATCGTGACATGCAGATGTACAAATTCGTTCATGCTTTCCCATTAGTAGATGTGGGTGTTGGTAGTCAATCCTAATTTAGCAGTGCTGGAAAAATGTGACTTGTAAAATAAGATTTGTGCACCTCTAAATGCGTGGATAGTTCTGTAATGTTTTAGGTTTCTGTTGTTTCTTTTTCATAACCCTTAAATATTTCCTAAAAATTTTAGATAATTAAACAAATCTTGATGTACAACAAAACCTGAATGAATACAGAATGCAGTTTTCACATGATGATTTCTATTTGTATTTGATTGCTATCTATTATGTGGATAAGGCTATCCAAACCAGCTTTTCCTACCCATACCCAAGTCTGATTACTACTATAGCTGTTGAATCTGGAAATCAGTTAAATAGAACCTCCCAGAGAACCTGAAATAGGATAAAATATCTTAAAAAGCAACACATCACACTCGATTTAAAGAAATTAATAAACAGATGAGAAACAAAGGCACTGACATCTGTCAGACTGTGAAGTGGTGCAAAGTAATTTCTAAGGCTCCACCACACAGTGAAGGACAAGGAGAAAGAGAGAAATCACTGCACAGTAGTGACCCTGTCAAGAATGGCTGACCTACCTAAATTACTCCAAAAACATATTGACAATTCATCCAGGAGGTCACAAAAAGACCCAGACCAAAATCTCACTTTCCTGAGTCATGGTCAGTGTTCATGCTTTAACAACAAAGGAAAGACTGGGTAAAAATGGAATCAAAGAAAGATTTGTAAGTCTAAAAGTGTTCCTCGTGAAAAAAAACAAAAAACAAAACACTTCAGTACTGCTTTTGTAACTCCATGTTCCACTCCCACTGTGAATTTGACTGTGCTTGCTGCTTCTCAAACAAATTAAAAATGAAGAAAAGAAAAAATAATCTGTCAAACTATTTTGTTTTGATGTCACTGTTTTTCTTTTAATGTAAATGTTTGTGTTCATCAAGGCAAATGCTATTTTTGATCTGCATCTTCTTGTTTTTTTTACGGTTTAAATCATCTCCAACTTGGCAGAAAACAGGTTTAGAATAGATTTTAATAAAACAGGGAATTGTGAAGAACGGAGATGTTGAGTTAACAATGTTTTCCAAATAATTTTTCTCCAGGATCAGAGGCGGAGCTAGATGTGTGGTCAAGGTAACACTTGCCACCTGATTGGACACCCTAGGTACCACCCAAGGTGATTGACAGATCATTACACCTAGCGTTGAAAGATGCGTGACTTCGATATAAAACAGACATGATTTATGGTTGCTGTTTTTGTCCATGGGCAAGGCGATGTGTGTGTTATAGGAACCCGTGTGGGCTGTCTTTGGGGTTGGCCAGGCCCTTGGGCCAATTGCACCCGTCCCTACTTTTGTAACGGTCATGCGAGTATTGCTCGCCAAACAGGAAGAGCAGTGAGGTAGAGTCTGAAAGAGTGTCCATTTTTACTACCATTTGTATGTTTGTACTAAAACACAAAGGGAATCATTCTTGCTAAACATCTGATAGACTTTTAAAAACAGTTAAAGTTAGTCTACACACCCATGATAAAATGCTAGGCTTTTGTGATTAAAAAAAATCAGACCTAGATAAATAATCACAGATCTATTTCTGACTCTAATAGTGTATGTACCCTGTATTATTTAAATGAAAACAAAAAAAAAATAAAAAATAAAAAACTGTTAGATGGTAAGATGTAACAAAAAATGGTCTAATAACCTGGTTGTGTAAGTTTGAACACTCTATTAATTTGTTGAACCACCTTTTGATTAAAGTCCTGCATTCAGTCTTTCTGGGTACCTACTTGCCATTCATTATAGAGAATCTGATTAAGACATTGCAGGAGTATTCTCCATATGTCTGGACAAAAAAAGTAAGGTGGAAACAAAAAAACCTTGCAGATAAAAATATTGCCCATCGCCAAAAGAAAAAAAAACATTGTGATGGCAGCATCATGATCTAGAGTTATATTCTTCAGATGAATCTCAACATTTTTTAACTTGGATGAATAATGAACAGTTCCAAATACCAGTCAGTTTTAACCCAAAGCCCTCTGATGTCTGCTAGAAAACTCAAGATGTGTAACTATTTTATTTTTAACCTCACGGTAAACGCATCAACTGAAGAAAATAAATAAAGTTTTGGCCTGATTGAACTGAGTTCAGGACTAATTCTGATGGAAAATAAGTGGAGTCAGCAGAAGAGGTCTGTGGAAAATCACAGTCTGATAAATTTGATAAATACTGGCAGATCAAGATGTAAGATGTTGATAGACCCCTCCCAACGAAGACTGAAAGCAGAAATTGAAACCAGTGATTGAAATGTGTGCACACAACAGCAACCCAGTTGTTACATTTTTGCCTCCCCCACCCCAACAGTTTCTCTTTCAGGTAAATTTCATGAAATAAATATTACAGTGAAAGTGGTAAAAGATACATGTTGGTTTCTCATGGTCTCATTTTTTACATCACAAAAACCGGGGAATTTAACAAGGTGTGTAAACTTTCTACTTTCTACCGCAATTCAAACATACCAACTGTTTGACAAATAGAAAAAAAACCTGGACCTTCTAATTCATTACTATACCATGGAATGTTTGCAGATTATTTGTGTAAGTGACGAACCTGTACAAGAATGCATCACACAATCACCAATTTTTAAGATTTATGAATCTGAAAGCTCTGTTGCTGACTGTATGAAATGTGCTTGAGTACAAAGAAGTTGCATTTAAATAAATTGTAACTCCTTAATCAAGGAGACACAAAAGCAGATGAGAAGAAGTCTTGTTTTAGCCACAAAGTAAAGATAAGATTTTTTTGTTTTAGAAAGTGTGGTGTAAAAGCACTCAATTAATGCCCCTTTTTTTTTTTTTTTCTTTTTTGCAGCCAGACTGGCAGTACTGCAAAAGTTGAGGATACTTTAATGTTATGTGCTTGTTAATTCACATCAACACCAATCAAAACATCCACTCACTTAAATTAGAGATGTCTGTAGTGGTAAATCTGCTGCACTTACTTGTTCCCTACTCAAATAGAACAGTTAAACAGAGCAAAATGTCTCAGGTTTTTCTTTGCTGTCTACCTACACTTGTTCTCTGCTGTGTCTTCATCTTGAGATTTGAAAGAGTCATTGGCACTGGATGCAGAAGCTGTTCATGCAGGCACAAGATATCATAAGCTTTCAATGTTGACGGCCAAGCCAGGAGCCTTCTGTGGTACATTTAGAACAATGATTTGCATTTGACTCATAACAGGTGCCTTCAAAGAAAAGGACTTTACTGTACAAAGGTTATATGTGTGAAACTGACTGATTATACAGCGTGAATCCAACAGGAGATACTGACAATTTGTTCTGCCGAGGACTTTTAGGTTTGTTTTTAAAATCTAACTTTTACAGCCAGTCATTTTTATATAGTGATTTAATCTTAACTCAATACTATAAGTTAAAACAAACAGCCTTGTTAGCTTGCTAGCCATAGCCTTATTCAAAATTCACAGAAATTATCAATGGCTATCATTAATGTGCTTAAATGAAAATTTATATTGAAAGCTTAGCACTAAAATGTAATATTTATAGAAGTCAAAGAAACCTAGCACTCATGGAGTTGTTTCTTTTATTTTTTTCATTTTACTTTGGGACTGCATGTCAGTTGTATTTTATTCTGGTAAAATTGCAATGCAGTAACCATTTCTTATTTATCCAAATATGTGTGGAAAAACACACAAAAATGAAGGAAAAAAATAATGAAAAAATACGCAAAAAATATATACAAAGAAACACAGAGAAAATGAGCAACTTTACAGTGAAATTAATTCAAAGCTTAATTAATTCTTGGGGTGTCATAAACTCGTCAGGTTACCATTAATGTATGGCGAATGCTCATTTCCCAAAGGCTTTCACATCAGTGGAACATGACATGCATGTTTAGCTACCACTAGTGCACTGCTTAGTCCCAGACATGGCTCAGCATAAATGAATGTGAACCACATGAGCAGATAAATCCCAGGGCACTGTTGCTTACCAAAAAATGCACCTTGCACCAGCATAAGACGTCCCAAGGCGGATATTCATAAAATACTCTTCGAATTTTTTTCATAAACAGCAACAAAAAAATGCAACTGAGGTTCACAGTGGTGACCTTTCATATCTGATCTTGTGAATGTCAACTTCCTTAGTTTATATGCACATAATATCATAAACTGTAGGTGTATCAATTAAAATGATCAAAAAAATACCACCCCTTTGTCACAATATAGCTGAGGATGAATACTTTCCTAATTGCAGTAGAATAGAACAAAAGATTTTGAGAGACAGCTTTCCAGGTGGTAACGGATTATGCTCAGCTGCTTATGCATTCATTTTAAGTAGACATTATTTTCACTTGTGTATCCATGTCCTTTGTGAAAACATATGTAAAATGTTCAGAACTTTTTCAGTTAAACACTTTTTCATTCTTCAATTCCAGGGAAGAGGCTTTAATGTCCACGTACTTTGAGTCAGTACAGGACCTGTTGGCATCTTTTGGGCCTGTCCGTGACTGCTCCAAAGACAACGGTGGCTGCAAAAAAAACTTCAAGTGTGTATCTGATCGACAGATGGACTCCTCTGGATGTATGGTAAGCTCATGTCTGTGTATAGTATTTCATCTTTTGTCCATACCTAACGAGAATTTTTAATTAATAGTGTTTACTTTTAGATTTAAGCAGAAACGGAACTGATTGTCCAGTTTTCCAGCTCTTGGTTAACAAACAGTATTCTCATAGGATCTTCGAGGTTGAAGCTGGTGTCTCAGCGGAAAGAAGATTCACCTGCAATATTAAACCGATATAACCATTCTCCATACTACATACTCAAATTTTAGACTTAACGTCGCACCTAGGAAACAGAAGTTTCAAGGTCCTCTTGTCTTTAGCTCCATCACCTCCTTGTAAAATCCCCAGCCTCTCTCAGGCCAGCTCAATCAAAATCCCTCCAGCAAGACCAGGCATGCCAATTAGACCGTTGAATGGAGGTGCCCAGCGGGCATCCTTGTTAAATTTCAGATCCACCTCAACTGGTTCATCTTAGTGTGGGTATCTTCTGGATTTCCAAATACTGCCTGATCCATGTGAGGAGAAAGCAAGCAATGTTTTACTCACATATTAGTGTGCCTTTTTAGAGCTGTTAAGTGCCCAGAGCTTGTGGCCAAAGGCGAAAATTTAGGAACAAAGCCATACACTTAAATCATGAGAGGAGCTTTATTTCTCAGTGGTATAGTAGAATTGTAATGGTAGTAGGATTTTTTTTGGACACAACATATTGGATGTGTATATATGCCTTAAAACTTTTCATATTACATGCAATGCTTTTAAAACTATTCATACCCCTTGAATACTTACACTTTTTTGTCACAGTTCCATGTATTGTATTGTATTATATTGGACTGTTATGTGATCCTAGTTGCGCATTATTGTGAGAAATAAGGAAAAAGCAAGGCAAAGCAAATTTGTTTATATAGTTCCATTCATACACAAGGACATCCAAAGGGATTTACAGAAAATCAAAGGAAAGATGAAAAGGAAATTAAGCATAAAAACTCTGTATAAAAGAAAAGGATATGTGGGTTTAAAACTGATTTAAAAAAAAAAAAAAAAAAAATCTGAATGGTGCAGATGTTTTCAGTCCTTTTTATCCAAATAACCCAAAATAAAATCTACCACAGAAGAAAATTCCTGCAGAAGTGGCATAATCAGTAAATAGGGTCCACATGTCTGTAATTTAATCTTGGTAGAATACAGTTGGTCTATGAAGGCCTCAGAGGTTTATTAGAGAACAAATGGTGATATGGGGGCATTATTTTCCTTTGGCATGATGTCTTTCAAGGCCTTTAAAATTAAAGGTTGATTTGCAATAGCATGACAGGGGTATAAATCATATAGTCCACAAATCTGACCTTTATGAAAGAGTGACAAGAAGAAAGCCACTGTTGAAAGTCACTGAGTCCCACTTAAGGTTTGCCAGAAGCAACGTGAGACACAGCAGCATGTGGAAGAAGGTGCTCTACTCAGATAAGATCTAACTGAAACCTTGTGCCTTACCTGCACAGTGCTATTTGCAGAGAAAAACTAACACTGCAGGTCCCATAGGGACATATGGAGGTAGCCGTATTATACTTTGGGGATGCTTTTATTCATCAGGGACAACTGACCTAAACACAAATGAGAATCGGTTGCAAGACTAGATAATTGATATTCAGGTGCTTTTATCAAATCTGACTAGGTTTTAGCTATTTTGCAAATAATCTGTGGTTCTCTTTGGATATGCAGTTGTGCACTACTTTATGTTGGTCTACATCAACTCTCAATGAAATACTTTCAAATCTGCTGTAACTTGACAAAATGTGGCATGTGTCAGGGTTTCCCCCAGAAAACTTGCTAAGCCTAGTGGTGTGGGCGCTAGGGCACTCCACCAGCAGCCAGTGTTGGTCAGGTTACTCGGAAATAGTAATTAGTAACTAATTACTGATTACTTCCCCAAGAAAGTAATCCATTTATTTTACTAATTACTTATTTTCAAAAGTAATTAGTTACTGTACAAATTACTTAGTTACTTTTCAAAAAACCAATGCACAACCTGAATATGTTATAAACAATATACTTTTCAGCCTAATTCTATTTTTCTGCATATTCCACCATATGAAATTTAATCAAATGAAACAATCTCTTTTTAAAACTTGTTTTGTTTCATTAAATATTTAAACCTATTCTCTGCACATTCCACTATATATTTTAAGAAAATCAAGTTTCTTGTTAAACTGTATTTCTTCTAATTACACCATATAAAATCTAATTATTTTTGTGTTTGCACTCCTTCGTTCGATTAAATACAGCGATAAGATAAAATAATTTAAATCAGTCTCTCCTGACTGTAGGCTACTCTGAATTGGTAGCATTTACATGTTTTAACAGGAGGAAGGAGGGAGAGTGGGGGGTGAGCAGCGCCACATGGGAGGTGATTGGTAGCGCTAAGACCCTCCTTCTGGCTCTGATTGGTTGTTTCTAGAACATACTAGGAGAAGAAGGGGGAGGCTGATTTTTTTTTTTTTTTTTTTTTTTTTTTTTTTTTTTTTTTTTTTTTTTACAGATTATCTATCTCATACCATACTGTAATGACACAGTGACAGTTGCAACTAATATGTAAAACAATATTTTTTAATAAAGTTTCATACTGCAGCTTTAACTAAATATTCTTACTGTACAAAATTCAAGTATTTCTTGGATTATGTTTTCTTCGTTTACTAATGTCTGCAGCTTTGTGCAATATTTGGATTTGTTGGTTGTGATTAGTTGTTATTTATACAAACGAATCAGTATTTGTAAGGAATAGCCTGGATGAAAAAGTCCTGTCTGTGACTGGCTGGTGCTGTTTGGCAGACACAGAGCCAAACGCGTGCCAGAGCACATATTGAGTGAACGTGTGTGAAATGTAAACGGACACACCACCCATTATTCTTTGTTCACACAGATATTAATGCGCTCACATCAGTCTCACTGAGCACTCAACGCGAACCTTCAAAGGCGCGACTATGTTGAATAGTCACATTGAGCTTGCACGAGCCGAGCAAGCAGTGTGGCTTTTATGCCCTGTGTGTAATGCATTTAAATGCCTTTGAATGACCCTTTTAAAGTCAAGATCCTAATCCAACTGAAAGTATGTGGCAAGAATTAAAAATTGCTGTTCATAGCCTCTCAATCTGCAAAGTTTGTGGAGAACTAATTCAAGGGTTAAGTCAAACCCTATTTCTATCATAAAGTAAATAAAGTACTTTGAATTGAATCATGGGAGACAAAGTGCAGGTAGTGGTGGAGTATAAATACCTCGGCGTTCATCTGGACAGCAGACTGAACTGGAGATGCAACACTGAAGCTATCTACAAGAAGGGACAAAGTAGACTTCTTGAGGAAGCTTTGGTCCTTTAAGGTTTGCAGCAAGATGCTGCATATATTACAGGCTACAAGTCTGTGGTGGGGAGTGCAAGCTCTTCTGCCATCATCTGTTGGGGTAGTAGCATCAGAACTAGGAACTTAAAAAGGCTCAAAAACCTGATAAAGAAGGTTGGTTCTGTTCTGGGGACTGTTGCGGAACCTATGGAGATGATGGTGCAAAGAAGGATTTTACATAAAATTTAAGAAGATTATGGACAACCCTGAACATCCTCTTGATGAGGCTGCTTTACAAAACAGTGTGTCTTCAGTCAGAGGCAGTAATACAGACTGCTACAGGGGATCCTTTCTGCCAAAAAAAAAAAAAAAAAAAAAAAAAAAAAAAAAAAAAAAAAAAAACCAGAAACAAAAGTGTATAACATAAGTTACAACATTTAATTTCCCTCTGGGATTAATAAAGTATTTTTAAATTAAGCTAAAGTTGAGTTCAGAAGTAAGAATATTAATAGTTATAGTCCAAAAAAAGTAAAACTAAAATCTATTAAATGTATAAACATTAAAAATACATAGGCATACAGTATATTTCAAATGCAGCAAGCTAAACTTTTAACATTTACTTCAGTTACACAATGCCTTACATTTAAATGTTTACTTCTAACCTGTTTACATTTGTTTATTTTTATTATTGTATGTATATGCTTACAATACAGTTTTTTGTCTTTTATTTATTATACACAGGCTCACCTATTGCAACTGTCTTCCAAAGATTAGTTTGGGTACGAGTAAAATTGTATGCTAGTTACCCAGTTTGGCTCAAGTGGTAATTAAAGAACCTTAAAAAATATGAATGAGTGTAAGATTTTTTGTAAAAACGTTTTTTTGTTTGTTTGTTTGTTTTTTAATCCTACTCTTTTCTGATTTGGGTATTGTGGAAAATGTTTTCAGTTAATTTAATTTAAGCTTTGTGATGAGGCTGTCTGTATTTTTGAGCACTTGCTTGATGAAACTTAGCTTGAATTTAAATGTAACATTGTGAACTATAGTACATACGAGAATCAAACCTGGCATATTTTCAAGTGAAGGGTGACTGGAAACCTCAGGCTGTGGACAGCACAGGGCAGGCCTGCATTGTAAAGTAATTAAATTGATGAGCCATCTTAATTACTCTAGGATGGTTCTCTGAGTCATTAAAAGCTTTGAAGCGGTTGTAAATTGATGAGTCTTTTGGTTGTTTGTGACAACTAAAGACAAATACATAAAGAGCCTTTTTTGCTTCTGTTTTATTAATATTCTTCATTGGAAAAAAATTGATCCAATTTCTTGTTACAATACAAAGCTTTTGTGGAGATCACATTGTTAGCTTTGCAGACCCACAGGATGGCACTGACCAAAAATGATGAATAACAAACAGATTTACTTATGAGAACATCATTCCAGAGTGCCTTGCTTTTAATGCTTTTTATTATTTTTTTTACCCTAATTTCCAAACAGCCCACATCCTCAATGTCTCACTGAGGATTAATCAATAACCATACATTTTGATATGTGATAATCATAATCATCATTTATGAGAATCAGTCACCACATAAATAACTCCATTCCCTACTGTAAACCCTGCCCAATTTGGCACCCCTTCTTGTTTTTCTTTATCTCTGACTTTTTCTACTAATTTGTTTTTGTGGGTTTTTTTGTTGTTTGTTTGTTTTTTTTCCACACCTCTATTTTATAAGCATCTGCTGGCTTTGTTTGAAGTAATCATTGCTGACTTCACATGTCAACATGGACAGATGCATTTTAATGGATAATGAGAGGCACTGGTATTGTTTCTGGGGCTACAGCCTTTATTTTTTTTTTTTTTTAATAACCCCTGATATCAAGACAGAACAGATAATATTGATACTACTACTACTAATAATAATAATAAACATATATTATTATCATCCAATAAACTCCCAGAATAACAGTTTGCTCTAGTATGGAAACAGGGTTTCTGCTTCACTATATTTTATACAGGCAGGATCTGTTTTTACAATAGGTACTACTTATGCATAGGACTTGCATATATTTCTCATTGTAAAAAGGGGGCAGAGTGAGCTTGTACACCTGGCAGGTTGTTGTTGTTGGAATCGATAGTTAGCTTGTTTGAGTGCAGATGCTTTTTTGTTGTTTTTTTTTTCTAAGGCAAAGGCTGCAGGTGAGGTTGTAAGCTGTAGAATAGAAGGTATCTCTGCAGCAGTAGAGTGAACTTTCTGCATAAACCAAATTTTGGGGCTGAAGAGGAAAGTTTTACTTATAGGCTTGCAAGTTATTTTGAAAGTATTATTTGTTTTCCGCTTTCTTACAGAAACATTTATTTTGTGGTAAAGTCATAAAAAATATATATTAGTGCTAAAATTCTGAGTTTGTATTAATTGCTGCTGCAGAAAACAGTGGAAGGGATTACAGTATTTTATCACTACTGATATTGCACTCAACTATTTAATTGACTTTACTGTAATGTTGTTAAATGAAAATGTTAAATGAGAATCGCTTCTCGGTTGGGGAGATGGTTTTAGGTACTAAAAATGCTTCTGTTAGGAGATGCTACTCCATTTTAGTTGCATACCAACGACTTATCATAAACAGTACTTGCTATGAGACAAAATTAACCCTAAATTTAAATGCACACTGCCAACATCAAGCAGCATTCAGCTACATTATCATTCTCCCCCATATTTCTGAAAGCCTTTCGAGCTGCTGTGCAGTTGTCAGACCTGGGTTTGAATAGTTATTTTATTACTTCACATGTATTTCTGAGGGTGGGAATTATTTAAATGAATTATTTTCTACTATCTAAAACAGTTACTTATTTAAAGCCCTTTGACATTTTCTGTGAGTGTTGTGTCATTTTAAAAAGCCTGTTTTAATGTGTTCGACACAAAGACTGAAGATGTCTCTCATGAGTCCAATGGGAAGTGCTAAGTGTGATTTTGTAAAGCAAACGTACCCAAAAAAATCCCCCAAATTCCCAAATACTTATTTCTTGTTGTGCAATTTTCCCCAGTGGTTAAATGGACTCAAGTGACACTGAGACTTAGGAAAAAAAATCAGTAAATTAATTTACTATATAATGTAAATGATAGAAAGGACAGGAAACATCATTGAGCAGATGGAAAAGACTTACAGTGCTTCCCACTATTAAAAGATCACCAGAAAGTGGAACAGACACAGTGGAAATATTTATATTTTTCCTTATTTTCCCTTTTTTCGGGATGTGTGGAGTGGTGGTGGTGGGGGTCTTTCAAATACCCTTGTCTGACTGGTGCGAAGACAGAGCATTGACGTGCCACACAGAGGGCTTAAAATCCATTATCAAAGTCGGTCCCTCTGGGCTTACTGCTGCTCTTAGGATGGTTGATATGTATTTACAATAAATTAAATTCAAGTCAAAGCCAGCGCTGAAGTTCAGCAGACATTGTTTATTCTATTTTGCTTCTTTTCCCTTTCCACTTGTGTTGTGACAGAGAGGCTGTCAGTTTATTCTTGTGCCATCTGAGCTCAGCAGGCTGCATATGGTGATTTTTAAAAAGCTAATGTTTTTGTGCTTGTGCCTTCTTTTTTTTCCATATCCTATCGGTTTTATACAATGGAGCTGTGATTTTCTTTTTATGTAAGTAATATTGTGCTGTTTACATTGTAGACTTTTCATTTAATCACAAATGGTTTTATTAGGGAACTGCTTTTGGTAGAAGTAATTAAAGGAAAACATCCATCCATTATCCATCACGCTTATCCTTGCAGAGTCGCGAGGGGGGCCAGTGCCTATCTCCAGCTGTCATCGGGCGAGAGCCGGGGTACACCCCGGACAGGTCGCCAGTCCATCGCATTAAAGGAAAACAAATAAACATATTAAGTCAAATAATCGATAAGAAATTGTTTTAAGTCAGACTTTTAAAATAAAAACTAGATGAAGAGCAAAAAAGAAACAATGGTATTGTTATCTCTGGGTGTGTTCTGTGGTCTTGCACCAGACCCTTTGTTACACATTGGGTGCAGCAAGGTGTTTTGAGGAATGTGCCTTGTTATGGCACATCCCTTTGGACGCTTAGTGGGGATTTGGCTTTATGTGGTGATCATCAAGCCATTGCTGAAGAGTGTGTTAGTGTGTCAGGATTCGCCTTCATGCTGAAGGAGGAAACCAGTGTTGAGGGAGTTTGATTAGTTCTGATAATGTGCCTGGGCTGCAACACTTTTATGTTGAAGGTAAAGGTTCAGGTATTATTGACATCAATGGAAGGATCCTAGATTTTCTAACAAAAAACCCCAAAAGAAAAAAAACTGGTTATGCTGTTGGTGGTTTTGCTTAAAAACTTTGTTCTATTAGGAAAAAGTTTTTAAAGTTTTTTTTTCACAGGCTTTTTAACATTTTCCACACCTACAGGGCCGGACTGGCCATCTGGCACTCTCCCAGGAGGCCTACATGCCTTTTGGGCAGAACAACTGTTTTATTGTTTAACCAGCCAACAAAACAGGTAGGCAGATGTTCCCTTTCCCTTTTTCCTGACAATGAGCTGGTCCCAGTCAAACCTTTAACCTCTTGGGCTTTATTAAATTGCACCCCTGCAAAAACCAAAAAGTTACAGCATGCAGAAATGGATGAGACAAAATGCTATAAAGGCAGAAAAATTGCAGCTCACAAAACAACTGGTCCTTCAAGCAGAGGAAGCAAAATGTCTAAAACTCAACTCTCTTTATTGTGGTGGTGGCAATATTGGTGATTAGAATCAGGGAAGCAGTGCAGAGCAAGAGGGAGAAAAGAACTTGTAGGAGGCAAAAGCTTGCAATGAACTATGCAATATTAACTTGTTTTATTTTAGATGTCTCCATTTTATTTAAATTTTACCCAGAACAGCACAAAATATGATTTACTGAAAAGTAAATATTTGTAGAGAAAGAAAAAAAAAGATTGTTGTTTTTAATTTCAGAAAAAGTTTGAAATTAGGGGGTCATCTTCTTTCTTCAATATTACATCCACCTTTTGCAGTGTACTAGCACCACTGGCAGTGACACAATCCCTCATCATGATGCTACTACCACCATGCTAGTGTTTACAGTGCTGACTCACTTTTTAAACAGCTACTGCCGTGTTGCTTTGTGGTTATCTTTGGGTAAACTCTATGGCAAGGTTTATTGTTCTAAAAAAAAAAAAAAAAAAAAAAAAAAAAAGTGGCTTCCTTTGAATTTGGAAGGACTACGTTTTTGCTGTGCCATGGCTTCTTGCACCAGCAACCACAGACGGAATCCCTCTCCTAGGAGTGTATATCAGTTCCCAGATGTGGATTTTGTTGGACAACAGAAGTCTGAGTAGATTCTAGTTGAGCTAGTACACTCGAGTTCAGCAGTTAACCAGTAAATCCTCGTTGTCAACTCATGTGAAACTTCTTGCAGTTTATAGAGCCCAGGTTTGACAGCACAGGCACAGTTTTTCTAAAAGCATAATTTTATTTCTGTTTAGGGCATTGATGTATTTAGCAGTAGCGTTTATCCAAAGGAAAATCACAGAGGCTTAACAGATGGTAGGGCATTGGTAGCATATATTTCAAAAGTTTATGTCTCATTTGGGAGATTTTTTGGAAGCTGTTTGGTTGTAAATTTGACAAAGATGTTTTTTTTGTTAGAGCACCAAACTTGATAATAATTTTGAACTGTCAAACTCAATATGTTGATGACGAGTCAGAGAACATTAGATATTGTTTTCCATCTTTTTTATGCTATCCTGGAGTGCTTGAGTTTACACTCCCGAAATAAAGAATGGAATGATGTGGAGAGATTTCTGCTTTGCATTGTCTGCCTTGCATAAAGAGTCAGCAGGGAGGTAAAATATCGTTCCCACACAGTGAGCGTTTTATGCAACCCCGTGTCCCCTAATCCCTGCACAGCCCTTCCCGTGTGTGTCCCTATGGTTCTGTGTTCCTGACAACTGAGCATCATTACTCCCACTGCTCTGCTGCAGAGCACTGCTCACTTTACATCATTTCTATTGAATATTAGTTATTTATAGTTTGAATCAAATGGGGAAAAAATTCTGATGTTTACTGTATTTTGCTTTAACAGTTTCTTTTAAAGTAATGCAAAGTTGCACACGAAACTGCTGAAGCCAAATAAGGGAGTAAAGATTTGTGTAAAGTAGAAGTACTGAAAAACAGTCCTAAGAGGGGCTATAAGCAATAATGTGGGTTCCAACAATTCCGTGGTAATAAAAGTACAGCAGGAGACATTTATTTAAATCATTTTAGTCTGGCTCAGTTACAAACTCAAGTGAGTATTAGACGGATTGACCAAATAACAGAGTATATTATAGTCACTTCTAAATGCCTATGGCAACCAAGCTGAGTTAAGAGAAGCACAATGCAGTGGAGCTGCAGCACAAAGCTATTATTCACTCCCATAACCATCTGTTTTATTGTCACCACTAAATAAAGGAGGGTGAGATATGGAGACAGCATCTTTTAAATGTGCCAGTTACCAAAGTGCAAAGTGGGCTTATCCTGATGAACTGAGAGCATATATTAAGACTTTTAGCAGATGGATATGTGAAGATGAGATACCACAAATTTTCTTGTCAGTTAGTGAAGACTGTTAAGACAGTAAATCTTTTTTTTTTTTTTTTTTTTTTTTTTTTTTTTTTTTTTTATTGTATAAATTATCCAATATTTGCAAATTGCAAATTTATACTCAAATCCATTTTGGCTTTTAAGCAACATAATATTTAGTAGCGGAGGGAAAGCTTATTTGTGGTTCCATAAATAAAGTTTATGATATTCAGGCTTTAGATGATATTTCTGTATTTTTTTTGACGTAGAACTTTATTAGTGTGCTTTTACCTTTCAAGTTTGATCCAAAACATTGCTTTTATCATTATAAAGACATAGGAACAATAACACTGAGACACATAAGTCCAAAAAATTCAGCAAAGGCTAAGGCTTAACTTAATTTTTCTGGTTGCTTAGGTCTGCATAAAATGGTGTTTAGTTGACATTGTTTTGGCTTTTACAGACAATCCTCTTAATTTTTTCAAGATATTTTTAAACACTTTTTGTTTTTACATCTGACTGAGTTAAAGATGAAGGAAAATGGAAAGCAAATAACTTAGCATTTATGTTTCGAATAACTGTATCCCACTATTTCACATCTGTTTTGCTTTTTAAAGCTGCATTATAACTTTTATTAAAAAAATAAAAAAAATAAAAAATAAAAGTTGTTTTTTTTGTTTGGTTTTTTTTTACATATTTCTCAAAACTGTCACTGTTGTGCTGGGATGGAGTCAAGACCAGGCCTGAGACCAAGACCAAGACCATATTAACTTGGTATTAACTTAATAATGGTCATAATAAATTAATACTTCTGTTATTAAATGCCGCCATAAATTGTTACACATTCTCTAAATTGAAATAATCAGCTTACCTAGCACAATAGTTCTATGATAAATTTAAAAAACAGTGAGAGATTAGGCTGATAAAAATGGTCATATTTAAAAATATCTTTCCTCTTATGATCATCTGAATAAAAGGAATTAAGAAGAGTATCAGATGTTAAAAATACATATGCTGGCGATATTAATATTTCCACCATAACGCTGGTGGAGATATTAATACATTATTAAGCGTTTTAATATTATTATTAGTGCATGCAGGCACGCAGATTGCCTCACAGGGGGAATTCCAAAACAATCAGAGTCAATAGAATCTGTGGGATTTTCAAAAATCATACAGCCAACAAGGATGAGGCATTGACAACAGATTACAGGAGCCAAGTGGGAATATTTTCTCTAATATGGATTATGACTATAAAAGGTATGAATGAATTGATGTTTTTGGCTTGATGAACCTTATTTCCTCTTAATCAGCTGCTGGATAAGTGAGTTTTGCAGGTAGAGCGGTGATGCAGGTTTAACGTCTATTTACGTATTTACTATTATTATTTAGCTGCTTAGTGTTGAAACTGGGTGTTGCTGTGCATACTTTTCGCATTACTACTTACTTTTCCTTGTGTCCGCTGTTGATGTCCGGTAAAACTAGATGTAGTCCCACTCACTTCGTGGCCTTCCTGGCCGTGGACAAAACTTCCAGGTGGCCCGGTGTTTTTGCTTTCCCCTTCAACCCTTCCTGTCTTAAAATTCTTCATGTTTTTAGAAAGCAAATTTAATTTTTTTTTTTGCAGTCAGTTGTAGGTGTTTGTTCAGTAAAAGCGAGTGCTGCACCGCATGTGAACACGCAGACCTGCTCTTTTAAATCAAAGGACCAAATGTCGTTTTTGTAAACAGTCACGTGCAACACGATTGCGCGGTCATTAGCAATAATAACATAAGAGGGTGGGACGCAGCTGCACTCTGGTCACGGATTTTAATTCAGTTTGTTGTGTTTCAGCAGATGAAGAGAAAAGGAAGTTAAGTTTTCGTAATTTTGAAAACAAACAAACAAGTTATTGAGTCTCGAACCGGTCCTGACCCAGTTTGTCGAATGAGACCAAGACCAAGACGGGAGCATAACAATCCGAGACCGAGCCCGAGGCCGGGAAAATGCAGGTCGAGACCGTCTTCGTCTTGAGACCTCTGTCCCTGCTGTCGTGACAGTATAGTATGAGACAGATAATCTGTGAAAAAAATTAAACATCTCTGCATTCTCCCAGTGCTCCTAGTGCTAATTGCAGAAATACACTGCTCAGTCAGAAACAACCAATCAGAGCCAAGAGGAGGGTCTTAGCACTGTCAGTCATGCTTGTGTATGCACTGTTCACACCCTCTCCCTTGCTCTCTGCTGTGCTGCAGCTTCTTCCCCATAGCAGCATGAATGCTCAGGCTAGTTAGCATGGCCACCAATGACAGTAGATAAACAGTTTTCTTGTAATGGTAAGTTGTTTCTTCGCCATTAACACATCGAGGAGCTCATACACCAGTGTGATTAACAGCGCTAAAACCTTCCTCCTAACTCTGATTGGCTGTTTTTGACCGGGAGCGGTGCATTTCTGCATATTGCAGTAGTAGCACTGGGATGGTGGAGGAGCTTGTTTTTTTTTTTTTTTTTTTCAAAGATTAGCTGTCTTATACCATACTGTCACGACATAGTGATAGTTTTAACAAACATGTAGATATATATATATATTTTTTTTTATAAAAGTAACATACTGCAGCTTTAATGACTCAGAAAAATAAACACCTTTAAGTAAATACATTACATTACATATAAATTTTACACTATAGCAAATGTAACCTGATCCCCTGCTAAGTCTGATATATAAAACAAAGTATGTTGCATGCGCGTTGCCACACTGAGACACTGTATATTGCACATACGTGCTACTGCAACAGAATCAGTTGAAGTGTGAATCAAATATTGTCGCAACCTGCCTGGACTGGTGAAAGATTCAGTTGTATCTGGATGCTGAATAGCTGGAGCAGATCTGTCTGATGTAGTCTGACCCACTTTCTGATTAATTCAGTGTGACATATACTTTCCACTTTTTTAAGTTTTAGAACATATTTCTTTTAGATATTTTATTTAGTTTTCTTGACCCATATATATATATTGATATAGATATATATGTGTGTGTGTGTGTGTGTGTGTGTGTGTGTGTGTGTGTGTACTCTATAGCTGTTGCAATAAGTTGCTATAATGCCAGGCTATGCTTAAGTCTAATGCTTGATGTAGAAATCAAACTCAACAGTGCCGCGGGAGTCAGTACCTTATATTTGTTCAGCATGCAGAAATATGCACTACTCGGCTTCTCTGTATTTTCTGAGTTGTTAAATCTCTGATTGTTTCAAATCTAGGTTAACCTCCTATCTGGGATGGCCAGTGTAGATATACTTACAGGGGAAGGGTTTTGCTTCTGAAGCAATAAAACTGTTTTACCTAATTTAACACATCTGAGCGGTTCCCGAGCTTTGGGCCATGCATCACAGCCACCTCAAGATTCGATTAGGCTGTCAAATATAAGTATTTTATCCCCCACCCCTTCCGCTGCACCTCATCTGTCAGTGTGATTTAGAGCTGTGCTGTTTCCAGAACTTTCATTGTTTTGTGAAAGACTCAGCATCTTTCCAAATAAGTTTTTTATTTTTTTTTCTCTTATTATCTTTAAGCCTTTACTGTTTGTTGCACGTATCTTTTCTACCATTCTCTGCAACGTGTAATGGCAACTATGTTTTAACATTCAGCATATAATTTTGATAAAGTTATTGTAACGTTATAAGGTTCCCAATAGATTATACAAAAGCTCGGAGCTTTTGGGAAAATGAATGGAAATGATTCAGAAAGTATGATTCTTCATTTGTATCTACAATATAAATGCAGTATGAAAACCAAATACGTCAGCATGTATATTTTGTCTACACTTATTTTTCAGATTCTGTTTTTATTTTTTTATTTTTTAGGTTTGCTTGGCTATAAACTAACTAGGTATCAATATCCACGGTCTTCTTGGTAATATATGCAGCAAATAGTGTTTTATGGTACCATCAATATATACATTAAATTGCCAAATTAATTCTATATATCTTAAGTTAGTGTCAAGATTGTTAAAATACTGTAAGAATTGTATCCATTTTGACAAACAACTAAGCCAGGTATTTTGACCTGTTAATGACGTGTTCCATCACAAAAGCAAAGCTGACAGAAAAACTGTCTGTGCTGAAGTGGTGCTAACATCAGGAATTTTCATTCAGCCTCAGAGCAGAGCAGGGCAATTCTGGATTACTGACAACTATGCCTTCAGCTCCACCTCATTGTGATGAATGACTTGTTCTCCTGAGAATGGTAACATTGCATCTTTGAAATATTGTTAATGGATTTGAGACTCGGGAGTTTTTCCCTTCTGATACCAAACATGAGGGGTTTTGTTTAGAATAAACAATGCATGATGTGTATTTATTCCTTAGAAGGTTCAGAACTTGAATTATACCTGTATTTAGTTTGATCTCAAACTGTCTCCAATAAAACAGGGTAACTCTTACTTTGATCTTAATTAATTTATGGCTTGTGTAAAAACCAAGTAGGTTTCATTTGTGAAGATCGTAATGTGATTAGCCAGTATTCTTTTGATCAGAAAACTAATTAGAACTATAAAAATCTTCAGTAATAAGCAGCAAAGCTCTTTTAATGCCCAGTTTTGTGAAATGATTTTGAAATTGTGCTGTTTATTATTAAACAATTTATGAGAATGGAATTCTTTCAGCCTGCCAACGAACAGTGACATGACCTGTCAGTTAGACATGAGCTGGTTGGAGATTCTAGCAGTATGATAACTTTTAGCAAAATATTACAATTCTATTGGATTAAACAAAAAATAAAATGTTCATTAAAGATTGTATAATTGGCTATCTAAAAATAGAATTGTAACTACTGTTACCACAGCTACTGAAAAGCACACAGAAATTGCTATGATACTGATCACTACTGACTGCCTTAGTGAACAGTTTTGTCGATGCTTTTTTTTTTTTTTTTGTTGAATTGCTTTTGCTTTTCTATGCTGTCAACAAGCTCCAGAAATACCATCCATCAGCAATGTTATTTAACCATTTATGTAGATATATTCTCTAGGGCATGTCATGGAAATTTGTTACTGAAGCCACATCATTGTGACTGTCTTAGCTTTAACCTGTGTATGATTTTTCTTCTCTAAAGGTAGAGACATTGCTGATTGTCTGATAGTTTTTCATTAATTTCTCATAGAAGCTTTGAAATTGTTGACCCTAAATTCTCAGTCAGAGCATAAAGCTGAAACCAGAAGTTTACTTCCATTGTATAAAGACAGATAACCATTTCCCCCCCTCACAATCTGGCATTAAAATGACCAAAATCAGTTCAATTTGCCAAATACCGAAACAGTAAAAAAGAGAATAGTTTATCAGTATCTTCAAAGTTAGCAGTTCACATATAAAGAAAATTCACATACTTAAAAATGTTTCTGTATAAAAATAAAGATTATCAAGATTTTCCTACTGGTGATTCAATAACCTGAGAGTGCCATTCAGTTCTTATTTACATCCATATTTTTAAGTTGTTACTGTGTCTATATTATTATATTGTGCATAGAAAAAATATAGCATGAAAACGCAATAAAGACAGACTAGCTGCTGCTAGTTGGGCATTCAGTTGTTTCACACTTTGTTGCTCATAAGAAAATACAAGAAAGGAGGACGACAGCTACTGAATACAGGTTCTCAGCACCCAGCCTTAGATGGTATCACACAGAGCCCTGCTAAACTTTAGAAATAAATTGGTCAGCTTTTCTAAAGGGAGAATTTTGCTTTTTCTGTGCTTGAGCGCATATATTTGGGTGACTAAAGCCATTACCATCTCAAGAACACAACCTAACACTTTGTTTTGAGCATCATATAACTGAATATGCCTCATTTAGTAAGCCTTTCAGCTTTGCAAGGGAAAAATACCTTACTTTACCAGATCGGTAAGTTGGGAAAAAAAATGCCAATCATCCCTATTTCTTACCAACTTTAACTTCAAATCATGCTGCATTCACAATCTCTCTGAAGTAGAAGGTTAGTTTATTGCTGATCATTTTCCCCTTTGCTAGTAACTGCCAGTTCTCATCAGGGGTTGGAGGTAATCAACTCTTCACTCAGGTCATGGAAAGTGCTAGAAGTCTCATACTGGGTTTGATACAGTCCCAGAAATGAATAAATTAGCTCACAAAAATGTTTCAAACTAGGTACTGATTAATGAAGTGTACAAGAAAAGAGATCTGAATTTTTGCCCGTTGTTATGGAGAGTGGCAAAAAGTATGAAAAAGTAAGAAATTTGCATGCTTAAACTTACTTGAAATAGAAAAACTATTAGCTTTCCTAATTTTTTGTTTTGTTTACCAAAAATGAAAGATTTGGTTGTTTGGGTTTAAATTAAGCAGCTGCCTTTGTTCTGAACTTCAGAGTGGTGAGATCTCAGAGCTTTTACATGTGTGGTGTCTGGGGGTTTTCATATTGCTATCATCCCATAAGTAGTTGTAAATGAAGACATTGAAGAAGAATACTGCTAAATGAGAATATTGTTTCGTTTTGTGGACTGCTTTTTACTGGTTTATTTCAAGTAGATGTTTGGTATTGTGAAATTGTGTCAACTTGTGAAAAGATGGAATAAAATTCCATATAAAGAAAAGATGAAACGTGTATGTTACAATTTCTTCTGGTAACTTTTGAACTTAGCAAACTAGTATTTTTAACCAGCTGTCTTTGTAGTTAAGAGTTAAATGTTTTTGTTTTTTTTGTTTTTTTTTAAATGAACTTGTTAATCTAGATCGAATCTGTTCCCCTCCTTATTTTCACTCCATTTCTATAATAATAGCCTGAAGTGTTGTGCCAGTTAAACCTGAACAAGCAGTAGTTTGAAATTCTGTTCAACTTGCTCAGAGTTAATTAATTGATGCTTTATAGTTGGAAGGATAGTTTTCAAGGACGGACTTCTACAAGAGTGGAATTTCTCGTTAAAAAAAAAAAAAAAACTGGATTGTGTTTAAGCTCATTTGCTGACAAAATCTTCACATCCGTAAATCTCCGCAGTCATTTCAGCCATTTAACTGTACTGAGAGAAAAGTTAAAAGTGACTACTGGTAAATGGATTAAGCTGCAGCTTCATCCTTCTGCTTGTCTCTCAGTTTAATCTATTAGTTATGATAGTTAGGACATGATCTTTCAGTTTATATTAGGTTTAAAGCATGATTAAAGATTTTTTGGTCATATTTAAAGCAAGCAAAGAGGCATCCATAATTAAAATCAGGTCCCCACAAAGATTCCCTGTGCGTGTTAAAGCTGAACCATCTCTGTGCTCAGCACACACAGACACACAGCAATCACCAAGCTCTCACCTTGGAAGGAAAATGCTCTGGGTCTTTTTTGCTTGGAATATCAAAGGAATACCACTGAAAAACACAGGTTACATCTTTGTGCATGCCTTAATAGTGCAAAAAAGGGAACATCACTATTGAAGATGTTTATTTGATTATGTTCATTCACAACAGAGACACTTAGTGCTTTTAAACCTTCTTTAAAGCAAGGATAATAACTGGATTTTAGGACTTCAAGAAAAAAAAATTGGACTGGTTTGTCTCTGATTTCAGGGAATTTTTCACATTTTTCCACAAATTCACAGATTTTCTGAGTTCACTTTTCTATGGAGATGAAAATATAGGCTACTGTTTGTTGGTTGTCATTGATAAAGTACATTCCTGCATGATTTAGGGCAAATGATTGCAGCTATTGATACACTAAGTCCACAGTCAGCAGCACACAGTATACTTTGCATTTGCTGTCTGGATGACGTAGGTAAACAGCCATGGGAAATAAGTGATGTAAGTTCTCTCACCTTACAGTCTCCCATGTCCAGAAGGAAGAAGTGTTCATATATAGTTGTAATCCTGAGTTACAACTCCCACCTGATGAGCCAGTTCCACTCAACAGTCCTGCTGCTGGGTTTGCGCTGCCTTCTGTCAGTCAAGCAGATTTCACAATCCAAAACATATATTCTTCTCTGGGCTTTATATATTTCTTTACTTAGAGGGTCTGGAGGCTCATAAGATTAACTCAAACTTTTCAGTTATCTTTGGTTACTTTCAAAATTACCAAACATCCATATATTGCCCTGTAAAAGTATTCATACCCCTTGGACTTTTTCATGTTTTGTCATGTTACAACCACCAACTTCAACGTGTTTTATTTGATATACCAACACAAGATAACACCTAATTGAAATATTATGGGAAAAGAAATATGGTTTTCAAAGGGTTTTACAAATAAACATCTGAAAAGTGTGGGGTATTTATGTATTCAGTCCCCCTGAGTCGATGCTTTGTAGAGCCACATTTTCATATTTCCAACTGAATTCAGGGAAAATATTTGATCAGTCTTCTTTGCAAAATAACTCAAGTTCAGTCAGATTGAAAGGATACTGGCCTCAAACACAAGTGTTCAAGTCTTGCCACAGATGTTAATTTAGAACCAGGCCTGGAATTTGACTTGGTCAGTTCAATACTTTGACTTTGCTCCAAATCATTCCATCATAGCTCTGACTGATATTAAAGGTCTTTTTCTTGCTGAGAGGTGAACCTTCACCTTAGTCTCAAGTCTCTAACACATTGGCTGAATTGCATTGTGTTTAGATCCATCCATCTTCTCATCATTTCCTCTGTTCTTGTTGAAGAAAAGCACATACACTTTATGATACTGGCACCACCGTGCTCATAATGACAACATGCAGTGTTAGCTTTATACCACACAGCGTGTTTTGCATATAGGCCACAAAGTTCAGTTTTGGTCTCATCTGGCTAGAATATCTTCTTTCCACATGCCTGTGTCCTCTACTCATGCAGAAAACATAAACCAAATTTTTCATTGATTTATTTCAACAATTGCTTTCCTCTTGTCTCTCTTCCATAAGGGCCACATTTCTTAAAAGGGAAGTTGAGGACTTAGAGATGCCTTGTTAAAGATCCTCCCACCTAAGCTGTAGATCTCTACAGCTCCTCCAGAGTTACTATGAGTTTTTCCTGCTTCTCTGAACTACGCTTTCCTTGCTCTTCCAGTCAGTTTAGTTTAACTACTATGTCTTGGTAGGTTAGAAGCCGTGCAGTATTCTTTTTATTTTCAGCTGAAGAATTGAACAGTAATCTGTGAGCTATTTAAAGCTTGCAATATGGTCTTAAACTTCCACTCCACTTTATCACAGACTTGTTTTTTAGGGGGTCTCAACACTAAAAGGACAGGATACTAATTGTTTTGTGAGAACAAAATTCTAACATCTATCTATCTATCTATCTATCTATCTATCTATCTATCTATCTATCTATCTATCTATCTATCTATCTATAGAAGATGTTTTGATAAGCACCTAATTATTGGAACCCAAAACTCTAAAGCAATCAGTAATTATAAAGTGGAAGGCCCACATTGTATGCACCATTTGTTCAGCTTCCAAGGCAAGATTTAATCAGAGAATAATGGTACAGCATAGTTTTACCGTTAGCAGTTTTATAAATGGTTGCATCAGTTTCCTTTTTGTTTTGCAGAAACACATCAGAACTAACACAGAACATTAACTGTAGTCATTACATCCCCACAGCCAAAACCCACACATGCACCAAGAACTTGACGTGTCACAGATGAGTCACTGGCCATCAGTGGTGAACAACACTTCAAACTGTGTCCCTAACATCATTCACTTGGATTCCACAGATGTGTTACATTAATATTTGCAAAGACGACAGAGCAGCAACACCTGCAGCTCTGAAGAAAGTCCTGATTGACAGAAACTTAAAGCTTTTCTGCATGTTGCTGGGAGCAGTCCCATAAAATTCAGCTTTAGCAGGCAACACTGTCAAATATTCAGAGACTCCATTCTATAGTGTATATATACTATTTACTATTTATGGTTTTGTTGACTGTATATGCATCTACCGCTTTGTATCACCTGCACTTGAGTTTGTTGTTGGTTTGTATCTCATATCACACCCAGTGGGGTACAATGCATGCACTGTCTGACACATTACTAACTTGTGAAATTCAGACCCTGCTGTGAAGAAAATTTACATTAAAAGCACAAGCACCAGTTGCTCTTTATAGAAATTGCTTTTTAAATATTATTATTTGAAGAAATAATGTAAGAAACTCACCTTATTGTTACAGTTTAACAGTTCAAAGATTATCTAAAAAAAAAAATAGCGATATTGCAGAGTAATTTGATATTTTTACCATCAGTCTTACACTGCTTTAGTTTCCAACTGTCAATGTCATCACTATATGTGTAGGTTTTTCATTTTAATATTTATCTATAGTGACTCCCTCAAGTGTTTTGCTAGGACATAAGCTGAGCCAATCCATTTTATGTGTACACTAATCTTTTGTTTACTTCCGAGATGGATGAGGCAATTCAAATCATTATAAGTAGTCTATTAAGTCTAAAGTTATTAATTATAAGTAAAATTGCATTTTTAATGGAGTGCCTGTTTGTTAAGTATGCATTTGCTCTTGCTGTATTTAGGCAGAATTAGTATTCTTTAAGCTGGAGGATTCATAATTTATAGAAATCCACTTCATAAATGAGTGGCTGTTCTGTAAATTAGCCAGTCTAAAGTTAGAACATTGGGTCTATTGTTTCATTAGGCTTTTTTTTTTTTTTTTTTTTTTTTTAACGTTCTGCGTGTTTAAACCCAGTGTAATGTGATTTAAAAGCGGAAGCTTACTGCTGAGCAATTTGTCAGTGAGTCATTGGTGATTTTGTTAATGCATTCACGTTTCTTTTGACACAGTTCAATTTCAAGGTTTTAATTATTAAACTCTTGTATAACTTCCCCTTAATGGAATATACCTAACACTGATTATTGGCCAAACTTGAGGCAGAGTTTTCAATTTCTCTCTCTGTTTCTCAGTTTCCCAGAGTCAAAAATTTCCCCTCACTGGTCACACTACTTGGTTTGGGGACAAACTACACACCCATACCTCATCTGATAAACATTAAAGCTTCCTGCGCTGCTTTTCCTTCTGTCAGTGTGCAGCTTTATCAGAACAACATAACACTTGGAGTTTTGCTCCTGGCACAGAAAAAAACAACAACACACAGATCTCAGTGCCAGTGGACTGTCTATCCAAGCAAGTAGAGAACTGAGCTGTGTTTATGATAAGAGCCATCAGTTTGCAGTACTTTGTTATGAGATCACATGAAAACCTCCATTTTTTTTTACACTGTATGAAAAACCTTCATTGATTTTGAGAATTCTTTCATTTAAATCAAAGTTCCAAGATCTCCTATTTTTTTCTTTCCTATCACATCAATCATTGCCTTGTCATTGCCCTCTAGTCCTGATTAAGATGCACAGTCTGACCTCAGTACCTCTCTGTTCTCTTCCCTGTTCCTAATCTATCGTTTTCCCTTCTCTATTCCTCCATATGTCCCCCACCTCTCCTCCTTTCTCCTAATCCATTTTCTTGCAGTGTCCTGAGGGGCTGAGACCAATGAAGGATGGCTCAGGTTGCTATGACTACTCCAGAGGCGTTGACTGCACGGATGGCTTCAACGGAGGCTGTGAACAGCTGTGCCTTCAGCAGCTTGTACCCCTTGAAGATGACCCCACTTCCAGCAATGTTCTCATGTATTGCGGGTGAGAATGCCTACTTGTAAGAAAATTTCAGTGATATTGAAAGAAATTTCCCATGTTGTAAATACAGCCATTGGAATTGTTTAGTACAGCTGAGAATTCAATAGCTTTGAAACCAAACTTTGCAACAAAACTGTGAAGTCGTCGTCTTTGGTGTGGTAATTTGCTTTGTTTCCATAAACATGGTGTTGTGCATTATGGCCAGACATCTCTACTTTGGTCTCATCTGTCTGATGGATGTCATTGCAGACATTTTGAGGTTCATCCTGGTGCAACCTTGTAAATCAAAGTTGTGCTGACATAGTATTTTTAGAAAGAACATGGTTTCTCATGAAATATCCGAAAGATCTGCTTGCCTTTTCATATTTTTACTGTGATAAAGTCTGTCTCTCTGATGCTTGGTGAATTGGGGTGAGTTTCCCCGGAATATTCTTATTGAAATTCCTTGGAAATATACTCCTTACAACTGTTGTACATGTTTTTCACCTATAAAAAAATATTCCCCATATTATAAGTTAAAATGTCTTCTCCCACTGGCAGATTATTTCACTTATTACTAGTACTTTTTTCATCAATATTAAGGAATTATTGATTTAAAACAAGCCCCTGTATCATGCTGAAAAGTTACTTGAAAGTTAGTTATGTTTTATTTCTAGTGTATTCAAGATATTTGCACTAGAAATTAGACCAAAAGTATCTGGTAACATTTTGTGTTTTTGCAGTGTAACACACTACTACACAAGAAAAATATCTCGATTACATTGTGTTTCACTTTATTTGTTTTTATAGTATATTTGGGGCAATGCATTACAATGCACACATACACATACATTTCAAATGAATTACATTAGCAGAATTGCAGTGATATAATATTTCCCATGGCACGTAATGTTATAACCCAGCAAATTATCAAATCTATTGCTTTTCATAGATGGTCCCATCTGCTAATAATCAGTTAATCAATCATATTTGATTAGCACCTTCTGGCTCCTGCTTTACTTTTTAAAGCTTATCAAAGCAACAAGGGTATACTTCACTTTTTTCCATGACTCTATCTAAATGATTCCTGCTGGCAGGGAACATTGCTTCGTTGTTAATTAGGTTTTAATGGCAAAGTTTTAATTAAAAATGTTCATTAGTCTAATACCCATTTAGAAATAAAAACAAAATGAAAACAATCTACAAACACTGTACTATATATATGATTTCTATACAATGTAACTTCTTTTTCTGTTAGTGTCTTTTTCCTTCACCTTTAAATCAAATTTTTATTTGTGTTTTTTTTGTTTGTTTGTTTTGTTTTCAGTTTCTTATATATATGTAACTGAAACATTTACATATACAGTATCAAATGACTTTTTTTTAAATTTTCTGACAGTAAATCAAACTAGACCTTTCTTGTTTTAGGTAAGTTAGGATTACCAAAATAATTTCTGTTTCCACCCCGCCTCCTTCCCAATGACTGCTGGAGATAAACAGCAGGCACCCCGCGACCCTGTAAGGATAAGCGGGTTTAGATAATGGATGAATGGCTGGATATTTGTTTCCCTAGAGTAATAAGAGATATTTAATTTTTTTTACTTTCTTCAAACTAAGAAGTTTACATACACTAAGACTATTACTTTTAAACAATTTGGTAAAGTCCAAATTATGATGTCATGTTTCTTTTTTTTTTAAATTTCAAACAGGTTAACATAGAACTTTTGATTACAATGGTGGCACGCCTGTGGATGTATTTTAAGGAGACAGCTCAAACATACTGCCTTTTTGTGGGTCATTTTGGTCAAATCAAAAGAATCAGCCAATATATGAGTGCCAGAATTGTGGGCCATCACTAGTTCATCCCTGTCATAATGTCTAGATCCCTGAAGGCGCCACATTCATCTGTTTCAAGTATACTCAAGTATAACCAGCATGTGAATGTGTAGCCAACATACTAATCAGGAAGGAGACAGGTTCATTGTCCCAAAGATGTGGTACAGTGTGCATATCAACCCAAGAGCAACAGCAAAACCTGTTATGAAGATGCTGGCTGAAGATGGTAAGATGGTGTCATTATTCACAGTGAAACGGGTCCTGTCAGACATGGGCTGAGAAGAAGAACCCATTACACCAAATAAAACATTAAACTCTCATAGAGAAAAGAACCTTAGTCTTTGGAGGCAAGTGCTGTGGTCAGATTAAACTAAAATCAAAGTCTTTGGACATAATGACTGTTATATATATATATATATATATATATATATATATATATATATATATATATATATAGTTATTTCTAAGAAAAGAGGGAAGCTTGCAAGCCTTAGAACACAATAAGTGCAAAGTACTGGAACAGCAGCATCAAGTTTTGAGGGTGTCTTGCTGCAGGAAGGACAAGGTCAACTTCACAAAATAGTTGACATCATGTGCAAAGAACATTATAGCAATGTCTCAGACATGAGCCAGGAAGCTTAAGCCTGGCCATAAGAGGGTCTCTCTCTCTCTTTCTCTCTTTATATATATTTATTTACATCACCTGCAACATTTTTCTTCTTTGACCTTTCACCTTGTGTGTGTGTTCAGATATCTTGCATTGCGCTGACAGCTTGTGCCTCGTCCGCAGGTGCGTGCAGGAGTACAAGTTGGCAGGAGACGGGCGTTCCTGCCTCCTGCAGTCAGAGAACTGTGAGGGACCAAAATGCCCGAGGCAGGATGTCCACTTCAATGACACTCTGTTTGGTGAGATGCTGCATGGATACAACAACAAAACGCAGCAAGTCAACTTGGGACAGATATTCCAAATGACCTTCCGGTAATTTCTGTACAAATACACACATTGCACTAACACAGAGGGTTTCTTTTTGATATGCTTTTCAAACTATATTGAAAAGTTGCGAAATTTATTCTACTTAACCCTATTTAGATTATGTATTATCTTCTTTTTGAATCATTTTTGACAACACATTTCTTTTAAAAATACCCGTTGTTGACATTGTAACAATTTTTTTGATTTCTCAAAAAAATATCTGAAGAAAGGTTTTCTCTTGCCAGTGACCTTATTGAAGAGGCTGTAAGAGTCAGGTGTCTGGGTTAGTAGTTGGTTTGCTGCCTCTCTGCTTGCACAGATGTGTGTATCGTCTTTGTACTTTGGGGGACGGAGAGTAAGAAGTGTATGAGAGAGAAATTGATGGCTGAGTGAAGATTGAAAGTTATCCTATGGCAGTTCTTCTTAAACTGGCAGCTTCCTGAAGATCTGGCATGCTGTGATAAGTCACATGCTGTCTGTAATGAAAAGCATAATACTGAAAGATGATGAGGGTCTATCTATGCATGAATGCAATACAGACAGAAAAATATTCTCAAACCATATCTCACATTAGTTACATATCTTTTACTCTTTCCATTCTGTCTGTTTCATTCCTCCATTACACAGGTTTTATATCAGCATATTTTTTTCCCCCAATGTTGTTATCATGTTGTGCTTTTCATCAGTTCTGCCTTGTGGGTCACAGTGTCTCAGCTTGGCTAATAAAAAAATAATAATTGCAATAGCTGATACCATTATCTACCTGCTGTAGGTCCTCTGAGTCACACTGAGAGATACAGTCCACTGTAATGAGACACTGAACAGTCTCTGACAGTGAAAATGAAATTAAACAATTCCTTTTATTATAGAGCTGACAATACTTTTTTGACGGCTCAATATTTTGGGAGGACTTAATTGTATTTGATATAAAAAACATCTTGAATTAAAAAAGAATACCAATTGCCTTTGAGAGAGATGCACTATAACTTTGGTTTCAAATGTACATAAGAATTTATTAAACCACAATTGACATGTACAGACATATACATGTTTAATTAAGAACATTTCATTAAATGAATAAGAAGGGATTTTTATTCAGAAATTGTATTGATTTTTACTCATTGATTTTTATTAATTTCCATAATTATGACTTGCATAAGAGGGATTTTTCCACCAGTGGCACCCCCAAAAATTTTCATCGGGATGGCCAGATGGGGACAGTAAAAATTCTAAGGGGACACACTTATAAAAATATATAGTTTATTTATTTTTTATGTATTTATTATTTATGTATTCATTTTGCGGGGGTTTACATTTAGGTCTTGATTGAAGCAGATGAATGTATGATTTGTATGAGCTCAACATTTTTTTTTTAAAAGGAGCAGCAAAAGTTGTGTGTTATGGCTTAGAGTAGGAGCCCCCAAGTTCAGTCCTTGAGATCTACTATCCTGCTACTTTTAGAAGGGTCTCTGCTTCTACACACCTAAAACAAATGAATAGCTCATTACCAGGCCTCTGCAGAGCTAAAAGATGCTGATGAGCCACTTGATTCAGATGTGTTGGAGAAGGGAGGCATTTAAAAGTTGTAGGATAGCAGGTCTCATGGACTGAACTTGAGCGTCCTTGGCCTATAGCATCAGACAGCCTACATGACAGTAGTCCAGCAGACAGTCACAGACAGCCTCCACAGGGAGGGCAAGCCACAATAGGTCATTTATATCCGTATCTCAGTATATTAATGGTAAGTTGAGTGGAAGGAAAAAGTGTGGTAGATATAGGTGCACAAGCAAAAGACATACCTGCCAGAGCTTTTGAAGTTTGTGAAGATGTTTTTTTAAAGAGTTTTGTTGGAGATTCACAGGGCATGGACTACGCCCGGAATCAGTGTTACAAGAATGACCGTATATAGATGTATTGAGGACATAGGCTACAGTGGTCACATTTCTTGTGTTAAGGCACTCCTGAACCAGAGACAGCATCAAAAATATCTTTCTGGTTCTAAGGAGAAGAAGCACTGGACTGTTGCTTAGTGGTTCAAAGCCCTCTTTTCAGATAAAAGTAAAAGTTTTGCATTTCATCACAGTCTGGAAGAATATGGAAGAGGCACAGATTATAAGTTCTGTGCCTAATTGTTCCATGCTTTTCAATTCTAAAATTAGTACAGCCATTTATCAGGAAAATTTAAGCTACTTAAACCTTCCCTCTGCTGATGAGCTTTGTGAAAATCCTGATTTCTTTTAGCTGTCGTGTTTGGCAGTTGCCAAAAGTACCAGAACCTTGTATAATGACAGTGGTATTACTGTGCTCGATTGGCTAACAATTTTGCCTGACCTAAAACTCCATTAGAGTATAATAAGAAGAGAGACACCAGACCCCACAATGCAGATGAGCCAAAGGCTGCTGTAAAGCAATTTAGGCTTCCTAAAACACCTCAGCAGAGCCACAGGCTGATTGCCTCCATGCCACGCTGCATTGATGCTGTGAATCATGCAAACCTAGTCCTGACCTGTGCTGTGCAATAAATGGAAATATGTTTCAGCTGGCTGAAATTTCCGTTCATTTTTTATTAGTGTTATATAACATTTTCTATTGAGAAACTAAATATGGGGGTTTCATTTGCTGTAAACCATATTGATCCAAATGAAGAGAAATAAAATATTAAAAAAATAAAATAAGGATGCATGCTAATGATTTCAAGTTTCACAGTTAAAAAAAATTATTATTGTCTATTGAATGTTAAAGCAAAGAACAATACAAAACACAAGAGCCTGAGACTGAAGTGAAGCGATCTGGACGATCAGATTTGGCCTGTAGCCTTTATTTCGTATTGTACCAAGTAGTACAAATGTAGTCCAAATGTTCAAAATCAAGCCCTTCTGACAGTGTTACATTAGGAGAAAGAATGAAGATCAGATTTTTTTAAGGAAGTACACTACAGTACTTCAGTTCATATATGAGTGATGAAATAAAATCTGAAGAGAAAAGAACATCACACCTTTAAGTCAAACATATTGGAAAGTCAATTTTTGTTTGAGAAAAGTGCCTCCAGTGCTAGATATGAATGTATTAAAAGGATGATGAAATCAGAGGGTTATTGATGTAGTTTAGAGGAAAAAAAAAAATCATACAGGTGTCTAAAAATGGTTTCATGTGAAGCAGTCTTTTAGAGGGATGATAAGAAAAGTCACACATTCAACTCTGACAGGATATCTTTTCAAGAAATGGATTGTTTTAATCAGACCAGAAGTGTTCTGACCTAAATCCTGCTAAAAAACTAGAATAGGAGCTAAAATCCACATGAAGGCCCTTCAAGATAGCTGGAATGGATACCATGAAGAATCTTTAATAAACTAAAAGGACAATGATGAAGTAGAGATAAGTTGATTGCTGGTTTTAAAAGTTGTAATGGTAAACTTTCCAACTCTTACCATTTTGAAATTAAATTATGAAAACTGATTTCGGTTGTGGCACTTTTAAAATCTCTGGGTGCCTCTGTGCTACTGGTATCTCAGACCCAAGCAGAGAACAACAAAAGTTCACCTGGAGATTTTTGAGCCTCAACGAAATACTTCAGTCTTCAGTGTGGCTACATTATGGATTTTACAGCTCCACTGAAAGGCTTTTTGAAAATGCTTTTCTGCCCACACTACATGCAGAATGGAAGAACGTTGGTACTACTGGTGTTTTTTCCTTCCACCAGCCACTCATTGTTCATGCAGCTTCCACTAAGTAAGCTAACTTTTAGCTAGACATATGAGTTCTGAACATCAAGTTGCATATTGTATAGTTTAGTAAAGTAGCTTGCAGTATTTTCACTTGACCATTTAATGGTGGCTGCTTTGCACATTTGAGACTGGCCATGACAAAACCAGGACCAACAAACCTGGGGGCATTTGAGCTATTTTGAAAGTGTGGATACTAAGCTTTAAAATGATGTCAAACAAATAAAAATAAAAAGCATAGGAAGAAGATATGGCTGTTTGAATGTTGGCACTCTGCAAAGAAGATTAGTGAGAAAATATGCCTCAAAGTTTCAGAAGAACTGTCGCCATACATGATGAGCTACCTGGGGGTGTTGATAAATAAACTTTGTAATAACCCCACCCTCCAGCATTGACTGTTAACATGACTGGGACAGTTTGGAGAGAAAAGTGAGCTTTTGTCTGGCTTATTTAGTTAGAAATATATATTTTTAGAAGTGTTCAGCTTTTGTTCCGTTTTCCAATAAGGTTGTGAGCTTCTGTCTTGTGAGCCTTTGTCATGGAGTCGTCTGTGAACCCTAACCTGTAGTGGAATTAAACCATGCCTAAATACAACATGTTAGATTATGTTTTCTTTCAGTGCAAAGAAAGCCCAATCTCAATAATTATTTACATTGGGCTACTAGCTACTAGATACAGTTAGTCAGTGTGGTGGGCACCACTGTTCACCCAAGTCCCACCTGGTCACCATCATAGCGCACTAAGGACAGCCACAGCACCTCAGCGCAGGGCCAGGTAGGCTCAAATCTGCATGCTGGTGGCATCGTGCAGGTTTCCAGGACAGGTGACGCGCAGGGTGCAGTGGTGCAAACTTAAGCATGCACCAACATGCTTAAGGCAACAACAAGGCCTATCAAATCCATCATATTACGCTGTAAGTCTTGAATACATTTCACAAAAACATATTTAGTGCTATGTATCGTAATTGTGTTCTAAAAACAATAAAAGTTCTGAAGCTCACCCCATGAGAAATGGAAAAGTATTCCTGCAGGCTATAACGGCTCCGATTCTTTAGGTGATCCTGGCGAGTTTTCTTTTCACCGGTAACTTTATGGTGGATGTTGTTACCTCCAAAGTAAAGAACTGTTCGCCTGTTCTCATGTCATGTATTCGCATGTCCTGCCACTCTCTTTCTGTTGCTAAAGAATCCATCCACGTGTTGTACATGAACTCTGGAAAAAGTTTGCATCTACATGACAGTGCCTCAAGTGGAGAATTCTCTTTTCTTCTCGTAGCATTTACAGTCACAGTTATGGGTCTTCTTGTGGTAGCGATAAGTAGCTATCTGTTCCTTTCAAACATGTAGTTTATTGGCTGAAAGCAATAACAAAAGCATTATTGCTTTTGACTATTGTGAATAGTCAAACAAAGCCGGTGTGTTAATCAGCTCTGGGTTTCCCAACCCCCTGAAACTCAAATGACTGTCAGCTCAAATTTACTCTGTAAACAAGTTGAATTCAAACACAAAGTTTATCATATTAAAAATCTCTAAAACTGCTATTTAAAGCATGGAGTGATTTCCTCATTACTTCAACTAGTATATTTAGGGGGAAAAAAAACCCAAAACACTATGTTATCGGAAATTGATGGTTTTTCATGTTTTTTCTCTGTTTCTGCTCTGGTGTTACCTGTTTAGCCATGGTGCGTCACATTTGTCCTCCAGAATGTAAATAACGCAAAACATCTTTACTGGATTAATCAATAGAAGCTGTCAAATGTGTTGGTCACTGCTTGTAATTATGATAGAAGAGTCTCAAATGGTTGATTTGGATTTTTTGAAGTGAGGTTCTGTTAAGTTATTATGGGCAATAGTTTCTTACATATAGTAGGAAGATATATCACTGTGGGCTTGTTGGAGAAGTAAAAAATGGAGAAGAGTGTTGGCATTAACAAGCTACTAGATGTACGATGTAAAAAGCTACGTCTTCAACTGATTATAAGTGCACCTGGATATTTGTTAAACAATTAAGAGACCTGGAAAGCAAAGGAACACACGAAGTTTACTCTGTTCTTTGTATCGCTGGGACAGACTGATCAATAGAAGATGATCTGATGGAATGATACAGCCAGCGGGCTCAACTAACATTCAGTCATAATAGGAACATGCCCATTGCTCAAGCTTTTTTTAAACTCTGTTGCGGAAAAATTAATTACCAAGCACGGTTAGGCGAAAATCACTCAATCAAGTTTATTATTATATTGTGCACAATACAGAGAGCTTAAGACAATCAGTAATGAAGAAGTCAGAGTAGGAGCTCTGAAAGAAAGCTCTGTCAGACAGAGTCAACACATCAGTTCTATACCATAAGGATATGGTATATATGAATCCAAAACATGGGAGAGGCAGTCTAGTTCCCATGCAGCGCAGGATAATAACATCCAACCTTGTATGTGGAACCCAAACTGGTTCATTTGGTGAGAATTCATAAGTACTTAGAATAAAGACAGCATAACATAACCAACAGATTAATATAATTATAATGTGTTACCTTATAATAAAATTTTCCATCACAGCTCCTAAAGTTGTCTCAGCACATGGCATACAGTCATATTCAGTAAATTAGAATACATATTCCCATGAGGCTTGTTTGTCAGATTTAAAGTACCTTTTGAAAGTAACAGCCTATAACCAGGTATTAGACATACTTTTCGATAAAAAGTCATCAAATAGTACATGCCAGCCAGTTATCAAAGTTAGTATAATAAAATGAGTTTGTGCAGTCATGGACAGTGTTCTAATAAACATTGGATCTGACCTCGAAACACTGTAACATTGTAACTTTCACATCATATAAAATGTTTTGTTTTTTTTTAATTTTATTTTCCCTTTACATTTTGTTAAATGGTTCCCTTATACAAAGTTAGCTAATTTGCTTTGTAATTGACTGCTTAATATATTCTGACTTTGACTTCAAATTCATTACTTAAAGTAAACCTATGTACTTTGCAACAATGAGCTGCTTTTTGAATAAGAATTTGATACAAACCCAAATGAGCTTATTAATGCATTAAAGAGATTTGAAACATTTAGCAGAGCATAGAAAACACTGTTAAAGCTTGCATTGTTTTATTTAACTGACTTGGCTTTGTATCAGTGTGTTCCAAACAGCCACATGTCAAGAAATGTGATCCTTCTGAAGCATTGATAGCGATGAAGAGCTGGAGTGGGAAATGTTATTTTTGATCACCTTAAGAGCTGTAAGCTAAAAGGGCCCCAACATCCATCTTCAGAGAATTTCTTTAATGTGATTGACATGTCTACAGCCTAATATGGGAAGAGACCAAATGTTTTTCAATGTTTCACAAGGTTTAACCAGTTGGGAACGCCCTCTGAAACACTGACAGGGCACGGTTTGACAGATAAAAGAATGGCACGGTTTAGAGATTTTAACCATGGGAGTTAGACAGTCTTGATCCATTTGCCCTTAAGCGGTGGGGAGCATAGTGATTCCTTTGCGTCTAGACTGTAGGTCTGTACACTAGGTCAAATAAGACTCAGAGAAGCGGAGAGATTTGTACTGAACCCAGGATTGAACTGGGCTTTTACAAATGCCAGTTTTAAATTTACTTAACACCTTTGCATACCTAAAAACATTTTACAAAATGGTATCTGTCTAATAAAATGTAACATTTTTTGGCTCATGCTGTTTTTATGAAACACTAATCTATATACTATGAGGTTGAGTTGCAGAGTTAAATACAGCTGTTTAGAACTTCAGTTTGATTGATTTTTAAATGTTTTCACTGTTGTGTTGTACCACTTTGAGATACTAATTTAAAATAAATGTATTATTATTATACCTCCTGCACCATGGCTTTCAACTTCGCCTGTCATTTATGGCTCCTCTCCCCTCTGAGACTCTCCATGATGACAGCCAGTGGCACACGTAAAATCCTGATTTAAATAGGGGAGTCCATACCACTTCTGCACCTGTAATTAATTGTGCCCACCATCTTTATAGATCGTACACAACATGCCAACTAATTGGACAAGAACTTTTTTTTTTCTTTTTGCACAAGTAATTTGGCGCTCCTTATTTGGGCTCTTTTAAGATCAGGTCCTATGTCAGGCAGTAACTTTACTACTTTCAGCTTTTCACATCAAATCTATTTCAAGCTTAATTTTTACTTATTTACTGCCAGTAAAAACCTGAAATTTAGTTTCTTAGTAAACTAGAATATACAGTAGGAAAAGACCGAAAGATTTGACTTTTAACCTAGAAATATTTGCAGACTAATGTCAATGTATTCTACAATATGAACTCTAAAAACTTGTACAAGGCTTCTTTAGCATGAATTACTGCATCAAAAATGTGTAACATGGAGGTAACCTGCAGGTTTAGCCTGCAGGTTCCTTCCACTGAACTTTCCAATAATATGCTTGACATGGCATTCTGTGAACACCCTGCCACTTTAGTAATGACCTTTTCATTAGCTGTAAGTCATATTTATTAAAATCAATAAAAATAGATGCTCAGAATAAATCACTCTGCGTGTAATAAATCTGTATAATATATTTGTTTCTCTGAATTGAATAAATACATTTTTAAAAAAAACATTAAAATTTTTGTGATATTCTTATTCATTGAGATGCACCAGTGAGGGTCTTGATTACGTGCCTGCAATTCCAAAAAGGGACACTCAGAAAAGTTCATATTTCAAGTAATGTAGTCAAGAAAGTATGACGTTTCCTTACAATCCATGTAATGAGTGGTAAATATATTTGTTGGATATCTTTAAATATATTTGATAAATATTCTATCAAACTGTGGCTGTTTTCTCCTACCAAGCATCAAATGGTTACTCATCCACAGCACTCCAGCCACCCTTTCCCTGGCTTTATAAATTGGTCATTTGATGTGGTTATTTATCTTTCCAAGAATGTTGGGTACATTTTGTCCTCTGAGAGACTTCTGTAATTTGCAGAGAACCACATGTTCTCTTTCCCATCTTGGCGCTCTTCACTTTATTACACCTTTGCAGTTTTGCACCTGCTCCTGGAAGCTCAAAAGAATTTCCATACTAATTGTGAGATACACACACGGCTGTACTTGCATGTTCCCTAGCAGTTAAAGGTGCACATAGCTGATTGCGTATAGATAACAGGCAAAACACACTTCCAGGCTGATGTGGCTGCTTCAATAAATAATGCCTATATCTTGGTGTAAACTGTATTTGAAACTAAGTGCAAAAAACATAATATAGACTGATCTGCGCCAATTGGGGCCTTTTCAATTGGTAAAGAAGAAAGAATGATGATGAATGATTCAATTTAACTCCATTCTGAGGTAGAAGTAACTATTCATTTACAATCAGCAGGTATTTTGTGGGCAAGAATATTACACTTTTTTTTTTAAGCAAACTGATTCCAGTTATTTAACTTAAAATATTAAAAATCACATTTTTCATTCATCATTGTAAGTCTAACCACACAAGCCAAGCACATAGGAGTGTAATACTTGACTCCCAGTGCTTCTAATTAAACATGTGTATTACGGCATGTCATCTCACTTAAGTCCTTATCCCACATTTTCAAATCCACGGTGTCATTTGTCAGAAGAACAAAAGCTTTGTCTTCAGAAACACTTGTTCCCATTAGATTCCACTTCACACTTTGTGTATTTATAGCAGCACTTTGCTGGTTTTACTCCTATTTTCTGCATTTTTCTTCACAACATCTTTGAAATGCAGATGTGACTCTTATTTCACAGCCCCCCCATCCCTTTTTCCCCCTCTTCCCTCAGCAGTATACCAATTCCCTCTCACTTACCCAACACTTCATTCCCCTGCATCAGCAGCTCAAAGAAAAATTTTAAAATGATTGATATGAATTATATTATTTGTGTCACATCCTCTCAGGTACCGTTTTAATATGAAACAGCACACCTGATTTACAGCTGTTTTGCATACATTTTATTTCAAATTATTCTCACTGGGCACCATGCTAACACTGTGAGGTGAAAGTTACTAATTGCTATTATGTAATGACTAATTGGGGTGTATTGACACAAGATCTTGCATATTTCTACTCAAAGTCTGTCTTGCAAAGCACTATCCACTTGCTGTCAGTATGTGATCTCTTGTTATGAAACATGTAAGCTATTGTTGTATGGGTCTTGGATATGAAGTTGTAGTCTTTTGAGCTTGAAATCTATTTTTGTGACTTTTATTTTAAAGTAAAAAAGGAAGTAGTTCTGGAGTTTCCCTGTTGTCTTCACGAAGTTGACATATTAACCCTTCTCATCTGGCTGGTCAACAACACTTGATTACAGAAGCACTGAAGAAGCTCCCACCACTTTTAAGTTGTTTACTTGCCAACATTTTGAGTACTTAGTAGAATAAAAAATAGTTAAAAGTGTGATAGAAAATGTACAAATGAATCTAAACACTTTCACAATAGCATCAGTGATGTACTGTTAGCTGTTAAAGCAGATGGTGTTTCCAGTTTGAGAGTCAGAGTTGAGTTACATAAAATCAAAGACTTCAGATTGACTTTGACTCAATGTCTGGGACTTAAAACTTTTACACAATCTTTATTTCATAGAACCAGAGTTAAACCAAGCCATTCTGTATGCTATAGACTACAGCCCTGACACGTGATGTGGCTTATGCATATATTTACTGCGAAAGGGGATGCTCGATTTATTAACAAGTGACTTCCATAGACTGTGGGTTTTTATGATTTCTAATAATCTGTTCCCACTGTAGCTGTTGCTTCATATTATGGACCACACAAATCAATTTGAGCTGTTTCAGAAGAAAATAACCTCAACTTATCTTATCTCTAACATCTTTGTCTCTCACTGTTAAGCTAGCTGTCATTGCAAGGACACTTCTTGCTAATCAAAATAAAAGAACAAAAGTTTATTTTCATTTAGAAGTTTGACATTCTTAATAACAGTACACAGCCCCTTGCTTATTATGTTATAAAGTATTGTGTTGCTTGCAAGACTATTAGTGTTGAGGCTTAATAACAAAGGCAAGAACAAAATGTAAATAATTAAGTTTAATTTCTCCAGAAATTAAACATTAACAGGTTTTAAAATCATTCTGTTGTATAACAAAGATTGTCAACAATGTTTGGCTTATGTAACTATTAATAATTATGATTAATTTTTAAGAAAGGTTTGAAGTACCAAGTCAGAACTCTACCTGATTATCAGGTAGAGCCAGTTAGCCAGGCCAGTATATATATATATATATATATATATATATATATATATATATATATATATATATATATATATATATATATATATATATATATATATATATATGTGTGTGTGTGTATATATATATATATATATATATATATGTATATATATATATATATATATATATATATATATATATTATGTGTAATAAATCTGTATATAATGACAGCTTCATTTTCTGAGATGACTGGCAAGAAATATTGTGCTTTTATGTAATATTCTAATTTGTTTTAGGTGTACCTGTAATTAATACCAGTAAAACATTATAAAAACAACAATGATACAGCAATATCACAGTTCATCATGGACATTTGTGTGGTAAAACTAAAACATGTAATAATGGAAGGGGATTTTCCTTGTTAGGAGAGGCTACCAAGGAATCAGCAGTACGGGGTTTTGTGTGTGTGTGTGAAACTGAGCTAACTAGCCAGTGAGTTAATTTCTAGTATTGACTCTTTGCAACAGCAGTTCGTCACCTAATCACGTTAAGGCGCTACGACGGATGTCGAAGTGAAGGACAAGAGTATTCATCGATTGTTTTCCCAAGTTGTTTTTGCATTTGCTTTTGTTTAAGTCAAGCTAATTTGTCTGTGGAAGTAGCACACCTAGTTGGGGCTCATAGGCAGTGGTATTCAATAAAGTTGGAAATACCTATCTTAGAAACTGACCCATACCTTCTCTGTCCTGACGGGTTTGTTGAATTGATCAAGTCACATACTTTGGCTGAATTCACGCCACATGATTTATACCACTATGTCATAAATGGCGTTTCCCCTTACACTGGAACAGACTAAAAAGCGTTCAAAAGTCTAGATGCCTACCAATTTTTTTTCATACATGGTAGGCTACATGATGGTGGAGCATTTTCTCCATGCTTACTAAAGATTAGACATGTACCTTCTCCATAATACAATATTTGATTGCATCTTATTAATCTTTCTTACTTATGAAGTATATGAACGTTAATCTTCTTACCTTGTTAAAAGTGTTCGCTGCAAATCCGTGAATACACTGAGGGCTCCCAGTCCTTTTGATTGACGGCTGCCGTCCATCACCATCTTCTTGTCTCATCAAAAGGTTTACAATAAGATGACAAGTTTGACTTGCATCCTTGTCTGTTTTTGCAGCCGACCGTGCAGCACCCTGTGACCGTTTTTACAGTGAATTAACTAAATAAAAGTGATATTAGACTACCAACTGTCTGACAAGCTTTACAGGAATGCATAGGTTGTTTTGACGTCCATCATGGCGAAATGGACTGCTTTCTGAAGAGTGTGACATCATGGGCAAAGGGTCAATAAAAGATGAGGGAGGTGATGTGGTGTTACCTCTAGGGGAAATCTATGGCAAATTAGAACAAAAGAACCAGAGAACAATGGCTAGAACTATCTTTAGAAACTAGACAAATTAGCCATCCCTCCCTAGGTGCAGATTTTTGAAGTAAAAAGGACAAAAAAGACAAGGGAGGCAAAGCAGACCTAATACACAGGTTTCAGTGCTATTATTAATTTGTTTAGTGGTACAAATTAAACTCAAGACTCTGTTTCGGATCCAACCTGTTAAGCACACAGCAAATATGATCAAACGATGTAAGCAGCAACTCTTCAAAGAAACAGTAGGTTTCACAGTTCAAAAACTCATTAAATCAGCAGAATGAAAAGATTTCTAAATTGTTCAATTTATAACACATTTTTCTCTGCCCAGACACATAAAGAAGCGTCTTTTCTTATTGTGAGATGACTCTAGGAAGTGTCCTTTTGAAAACGATCTCCTTGGAAAACGGGTTCAAACGGAAAGAGGAAAAAAGGTCTAAATGAATCGTCTGTGGTGAAGCTAATATGCTCATCTGTTTTGCTCAGTAGGAGCCACAGTTCCATCTAGCCTGCAGGCAGTAATTGGAAACTGTTTAAAGATCTTCAAAACTGGACAACACTGATGTCAGCGAAGTCCTCACAGTACTATGAATGCTGGGAGACGCAGTTTGATCAGTCCATTTTTAGGAAGTAGGGCCCAATTTTATTGGGTTTTTTTGTTGACCATATATGCAAATTTTATTTATAATGATACTAATATTATGCTTTTCAGTTTTCAGAATAATTTGGAGCAACTCATAGCAGCTTTCGCAAGTTGAATTAAATGTTAAAAGTTTTTTAAAAAATTGTTTAATGTTCATTAATTAAACTAAATCTAAGGAGAAACAGTACAAATGACATTTACTAACATACAACAATGCAGTGTTTTAGTCAGACTAGATAGGATGAGTTTGATGAGACTTTAAACTTGAGTTGATATTGAGTGCTTTTGTCTTAAACTGAAAAAAACAGTTAAACTGGTAAAACTTGAATTAAATAATTTTACATTGAACAGTCTGAGTTTTATGAAACCCTCATTCTATTTGTAAAAATGCAAAAAATTGCTTTTTAATTCTTTTTTTTCAGCAGGACAGCCTTGTTAAATCTGGATTGAATTATTTTGCTGTGACAACAGCAGTGTAACAGGTTTTTTAAAACACATTTATCATTTGTATAACTCTCCTTCTATTTGTGAAAACAAAAAAGTGGGACATTACTGCTTCCAAAGGTTTTGACACAATCTTTTCGTTTTTGTGAACCCAATGTATAGCTTTGTCTCGTGAGCTGGATGTATCACCACACCTCTGCTGAGTAATACAATGTTGTGCAAGCATTTAAAGATTTGTATGATAAAGTTACATGTCTTAACTGGAATTTCATAACACAGATGATAGAAATGAAAGACTAGAAAACCAAACATTTTATGTAAAATTATTATATAAAAGCCATTTTCATAATGCTGTCTGGTTTTCCAGGTTCTCATGTTCATTTAATCTTTGCATGCAGAGTACCGACATCTTGATTCTCTCAGAAGCAGGAGTGATGGGCCAACCAAGAGTTGGAGTGATGTATGTGTGAAAAATGTGGGAGCAGAGTGGCAGGTTGTCCATCAGTCTTGAGGGGAACATTTCTGTTTCTGTCAAATAAATCACCTCATCTCTCTATTATACATACACAGACATTCATTATGTCAAGAACCATCCAAGAATGTAAATTTAAGACATGAAAAACTAGATGGCATATAACTTTTAGTTTGAGTTAGTCACTAAAGAAAGAAAGCCATTTTACCGGGGCACATGCTGACATGCTGCGCCCACGTCTCATTGCCTAAGAATCAAATACCACAAAACAGTTTGAAGCAAGCATTAGACAGGCCCCCAAACAAACTGCTTGTGACTTCCACTCAGGCATGTTTCAACTCATAAAATATTTTGCACAGCGGTGTTTGATCCCAAAAACCAACCCCACTAAAGAGGGCACATAAACACTGACATCAAAAACCACCACTGTCTAATGGGGAGCTCATCTCTCATTTTAGCAGTTATTACATGATCCAAGCTGGTACTTCTGTCCAAAATTCTATCCAGGCATGAGCAAGCAGGTTGAGAAAGTTTGGGTAGCTTCACTCAGCACTTTGGTTACAGTGTATTTAGGAAACATGGTGGACATGTTAGGAGGAAAGAAATGTTACCATTCAATCTTTTGAGATGGTTTGACATTAATTTAGGGAGTCTTGAGGATGATCCTAAACTAACAGAAGTGGGATGAGATTTCATCCTAAGAGTCTCATGCGAATGAGCTCCTTTCAATTTTTTAACATTTAGAAAATTGTAAAAATGAAACAACAGTCCCTCTCTAAATATAGTTGTTGTTTTTTTCTGTGTTATTGGTAAGGCATTTGTTTTTTCTGTTTGTTTTTTTACTTTAGCCAGAACTGTGAGAATTCTTTTTTTTCAGAAACTGTTTAGTAGAAATCATTGTCCAGAGACAATGATTTCCTTTTGTAGCTCTAATTATATTTATAGTGCTCCTGAGTCACTAATCTTTTTGTTTTATCATGTAAAGCACTTTGAACTGCCTTGTTGGTAAAATGTGCTATACAAATAAATTTGACTTGTAATAAAAAATATAAAGGTTTTACCCTGACAAGTTCAGTTAATTATTGAAATGATAATCAAACAACTTTAGGTAATATTTTTAAAGTATTACAGCAGCGAATTCATTTATCAACTGTAAAAAAAAATTCTAATTAAGTACCAAATAACAGACATCATACCAGAAATGTTTTAACTTTTCTATTTTCAACTGTATTCAGACTTGTAGCTTGATCAAAGTCAAGAAATATGTAAAAAAAAAAAAAAAAAAAAAAAAAACAACAACAACAACAAACCCCATTAAATGAAGGAACTGAGCACAAAGCCTCAAGGCACACAGCCAAATGTTGCAGAAATTTGTTAACATAATGTTAAAAACACAAACTCAGAAATCAGTTCATGATATAATGGCTACCCAACACAAAAGTAATGATAGCAGGTTCAGGTTTGGTCATAATGTCAATATTAATATGGGGTTGTCCATGGAAGTGGAAGTCAAGAGAAAGGTTGCAGCTTGGACACCTCACAGATAGGCACCCTACCCAAAAAAATAAAATTGCTCTTTGGCAAGCCAGTCTGTCTGTAATTTGTCACAGCAGTGAATGGCTGTTTGCAAAATTTTACTTGGAAAAACCGAATGCCTGGCAGCATTCAGGCAGACAGTTTCTGCTCAGATGAAAGGGGGCATGGTCCAACATTTTCATTTCTCCAGACCAGAGCACTTTATTAGTGAGCTGTGCAGTGGTTGCTGTCTGGGTTGAGTTTGATATGAATGAATTTGATTTATTGTGTGTTTCTGTAAAATTGGCAATAATTTAAGCTTGTAAAGTGTGTTGACATTGTTGTGAATTTGCACTAAAAGTCTAAGATAAAATAAATGGACATGAAATTAATTGAAACAGCAGCAAGGATTAGATACAGATGAAAGTCTCACTTTTCTACTCCATACAGTTTGTTTTTTACTTTTCAATGCTTAGCTGGACTACAATCTTGTAGCTGTTAAAACGTTATTCCAAAGATGCTGCCTGTCATGCCACTCACTCAGATTTTCTATCCACATTTTTTGTCCCCACAACATGTGGTTTGGTTCTAAGTAAACCTGATTAATATTACATCTTTCACAGACAAAAGTCACAAGGGTTCTTTAAAATAAAAAAAACATAAAATAAATAATAAAATAATAAAAAATGAAAAAACAAAATAAAAAATTATTTAAATGACAATAAAAGAATGTTATAATAACTAACTAAAAGCTCGTCTGAATAAAAAGTCTTCAGCTGCCCTTTAAAGGAATCAATATTATCAATTCAACATAAAGACAGGGAAAGTGTATTTCACAGTTGAGGTCCAGCTGCTTTAAATGAGCGATCTCCATGGTTTCAAAATGACTCTGAGGTACTAGCAACAGTCTCTGGTTAGCTGATCTGAGAGTGAGTTGATGTATAAGACTTCAGCAGGAAGGAGAAGTCATTAGGAGCTTGCACCTTGCAAAGTCATAAAAGTTAACAACAGGATTTTAAAGTGATCTTTGAAAGTAACTCTTAAATGTCATTTCAAACTAATGCTAGACATGGATGTTGGAAGGAAACTCAGAATATTTAAACACAATCTTCTGTTCATTCTGCTTAGCGACCGAGAAGAAAGTGAGCTGCTGCTAATTATTGTGGTTAAACCCCTTCCCCTTGCCTCAGCAGTATACCGATTCCCTCTCACTCAAACTCAAGAGAAACGTCTGGACAGGGTGGTTATTGGTGAACAGACATTTTGTATTGACATGGAACACAGAAATAGTAAAAACATGTTATAATTCATTTTCTTACCCGAGAAACAGGTTTTGGTGTTGATTCATTTGTACCATGAACTTGTTGTATCCTCATTCCTTCCTACAAAATTAAAAATTGCAGTCTTTGTAATCCTGGGGAAAATGTCTTTTCAATAGAGACATGTATTTTAATGGGCTCTCTTGACCTATTTACTAGTGTTGTGGTATTCTACACCATGGTTTGTTGTGTTCTCAAGCCAAGTCTTGAGACCACATTTTTAAGGTCTTGTCTCAGCCGCAACTACACTTTTATTCTGCCTTATTTCTGGCTTGGTTGTGCTTGACCTGGGACTTTGATCAAAACCAGTCAAGACAATACTGCAATTTATTATTTAGCTTATGGCTCTATTGAAATGCAACCATTAAAGTTTTTACATGAACATCTCAGTGTTGCCACATGTGCCCCTAGATGCAGACAAAAGAAGGATGAGAAAAAGAAAGAGAAACATTTTCCTGTGCAAAAATATGGGTGTTAACACACACACACACACACACACACACACACACACACACACACACACACACACACACACACACACACACACACACACACAATAACAAGCTGTCTTCCAATCTAATTGTTGTGAGGATATTTCCTATACTCTGATCTTCAACTGGATACAAGTCAGATGATGGACTGGGACTTTTAGCAATTTTGCTGTCTCTTTTCTGAAATCAATTAGGTATTTCCTTCCTTGAGTGTTAGGGACTTTTGTCTTGCTTTGAAATTCACACTGGTTTCAGCTTCCTATTAATTCCTATCAGGTTCCTATTAAGAAGGTCCTGGTACATTTCTGCATTTATTCTTCTTTCAGTTATATGAGGTCTGCCAGTACCATGAACTGTAAAAAAGAGCCCAGACCATGATGTTTCCACCTGCAGACTTCACCTTTGGCATGGTATAGAAATACGGAAAGTATTCACAACACTTCACTTTTTCCACATATTGTTAGGTTACAGCTTTATTCCAAATTGTATTAAATTAATCTCTTTCTTCAAAATTCCTTCTACACACAAATATGTCATAATGACAATGTGGATTTTTTTTTTCTGTTCATTGGACTTGATTTGAAAAGGCACACAAGGTCTAAATAAGGTTCCACAGTTGACAGTGTCAGTGACAGTGTTTGCAGGTCAGAGTGCAAACACCAGGAATTGTCTGTAGACCTCTGAGACAGGATTGTCTTCAGACACAAATCTGGGAAAGGATACAGAAAAAGTTTTGCTGCGTTGAAGGTCCCAATGAGCTCAGTGGCCTCCATCATTCGTAAATGGAAGAAGTTTAGACCCACCAGGACTTTCCCTAGAGATGGCCGGCCATCTAAACTGAGAGATTGGGGCAGAAGAGCATTGGTCAGGAAGGTGACCAAGAACCTGATGGTCACTCTGTCAGAGCTCCAGCGTTTCTCTGTGGAGAGAGAAGAACCTTTCAGAAGGACAACTATCTCTGCAGCAATCCACGAATTAGGCTGGTATGGTAGAGTGGCCACCACCTTAATAAAAGGCACATGACAGCCTGCCTGCAGTTTGCCAAAAGGCACCTGAAGGGCTCTGAGACCATGAGAAAATAAATCCTTGGTCTGAAAAGATATTTTTATTTTTTTTTACCTTAAAAAATCTGGAGAACAAATAAAGAATTGTCAAGTAGCAGCAGAAGAACAATTTTGTTCAACAAATTTCTTTCAAAACAAGAAAGAAATTTAGCAAATGAACATAAAGCAGTAGCAATTAAATAAAAATACAGTAATCAAAAAGACAAAATCACTTGTGAAAGGCATTCTGTAAAACCTCCTCTTCACTGTTCACCTCTGAAATGAGGATGACACCACAACATGAATAATTTGTGGCTCTGGCAACCCACAAGGCTCACGGGCATTCAGTAAACATGGTTACATTTCCATGCTCCTTAGTAATTTTCAGTAATTATCATCTCAATAGTGCACACACGATAGCTTGATCTGGGGAGTTGAGTCAACAAATTTCAAAAGGCAGCTTTTCCACTAATAATGAGAACCCAAGAAAATTAGTTTGTTGGGGTGAAGGCTTAAGTTTCCCAGGATTGATGATTAACCATATCATACACATCTAAAGAAATGATATATAATATAATATAATATAATATAATATAATATAATATAATATAATATAATATAATATAATATAATATAGTAATAATATAGTTGCTACTAAAATCTATTGACCTGACCATAGAGACAATGCATAGCTAACCCTGGTATTTTAGTCATATCCATGTTATTATTATTATAATTATTATTATTTTAGTTCTGTTTTAGGGAAATAGGTTTTATATAGTGCTAAAATACATTTAAAAGTTATCAACAAATACAAAGAGGCAATACAGTATGTTGATACCATACAATGATGTTACAATGTGATATGATACAATTCAACATAGTACAATACAAAGAGACACGGTTTGATAAATCTGCATATAATAGTTTAGAATGAATTTAATTTTCTTATGCAAGCAATAGTCTTTGTAATGTTATTTGTCATGGCAAAAAATTTTATGGGTTTTGGAAATTAGGTGGTATGTATTTATCTTGTTAACTTACTCCTTAGTTTTTGTTCTCCCCTAAATGCTGATATTGCTCTTAGATATTTTTTTTTTTTTTTTTTTGCAACTTCTTCTGCACCTTAAGGATAATTGCCTTGTAAGATGCAATTCTGCCCAAAGGCCAAGTTTTTCTGCTGAATTTTAATTGTAGTGTTTTCTGTTTTTTTTTTGTTTTTTTTTTTTTTTGGGGGGGGGGGGTTTGCTCCTGACAATATAGACTTGCACATTAATTTAGAGCTGTGCCCATATGTCCAAATAGCTAAAGGTGCATTTCACCAAGTTGTTTCAAGCTCAGCTGTAAAAGTGAAGCTCATATATCACAGCATATATTCATTACAAATGAAGTGAAATATATGAAGTACTATTCATGTTAATGATTATGGCTTATAGCTATTTCACTCAAAAATTAGAATATTACATAAGACTAATAAAAATGGGATTTTACTACAAAAATGTTATGTTGGGTTTTACAGCATCATGGAGAAGACCATTTACTTGACAGCTGTTGTCAGGCAAACAGCCTTCACAAGGAGGTCACAAAAGATCATTGCTTAATAACCTCGCTGTGCATACAGTGCTACACCTTACATTAGTACATTAATAAAACATTGAGTGGGAAGAAAAAGAGTAGTAGAAAAAGGTATACAAGTTACAGAGATAGCCACATTTTTAGGATTGCTAAGCAAGGCAAACTCAAGAGTTTGGGGGAGATTCACAAGTAATGGACTGTAATCTGTGTCAGTGCTTCAAGGGCCACCACATGCAGATCTATCCAGAACATGGGCTACAACTGTCATATTCCTTGGGGTAACCAGTCCTTAACAAGAAAAACATATCAGAATTGTCTTACTTAGTCTAAAATAAAGTAGAGATAGTAGTAAAGTACAGCAACGTTGCTCAATGGTAAAAAAAAAAAAAAAAAAAAAGTATTCCTTTTGGTAATACAGGTCCCAGAGTCTGGAGGGAGAGCAGATAGGGACAAAATCCATGTTTCTTGAGGTCCAGTGTGGAGTTTCCAAAGTCAGTGATGATCTGGGGAGTCATGTCATCTGGTGGTGTTGGTCCTTTGTGTTTCATCAAGTACAAAGTCACCGCAGCCATCTACCAGGAAATTTTAGAGCACTTTCCAGAGCAGTTGCCCTCTTTGACAAGCTTTATGGAGATGCTGATTTAATTTTTGATAATAACTTGGCACCTGCCCAAACTGCTAAAAGAACTAATACCTGCTTTAATGACAATGGTATCACTCCATAGAGAAGCCATGGGATATTGTCTGGAGCAGGGGTCTCAGACTTGTTCTCATGGGTTGAGTGGTGTCCTGTGGCTTTAGTTTCTGTTTCTGGACTTAAACATCTGAATAAAAGACTGAATTACCTCTTCAGTATGCAGTCAAGTTCTATAGAATTGTACTAATGACCCAATTTTGTGAATCAGGTGTGCTAAAGCAGAGATGTAAACAAACCAGCCCTGGAGGACTGGTTTGAAACTACTGGTGTAGAAAAAGTTGAGAGACACCAGAGCCAACAATGCAAATGAGCTGAGAGCTGCCTTAACACCTCAGCAGATTCACAAGCTGGTCATGTCTATACCACACTGCACTGGGTACAGTAATTCATGCAAAAGGGGCCCTTGACTTAATACTAAATGCATATGGTATAAGAAAGAAGTGTTCAGGAGGCAGAAATTTCTGCATCAAAAACATTTTCATTCAGCTATTTAAACTTTCTAATTAATTCTTTTTGTGTGTATTTTCATCAGCTGTAAGCCATAAAGATCAGTTTCAAACAATTAAAACCGCTCGAGTGTAAAAAACACATATGTGAATTTTGTTTTTCAAACTGGATTACAAAATAAGTTAACGATTTGATGACATTCTGATTTCTTGATGTATCTATATAGTTTCTTGCTATCCCACAAAATAATTGAATGAAAGTGGATCACTTTGCAAAATCAAGTTTTTGAACAAAGTAGGCATCCAAATTTGTAAGAAAGGTACCTTTCATCAGGACCTGCCTACTGCAGTATTTTTGATTGTCTCCATATTGAATCGGTTTGAAATAGTGCAGGAACAGAGAAAGTCCAGAGGCAGGCAGGAAAAGGCAAAAAATAGATTATTTAGTCTGGACTAAACAAAAGATGTTGCAGTGCTAAGTTCAAACATGAACTGAGCCAAACAGAGACTAAGGTACAGTACAAAAGATCCCAAGTTGAAAGAATGATCTGCTAAAGAAGTAACTGAAACAAGAAAAATACAAAGTATCAATGAATTACAGTTCTTACAGATACAGTTCAGGTAAGCTGATGACAAACAGAACATTTTATGCCTTAGAAACAGGAAGTAAACTAAAACTGAAAGCCAAAAGTGTTAATTTCTTACAAAATAACAGACCGTAGAAAAATACCATAAGTTAAAAAAAAAAACTAAGATAGACTATAACAAAACAAGTGACAGAGACTGTATACCACAACAAGTATTGTATTTGCTGTGAAAAATATGGGCCATTGTTCACATTTAGCATTTAGTAATATGGTGGACTGTGGTGGGATTCCAGGAATCCCCTGAGAAAGAATTGATTAGAATTACAAAAGAAAACCTTTTGGGAGTTAGCAGGAAAAAAAGAAAGAAATTGGCCTGGGGAAGCATTGAACTTTCCAACGAGACAGTGACCTGAAACACACATAAAATGGCTGACAAGAAGAACTTTTACCAGAACTGTTGTCAGTGAATCTCTTTATGCACACAGGAGGTAGTTATATAAAGGGAGTTTAGGAGTCAAATGTTTCAGTGGAGTTTAAGCAAAGAGACACGAATAAGCAAAAGGTATTAATTTGCTTCACCATAGATCGCTGACAATGCCTTTGCCACAGTTTTATCATGTATGTTTGAGTGGAATTTTCTTCCAAATTATTATTGGCATTTCTTTTTTTTTTTTTTTTTTTTTTTTTTTTTTTTTTTTTTTTTTTTTTTTTTTTGTGAAGTTCACAAGTCTTGAGCTATACTTCATCTTTTTATAATCTGTTTGCAAGTCATCAGATTTTCTTAGTTCCCCATCATATTGGATTAACATTGCCCTAGTTTCTCCAAAATCTGCAAGATTGTTCAAACATAGCTGGATCGCTGAACTTTTAAAAAAAACCTAATTTCAGTGTAAAGGCAATAATCATATTAATGCACTCTTAGTGCTGCTGAAATCCCACCCTTAAAGCCAAGATTGAATTGTCTGGGACACAACCCAACTATGCTGCCACAGGTATCACAAGGATATACCACCAAAATTTCCATCAATTTATCTGAAGCATGAGTGATGAGGAGTGTCACAGTACAGATGACTACATATTGCAGAGCAATCCATCCTGTGCAATTATTTCAACTTAATGCAAAAGGAATGTGTGCAAAATTAAAAAGCTGTCTTTTGCTGATCACACAGAGTTGATCACAGCAAGATCCACAAGACTATGTATGGCTTTTTTTTTTTTGCTTTTTTTTTTTTTTTTTACAAGTCATGCTAAAAATATTGCAAACTTATCTAATCAATCCTTTGAGCTGCTGCTTATCTGTTTTCTCCTCCTCCAGGCCTTAGCATTAAATATGGGGCCTGGGTTCACTTTGACTGCTTCAAAAGTACATTTTCCAATTGAAATGGAGCCTAAAGAACTTCCAGCTTCCTTTCAGTCACTCAGGAACCAGCCGATGTGCAATTTGCGTACTTCTCCCCAAGCTGGAATCGCTATACCACATAGAGAGCAGTGTATACAAATTTCTTTGTCAAGAGACCCAAGAACAACACAGTATGTGTTGCCATGGAGATTATTGGTTATTCAGATTGTAAATGGGAGATACTTGGTGAGATCCTTTTGGTTGCAGCCACACTAACACTGGAATGTGATGGTCAGTGCCAAGAATGTTATCACTTACCTGGAGAGCTGCCAACGTGGTGTGGGTGTGATGTGTTTGGTACCATGGCATGAGACCATCACAGCTGGTCCTGTTTCAGCTTGTTGAAAAATACAACAGTGTTGCATTGAAACTGTTTGCATGCTCAGTCAAGGAACTCTCACATTTCAACACACATAACATGGAGTATAGTGTATTCCTGACTGATCTAAAAAAAAAAAAGACATTTCCAATATTACGCAAAAATGTTAAGAAGGCTTTAATATCTTTAAAGAGGTCTTGAGTGATGTCTTCCCAAGCATACTGAACTTGATAACCTTTTTTCTATTGATGTTAGCTGCTTTTTTTGGCCACTCTGACTTCTTTTAGTTAACACGTTGTGGGTATTTATAATGAAAATAGGGGTCATTGCATCTGAAATATGTGGGTGTTTAACAGCCTGAAATGCTATTCAAAAATTTACTTCTGCTATTATTAGAAGTGCAGACTAATATTTTTTGAATTGGAAGATTTACTAAGACACTAGTAACACCCACATGAGCAGTGTATCTAGGTAAGGGGAAAATAATATGTTATTGCAGCTGCAGAACAAGGAGTATGTGTTAAAGAACTTGAATCTGTGAGATGTCAAGAAGTGGTTGGTGTGCAGTCCTGTGTTAATGCAGTCCAGTATAGTCAGGGCCATACTTTAGAAATTCTGCACATCCTTCAGATTCAAAACCTTCGAGAAAGCTGCAGACAATCCAATCTTTATGAAAGCTCAAATAAGTTGAACCTAAAACCAGCTGCACAAAAATGAGTTGTGAATTTATTGTGCTGGTGTAGAGCAGGTTTTTACATTCTTGTCATTTCCTTCATTCTTCAGACTGAGTGCATGGTAATGGTGTTTAGGAGATTGCATAGGCTTTACTGTGGGGCTCAAACATTTGTTCATGTGTTTACATCAGTTAGGAAATATGTTTGTTTGTGTGAGTCCATGCACACATAAATGTGAGCTTGATCATTCCCCAGAAAGCCACTGTTTGCTCAATAACACACACAGTGAGACAGCATCCAATAGACCCCATGGCCTAATATCAGCTAATGTCAGAGAGGCTTATAGCTGACTACCTGCTGTTTTACTGGCGAAGGCGAGTGGAAAGAGAGGGAGGAAGGAGGAATGGTGGAGGCAGTGATAAGCATTCTGAAAGAAGATTAATAGGAAAATAAATGAAAAGAGAAAAACACTATACCAAATAGCCAAGCTAAGCAAAAGTTAGACTTTTGGAGGGAATAATTATGAGGGAAGTCCAAAGAAGTAAAAACAGATAACAGTTGTGTGGCAAATGAGTTTTTTAACAGTGCAAAACTATAAAAAGAGTCAGATAGATGTACACATTTAGCTGTGTGATGAAGCAAAGAGGTATGTGGTCCCCCTTGTAGCGTTAACCAAAATGCAGCCCCCTTTTTTATCTTGCTATTATTGTGTATATTTGCGTGGTTTCACAACAAAAAAAAAATAAAAATCACTTAACAGAGTGTGGGTGACATCTGAGTGGAAATTTGCACAAAACAAAAACCACTGTATTTATGCTGATGGCCATGAATTATGCATTGTTTTCTATTACTTTCAAAAAAGTATATTTCTGTAAGGGTTCATGTTGTGTTTGCGTGTTCTGCTACGGGGGCGTATTTCATCACTCAAGCAGTCAGAAAAAGAAGAATTCTCTCATGTGGCAGATGTAATTGGAGAATTTTACATAGTTGTTTCCGATGCCTATACAATATGATTTCCATGCTAATTAAAATGTATTGCAAAATTGTTACTTGCTATTCTCAGTCTTGTGAACCGCAAGATGGTGATTTTGCTCATGTTTGATATATTTCATTTGTGATGTGTACAAATATATAGCACTCGATAGCAATCCCTACCTTTTTAGAATAGGACTGCAGTGTAATAGATCTCAAGCAATAGATTGTGGTTTGAAAAAGTAATGTTATAAGTGCCTACACCTGATTTGAAACATAGATGTAAGAGTGATGATGACTGAAAGTCAAAATAAACATGGACCTAAGTTATATTGAAGTCATATATTCAGATTTTATGCTGTGTTACCTGAAAATGTGGGAATGCACTGTTGAGACACGGACAACCCTTGAATTAAATTAGAAATTTGCCTTGGTCTCATCTAATGATTTGGAAAAAAAACATAATCTTTTTTTCTTTATATTCATAAGATGTTTGGCATGTACAATTAGATTAGAGATATTCATCTAGGACTGCATAGTGAATGAACCAGTAGAAGAAGTACTCAGTAACACAGAATGCAACATACTTCAGCTTCTCATGACTTTCATTATAGTTACACAAAATTCTCCAAGGCTTTGCTTATTTAGCACATTTCAAATGGTGTGAAGACTTTAGGAGGTTTATTTACACAAAAGGAGATATTTCCAGTGTTTATTTCTGTTAATTTTGATAATTATGGTTTACAGCTAATAGAAATTCAGCATTGTATTTCTCAACAAAATGAAATAGTACATAAGACCAATACAAAAGAATTCTAAAAAAAAAAAATCAGAAATGTTATGTCATGGGTTACACATAATAGAAAAAACTGACCTGACAGTTGTTGAGCAAGCATTCCCTGATAGGGTCCACATGAGGGTAAGCCACAAAATGTTATCACTAAAGATGCTGGCTGTCAACAGAGTGCTGTATTCAAGCATAATAATGGAAAGCTAAGTGAAGGGAAAAAGTGTTGTGGAAAAAGATGCAAAAGCAACAGCTATATTAGCAACCTTGAGAGCAATGCAAAGCCCACTTAAGGGGTACATTCTTTAAATTAAGCTGGTGTTAGTGCTGTAAGAGCCACCCTACATGCTTGTATCCAGAACATGGGCTGCATTTAAAATCCTTGTCAAACCACTTATGAACCAGAGACAACATCAAAAGTATCTGACCTGGGAAAAGGTGAAAAGGTACTGGACTACTAATCAGCAGTGCAAAGATGCAAGTAAATTTTTGCAATTTAATTTGGAAATCAAGCCCCCAAAGTCTGGGTGAAGAGAAACATAGGGTGACAAGAGAAACATAATCCAGGTTTCCACACTCAGTCATGATTTGGGGGGTCATGTTATTTGCTGGTGTTGCTCCGCTGTGTTGTATCGTGTTCAAACTCAGCCATCTACCAAGAAATTGTGCAGCATTTCATGTGTGTCTATGCTGACAAACTTTATTAAGATAATGATTTCCTTTTCCAGCAGGACTTGGCACCTGCCCCACCACCAAAAGTACTGGTACCTGGTTTAATGACCGTGGTATCACTGTGCTGTATTGTCCAACAAACTTGGCTGACCTAAACTCTATCAAGAAATGATGAGGAATTGTAAAAGGAGAGGATGAGCGCTATCAGACCCAACAAGCAGACAAGTTAAAGGCTGCTAGCAAGGCTATCTGGGCTTCCTGAACACCTCAGCAGAGCCCCAGGCTGATAGCCTCCATGTCTTGCCACACCTGTAAGTCTTGTAAGCATATGCTATATAGAATATGGAAATAATTTCAAAGGGGTCAGCATTTCTGTAATTAAAAACCCCTTTTGTAATCAGTCTCATGAGATATTCAGATTTTCTAAGGAGTCTTTAGGTCTTAATTACTTTCAAGCCATAGTCATCAAAATCAAATGAAAGAGACACTTGAAATATATAACTCTATGCAATTAATAATACCTTAGTTTGGTTTTTTAAAAAGAAAAACTGAAATAAGTTACCTTTTAAATTATATTCTTATTCATTCAGACACACCTATTTTAATTATGTTAAAAATCTATTTTGTGATTTGTTTCTTTGATTGTATTTAGTAGCACATTTCTGTTTTTTATTAGGAGTTTCTCAATGTAGACTTTGGTTTCTAGTGTCTCCTTCAGTGTTGTAGGAAGAGGACTTGTGGCTTGAAAGTTTTGATAGTCTCAGTGCATCAGATTCTCAGTTTGGATTTATGCCAGGATACATTAAAAATATTGGAGATTTCCTGCATTGGCTTGGTTTTCAGTCATTGTCACAGTAATTCATCCATCCAGAAAACATGCTCAGACAAGCGGAGGGAAAGAAGAGAAAGAGATTCTTTTCTCCCAGACAATTCAACCTTGGCTTTATCACAGCAAAAACTGCACTTAGTCAAAGCCACACAAAAGAAAGCATTAATATAAACATTAGTCTCACGGTTATCTCTGGTTGAAATAAATATTGTCCAAGAAATAAGGAAGTGTACATAATACAGTTTGTTCAGAATACCGATGTAGTGATATAGCACAGAGACTTTAAATAAATAAATTAAGAAATAAAGTTAATTATATCTTTCAAGAAATGAAAAAAATGACCATGTATGGGCAAGAAATACATTACATAGTGGCTGTGTTTCATTTAAACTGAGGGGCTAATTCATCACTGAATGAGGCTTTCTCATTTCTCTGCTAAAAAACAAAATGTAAAATAATTACACCACACCCAAGCTTTTGGGGTTATTTTGTTCTAAATCTAATCTCAAGTTGTCTTCCAACATCCATGTTCAGAACTGATGTATTTTTTTAAACATTGTGTCATGGTTTTGGTTTATTGTATTAACTGAGGTGATGCTGCGGCACAGGTGTGCAAGTCTGATAAAATCATATGCATTTGTTAACGTCAGTAACTCAATAATAAATGGACATTATAATGGACAAACATTGGAATGTAGCATATAGAGCCCCTCAAATCATGTTGGAGCACTCTCAAAGGGCAAGATGAACAATTATTATCTTAATTATTTTAGGTGTCAAATAGTTTAACTTAATGGTAAATGGAAATTTGTCAATTAGTTTTAAATCTGGAATTACAAGTAGTAGGAGAGTAATTTTAGTATTGTTTAGAGAACACCAAGAGGATGCCAGTTCTGATTTTCACCAGATGCAACACCCTCCACATTTACTGGCCTTCCTGGTGTCAAACTTATTGGTACCCTTAACAGTCTATATAAAATAAATGTATCTAATGCAAACATATTTATATCTCATTTAAAGAAAAATTGTTCAGCCTGTGTAGAATGAAATTCAATATGTATTTGAAGAAATCCTGTATTCCTCAATTAAAAATATACCTTGACAAATTGGCCCATTTCAAGAGACCACTAGGTTGAACAAAGACCCATGTTTATTTTGCCATCATGTACAGTAAGCAGGATGGTAAAGGAGGTAAAGAAAAAAAGATGTCAGAATGTTACTGAAAAGGGCAACACACATTTAGGGTGTGAGTTGGGAGTGTCAGCGCTCCTGTAAAAAACATAAACACAAATGCTACTACATTCAGACTCCTGTTGTTGCTTTTCTTCTGTGCTAATTTGGTATTTCTTCTTCTATGGTTGCATTTTTGGTGCAGTTTCTGGTGGGAAAATAATGCAAAATAGATGGAAAATGAAGATTAATTTTTGAGGTCCCTTTTGAGGTCGAAATATATATATATATATATATATATATATATATATATATATATATATATATATATATATATATATATATATATATATATATATTGTTATGATGGAAAATGGCAAAAAACATGTACTGTCTGGTGATCAATTTCTTATGAGATTAGTTCATCTGGTGAGAACTTTATCATAAATGAAGATATAAAGAAGGAATGCTAAGCAAATGTTTTCAAGCTGTCTAGAAGATTTACATAGTGAACATTTTACTGTATATTAAATCTGAGGTATTAGGTAATTTATTTATGTTTCTTACTGCAGGCTACACTACCTGTTGGCATAAATAGATAACTGCATTTGGCCAAAAGCCACAGGATTCTGATCTATGGCTTCTTTGGGGTTACTAACAGCATTTAACACCTATAGTTCCTATAGTATGCTTACTTTGGTCCGAATCAGTTAATGAGTTTGTTAACTATAACATTTTTAGGTTGCCTGGTTTATTTTCACAAACAAATTTAGAACTTGTCTCTACCAACAAAACATCCTGTTCATTTATTAGTCAGATATGTTTTGGGCAGGAAAACAAATGTAAATAAAGGAAGCAGATGTTGTGTTCCATGCTAGTAGAAAATGTGGATATCTAATCATATCATTTGTGTGTTTCTAGGTACTATTTAAAGGAAAATTATTTGAGAAGTATACTGAATGATTCTGAAAAAACATCTTAAAAAATGCAAAGAGCAAAGAGCATGAAAAAGGCACAATGTCATTGTTTATTGATTTGTTTACTCTACCGCTTCCCACAATGCAATGCAACCCTGGCTACAGGAGGGCATTTGGCTCAAGCTTGCAGTGTACACCTGGTAGATGTGTCAGATCAGATCATATTCACTCCATAAACAAAGCACTCTAGAGCTGATTTGGAACCATACTGAGACCCCTTCCACCAAATGGTCTCATACAGTTGTTGTGGTCCAACCTCTAATGCAATTTGGTGTGCTCAAGTCTACACAAATAAACCATGCGAAGAGGGGAAACAAACCAAAGTTTGTTTTAAGCAGACTAAACACCTCAGGTGTAAAAACACCCTAACAACTATTTGGTGCCTTCTACATGCCAACTTCATGTTTGGGAGGAATTATAAAATAGAGTATTTTCTGTCCTATACACACAAGCGTGAATATGTAGTTTGCTCAACATTAATGTAATTTTGAATGGACTTGGTACATACTGATGATTAGTCATATGGCAAATACAAATATGCCTGGTTCACGCGGTAAGATTTTAAAATTGTCGGCCAATTTTCAAAACCTGAGAGACCACACACGGTGATAAAAAATCTTAGGTGTAACAGGTTTGGTTGTATAGTTGAACCAATTTCAGTCACCAACATTCAGATTTCAGACAGGAAATTTGGGAAAACCTTTCAAGACCAAATGTGAGTTCAGAGTAAACAAACATGGCTGACTGGAGAGAAGCAATAGCGATAATTTGTGGACTATATTTAACAGAGAAAAAACAATACAAATATGTTTCCAATGTCCATCAGACTTTCTGGTCCACCATGGCAGTTGTTTTGTCTTCTGTGTACTTTGGATTCTTTGGATACTTTCTGATTGGCTGCACGTCACATTCAACAGGCTACATTGTCGTTTGTACTTGGGGAACACCACACGCTGCGATATCGGGGCAAGACAATCCAACATGTTGAATATCCCTGATTTTAGATTGGAGTGGTCCTGACAGTGATTCTGCTTTTTACCCAAAAACCCCAAAACCACGGCAACCTTGTTAAAATGCATGGCATCATGAAGTCTTTGAAATACCAGAATACCGTACATTAACATTTGAAGGTCTTTGCCATTGGTCCTTATTGCGTTTTTAGCAGGATAATGATCCAAAACATATGGCCAGATCAACACAGAAAATGTTCACTGGACACAAAATCAACCTTTATCAGGGCAATGGCAGTTCTGACTGTGATGAACTGGCGAATACCCAAGGTGTACCTTGCCTCTTGTCCAGTGAACACTGGAGATAGGCATTACCCTACACACCCGACCCCCACAAACTTTCAATTGTAAGCTGGTATAAACAATGGATGGATTGATAGCTAGATGTCAGTTCTGAGACTTAATTCCTATCAAAAGAGCATAAGAGAAGCTCCATGTCGCTGGATGATTGAGATGGTTGCACAAAATATTTTCTGCAGGTGTGCCAGTTACTACTGCACATGATTTTGTTGCACAAAATTATTTCTTACTGTGGGGTTTATCCCCACTGAATAAAGATACTCAAATTAAAGATCCGACTGGTCAATGTTTTTTTGTTTTTTTTTCCAGTGAAATTTTGCTTGTGCAACAGTAGTAGAATTTATCTTGCCATCAACATGTGGCAAAATGTGGAGGGTGCTGTATCTTAATTCTTTTCTAATGCTGCTTTACAATAACATGCAGTTTCTTCTTAACCCATGAAGTTTTTTCATTGACCATTTGGCCCACACTCTCTTATGCAAGGCCATGCTATAATATAGCTAATTGTCCTTCTTTGATATGATTTACAGAGCCAGCCTTTTAAAATGGTTACAGCTAAAAAATATATATATATATAAATTAATAAAATCAACTTTTACTCCGTCACCTCAAAAGTACCAGAAAATATAATACCATTTAATCAGGCCCCATGAAAGTCACATTACCTTGAAGTAACAGTAGCAAATAGAAGCAATACAAAGAGCACTCACTGTTGGCCCATTACTGCTGATCAAATACAAGATGATAGAACATGTGGAAAAAAATGTGATGAGACTACTAAAAGCTTGTTGTGTATCTCTTCTGTATCGAGATAATACAATGTGGAGCAGGCCTTGATGAAAACAGTCCTTGCATGCATCCTGCATGTGGAAGCTCACACTCACACCCTTGTTAAAGTTGCCAATAGAACTGAATACAAGTGTAGCAAGGCCTTCAGTCTGAGCAAAAAACTTCCTGTAGTGTGCTTCTCTGTCACCTATCATTCAAACTCCACTGAATTTGAAACATAAATGTTACTCATATGAGCAGAAAATAAGGAATTTGCAACGTTATTTGCCTGTTAAATTGTTTCTTGACAAAAAAGAAGCTAAGAAGGTGAATTATGCTGCTTCTTTTCAGTTTTGCCAGCTGTGTGAAGATAGCCTCCTGTTGTATTTCACTTTCTTCCAGTCAGACACTTGAAACTATTTTCTTTAGCTTTCATGGGGACTTGTAGAAGCTGTTTTTGTTTGAGTGGATGCAAAAGAAAAGCAGAAGACCAAACGTAAAAGGAAATTGGACAACTATTGGACCTTTTTTTGTATGAGCAGCAACGAAAATGGTTGGTTTAAATTAGACTGCCCAGGTGAGGATAACATAAAAAAGTAGAAAGGCTACAGCTCTAATCAGTTCCACAGCCAGAAGGCCTGCTTGTCCCCCTGCTCTGCATTACCACGTGCCATCTTTATGGTAATGCTCCCTGCCGCCAGAGTTCATTTCCACAATTTCCTCAGGCCAACAGAGATATTAAAGCCTTTTTTTTTTTTTTTTTACAAGCACTCTCACATTGTATTTCAGTTGTATACATGACTCAGGGGACTAAAAGTGAGGTGGAGCGCTTAATATGTGCATGCCAGACAGAGACAGTTAAGAGAAGGGAGTTGGACAAAAACACTGAATAATGTAATGCTTTGGTATTGAAACACTGGTAACACTTCTCCCTGTCATCTGACTCAACATGTCCCCAAACATTAGCAATTACTTTGCAAGTCATGCACGTTGTCGGTCAAAACAAACTCTGCAGCTCCATTAGAGACTGTTTCATTCACAGCATCAGCTCCCTAGCCTAATCAATACTGGCCATGACAAGTCACCAGATCCTCTCAGTGGAATCATTTGTCAACTGAGCGATGGCTGCAGCTGTAATGAGAGATTGTAACACGACTCTCAAGGTAAACACGTCTGATTGTTTTTTTTACACTGCAAATTAGCCTTTCTGCTCACGCTACCCTTTAATAACTTTTAATTTTCTCCACCAGGCCTGTTGCCCAGGGTGACACTAGGCGCTTTATCTCTGTTATGAGGCCCTCTGTCTGGCCCCTCTTGCCCCAGCATTTATTCAGATAAGAGATTTTACAGCTGCTGAGCACATGCAACTGAACCAGCTCTTATGAATCTTTGATTATGCATTTCAACAAATTGGTGGATAGCTCTCATGGGCATGTGTGGCAGAGATTTCAAAGCAATATTCGAGAAATAATAGGGGAAAAGCCAGATGGAATGATTTAGATTGTGAGATTGGACAATAAATCTTTTAATTCAGATGCATTGTGATGAATCAATGATTATTTCAGTGTGTCTAAATTTATATTTCAAAACCTCATACAGCTTTCCAACACGTGAATTTAAGTTGCAAAATTATTTTAATCTTACCTCAAATTTACAAAAATACATTATTTACAAAGTAAAAACAAAGCCGAGATTTAGGAGTTAAAATAGTAGCCAGATGCTGATAATTAAACCTCTGAACTAATCATCAACAAGTGCAATCACCTCTATAAAAGCATGAAGAAACATGCATCTTTGTCTTAACACAATGCCAAGTAGGAATAACAACAATCAGCAATGACCTTAGGGAAAGAATTGGTGCTGCCAAGCAATCTCTGAAGGGTTATGAGTTGTCTGAATTCAGTTTACGGTGAAGAAAAAATATTCACAAATCAAATTCATTTCTGGCAGCTGTTAATCTTTCTAGGAGTTCCTCCCCTAGTAATTTCACACCAAGGTCAGACTGAGGCCATCTGTTCAACAGCTAAAGCTTTACCCAAACTGGGTCATGGAACAAGATGATGATTCCAAATGCAGGAACAAATCTACCGCAGAGAGGCTGAAATTAAAAAATGTTGCTATGACTTGGACTGAAGCTGATAGAAAGGTGTACACAAACAAATGTCAACAAACCTCTAAGAGATGAAGCCATGTTGTAAGGAAAAATTGGCCAGAATTCCTCTTCAGCTATGAGAGAAACTGATAAAGCAATGCAGAAAAAATACCTCTCAAAGTACTGCTCATATTGAATCACAGGGTGTACCTTGTATTTGCACAAACTTTTCCATGTGGGGCTCCATTCTTGTTTAAAAGAGTGACTGGAATTTCTCTGTTTTAGTACACTTGAGTTTACATTTAAATAATTTAAAAACCTGTTAAAGTCAACTCTGTGTTTATTTTTGTTTTACTAACAGTTATACTAGAGTTTGTAGCTTCCTGTTACTATGATTATTTAACACATATTCACAAATAACTTAATTAAAATTTGGAGGAATGTTGGGCACCTACAGTGCCTATAAAAAGTTCTCACCCCCTGGTATGTTTTACCATTTTTATATCTACAAATTATTTTGGCTTTTTTGACACACAAATTTACAAAAAAAACAAAAAAACAAAACTTTAATGTCAAGCTAAAAACAGATGTCTAAAAAATTTTAACAACTAAATAAAAATATGTAACATAAAATAACTAACTGAATAAATATTCAACCCTTTAAGTGAGTATTTACTAGAAGCGCATTTGGCTGCAATCACAGCACGGAGTCTGTGTGGATAGGTCTCAATCAGGCTTGCATATCTGGACATTACAATTTTACTCCAGTCTTCCTTGAAAAACTGTTCAAACTCTGTCAGTTTGCATAGGGATCGGCTGTGAACAGCCCTTTTCAAGTCCTGCCACACATTCTCCATTGGCTTTAGGTCTGGGCTTTGACTCGGCCACTCCAGAAAATCCACCTTGTTGTTTTCAAACCATTTCTGTGTAGCTTTAGCTCAATGCTTAGGGTCGTTGTCTAGCTGAAAAATAAATGTTATCTGAAGCCGTGGTTTTCTTGGAGATGGAAACAAATTGTCCTGGATTTCCCTGTATTTTGCTGCATTCATTTTACCTTCTACATTACAAACCTTCCGAGGCCTGCTGCCGAGAAACATCCTCACAGCATGATGCATGATGCTGCCACCACCACACTGCTGTGGTGTGGGGATGTGTGTGTTTGTGATGATGTCCAGTTTTTGGTCTCTGCCAAACATAGCGTCTTGTCTGATAGCCAAAAGGCTCCTTTCCTGGTCTTGTCAGACCGAAGAACTTTCTTACACTTGACTATGGAGTCTCTCACATCTTTTTGGCAAACTCCAGTTGAGCCTTGATATGAAATTTCTTCAACAGTGGCTTCCTCATTCCAACACTCCCAAAAAGCTTTGACTGGTGAAAAACCCAGACAACAGCTGTCATCTAACTGCTGAAGCTTGTAACTCCTTCAGCATAGTCATAGGTGTCCTGGTGTACTTCTTGCACAGTCACTCTGTGAGGACAGCCTGATCTCCGCAGATTAACACGTACTTTATTATTCCATTTCTTTTTGATGAATTTAACTGAACTCCAGTGGATGTTCAGTGCCTTAAAGATTTTTTTATCCAACGCCCTGACATGTACTTTTCAATAACCTTTTCTCTGATTTGCTTGATTTGTTATTTTGTCTTTATGCTGTAATGGTAGCCAGGAATACTAATTAGTGAATGGACATTCTAGACGCAGGTGTCTTTATATTACAATCACTTGAGACACACTCACAGCACTCAGGTAATCTCCATTCCACTCAGTGTGAGACTACTAGCACCAACTTGGTGGACCTCTGTTTAATTAGGTCAGTCACTTTAAAGGGAGTGAATATTTATGCAATCAATTATTTCATGTTGCATATTTTTATGTAATTGTCATTATTTAGTAGAAATCATTTTTCACTTTGAAATTAAAATAACTTTTTGTATTTTTTTTGTCAAAAAAAATCACGTTGTTGATCATGATTGATTTGTAAAAGCAATAAAGAGTTTAAGACATCTAAGGGGGTAAATACGTTTCAGAGACATTATATTCAGGTGAGAGAAATATGAAAAAAGTATAAAATACAAACTACATTTAACAACACCAGAGGTATTGTTGACAAGAAAATCACTTTTATGAAGAAGAAATTCATTTGAAAGTTGTTTATGTAGGCAGTCAAATTTGAGCAACGCTGATTCCCAAAAACATTTAAATGAAAGTTGTATCAGGAAATTAGACTGTTTTTAAGAGTTTCTTTTGTCAAAAGATAAAGAATCTTGCAAAATTCAGATTGTTCCTATAAAAAACCTCTTGATACTAAAAAATTGGCATCACTTTTGTCAAACGAAAAGACTTTTTCTTCCTCTATACATCAAGTAGCGGTATTTCCTTCCTCCTTCCCAGTCTTCTTTTATCCACTCTGACACCTTTTCAGCTTACTCCATATGCTGCAGCAATTTTTATCTTCAGCCTTAAAAAACCCACCTCCTTTTTGCACTGTACTGGCACCCAGTGGCTGCTCACATACAGTTCAAAGTACTGCTGTTAGTTCTAATCCGACAATGCTACCAGGGGTTTACTACCCTATGATTGCTTGGTGTGAGAGACTGTTAACAGTCTCATCCTTAGCTTTTGCTTCACTGTCCTCCCCTCTCTGGGGTAAACTGACCCTTGCTCTGTCATGTCTAGACGTTTTAGCCACTATTCAAGTTGGACGCTTTTTTTTTCTGGTGTCAGAGTGGAGAAATATTTTTAAAACTCCAATCAATCCCAGGTGAGACATTCTGAAACCATCTGCCGCTGTGATTCAGCTTTTTGCTTGCCTACCCCACAGGATCCTGCATTTTTCTTCAAAGAACCCACACAACAATGCACACAGCTTACTTAACAATTGTGCAATCTAGCTATAACATGTGCTGTCTTTTTGTTTGTTTGTTTTTTTTGTTTTTTTTGTTTTTTTTTTTTTTGCTCCAGTCTGTCCAAGTCTACATATGTAGAGTGCAGCAACATTAAACACTCATAAATGCTTGGAATAAAGTCTGGGTTTTTTTGTTTTGTTTTTGACACGGAGACAGAGCAGCCTCTGGTGGTTACATTTTTGATTGCACTTGCCCCCTTCTCCACTGTAAAGTCAAGTATTTATTGATTATCACAGAGTTCAGACAACATGACTCCTGACTTTAGTTTATAACTGCCCACCAATTTCTACTGTAATTAAGCTTTAATGATTAAGTGTTAGTAACTTACATTGCATCCTAGTAATTTAAAGTTTGCTTTCCCATTCCCCTCAACCCTTTCATAAATCAGATAGTTTTGCAAATATTTAATTAATTCTTCATACTACCAGAATGATTTTTTTTTGTTTGTTTGTTTTTGATCATAATTCTGAAAGATTCATTTAGGGCATCCCTTAAATAATATAACATGCACGTTACAAAAACATTGTAATGGTATATATTTTTTGAACATGAACACTAAAATGAGCTTTTAAAATGTGTTGCAAAAGAGCTAAATAGGAGCCAAACAAGTCTCCTAAAGCTTTGATCTGAAAAGGTTGAATACGCTCAGTTAGGAGGCGAGGCAGAACAGAAACTCTGATAGCCTTTGTAAGCTTGGCACCAATGACTAGTATTTTAATTCAATTCTCTTGTCGTCTGGGAATTAACACATACTCATTTCTGTTTGCCTCTTACAAAAAAGGCATCTTCTAAGTGAGTGAAGTAAAGGGCATCCTATGGTATATTTCTCACACTTGCCAAAGCATATTCATCAACTGTAAGGATCTGCAACTATTCAGATAACTTTAATACAACCAACCATATAATATCCCCTTACCATTGTGGTTAAAAAGCATCTGCAAAAAAATAACTTGAAGGTACATCTATATGTTTTAAACTGAGATACACAGACTCAAAATGTCACAAACTGAGGCAGAAAAAAGCCATACCCATTTATCATTAGGGGTTCTAGGCAGGCTAAAAAAAAACTTTTTTTTTTACACTATCAACAGATTTGAGGAAAGTGTAGCTGAAGGGTAGTAGGGCTGTAGGCAACAGAGAAAATTCCAGAAAGGTTCACTGCTGGGTTTGAGGCTGAGCACACAATAAACAATTGTCACAGTCTGTCTGCAGGTAGAAATTTTGAAGTCGACGTCTGGCTGTGATAAACAAAAAATGGATTTGAGACTTAAGGTGTTGCTTGCTGTAGCAATGAAATATGCTTGAAATGTAGTATATTAAAAATAAGGAAAACGAAAAATGAGACACTAAAAATGTGTTTTCCAGTGTGGCTCAATTAAGATGGGATGCTGTTTTTTTAAAGATCCAAAAAAAAAAAAAAGAAAAGAAAAATTAAAAACAAAGATGGGAGGCTGGTGTTGTCAAATGGGGGGCCTGGTGTCCACTGCTTTAATGAACACTCATTGGTACTGGAAATGCATAAGAAATAAATGTATGCGTGTCATTTGCTTATTTATTTGACAGAGGATAGACTGAAAAAGAACATGTTAATCTTCAACAAATGGAGAATTTGAACCAAAAATGTCAAAAACTAAATAACATGAAGACACTAAAAAGAAGAAAGTAACGATATTTCAGTTACAAAGAATTCAAACTAGCCATCTTAGTTTTTTCTTTTTTTATCATGCCAACTCAATTGAGGCCTCATTATTAATGTGGCAGAAGGACTTTATATTGACCCTATAGAAGCGAAAATAAGTATTGAACATTTGAACATTTTTCTTCATCGGTATATAGAGCTGCACAATATATTGAATGTGTTTGTCAGTGTGCGCAATATTCCAATCACGGAGCACTGCTTGAATGCAATATTTAGGAGGCTATTAAATTTCAAGTGACATGCATTCAAATTCTGCATGCCCTTAATTTATTTGCCCTGTTGAATGGAATTTCACTGCCCCCAATGCCTACACCCAAATGCAACTGTGATGCTAATGCTCACAAAGAGTGTTGGAGATACTGCAGTAAAGGAGAAGATATAAAGGACTAATGGAGCAATTGATATGCAATTCACACCAAATATGTTGATTTTTATTAAACCCAAGAACAACACTAGATATGTAAAGGCAAAGAAAACCAAGAAAATTCCTTAAATCTGTCAGTATTTAAAAAACCAACTCTGACTCATTTTAGTCCAAGTTAATGTCATTTGGTTTAGTACGAATTGATGGTCTATAAAAAAGGTTTGTCCTACCCAAAGTATATCACATGAAACCTTTGATGATGAGTAAAAGCAAAGAGCTCTGTTAAGACCTGTGCAAGCATACTGATGGCACTATCATCAGTGTATTTTTAAACTTCTGAATATTCCAGTGAGGACCACTGGGGCCTTCATTTGGAAGTGAAAAGAACAGTATCTCAGCTGGATTATGTACACCTTGCAAGATTTGTGACAAAGAAGTCAAAAAAAGTAATCAGACACGTTATCCAAAACTCATGGATCATTTCCAGAGAGCTTTGGAATGACCTGGAATTAGCAGTTTCACTTTGACAACAATAAGTAATGCTGTCAACTACAAAGGGATCTATGTACAGTCACTGCTCAAGATGAAAAGAAGAAAAAGCATGTTGAAGCTCATTTAAAGACTGCTGCAAAACATTTGGCAAAGCCAATAAAATACTGGAAAAGTATGTACTAGTCGAGCTCAATTTTAGTCTTGCCTTTTAGATGTCATTGTACACACCAAAATGGCTCTGCACGTTACCCCAAAACAAGAAACCAACAGAACAGTGAAATTTAAAGTTGAAGGACCATGGTGTGGGACAGTTTTTCAGCATATGGTCCAGACTTCATATAATTTAAAGTATATGGAGAAATGTACAAAGACATTCTTGATGAGAATCTGAGGATGGAATGAAGGTGGACAATGATCCCAAACACACAGCTCTCTGTTGGTTTCAGATAAAGGGATAAAAAAGTTTCAAAAATGGTGCTGACTTGAATCTAACTGAAAATGCATAGAATACCTGAAGGTCAGAGTTCAGAGCCTCCCAGAATCTTTGATGTTTGAAGGTTTGTGTGGAAGAATGGGCCAAAAATCACACTTGTTTCTCAGTTGTAGAGATGTCCTGAAGTTGACATTACCAAAATGGGTTTGTCTTTTAAGTGTTAAATAAATCTCAAAAACAAAATCCAACATGTATTCCATGTCATTACACTTTATTAAACACAGCTTGACTTATGGCCTAATTTGTTTTGATTTCTGCATGTGTGTGGATTACATGGCTGAAAAGGTTTAGTGAGGAATATACTTATATTATTCAATGTGTGTCAATGTTAATAGCTCAAGATTTACAAAAGCTTTGTGTGTTGATAATGTTAAGATCAAGTAAATCTTGTCATTAATAACAGTACCTCTCCCTTCAAGATATTTTAGCCATTGGCTACAAATTTTAAATTATTGTTTGAAACTGTTTCTATTTTGAAAGATGCATCATGTAAACCCTTTTGGGTTGTTTGGTTCATAAAAGTTGCACTGAGATGTAGGGCAGTTGTAAACAATTATTTTAGTCATCAAATAATCTCTGATTATTCTGATGATTACTCGAGTAGTTAAATAAAAATTTGATAAAATAAAATATTGATAAATTCGGCCATAATAACAGTATTAACACTGGATAGCAATATTGGCCCAAATTTTCATATCTGTTCATCCCTAACAATTACTTTTCTGTAGCTGAGAAAATTAACCTGTAACAATAATAGCTCATTTTTCAAAAAGTTAATCTGAACAAAAATTACACAAAAATCTGAAAATATATTCAATTTAATAATAAAAATAAAAAAGAAGCAAGCTGACAAAGACACTTAAAAAAATAATATTCCAGTCATTAGTTTACGTATTCATCTTCAGTCAATTCAGTAGATGAATTCTCACTTTGTACAGCCATTTGTAGCTTTTGTGTGCATGTGAGTAACGGATCTTTGGCACCTTTGTCATACACAGAAAAACATATGCCAGCTAAGTGCACGCCCCGGTGCGCTCCGCCACCCATTTGTTGCGACCGGGATGGTAGGAAATTTATTTTCCGGTTCGTCAATAAAGCTACACTTGCGCTCAGCATCAGCTACAGCTGCGTTCCATCTGCCTGCATACATACCCGCTCTACCTGTGTAGATACACCCATCGCACACTTCGCCGCTGTTCTCTTTAAACCACCTACTAGGTAGCAGCTCTGGGTGGATGTCCAATAAAAAACAGGCTGTCGTATTCCATGCATCTTGCCAGTCAATTTAAGGATGCCTATTGTTCCCCCGAAAAATGATGAAAACCCAGACATGTCCAGGGAAAAGAGGACGTTTAGTCACCCTATGTTGTACTAATAGCACTTAGTAATCATCAACAACCCATTCTCAGAAGTGAGAGCGTTGCGCAACACAAATAATTATCTGGCCGAAATACATGGTGCTAAATAATCAAACATAATTTAACGAAGCCTCAAGGCAGATAATTTGCCTCAAGTAATTTTAATAATCGAGATACTTGAATCATTCGATTAATTATTACAGCCCTACTGAGAAATCAGGAGATTGAATTTAAATTTTTCTCCATATACCAGTCAGTAACATCATATATTCGCAGTTGCAGTCTAAAATTGCTAGAAACTGAGTTGTCTTGTTTTCTGCTGTCTGCCGCAGATCGTTTTCCAAATCCAGTACATGCAGTTACGTATATTTTCTTATCAAAATTAATTCAGTGTTTAGTGTAGCGTAATATACCCAAATGTTGGGAAACATCTTAAACTCTGTTTTAGGAAACCTTATTTTCGAATGGGTGCAGCAAAGTGGCTAAAGAAGAGAAACTTCTCTCAGCATGTCAAGGAAAGGCCACATCTAGGCCTGAAAATCCATACAGCTACAAATCATCTGGGTCCATGTTCCTTCTAAAGGTTCTTTGAGCCACAGCCTGCAGCCGGCTGATTTAGTTTAGCAATCAATATGTTTTCTGTGAGCATAAGCCACGGTAATCTTTTTACAGCACCTCTCCTCTCACTCTTTCCTCTTATCCATTGCCCTTGTAACCCTCAAATCTAACCATCCGGCTGTGATTGCTTCTAGAAGGCTTTGTGGTTAGAGCAAGTAAAGGGGGAGCGACAGGAAAAAAACTGGATAAAAAGTTGATATCAGGAAGTAGTGAAGCTACACCCACCCCAGAGTTTATGTGGCACAAGGACTAAACCTTTGCTCCTTTTATGAGACTTGGTCACATAAAAATGGATTAGGGGAATGGGTGCTTCTGCTTGCTTTGCTCTCAGAATGCAGTGAGAATCTTGATGACATGAAACTCAAATTCTTCAGCTCAACAAAAATTACCTATTTGCTAAACTGTAAGGTAGTAGGACAAACAACCTGAAACCTTCCAATTCACTCAAGAAATGTCTGAATGATGCTCCAGTTCAGATGCAGAACAGTACACTGGAGCATGTCAACACATCAAATGCGGTCTTAGGATTCCGTTAGAAGTAAAAGTCTTTATTTCTTTGATCTTAGGGACAACAACTACATTAAGGACTTTCCACAGCTAGCCGATGGGCTAATGGTCATCCCCTTGCCAGTTGAGGAACAGTGTCGTGGAATCTTGTCAGAGCCATTGCCCAATCTGCAGCTTCTATCAGGTAAAAGGGGATTTAGGGAGGTTTGGGGAATTTGTTCCTTTTATCCATATTTTTGTTTGAGGGCTACTAAATTCAGCTCACATCATGAATAATAAATCTATTGGATTCCTGTGATCCAGTTGTAATTTTGGGCTGTATAAATGTCATCACTGGAAAATGCTGTGTCACTTGTTAATTTAAAATTTATTTAACTTGCAAAACAAACCAGTAACTACTTAAGAGTAGAAGCAACATGCCATTTATAGAAATTTAAATTTGTGTAAAAGCACTGCAAAAAATGTTGTTATTAATAATAGAAGCTAAAATGGTGATAGGTTTAACAAATTGTTTAAGATGAAATTTGTATGAATATTTAAAAAATAAAAGAAAAAAATTCTTAAAAACTTACATTTAATCTTTAAGCACTGGAAAGCATATGAAGCTGTCATTGTTCCTATTCAGTTTAGTTAAGAAGTGGTACCTTACTGAAACAATTGGGGTCAAGCTGAGATTAAGAAGGGTAAGAATTTTTCTGAGTTGTTATTCTTAACCTCTATATGCAAAATATTTTTGCATATAGAGTATATGACAGTATATTGCAAACAAAAGTAATAAAGATATGTAATTCAGCAGCTGTCCTTTTTATTTTTTTTTATTATTCTGACACTTCATTTGGAAAGAATTGTGCAAACTGTTTAAGAAATGTGGCATTTGGCTCTATGCCTTTTGGATATAATGTTACATTCTACAGCTGTTGGTACTTGTTCAGAGTATGAAAATTTACCACAGTGATTGAGCATTTTCAAAATCTCTAACACCTAACTTATGATTTTATCCTGTTGTGCAGTTTTGTACTGTTCCACCCATATGTTATTTTGTACAGAGTCAGTCAGACATTTGTCTCAAACCTCCACCTTTGCTCCCTAATCCCTCCATTAGCTAAATTGGCATTTGGTCCACACTGATCTCTAAGATCTTTTGCTGGGGATCCGCTTTCACCACAATTGGACGCACACGTACACAAAATAAATTGCCCTTTTCTTCCCCATGCACGGATGTCTCAAGTGTAAATCGCTTCAGAGAGGCAAAAGGTCAGGATTCCTGTAAGCAGTTTCTTTATATATTTTCCCTTGCTCTTCACTTTTGTAGCTTTACTTCTAAACCAGTGTGAAAGTTAGGTAATTGAATTGCGCTGAAAGCCAAGATTGCTCGATTCTAATGGCAGCAATCCAATCGGAGTTCAAGCTGTACCATATATCACCATTGATCCAGGAGCAGCTGGGTTGTGGGCTCTGATGATAAATGATGTTAAGGCAATATTGGCTTGTAATGGCTGTGCAATAAGCCTGTAATGATGAAAATAAAACAAGGGACTTTATTTAGGTTTTCATTTATCATAAACTTCTACCTCTTTTTATGAGTCTTACCCAGTAATTTGTTTAAAATTCTTGTGTTTGTGGTATATACCCTTTTGTCTTCAGCTCTGTCTCATTCCCATTTTTTTTCTTCATCAGGTGATGCCCAGTTCAGTGAAGCGGTAGGCTATCCTATGGTTCAACAGTGGAGGGTGCGCAGCAATCTGTACAAAGTCAAACTCAGCTCCATAACCTTATCCACAGGTCAGTGACTAAAATGTGATGCCTCTGCTTTTTATCAGCAATGTGGACAATGTGGAAATCAATTTACTTTTGTTCCATCTCGTTATTTGGCAGAATTTTCTAAGGTGCTCAAGACCCTTTCAGGTGAGAGCACACGCGAGGAGCTCCTTGCCTTTCTCCAGCAGTATGGCAGCCATTATGTGTCTGAAGCCCTGTATGGCTCTGAACTCAGCTGCAGCATCTACTTTCCCAGCAAGAAGGCCCAGCAGCAGCTCTGGCTGCAGTACCAGAAAGGTGAGTAAGCTGACAGACTTAGAGAAAGGCCAAGTATCCACAGGCCTAATTTGGAAGGGGATGGATGTAGAGCTGCTGTCACATTTCTGAAGTTGCCATATGTGTTGACATAACCTAAAGAACTATCTTACGTGGGTCTAAATATGAAGAAATGAAGCACATTTTGTGTCAAGAAATGAAATGATATAACCCCCTGTATTGTACAGTGTGAGTACTGCAGATTAAGGCTCAATGCTTTGCACAATGCTATGAGTGCCACCAAGTGGTCAAATTATTATGAACGGAATTAATTTAAACCTTCTTTCAATCTGAACCACTTCAAGTATTTAGCATGCTTAGGTTAATGAATTCCCATCTGTGCAGACAGAGCGTCTGCATGACATCGCATAAAATCAGGTAAGGATTTGATGAATCATTGATGTCAAAACTGAGTAGCACTTGCTTAAACTACAGAGAGGGGGTTCCCATGCATAATCAGTTACGATCCTTACGCCACAAATTATTTTAACATGGTGGAAAGTTGGAGTATGGCCAAAAGAAAAACTTGGTGTAAAAAAGAATCACTTTTGTTAACATCGCTTTCTGTTTTAACTATGTCTCTTTATTCTAAGTGAAGAAAATATGTTTGCAAAAGAGAAATATGTTTTTCATGGGTTGAATCAATGTCATCTATTTGAGGTGTACAAGACACTAAGAACAGTGTATGATATTAACTTTGATGGGATTAACAAACTAGAAAAGCATGATTCATTTTGGTCAGGGCTTTTTTCAATCTTGTTTTTTTTTTTTTTTTTTTTTTTTTTTTATGATCCAAAATAGTGCTTTTTATTCCAGTTGTTCTTGTTGTGTGCCCATGTAGTTATTCATTCTCTCCTTGTTGGATAAATGGTAAAGTAAAACACTAAGTGATATAAAAGATGACCCCGTGATGTACTAGCTACCCATCCAGGGTGGAATCTGCCTCTTGTCCATTGATAGCTTATAATAGGCTGTAATGCTACCATGAAGAGGAAAAAAACATGCATTCAAAATGGTTGGATGGATCTAACAGATTATTTTCCCCAAGTCGACCAGTATGCTGTATAAATAAATCCATCCGACAGAAAAGATTATTTTTTTTATCTCTGTCAAACCCTAGATTATATATATAACTTTATGACCATTACTTGTTAGAATCAAAACAAATATGTACTAAAACCTTTAAATAAAACATAAGATTCATTGTAACAGCATAAAAATACTTAAGAAACAGTCTTGCATTAGAAATTTTACCAGTAATAAAATACAAATTAACCCTCAAAAAATTATTAAAGACCCAAATGTACAGTTAAGCCCCAAATTATCCAAAACCTTGGCAGATAAAAAATATTCTTTTAAGCTTACAAGTGGTTTCTTAAGACTGAAAGTATTTAATGTTTTGGAGTGGCAGTTAAAATCTGGAGTTGAATCCAATAGAGAATATGTGGATAGAGCTAAAGATTGAGGTGATGGTAAAGACGTCTTCCAACCTCATAGACTTAGAGCTCGTCAATAAAAACAGTCAAAATACAAGTGAAATATTTCTTGTTTTTCAATAAATGTTTGATGGCCATAATTACTAAAGAGTTTCCAATGATTATTGAGAAAGGTATAAATACTTTTGTACAAGACTTTTTTTTTTTTCTTCCAAAAATGCAACTAAAAACTTTTATTTTCAGAAATTACACACCTTGTATATTGTTTTATATTTTAGGAGGCCTGTGTAACTTGCTATCAAAAACAAACTTGTTGGTTGAAATAAAAACATTTCAAATCTGCCAAGTGTATGAATACTTTAAGGATTAGATGTAATAGTACAAACCCTTATTCTAAAAACAAATGTTACAAACGTCATAAAACTACTGTGGCTATTTTAGTTTACTGGTTCATAATGTTTATTGCACTCAGGATTATCAACAATACAAACATGAATTTGAGTACACCAGTGAATGACATGAGAGTTTGGTTGACTGTAAACAAAATGCTATATAATAAAAACCAGTGTAGGAATAAACTACTCTGCCTCTGTAATGAAACAGAACACATTTAGAGGATGTAAGACACTCAACTCACCACATGGACACAAGGACACTTAACTTTTCAAGCATTTTATGCTTTTTTCTGTAACTGTTAGTCTTGATTATTCTGTTAATATTTCAAGTGATCACTAAACAATTTTTCATTGTAATAATGACATGCAGTTGATAGAGTATTATATCAAACTGTCTTTAGTACTGAGATGGCTTTGCACAAAAGTAAATACATCAACAAGATGTAACAGCACAGAGAAAATGCCTGTGGCAAACTTGACTTTATACTGTAACCATTCCAGCTTATCATTAGTTTTATTTTTTAACAGATTCTCTGCTGTGCATGTTTTTATTTTTCTTGTACAATACATAGGGCTAAATATCCAGAGTAAAGGTTAGCTTGGAAACATTCTCTTTAAAGTAATTATTGATTTATACTCTAATGAGAAAACCTGGATTGGGAAAAGCAGACTTACTTTTATGAATACAGAATACAAAGTATGATAAATGGAGTATTGACACAGAGTATACATGGGGTATCTTTTCATGGGCCACTTTTCTCCTTGACCGTATGGAGAATTGCCTACATTTTCACTGTGAACTGCAGGCCAGCAGGCAGAAAAAAGGCTTACATATTTTCCCTTTATTAAAAAAAAAAAAAAAAAAAAAAAAAAAAAAAAAAAAAAAAAAAAAGAGAGAGAGAAAATATCACCAGTTTGGAAACACTGGGTTCTCAAAAAAGCAGTGTCATGAACACTTAAAAAGCAACACTCCCTTTTTTAAGATGGTGCCATTTTATAAGCAATTTGCAACAAATGAGCAGCAGATCTAAAACAGCAGACAGGAAGTTGGCTATCCGAGCAGATAGCCTAAATAATTAACCAGCTAATATCAACTTGGTGCATTTTGTTACTTTATGATTAGCAAAAGGCAGAAAACTACTAACTTTAGAGGGTGTTATTCTATTCTTATTTTTGGATTGGTTTACAGTATATATCAAAATCAGATAAAATAAATGATATACATATAATCAAAGTAATATTTTAGCAGTATTATGAATAATTTCTGCTTCTGTGTTTAAAATAACTATCATGTTATAAAGTTCTGTTACATAACCCTCATGTAAATACTATGAATTTGTAATATTTTTACTTAAGCTTATCATGCAGCTCTTATCTTAGAACATGCCTAAACTCAGTGTCAATAGATAAAGGAAACTAAATATTTTGATTAAAGAAGTGTTGGATTCACTGTGTCTAATTTTATTGCTAAAAAATTGGGAGTGTAAAATAGATAATGCACAATACACAAGGAATGTGTTAAATAAAATCCTAAGGGAAATGGTGCAATACAGAAGGAAAAAAAATGTTTGATGTTTTTTGTTGTATTTTTACTCATCTTGCTTTGATACTCTTGACATTTCTTTTAGCTATGAACTTGCAAGCTCATTTAACCATATAACCTGAGGACTAGAGAGTCCTCAGGTTGTACTATGATGCAGGTTCAGTTTGTGCAGGGCAACTTTTGCTTTTACTCAATAAGCCAAAACAACCAAGATCATACTAAATCATGTCACAGTGTTACTAATCAGCTCTGTAAGCAGTTATGAATATGTGAATGTTACTAATAAAAAAAAAAAAAAAAAAAAAACATGAGCACCACAGGACGAATTACAAACATGGACCCAGGTTTGAATATTTCACAGTGGAAAAACAAAAATATTAGACACGAGGACTTTACATATGCATAGCCTAAGACATGGTAACACTACACAGCTTTGCTGGCAAATGCCTAAAAGAACAGCCAAGTGCATAAATTACCCGTATTGCTAATTATATTGCTGTCAAGTCTTTATGAGAATTCTGACACTTATCTCTACTCTGTTAGCAAACAAAATAAAATGTTGGATGTTTTAGTTGTGTTTTTTTTTTAAGGCGTGTTAAGCAAGTTTTAATGATTCCCTTTTCAGATGCAACTCTGGGTTCTTCAAACAAATCAAGTCAATAAGTGGGCTACCTTTCAAACCCCATTGCAACTTTAATTCATTCCTAATTTCACACCAAGAGATATAAAGCAAAAACAAATATTGACCTGTGTTGTTACTTTGTTTAAAAAAAAAAAATAAAAAAAAACTCCTCAAGTTTATTAATAACTTGATCTTGGCTTGTAATATTTCTTTGAAAAATGTACTTGATAGTTTAGCTCTTCAGATATTCTTGATAAATAGAAATGATTGCCTTTTATATTTGATCTTTTATCAAGTGAAAGTTCTCTGTGATGATGCATCATAGTAAGACGTAAACCACTTTTGCTCTGAATGTTCAAGGTCAGACCTTATGTTTTCTTGTCAGGCTTCTGACCCAACTTGCCTCTCCTGGAGAAGCAAGGGGGAAAACTGTCTGGCCGGTATGATACAGCTGAATAAAAGTTGCCAATAAACAATAACAGACCCCCAAAGAAAAGGGTTAGCCAGTGACTTGTGGCACCAATTTTCATCTTTTTTTTTCTGTCATTTTTGTGTGCATGACTTAAAGAACTGAACTGAGGTAAAAAAAATAATAAAAAAAATAAAAATAAAAAAAAAAGCAATTCTTAAAAGAATAATATAACCATTAAAAGTTGATCAGCATGCACTAAAAATTCCAAACACTTCCAGAATCTTGTCAAAAAGGAAATGTACCCAAGATTACTCCAGCCCACCCATAAGTCATACATTTTTGAAAGCATTTCCAATTACCAACCTCCTCTGATGCAGTGCATGTTTTCATTCTAGTATGGCAATGAGACTGAGTGAGTGAATGGAATATTACTGTTATCCAACTAGAATGAACAAACTGCGCCGACACACATGATGCATGTTTATAAAAAACCTACTCAAGGTCTTTTTTTCTGTTTTTTACTTGCAGGCTGGTGCACATAAAAATGTCTCGAAAAGGCCTGAAATGGCAGCATTTAGCACATCTTTTTCAATATTTTTTAACAGAAAGCATGCCCTATTCTAGTTACTAACAATCAAATCATCACAGCTCATTTGGAATATTAGAACATCTCTTCTCTGGTTAACACAAACAGCTTTGTCATCCTTTATAAAACTATGCTATGCCGGTGGGATCAAATGGGGATGAGGAGGTCTGACATGTGCATTAAACCATGAATTAGCTAAAATCTAGAGCAAGGTAGATTAATTTTGATTGCAGCATTGTATATTCAAGAAAATAAATATCATTATTTGCAAAGTAAAAATCACTTCAGTAAAACAAAAATTAAATTACAAAATTTTTTGTCACTCATTAGAAAGCGAAAATCCTATATTATATAAATTAATTACACAGAGTAATATTTCATCCATTACCTATATTTTTAATAATGACAAAGTGAAAACCCAAAATGTAGTCTCAGAAAATTTGAATATTGTGAAAGAGTTAGATAATGATGACTCATTGTGTCACACCTTAATCAACTGATTAATTCGAAGCACCTGCAAAGGTTTCCTGAAGCTCTAAATGGTCTCTTAGTCTGTGTAAGTAGGCGACACAAACACAAACATAGGAAAGACTGCTGACTGGACAGATGTCCAGAAGACAGTCGTTGACACACTCCAAATGAGGCAAGCCACAAAAAGGCCATTGCTAAAAGAGTTTGTTGTTCACATAGTGCTGTATCCAAGCATGTTCATAGAAAGTTGAGTGAAAGGAAAAAGTGTGGTCGAAAAGGTGCACCAACAGCAGGGATAACCACAGCCTTGAGAGGATTGTCAAGCTAAATCCATCCAAGATTTGAGGGAGCTTCACATATAGCATGGACTGAGGCTGGAGTCACACAAGGATGAAGGACGCAGCACAGAAGGATGCTATTCTGAACCGGAGACAACATCAAAAGTGTCTTACCTGGGCTAAGGAGAAAAAGAACTGGACTGTTGCTCAGTGGCCCAAAGTCCTCTTTTCAGATGAAAGTAAAATTTGGATTTTGGAAATCAAGGCCCCAGAGTCTGGAGGAAGAGTAGAGAGGCACAGAATCTACAATGCTTGAAGTCCACTGTGAAGTTTCCACAGTCCTTGATGGATTTGGGTGCCTTGTCAGCTGCTGCTGTTGGTCCACTTTGTTTTCTGAAGTCCACAGTAAATGCAGCCGTCTAACCAGGAAATCTTTGAGCACTTCATGCTTTCTTCTGCTCACCAGCTTTATGGAAATGTTAATTTCATTTTCAAGCATCTGCTCATACTGCCAAAGGTACCAAAAGCTGGTTCAATGACCATGGTGATACTGTGCTTGTCTGGCCAACAAATTGGCCTGAACTGAATTTTTGTTACTGTCAGATGGGTGGCACCGGACCCAACAATGAAGATGACCTGAAGGCAACTATCAAAGCAGCCTGAGTTTTAATTACACCTCAGCAGAGCCACAATCTGATGCCTCCATGCCACGCTACACTGTTGCAGCAACTCATGCTAAAAGGAGGCCCAACCAGGTATTGAGAACATAGACATAAACACTTTTTAGAAGCCTGACATTTCTGTTTAAAGTCTCCTTTTTTATTGTATCTTTAAGCCATAAACATCAACATTACAATAAATAAAGGATTGAAAATTTCACTTTGTATAATTAATCTATGTAATATATGACTTTCAATTTCTGAAATGAGTGACAAAAGATATTGAACTTTCACACAATATTCTCATCTTTGGAGATGTACCTCTATTAATTTCACACCACATCAGGTTGTTATTTTAAGGTTAAATACTTTCTTCTATAAGAAGTAAATATTTAACATTTAATTTTCCCTGAATATTACAGAATGAAAGCTGATTCTTAGTTACTTTTTGCCATTAGTGAGAGGTCAAGTAAATTTTAAAGCTGCCAGCTGCATTCAGTAGAATTGTTAGTGTGCTACTAAAACCTAACAATGGGACATAGTGACGTGTCAATAATAAAGTGCATCACAGGCCAATAGCCTTAGTTTTACTTAATTCATATATGTAAATGTGAAAATATTTTCTACCCCTCCTCCAAATTTTTCTCAATCAAATTGCAGTAAGTCACACAGTCATGCTTGAAGAGGGATACCGAGGCTAATAACATAGAAAGGAATGTCTGCTTTTTGTGCTTCATAGCTTTAACACCAATGGCTTGTTTCGCATGATCTACTTAGACAACTTGCTATAGTGATGTATATAATAAGCCACCTGGGAACCAAGCTGGGAAAGAAAATTGTCTTTGTTGTAGCTACACTAAACAGACGAGTAATAGCTTTTCTTATCTCTTCTCAGACTTCATCCAGACCAACCACACATAACAACTCAATCTCTTAAGTTCACAGGGAGAAAAAGTGTTTCTAGGAAGTTGAAGAATGCCTCCTTTGAACGTACGTGAAGACTTTGACACAGTGGTCCCAACAATCAAGCACTAGCAGCTGTCCTTTCTGGGTGGTAGCCACTCCCACGGGACAGGTCAGTCCTTCTTGAATCAGAATGTTAAATCCCCCTTCTTTGGGAAACTGGAGGATTTCTTTCCTACCACTGTCAGTGACCAGCAAATCACCGTTGGCATCCACACACATGCCAGTGATGCAGCGGAAGTCCTCTGTTTCAGAGAAGAAATGGCTGAGCTGTTTTCCAAGTTGGCCATCGGTACCCACTGAGCCAATAGAGAAGCCCCCTTCGAGGTGGGGCTCATTCTGGCGTTTTTCAAAGTTCAGGGCCAGGCCTTGGGTGAAGTACACGGTTCCTGCTGAATCACATGTCACAAACTTTGGCCGGACTGCAGAGCACAATCGGTTGTAACTGACTACACCTACATTGCGGTCCACTGCAAGGCACCACAGCTTACCTCCTTCCACATCTGACACGACAAACTGGCCTGACGGCATGGCAGTAATTCCCCAGGGTTTAATCAGTTGGTTTTTGTGGCAGGCCACATAATGCCCATCCATGGTGTAGACTTTAACTGAATTATCATAGTTGTCAGTAACGCCAATCAGGCCTTGAGGAGTCACAGCTATGGATAAGGGGATAAGGTTAGGCAGGTCAGCACCAAAGAAGCTCAGAACAAAGTTGTCGATGCTTGCATTACGTCGGATTTCACGTGGGACGCCTTTGCGATTGAAAATCTGGACACGGCAGTTCCCTCGATCTGCCACCAGTATGTCACCTTGTGGTGAAACACAAATGCTAACAGGTAAATTAAACATTCCAGGGAGTGCTCCTTTACAGCCCATCTTCTTTACAAACTGGCAGACTGGTGGTCTGGAACTAGCCCCAGCAGATCCCCCACCTGCATCCATAGACTTTGATTTAAAGCTGCTTGGTGAACCACAAACCGCCTCATCTACAGCTGAAACCATGTCAACATCACGGTAAAGATCCACTGGAACCGTTACAGAACCACCTGTAGCACCTAATGGTGCATCCTCTGCTTTAAACTCCAGAACGGTTTCTAATCCACCTTTCTCGTCATCTGTATTGACTGTGTAAGTGTTTGTGGTCAAACAGCCCACTTCTATAGGATTAGGGTGTTCTACTCTGGCCAGTGTTGGCTCTTGCAGCTGGAACTGTGAGGGTAAACTGCTTTTCAGGTCCAGCTCTTCATCATCACTTCCTGCGCCATCATCCTTTAACAAGGCGATATCACTCTGTCTTACCCGTACAGTCAGATAATCACAACGTGACACCACTTTTACCTCTGCGAGGTTAAGAAGATATGTCTGCTCCTCAAGAACCTGTGCATTGAGTTTTTCCACTTCTCCCAAAGAGGCTGTGAATGTCCTTCGAGATCTGCTGAGCTCCTCCTGAAGATGTAGCTCCGCTGTAGAATACTCTTGCTGAACCGCCCGGTACTTTTGTCTCAAGCTCTTGGAAATGTTTTCAAGTGTTGTCTTTTTCTTCTGAATATTGCCCATAATGTCACGGAGGGCAGCCAGTCTACCACTCAGTTCTTTACGGCGCTGCTCAGCAGCCACTTTTATCGGCTGAACTGAATGGCCTTCATGCAGGTGGCCATCTGCTTTACAGACCTCACAGAGAACTGTGGTGCAGTCATAGCAGAACTGTCTTGGTAGCCGGTTGCCGCAGGACTTGCACATCAGTGCCGCAGCAGCAGCACTGCAGGTCAAAGTGCAATCTATAATCTTGAGTACAGTGAGATTATCTGCCAGCTGGGAGATGCTGCTCATCCTGGAGACCTTGCTGCAGAAGGGGCAGCGGACACCATTGATGGTATTAGCCAACAGTTTCTCTAGACAAAGCCGACACACTGTATGGCCACACTGGAGGAGTTTGGGTCTCAGTTGATCCTGGTTGTAAGTCTCCAGGCAGATGGGGCATTCGAGGACCTCCCTCATTAGGTCTGGGTCCAGTGAGGAGCATGCTGCCGCCATTATGATCTTTTCCCTTGAGTGAAAATAAAAACAAATTGTAATATAGAGGGGGGTTTTTGTCAAAAAATGTAAACTGCATCACACTACTGACAATCAAAAAGCAACATGAAAACACTAATTTTGTTCAGCTTCTAATGATTTACAGTAAGGATGAGCAGTTATGTGGTTTATCGTTATAAAAACATATATAGAGAATTCGTTACTGAAACAAGTAATCGAATCAATTGTGATGACTCGATTATTGAAATAATCGTCAACTAATTTAGTAACTGATTAACTGTTAACTGGTCATATACAGACTCTAAAAAGGCCAACTGCTTAAAGAACAACACATTCAGAGCAATATTTAAGCCAAAACTGTACGAAAGATATACATTTTGCAATTAGGATAAGAAAAAAATCTTTGTCTGTAAATATGTTCTACCCAGAACACCTCAAGTGGTATAGCTTTAGCTTCACCTGGTTTAAATTCTGTGAAAACAAAATCTCCTATTAAGCACCTTATTTGCATATTTTAATATTGTATTATAGATTACTAATATTGTATAAGTAAGACTTAAGATTAACCTCTTAAGTGAAAAATACCTCTTAATGAAAAATATATGTAGAATGTGCCAATTTTTTTTACCCGATTAATCATCAGAATAATCGATAGGATAATCAATAACTAAAATAATCGTTAGATATTTGCAGGTCCCAAAACTGACTGGATGATTGGGGGTATTTACTGTTTACTTTTGCTTTAACTGTTTTCCACTGCTAGCTCCAGTATCAACAAATCCTGTGTGTATGTTTCTAAATACGATTAAACACAAGTATAGTGTACACTAGAATAACTCCATGAAAATGAATAAGTAATGCTGCCTGTATTTTTCTCAAAAACATAAAAATAAATATCAAACTAATATTTTTAAAATCCTATGGGAGAAGCAATAATTGAACAAAAATAGAAATCCAAGACACAGCTAAAAGTAAATTGACACCTACTGTGGAAAATCTGAACATATTTAAGACTTCCTAAGCCCAAAAACTCAGAATAATACATTTCAGGCTTTTTATGACTGAAGACTTTGCAAAAATTCAGTTTAATTGTCAATTTTATTGTCATTACAATACTACAAAATATCATGATAAAATGTTAAATTCTTATCACCAATCCCTACTTTACAGTTAAATGTTAGATTAACAGAAAGCGAATTTTAAATTTATTTGTGGTGCAATTACAGGTAGCACGCAGGAGGATAATTGTAAACAGTAAAGATCCTGCGTTGTTGTTTTGTTTTTTTTTGCAGGGATAGCAATATCAGAATTTCCATAATTTTAAAAATGTATTAACTGAAGAAAAATAATCCTAATTGACAAAAAGTGACATTGAGATATTAATAAATTACTACCGACAGCATTTTAAAATGGCAAATTTTATATCTATGTATTCATATATATATATATATATATATATATATATATATATATATATATATATATATGTGTGTGTGTGTGTGTGTGTGTGTGTGTGTGTGTGTATTTAAACAGACAGTTTTGCATTATTTCAACTGACATGTTAAGTCATAATAAAATTATCGCATTTTAGCACTTTTGTGTTGCTTTATGCTACTTGCTAGTAATATAATTTCTGTAAACTGCGATCAGCTGATTACTACCAAAATATATCGTCATTATAACTGTATGTATAGGGTATTTAAAAAGCTGTCACTTCGCTTATGTATGTCGCACAGGATGAAGGAGAAGCAAACTCTTTTTGACTAGTAAAAACACCCCAAAAATAATGCTAATAACTGACTACAATGTTAAGCTAATGTTTTCTGTGCGCTAACAGACATGATGTCACATATAACAAATATTTACACACACAGGCGAGCATGTCAGACTTTAACAACGCCAGCGAATCAGTTGCAGTTTAGAAACTGACGGTCTGTGCTCCCTTAACTTACACATAACATGAATATAGAGAAGGCCTCTCAATCTGACAGCAAATGGTAACCGTGTATTGAAGGGCAACAACATCGCGACGACGTCATTTAAAAAAAAAATCACAGGGCGTATTAATATAGGACGTGCATCGAAACAACGGGTAATGATAATGTTTTTGTTCATAGATTTGCTCTTTAGCGTTACCTTTCCTCCAACGTCTGATAGTGGAGTTAAGACGGTATGCAGTCACTGAGCTACAGCCGCTGTTGGAGCTCCAGTCCTGCTGACTCCTCCTACGCAGAGCCGTAGGTTACATAAAGCGCAAGTCTCATAGGCCGATGGTTGTTTTCATTGGCTTCACGCCCATCCCTCCATTTACTGAAATTTTTTATGCAAATTGTATGTTTTACAATCATGATCCAGTAAAAACTCAATCGATATCGAAATGTTTTGTGGATATATTTTGTTCTCCTCTGCAAATAGCTCTGTTTTCAAAGAACAACACGAGGCCACGTTATTCTGCAAATAACAATAAAAATTGTTTTAGTTAGTAATGTGTCTAAGCAAATTTAACCAGATAAGTTTCAGTTAAAGTTATGCTCAAGGGCTAAACTAAATACAAAACAATTTTTCAAGGTAGAACTGTAATGACCGAGAATGCCCGCTAGATGTCAGAATAGATCCATAGTAGAATGTTGACATTATAAGCAATAGATAGATAGATAGATAGATAGATAGATAGATAGATAGATAGATAGATAGATAGATAGATAGATAGATAGATAGATAGATAGAGTTTTTGCTCTTTTCTCTTTTTTTAACAATTGCTATCAAGCGTTTAGCCTACTATGACCACTTACTTATTGGATACATTTTCTAAACTCCAAATGCAGCAGCACACCTACATCTTACAATTCATAGAAATTGTTAATTGTCTTTCTAAAAACACACTTTGTTAAATAAATACTAACCCTTTGTTTGTTCTAAGTACACCAGCTTTTAATATCCTACTAATTGGTGTCACTACAAAAATTGCATACTGTAATATAATTTTTGTGTTTTTGGTTTAACAGATGTCTGGAAACACTATCCACAGGACCTCTAAGCCACTGAAAAAACAAACTTTGAATCAATAACATTGTTTTGATGCTAATGTCATTGATTGCATGTCATTTTTTTAAAACTGTGACTGAAAACTGAAATACTGTAAATGGCACAGAAAATGTTTATTTATACTGATGGGGTTAGCTTCTAATAGTTAGGGACAGGTGATTTCTGTTTGATTACCATAGTTAAACAATGGAGTTTAGACTGCTTGAATCATCAGTATTATTTGTTTTGCATAATGGTGAGGAAAATGTGTCAAACCAATGAAAAATTCATATATTTGCAAGAGGTGTCTTCTGTTCTGCTGAGCTAGTGATGATAAGTGAGTGGATCCCAGTTCCTTTATGCAAGTCAAAGCAAGTGAGAAAAACTAATTGATTTGAATTGTTTTACTATTGTTTTTAAGCTGATGTCTTTGCAAATGTAAAGGTTATTACTTAGTACATAAGGTTTTAATTTTTGTGAGGTTTTTTTCTTGTTGTTTTCTTTTGTAGTGCTGTATTTAAATGTTTGTGAATGAGACAATTGTCCATAGCTTTGGATAAAACTTGTTGGCTAATAAAATGTAAGTATTTTAGATCCTGAAATGTGTTAATGGTATGGTCTCATCAGACCAATGTGGTGGTAATCATATTTAGAGCTATGGAAATGTGACTACAGCTTTGACAAATGCATGTTAACAACTGAAAACGGCTTTAAAGAACTGTTTTTATGAAATGGTAAAACTGTTGTTTTGTTCATTGGCTCAGTGTTCATTTGTTGAGTGGTAGAAACAAAGGCACTTTCTACCACTTTTTAACCATAATTTCACTCACTTTGTTTCTCTCCTGTCTGCTTTTCCAGAGGCAACAGACCAGGGAGTTGGAGGTGGAGGGCGACGGGAGCTTAAATCCGTTCCCTTTATCAACTACCTGTTGGCTCTACAGAAGAGCCAGCTGCTGTCTGATGACCTGGTAAATGGTGTACAGATCCGCTGTGAAGAAAAGGGCAGCTGTCCCTCTGGCTGCCACCTGTGCCATCACCAGGGCATGATGGGAGGAGGGTCAGGGAGAAGCCGCAATGGTAATGTTCGGAGTGGTGAGCAGCCTTCTCCCATCCCTGTCCTCCTTGACATCAGTAGGATTGTGCCACTTTACAGCCTGATCCAAGACAACATCACCAAAGAGGTGAGAAAGAGGCAAATGAATTGACCATTATACCACAGAATGACAAAAAAAAGAGCAAACTGGGAGGAAACAAAATTAAACAGATCAAGTTGAGCTACTTTTAGATATACAGTGCCTTGCAAATGAATACATACCCTTTGAACAGTTTTACATTTTGTCATATAACAGCGAACTTCAATGTATACTAGATTAACAAAAGTTAGTGGCTGACTTTGGAAATTTATGAATTTTCACAAATAAAAATCTGGAAAGTGTGCCCGATATGTATTCAGTCTCTTAACGCTGATACACTTTGATAAAATCCAGTGCAATCAATACCCCAAACATTGAACATCTCAGAGAACACTGTTTAGTCTGTCAACTAAAAATGGAAAAGTGTTACACAACTGCAAACCTACCAAGACATGGCCACTATCCACCTAAACTGGCAGAACAGGCAAGTAGAGCATTAATCAGAGAAGAAGCAAATAGACCAATGGTAACTCTGGAGGGGTTGCAGAGATCTGTAGCTCAGGTAGGAATATTTGTTGATAGAACAAATGTTAGTCATGCATTACATGTGGTCTGTATGGAACAGTGGCAAAAAGGAAGTCTGTATTTTAAAAAAGCCATAAAAAGTCCAGTTTAATGTTTGCCTCAAGCCATTAGGGGACAGAGGAGATGTAGAAGAAGGTGCTCCATTGAAAATGAATCATTTTGGTCTGCATGCAGAATGCTATGTTTAGGAAGACTTACACATGCCTCATGTAGTGGGGATGCTTTTCTTCATCAATGTCTGTAAGAGGGACATGAATACTTTTCTGAGCACCAGTTTAAGGCGACAGGAGTGTATGGGGGAACTCAACAGTGTCTTTAAGAAAAGAGGCTGAAAACATGTACATGCCACACTTTTGAGATTTGAATTTGTATAAAAAGTTAAAATTATGTACAACTTTCTTTTTTACTGCATAGTTAGATACTAGTTTGCATAAAATCCTAGTAAGACGTGTTTAAATTTGCGGATGGAATTTCACAGAATGGAAAAAAAAGTTATATGAAAATGTTCAAGGGTTATGAATACTTTTGCAATGCACTATAGATTATGGTATTAAATAAAGCAATTTAAGCATAGATTTACCATGAAACCTGGCTGCTTTGCAAAAATGCAGCATTTTTATTAATTAATTATGTGAATGAACACATAAGTGCTAGGTAAAAACCAGGCAAACTGTATGCATTGCTGCTATTTTAGAAGGTGTTAGGCCACTGTTTGGCATGTTTTGCTTAGTATGTAATCTAATATAATATGACTGTGGTGTAACCTTTGTAAACTGTATATTTTGTTTCCTCTGAAGCATTAAATTAATGTCAGGTGCAGTTGTTGCACCTCGCCTCTAGAGGGCGCGAGTTGGTTGACTTTGACCACTGGAAACAAGTACTGTAATACAGAGGGCATAAAAAAGATGACATCATGGTTTTTTATTTGTGGGGAAGTCTGTGTGTATATGTGTCTATCAGTGTTTTAAAACAAGCATGCACTGCTGAATGTAACATCATCTTAATAGCCACATGCTTTGTTTATGATTCATTCTGTATAAGATGTCTTTGGATTCTTTTTTTGCCGTGAAAGTTAATCACATCAGATCTGTTTTCCAGAAGCCTAATTTAGGAAGAGGCTCTAGCTTGACTTGACATTTAGTTAACTACATTTTGCCCTGTTTGAGCTACATTTTGTGTTTGTCTGTAGAGGCTCGTGTCTGGTATATTTGCAATCTCTTCATGCAAGAAGAGAGAGAAAAACAGGTGACTCAGAAATGTTCTACATCCGTAAACCATGCATCTGATTAGGTATCTCCATAAATATCCATGTAAATATGGATAAATGCATTCAGAAAGCACACGCACAGCATTAACCTCTGTACGTGCCTCTCATAACAAGCACCAAAGCCCCAAAGAGTAGGAGGGGCAATCAATAGCAGACAACCCATAGTGGGCCTTGTCAATACCTAAATGTGAGGAAGTGCAAAAATGTCTTCTCATCGCACTATTCCAACCACTTAAATACCCTTCCTTCTATCTACCCCAAAACTACCGTTGGTCTTGTGAAGGTGTGAGAGGAGAAGACTGGTACTGCAGCAGACTAAGGTACCCCTCTGAGCTGGCTTGAGGCAGGATTATTAGCTTCTTATTGATGTCATCAACCTCTGCAGTGGGAGTACATCACTCTGCTACTGTTTTGCTTGCTTTTTCTTCTCTTCTTGGCCACACCTGCTGCACATCACAATGGTACATACATATATTGCATTAGAGACTAGCAGCAACCTGTCTGTCCACACACACAATTGCTCCGTCACTTCATCTTCATGTGTGCATCTGTCTCTCACACACAATTTCACTTGAGACTGTCTTTCTGCTTGGCTGGGTCTATGGGGAAAGACAGCTGCCATGCTGTAAAAGCTCTTTTAGAAATAAGGCCCTTTTTTCGCTGTATCCTGAATCCATGGAAGCAATCAAATAGCTGCTTAGAAGTTCAGTTTATGGTTAGATGGCCTCAGATTCAATCTGAATGTGTATGCATATTGGGATAAATGTGTCTGTAAATGCCTTGTATCTGGCTTCAATAGATATGTCACTTTTACTTTGGCTCCATTCCTCTCTCATTTCTCAGCTGCTGGCTGACCTCATCCAGGCTGTCTGATACTTTGACAGGACACATCTCTCTCATATATATTCCATGTTAACCCAGAAGGGGGTATGGACAATGGCTTTTTTGCCATTTCTTTCTGGAGACGTTAACTAGAAATGAAAGGAAACTAAAATGAATGCAAACTAAAATGAATGAATGAAGTATGGTATACCTACATGGGAGCCTTTCTTCTTAGCTTCTGTCTTTTGGAGATTGAGTTTTGAAATATTTATTTGGACATATTTGCTCTAAGTTACTAGGGACTAAGAGAGAGTCAAGTCAAGTTTATTTGCATAGCACATTTCAGCAGCAAGGCAGTTCAAAGTGCTTAACATCATAAAAACGTCAATCAAGTATACAGCAGAATCATCAAAACATCAAAATCATCAAGCAAAATCATCAAAATTATCTAGCAAATTCACATGAAAATCATCAAAATCATCGGCAAAAACATTGATCAATGATTCACTTACTTTATTTAACTGATTTACACTCAAACTTCCACTCTTTGAAAAACCAATCTTATCTTACCTGGATTTGTTTGCAGAGTTATGGTCCAGACTACTAATTAAAGGCAGCTCTAAACAGGTGTGTTTTCAGCCTTGATTTAAAGGAATTTAATGTTTCGGCTGTTTTGCAGTTTTCAGGGAGTTTGTTCCAAATTAGTGGTTCATAAAAACTGAAGGCTGCTTCTCCATGTTTGGTTCTGGTTCTGGGGATGCAGAGCAGACCAGAACCAGAAGACCTGAGTGGTCTGGAAGGTTGATACAATGACAACAGGTCTTTTATATATTTTGGTGCTAAGCCATTCAGTGATTTATAAACTAACAAAAGTATTTTAAAGTCTATTTTCTGAGCTACAGGGAGCCAGTGTAAGGACTATAGAACTGGGGCAGTGTGCTCTTTGGTCTGTAATTCTGCAGTAGTGATTTATTTAAATTGTTGTTTTTTAACAGTGGTTTGATAGCTGCTGTTTTTAGAGCCTGGGGGAAAACACCTGAGGAGAAGGAAGAGTTTACTATTTGAATCAGATCAGATTCAGTGACAGGCAGAACTTTCTGAAGGAAGGTTGTTGGTAGGATATCAAGACAGTAGGAAGAGGAGCTTAATTGTTTTAAAATCTCTTTTAAGTTTTCATGGTTGAATTGGTGAAATTCAGCCATTTTCTCTGCATTTGTTATGTTTGGGCATAGCACCGTTATTGGATTTGGTGTGGATGTGCAGATTAACTGTCTAATTTTTTGAATTTTCTCTGTAAAGAATTAGGAAATTCATTGCAGGCCCTGGCAGAGTGGAGTTCAGATGGTAAAATCACAGGAGGGTTTGTCACTCTGTCAACTGTGGCAAACAGGGCACAAGCGTTGTTGATGTTTTTGTTTATGATTTCTGCAAAGAATGTTTCCCTTGCATGTTTTAATGAGTGATAGCGTCGCAGCCTTTCTTTGTAGATTTCATAGTAAACATGAAGTTGAGTTTTATGCCATTTACGTTCAGCCCTTCGACAAAGGCTTTTTTTGCTTCTTGCAAGTGGAGCATTTATCCACAGAGATTTCTTCCCACCAAACACAATCTTCACTTTAACAAGCGTAATGAAATCAATGATGTCTGAAATTTTAGAGGAGAAGTTATCTACCAGTTCATCAACTGGTTTACAGCATGGAAGTGAGGTGGAGGAGTAGATTTAATAAAAAGTTTCAGCTGTGTTGTCTGTAAGAGAATATTTTGCAATATCTGTTTCAGTAAGCGAGTCAACAGAGATTGTACTTTCAAAAACAACAGAAAAATGATCAGACAGAGCGACGTCAAATACAGAGACCATGGAGATATTTACACCCTTGCGGATAATCAAAAGAGAGGAGAAATAAATTCCTATAGATCAGTTTTCTAGTTCAAAAGACTGGATGGGATTGTATGAGATTTCTTTTATGTAGACCTATGTCAATACTAAATGACTACAAAATATTTCACATGTCTCAAGTATTTTTTGGCCTAGTACAGTGCTGCGAAAACATATTTTCCCATTTGCAGATATCCTCTGTTTTTGCTCTTTTTTCATACATCCTCAAAGATATTATATTGTAAAACAAAGGTAAATAAATACAAACTGCTGTTTCTACCAAATTAGGATTTCAACCATCCTGGTCCTATCTGAAAAAAAATAATTCCCCCCATTGTTAAATCATGACATGATTAATCCCCACTTTTGGAAGTCTGAATTCAATTTCACAAGCCACACTGTCCTGATTACTGCCAAACCAGAAGAATTGAGAAACCACTTAAATGACATCTTTCTGACAATGTGTAGTAGGCTACAATAAGTCTAAGGAAATACCACAAGAGATGAGAAATAAACTTATTGACATTATAGTTCGAGAACAGGAAAGAGACTGGACAAAAATGGCACCTGTGGGAGAGTTCCAAAACAAAAACCCCTGCTGACCAAAAAAACCCCACAAGATCCTTCCATGATCCCAAGACTTTTGGCAAGATATATTGTGGACTGATAAGATAAAAATGTTCCTGTTATAGACAATGGAAAACTAACACAGCATTTCAGAATAGCATGTCATGCCAACAATTAAACATGGTGGTCATAGTGCAACAGTCTGGGGATGCTGTGCTGCTTCAGAACTTGCATGATTCACTGTAAATGACAAAATTGTGAATTCTGTTGTCTGTTAGAAAATACTGAAGGAGAATATCTGGCCATCATTTCATGACCTTGACCTCAAGAGCATGTGGAACAATGATTATACACACAAAGTCCTCTTTTGAATTGCAGTTTTGGAGGGCGTCAAAAGTCAAAAAATAATTCAGCAAACAATTCCTTTGAAGCCATGGTAAAAACTCATTGCTAGTTATCATTAATTCTTGATGGTAGTTGTTGTCGCCAATGGTGGCACAACCAGTTAGGTTTAAGGGACAAAAATGTTTTTCACACAGGGTGAGGTTGGTTTCAATAGCACCTTTTCACCTTTAATAAATGACATCATCATTTCATAAAACACAATTTTGTATTCACTCACACTAATATTTGTCTGACATTAAAACTTGTTTATGATCTAACACTTGTGATTAAAAAAAAGCAAAAACAGACAAAATATCCATAATATATACATATTTTAGAATGTAGAAACTATGTTTGTCTGTAGCATTTGTTTGTACATTTACTGATTCTTCAGTGATGATCTTTGCCTTTGAAAAGATACATATTTCCCAAGTTAATTTAATTAATTAAAATTGATTTAATTTCCCTTTGGGATAAATAAAGTATTTTTGAATTTTTAATTGAATTAAAGTTGGTCGTTTCTTTGGTTTGTTCAGTTTAGGCTTGGTCTTCACATGGCTATCACTGAAAAGAGTTTTGAAATTGGATTTTATTTGACTATGGTGGTCATGCTAATATACACATCCAAACACTGACTCCGACATGCTGTCTGATGCCAGGGAAAAGGAGCTCAGACCATAAATAAGTAAACTATTGCCTGTGGTGCTTGAGTCCCAAGGTTGCTATGACTGAATTATGGCAAACCTTTTGAATAAATTGGTTTTGAGTCTAATGGGTCAGAATGCTCTATACCCTGTGCATTGACCACTACTGTTCTTCCCCTCAGCAAAGCAGCATTTGAAACAGATATAAGGTGACAGGCTCAAAATGGAAGAGGTAGCAGGATTAAACTCAAGGGTAGCATAGGCACAGGAAGCAATTTACAGACACTGACAAATATGTTGTGGCGCCTGGTAAAGATATTTGAAAAAAACCCTAAAATAAATTTAGCTTTTATTGCAGTTTTCAATCTCACATTGAAATAAAAAGAATCCAACCTTTACTTTTATGGAAACAAATCCATACATATTGACACAAATGTTGTTACTCTTAAGTCCTTTGTAAATTAATACAACAGAAGCATTTTTTACTTAGATTTTATTTTTAGAAGATGATCAGAGATTCTTGACGCTTCTAATTAGTACATAATCCAAGACTTTCCTTGGGGCATAATAGGTATGACATGACACAGAGCTTATTTCCTTGAGTCACTGGCCACGATTCTGAACAAGAAGCCATATTTATTTTGTTACCACACACAGTGAAAACATGATGTTAAGGAAAGTAAACAATGCCCCCTGTTAGAGAACTGAGGCAAAGTGGGGCATCTTTGGCCCACCAGATCTCCATAAAAGCCATTAGCTGCCATCTGTACATCCCAATTGGATGTTCAGGAAGTGTGCCAGGAAAAAACTTTTTCTATCCTACCATCACAAATGTAAACATAGCAAATGTTAAAAGGACTTTGGTTAGTTGAGCTTAGCATTCAGCTTTTCAGTCAGAAATCCCCCAAGTGGGTCACAGATGAAACACAATGAATTACTAAAAAAAGCACCTCATGCTCTCTGTGGGCCTGTTTCTTTTTCAAAGGCCTTGTGAACCTTGTCAGAGAGAATGGCACCATGAAGTCTTTCTAAGAATTGGAAATATTCTAAAAAAATATTTAGATGACTACAATTTTTTTTATGTGGTTTGTCATTGAGTATTTTAACAGCATAATGATACAAATCAAATTACCCAATCAACACAGCCACAAAATCCACCATTGCCATCTCAGTTCCAAAACCAACATCCAACAGAAAACATTTGGATTTTGCTGAAGAGGAGACACTTCAAATGAAGCCCATGGACTCTAGACAATAAAAGGAGTTTGTGCAATAAGGAGTGATCAAAGATCTATTTTACTTTATGCTTCAGATTTGTAAAATGTTAAAGCCAAAAAAGTGAGTATTGTCCTGTTGGCAAAGGTGAGTTGTACCAGTATCTAACAGCAGCAGGTCTACTGACACTGTCATGCTCTAGGGCATTTTGTTTTTTGTTTTTTTTTCTTAACAGACCTATACACCTTTTAACAGGCCCAGCACTACACATTGTTCTTAGACGGTGTATACTGCAAACTGAACGTTTGAAACATTTATTAATTAAAGTATTGGCAAAAAACATTAACAGACTTACTTTTAGTTACACAAAACTATCATGCCTGTTTTTTTTTTTCCCAAAAATGCTTTCCAGTCAGGGACTGTTTTGTGTGTATTAAATAACCTATTGACCCCCTTTGAAGGTTTCTTCCATCTTGTTTCAGTAACTGGACCACAGCTTAACTGACTTGAGATCTAGACGCTTGCTCCGAAAATTTATGAAAGGCTGGTTGGATTGTTGGTCTGAAAGATAAAATATTGTTCCAAGAGTTTAATGTGTCTGGATGAATCTGAGGATGCATGATGTTCACCCATCTTGTTGATCCATGCAACAGTAAAATCACTATATAGTTATATTTGTCCAAACCAGATCTGAATCCCCACCATATTTTGAAGATGTATGGCAGGACCAGGCGTTTGGATCACTGTTTCCACATCTCTAGGCTCTGTTCAGCACGAAGTTTAAATAATAAGAATTGTTACAGTATTACACAAACACTGTATTTGAGACTGATACAAAGTCCCTATAGATTTGTTTCCATATGTTAAAAAGATTGTACATGTAATAATGTAAATCCATTTAAGCTGGAATTTGGCACAGAAATATTACCAGAGTCTAAAGAAAAATAACTTAGGGTGTGCAGATGATGGTTTCTTTGTGTTATTATACAGCCATGTAGGTCAAGAGCAGCACTTCTTCCAATTTGATGCACACATTAACTTTTGATTCCAAGAATGCAACTACACTACCAAGGAAGGCAACACACCTATATGGCTGGTCATTGATCAAATTTACTCATTCACTTTGTGTCCAGTATACACCTTCTTCTTGTCATACTTAAAAAAGCATTTATCACATTAACAGTAGCACATTAATTAACTGTTTTGCTACACCTAAACTAAGCTGATAACCCTTGGCCTTTCGCAAAGATGAAGCAATTTCAGAAATATTTTAGTTTAATCGCAATCTATCTGCTCTAACAATAAGTAGTTCAATAAATGAGCTGACCATATCTACTTATTAATGCACAAGTGTAAGTGGAGTACAGTGTGAACTAAACTGTTTTAGCAACATTTTAATTCTGGTTATTTTTCTTTCTGAGATCATATGTAGCAACTTTAAAAAATATCCAGGATCAAGCACCCCTCTAAACAGTGGACATCCACTGAAATCAGTTTAAGGCTGTTAAAGGACAGCCTTTGCTTGTATTTATTTAGTCGAGAAAAAACTGATTGAAAATTTAACATTATAAACTCATTGGTCATGTCAATATTAATTTCATTGTCTCATTCTTTTATTTGCCATTGGGCTATATTTTAGAACTATATTGTCACATTATGTAAAAAACACAACGAAATTTTAATGACTCTCAAATTATGTTGCATGACATCTCACATTTGTTTGAAATGTTTTCATACAGAGTTACCTTCCCAAAAAGGCACCTTACATAGTGTTTGGGGGTTGTCATGTGACCCCCATCAACCTCTGAATGAACCAACCCACCAGCTGCCCTTAGTGCACAATTTCCTGGAAGTTCTACCTCTGATAAGGTTCCTAGAAGCAGCCCATTGGCTTCTTTGTTAACACCATTACCCTTGAATGATTGGAAAAGTCCCATAAAGGCACTGATGTGAGTGCGCACGTGTGCACACACACACACTTATACAGATGATCTGCTGTGTGTTCTGACTTAGACTCTATTCCACCACTGGTGATTATCTTATAAATCAATACTGTGGGCCAGCTGGCCAGTGTTTTTGTGTATTAGCCTCAGAATACAGACAGTAATTTGGTCAGCATAGACTAGACAAACAGATTAATACATTAAGGAGGTCACGATGGCCTCACTTGGCTTCTTGTAAGTCACGGCAGGGTTTCTATGAAAGTGAAAGGTTCACGTTGTGGTTTGGAGCCAGTGAGTCTGCATGGTTTAAATGACGTCAGGGCTTTGTATTCACGTGGCTTTTTATTTGTAACGTTTTATGTACAATTCAGAAAGTGATTGCATTTAAATCTCAAATTGTTGGTGATAGGTAAGTTCACTGAATATCAATCGCAGCATATTTGGGAACTGGTAAGATCATTGTATACATTGGAATAACAGGGACATCACTAGTCCCTGAAAACAAATTTCTCTGGTGCCCATAAACTGTCCTACATGGTTACTGTCAAGGTGTTGATAGCGCTCTCCTTGTCAAAACTCTTGCGGTTTTAATAAGCACAAGTAGATGAGATCTGTTTCATACCCATTTGGTGAGCACAGAATGTATAGAGTATGAATCTGTAGCATTTTGGAAAATGCATGATCTGTGGTTAATCAATGAAACATACAATACCCACATCTTGTCAACTGTACTCCACAAATCATAGAAGTACTCTGACCAGAGTCCTTCGTCGAGCCTGTTCACCTTTCTTCTTCCATCCATGTTCCTTATCTTCACCACTAGACATTTACCACATTGTCACTTTACATATATAAGCAACTGCCTTTCTTATTTTTTCTTCCCCTTTCCATAACTCTCCATCTCTGTTTTACCTCCTGTGTGCCCCCACCTGTCCCCCCACCTCATTTCCTTAACCACAATTATATTCCCTGTTTACCCAGTGAAGACTGGCTTGCGTTACTCTTTAAACATAAACATGGTGGTGATCGCTTTGTCTGTGTTTCACATGTGTAGCCATGCAATCAAGCGCACATGCCCATATGGGGTTTTTCTAAGAAACTGAGGGTGGTAAGCACATGGCCATTCTGTGGTATTTCTCTCTTTTGGCCTTTGTAGTGGGGGTCATTTCTCATATTTATCTATTCTTTGTCCATACATGGACCCAGGGTCTGGGATTTTTGTGATGCCTTTGTCTGTGGTGTACCTCCTGCTGTTGGTGTTTTTTCGGCAGCAGTTAGCCACATGAGTGAAAGGGGGTTGAGATGTTCTGACATTTTTTTCTTTTTACATGGGGTCATTATATGTTCATGGTTTGCAGTCTTTGCTTACCCCCTACAATAACTATTCATTCTACAATCTCAGTTAGGGGGGCTCATACTGGAGTGCATTCTGTTTAATGAGAAAAGATTGATCACTGTGGATTCTCCCCCACCACACCCCTATCGTAAAGTAGGGAATTACATTAATGGCTTAAGAGTCCTTTTTTGCACCTTGTCTTCCTCCTGCATCTTGCTGTTTTTTTGACTGTCCTATTTTTCATGGACTCTCCCGCCTCACTCCTTTTTTTCCTCAGTTTTTCCTCTGCTGCTCATTTAGGTCACTAGCGCTCTCAAAATACTTGAGTGAAACCAAGTGGTGTTGGAAGGAGTTGGTTCCCATGAAAATCAGTTGAGGTTCTTCCACAGCCAACAATATAATGTAGAAATGTTAAAGTCACAATGTTTCTTACCTTGCCATTTATGCTTGCATATTGAAAAACACATTATGTGGGTATCATGAGAGCAAATGAAGCAGATTTTGTGAAACATCAAGTCCTGTTGCATCCTCAAAGCATTTCATTTTTAAAACTTTCCTATATTGGATAGTACAGTAGGTGTGTCTGTCTTTGCTGCTATGTTTGAGTCGTGGTTGTTTCTGTAGCAATGGTGCGTGTCCTGTGTTCATGGCTTGTGCGGACTGTGGTGCTCATGCAACAAAAGCTTTCCTAAAATTATGTCCAAAAGTATCAGTGTCAGGCAGGATGACTTATTTTACTGAAATCTTGTCTTCCTAAGCCACTCAGACAAAAGGCAGGTATGTAGAAATCTGACAGGGTATAAACATCAGCTTCTGCATTTAAACCCTGGCTCTGTTTCTCTAGGCTGTCTGTTATTCATGTGAGGACTTAAAGGATAATCATCTCAAATGTCACTTTCAGTAATCGGCACACTGCAGAAATCTTTGGTGGCATATCTTCAGTGAAATGAAACAGCTAACTGTAGAAATCAATTTCATCTTGCATGTGTGTGTATGTGCTGCATGTGTGCAATTTTCTAAGAGTTACATGCAGTATCATCTTTTACTTTACTTTCTGATTATTGAATGTCAGGGTGTCTGAAAAAAGAAGAGGCTATTCCATGCTTTGAGTTGGCTGCCTGGTATGCTCTGATTATCTTTCTGCATGCTTCAATGTCTTATTTTGTGACCATGATTAAGCATCTCGAAGCAGTATGCATGAGGCAGCACTACCAACCAGTTAGAGAATATAAATAACTGAGAGCTCTATTGATCCATAGTGTGACTTGGGGGAGCAGAAGTGCTTGCAAACTCCTTGGAAGTCACTCTATATCATGTCCCTGGCTTAAGGAAAAAGCCTGACATTATACTTTATTGCTTTCATGGTTATATTGGCATTTTGCTGCCTTTTAGAGGATGACTGAGCTTCTGCCTTTGACTTTTTTCCCTTTTTGCCCGTTAATGAAGTAGCACAAGGAGATGTTAGGAGGTGATGTCACCTCTTAATATCTCACTACCCAACCCCCGCCATCCCTGCCTCAGTCAGACTGACAGCAACGCTAGCAGATCTCGTACAGAAGCGCATAGAATGAGGGAGGTGAGGAGGGACACTGCTCTCACATCTCCATCATAAAAGTAACAGTGCATCAATGATATAGTGGTGTAAGCTTGTTGGTGCTGGTGAGATCTTCCTGCCATCTGGTAATTGGGAAAGGTGGAAATAAAAAGGTCAGTCTGCATGTAGGGGGAAGTGAATAGCTCATTTTTAAGACTGATTGGAGGTGTGAACAATATGTTATCTTTAAATTTCTCTAAGTGAGCCATGCTTAGTTACTGAGAATATTCAAAATGTGGTATCTGTCTGTCTATTCTATGGGAGGCCATCATATAGAATATCTGTATGTATGGGTGGCATTGGTTGAAAGGGTTCAGATGGGGATGGACTAAGCATAGATGTACCACTTGGACCACATGTTCCAAGAGATAATTGCATTTCTCTCACCTGTTACCCTTTACAGGCCTTCAAGAGCGCCACAATGAGCTCATACTGGTGTGCTGGAAGGGGCGATGTCATTGATAACTGGTGTCGCTGTGACCTGAGTGCCTTCAGCAAAGACGGCCTGCCTAACTGCAGTCCCCTCAGGCAGCCAATGTAAGTGTGAGGTGACACCGTGACACCTAGGTTTCCATACCAAAGAGAGGTTTTCTCAATGCATGCACAGGTTATAAATTAGTATACACATACATACACACACATACACACACACACACACACACACACACACACACACACACACACACACACACACCTGCCTCTGCTGATTCCTGGGGCACTTAAGAATGTTGTAGACACAAGCCTGGTCCCTGAAGTTCTAATAACTGTGAGCTGACTTCACACCCTCCTTCTGTGAAAAGAACACGCACTCTTTCAAGGTGACCTAATAATACTTCTAAGGCTTTTGTAAGTCATTCTCTCAAGAAATTGCTGCCATGAGGACTTCCAAAATGAAGTAGTAGGTTGAAGTGGCAACACCATAGAGGACAGAGCTGTTGTGCAGGCATCTGATTTATGAATGAAACTAGAATTTGAAAAGACAGCTTAGGCTGTGACAGCTTTTGTTTCATACAAAATATATGACTCTTTTTTTGTATATCCCAATGTTACTGTGTGACCATTATAAATAGCAAGTATTTTAGTAGTTTTGTTTTTGAAATGTTCACAGTGTGTATACTGTTTAGTGGTTGTTTAAACAACACCAATGGCAAAGATGTCAACAAACTTTGTCATAACTATAACCGAGTTGTTATGCTAGTTACATTACATTTGAATACCAAAGATGAATGAACACAGTAATTCTCAATTTGTGTTCATATCAACTTGTAGGTTAATGATGTTATTAGCCCATACCAGCAATAGCAGGCTAAAATGATAAAAAAAAAAAATAAAATAAAAAATCTAGTTAAAAATGCACAACCCATCAGACCAATAGCTAAGAAATGTGTGATAGTATTGTACTTCTTATTTAAAAGTTTGTTTATTTAAATTGTAGTGCAATTTTCACTATATTTTTGTGTCCTACTCCATTATCAATTACTAATTTCCAACCAATTGTTTAAATGAAGATGAAAAAAAGTCAATAATAATATTAGAATAGCAACCAGTGATGCCCAGTGTAACTTTAATTTCTGCTTCCTGTATTACTTTAGATTGCGTCTAGCCCCTTACATGGAGCCCTCAAGCACAACAGTGGCCCTGGAGTGGATGGATGTGGAGCCTATGATTGGCTGCAAAGTTTCTGACTACATCATTCAACATAAACGTGTGGAGGATCCCTCAGAAGCTGAAATCTACACAGGTAGAAAAGATTAATTCTCAAGTTAGTTTCACAACTATATTTTATAACCTTTATTTTAATTTGGTTATTTTTTTCATTTTTAGCTTATACAGTGTTGGTATTAATTGGTTTGTCAATAGTTATCTTATAAGCAATCAACCTTCAAGTATAGATATGAATGATTCTGCTCATATTGCTCCTAAGTTTAAAATGTCTTCTAAGCATGAAGTTACACTATAACTATGTGCTATAAAAACAAGGTTCAAGAATTGGCTTTGGATACAAAAAAACATGTAAAACTTTTGCTTGAGGACATGACGTAGAGGGGGTTGTCCTAACACTTTGAGTTGTGCTGGCAATTGTATTTGCAGGTCAAGGGAATGGTCATTGTTGTGATCAGGGCCGGCATGAGTCATAGGAACAAGCCAGATCTAATCAAGAAACTAGGTGGTGTGGAAAAAAAAAAGTGGCCTCAGACACTGAGAAGTATAGGCAAGCCATCCATCACAGCTGGAAGTGATGCTGATGAAGCGTGGGCACCAGTGAGCAAAGAGAGGGCCCAGACAGCTAGGCACAGACATGCTGGCAGAGGTGAGGCATGAAGGGGCAGATGGCGAGGGTGACTCACTTTTCTATTTGCCAGTCACCACTCGTGTTGTAAATCGTGTTGTAACAGAGACAAAGTTCAACTTTAGAGTAGTTGTTTTCAACTTTTTATGTCACTCATTGCTTATAATTCTCAATTTTTTTACTTGTAGATCTGGAAACATTACTAACTTTTATTTCCGTACACTGTAAATTTAAAATTTTGCATGCCATAGCTGGCTAGGGTAAGAATGGTTAGTTAAAGAGTTTGAAGCATTACCCCAACACTGGGAGGCTTCTGTGGCTGAATGTTTCCATGCTTGCTACATTTTTATCTACAAATAAAAATTTAACATTTTTACACAAAAACCTATTGTTCTCTGCAACATGGGCTTTAACAAGATTGTAAGGACAGATTTGCTAAAAAAAAAAAAAAAAAAAAAAGAAAAAAGTTGCCACAAAAATTTTAAATGTTAAATTCTCTGGACTTATCAAATAAAAGCAAATCATCTTAAAGTAATCCTTTTTCAATGTTTGGATTTGTGACACCACCTCTGACACTTTAGTTTATATATATTTTTTAATATTATGAAAAGTTGCTGTAATTAATGACCCAGTGTAGCTTTACATCACAGTCACCAAGCAAAAATATGTTTGAAAAGTTAGTTGTTTCTCTGTGTTTTTTGTATTTAGCACTTCTTGTGTTTCCCAGGCAAAGACACAATCAGTTTCCCATTTTAAAGCTGCAAGTGAAACCAGTTCTTTACTCCTGGCTGGCTGACTGCAGAGGAGCTCTACTGAAGTAATTTTGGGGATAAATACTTTGCTTTAGGGCTTCTTAGTGGTTTTTTGGATAGCAAGTGTTTTTCTTCTATTTTCCCTATTCATATTTTCCAGGGTGGCTAGATGATTTGAACTAAGGCATGTGTAGTCATGGCTTCCTCTCCAAACTTTTAAGGGTGGTTACATGCTGAGGGATTGTTCAACAGAATTACATTGAACCATATTTGATACTCACATGGAAAAATCACCACCCAAAGCTTAAGCCAGTAATGGTAGTTGGCAGTGTAGAGTAATGTGAAGTGATATTTGGTATCCAAGCATTATAAAAAATTGAGGCACAATGTTTCTTTATGTGTCATTTAATTGTATCATTTAAGTCCTCCATTCTGGACTCTTTAAATGTCAAATATCTAATCAGAAAGGAACTGTGGACACTGTTTCAGTGTCGAGCATAATTTTAACATAGATCAAATTTCAGATGTGGTTGAAACACAAAATGGGTATTTCCACCAAAAAAACCTATTCTTTGAAAATCACTTGCATTTATTTATTATTATTATTATTATTATTATTATTATTATTATTATTGTTTGTTTATTTCTTAATTTTTTGTTTGAATCATGACTCCCTTCTCCTTCCATGCAAACAGCACAGACACAGACAATGAAATAGCAAGAGTGACATCAAAGCATGTTTTTGAAAGTTTTTTTTTTTTTTTTTTTTTTTTTGCTACTCACTCATATAGTGCTAAATAAAGTACTTGAATATGTGACAGTACAACAACAGAGACCTTTCTCCTTCATACTATGAATTTTTCTGTTGTCAATAAACTTCAAATTTTTCTGTTGTCAATAAACTGCAAACATTTGCTGAAAAAGTTAGGCATACTGTATAAAGTGCCACTCCTTGCAGAAGGATTCATGCTTCGTGAAATTTTCTGATTTTTTTTTTTTTCCACATTACAGCTTCAAACTTCAATGTTTTTTATTACAAAAAACAATATAGAGTTTAAGGAAAATGATGGTTTTCAAAATAATTTTTACAAATAAAAATTAAAAAAGTATAGCATGCAGTTGTATCCCCCATGAGTCAATACTATGCATAAGCACCTTTGGCTGCAATTAAAGTGCAACTTTTGGGGGGTATGTCTCTACCAGTTTTATATCCAGAGACTAAAATATTGCCCATTCTTTTCTTTTTTTTTTCCTTTCTTTAAAATAGTTCATGTTATGTCAAATTGGATGGAGGACAACCGTGAACAGCACTTTTTAAGTCTTGACACAGATTTTCAGTTGGATTTAGATCTGAACTTTGACACTGGACCATTCTAAAACATTGAGATGCTTTAACCAAACCATTTCATGTTAGCTCTGGCTGTATGTGTAGTGTTCTTGTTCTCCTGAAATGTGAACCTCCACTCCAGTCTTAAGTGTTTTGCAGTCTCTAACAAAACTCTTGCAGTACTGCCCTGTATTTTGTTCCATCCATCATCCTTTTAGTTTTGAGTAACTTCCCTCTCTCTGCTTAAGAAGAGTGGTGTGCAGTGTTGGTTTTCTTTCATAGAGAGCATTTTGCTTGTAGGCAAAACGTTTATATTAAGTCTTTTCTGACCAGAACACTTTCTTCCAGATTTTTGCTATGACCCTACATGGCTTTTGGTTAACTTTAAGCAAGACTCCTTTTTACTTATCTTTCAACAATGAGTTTCTTTTCACCAGGTGTCCATAATCACCAGATTTGTGAAGTGAATAACTAATTGTTGTCTTATCAACTAAATCTCCAATCTACAGGCCCTCCAGGGTTACCATAGCACTTTTGTCTGGTTCTTTGATTAAAGCTCTCGTTACCTGGCCTCACAGTTTAGGTTGATAGCCATGTCTTGGAAGAATTGCTGTTGTGTCATGCTCTTTTCATGATAGACTGAACAGTGCTTTTGTGACTTTTTCCAATGAAATTTACATGCAAAAATGTGCAAAAAAAAGTTCAAAGCATAAAAAACTGTTTTATAACGTACCCTGGTGTAAATTTCTTGCAACCTTATCCTTAATCTGCCTGTGAGATATATCTTGTAGTAACAGTACCCAGCACTGTTTCTGTTTCTGTTCTATTCAAACGTTGCATTGTGTTGGTAAATAAAGATAAAAAAAACTTCTGTTGGAAATGAAAGTTAATTTAAAATACGACCTGCAGCGGAATAAGAACAGAAAGCTGTAAGTGAATGAAACCGAAGTCTATTTCCTTGTTTGTGCACACAATCTTGACCAATAAAGCTGATTCTGAAGATGACTGAAAGAAGATGCTGGGGATTTTAAGCTATTAAAAACCAGTAAGCATCCTCCCACCATGAAGCTTAACCATTTGTTCAGGGTTAAAAGGTCTTCCTCCCTAGCAGGGCCATTTTTGTTAAATTTCTTCCTTCTTTTGTCTGATTGGGTATTGGTTCCTACAGTGGAAAGGAAGGGGGGAGAAAAACTACCCCCAAAAACTAAGCTAGCAGCCGAAAAGTTTCCCGTGGTGGAAACACACTTTCAGACATTGTAAACAGTAAATGGTGTCAAAGGAAAAAAAAAGTTACATTTGTTTGGAAATATATTTTTCCATGCTCATGAAGTTCTTTCTTTGCATTTTGGTGTGTCTATTAAATCAATATAATCTCCACCTTCTGACACACCATAGTTATTTCAGCATTTTTGTTGGCAAGTCGGGTGATCAGGTGGATATTTTTCAAGTAGAAAAATACAAATCTGTTTCAGTAACATCGAAAGTAGTTCAGTCAGCATAATAATAATAATAATAATAATAATAATAATAATAATAATAATAATAATAATAATAATAATAATAAATTTTATTTATTAGCACCTTTCAAGACACCCAAGGACACTTTACCAGATAAAAACAATACAGAAATACACTAAAAATAAAAACAGATGTAAAAACAAGAGATTACAATGCAAAGGCTAACTTGAACAGATGAGCTTTGAGTTGTGATTTGAAAGTAAGAAGAGGGTCAATATCGCGGTTATCTTGAGGTAGAGAGTTCCAGAGATGAAGAGCAGAGTGAGAAAAGGTTCTGTTCCCCATGGTGTTGAGGCAGACAGAGGGAACAGTGAAGTGAATCGAAGAGGAAGAACAGAGAGAGGGTGAACAGAACCAAAAATTAATATTTTTAAATATTGACATAAAAAAATTAAATGGATGGAGACAATATTCAAAGAACCTGTGGGTAAATTGGCACCCACTGAAAAATTAAAACCTTGCTTTAGACTGGTGCGTGTAAGCGAAATGAGATAGTCAGACACTCCAAACACTCAACCATGCTGAGTATGAGTCACTCGCTGAGCACACACATACAGCCATGTGCACACTCATACAGATGGCAAAGAGTGAGGATATTCATACACTTGGATATAGCCCTCCCTGTGTCTCCAAACTATGTTTCTATAGAACAGCAGAATAGACTGACTCATTTGATTATAAAGCTACTTCATATAATGAAGTAATATCAAGGGTTCCATCATTTTGGTGTCTCTTTCAGAAAATGTGTTGCTGTAATTTTATCTGGCTGTTTCTAAAGTGTGTAGGGGTTTAATAGGAAAATGATTCAAGAGTCACACTGTGAGGTCTGTATTAAGTTAAAATAGACATTTTATTTCTAAATCTGTCTATTCCTATATTAAAGACAAAAAACTATTTTAGGTGGGTGACAGTGAAATGTCAGAAATTATACAAATGTAGGCTGTAAATTCATATTACTCTATTGAGTTTATGGATAATTTCATTCCACTGAAAATTCAACTCTTCTGATTAAATAGGTGAGGATAGTTATTATTACTCTAGTCGTGACTTAAAATGAAAATTATTTTCTGTTTATGAAACATTTTTCACACAACTTAGATTATTGTTAAAAAGATGGTTCCAATTATGCAATGTGGCAACATTTTGGCTGAGATTTTACATTCACTGCTGCTTCCTGCATGAGTGGATGCAATTAAAGTCTTAGAAACTGTTCACACTGAACATCATTTTCTTTAACTGTAATGTTCATCGGTATTGCTCATATGAGTTTCCTCTTTCTTTATCAAATGAAAGGATACCACACTTCTGTTCAAAGCTGAATGTGGCAGCTTATAATAATCTGTATTTAGTGGAAATGCAACATTTAGAAAAATCCTGCGTTTTAAGGAAGCTTCACATTACGTTTTTCCCAGGCATCATTGTTGTGGGTTGCATCAGAATTAGACATTTTACTCACTGGCCTTCTGTCAAGCATTCTCCAACATGCTGTAAATAAAAGTGCAGATGGAATGAGAACACCTCATGGTAGTTAATATTTTTATAGTGTTAGCATCAGCGACTTCCTTGTGGTGGACTGGCAACAGGATGTACCCTGCCTCTATCTCGTTGACCTCTGGAGGCTTGCCCCCTGTGACCCTGAAAGGCTTATGTGGGTACAGAAGATGGGTGGACAGACAGATACAATGGAGGGATGGCATTAGACCTTTAATTCAATGTTATGGACACTAACAATCCCAAGTACAATTTCTTTGTTGCTATCTAGTCATGGTTTTGGTGTTGAACTAGATCACTGAGAAGTATGTCTCAAATGATGATCCAAAAAATATAATGAGTATAATGTGTATGGTAGTATTTTCTAAATGCCTTCTGCAGGAAGATCAACAGTTCTACATAATAGTCCATCTCAAAAAAAATCGGAATATTGCGTAAAAGTACAATATTTCTTGCAAGTCATTTCAGAAAGTGAAACGGTCATTTTACAGAGATTCATTACATAGAGTTAAATATTTCAAGCCTTTTTTTTTATTGCAATTTTAATGATTATGGCTTATAGGTAAAGAAAACCCAAAATTCATTGTCTCATAAAATTAGAATTTCACATTAGACCAATCAAAAATGAATGTTTTAGGCTCAGTCTATAGATTTTCTATGGGGTTAAAGGTCAGGGGAGTTTGCTGGCCAGTCAAGAACAGGAACACCATGGTCATTGAACCTTTGGCTTTTGGTACCTTTGGCAGTGTGGGCAGGTACCAAGTCCTGCTGGAAAACAAAATCAGCATCTCCATAAAGCTTGTCAGCAGAGGGAAACATAAAGAGCTCTAGAATTTCCTGGTAGATGGCCAACACCAGCAGATGACATGGCACCCCAAACCATCACTGATTGTGATAACTTCACTCTGGACTTCAAGCAACGTGGATTCTGTGCCTCTCCAGTCTTCTTCCAGACCCTGGGAACTTGATTTCCAAATGAAATGCAGAATTTACTTTCACCTAATAACAGGACTCCGGACGATTGCACAGCAGTCCATTTCCTTTTCTCTTTAGCCCAGGTGAGACGCCTCTGACGTTGTCTCTGGTTCAGGAGTAGCTTAACACGAGGAGTGCAACATTTGTAGTCTAGTATTTGTCTGTATCTGGTGGCTCTTCTGGAATTGATTTTACTTGATAGTCCTCTCAAGGCTGCAGTTCTCCCTGTTGCTGGTGCCCCTTTTCCTACCACACTTCTTTCTTCCACTCAATTTTCTGTTAATATGCTTGAACACAGAACTCTATGAACAACCAGCCTCTTCAGCAATGACCATTTGTGGCTTACCCTCCTTGTGAAAGGTCTCAATGACTACCTTCTGGACATCTGTCCAGTCAACAGTCTTCTCCATGCATGTGTAGCCTACTGACCCAGAGTGAGAGACCATTTAAAGGCTCAGGAAACCTTTGCAGGTGTTTTGAGTCAATTAGCTGATTATGGTGTGACACCATGAGTCTCCATTATCTTTTTCACCATCTTCTAATTTTCTGAGACATTAAATTTGGGGTTTTCATTATCAGTAAGCTATAATAGTCAAAATTACAAAAAACAAAGGCTTGGAATATATCACTATGTGTGACGATTCTATATGATATATGAGCTTCACTGTCTGAGATGACTGGAAAGAAATATTGCACTTTTATGTAATATTAATTTTATTTTAGTTTTACTAGTGGAAGTGCAGAGGGAGAGGAGGGTCTACTTTGGGAACCTCGGGGTCTCATTTTTGGTATTTGCAGATGATATGGTTATGTTGGCATTTTCAAATCATGATCGTCAGCCTGTTTGAAGCCAAGTGTGAAGTGGCTGGGATAAGAGTCAGGTTCTCTAAGTCTGAGACCCTGGTTCTCAACATTAAAGATGTCTTGCTCATGAGTGATGGCATGATGGAGCTGGAGATGAATAGATAGTTTAGAACCTCAACTGAAGTAATGCAAATATTGATTTGGTATGTTGTGGTAAAGACTGAGCTGAAACCAAAAAGCAAAATCAACTTACAGGCCTTATGTTTCAGCCCTAATCTGTGGTCCCAAGCTTTGGGTCATAACTGAATGAATGAGATCCAGGATCCAAGTGGCTGAAATGAGCTTTCTTTGGCCCCTTCTCCATTGTCAAGTCTTACTCTAACTGGTTAATGTCTGGTTTGGTTCCACCCCAGTTTGAAGCGTCTCCATTACGGTCTGTTCCTCGCTAGTGTGGCAGTGAATATGGACAGGAACGTGGGTGGGCCGTGGGTGCACAGGAGCTGTGGTCAACACTTTTTTATGGTGTTGTTTGTAGCGAGACCCAGCAATGGAAAACCTCAAGGTTGTGATTTTGATGGACTCAAATAAACCCAGATATTTCATTGCATCTAATAGAAATTCATTGCTGGGCTAAACATAATGAAAATAATTCAGATTACCTGATTATTTTTCTATACATACATAGCTATTGATAGCGGCACTTATTATTTTTAGATGTGGAACCTTTTAGATTTAGATAATGCAGTTGAAATATTTAAACCAATATCCACGCACGAACTTTATTTAAAGTAAAATTCCAAACAAAGAATAAAATGCACATCACACCAAACTAATGTTATGTAGTTCTGGAGTTTCACACCGGCCAGCACAGAACTGTAACTCCGAAAGATCGCTAACCAGAGCTGTGCCGTTTCTCGCTTCTTCATTGCACACCCATTCTTCAGAGAGACATGCTGCTTGCAGGGCTGTGAAATCATGGTCATTCAGTTTGCAGTGACGTAAATCACTGGCCAATCAACAAATGCAGTCTGCTGTCAATCAAATTGCTTGTGCACAATACATGGTTTGGCACCGCTTGTATTACCCCTGAAGTGGGTACAAAAAGTGGGGAAGAGCCACACAGAGCGGAAGATGTAGAGGTTGTGCTAATGGACATAAATCTGACCGGGATGGACTGGGGCAGAACCGGTTAAAGCCACTCTTGTGGAGAAGCAGCTTTTGTAGGGTGTCTGGACACAGCCTTTGGGATCAAGTGTGGAGCTCTGTTCTCTAGGGAGACCTCAGAATAGAGCTGCTGCTCCTCTGTATCAAAAAGAGTCAGTTTTGGTGTTTTCTGGAATCTGATCCACCAAAACTGCACGTCAGTAAGATGTGCCATCTCAGTTTCCTTCCTAAACCTTTTACCCCAGCCGCCAAATAAGCAAACGTAAACTAGCCAATTAAATTTTTGTTTAGGATGTACATGTGCCCACCCCCACAGACATACACAGATGTTCATGTGGGATGTTTAGACACAAAAGACAATTTTTAATTTCTTTTCCACAATTTTGTTAATAATAAAGGGGAAAATATAAAAAGTCAAATAATTATAAAACATTTTTCAAAAAAACTCAAAAGAAGAACCTCAAGGTACAAACAACTTGGACACCTGCAGCTTATAAACAAGTGCGGGCTATATGTAATTTTTTTTTTTTCTTTTCAAAGTTAGTAGTTGCGGCTCATATTCAGGTGTGCTCAATAGTCCAGTATGCTAGACAAGTAGTACTTTTCATATGTTTAAATTGCACACATTTACATTCAGTTAGGGCTAAGTGATATGGCCTAAAATTAAAATCATGATATATTGAGCAGTTCTCCTTGATAGCGATAAGATCACACACACTCACACACTTTAATGGACTTTAAAACTACAGCGTCTGCAAGTAAATGAGGAAAATGTGTACTTTTAGTTGTTAAGAGTCATTAAACAAATGATCACAACTGAGCAAATTTAGAAATATAATAGAAATACAAAATATTTTAACTTTCAACATCCTTGCTGAACCCAAAATGTTGCCAAAGGATTGATTACGCTTTTTTGGGGGGTGGGAGGGTTGAGCTGCTCCTCTTTCTCCTCGACCAAGATGCACTTACTTTTCAAAATAAAAACCCATGTCACATATCATCCACAGGGGTCATTGCTTAGGTTCACCAGGTGAGCGCCATGAGATGGGCGCTATGACACAGGAGGTCTCCAGGCTGCAGCCATACAGTCTTGCCTCAACCAGCTCTACCACGCTTCAACATTTGAAATTTCCCCCATTTTCTCAACCTCACCGTCTCTTTCACTTCTTGTTACAAACTGGATAGGGTGGAGTCACTTGACTCCAGACTGTATATGTAGTGCAGCGTTTTAAAGGGACATGAGCATAGCCTATCTATACACAGCCAAAAAGGATAAAAACGACCTTTCTCTTAATTTTTTTTAAAACATCAAAAATACCGTGAAAAATCGTCATAAATTTCAGTTTTGGTTACTTTTTGGTTTATCACCCAGCCCCAGATTCAGTAATTTACAATATGTCTTCTCACAAGTGCCATGAAGGTGAAGATAACTGTTCTAGCAGTTTAGTAAGAAAATCTTTTAAACTTCTTTGATAATAGGACTAAGTACAAATTGCACAGTTAAAGATTATGGATAGAAAAATTGTGGAAAGAACTTCCTGTGCTAGAAGAAGCAAAATTAGTCTGTAGTAGATTTTCAAACATAGGCAAAAACTTCCCTGCCTTTATAGCATTTTTTATCACAATTCATTATCATTGGAACCACAAACTAAACAGCCAGAAATAAGACTGTCTTGTGTACAGAGTTTTGTTCTCAGAGGAATAAGCAATGTCATGGTAGCTTAAAACCTTGCTTCTTGTTCCTATGTCAGTCTTTAGGTAAACAATAGTGACTTTTAACTTTAATTTTGGCAGTCATAGGTGATTTGTATGAGTAATGGCGATATGTGTTCCCTTTTTCTGGGATTAAACAAAAGTTCTGAATCATCTCGATGGGGTTCAGTGTGGATGCCAGGACTATTGCTTGAAAAACATTGCAGTTGTTGAACTTGTTTTGCACAAGCTGTAAAGATTACATTTCTGTTAGTATTGGTAATTTCCATCTACTGGCCATTTTATTAGAAACATGTTCCTCTTCCTGGGCTGAACCACCTTTTCCTCAGAACTCCTTTAATTCCCTATAGAATAAATTCACTGAGTTGGTGTTGGAGACACAAGAGTTGGTTGTGTACAAAAATCCCAAAAGATCCAAAGATTCAAAAGTATTCAGACCCGCTTGTCTGTCACAAAGTTAATCGCTAACAACCCACCCACCACCAACACCAACAACAAGATGACTAACATTGTTACAGATTTGTTTATTTAGGCATTGTTATATTTACATTTTTAATGACAGTATTTAATCATGTCCCAGTTTATATGAATAATGTAATGCAGAATAAATGTTATATTTTTTGTGTGTATATGCTCAGCAGTTTTCATTATTACATATTCTTGTTTTCCTACTGCCTTTAGGGCTTTCCATATCTGAGAGTTCTTTATGTCCCATACATTTCAGTAATGATTGAGTCCATTTGTGATGGATATGCAGAAAATGAGTGACTTCACTGGGCTGCTCACAGACCTCTAGATGGCACAACAAGGCAGAGGCAGAATTTATTGGAAAACCAGTTAGATAGAGAGCACTGGTGTGTTATTGTGAGGCTCAGCATTTCTCTAAAGCAAACCAGCTGTGAAATGTGAATTTACATTCACAGTAGGAACATAATTTGGAGTCAAAACCTCACAAATTTGGAAAATGTTAAGTTGTGTCAATGGCACTGTAATAATATTAAAGAAAAAATAATTTTAATCTGTGTCTGTAATAATGTAATGAGTCTGAAAACTGACCTTTTGCATGTTTTATTTACTAACTGACAGTGAAAAGTTATGAATCTGACTTCAGTCCAGTTTTAGTCATCTCAGGGACTACAGACATCATTAACTTCAATACAGCCCAGCTATTTGTTTCATAAAAGGATAGACAGAGTTTTGATAAAGAGAGAATAGGGAGTAGTTTTTAAACATCCTTCAGGTCTGTTTTGTGTCTGTCTGTCTCGTCTGTTTTGGAAGGAGTTCCTCATAAAAGTCAAACTGCCAAAAAACAGCACAGTCCTTCTAGGTACCATCATTACGAGATTTCAGTTCCTGTATCATATTGATTTGTCTTTAAATCATAGGTGATACCTCCTATAAGCGTTCATCATCAGGCTGTACTCACCACAACTTATTCAGTACTCCAATAAACAAATCAAATGTGAATCTCTGTTGGGCCTTTCTGGTGTAAGACCAGCTGAGATTCATTTAGTCACAAATGAATAATGAGATGAAATTTGAATAATGCAATTTTTTATCTGTGTAAAAAAAAAGGCAAAAGGAACTATGTTGTGAGAAGATTGGAATCACATTAGGACATTATAGACAGGAAGAGATGAAGAAGGAGAGAGCACAAAGTGAAAAAGAGATGGGGGAACCAGACAGCAGCAGTATGGAGGGCTCCGAAGCAATGATGTCACCTCATGCTGGTACTATTGGACTCAGAAAGAGATTAGCCATTTGATCTTTGCCCTTAATTTAGTTCCAGTTTGCTTCTTCCAGCTCATGCCGCAAGCTTATTGAGACACACGACATGTGGATCTTGTTCTGCTTTTCCTCTCCTGTCATATGCCTAATACCTCTACATAACTCTGCTCTTTCCACATGTCTTTTGCGATCACAATCAACGGTATCCCCCCCTCCTCCCTTGTTTATGTAACAGCTCCATCATTGCTCGAAACCAAGAATACACCCCAATGCGTCGATAAGCTCTTATTCAAAGAGATTGAATTATATGGAGATAAACGGTGTCCTTGAGCATGGGTGCAGATAACAGATTGGAGTGACACAGCTGACTCTCTTTGTTTTGTTAATTAAAGATGACCTCATCGCTAAAAATGGACGCTGTGCACCTCCTCGTCACGAGCTTCGCCATCAGCAGATTGCAGATTGCAGGCAGGGGGCCAAGGGCTTTCTGCAGTCCCCATTCCTTTTTGCTTCCTTTCCCATTTCGCCTCTTCGCACACACATTGTTAGTCTCTCTGCCTTCGCCACAGGTCTAGACTTCCCTGATATATTTTTTTTCTCCATCCAATCTTTCAATAATTATGATAATCCTTCACTGTTGCCAAAACCTCACTAATGGATGTGTGCTGGAATTATGAAATTATTACTGAGACAAGATAAGAACGTTGTCTCTTTTTATCTGTAATTTTTTATTACAGGGTATTCTGTTCAGATATAGTGAAAATTTATCTGGTTGGCACAAATTATGAGTCAATCAAATATGATGCTGGGCTAAAATCAATTTTCAATGTATTTCAGCATTATGGGATTGATTAGTCTCATTCTGATTTAGAGCATAGCAGGCTTTTAAAGAGGTAGAAATAAATATATAGCCATAATAAAATGGCTTGCATTATTATAAAGACAGGAACTATAATCCAGCTTGGGTTTACTGAAGGCTATTTGCATAATTCAATGGACTCATTTTGGTGTTTGTACAGGATCTTTGCCCCGACTGTTCACAACAGACAGGGGGGCAAAAAAGGGGGAAAAGTTTTTCAATTTATACTGGTATTAACACTGAGAAAGAAAAACGAATCTAGCTCTAGTCTTTTAAGTTATTGTATGTTTGTAACGGATAACATTATCAAGAATTTTTGGTCTTCAATACCAGTTCAAATAAATTAAAATTGTGCATCTAAAATTGTGTAGTGTTAAAAGATAAACACAGGATACTTTTTTTTTTCTTTTTGATAGTTCAATGTTGTTTGAGCATTATTCTAAACTGCTGGTTAGGAACTGTTTTTATCACCAGGGGGGTCCCTGCAGTGGTGCTTTTGGGACTCAGAGCTAGTGCAGCCTTTGGATGCCTCCCTCTGGTCCTGGTGGGGTCCGATTCTGTGGCTCCCCACCCCTGCTATTGAACTTTCTTAGTGGTTGAAGTTTCATGATTTGAAGTTTCAGTTGTGATCTCCCTTAACCAAAAAGCTCACAGGAAGATGCAACAACCAGAAACAGTATTTATTTATCTTCAAACATGTCACAACAAATTCCTAGATTGTAAGGGAAAACCATAAGTCAGCTCACTAACTAAAACTATGGGTGCAGTTGGTATAAAATCACAGACAGTAGGACAACAGGGTTTGGGAGTTGAATTTAGTCAGGGACTCTGATATTTATGATTAAAAAAAAAATACTTGCATTGGAACCCCAATCCTATCCTAAGTGTCAGATAAGCGTTCTATCTCTAATATCTAATATCAGTCAGCTTTCATGAATCACCACAAAGGAACTTTGTTGTGGGTCTTGACACAGACACACTGAGCTGAAAATTGTAAACAATAGGAGTCTAGGAGAACATCTGTCTCTTTTTTTACTGTGTAATGGATCATTGACCCACAAATAAATAAATAGACGCCTTATCTACATTTAAGACTAGGCTTAAAACTTTTGTTGTTTTTTTTTTTTTTTTTTTTTTCAAATAAAGCCTATAGTTAGAATGACTCAGGTTATCCTGGGCCATCTCTGTAGTTGCTGCTGTAGGCATAGGCTGTTGGAGGACAAACTAACCACTTTTCCTTGCCCTGCTACATTCTTCTCCTTCTCTCCAATTTTGTATTAGTTGCTGTTTTTAACTCTTTGTAGAAGCTGCGTCTGGTCTGGTGCTCTGTCTAGCTGTGACACCGTCCTGGGAGGCACTGGCTGAGCTACTGCTGCCAATAACTTAACATTCTCCTTCTATAGATGATGCACTTGGCCCTGTCTATCAGGGTTGAAACCTGTCTTTCTCCTAGACGATCACTGGCTGAGCTTTTCTTGCAGCTAATTGTATGTACTCTCGTTCATCCTATAGTCTTTAAAACTGCCTCAGAGCTTAGCTGTTAGAATGTGTTTCTCTCCATGATGAAGCCGCTAAAGGAGCTACTATTGCCATTAACGTCTTACTTTTCTCTAACATAGAAGGTACTTGTAGATCAGTGCTTCTGTTTCTTTTTCGTGTGTATGTTCTGCATTCACAAACCTTCAGTCAGACATGGCAGATGGCTGTTCAGAGTGAGCCAGGTTCTGCTGGAAGTTTCTTCCTGGAGGAGAGTTTATCCTCTCAGCCTAATATTTTGGTATTGACCCTAACCCTCGCAAGTCACTTGACCAAAACAATAAGCTGCTACTGGAATCTTTAAACTCTGCCAACATGGAGAGTGCATTGAGGAAAAAAACATATGTCACCTCTTTGGCTCATTAGAGCCATATGATTTTGCAATAGCAAAAATGTGGGCGGAATTGCGAAATTATTTGGAATTTAACAAGCAAAATGGAATCCACAATAATGGAATAATGGAATTGTACAGGATTCACTGATATCAGTGAGCAGGAAACTCTACAAAATAGTTCCTGTACCTATTGCTACCTGGTAAAACGGGGCTTGGGTCAGCTTAGTTCTCCTCTCCACACAGACAGAAAAAAGTGGTCAGTTATCGCGAAAAAAAACCTCACTGAAACAAGACGTCCTCCAAGAAAAGTGAAAAGACCCTAAGCCAGCCATAAGCGAGACAAAAGTATATTGAAGGTTTTGTTGCTTTGTGTACAAATAAAGATATTAATTTAGGAAGAAAATGAAAAAAAAAACCCTTTGCCCATCATTGGTGACACAATGCATCCGGCAGGGGGGGCTGCAGGAGCATGAGAGCTAAACACAAAAACCCTGATAGTCATGTATATCAGCGGATATCTGTGACAGACGAAAGACATAAAAAGGAACAGAGGTCCTGATCATTATAAAAGTGTGCACAAGTCTTTACTGATGCAAGTTTCTTTATGAGACATAATTTGTTGTAGATTTTCACCTCGAAGCATTTTAAAAGGGAGATTTTTTTGTAAATGTAAAAAATGTGAGATTCTTTGTTTTGCACATAATATTCACTTTAAAAAATGACAGGGAAATGCTCTTCAGCTTTAGTTTTACCCAAGAGAAAATTCCACTGTTGTGGAAGACATCCTGTCTGGTTCCAGTAGCAAAGAAAACTCATCTATCAGTCATCAACAACTATAGACCTGTTACCCTGACATCCCACATCATGAAGGTCTTGGGGAGACTCCTGCTGGCCCACCTGAGTAAGCAAACTGGTACATATCAGGACCCCTTGCAGTTTACTTATCGCCATGAAGTTGGAGTTGAAGGCGTGATTGTACACCTGCTTCAACAAACCCACTGTCACCTGGACAAAGCAGGCAGCACTGAGGATCATGTTCTTTGATTTTTCCAGTGCATTTAACACAATTCAACCTGATCTTCTTCGTCTGAAGCTCAACAATCACCTGGATCCATGACTACCTGACAAACAGACCACAGTTTGTGAGACTGAAGGACTGTGTGTCTAGCAAGGCGGTTAGCAGCACAGGAGGACCACAGGGGACTCTATTCTCACCTTTCCTCTTCACTCTGCACACTTAAGACTTCCAGCACAAGTCAGACTCCTGTCATCTACAGAAATACTCAGATGACTCTGTAAACAAAACAAACAAACAAACAAACAAACAAAAAATGCCCAGAAAAAAATACCCATCTTTAATAATACTCACCCGTGCGCGCTCAATTGTGGACGTGGCGATGTATAAACTTTATTTCATGTCACTGTCACTTTCAGAGATTATGTTTTCAACTCACCATCTCAATCACATTACTTTCTGCCTCAGAGAAATTGTTTTTTCCCCTCTTTCCCCCTGTTAATCATGAAATAAAATTGATCACCTGGCTCATTTAAATAAACACTGATATTTGACACTGGTGCTTTGCATTGACCATTTATGGTTAAATTTGGGTGTGTCAAGGGCAGAACCTGAGGCGGGGTCTTATGCACAATCTTTGAAGTACAGCTGTGATTTATAAAGGAAATTTGCATGCTGGTGTGGGTACACATGGTTTTAAATATCTGAATTTTTTTTGACGGTTTTGATCAATCAGTTTGAAAATTGGTGTTTGTACATATATATGGGGAATTTAAAGTTATCAAAATCCTGACTTTTTGTGCATATTGAAGGGGTGGGGCCAGGCCTCAAACTTTGACTACATGGCAGAAATATAAAAGTTGTTATAACTCCTACAAAGAAAGATACAGAGGCACAAAACCTGCTGTGATTAGTCCTCATCTGGTCCCTAACAAAACTCAATGCTCAACTGCTGAAATCACCCAAGCCCCACCCCCTGGGAACAGGAAATGTATTGTTTTATTTTGAAAGGTCCATATTTCACCCCCTTGACCCAATAAACATGAAACTGTGTCCAGTGACAGAGACAAGTTGGTGTGACTTGATGTCATATCATTTCATCTGCACCAAATTGAACAAGATGGATCTTAATTTAACCTCCAAAGGATATTTATGGAACTATTTGGTGGGCATGACCTAATTTCTTTACAGCACCCTCTACAAGTATTTAAAAAAATCATCCCCAAACTATGCTTTGACCAAGGATTATGACATTCAGTACATATATGTAACCCATCATCCATAGCCTACAGGAACTCGAAAATTCTGTTTGTTTTACACACAAGGTATCAGAGTGAACTCCTCCTACAGTTTTTGACTTACAGACTTCAAAATGACTCAGTACAATCTTAGGGCTTTTGAGATCAAAAGTTATCAAAAGCTTTTTGCTGCATAAAATCATTTGGGAGTGGCCAGGGCTCAAACTGACTTCTCACCATGAAACATCAAGGTCTAATAATTTCCCCACACAAGCAAGCTGTACCAAACTTTCTGTGTCATAACAGACCAGCACTCAATATATTTACATAATCATTTGGTAACATCACTTTAGCTCTGCCCCTTTGTATTAGTAAGTCTGTTGTTTTGCTGGCAAATGTCCTCTTTTTTCACTCTGAGTCATACAACTTTCAAGCTGTGTCTGATGACATAGCACAAGGTGATGTTGAATCCTACTGTGAGGAGTTACTGTTACCTGGAGCATGTGGGCGTGGCCAATTCCAATACCATTCCATTTGCATACGATTTAGTCTGAAATCACACATGCATTATCCATTTTGCACCAAAATGAATAAATGATCTTTGTCAACCCCTAAAGAGGCCATTTGGATTACATTGGAATTTGTCTCAACAGTGCCCCATATACTAATTCAACAGCTATATCTTCCTGATACATCATCCAATATGCACCAAATTTTGTGCGTATCATCAGGGACCATGTGTTGAGCCGTGGCTCAACACATTGGTGTGGCAGATTGATTACATCACTTTAGCTCCTCCCACTCAGAGAAGAAAGTCCAAGGTTTCTTTGGTGACTACTCCAGCTTCTAACTGTATATGAAATTGAAACAGTATCCACTAACAGTTAACTACACATGACACAAGCCTACAGGAAGTCCTTCACCATCGAATAGGAAGTGACAATAACTCCCATCTGGAAGGTCGAATTTTGACCAAAGTTCTAAGACTTGCCACTGGAAACGTGCTGAAGTGGACTGACAGAGATTTGGAAAGCTTGGCAAGTGCACCACCTAGTGATGGTGTGACGGCTTTACTGATGGCAGTGAGGTGGCAGTGCTGGAAATCCATGACACGCCCGGAGAGTCACTGAGCTGCAAGGGTCATTTGATGTTCCTTGTACCTTTAATATTTCTGTCTGTGTTAATCTGATCATCTGTTTGTAAACACAGGACAAATATAAATGCAAAGTCACCATCCAACTACTCTTCATCTGGGGAAGTCTGAACAGATACTTACCTTGTGTGGCAGTTAAAGGGAGTTTGTTTGGCAAAGGAAATCCCATTATTTAATTTCCCAAATGTAAGAACTCTGCTAAGATCACATTATATTCCTTTATAGGCTTAAATTGCAAGTAGTAACTATGGAATGTTGAGGCTTTTTAAAATATATATATCTATAAGCTTTATTTAGGTTAAAATAGACCGATTTCCATCCATTCATCCATCAATCATGTATACCATTTTGTCCATGTGGGTTCCCAGTTGGGGTGGGGTGGCGTGGGGGATGGGGCTGGTGCCTATCTCCAACAGTTATTGGGCGAGACACAGGGTACACCCTGGACAGGTCACTGGTTAGGCCCTTTTCCATCACTGGTTATTCACCAGCAGGATTTCACTTCCTAATTTTGCAATAAATTGCTTTCTTGAATATGAAAATTTTATTTTGTAGAGTATGTTTAGGTCTTATTTTGAAAATTCATCATGGTCGTCAGTTAAGTCTGGTTTAGTTCCATCAATTATGCAACTTACTTCCTATGCTAAAATCCCAATGTCCTGATTATCAGCCTTTAATGTCGGTAGTAAGTATGGCAAAGTGAGGATTTTATTTTGAAAATTTCAGTAAGCTTAATTTTAAAATGCCAAAGTAGTTCAATGTCTAGCAGGAGTTGAGTTCCAGCAGTAGTGTAAAGCCCAATGCTGCAATGATCTGCTGTGTGAAATATGAAAGATTTTATTTTGTACAGTATGTTTAGATCTTACTTAATCTAGCATAGTTGCTCCTTCAGGTTTAAATTTGTTCTATTAGTACTATAGAATTTTCTCAGGAATGTGCTGTGTACATCTTTAAGGTTTTATTTATGAGACTCTATAAACTTTATTTTGAAAGTCCCAGTGACTGAAACTGTGGAGCTCAACTCAGACTTACTTGGAACTTCACGCCTTTTATATTCATTATCAGACAAGTATATGACTATGGCTTTGACTTTAAATAGCATCTGTTACATAAAAAGCATGAATAATAAATCCAGTTTTATACTGCTGGCTTGAACTCCTTGTAGATTTAGGATCAATAGGAAGCATTATTATTGTTGCAGTGTGTCCTAAAAATCAAGAAGTTTGTTATGCTGTTGAGTTTAGCCAGCCTCTTGAAAATAAGAGAAGGCAGTATTCTGTTGTTATGATGATAAGGGAGCTCATCTCCACAGCTGTGTATCTGTGTGTGTGTTAGCAGTAGCAGCTGCATTTAATGTCTCTCCCTCAGTGAATCAGCAATTGTGAGACTCAGACAAAGGCACAGTAAAAGAGAAGACAAGAGAGATACATTGTGTGTCGCCTACTCTGATCATGGAAATCTCAGTAAGATGCATTCCAGAATCTGCTGGAATTTTTTTTTTACTTTTGTGCACTCTAAAGCAATTTGACAGAAAACTGTGAGGTGTAGAGTAATCTAATTAAGAGAACAATCTGTGAAGGTAGGCCCTCAGAACTACAACATGAACAAAAATGACAGTAGAGTGAATACAATCAATACAAACTGTAAATCCATAACAAGGAAACTATAACACAATTATCATAAAAGGTATAAAAAGTAATATAAGCTAAATTAATCCTTCATATGGATGGAAAAATACAGGTAGTCACATGGTGGAGTTAGGAGAAGGTGCTTATGATTCAAAACTTTGCCAAAATGTTGTGTGTGTGTGTGTGTGTGTGTGTGTGTGTGTGTGTGTGTGTGTGTGTGTGTATTGTGGAGTGCACACAGTGGTTTGACCACATTAAGGGAGACTGAAGAAAGATAAATAAGGATTCCAGTTTTGAGGTGTAGGTGATTAGGTACCTCCATTCATTGATATGGCAGGCCTAAACTAATAGTGATGATAGAACTGCCCATTGTTTCCATGTATAAAAAGCTTTCATTTCAAAGTTATATTAATTACTTTCAAAATTAAGCTTAAAAGAAAATGAAGATTTCTTTTTTTATCTTAAAGTGGGCAAGCAACAGGCTTTCCCTTCACAAGGCTAAACCAGTTAATGAAGGAAATATTTTCAAGGTAAGATGTTTGAAACACAATAATGTATTTTTGTTTTTGCTTTTTTAAATTGATAATAACTTTAGATGCTCTCATCTATAGGTGCTCCCTTGCCCAGAAAGTGCCATTTTTTTAAGTGCAGATCCAGGAAAAGTTTGAGCCACAGTAAAAAAAAAAAGTAGTTTAGTGCAGTTAAACTAGACCACACATGGGTCACATCAAAATGGTGGACCCAGGGGTTCATTAGTCTTTGACAAACCCCAACACCTGACCCAGTCTCTTGCTGTGCAGAAAGGGCAGGGGCTACAGAGCTAAGCACATTGTCATTTTCAGGTTGTTACACTCAAAGAGTCTTGGAGTTGTGGTGAGAACCATTGAATTGTACATCAAATGGAGTGTAAAACAAGAGTAGCATGTAGCTGATATATGTTATGAATTTTACAATAATTTGTTCTGGCAGATAAAATTAGGTTTTTACTGCTTTGTCAGTTTCATGACACTCTGATGTGTTTCTTGAAACTTTGTTTCAGCACTGAATTATCCTTTTAGCTTTAATATTGTCACTGTACTGGCTGCCTGTGATCTTGCAATACATATTAAACAATGACTCACCCTAAATCAAATTGCAGTGCCTTTCGAAAGTAGTCATACGGCTTTTCACATTTTGTACACCAATCACAAACTTCAACATTTTTGGGGGAGTGTTGGGATGGATCAACCCAAACTAGATCAAAATTATGGCAAGAAAAGGCTCCCTTGTGTCAATACTGATACCTTTTGCTGCAATGAAAGTATCAAGTCTTTTAGAGCATGTTTCTACCAACTTTGCACATCTAGAGATGAAGAAAATACATTTTAGTACAGATTCTTAGGTCTGAACTTTGTCTGGGCCATTATATCACATACAGTAAATGTGTCTTTATCCAAACCGTTACATTCTAGCTCTTGTTGTATCTGTAGGGTTGGGACACAATTTCTTGCACTGTTGCTGTGTACCCTACAGGGTTGTAGTAAACTGCAAATCGGACATATCATTTTCTTTCAACAGTGGCTTTCTCCTTCAAAATATTCTTAAAACTATTTATCCTTTTTGTGCTACTTCCCAGTTCAGTTCACTTCAGTTTATTTATATAGCACCGATTCACAACAAATGTCGTCTCGAGGCACTTTACAAGAAAAAAAAAAAATCAGTTCAATCATACATACATTCCAATTGATCCTAGTTATCAAACAGTACAGTAAGCTCAATTAATTATTCAAAGTACTTCAAAAAGTTTCTAAGGAAACCAGCAGATTGCATCAAATCATTGACTTGCAGCATTCACTCCTCCTGGATGAGCATGTAGCAACCACATGGCATTGTGTCATTGACTTTACAGCAATCCCTCATACCGAGCATGCATGTAGCAAAAGTGGAGAGGAGAAACCTCCAGCAGAACCTGGCTCAGTATGAGCATCCATCTTTCACGACCGCCTGGGGGTTTGAAAAGACCGAGCAGAATGGACAAGAAAAACAGATGAACTGATGTACGATTATTTTCAATGTTCATGAAAGTAAAAAGTTAATAGCAGGAGAAGGAGAATGATTAGTCGATGGCAGCATTTTCTCAGCTGAAGCCTTCCTTCAGGAAGGCATCACAGCCAAACAAAATGCCAGACCAGGTGTCGCTTCTATGGGGAGAAAAAGTAACTTAAAGAAAACAAAAAGTTAACAGTTTAAATAACAGCAAATAATGCAAATTGGAGAGCAGTAGAAGAGGAAAGTGAGAAAAAGTGGTCAGTTCGTCCTCCAGTAGCCTAAGCCTATGGCAGCATAGCTACAGAAATAGCTCAGGATAACCTAAGTCAGTCTAAGTATAAGCTTTATCAAAAAGGAAATTTTTAAGCCTAGTTTGAAAGTAGAGAGGGTGTCTGACCCACAGACTAAAACTCCCACAGGAGAGGAGCCTGATAACTAAAGGCCCTGCCTCCCATTCTACTTTTATAAATTCCAGGAACCACAAGTAAACCTGCAGTCTGAGAGCAAAGTGCTCTGTTAGGAACATGTGGAGCGATTCCTGATATATAATGGAGCTTGATTATTAAGGGCTTTATATGTGAGAAGGAAAATTTTAAATTCTATTCTGGATCTAACAGGGAGCCAATGAAGGAAAGCTAAAATAGGAGAAATACAATCTCTCTTTTTAATTTTCATCAGAACTCTTGCTGCAGCATTTTGGATCAGCTGAAGGCTTTTAACTACATTCTGTCATAAAGAATTACAGTAGTCCAGCCTTGAAGTAACAAATGCATGGACTAGATTTTCAGCATCACTCCTGGACAGAATATTTCTAATTTTGGCAATGTTCCGGGGATGAAAGAAGGTAATTCTAGAAACTTGTTTAATATTGGACTTAAATGACATATCCTGGTCAAAAATAACAAAGAGGTTCTTTACTCTATTAACTGAGGCCAGTCTAATGCCATCCAGATCAAATGATTGACAAAGCAGTGTCTCTTTCAGAGGTTCTTGTCTAAAAACAACCACTTGTCAGGTCAGAATTTAAAAGAAGAAAATTTATTGTCATCCAGGTTTTAATATCCTCAAGGGATGCCTGTAATCCACCTAATGAATTGGATTCATCAGGATTTATGGATAGATGTAGCTGAGTATTATCAGCTAAGCAATGAAAATTTATCCCATGGTCTCTGATGAGCTTTCCAATTGGAAACATATATGTATAGTAAAAAGAACTGGTCCAAGCACAGAGCATTGTGGTACTCCACAAGTAACCCTAGAGTGAGAAGGGTTACTTGGTTACAAACTGGAATCTGTCTGACAGATAAGATTTACACCAGCCTAGTGCTGTTCTTTTGATACCTACAACATGTGCAAGCCTTTCAAAGAGAATATTGTGGTCCACTGTATTAAAAGCAGCACTGAGATCTAGCAAAACCAGAACAGACACAAGTCCATGATCTCAGGCCGAGAGAATATCATTTGTAACTTTCACAAGTGCCGTTTCATGTTCAGTTATGCACAACTATTATTTGGAAAGAGTATGGGTAATGTTAGAAAACTCTAAGGTAGTGGCCTAATATTATTTTAAACCTTTTTAGTTAAAAGTATTTAAGAGGGTAAGAGTTCTCACAAACAACATGGTCTAAGTCATATTATTCATTAAATAATTCCTAAAAAGTTTGTTTTTTGAGCCCACTTGTACAAACCATGACTAATAGATTGTTGTTTTTATAAAGTGAGGATTCATTTAGCAAAGTAACAGTGTGTTTTTTTAAAACATTGATTATGTAATGGGCACTGGTTCCAATAAAATAACACATGGTTTCCAGTTTGCTGGGAAAATTCTAGATTTAGAGGGAACATAGCAGCTGCCAGGTTTGGAATTTTATTCCCATAGGAGCCACTGCAATAATGAACCATTTGGATTTGTTTTCTTATCTGTTCAACACAGTAGATACTGAAAAAATTTCAGCTCACTATCATATGCAGATGGAGTTACAGTTACAAATAATTGTTCAATGTTGTTAGTGATTAAAACTCAAAACTATATTTCTATCTTCAAAGGTGATACATGAAGCCTGACAGAACAGAAATCCTTTCCCTCAAGCATTTATGATAAATTAGTGGAGTTATTTATTTATTTACGTTTCTTTTTTTCCTTGAAATAACTCCTTTAAATCCTGATGAGAATGAGTGAATCTCAACATTCAATGATCACTGAATATTGTGACAATTTCTTGGAAACATAACCACTTTTGCGCCCCAGGGTGTTTTGAAGCCAGATTTTATGGATTCGATCTTGAAGGGGAAGTTTTATTTTCTAACAAGGAGTTATGTCAAGTACATATGAGCAACCAGCACAATACCTGCAGTAGACTATGGTCAGTGGCAATGGCTTTTCATAGGGGCAGTATGGTTTAAAAGGGCATCATCTCATCAAGGGTAGCAGGAGTAATGTGAAAAAGAGATATTTTAGTTACACCCAAAGTGACTTTTTTATTGCTTATTTGCACATAGAGCCAATGACAAATCACTTGTGTTGCACAGATACACCTGCTTGCAGTTGTGTAATTATCACAATTTTCTGTGATATTTAATATAACACACACACACACACACACACACACACACACACACACACACATATATATATATATATATATATATATATATATATATATATATATATATATATATAAGGATTTATATTGGGAGCCATGTGTTTACTTCAAACTTGCAGCTTATTGGCCAAAAGCAATAACAAAAGTGTGTGAATAACCAATAAAGCACAGTATGGTAATCATCTGTGAGTTTTCACCACACCCTGAAACGGCTCAGATTTACTCTGTAAACAAGCTGAATTTAAACATAAAGTTTACTATTTTTAAAACTTCTGAAACTTTAAAGCATGGACTGGTTTCTTCATAACTTCAACTAGTATATTTTGCATAAAAAACAAAAATCCCAATTTTCTCAGAAATTGGTGTTTTTTACTTTTTTTCAGTTTCTGCTCTGCTCACTTGTTTAAACTTTTCGTGTGATGTGTCATATATACTACTCTCTCACCAACCTCTCTTTTCCCAGGGCAGGGTGGGTGGCTCTTTATCTCAAGCTCGGGTCCTCTACCAGAGGCCTGGGAACATGAGGGCTCTTCCCAGTATCTTATCTGTTCCTAGGACAGCACTCTTCTGGACTGAGATGTGAAATATTTCACCAGGTATCTGTTGGAGACACTTCTCCAGTGTGTCACTGCCCAGAATGCTCCAATGACCATGGGTACTACAGTTGCCGTCACCTGCCAGCATCTTTCTACTTCTTCCCTGAGCCCTTTTTATTTCTCCAGTTTCTTGTGTTCCTTTTTCCTGATGTTTCCATCATTTGGGATAGCCACATCAATTACAATGGCTATCTTCTGCTGCTTATCAATGATCACAATGTCTGTTTGGTTGCCCATTACCATTTTGTCTGTTTGAATCTTCCAGATTTAAACAGACACAGGATCTTAGGACCTTAGCTCGATCATTCTCTTCCTCCTTGAGAGGTGATTCCCACTTTGACCTAGGGGTCTCCAGTTCGCATTCAGCAAAGATGTTTCTGTACAGTATACCAGCCACTTCATTATGGTATTCCATGTATTCCTTTCCTGCTGGTATCTTACCCTGCTGTGAGATGCTGGGTTTCAGGGCATCTTTGCATTTACTGCTCCTGGAATACTGGTAGCCTGGTATGGTAGATCTGGGCCTCTATGTTCTTGTGCTCAAGGCCTACTCCTCTGCTGCCATGGTCAGTGCCTCTGTACTGTCCTTCAGTTCGGTCATCTTTAGCCATTGGAAGGATTTGGACATATCAGCCACTTCAGCTATCTGTTGGTGATACATCCTATGCATGAGTCTTTCCTTCCATGATGGTTCCTTCAGCTCCTTCTTTCCCAGTTTCCATTGTCTGAGACATTCACTCAGCACTTCATCCCTTGGGGCCATCTTCCTGATGTATTCTTGGAGCTTGGATATTTCATCTTGGATGGTGGCTCTGATTCCGATCCCTAATACAGATGGTACAGTAACTTTAGAAATCAGTTCTCATCTGATAAAGTCTGCTAGTGCAAAGTGGGTTATATGGGCAGTTTTATCTTTTCCACACTTAAATTACTTGCCGATTTCTGAGTCCAGAAACATGGTTTGGAATATGTCCCCAATTTCATCATTTGCGCTGTACAAGTGGTGCTAGTTACCATGTGGAAAATCCAGAGAACTGACTGATAGCTGTCGTCTGTCTCAAGCCATGCACAACAGTAAAGGGTTTCTCGCTTTTTAAGTGCAACTCCACCCAATGTTCCCAGTTTTATGTTGTTTTTTTTGCATAAACAGCAGCAGGCTTCAAAGTTGGTGTTTGGAGCGGGTTTTAACCCAGCCATAAATTTGTTTCTTTGAGCCAAAGTGTTGTTGAATTTGCATTTTCCCAAGCTCCCATCAAGGACCATCAAGTGATGTGGACTTGACAATAACAAAAAAGCTGATTGGCTGGTTGTGTTTGGTGCGTTTGTAGTTGTGAACACAATCCATAAAGCACAATAAAGTGTCATGGACTTTTTTGATTTGAGGTAGCGTTACATGGCCACGAAAATTTAAGACATATTTAAAATGATTTAAGACTTTAATAAAATAATTTAGTAAAGTTAAGACCTAAAATTGTGATTTTCAAATTTTAAACTTGTTAAGGCCCCACAGAAACCCTGATAGAGTAACGTAGTTTACTGCCATGTAAAACAAAGTTCATATAAGGATACATTTCCTTTATCTAAATTTCACAAACCATAATAAAGGCTTTTACATTCAAAAAGTAAGAAGATGTAACAATATGCTAGGATTTGTACTGTCAAACTGCTGAAAAACTGTTAGGTAAGGCACAAACTACTAATATATACAAACAAATACAGTTAAAAGAAGAGCTGTATTGCTTTGAAGTTTTTCCACAATTGCTTTATACATCAGACCTGCTCACTACATCATTCTTTTCTTCCATTTCATTATACTAATGGACCATCTATGCTTCTCTCACTTGCATTGCCTTTTTGCTTCTTGTAGAGAGACATATAGGGAGGGATACCAGTCTGATGTCTTGCTGTCCAGAAGAATACTTTTATATTTCTTGTATCTTGAGGTGCATTTAAGGAATTGAAATATGATTTGTAATGATGAACATTGCTGAGGACAAGACATGAGGAAGCAAAAGTTAACTTAACGACAAACATCTGACGCATTCTTGCTCCCTATTCCATTTTACACAGGGACTGACAGAAATCTCCAACTTGAAATGTAGAACTGCCTCCCATAAGATAAGACCTAACATACCTTATTTTGAAGACAACAGTGTGCATGCAAAGTTTTTTTAAAAAAATTATGGATGCAAAGAAAGAGGTTTTGTATTATATTTCTACTCTTATACCTCGCAATGCTTTGGTCCACTATGTCTTATTCCCGACCTCCCACACACAGCTCTATTTATTTTTTCAGTTATTTTTCAAAGGCTATTTTAAAACAAAAAATGTTAGACATACAGTTGAATCCAGATATTTACTATGTATATACTATTTAAAAATACTCAACACATTTTTCCTCACTGTTTCACATTGAATCAAACTAACCTTTCGATCAGGGTTCCAGATCTGACTGATATAAAAAAAAAAAAAAATTCCCTTCTCACCCTCCACGGGTGGTCTTTCTCAACCTCTGAGCTCGGGTCCTCTACCAGAGGCCTGGGAGCTTGAGGGTTCTGCGTAGTATCTTGGCTGTGCCGAGAACTGCGCATTTCTGGACTGAGATGTCTGACGTTGTTCCTGGGATCTGTTTTAGCCACTGCTCCAGTTTGGGGGTGACTGCCCCAAGGGCCCCGATGACCACAGGCACCACTGTGGTCTTCACCTTCCAGGCCTTCTCCAGTTCCTCTCTGAGGCCCTGGTATTTCTCCAGTTTCTCGTGTTCCTTTTTCCTGATGTTGCAATCGCTTGGTATTGCTACATCCACCACAACGGCTTTCCTCTGTTGTTTATCCACCACCACGATGTCCGGTTGGTTCGCCATTACCATTTTGTCTGTCTGGATCTGGAAGTCCCACAGGATCTTAGCTCGGTCATTCTCCACCACCTTTGGGGGTGTGCCCCACTTAGATCTCGGGGCTTCCAGTCCATATCCTGCACAGATGTTTCTGTACACTATGCCCGCCACTTGGTTATGACGTTCCATGTACTCTTTCCCTGCCAGCATCTTGCACCCTGCTGTTATGTGTTGGACTGTCTCAGGGGCCTCCTTGCACAATCTACACCTTGGATCTTGTCTGGTGTGGTAGATCTGAGCCTCTATTGCTCTGGTGTTTAGGGCCTGTTCCTGTGCAGCCAGGATGAGTGCCTCTGTGCTGTCCTTGAGTCCAGCTTTTTCCAGCCATTGGTAGGATTTCCTGATATCAGCCACTTCAGTTATTTGTCGGTGGTACATCCCATGTAGGGGCTTATCCTCCCATGATGGTTCCTCCAGCACCTCATCCTCTGGTCCCCATTGTTTGAGACATTCGCTGAGCACATCGTCGGTTGAGGCTTTGACCTTGATGTATTTATGGATCTTGGATGTTTCATCCTGGACAGTGGCTCTCACACTCACTAGTCCTCTGCCTCCATCCTTACGGCTCGCGTATAGTCTCAGGATGCTGGATTTAGGGTGGAACCCTCCATGCATGGTTAGTAGTTTCCGAGTTTTAACATCCAGGGTCTTTATCTCTTCCTTTGGCCAGCTTATTATTCCTGCAGGGTATCTGATTACTGGCAAGGCATAGCTGTTTATCGCACGGATCTTGTTCTTGCCGTTGAGCTGGCTTCTCAGGACTTGCCTTACTCGTTGGAGGTATTTGGCCGTGGCTCCTTTCCTTGTGACCTCATCGAGGCTGCCATTTGCTTGTGGTATTCCCAGGTACTTGTAACTGTCCTCAATGTCTGCTATTGTTCCCTCTGGGAGTGAGACCCCTTCTGTGTGGATGACCTTCCCTCTCTGTGTAACCATCCGACCACACTTCTCTAGTCCGAATGACATCCCAATGTCAGTGCTGTAGATCCTGGTGGTGTGGATCAGTGAGTCGATGTCTCGTTTGCTCTTAGCGTACAGCTTGATGTCATCCATGTAGAGGAGGTGACTGATGGTGGCTCCGTTCTTGAGTCGGTATCCGTAGCCAGTCTTGTTGATGACTTGGCTGAGGGGGTTCAGACCTATGCAGAACAGCAGTGGGGACAGAGCGTCTCCTTGGTATATGCCACATTTGATGGACACTTGTGCAATTGGCTTGTAGTTGGCTTCAAGGGTGGTTTTCCACATCCCCATCGAGGCTGCAATGAAGGCTCTTAGAGTCCTGTTGATGTTGTACATCTCTAAGCATTCAATGATCCAAGTGTGTGGCATTGAGTCATAGGCTTTCTTGTAATCAATCCAAGCCGTGCACAGGTTGGTGTGTCGGGTTTTGCAGTCTCGGGCGACTGTTTGGTCTACCAGGAGTTGGTGTTTGGCTCCTCTGGTATTTATGCCGATGCCCTTCTGTGCTGTACTCATGTATTTATCCATGTGCCCACTTATCTTAGCTGCTATGATGCCTGACATGAGCTTCCATGTTGTAGAGAGACAGGTTATTGGCCGATAGTTGGATGGGATCGAACCCTTTGAGGGATCCTTCTGGATCAGGATTGTGCGCCCTTCAGTTAACCATTCAGGGTGAGTCCCACTTTGTAGCAGCTGGTTCATTTGAGCTGCCAGTCGCTCATGGAGGGCAGTGAGTTTCTTTAGCCAGTAGGCATGGATCATGTCAGGACCTGGTGCTGTCCAGTTTTTCATACCTGAGACTCTTTCTTGGACATCTGCCACTGTGATAGTTACTGGGGCTTGCTCAGGGAGGTTGCTGTGGTCATCTCGTAGAGAGATTAGCCACTGTGCATTGCTGTTGTGGGTCGCCTCCCTTTCCCATATGCCTTTCCAGTACTGTTGGGTCTCCAGCCTTGGTGGGTCTGCTCTGTTGTTATTACCCTGCCATTGAGAGTACACTTTAGCTGGTTGGGTGGAGAAGAGCCGGTTAATCCTCCTGGCTTCATTTTCTCTCGTGTACCTCTTTAGGCGACTGGCCAAGGCTTGGAGCCTTTGTTTGGCAGTTTCGAGCGCTTCAGGTATGGGCATCTGGCTGTACCGCTTGGGTACCGGTCTTTTGATTGCACCTCTTTGGAGCTCTGACAATTGGCTCACTTCCCTCCTTGTTACCTTGATTTTAGCCTCTAACCGTCTTTTCCATGGTGGGTATTGAATCTCATGGTTGCTCCTATAGCCGAGCATCTCAAGGATCACTGATGCTGAGTTGTACACCAGCTCATTGGTTTCCGTTATGGTGTTGGTAGGGATCGTTCTCAATGCTGCATTCACATCTTCAATGAGACTTTCTGATGGTACTTCACTCAGCCGTTGTAATTGGCATCGGGATTGCCTGGAGTTCATTCGGGCCACAATCCTACCTCTCAGGTCAGTTGCTGCCTCGTTCAGCTTTGATGGTTCGTTCATTATTGGGGCTGCATACCCAATCTGCGGGTGGGGAGTTGAAGCTAACTCCCCTCTGACCTGGCGTCCTGGCTCCCCCTTGCCGTAGCATTTGTGTTGTACCTCGTCTATCTCAAGTTGTGACAGCATTTGCCGTTTGCGGATGTTGGAACACTGAGCTACTAGTTGTTTGGCAGTTAGTGTTGAATGGGGATGTCGACGTAACCATTCCTCCCGCATTCTTTGCATGTAACCCCTCTGACTAGGGTTACTTGAGTAGTAGCATTCCAACAGATCCAAGTTTTCACCTCTCGCCCAATTCCGTCTTGTTCCAGTAACCCATTTTTCGTGAAGGTGCCCTGGTTCCCCAGCACCTGACGCAGACCTTGTTTGGCCGGGCGACGTCTGAGCCGGCATGGCGTGTATTCCTTTATCACTCATCATGAGGTAGGCAGTAGCGCGAAGGATCTTGCCTAAGGACCCACACTGGATATCTCAACCAAGCGACCCGGCCTGGATTCGAACCCCGGTCTCCCGGGTGAAGGTCGGGTGACTTACCCATTGAGCTACCCAGCCGCTCTTATATATATATATATATATATATATATATATATATATATATATATATATATATATATATATATATATATATATATATATATATATATATATATATATATATATATATACAACATTTTGGTTGTCCTTTATTATATTCCAACCAGATCCCATTGGGACTGCAACGCACTTCACTCTTTGAACACAATGAGACTTGAGTTTTTTTTGTGGCACTATGTCCTTTTAAATCATAATGTTGCACTGGGATTTCTGTTTTACAATACTGCGATATAGTGACATGATTAACCAATGACTAATCATTGAAGATGTCATGTTCGACAGATTCTAGACATTTTGAAATAAGTGAGCTCATGAGTGCAATAACATGGCATTTGATTAAAAGTTTTTGCTTTTCTGCCACACAATGATGACTGTTTTGAAAGAATTCTCCTCTGAACACTTTCTGAAAGTAAATATTGTGAAAAGCAGCCCGAATTTTAACAACCCGCCCAAAGCTGTTTTTTCTAGCCCAATGCGTTCAAAAGAAGCCCAAGTTGGGTGGAACCCTGCTCAATCTGGTAACACTGTTTTTAATATTTCAGGTTAGTTAGGATAATCCAAAATGGTTTCATTTTATTAAATGTCAGAATACTGAGAGAAAAATTTTTTTTCCACATTTTTTGAGAATTTCCCAGTTCATAAGTGTACATATACAAATATTGCTCTGCTTTTAAATTTGCTAAAGCCAAGATAATGTCATGTCTTTGAGAGCTTCTGATAGGTTAGCTCACAACATTTGAGTTAAATGGGGACACACCTTTGAATGTATTCTAAGGAAATACCTCAAGCACACTGCTTCCTTGTGTGACATGGGAAAATCAAAGAAAACTAGGCAAGAAATCAGAAAGAAAATACGGAGAATTGTGGACTACAAGTCTGGTTCATCCTTGGGTACTACTTGCAGATGCCTAATGGCAACAATTCTCTGAAAGTATAAACAACAAGGGAATGCCCTTTGATCACACTGATCAGAAAGGAAATAGGGTCTGTCCCAAGGATGAAGGCATTTTGATCGGAATGTGTGTGACAATCCCAAAACAAAAGCAGAAGACCTTATGAAGATGCTGACTAGAGCTGGTTTAAGAGTGTCATCAGACAGTACACAATAAAACAAACCACATACCAGCATTGGTTGAATGTGCACCTCAGAGAGCAGAAAGCCATTACTCCAAAATAACCTAAAATTTTAAATTGCAGTTTGCAAATTCACTCAGGGACAAACTGAAGTGTCTGGCCATAATGACCTTTGTTACATTTGGAGAGAAAAGGAGGAAACTTTCAGGCCTGAGAATACCAACTGTGAAGTATGAGAGTAGCAACATCATGTTGTGTGGGTATTTGGCTTCAGGAATTACTGTATGCTTTACAGCTTGGATGGCATCATCAGGAAAGAACATTAAGTGAAGATTTGGAAACCACCACCTTATGACTTAAGCACAATGTATAGATGGGCCCTTATGGGTCTTCAGAAGGGACAATGACCCTAAGCATACCTCAGAATTACTGTGGTTACAAAGTGGCTTAAGGACAACAAAAGCCCCTTCTCCATGGGCATGACTTTTACCAGTTCACTGGATGAGCGAAGGCGGTACAAGTGGAAGAGGACATACAGCGTCAACTGGACAATACGTAATAAACAAATATACCGAGAGATTTCAGATAAATTGTCCACCCAAGGGTACAGTGCGCCCTAGGTCAAAGTGAGCGTCGACCAAAACTCCTGCGCACTCATGGCCCACCCATGTTCCCACATTCCCACCCACATTCTTGCCCATATTCACACAAACATAATGAGGAACACACTGCCAATGGAGACACTCCCAACTTGGCTAGAACAGAACCGGAAATTAATGCTAAAGTAAGATTTAACAATGAAGAAGGGGCTAAAGTCAATATTTTGAAGTTGGCATAATAAAGCCCTTATCTCAGTCTCTAGAAAATTTGTGGGTGGAGCTGAAAGGTGTGTGCAAGCAAGGCCTATGAACCTGACTCAGTAATACCAGATCTGTCAGTAGGAGTGGGCCAAATTCCAGCAAACTCAGACCAAAGTCATGTAGACTTTCAAATGCAAAAATCATGTATATGAATGTCTGTATTTTAAAAGTTGGTTTTAAAAAAGTAATAAAGAAAAATCTCTTACCTGTTATTCTGGCATCTATCAGATTAAAATAATTTTGTCAATCCTAACTAGAACTAGGACAGGATGTAGAACAGGGGAAGTCTAATTTGTTTTAATGTGAGACAGAAAAAACTGTTGTGGATCTGCTTATGCAGTATCATTAAAAAAAAATTCAACTGTGTGTCTGTATTTAAACCTTTCATCATAATAAAGTACATTATTTCAGTGAAACTCTGTTTTTTTCCATCATAAATTGTAGACGTATTTTATAATTATTCTAGTGGTTTACTTTGTCTCAAAATTGTGATGTGTGTTTGTGACATGATTTGTGTCAGAACTTGGAATTGTCTGTTAACACTATTAAAGCTTAATTATCAAAAATAAGAGTGGTTTCATTGTTAGAAATGCCAAATGTTAGCTTCATCTAAGTTTTTCTTTGCTTTTTAAGGTTGCTATGTATTTAAAATTAAGTAATTATTAAATACCCTAAGGCAATGGTCTCTAATAAAATATCATGTGCTCAACTATGTGTTTAAATCATTGTACTGCTTGATACTTGTTTTGCACAGTGGTGCATGTAAATTTTCTTTGGTTACCATCCTGTACTCTTAGGAAGGCCCCTGATGCACGACATTGGTTTAAACTGTGGTGCATGAGAGCATTATAAAGTAAATTTCATTTTACAAAGCTTAATTAAAGTAACCATATGTGCTGGCAGGTTGCCCTGTCAGGCTAGACCAAGCAACTGTCTGTTTACATAATTTTAAAAAACTGGCAATTTATATGCAACTCAGTAGACACAATGCTTTTCACAGTTTGTTAATGTACCCATACTATTTATTTCATTTGGTTTTTATACCTTTATGTTTAAATACTTTCTTGCTTGTTCCTATGCTGTGGTGGCTTACTCTTAAATGTTAGTAAGTGCACATATCTGCACAAAGTTAAATGTGTATGTGTGCAAGAGAGAAAGGGAGGAAGGTGGTGTTGTGCAGACTCAGTGCACAGAGTGGAAGACTGAGTGCTGACAGTTTAACAGAGGAGGCCAACGCAGGTTTGGCAGCCCACAGGAAATATAAAGCTTGTGATTTGTTTGTTAATAAAAAGCTTATGTTTTGTTTGTTTAAAAACAGTGAACCGTGCTATTATCTTTACTAACAGAAGGTTGATTCAGGAAAGGAGGCCTAGTAAAATAAAAGGGGCTGTTTTGACTGCAAACTAATGTCATTGCCAAAGGCAGTTACACACACACACACACACACACACACACACACACACACACACACACACACACACACACACACACACACACACACATACATACAATAGAGCTGGGCGATAAAATGATAGACATGCAGATCTTGCGTGTTTTTTCTCAAACCAAGCTGGGTTTTTGCACGCAAGTCATTTGATTAGCAGTAGACTGACTGTTGATTGGCCCGTGGATTTACGTCACTGGATGAGCAAAGGCAGGGCATTTTTCCTCAATAGACATAAGAGAAAGGGTCAAAATAGACCTTTAAAAAAGCAATATTTAAGATGAGCTACAAAAAGGAGAAGTTTTGAAAATTTATATTTCAGTGCCTATCTTATGTATTTGACATCAACAAAAGAATATGTTCATTTCTGCGGTGTTCTCCTGTAATGCTTGAAGATTTTAGTTTATTTATCAAAAGCAGTTGTGTAATATTCAATGACAAGTTCAACTATTAAAAATAAATCTTTAAAATTAATAATAGCCTTCTAATATCTTCAAATCTCACTTAATGGTACCAGGGAACATTAAAGGTTGACAAAAATAATGATTTGTTTTTATATCGATATCAACTGATATGAAAGACCTGAATGTTCATGTGAGCGTGATGTTATATGCTGATTTGTAATTTTAGCGAACAATTTAGGGGAATAAAAAATGTAAAATGATTCCTATCAAAAATATACCTGGACTGTTGCTTTGATTCTTTCATGGATGTTTGAGGAACCCTTAAATCTCCCGTGACAGCCTTTCAGTGGTGCGTAAACACCTGGTCTCACAAAGCGCTGCCTATTTCCACAAAGCTCCTCCTTGGAGCTGCAGTCTCCAGTCGAGCTTCCACCTCACAGAGCACTCCCCCATGCTTTCTCCACACAGTACCACCAGACAAGCGGCAGCAGCAATTAGCAAACACCTGGTGGAACTGCACGTCTGCTGAGCTCATCATACGAGTTACTTCTCAGTCCAACACTCCTTAGAACAGCTGTAAACGGGATAATGGACGAACATTGTTGTGATGACCTTCTGAAGTCGTAGTGTCGGAAAGAGTAGGAGCTTCTTAAAGAGACAGAGGCCAATTTCAAGACAACAATGTCAAATTTCTTTTAAGTCATGTTTGATATATAAAGCATTTTTATAACTAAAAATAACATAGTTACTTCACTGTGCTATCAAATGGAACTATGTGCCTGGAAAATATGTGATACACCCCCCAACCCCCCTTAAGTTTTTATTGTTTATTTATATTTCTTGACATTTGATATTAAATGTACATATATACAATATGTTAGAAAAACACACAGGCTGTCGTAGGGTGTTGCTATTTCATGGGTTTTTTTTACTGCCCCTTTCCCACCTAATGTATTCCATGCTGAGCTGGGAGGAAGAATAATCCCTCCCATACCTACCCCACCCCTGCTTTCTTGTGTTTAGTTATGTGCTAATGTTCTTGAAAAGGGTATTCCTTGTTTTTGTAGCAAATTTAGGCCAGTGAAGGCCGGGAACTGTTGATTTTTCTGAGCCAACACAACCTTTTGAGAAATCCTATATGACATTGGTCTTTAAAATAAACATGACTGGACTCTGTTTGTGACTACAGAATAGTTACAAAGCCTGAGTTTATTTGAATCAGAGTGGTTTCCTCTGTACACTGTCTGTCAGTCCAACTCGTCACATTCCTGTGATTTGCTATTATTTGTTCTTTATTCTGCTTATTTTAGCTTCAGCAGGCATTTGTCATGAGGTTTTTATCACAATGTAAGCTGCAGAACACAAAATAGCTTTTTCCGTAATAGAATTTCAAGAGGCTTAATTTTTGCCAGCTGTGAGCTGTTTTGGCTTTGGTATCTACAGAAATGTTGACGGACCACAGGCCTGCCCTTGTGGAACCCCTTTAACGGGTAAAACTTTAAATGCTGTACTTCTGGGTGGGTTGAAAACGTTATTCTGGAGTTAATGAATAGGACTTTGATTATCATTAGCAAATTCCTATACGCACGTGCTTATAAGCAACCAGCTTGGGTGCAGTCAAATTTTAAAGTCCTCAGTGGAAGTGAGCAAACAACCACAAATGCAGCCATACGTGTTGGCCAGTATGTGTGCCAATGCCTTGTAAAAAAAAAAAAAAAAAAACACTTACAGTTTAGCAGTGGAGTTGTTTTGCATCTGTGAGCACATTCGACTCATCATCCCAGTTTGCTTTACATTCAAGCTACCCCTTCTCATTTCTCATGGTTTTTGATCACAAATAAAAGCATTTATGCTTATCTTATCAATGCTGGCTAAAACACAGGATTGTTTTTGGTGATTATTAAATAAATCCTTCTTTAAACTGAATGACTATAAATAACAAACTTTCTAGTAGTTAGTTCTACTTTGTCCAAAGTGAGAAACTCTTAAGTTTCCCCATATTTATTTATTATTTAGTGTCAAGTGTTTCCAAACAATAGCTCATGGACTTAGTAGACTTCCTGAAGATATTTGAAATACTTTATTTATACATTTGTTGCTTGTTCCACTCACTTTCATTTCAGTTTCTATTACCCACCTCATATTGCTACAAATCAGCCTCGTATCCATGTGGTCTATGACAAAATGCAGCTTTTGTACTGTAGCTCTCAAAAGTGTACATACCCCTGTTAAAGTGCAAGCTTTTTGATGTAAAAAAGAGACCATGAGGTAGTATTTATCCCATACAATTTAACTGAAATTCAAACAAATCTTTTAGAAGGAAAAAAAATTATGTTGCAACAACCTGATCACCTAAGTGTGCACACATTTCAACCAATATTTTGTGGGCACACTTTTTGACTTAATTATGGCATTCGGTCTTCTTTTGTTGGGGTCAATCAGTATCTCACAGATTTTTGGTTTGCTTTAGTTTGAATTCTGAAACTTCCCTTTTCCATGTTTTTTTGTTTTTTTTGTTGTTTTTTTTTTTTTTTTTGGGGGGGGGGGGATGTGGACCAACTATGATGCAGAAAAATGAAATTCCTCTTCATCCCAAACTTTCTAAAAAAAAAAAAAAAAAAAAAAAAAAAAATTAAAAAAAGCAAGTGTATTTGGAATCTTTCAGAAGTTTAGTTACAGCTGAAGAGAAGAAACTATTGAATATGGTGCCATTATTTTTAAATCTTTTGCAGTGTCAAGTATTACACATTTTACCACAAAGTTTTGGGGGATTTTACCCAGACCTGGATGTTATCTATATCATTTATTTTGTATTATCTGGAATACTGATTCAGATCTCAGCAAAACAATAGAACAGACACGTCTAACTTTTGCTTAGTTTAGTTTTTAAGAAAACTTGCATTCTGAATAATATCCCTTTTTGATCTATACTGAGCCAGATTCACAGATAACACATAAACATTTGATAAAAAAAGGTTATATAACTGCTTCCAAACTTTTATCATATGCAGTAATAAAATAAAATAAAATAAGGTGTGCATTCTGCTATAAAAGCTGATTACCTGTTGCTAAAATATGTTAAAAAATGTAATAAACAGAAACAGTGGAAGGAAAGAATATCCATATTAAACACAACAGAAGGTTTGCTTAATCATTTCATCTTCTCTTAGTCCTGTTGCTGGAAAAGGAGACATCACAAAAAGACAAAAGATGAAGGAGAATGTGACTGAAATACACGAAAAACTGTTTACCAGCTAAAGCAGGTACCACCTTATTATAAGGATGATCAGTCAGAACAACAAGGTTTATTGTGTCATATATCATTGACGGGATAAATGTGCAGCAGAGAGAATAAATTACCAGTAATCATCTGCTGGTAAATGTGCATCCTGACCTGCAACACTATTATTGTTTGTCATTGTCTGTGTCAGCCATATAAGACTAGTTGTGTGGACTACTTACCTTTCAGATTTTTGCACTGCAGTTGAAATAGTGCAGACTAATACATGGTTTTAATTATGTACTGTCTGGAACAGGGACTATGTGTTCCTGCATTGTAATAGCACAGCCATCGCTATTACCAGTCAGAACCTAAAAATTACATCTAAAAATTAAAATTTCTGGAACAAAAGGAGAGAGATCCTTCTGTGGGCAGGAAGGATCTCCTGCCCACAGCCATCAATATCTACAACAACCCTTTGAAGAATCTTAACCCTAATCCCTAACCCTCTGCAGTGGTTGGGTGTATCAGATATGGACAGAAGCTGAGTACAGAGAGATGGTGGACCGCTTTGTGGAATGGTGTGGAAACAATCATCCTATCTTGAATGTGTACAAAACAAAGGAGATGATTGTAGATTTCAGGAGAAACAGGGTTAGATCACACCCTGTTTCCATCATGGGAGAAGAAGAGGAGGTGGTTGAGAAATATAAATACCTCTGTGTTCATCTAGACAACAGACTTGACTGGAGACTCAACGGTGAAGCCGTCTACAAGTAGGGACAGAGCAGACTGTATTTCTTGAGGAAGCTAAGATCCTTCAGGCTTTGCTGCAAAATGTTGCAGATCTTCTATAAGTCTGTTGAGAGTGCCATCTCCTCTGCCATCATCTGTTAGGGTAGCAGCATCAGAGCCAGGGACCTAAAAAGACTCAATAATCTGTTAAAGAAGCCTGGTTCTGTTGTGGGGACGACTATGGAACCTCTGGAGATGATTATGCAAAGAAGATTTTGCATAAATTTTTTAAAAATTATGGCCATCCTCTTCATGAGACTGTCATTGGAAAACAGTCTCTTCAGTCAGAGGCTTCTTCAGACTGGTTATAAAACCAACCGCTACAAGAGATCTTTCCTGCCTACAGCCATTACAATCTATAATAACTCCTTAATAAACCAAGTTATATCAACATTTAATTTCTCTTTGGGATAAATAAAGTATTTTTGAACTTGAATTGAATTTGAAATCATTGGAGTTTAAACATTTAATTTCCTTTTGGGATCAATAAAGTATTTTTGAATTGAATTGTGAGATCATTAGCCAACAAGCTGGATGTACTTCAAGCCCTGACAAGGACTCAGCAAGATTATTGGGAATGCAGTAATATGTGTTTTATGGAGACATTGCTGCAGGACCATATCCCTGACTCAAACATCTCTTACTTCCTGACTATACAAGCAGACAGAGATTTAAAGAGCAGCTAGAAAAGTAAAGGAAGTGGATTAGCAGTGCTTGTCAACAACATATGATGTCATCCAGGACATGTTACAATAAATTGTTGTCTCTGCAGTCTCTTGGCAGTAAGTTCACATTATTTACCAAGAGAATTCACTAGTGTTATTTTGGCAACAGCTTACATTCCACCATTATCTGTTGCCATCAGTTGTGAAGTCATCAATTCCTTTGTTGCTAAGCTACAGACACAACACCAGTTATCGCCAGTTTGTGGCGATAACTGGTGATTTTAATCATGCCTCACTCTCTGCTGCACTGCCAATGTTTCAACAGTTTGTCAGCGGCTTTACCAGAGAAAACAAGACATTGGATTTATTTTATACAAATGTCACGGATTCATATATCTCCAAAGCAAGACCTCCTCTGGGTAAATCAGATCAAAACCTTTTTCTTTCAGCTCAGAATGTAAATGCCTTGTTCAGATCAACATGTAACGAAAAGGAGCTGAAGAAGCCCTGCAGGGTTGTTTTGAGGCTATAGACAAGATCGCTCTTTGGCAGCCACATGGAAAGGACTGAGTGTGACTGAATGTGTGACCAACTATATAAACTTCTGTGTGGACAACACCATCCCCACCAGAACAGTGAGACTCTTCTCTAACAACAAACTTTAGATCATTAGTGATCTGAAGGAACTGCTAAACAAGAAAAAAAAGCCTCCAGGAAGGAAGACAGGAAATTATTGAGGTGTATATAGAAGCAGCTCAAAGTCAAGATTAGAGATGTGTCATCAGGGATGAAGAAGAGCTCAGGCTTCAAGCAAAAAGAGGATAAGATAGATAGAAATCTGGACAAAGCAAATGAACTGAACACATTCTTCAGTTCAGGAGCAAGCTCATCATCCTCCCCTCCTGCCCCCAACCGAACAGTAATCCCACCCTCCTTTGACCAACAGCTTTCCTGTCAAACCTCAGATGTTTTATCTTCCACCTCAGTCACGGGCTGTTCTACAAGTTTGTCCTCAACCAAATCAGAAGATGCTGCTGCTCCCTTTCCTTCCCCTTCCCTTGTGTCTGTATCTAGAAGTCAGGTGAAGAGGCAACTGGAGAGACTGAACCAGAACAAGGCTACAGGTCCAGATGGTGTCAGCCTCAGAGTCCTGAAGGCCTGTACAGAGCAGCTCTGTGGGATTCTGCAACACCTCTTTAACCTTAGCTTGACCCAAGTGAAGTTTCCTGTGTTGTGAAAGACATCCTGCCTTATTTCGGTACCAAAGAAAACTCATCCATCAGTCATCAACGGCTGTAGATCTGTTGCCCTGACATTCCACATCATGAAGGTCCTGGAGAGACTCCTGTTGGCCCACCCGAGTAAGAAAATAAGCACATATCAGAACCCTGTGCAGTTTGCTTACTCACTCTTTTCTGCTTTTCAGTTTTACATGCAGAACAATTATATAAACTGTTGGGTAAAAGAAATGTAAAAAAAATAAATAAATAAAATAAAATATAATTTGTGTATTTTGAATAGTTGCTTGCAATACAATTTTAGAAATTTAAAAAATATAGCTAGAATTTGTACAATTAACTTACAAATGATTCTACTTTGATCTAAAATATTCAAGATTGTTTCCCATCAAAATTGTTTGTTTGAAAAGTTTCCTTGAAAAAAAAATTAGTGCGAACAATTTGGTCCTTGTTCACATATACATAAACACCACAATAAATAAGAGAGTTCAGCACCACTAATATTAATTGCTTCTGATATTTTTCAGTTAACTCTTAATGGAGCAAATTAAACACTAAGTTGGTCAGTCATGGCCTCTGCTAAAGGAAATAAGGTAAACAACTGCTATCAACACTTTTATTCCAGTTGAACAGTGTGAATCATACTTTAGTTATGGGACAATGAGATGCTTTATCCTTCTCCCCTTTATCTTCAAATGTGAAATTCTGCTCAAGAAATTTCAATGCAAAACAAGGTCAGAGTATCATGGACAGCATTTTGTGTTGTCTGTTTATTATAATTAATAATTCTGTTACTTTTTATTGTATTTTTTTATGTTGTGTCTTTAATCCTTGGGTATGACAGTGAAGTATGTAATTAGGTTTAGTCATACAGATCTGAAAAAAATATTAAAGATTTTTTAAATAACCCAACTTTGCTACCATGTCAGCCACTCCATGGGTTCACCAGACATTAAATATTTACTGATGCAGACAGAGCATCAGCATAGTGTAGTATTAGATTGAGCAACATAACTATTTGGTTATTGCCATGATATTTGCGTAGCACTCACATCAATTTTGTAGCAGTGACACATATATGCAGTACGTATGGCTTTACCAAGTAGTAATGCTCATGTCACAGAATTTTAGAAAAATCAGTGGCAACCCTGAAACAGTTTGAGATCAAATTTTGGATGCTGCAGTGAAAGATATATAGAAAGGTGATGCTGGAACACTATTTACCTAAAGCTGAATATCTTCATACACTACACACACACACACACACACACACACACACACACACACACATATATATATATATATATATATATATATATATATATATATATATATATATATATATATATATATATATATATATATATATATATGTACTTGTGAATACAAAAAAGGCAAACATCTTTTCTAAGAATTCTGCAAAGTTTAATATCTGTTTAAATAAATCCACCTTCTGAATCCAGTTTGAGAAAGTGAATTCTTTGAAAGAGCAACCCCGCCACAACGTTGGAATGTGTTCGGGGGCAACCTCGTATACACAAAGCTCTTTCTGTAAAAAGGTCAACTCATTCATTTGTGCAGCTCTTTTTCCCTTCCTTTTGCAACCTTTTCTTACCATCCCCTTGTGCCCTACCAGCCAGACTTACTCCCTGTGTTTATAAGTTGGCCCATGTATCATAAGCTAAAGCGAAGCTGCCCTTTACCTCATGTAGAAATAGCTGGAAATCCAACCATTTGAGTACTTTTAAACTATTTTGACGGGTCTCTCTTTTTTCCACCACCCCTGTGAGCACTGGAAACTGGTGTTGTGAGCGTCTGTGTCTGAATGAACAACTGTTCGTCACTCGCCTTTCCTGTAAGCTGACAAGAAAAATATTTCACAAGTTATGCAGCACTGTTTTGTGAGACACCAGTGTGCTTGGTGAAATGTCATTGTAACAGCACTGTGTATGTGTCTGTAAATGAAAGAAATCTTGTTTTTTTTCAGATTCTATAATGTTATGTGCAGGGGTTTCATGTCATGTTTAATTTAGCCTTGGGTTTGCTGCTGCTTATATAGCTCCCACAGGACCAAGGTGAGGTGAAACATTCAAAAACAGAGTGAAATGGTACAATTAATGTGAAGGAAACAGCTACTAGACTAAACATAAAATAACTCTTGTGTCTGCTTGTGTCTTGTGTCTTCTTGTAAATGCAAAAAACTGGTGTGGTCATAGAAAACAAAATATTTTTAAAAACTGATTAAACAATATGGGGCAAGTCAAGAAGCTTGTTGGTACATTTTTGAAACTGTATTCATTCTTCATTTGAAATGGTTTTTTTCTAATCCTATTTCTCTACCAGGTGAGGTCCTGAGCTTGATGGATGATGTGTTCTCTGGTTTGAGCTCATCTTGTGTTGTTGCGGGTAAAAGGACTGGAGACCATGCCCAGTCTGTGGTGTATTCGGTTGTCTTCAAGTGCCTGGAACCTGACAGTCTCTATAAGTAAGTCTGCACATGCCCTTTGGCTTTGACAAATAACACTGACACATTCAGCTGTAATAATGTTCATTATCTCCCCTTTGAGTCAGATCGCAGAAAATTGTACAAAAAAAACAAAAAAAAACAAAACACACTTTTAGGGAAGAAAGAAAAAGATGGAAGAGAAACAAAGGAAAGAAAGAAAGGAAAAGCATTTTGCTTACATCCACTGTCATTTTTTTAGTAGAACATTACTGTAAGCTTGATTTTAATGTTTTGATGTTGCATAGTAATTCAATCTTTTTATTAGAGGGTTGTATGACAATGAAGAGACCTAACAGTATGAACGGGTCACTGTGGGATTCTCATGAAATGACAACCTTCAGTAAAAATAACACAGTTTCATGGTATCATAGTAATTTATTCAAGTATGTAACACAGAAATGTGCACACTACTTATATTGGTTTTATTCAAAACAAAAAAGAAAAACTGTTCCCTGCTCTTGCTAAAATAGTATACCATAATAATTATTACATTAAATATAATTTTCTGTCACATTTGTTTGTTATTTATTATTTTCATACACAAAATTAAACATAAATGTAGAACACATTTAGGTGCTTATTATCCTCCTGTGCTGTTCTGCTCTTTTTAGAGTAACAAACATACAACAAAACTTTCTTTACCATATACAAAGTGTTGTTATTTACTTGTTGGCATAGCACACATATCTAGTGTAGTCAGCCTGTTTGCTAAGTTTGACTAGCTGCAGCCAGGTGCTTTGCAAACAACCGTGTCATTGCAGATGGTGGAGGGTTTAGCACAGCAGTAGTCTATGCACCACACAGGTGGAGAAAGATACGGTTAATTCAACAAATTTTCTGCCAACTCATTAATAACTTTAAAATATAGAAATAGTAGTACAAAAAAATTGTGGCTTTAAATCCAAAATCTTTTCAAATATTGGTATGCCTTGATGCTCACAAAAACTCAATTTTTACATATACTGTCTAAAAATACTTGTATCCCCATCAGTGTCTGACCTTAAATAGGACCAAACCTTTTCCTGTTGTAGGACTGTTAGGATTATCAAATATATTTCTATTTGCTAGATGCCAGAACAGTTAAGTATGTGGTAGAATTGCCTTTTCAACAGTATGACTTGGATTATCTGCCGTGAGTGTCTCAGAGATTGGTCTGTGACTGGCTGGAAACACTATCAAGGTGTACTCTGCTCCTATTGACCACTGGAGATATGCATCACCAGCAGCCCTATAACCCATAACAAGATTAGACAGGTATAGAATCTGTATGGATTACTTTGTGTCAATATTGCCAAACTTACCTAAACAACCAAAAGGAAGTGCCACTAATACCACCTCCTTTCCTGGTTGTCTACTCTTCCTTCTGCAAATGTTTTTTTTTTTTCAAAAGAGTGAATTTCCTTACCTTCTTCTGACTAACAGCTGGGTTGAGTTAAGCAGGAAAGCATACTTAGTCTGAACGTGGTCGATGCTTCCGTTCTTTTATGTTCTCTTTAGTCAGAGGTTTTAGTGAATACAGAAGGGTCCTTGTTAAAAGGCAGTGTTTCTTACATTCAAAAAACAAACTAACCACAGCATGTAATGCCTTCATAACAGGCTACAGTAGGTTGTTACTGTGCTATTACAGTGGCACACATCATGTATTTACTAATATAATGTTACAGAGTAAGTCTTAAAGAGTTGGACATACAAAACAAAACAAAAAAAAACATGTACAGAGTGGTGAAAAGAAAAGAACCTTCTCGACACAATTATGAATGCTCTAATTTAGATTTTTGGTTTCATATATACCTCAGTAAGCAACAATGTTTTGCTAAATGAAAAACTTTCTTTTTTCATTATTTGAGTTTTATTAATTTACTTAGGAGGAGGATTAACACAAGGAGGACTAAAACACCAGATCTGAATCTCATGAGACAACATTAAAATGATGTAAATCAACTTGTTAAAAAAGAATTGGGAAAAAGTAGGGATAGAAGGGAGAAATTCAGGAGGAAACTGAAAAGTGACGGACACATTTAAGCCAAGCTTGTTTTTGCTATGATGATTTACAAAGTAATTAAAGATGACAGTCCATCAGCTGCAGTCAGCTGAAAAAAGCTGTAATCAGCAAATATCTAAGCCTTTGTCTGTTTTAGGAGCCCTGTGCACTATGATGTACTTTAGACAGCACCACAAAGCTCAAGAATTATCATAAGGCTGATACAGCAAGTTTATAAATCACTGTCAACAAGAACTAAGAGCACACTGTAGTAATCATTTTTCATCTTTATGTTTATCAGACAAGGATATGCTACTTAGTGGGGTCAATATAGACTTTTGGTTGGGCACTGATTTCCCTTTCTCTTGAGCACTATTTGTCCCCAGTATGTCCTGAAATTAAGTTGAAGTACCAACAACTATGAGGGAAGCAGACAAGACCCAGATGTTGTTGTGGCTGTCACTGGACACATGAAACACACTTGCATCTCAACTTTGCATGTCTTCTCAGGTTTTGTTTCACAGTGCCTTACTGCATTGTGGCCTTGGTTTGTTTTGAAACAGTTTCAATGTCTTTACGCAAGAAACAGCCACAACTGAAATCTTTAGGAAACCATAATCATGTACACTAGAGCTCATTCTGTTCCCCTATCAAACACTGCAATGAAAATCACAACTTTTGTGTAGCAAAAGGCCTTTCTGCTGCATGTAAAGTGTAAAGCTGACAGGAATTCTATAAAGTTGCCTTTCATCCCATTCCTTTTAGATTTACATGTGTAAATGCCATTAGCCAGTATATATCCCAGTATGCACAGTACATGGCAGGGCAGGACTGTGACCAAAGAATGGCCCTGGCAATTTTGGCCATGTTGGCCCACCATGATTATTTCTACGATATGCAAAGGGACATGACATACCAGAGGATATATGTGTACGTTGCGTTGTTTCAAAAATTAAAATAAAGCGTAGAAGCCTACAAGGAAGAGAGTAACCACATTAAAAAACTGATACATTTCACTACTTAGAGATTTTCTTCTTGTGAGAGATGGCCACAGTATCACAATTCTCATCTTGAAGTGAAAGTGGATGTCAAAGAAACACTGCTCGAGATGTCTTCAGTGTCTTCAGTGTTTTCTGGAATATGCTGTTTTTACAAATACACAATTATACCCATAGTAAGACCATATAAAAATAAAGAACTCCTCATCAAAGTGGTGTCTTAAAGTATGAATAACAGAGAGAGAACAGTGTCTGACTGCATGCAAATTCCCCCACCATCCCCTCACTCTCACTCACAGACAACAACAACCCTCCTCCCTACATGAAATGTCTCTACATTTCACCTACTTCTTACCAGGTAGACAGTAGCTAATCTGACCTCTTGCTCAATCTTGTCTCTCTCGCTATTCTCTTCCAATGAATCCCCCTAATTCTGTCTCCTTCTCTGGCTCTCAATGTGCCACGCAGTCGAACTTGTGATGCCAATAGCAAACATATTGGTTATTTTGGCGCATTTGCTCTACCCACTTTTTAGCAGGCTTTTTAGCCCTTATTCTCACAGCTTTTCTGCAAACCCCCCCACTCCCTCTTCACACACACACACACACACACACACACACACACACACACACACACACACACACACACACACACACACACACACACACACTTTTGCGCTTTTGTGGTGTGTTCATTGCCACTCACTTCTCTCCAACTCCAGTCTGCTCTAACGGCAAAATCTGATAACTTTGCTCAAAGGAAAGGGGAGGGGCAGACCGAAGAGGGCTAAAATATTTCATTAGATTATCCCAATGTCCTTCAAGAAAATAAACCAATAGACCATTGTGGTGGACAAAAATTATTTCTAATATATATTTTTTTTTGGGGGGGTAAAATTATGACAGCCCCGGGCCGGCCCATAAATGCGTTGCCTGGTATGCCACATGGCCAGTTCACCCAGTATATGGTTGACTTTTGTCCTTCCTCAGTCCTTTTTGTTATTATATAACATGCTTCTTAGGTTAAGAATATTTTCATTTAAACCAGTTTGAAATTCTGTTTTGTCTTCAACAACTTGCATCCACATCCATTCTATAATCAGATTTGACACATAGTTGGAATCATTGTCATGTTGGAACACTGAGATGTTTCCATTTTTCAGCTATCTCGATTAGTGGTTGTCAAACTTTTTATCACAAGTACCACCTCAGTTAATACTAAGGTTTCCACATAACACCATACTAATAGGCATTTTTTTAGAACAGTAATATAACAGCAACTACACATTTTCAATTCATTGTGTGTTTTTTTCACAAAGAATAAAACAAGAAAACAGTTTGTTCTTATCCACTGGGACTGCATGTTTGGTTAAAGGGTATGATTTAGTTGTGCATTCCATTTTAACTCAAAATTTTCCAGTTCCTATTTAGAAAAACATATGGAAACCAAACCTGACCTCAGAATCTACTATAGCTGTCAGGTGTAAGCTGTACTGATGGCCACAGTAATAAACTGTTTATTTGCACTCCTTAAACCTTTCTCAAACAGAATACGTTGCAGTGAAAAGTTTCCATTATTGTTGCATACATAAATTGCAGATAAATGCATTATTATCTTATATTGTTAACAGCACTAAGCTTTATACAGAGCAAAGCAGTTAGCATGTACTTCTGGTTTTTCCACTTGCAGCAGGAACATAAGCCAGGTTTGATGTCATTCCCAATGGGATTTTACAGGTAAATAAGTGGCTGACAGCAGTTGTTATTAGTTCTGTTGTAAATTTCAGCTGATCCCCGAAGTTCCCAAAACATTTTCCATTGCATTGCTCTTTAAAAGGTTTCTCTTTGAAGAAATGTTTTTTGAAAAGTTATGAAGCATGTTTAATGGTTTGGTTTGTACCAGGAAGCCAACAACTTTAAATGAACTCTACCAATGCTACCATGCTTGTTTATAGGTACAAAAAAAATTTCTGCAACTTCCTAAATGAAAGTTAATCAAATGTTTTCAGTTAGTGGGAGTTGTGTGCATATGTAAATATTGGAGTCTGTGTGTATAATTTTGTCTCTGCATGGATTGCACAAAATCCAAAAAATTCAGACTTTTATAAGCAATTTTTGTTTTTGAAGTTCATTGAAGTTATGTTCTCATTGCACCATTAAAAAGAACAGTTCACAAAAATTCTTAAAAGTCCCAATTCACTACTCCTTACATGCTGATAACCAGACCTGTACCTCAATTGGAAAGATGATGGATAGACAAATGTTAATTAATCACAGTCACAAAGCTCTGTCTGAATAAACCAATAAATCTTTTTTTTTCATCTAACATTTTTAATTATGTGATGCCAGCCTGTGGAATAGAACCACAAAAATTGCTTAGTATCTACTTAGTCTTTTTCCTGTTTAAAATTCTAATACACAGCTTTCTTTCCTTACTCATTTTAAATACACAATTTTGCCTTCCCTTATAAGTTTAACCATATTTGAAAGATTGTGTGAGAAGAACAATGCTGTTAATCTCCAGCAGTCAGACTTCCACTTGTGAAAACCTCTGACAAGGACCTAATATCCAACTTTGTAGCACTGCTATCGATATTTAGGCATTCTCCACAGTGCTGTTTTTCTCTGATAAGAGAAGAACTTACGTTGGAATTATGTCTAAGGAGGTGTCTGTTTGTAGCCAACTCTACTTGTTTTAAACAAAACCCTGATAAGACCTAAACTTGTATTCTCTTTACATTGGTTCATTACTGCAGGCTGCTTTGACCCTAGTGTTTCCCTGGAAAATAAAGTTCTCTATTAGCTTTAAACATTTCAAAAAACAAAATAGAAAATAATAAAAAATAACATTCTTCACTGTTATCACCTGACCACCTAAGCCAGTCGTGTTATGAGCGCCACGTGAATAAAACACATTTTTATTGCAATTATTATGTTGCTTTTTATGAGTGTTTATGAGTGCTGTGCTAATAGCTTTAATACTTCAATAGTTCATAAAGTACTAGCAGTATTATGTTTGTCCTCATCAGTAAAACTAACAGAAAATAAAGATCAAAATGTTTGGGTAAACACTATCATGCTATCAAGGCCAAATTTACTTTTGCTTCAAAAGCCAGTTGTGTTCATGCTGCATTTCTAAAGCAGCATGAACACCTTCACTTTCTTTTGGTAAAACTAAGCACGACTCAGAGAGACACGTTGTAATACTAGTGCAGGCAAATCCTAGAAATAAACCAAATTTTCTGTTCATACTCATTTTGATTAATATAGATTAAACCAAATGAGCATACACAGAATCTCTCATCCCAATAAAACTATCAACACTTAAAAGTAATTTTTATGGAAAAAAAAGAAAATACACCCTTTCAATTATTTTAATCAGGGCATAATAAAAATAGTCTGTTGTTTACCAGGTTCTACAATTAGCTAACTTTAACCTTAAGTACACAAAAACACACGTGTGTGAGAAACTCGTTGAAAGTAGACCCCATGATCCAGTCGCTTGTTGTACTATGCTTAGCAGCAATATCTTGAATTATTTGTTTTTAATATGACTTAGTCAGTCTCACATGTTTGTGGAGGGGTTTTGGCTCACAGTTATTTACACAGCATTTTGCCCTTGTCCTATGGCTGCTAAATAAGCCCAAAGCATCACTCCTCCTCCACTGTGCAAAACAGCTACCATGTCTGTTTGTGTTGTTATACAATATTAGCTTGTTTTTCTTAATATGACACTGCGTCATGTTCAAACGTCTCTTATTTTTCTGTTGCATTGTTTCATCTTTGTTGATGTGTTAATAGCACCTGCATGGATTTACCCAGCGAGTGCCTTGGGATCCTCCACTGAGTTCCTTTAAATCAAGACTAAAAACCCATTTGTTTGCTTGATGATTCTGAAAATGACATTTGACAAAATGTAATGTTTATTGCTTGTTTCATAATTGGTGACTGTTTGGTGTTTTTATGATATAAAGCACATTGAGCTGCCTTGTTGCTGAAATGTTGACTTGACTTGATCATATTGATAGTTTTGCAAGGAAGCAACACCTGTCAATCAGCTGACTTGAATGGAAGAAGATCAACAACATTTAGGTTCAAATCAGCATCAGCAAGTTCAAGCTTTGGCAAAAATGACAAAAAAAAAATAATTCCTGAAACTTCTGATCTGTACTTGTTTTTTTGAAGAATTTGTTTTTGAAGAATTTTGTTGTGTGCCTTTATTTACTGTAACTAACCAGACATGGGCAGTGAGAGAAGGAAACCTATGTGACCATGAAAATGTAAAGATGCCTGTAACTAGTCAGCAACAACAAATATGCTATCTTCATATCAGCCTAATTGAGTTAGCTCCAGAGGATAGGGAACAGAAGTTTGCAGCAACATCCTGTGGTAATATGAGTTTTATTCATCTATGTTAATTCTGTTTTTCAAAAATAATGGCTTCATTTAGGGTATGTTCTTATTGTTTTTTCTTTAAATCACATGTTACTCTTGATTGTTTTCATGCAACTGCAGCAGAAAAACAAATCAAAAGCGTGTCTCTGTCTGACCAACAAATTCCACCAAGACTCGATTCATAAATGCCTTTATTAGTTTATTGATTTTTCACAAACATATTATTAAAATGTAATTTACTAACCTTGTTTTATTTTAAAAATGGATCACTTATGGCAGCACATTACAATTCTTGTGTGCCAAAGGGATGGTAACTGTTACTGTCTCAGCTGTAATTCAAAAGTATCACTGCAATGACAGTTTTGTGGATTTTCCCAGAACTCAGTTTCCAGAAACCTCTGTTATTTCAACGTTGACGAATTTAAATGGAGTGTGATCATTATTACTTTTTCGTGCTGAGTGTTACTGATGCGCAGCTGAGCTCTTTGAGAGCGGACCATCTTTGCTAATTTACAGTGAGAAGTAAGGCAGTCTTATTTAGAGCAGTGACGACAGTCTGATGCAGCTCAGATTGGAGGATTTCAGAGTCATGAGATATACTGTAAGCTGACACAAATTCTTTGGGCAAGGAGAAACAGCTCTCTGCTTTGATTGATTTGCAGACAGCCTCGACTGATGTGTGTCCAAATGCTGATGTAATGGAAAAGGCATCCCCAACCATCTTGGCTTCTCTTGGCATGCCAGAAACACTGCCCTAATTGATCCTCCCAGACTATTGCTTCACTTTCTCCTATTTTTTTTGTCTCATGTTTTTGATCATTCTGACTTTATGTTTATTGTTTAGCTATCTCTTCACTGGTAGTGTTGCCAATTTACACAAAAACTTCTGCTATCTATATTGTTTTTTAATCAGTGGCTAATTGACAAATTCAATGTTTTCCCCTGCAGGCTAAAGGACCCATGTGAGAGACAATGAAGCATAAAAGGGATAGACAAGAGCTGAGCTACAGTTAGGACAAAGGAAAGTGTATCTCTCTGTGAGTGAGTGGTCATAGTGGTTGTGAATCTTGCCAGCTCTTTACTTGATGATTTGACATTCTCGTGACAAGCCAGACTGTGGTTGTATCTGTTGTTCTCCCAGGCAATCTTTATAATCACAGAGTGCCTGTTTCTGAGCTTGTACCCCATGTTCAATCAACCCATTTTTACAGCTTCTTTTACGCTGTATAAATGGGATACATAATAATAAGAAAGACAGCTGGCTGCATTTCAAGACCAAAATGAAAACATTGCAATCTAGGTTTGAGAAGAAAAAAGTTCTCTTTCACACATCATTTCCAAGTTGTGTTTCTGAGAGACTTATTTCCCTTATAATTCATAGCAATACTACTGGGGGGATTTGAAAAGAGGCAAGACGTCTATACATACAGCTCTTAAAGTGATCAAACATAACCCAAAACTTGACAAACTTTTTTAATAAAACCTCTATCATGTCATCTTTCTGCTATGCTCGTTTTTCCCACCTCAGTGTATCCATCTGCACGTTATGTGGCTGTATAATTTAAACAGCGTGGCTGTAACATGCTGGCATTGTTTTGCCAGGCAGAGGAGCCAGCGAGGTCTGCACGCCTTTCTTGAGGTTCTTGGGGAATACCACATCCACCCTGCTGAATAACAAGACCAGACAAACTATGCGAGCAATGCCCAAACAGGTCATGTTACAAGCAAAACAATCATTTGACAGCATTGGAACAGATTGCAAAAGACATCAAAACGAGAATGGGTGTTTTTGGCAAAGTGACTTTTGCATAAACAATAATATCTTTTTTTTTTTTTTTTTTTTTTTTTTTTTTTTTTGCATTTCAGAGCAGTTTGTAAGATAGGAATGCCATGCGAGTTGCTCATTTTGTCTCACTTTGTTTTGTGGTTTCCTTTGTGTCCTTCTGCTGTTTTTACAGTGGTTGCTCTGTGGAAATACTGCTGAAAGCTTACAGTTTTTCTTAACCAGTTATAAATATTTCTCAAGACTTAATTCACTTTTTCTAAACTTTCCCTGCAGTAGGAAAAACAGTTAATGTGAACCAAAACATGATTCTTTTACCCCCCGCCAACCCACCACCCCTCCCTCGCTCACTCTGTCTCTCTCGTTCTTTCTATTTCCAGTAAATCTTTACTAAAAGAACAAGCTTCACCACAACAGTGCAATATTCATGGCATCAAAAAAATGGAATATGGTAGTCAAATAACCAGGGCAATCTTTTCCTGCAATTAAGTGCTGTAACAGTACTGTACTGTAGTGTTGTTTGTCTTTGCTTTTTGTCATTCATTAATTGGACAAAAATAATCAGGAGTGAATAAAAAAGGCAGTTTTCAAATAACTAATTTATTCATGGAAAAAAGCTTCCCAGTCCAATCTGACTGTGTGGGAAAATATTTATTTCTATTGAATCATGATTTTCCGGTGATTAACTACATTTATTTGGTTCGATATCACTAGCCATACCCAGGCCTGAGTGCCGTCAGACCTGTAGTGTCAAAAACACAGCAATGCAGCATGCCCCAATCTAAAGAAATTCAAGAACAGACAAGAAACAAAGTCACTGGTATCTATCAGTCTGGAAAGGAATACAAAGCAGTTTTTGACACTTGGCGATTCCAGCAAATCCTATTGAGAACCATTATCCTCAAATTGTGAAAGCTTGGAACAACAGAGGAGGTTCCCTACTCAAAGAATGAATCAAAAACTCATCTAGGAAGTCAAAAAATAAGCGAGGACAATATGTAAACCACTTCAGGCCTTGCTTTCCTCAGTTAAAGTCCAAGTCAGTGTTCATAATTCAACAATTGAAAAGAGGCTGGGCAAAAATTATGTCCTTGGGATGGCTCCAAGGCCAAAACCATGACTGACCAAAAACAACACAAAGACCCATCTCAAATTTGCCATAAAAACATGTCCATGATCCCTAACTCTTCAAGGAAAATTTTCGATGGATCGATGAGACAAAAGTGGAACTTTTTGAATATGTACTTCCCATTACATCTAGTGAAAAATGAACACAGTATTTAAGAAATAGAACATTGTTGTGAGAGTGAAATATGGTGGTCATGTGGTGCTCTGGGGCTGCTTTCTTACTGCAGGACCTGGATAATATGCTGAAATTGATGGCACTATGGAATTCTGCTCTCTGCCTGATGATCTTGAAGGAAAATGTCCGGTCATCAGTTAATGATTTTAAGCTCAAATGCACTTTAGCTATGTAGTCGGGCAATGATTGAAGGAACATCAGCAAGTTTATCTCTTGACAAAATAAAGCTTTTGGAGAAGCTTAGTCCAGACTTAAATTCAATTGACATGCTGTGTTAAACAGGCTGTTCTTGCTCTAATACCCAAAATGTGGCTGAATTAAAACCATTCTGTAAAAAGAGTGGGCCAAAACCCCTCCACACTAATGTAAAACACTCACTGCCACTTAACAAGACTTGATACCACCACTGGCAGGACCAGTTGTTAGGCTTAGGAAGAAATCACTTCATTGGTTTCCTTTTTACCTTAGTAATTGAAATCATCATCGTAAAACTGCATTTTGTATTTACTCAGATTGTCTTTGAGATTAAAAATTGTTTGATGATCTGAATATGTATTTGTGATAATAAAAATAAAATACAGAATAAATATGTAAAAAGGCACATACTTTTTTTTTATTACAGTACTGCATAAATTTACAGATTTTTCCTTCAAAGACCCTGAAAACCCAAAGCCGTATTATTCTAGTCAGACTTTTACTTTCATTAATTATATTAGCTACTCAAGGTTACTTGGCACATTGTTAATTAGATAATGGATAACTTTTAAATTTTGTCCTGTTCAAAGTGTTTTACCAAAACAAACAGTTGTAAAAAATGTAACAGAGATAAAGTCGTTGTTTAAACCAATGGCCTAAGGTGAGGTTAAATCAATGATTAAATCAATGGACATGAGTCTCTAAAGACCAGAGTTGGAAACCCTATTCCTGCTTTCCAGAAATCTCTTTCAGTAGTTTTTTAGTGGGATTTCAGTACACAAGATCTTGCTATGTTAAAATGGCACGATATTTCTCACAAAATTGCAATTTGTCTTGAGTAGTGCAATCCAGCTTCTGTCAGCATACCTTTGTCGCAATGCTCCTTTATTTTGAGTTATGAGTCAACAAAAGAGCGTTCATCAAGCTGGCTAATAATATGTGGTATCATATAAAAGAAGCCACCACCACTTTTATGTCTGGTCTCTTCATTTTTGTAAACTCAATCTCATGTACTGCCTCATATTGTAAACCATAAACTGTGTAAAAGGAAAAAAAAATAACTGCAAATGTTTTGGGAAAATCAGTAGTAATCCTCAAAATACGCTTTTCTTTCAATTCTGAAATTATTGCACTACTTGTGCAACAGTTTTAGTGTTTGTGTTGGAATTTGTACTTTTGTACCAAGATGTTCTTTTAATAAACTGACATGCTTAAAAAAATGCAGGGTTGTGTATTTAGCACTACCATTTCTACAACCCTGTTTAATCTCCTATTTTGGAAAAAAAAATCTGAAATTAAAAACATTTGGATTTCCCTTGTCTGTTTTCATGTATCAAGATGTTTGTCTGATAAAAAGAATGTCCAAATGCATTTTTAAAATGATCTAAGATGGGCATATTGTCAAATCTATTTGTAATTTGAATGATCCCTAAAGTAATTGGCTAGATAACTTGTAATGGTCATCTCAAGATGATTTATCAAAAGTATTCATGTAACCTTGCAATAATTTTGTCTTTCTACACGGTTTCTTTATGTTGAAAACTCAGTATGATCTTTGTGGTATGAACTAAGTAGAAAGCTGGATTAATGTTAAAAAAAACAAAGAAACTATATGGAACCAATTCCCCCGCTAAGTAGTAAATTAGATTATTTGGGGTTTGCAACTGTTGTTTATGCAACCACAATATGGCTTTTACTAAAATTGATCTCGGTTGTTATTCATGCATGAACCCAACATGTTTGGTTGTCATCATTTTGATCATTTTTTCACTTTTTAATGTTGTGTTTATCAAATTTGTTTTAATTCTCCCCCATTTAAAATACTCAAATTGGTGAGAGCAAAAAGCTGCATCAGAGCAACCCGTCCTTTTTTCCCAATCTTTCTCCTTCTTTAGATTTAATATGGTCAGTTTTTCCTTGTATTTCTTCATAATCAGAAATGGACAGATTGACATTTTAAAAAGGACACATAAAGGTCATTTGTTTTCTATTCGTTGCTGTGTGGTCAGAGGTAAGAGTTTGCCTTGCAATTGGTGGGTTGCCAGTTTGAGCCCCATTGGTCTCTGTCGTAGTGTCCTTGGGCACAACGACACCACCTCGCCTTCCGGTGGTGCTCAGAAGGGCTAATGGTGCGATATACCAGCCTCACTTCTGTCAGACTACCCCAGCTTGTAAATGGGTGCGTGAATGGGATTGATTGATTTGATTGTAAGGCGTCTTTAAGGGTTCTGAAAAAGCACTATATAAGTCTGATGTCACTTCATTACTTAACATGCATTATGTTGTCTCCATGTACCTCATTTCCTCTTGGAAAGTCTTGAACTGTTTGCTGTACCATCTTATCAGGTACTTGGTGGTTCTGAAGGCTGTCATGAAACCCAAAACATTCAGAGGTCTGTTTGTATGATCTCTTACTGCATTTAGATTTAAACCCAATAAAAATCCAGATACAGATAATCTTTTTAGTACATTTAATTTCAGAACAAAAACATCGCTGGATTTGTCATCTAACACAAGGTCTTTGTCACAGGCACTTCTTACTTGGACAAACAGTAACAATAACTCGACCAGCATCTAAATTACAGATTTAATTCATTCAACTTTTTGATTAGTTTTATGCAAGTCATTTCATTAAAAGGGTTTTATAGTGGAAAATTAACATAATACTATACTGTAGGATTTTATGATACTTTATTGTCAGACTGTGTGAAATTTATCTTGCATCATAGCACTTTTGATTACAAACATACACATGCACATACAAAAACATCATTCAAAGTATGCATTGTAAAATGAACAGATGATAGCAAATGAACAGATGATAGCAAATGAACAGATGATAGCAAATAGCATCAGACAGGCTTCAAATTCTTCGGGATTGGAATTTGATTAGCAAATCATGCATTTTATTTTGTCTTCTTTTAAGGTTTACCCTTGCTGCAGTGGATAATCGAGGCAGTCACACTGACTCAAGCTATGTCTCTGTACGCACATCTTGTCCAGTGGTGGATGACAGTCGAGCAGAAGGTACGTTGACTTCTTGGCTTTTGTAGTTGAAAGCTTTCATATTTGTTTGAGCATTCAGTTGCAACTTTCTTAAATATCCTCCTTCCCAAGTAGGTAATCACAAATTAACTGTTTACCTGAACATGTTTTTTACCTCCCAGTTCCTCCTATTTTATACTCCATAGAATGTGCAGTGTTCACTTCTGTTCTGCACTTTTTTCCTCTTCACTTTAAAAATTTGAGCCAGCAGAAGAAGTTACTGTTCCATGCTGGTGGATCATAACCAGGTTGTAAAAAGAACTTCAACATTCATAGAGAAGAAAAAAACAATACCAAGAGACAAAACAAATAAAGCAGATAAATGATTCAAAACAAAATTTAAATATGAACTGATTGAAAGTTTAAGACTAGTCAAAATCTGTACATAAATTTGGCTTTTGTGATATTTTGTGATTGGAATTCACACTCACATGATTGCCTGATGGCAAAAGCAAATAAATGTGGCAGCATTCATTGAGCTGCACAAACATGCACTCATAACTCCGCACACCAAGGTTGGGCACAATCAGCTCATGGTAGACCGACCAAAAAAAAAAGTCCATATACTTTGCAGAAGAAGCTGGTAACATGTCCATGATGAGACAGGAATATCCTCGACCCAAATTAAGACCCTTACAGATGCTGACTGCAGTCTAATAACCATAAGTTGTCATCTGTGAGAGAAGTGCATAACAACAGTGACATCAAGTAATAAAACTCATATTTAAATAGGTAAAATCCTCAGAATTATTTAATGTTTTGTAGTTTTGAGCATGACTGAAGTTTTTTAAGAGATTTATGCAGTAAAAGATTCCTGAAAGTAAACATTTTTGTTTTTAATGACTTAAGAGGATAGTGCATTTTTTCACAGTTGAATGGTGTTACAAACAGTTCAATTTCATCACACAAACAGCAAAAACTGTGTTTATATATAGGAACATTTGTCCAAAAAGAGAAAAATATGCACAATAAAAAAACATATTCAAAGATCATATCTCCTCCCACCAAACTTGCCTGTTTGGACTGTAAAAGAAGCACTGGAACATGGGACATTGAAAACTGAAAGAATGTTTTTTCCTTCAAGAAAAAAAGTATGATGGCTGATGGCTTCCAGCATTGCTGCCATGGTAAGGAGATCTCACTGGAAATATTTTCTATGTGGCGCAGAAGAGGAGTCTCTATCACGATCCGTCTTGATTGAGGCCCCTCGTCCATGCAGTGATTACTGGGACTTTCAAGAGGACAACACTTTTTTGACATGTTTCTATTTTATATCATCCTGTATGTGATCTAAATTGATCTAAAAAGTTTGTGGAAGAATAAGAAGGGAGGTTCCCAAAAAATAGATATCAGTTCCAAACCATGGATCACCTTCGTATCTTCACACAAACAATCACATTAGGGATCTCTAAACTACTAGATAAAGATTCCCTGGGGGAACTAATGAGATCAACAACATTGGTTAAGCTACACACAACTGGTTTGTGGAGTGAAATGCAGACACTTAAATAAAAGTAAAGTTAGCAAATTTTTCTCAGATCTAAGTATTTGATCTGAGATATATAGTGTTTGTTTAAGCAAGTTAGTTCCAAACTTCTAAATAGTTATTAATTCATTCTGGGAACTGTCTAAAAGGTCAAAACAAAACATCTCAAGAGAGGTCTTCACACACTTCTAGTTATCACCAATAAACATTCAGTACAATTATGATTCATGAAAGAGATGGCCAAATGAATTTTTTGGGAATTTCAACAAAGCGATTTCAATACTTGAAATGTGGTAACTATAACTTTCATTGGATCTGAAGTTTGATTTTCTTGTTACTCAACCACCATCATCTTAATGTTACTTATTAATTGGTTATTCATATTTCTTATTCTGTTGTACCTCTCTGGCTCTTTTCCATCATGACAGAAATAGCCGACAGGGTGTACAACTTATACAACGGCTACACCAGTGGAAAGGAACAGCAGATGGCCTACAATATGCTGATGGAGATTGCCCCTCCGCTGCTTTATAGAGTCCAGCACCACTACAATTCCCACTATGAGAAGTTTGGGGACTTTGTCTGGCGTAGTGAGGATGAGCTGGGCCCCAGGTGAGAAGGGAGTGAGCTTTAAAAACTTTAGTTTTTTGAAATGATGCTACAGCTACCTTAAGAGTTGATGGGGAACATTTTGTATCCTGTTCAGAAGTAAACAAATAAACCTGTGTTTTCCCCAATCTGCTGGTATTTAAGTCCTCTTTTCATCATATCTGATGAATTCGAGCTGTTCGCGATCAGTTACCATTACTCTGAGGTTTCTTACATAAGAGGCGCAGCCGCCTGAACTAGTTGTAGGATTCAGACCATACCCCCCTACACACACACACAAAAAAAAAAAAAAGACAAAAAAAAAAGACAAAAAAAAACAAAACAAAAAAAAAAAACATTTCCCTTGCAATAGTTCATGAGTGCTATTTCAAAACACACGGACACAATTCCAGCACTGCTTCCCTAGAAAGGGGAGCGAGCCAGGTCACCATTAAAACTCCAGGGTTGCAGTTGCTCCACACATCACCATGGCAATGCCAAAACAGCAGTTGACAGCCAAGCCAAACAGTAAATGTGATACTCGGCTAACACTAACTCAACTTCCAAGTCCATTTCCTCTTCTTTCCTATAAAATAGTTCATTTGTAACCATAATATACCACCCCAACATCCCTTCACCCGTGACCTTCTTGACAGGGACACCCTCATTGGTAGTTTGAACAGACAGTGAGACGTTACGACACCATGAGAACAAAAAGAGGCTGAGTGAATGAAAAAAAAAAAAAAACTTTGAAGAATGAAGTATAAACAATGAGTTTAGAGGAGAAAAAATGTTTAAAACAAAAACATTCATGCATGCAAGTCTGAGAAAGGAGTTGCTCCAGGACTCATGATAGCAATACAAAATCTTAGGTTACAGCCCAATGTTTTGGTTTGTCCACCCCCACTGCCTGGAAGCACTCTTTTCCAGCTATAAATAATATAATAATTGAGGAATAACTTTGGTTTGTAGGAAGTTTATTCTTCTCTCTGATTGGTGATGGGGGTGGGAGACACAAGTTGGACATTGGGACCAAGAATGTGGACTTGTTGCATGGTGTGCATTCTGTATGTGTGTGGGCAACTTCAAGAAGGTGGACTTGGGGAAATGGGGGTTGGGATAGGGGGGTGCTTTTCGGTGAGTGACTGTGGATTATTTACTGCCTTAAGTTGGCAGGGTTTAGCCTCCTTGCTGTAATTTACAAGAAGGCTCCTTTGGTGGTGCATTTTAAAAGGTAAAAAAATGGCCAAGAAGAACGTAAGCACCGTCAGCACTCCTGCAGGAGCCGAGAATCTCAGGAGCCCCCCCCCTACATATGTCCACCATTGTTACAGTTAGATGCCTGTTTTGTGATTTGCATCTTCTCTTGTATATGGTCACAGTGTTTCTGTGCCTTGTTTTTTTTGACAAACACCTTACTTTTTTACCTTCTCATATCATTAATCCTTTCATTTATGTTCTAACCAGAACTTATAATGCCCTCATGTAAGACACGTGTAAGACGAGTAACAGAAACATCCTTTCTTCAGTTTTTAGTCCTAATGTAACTGTATTTTTGTTTCTTATCAACAACAAATGCATTCAGTCTGTCTTTAGGGCTTGTAATTCCAGGTTTCCCTTGATAATGAGTTTGGAATTCTGTTACTTCAGACATAAAAATTGAAGGGAAATGAAAAATGCCCCCCACACACACGCTTCGGCAAATAAGTGAAAAGGATGTCTGTACTGCTTGCTTAACTGAAGACAGATGTTGATGTTCAGCAGACGCTGCTTTTCAAAATAGTTGTATTTTTGGCTTTCTCTTTATGCCTCTAGCACCTCTTGATATCAATATGAACTTAAAAGCCTTGAAGAAGGTACATCATTTTTGTCTACTGGTTTAGTATGTTTAATTCTTCTGACCTCTTAGCTCCAGATCTGTGAACCAGAGACATTTTTTGTTGTTTTATGCAAAGCAATGTTGCATTAAAGTCCTTTCAGAATGACAAAAGATATGATGTTAGTGTTCTGTAAATTATACTAACATTCATGATCACATCTCCAAAGATTCTACATCAGGTACTCTTTTGTTTTATTATTTAAAGGTAAAACCAACCATTTATGTCTGTGCTGCCTTGTAATTTGAGTAGTGTTTTAATTCATAAAGATTTCTGACAGTTTAAGAGTTTATTTGAACAAATAAGCATGTTATGGTTAACTGAAACTGAGACAATCATAATTAAATTCGACATCAAGCAATGGTAGCTTTAAGATAAAATAGTAAAAAACAATATTAATAGAATAATAAAGATAATAAAGTATATTCAGGTCCTGATTTGGTCTTAAGATTAGGTAAAAAGTACTGTAACATCAAATAAATGATAAAACTATACAATGGTGGGTGGGTGTTTTCAGCAGACCTAAACACAAATAAGGTAACGATTTGGTAAAAGAAGTTTATTTAGACAACCTAAGTTAATGTTACTTATTCAGTTTTGAGCTTTGCCGTTACCATCAAGGAACACTTTTCATTTTCAGTCGTGTTCTGGTTTGTAACTCATTATATTTATCTTAAAATATATGTATCATTAAAGTTAGTGAGGGAATAGAGGGAAAATGTCACATTATCACAGAACTAAATACAGGGCTATTGAAAATTGAAAAATTGATTGTTCTTTAAAGATTCTTATTCTTGTTCTAATGTTTTTGTAGAAAAGCAAACCTGATACTTCGTAGGGTGGAAACGATCAGCCTCTACTGCCGATCCCTCCTTCGCAGTACCCACATCCAGAGTCGCACAGACACAATGGCGTATATCTACTGCAGGAGCGAAGAGGGTGGACCTCCCAGCAACATGTGGCACGGTTCCTTACATGACAGACGTGCCCTGTGCATGGAAAAGCTCATTTCTTTACAGCGTAACACTTACAGTAACACCAAACTCCGGTGAGAGACAAATGGAGAGATGAGCACACATCTTCTTTTTCTGCAAAATGACATCATTGATTGTTGAACCTCATTGGTACGCTCTGCAGCAAGTGTCTCTCACATGACTGGCAGATTTTAAAAAACCAGGAGAGCCTTCAAGAAAACCTCAGAAATCATGGGACATCTTGTTAAAGCTACCAAACAAATGTATTTTTGTGTGGTATACTTTTATTAGAAGACCGAAGATATGGAAAAGTCACTGGAGTGAACATGCTTTTCAGCTACAGAATACCAGTGATTGTGCACATCAGTGAGAAACTGCAGTATAAATCTGTAATACTGGTAGTCAGCCAGAAGCATAAAAAAGAAAGATGAACAAAAAGTGTGGTTGGCTTAAATACCTTGAATGTAATAATATGGTTCATTTTTGGTGCTTACCTTGGACACTAAAAAAGAAAAAAAGGACATAATGATTCTGTAACTTATTTGCCTTTGCTACTTTCATTAAAAAAAGAAGTGGAATTGTGTGAAAGCCATGTAAAAATAATTTATTTTTGAATTTCCAACTAATTCATAAACATAATGATTTGCATAAGGAATTTAAAATCATTAGGCAAGTAAGCAGTTAATGATATTAAACTTTAATAGCTTTTTTTAGGGTTTGCAGTTGAAAATTCTGAAGCCTGGGAACATTATGCAAAGATGGTTTATCAGTAAAATATAAACAAGCATTCTTGAATCGTTCTTAAGCTTTAATTTCCTAGCCAAACTATAGGAATAATTTTGTCATTTTTCCTTTTCATCTTTATAGTTCTTAAAAATGAACCTCATTTCATATATATCGTCTGTATTAAAGGATGTTTTATATGAATGTCCTGATCAAGATTTTTTGGTACTGATATTGTTGCAAAAATTAGGTTTCTGCTTATACACAATCTCATTCAGATACGGACATTTGTTTACTGGATATTAATACAATAAAGCTATTAAGTATTACATATATTATGTAATTAAAGCCTCAGAAAGTTGAAGTGCTTGAAATGAACAACTATCTTCTTTGGTAGCAATTGCTTCTGCAATGCTGTGCCTATAAAGGAGTCCTAACCAACATGATAAACTGAAGTTTGTACACAAAATGTCCCATGCTTGGAATCCCTACATCATCCATCACATTTTTATATTTGTTGCAATATAATGTGGACCAGTGTGGATACCCATCTGTTTCACATCTCCTTGATTGTTTGTATAAATGCTCTTCAGTATGACATTCACAAATCTGCTGGGCATGAAACACATCCCTTTTTTGATCCATGTGGAATCTATTCGGTTTGCTATGAAGCTAGATAGTGACATCAAGCAAATCTCAGAACCCCAAATATATGTAACAAAGCTAATAGCAGGGACATAAGATAACTACCCTGCAGGTAACAGGAACATTTTACAAACAGATTGAATAGTGCTTGAGCAGCTGCATAGCATGACAAAAAAATATGTTTTCCACTATGGCAATGGACTGGTCATCTTCAATGATACAGTCAATCACCAATTCTGTTCTCTCCTTTTTGGCTTTTCACTGTCCCTAGAAAATGTACCTCTTCTCTTTCGAGTTTCTTCTAAAATCTGTTGCTTTACCTTACTAAGGTTTAGAGTTAGCTTCAACTTTGGCTATGTTGCTCTTTCACCACCTCAAGAATAAAGTAGTAATCAAACAGTTTTTTTCTTTTTTCTTAATATTTCCAAAACACAGACATGCCAGCAATGGCTCAGAGTAAGTTTTCCCTTTAGTCAATCCATACCCCTATTTCATGCCTACAAGTTGACAATTTTGGCCCCTCTGCATGAGCACCTCTACAGCACGGTTCAACTCAGCTCAACTCGACACAGTTCCAGTGGTTTTCCACTACAATCAAACAGTGGTGGACAAAAATGTACTTCAGTACAGTTCTCAAGTAAAAGTACTACACTACTGTCCACCACTGCAATTAAATAACAGCTGTTGTGGGTTGGGTCATCTCACAGTGGACGGCTCCAGAGTCTGAAAAGTAGTGCAGTGTGATCTGTATGCGACATAAAAACACAATGTAACAATCGGGACATGAAAGCCATGTTGAGCATTCTGCTCAATCTGTGGCTTTTTGTCTGACACAAAAAAGACAAAAGTCTGAAAAGGCTGTGGGCAGTGAGACAAAGCACTCTGCTAAAGTACAGGAGAGTGTGAGACACAGTATTATGATGCAACCAGTGAGTCCACCGCTTTGCCAATCAGTGACCGAGAGTCTTCTGATGTTGTTTTCAGCCCAGCTGTTTGAACCCCAGTGAAGTAGGTTGCCACACAGACTAGATGCTCGTGGTAAAAGTCCATTTGTTCTGTCCTACTGCCATTTCGTACATGTAAAGAAATGACCAAAACAGCAAGGATATGAAATAGCAAAAGGAGTAAAATGACAATTTTATATCAGCTGACAATTTTTATAGCCTCCTGCTTTTATGGTTTGGCTGAAGTAAAACCTTGGGAGCAGGATGACAAAATTTAACAGAAATGCAATCAGGTACTGCAGTCATTTTTCCAAAATGCCATGACAAAGACCTTGAGCTAATTCTTGAGATCAGATTGAAACATTTCTCACGCTTCACTTAAATCAATTTAAATTTATGATGCAAAATTCACTTTTTGCAAATTTTTGTACTTCAATTTGGGTCTGTCCTGCTTCTAGAAACAGTCTAAAAAACTCCACATTAATAAGTTAATGTTTTTTGTTGTTTGAAAAAGAAGCTGTTTCAACAACCTACTGATTATGATGTCACAATCGGCAGGCACTGCCCCTCACTTAGCAACCCCAGCCCCCCACCTAGCACGTCGCCCACTTAATTATTAGAAGAGGAGCACGTTTGGTCATTTGGTTTTACCACTGTATGCGCTGTACAATGGCTGCTGTAAAAGACAAGTGTTTTATTGTTGACTTATTCAGAAACCTCTTGTTGCATCCTTAAAAATTATGCAGGAGTCTCTACTTCTTCTGCTTCTGAGTCTGACTCAGGTTCAAAAGTGTATGGCTGTACAGTTAGAAATCTGTTTGCAGTCAGTTTCACGTGCATAAAGTGCAAGTGTAAACATTGAGTTGGGGGTTGGGGCCAGTAATTTTATTTGCATAAAAGTGACAGAGCCCTAAAACTATGGAGAGATGTTTCATTCAAAAGTAAATAAATGCTATTTATGATAAATAATAAATACTCCATCAAATAAAATAAATGTCCCCAAGAAGTAAAAAAATAAATATTTAAAAAATCTTTTTAATGGGGAGCTTCTTTTGTCAATCACAGTTTTATTTATTTATTTAATTCAAAATTTATTTACTCTATCAGTATTTATTTATGTATGTATTTAATTGTTTACAATGAAAACCACAGCCTGCCATGCCCACATGACTCCTGTTGTGCCAACCAGTGAAAACAAATTCTGTCAGCTATGTTCATGTGCTCTTATTTTGAAACGTGTGGCACTTCCGGGGTAGTCATTGGCTTGACTGGGTTGTGTTGATTTGAGCAGGTTGTGGAGAGCTTTTGATTAAATAGAGACAAGTTCCCATACTCTAAAGATATTCCACCTCTTTTGTACATCACTTCAAGCCCTAAAAGCTTGCACTTACACCCTCTGAAGTTTGCTGTCTCTACGCTCGCTGCAGCACATACCAGACCTGTCTCACAGTCAAAACTCTGCCCCTTCATTTGAATAAAAGAACATGAAATAAAAAGACCTTGAAATAAAACCAGAGCTAAAAAATAAAAGTCCATTAAAATACATAAAGTAGCTTTACAAAATAAGTGTCATAAAATAAAACACCATTATGAAAAAAATAAACAATGAAATAAATACATAAATAAATCCTGAAACAAATAACTAAAACTGTGATTGAAAAGAAGCTCCTCTTTAAAAAAAAATAAAAAATAAAAAAATGTTTTTTTTTTTATATTTATTTTGTTTTATTTCATGGAGACATTTATTTATTTGATGGAGTATTTATGAATTATTTCTCAGTAACAGTATTTATTTATTTATTTATTTATTTATTTATTTATTTATTATTTATCTATTTATTTAATTTTGAATGAAATGGCTCTCCATATAAAACGGATCATTCTGAAAGGAGCTCAAAATAGGCAGGACTGAACAGGTGAAACGTCATTATCTGAGAATGGTTTTGTGCAAAAAATGTAAGGAGCATTTTTTGTATAGCCCATAGACCTATCCTAACTTGCTTAAAATGAAGCATAATAGGTCCCCATAAATGTAAGTAAAAATCTAAGATCTGTCGCAAACAAAATATTGGGACATCTAAATTAATCTGAATATACTGATTATATTTTAAAAGATCAAATGTTTGGTCATATTTAAATATACTTCTAACAAGCTGAATGCTGACACCAGTGCTGAAGCAAAATGTCCAAGGAAGCTTGAATGGTCATGTGTCAGAGGATTGCATAGAGTCAGTGATTGTATGGCTGGCATTGGTTTCATTCTTTCCTATTTATTCCAATGACGTATCTTTAAAACCATTATGATTCTTTTAATGTGAACAACACATTTTCCAATATCCTTATTCAATGTAGGATTTGTATGACAAAAACGATCATATTGTGAATTTTCAATTGTAAATATTTAAATATAACTGTATCATCATGTGGCTCTGTCTTTTTCTGAAGAATGTGGAGTATTAAAAATGTATAGTAAAAGCAGACTTTTGTTCTTTTACTACAATAGAATGATGAAACTTTTTTTAAAGGTTGGTCATAATTGAATCTTGTTGAGCAAACTAATGTGATCATCACAAGAGGGAAAAAATGTTTTTGATTGATTTATTTATTGATTTATATAGCGCTTAAAAACCACTTTTTTTTTTTTTTTTTTTTTTTTTTTTTAGCAAACAATATATTCCTAAAACCTGTGACATTTTTGCCATTTTGTTTTTCCAATCTATTTCAGATTTCCTTTTTTTTTTTTTTTTTTTTTTTTAACTTTTGTAAGTTATTTTTCATCTGATTTCCCAAGTATACATATCTATTGAATGGACATTCTTTGTGCTAAAATTTAATGCATTTAAGCTTATATAAATTTCTATTATATATGAAGAACTTAAAAGTCAAAGCACTCCACCACATTTTGGAGTAGCTTTCAAAATTACAGTATGAAAAAAATAAAATAATAATAATAATAATAATAATAATAATAATAATAATAATAATAATAATAATAATAATAATAATAATAATGCATCTTCTTCTCTTTCACCTCTGCTGTTCTTGCTATGTGTTTACATCATATCAGGAGAAAAAGGGTGTATTTGTTGCCCAAATATAAAAGTGTCAACACATGTTGAGAAAGCCACATCCAGAATAAAATTGTTTCTCCATTAAAAATCAGTTATGAACAGCACACATTCTTTACTTTACAAAAATTTTTTATTTTTTTTTCTTGTTTTAAATTAATTGAGCAGCATAGATTTTGATTCAATAATCTTCTGATTAATGGAAAATGTAAAGACAACGGTCCATAGATGGATGCCATAGATGTAAGTATAGACACTTTTAGGATTGTTTGATGTTGACAAAAAAATTATAGCACAAGATTTTTTTTACATTTTATTCAATTAATCATTTCCAAAATGTAGTAGACTTTAACTCTAGCCTTGCTTTGGCTCCTGTGAACAGGTTATTTACTATTTTCTGTTAATGAGACTTACTAAACAGCACACAAAAATACCTGACAGGTAATTTTATGTGAAAGAAAATCCTATCAGTCCTACATTATACAAATAAGAAAATATATTCCACAATTTCTCAATGAACACTCAGTAATGTAAATATGAATATATAAGACAGTTACAGCATTTTGAAAGCTGAAATACTGATGTACTTAATTTACATTTAAAGCAGTGAAATTTTGTAAAAATTGTTTAACAAAATGCCGTAAATGTTTCTTACCATAGCATGTATTTTTACCATAAAAATCAGCAAAAGAGAAAATTCTATTTAATCAAAGAAAAATAGCTTACACTATTTCTAAAAGCCAGTTTTTAAACCCTGCGATGGTCTGGCGACCTGTCCAGGGTGTACCCCGCCTCTCGCCCGATGACCGCTAGAGATAGGCACCAGCCCCCCTCGCAACCCTGCAAGGATAAGCATGATGGATAATGGATGGATAGTTTTTAAACCAAATATTGTCTAATTTCTAAAATTAGTCTTAAAATTATTTTTAACCTTTAAACCTAGCTCACCTATAAATAGCCAACTTTCAGGTTTACTTCAATTTTTTTTCTTCCAGTATAATAAATATAGTCTTTCCAGAACAAAACTTAAACAATAAGCTCCCACTGAAATAAAAAAAATAAAAAACATTGATTTTCTAGTTATTTTCCCTTAACAGTCTAAACAGGAATTCTTGAATCTACAAATTGCAATCACAAATAAAGACTTGCTTTTGAGGGTACACCAGAGCGAGTAGCACAATCATTTATCAAGCAAAGAAAACAGCAACTACAGACTGGCTAATAATAATATAATTATTGACAGTTGTTAATCCAGATGGCACTAGTTACAATAAGACTGATGTAACAGAAACTGTAAAGTCTTCTTGTGGTGATCATCACATCAGGACTACTTTCAGGCCTATTGTAATGATCTCATCTGTTCGTTTGTCAGAAAGTAAGATGTTTGCTTACTTTGTTCGAAGAAGGTGACTTTGGTTTGTTGTTGCAGTGTCTTTCACAGTATCCTTTTTTTCCACTTACTTTGCAGTTAGTTTGGACTGGCTTATCTGACATCCATGTTCTTGAACCAAATCTTCTTCACCTGAAAGATGAAGATCTGTGTCTTGCTGCAACCTCCGAAGAAGAAAAAGACAATTTTACTGCAAAGCTGTTAGCTTCTGAGAGAATTCATCTGACTAGGCATAAATTCAAATTGGAAGACTCTTCCTAGGCTCACCTGCATCATCCAATGCAGTGATGCGCCGCATGATGTGCCTCAGCTGCAGCCCATCAGCTTTGGACCACGCCTCGTCTTTGCCAATCATCATGAAAGTCTCTGCTTATAAGGCTCTCCACCCACGGCTCCATCTGCCATCTCCATCTTTAAAAATGCTAATTTAAATTTCAATCCCTATACTGTTGATACAGTTTGTTGGTACATTGCTGTTTACATAGGTCCGGACTTTAAAGCATGAAGTGCATTTGTGTGTCATTCATGATATCTACATTACCCAGAGGACAGGGCAAAATCTGCTGCAATTTCTTTTACTTCAAGCATGCAGCATACTGAGGTGAGTGAATCTGCAGAGTATAGCATTCTCTTAATAGCACAGCATAAGAATAAATAAAGTTAACATCAGGAAAGTGCTATGACATTTAAGAAGCACTTTATAATTAAGGAAGAAAAAAAATCCAAACCCTGAGTGAAACAGTGATTGCCCCAAAACCCTGATTACTGGTTGAGCCACCTTTAGCAGCAACGATTGCAATCAAGTATTTGGGATAACTTGCAATAAGTCTTTAACAGCAGTGGAGGAATTTTGGCCTCTCTCATCTTTGCAGAATTGTTGTAATTCAGCCACATTGAAGGGTGTCCAAGCACGAACAGCCTTTTTAAGGTCATGCTCCAGCATCTCAATAGGATTCAGGTTATCACTTTGACAAAGCCACTCCAAAGTCTTCATTTTGTTTTTCTTTAGCCACTCAGAGGGGGACTTGCTGGTGTGTTTTGGATCATTGTCCTGCTGCAGAACCTAAGTTCATTTCAGCTTGAGGCCATGAACAAATGTTCAGAGACATTCTTCTTCAGGATTTTTTGCAAGACAGCAGAATTCATGGTTCCATTTATTACAGCAAGTCTTCCAGGTCCTGAAGCAGCAAAACAGCCCCAGACCATCACACTACCATCACTGTGTTTTACTGTTGGTATGATGTTCTTTTTCTGAAATGTGGTGTTACTTTTACGCCAGATGTAATGGAACACATACCTTACAAAGACTTCAACTTTTGTCTCGTCAGTCCACAGAATGTTTTGAAAAAAATCCTCAATTGGGCAGAAGCTTGGCTGGGAGACTGCAATTCCAAGGAGCAGCTTTAGATAATTAGGCAGTACTTTGTATAAGCAAGCGTTGAGGCACCCCAGAATGGCTGCCACAGGAGATTAAAGGATTTCTCAAAAATGCATGAAAGTCAAAGTAACACCCCAGCTATATTTTTGATGAGGGAATAACATTATAACATGATATAAAAGTTTTAAATAGTCAGTTTAATGTTCTTTTTGCTCAGCACCAGTGTTCATCTTAAAACTCTGCTCTGACATTTTTGCCCAGTCTTTCACAGTTGGATGTTGTTTGGTCTTTTGGGTTCTCTTGGATGAGTCGTCGCTGCGCTCTTGGGGTAGTTTTGGTTCGCTGAAATCCCAAAACTTTAAAATTGATTTGATGGTTTGAAACACTGAAGTGTAACAAACATGCAAAAAATAGGAAATCAGGAAGGGGGCAAACACTTTTTCACACCACTGTATTCTATAGATTTAGATGTATAGAAAGATGATGCTAAAACATAATTCACTTAAGACAGAGCACATCCTTTCTTCACAGAAACACAAGGCAGACAATAGTGTGACAGAGTATTAAGAACAACAAACAGTGTACAACATTTTACCTTTGATTTTAAAAAGCAAATGCCATACTTACAAGTGCATTTATTGTTAAAAACTATACACTAATTGTCTTTTTTTTTTTTTTAGCAAGAGTATTATTTTCTTGGGGTAACGCCTGCATCTTGTATACTCAGTTTAGGAAAGAAGTGCTTGCTAACACTGGATGTATGTTGGAGAACACATGAAGGTGCCAGCATATCACATATGTAATTGTCTTGAGAGAACAGATTTATGGCTCCATCCCTCCGAAATGGATATACTATATTGTGTCTCTAGCATGTTCTGGGTCTGCCCTGGGGTCTCACCACGGGGGGACATGGAAAATCTCCAAAGTGTGGCACTTAGGTGGCCACCTGATTGGATATATTGTCAGTTTGTCTGTATTACTTCTAGCATCAAAGACATGAACAACTAGAAAAGGAGACAGCATTTGACATTAACTATGTATTACTTGTACTTCGAGGTTGATTAGATTTAAAAAGGGCTACTATGATCACAGATGAGTTTTGCTATGAATGTTTGACTGCCTAATGAGAATTACTTTTGGGTTGGAGATGGGGGGGTGAAGTTTTCTTACCTTTATCAGACAGCAGATGGAGCAAATTTGTTTTGGAGAAATGCTTGTGATGTACTCAGGGTCATAGCTAGATCAGGACCTGGTGAAGGATAAAATTCCTAAAATTTTAAAACATCTCATAATTTACTGATTTATTGCAAATTTGCATTACTTCAATCTTGATTGAGATACTTATTTAAACTGAAGACTTTTTATGTTGGAACTAGCACACTCTATCTTTGGAGGACCATCAGCAGCCCATTTCCACAACTTTTCTGTGCATCTCTGTATTTCACAATAGACTGTATTGCACACACCAAATCCAAGTCTCTCTGATGCAAACGTGATGTGTCGTAAACATCCATAACATAGTGTTTGCTGGATGGATATAAACATTTGAACCTTTGAAATTTACTGCAGTTAGTTTACTATTAAAGTTCAGCTTTATATCCTGCTGATTGTGCTTAGCTTATGTAAGTAAGATGCATACACCCTGCCTTTACTGAGAAGAACTTCATAAGAAAGAAACCACCCTGATGTTAAAATCTGAAATAATCTGAAATAAAGTTGCACAATTGCAGAGCAATAATTGGATCACAATTAATTAGCAAAATAAGGCACAAATGAAGATCGCTGTAAACAAATGTAAAATGAGGTCTAATGTTGATTTCCTAAGTTTTAGCCAATTTGCTACATGATCTTGCTGGAAAAATATTTACATTTAGATGGAGAAGAGGGAAATCAGTCACTAAACTAACAGACATCCATCCCATACAAATTACTCTAATTTATATCATTAACTGAAGGTGGCTATGCCTCTCTGCATGTGAGCTGCTGGGAAGCATTTACTTTTTCCACCTCGCTCAACAAACTATTCCTTCAAGCTCAGATCCAGTTTCTTTTTCAGTCATGCAACATTAACTGCACTTTAAAAATCAGTAGCTTGATGTACATTCTCACAAATTAGGCCATTAAGGTCATTGATGTACAAGAAACAACCCTCACATTTTCATACTTGTGTATCAATGCAGCATTATTGAACAAGTTCCTGTTTTGGGATTTTTTTTACAACCACATCAGCACATATTTTCTTTTTAATTTTAAAAAGCCTCACTGTGATTTGTAACACCTCATTTATCCCCAAAAAACGTGGAATAAATGTGACTAACATTAACTTAATTTAACTACCTTCATATAAAAGTTTTTTGTTATCTTTGAAACCTTTAAAGTCAACAATTAGCAAAGGTTAGTAGAGTAGCCAAGATTGTATTCAAGTACGAGTAGCAATACTATAATATTTTTTAACTTTTGAAGTAAAAGGTGATCATTCATCAAAATTACTTAAGTGAGAGTAAAAAAATATGATAGAAAGGCTACTCAGATAGAGGCTGCACATCTTTTAGCACTAGAACAACTTACGTTTTTATTTGCTGGGGTAAAATAACCAGAACTACTAAACCTGTGCAGATTTGCATGGTTCTCCTTCTTTTGTTGTGAAAACACATTGGTTACCCGTGGACCCTGACACTTTTGTATTTATTTACTCAGACTGTGAGGTTAAATCTTACTAACTGACTTGTAAATCTTCTCAAAAGTCTGTCATATCTATGCAAAATATTCCGCACACAGACAGTTTGAAAGACACACGTTCACAAATTTTATGGAAACACAATTGTGTTTATTTGATAAAAATTGTGAAAACAGAATGAAAACTTGATAATAGAATGAAACAAATATAATGCAAATATGCTACATACAAGTCTTCAATTTATGTTTGTACACAAATGTCATAAGCTGAGTGGGGTGATGGACCATGGTAGATAATTCTAGGGAATTTAAGCCAATTTGCTCAGGCTTGGTAGTTCTAGTGTTAACTGACATCTCTAGCTGTGTGCACATCACCAGTGTTATACAGTGGCTTGCAAAAGTGTTCACACCCTTTGAACTTTTCCATATTTTGTCACATTACAACTACAAACATAAATATATTTCTTTGAAATTTTATGTGAAAGACCAACACAAAGTGGTATACAATTGTGTAGTAGAAAGTAAATTATACATGATTCAAAACATTTTTTACAAATAAAACCTGAAAAGTGCAGTGTGCAAAAGTATTCAGCCCCCTTTTCTCTGAGTGCAACCAACTGGCTTCAGAAGTTGTCTGATGATTGCTAAGGCTTAAATAGAGTCCACCTATGTGTAATCTAATCTCAGTACAAATCCAGCTGCTCTGTGATGGCCTCAGAGGTTGGTTAAGAAAATATTGGGAAGCAAACAGCATCATGAAGTCCAAGAAACACACCAGACAGGTCAGGGATAAAGTTGTTCAGAAGTTTAAAGCAGGCTTAGGCTATAAAAAAAAACATTTCCCAAACTTTGAACATCTCACAGAGTGCTGTTCAATCATGCAGAGATCCACAGCTCAGGAGGGAGAATCTGTCCACAGGTCAACTATTAGCCATGCACTGCACAAATGTGGTCTTTATGGAAGAATGGCAAGAAGAAAGCCATTGTTAAAAGAAAACCATGAGAAGTCCCGTTTGCAGTTTGCCATAAGCCATGTTGGGGACTCAGCAAACATGCTTTGGTCAGAAATCAAAAATGGACCAAAATCAAACTTTTTGGTCAAAATGCCAAATGCTATATGCAGCGGAGAACTAATACTGCACATCACTCTGAACACACCACTGTCACACACTCCTCACTGTCAAATATGGTGGTGGCAGTTTCATGCTCTGGGGGTGCTTCTTTTCAGCAGGGACAGGAAAGATGGTCAGAGGGAAGATGGATGGAGCCAAATACAGGGCAATCTTGGAAGAAAACCTGTTGGAGTCTGCAAAAGACTTGAGACTAGGGCGAAAGTTCACCTTCCAGCATGACAAGAACTCTAAACATAAAGCCTGGGCTGGAATGGAATGGTTTAAAACAAAACATATTCATGTTTTAGCATGGCCCAGTCAAAGTCCAGACCTAAACCCAATCAAGAATCTGTGGCAAGATCTGAAAACTCCTGTTCATGAATGCTCTCCATCTAATCTGACTGAGCTTGAGCTGTTTTGCAAAGAAGAATGGGCAGAAATTTCAGTCACAAGATGTGCAAAGCTGGTAGAGACAGACCCTAAAAGACTTGCAGCTTTAATTGCAGCAGAAGATGGTTCCACAAAGTATTGACTCAGGGGGTATGAATACTTTTGGACACCGCACTTTTGTTGCCATGTCAAAACTTACAAACTTTTATTTGTAAGTTTTTATAAATAAAAACTTTTCAGTTTTTATTTGTAAAAAATGTTTTGAATCATGTATAATTTTCTTTCTTCGTCACAATTCTATACCCCTTTGTGTTGGTCTTTCACATAAAATTCCAATGAAATATCTTTATGTTTGTGGTTGTAATGTGACAAAATATGGAGAAGTTCAATGGGTATGGATACATTTGCAAGCCACTGTATCCTCCCACTGGTTGCCTGTTCATTTTGGAAGAGATTTTAAATCCTTGGTGTTTGTTTTTAAATCTTTTCATGGTTAAAGGAGGCAGCGCTGCAGCAGTTCCGACTCGATTAATAGTATTTTCCTTTAAAATCTTATTTTGCTGTGCTGTATATAGGCTATATTTTTGTTGCAACTCTTTTTTTTCATATTGGTGGTTCATGCTATGGAACTGACTGTTTTGTGGACAACTTTGTTTTTATTTTCTTTTTTAAGTCTTTTGTGTTCGGAGAAGGCATGAGTGGCCGTGAGCGGCCATGAGCTCATTATTTACACCAGGGATCAGCTGCTAGCTCCACCACACCGCCTCCCACCGAGCGACCCAACATTCCACACAAGCAGAGAAGGAAGAGACAAGGGACGCGCGTGGGAATCGGGTGTTGCAACCGAGGAAGAAGGTACAGACCCGTCATCCCGTCCATCATCATGGGAAACGTGACATCTCTTCCCAACAAAGTGGACGAACAAGCGGCTCTATCATGCCATCAAAGGATGTCCTTCACACTACCACCAGGAAACTTCAAACACAGCACCCACAGGCCCTCTTTCTAAACGCTGGGGACTTTAATCATGTCTCCCTGTCCTCCACTCTACCAGCCTTTACCCAATATGTCACCTGCCACACCAGAGATGACAAAATCCTGGATCTACTTTATGCCAACACCAAGGAGGCATACAGTTCATCGCCTCTCCAGCCTGTGTATGAACCCTTGGGACACAGAGAACCAGCTGTGACACCCACAGTGAAGAGATGGTCTGAGGAGATTGAAGACCCTCTTAAGGACTGTTTCAGCTCCACCGTTTGGGAAGAGCTTTGTGCTCCTCATGGGGAGGACATCAAAAGAATCACAGACTGCATCATGGACTATATTAACTTCTGCGTCAACAACACTGCGCACACCATGATGGTACGGTGTTTCTCCAATTACAAGCCCTGGATCAACGCTGAAACAAAAGGCTCTCCTGAAGGAGAAGAAGAGAGCCTTTAAATCAAGAAACAAGGAGAGCAGTGCAGAAGGAGGTGAGAATGAAAATTAGGGATGGAAAAACATCTACAGGAAGAAGATGGAGGATCAGCTGCAGCAGAGCAACATCAGTGGGGTTTGGAGGAGTTTGAAGTCAATTTCAGGCCACAAACCAAACTCTCAGGTTGAAGGAGACTTAGAATGGGTAAACTACTTGAACCAGTTCTTTAACAGATTTGACCAGTGACCCACCCCTCCTCCAGCCTAGTCTCCCCTGCTGTAACCCCCCCATCTATAATGACTGCCAGCTTTTCTTCTCAAGACTTCACCCCTCTCAGCTATCATCCACCCCCTTCACTTCAGAAGACTCCATCCCACAGTCCCCTTCCCCCACCTCCATCTTGTCCCTTTCATCACTTCAGGTGAGCAATGAACTGCAAAAGGCTGAAGGTCCAGATGGCATCAGCTCCAAGCTCCTGAGATGCTGTGCAAATCAACTGTGTAGAATCATGGGATACATGTTCAACCTGAGCCTGAAGTTGGGGAAAGTACCACAACTGTGGAAGACCTCCTGTGTGGTACCAGTACCAAAGACCAAACATCCAAAGGACTTCAGCAGCTACAGGCCAGCAGCCCTGATCTCGCATCTGATGAAGACTCTCAAGAGGCTGGTCCTCAAACATCTACGCCCCCTGGTGATGTCTTCATTGGATCTGCTGCAGTTCGCCTTCCAGGCTGGCATCAGTGGATGATGCCATCATCTTCCTTTACAGGAAGGGTCAGAGCAGACTACCTGCTGAGGAGGCTGGGATCTTTTGGAATGCAGGGAGCGCTCCTGAAGACCTTCTTTGTTTCTGTGGTGGCATCAGCCATCTTCTATGGGACTGTATGTTGGAACAGCAGTTTATCTACAGCTGAGAGGAAGTGGTTAGATAAGCTCATCAGGAAGGCCAGCTCTGTGCTAGGATGCCCCCTCGACCCAGAGCAGGTGGTGGGAGATAGAAGGACTCTAGCAATCACTAATGGACAATGTCTCCCACCCCATGCATGAAGCTGTTGCTGAGCTGGAGAGCTCCTTCAGTAACAGACTGCTGCATCCTAGGTGCACTAAGGAGCACCTAGGAGGAGATCCTTCCTCCCAGCAGCTGTTAGACTCTATAACCATCATTGCTCTCAATAAGCTCAATAGGTGTTTATATCCATGCTGGTATCTGTACAACTTACCGTTTTTCTATTGTCACTTACTGTAAATACTTTGTATTTTTAATCCTCAGAGACATGCACATCTTGTACCTTTTTAATTAACCAACTCAAATTGTACATTCCTCTGGACTGGAGTATCTTTTTTTTTTTTTTATAACTACACAGTGTTTATATTGAAATTTTGCCTTACTGTAATATATATATATATATATATATATATATATATATATATATATATATATATATATATATATATATATATATATATATATATATATATATTCTTTGTGTGAGTCTGTTTTCTGTTATTGCCTGTCACTGTCACTTTGTTGCTGTTGCACAGAAATTTCCCCATTGTGGGACAATAAAGGAAATTTCTATTATATTGTATTGTATTCTATTTTATTGCATGCTGTGGCCGTGGTAAATCCCTAAGGTCATCATCACATCATCTTTTTAAATGTTTCAAGAACTAAATATAAAACACTATTGCCTTCTCGATTTAACAGGAAGCTTAACAACAAAATTTGCAACAGGTGTTTGATCTGTGAATCGACCAATAAATTACCTGGTTTAACCTGAATTGGTATTTAAACAGTCCCCCTCATCAAACTGTTCACATTTTGATATCATGGGACCAAGAAGGCACCTAATAACAGATCAGTAGTACCTCATCATTGCAAGGCTGTATGCGGAAGGTTCTCAGACGGAAGTTTAGAGTGTAACAGAGTGTTTTTTTTGGAATCGTTCCATACTCGGAAATGTAAACAGTATCGTTTGAAAAAACATTAGAATTTATTGTTTTTATTGGCTATCTAATGAGAGGTGAGGCAACTTCAGTAAGTTCTGAATGCTGAATCACAGCAGTGTCTGGCACATACTAAAGCTGGGTTTACATGTGCATGCAAAATTATTTATCCAAAAAGAATCACGAGAAACTCTTCTGGTCATTAACTTACATCAGTGGTATGTGGGCATTCAGCTTCACAGATACATTGACCACCAATTTAAAGCTTCCATGACCAAAGACAACCTAATCATTTCAAGCAGTGTCTGATATTTTCAGGGAAAATTGTGCAGTGTGACTGCAGCTGCAACTGATATCTGATTTGTGTTCTACTGCGATATGTTTTATCTCCTCTCTCCCTCATTCAAAGGTCTGACTGTAATAAGTACAGCAACCCTTCAGAACTTGCTGTTCATTTATTAATGAACTGATGTATTTGTTAGATCCGTCCAACACAATTGTGCTTCAAAAACAAGTCACAGTGTGACATGTTCTGTTGTGTAGCGACAGAAGTTATTGCCATGTCAAGCTCACACAAAACCAAGGAGAGAGCCTAATAAGATTTATTAAGCCAAACCCACCTGATTTCAGATTTGTTGAATTATTTTGGTTCACTGTACTTTTTGATACTTCATGGTTTAAAGTTCAAACAAGCTTTTTTTGTGTTGTGCCTTCATAGACCTGTGTTTCAGATAGAACTCAGTGCATTCAGCAAGATTGCTTTTTGCATTTGTTTACAGTTTGCTTCCTAATTTCAAAGACATGAACCAAGAGGACATCAGAACTATAACACAGAACCAGCCCCCAGCCTCAGAGCCAGCTTCCCAGGGCGACAGAACTTCTCTTCAAGCAGAGGCCGACCCCTCCAGCTAAGAGAAAGACAGCACTGACATAACCTGGGCCTGAAACCTAAATAGGTTCTCAGAAAGTAAACATCTGTCTGACCTGTCAGTTAGCTCTCTCTTGTCTGTTCTTTGACCGTGGAGATTCTTGTTGGAAACTGATGAACTGAAAGAGTCCTCCTTTTCACTTCTCCTAAACTCTTAAACTTAAGACAGGTCTTTCACAATACCTAATCACCTCCTCTAATCACCTAATAATGATCTGAATATTTATGTTTTGCACCGGTTCTTTATCTAATTCCAAACATAAGTGTGATTATGCAAAGGTTGATTATTAGTTATATTAGTAAGTAGTTTCAATATATTAAATTTCAACTGAAGTATCAGTACTGTGATAGTGAAAATATTTTATTTAATTCCATTCTGTAAAGGAAAAGATGGCTCCCTGAATAATTAAAAAAATAATTTAAAAAATTTACTCCTTCAAATTATGTTGATTTGAGCCTGATAAGAAAAATACTGTATATTTCATTGATCAGAAGAACACTATTTTTTTTTAATACATAAACATAATTCAGCTTAGAATATTTACAATGCATTAGATGTGTACCCATGAACCAACTCGCAAACACACATATTACTGCAAATGTAAATTCACAGGAACACATAAAAAAACATGTTTATAAACCGTTATTTATGTGCCATAAAAAACTGCAGCCTGCAAACTAAAGAGAGTTAAGCCTATAGGGAGGGAAAGATTAAAATTTTTATGGCTACTTTTACTAAGTTTGAAACTCAGTACAGAATGAAGATGGGAAGGTGCAAAAGCTGTTAGTTGGTGCCAATAATTTTTAACAAATATTAAATAAAGTCTTGGTGCTTAAAAAAAATACAAGCTTGATTGTAGGGATTGGTTTAAAGAAACTCTTAGGACCCAAAGATGACTGTTCTGATTATTTTATTTATTTTTTATTGACAACAAATAAATAATATCAGACTCAACAGATAAATTCATGGCTTATACATCTGACAACAGTGCTTACACTAGGTCATTATGAACAAATAAATGCTGACAGCAAGTGGTGTGGTAAAGCATCACGAGTTTTTTTGTTCACTTTTTTTCCTTGCAGGTGATACTTTGACAATACATTTCACGGATCATTTTTTATGTTATATTTATGATAAAAATCAATCCAAGAGCTATTCTGAAACAGTTAGTACATGTTTTTGAATACAATCATAAGATAATATCAATATTTACATCTTAAAATATATTTGTTGATCAGTTGGGTATGAAACATTACAGTAATATCACTAGATATCCACTTAATATGCAAGTACATTTTTTTGTATTTTTTTTATTAAGGAAAAAAAACTATACTTCAACTTTTTTTATTCACTGAAGGATAAGAAAACAGAATAGGACCAATCTATACCCAAGGCTTGTGAGAAATACTTCATGTGTTACAGCACAAAAAAGAAAATTTTGGGAAACACCATGACCCTTCATTTCAAAGATTAGAGCAAAGACATTAAGCTTTACAATCTCCAGTTCTCTGCTTTTTTGATGAATTACACAGAAGCATCTGACAACTGTAGACAAGAAAAACAAAAGGTGTTTCATTTAAACTACAGGAGCAAATCTTGGTGGTGAACATGGAGGTATCAAAGCTTGTCAAACAAGAAGACTGGTATAGTTTCCTATGGTGTGATAAGCATAGACCGTAGGTGGGAAAGAAATGTGTTCCTTCATCTCAACTTCAAATGGCTCTGTAAGCCGGGCAAACATCCCCTCTCATTTTCACAGGGCCAGCTTGACCCTGGCTGCCCCACAAAGGCATACCTGACAGTGACAGATGAGGCTGTGTGTCGAGCTAGAGGGGAGATGGAGGTAAGTGAGGTGGAAGGAGGGAAGGTGGGAGTCCCATCGTGGAATGGCTGCCATCCCCGGGAGAAACTCTGACTCACTGGCCTTAGCATGTTGCCAGTCAGGCTGGCCGCTCTTTACCCAGGGGCAGCCTCTGTGAGTACACACTTTCACACCTGGACAAACACCTCGACAGGCCAGGAAAAGCAGCCCACCCTTAAATACCTCTCTCTCCCTCTCTCTCCTTCACTGGCTTACCACTCTCTACATTTGCCCCATTTAAGAACACTCACTGTTGGATGTCATCTAACGTCTAATTCTTTGTTTGTCCTCACTTGTTAGTCCCTTTTCCTTCTGCCTTCAGCCGACAATATATTGTTTATATTAAACTATGACGCATTTCATTGTAAATTTGGCTTTTAAGCACTCCTTGTACACAAGACTAATTTTTGCATTAAAAAAAAAAATAGAAAGACCAAAATTAAACACAATTCTGGCTTTAAATTAAAAAAAGGATAACATTTGGAAACAGTATCCATCTACACATAATTATCATTGAGAGAAGTTATTGGTTGAGGGCCAAACTTTATATGTCTGATCAGTGCCTATCATCAACAATTACAATTAATAGAACTGTGATGATGGAGATAAAATGACTCACAACATATAATGTGCTGGTTCATATCTAAACAATGTAAAAAATAATTTAAATGAAACTTAAATATAACTTAAAAAAGTATACCACTCTCAATAAATAGTTGTACTATTTACACCATTGTCATGAGATTCAAAATGTAACTAAAATACCAAAACTATAGAAGCAGCAAACATTACAGGCATGAGGTACAGCAAGGGATCATGTGATAACTACAGTAGAGAGGTGATGTCCTCTATTCTGATGCACAAATGTATACTTCCGCCCACGACTGTCTTTGTTAGCTATGGCTTATGGGTAACTTCTCCAATCTTAAGAAGAGTTTTTTGTTTTGTTTTTTTTCAAGTTGATGTGGTGACATTCTTATGCCTTTTGTGGCAATTACAATCAGCTGTTTTGGTATCTAGATACTGACATAATATGATATATTATGCAGAAGAGACCGCTGATTATACTAGAATAAATTTGTTCCTATTTACATAGTTTGAGAGATTAATCCATTTAAACAGTTGAAATGGCTTTTCTATGACCTCGGTAGCAGATGATAAACCACAGCATTGCATGTGGAATGACTCCAGGTGAGTCACTCACCACTGGTATGACTTATAAGTGAGGCAGCAGAATCTAGAATACAAACATAACATCTCTAATACATACAATTACCAGGAATATATAGTTTTCATATAAAGTTTATAAATGTAATCATCGAAGATCCTGTAGCCTTCAGTGTCCTCACAAAGTTTCATGTTTTGCAAAAGTTACAAAGTCTTTCAAGAGTCCTTTTTGTTGGGGGTTTCTTTGTTTTCTATCTTCTTCATCTCTCCACTTTTCCTTTGAGACCTAAGATGTTATGCAAACACCAAGGCAACACACAAGACATAGCATTTGCAGTCTAGCTCAATTTCAAATAACATAATACATGTCTTGAAAAAAAGCATTGATGTAGATCTAATTGTTTTGGATGATGTGTAAATGAATATATGCTTCAGTGTGGGAGTACCACCCTACTTCATTAATACCATCCAATACAAATACCCTTTTTAGGCTGCAGACTAGCATAGCAATATGTTATCTGCATAATGTAGCATAAGAATCAAGCATAAACACAACTGGAAGAAAAGCAAAAAGCAACAAAAGGGAGCACACAACTAAATACTATACAGTTTGTCTTAGATCACCATTCTGTTAATAGCAGCTTCTACAGATTTTTGAAAGATTTGTTTTTCTAACAGCTAGAAAGATATGATCGATATGAACACTGATTAACTATGGCATATTCCAAAAAAAGCAAAACAGTAAATCAGTTGTTTAATCATTCTGTCATTCAATCATTTTTGGATTTTCTTTTTTGTATTCTATGGAAAATAAAATCTGCACATGTTCTTTGCTTGTTCTCATATTCACTTAGGTCTCCACAAATATTGGCTATGAAATGACATGTAGGATTGTGTTTACAAGAAGGAGCTTGCATGCCATAGCAGCCAAATATGAGTCAGAGAGAGACCATGGGTAAAGTGAAATGATAATTATTAATCATGGTAATTGTCACTATGATTGTTGCAAAAGAGTAGAAGCAAAGTTTAGACCAAGATGCTAAGCGGACTACACTTTCAAACGTTGCATGAAGTTGATCAGTTTGTACGTGTCTGGAAAGAGGAGTAACAAAATAGAACTCTGTCATAGCAGCTATATTGTTTAACAACGTTATTTTATGGGAACACACAACACAGAAAAATGCTGTTTAGAAGTGCACTTTGTACTGAAAAGGAAGCAGAATGAACAAATGACCTAAACTAGACCCAAAAGGTTTTCTTACAGAGCTTTGAGCATACTGTGGCTGGAAATGCTGTGTTGACATACATCCAAATGTCATTTTAATGTATAACTCTGCTACTAACTACCAAGCAAAAGGAGAGAGTCTGTGAAAGTTAAGCATGCTGGTTGGTTGGATGGGGGCGTATGGTGGTGTTAGGGCTACGGTTATGGAGATATAGTCTAGCCAACCCTTTATCCCTGTACTTTTGTGTGAATGTGGTGCAGTACTGAGATCAAGAAAGCCACAAGGCTTTGACAAGCTTTAACTACATTCTGAACAGGACTGGGATGGATTTACTTTCAGCTTTTGTTTTCAGTTTCAGATGGTTCTTGAGGTAACACAGGTTTTATCTAGCTCCATAAGGGAGGAGTTCAGACTGAAACTAAAATCACCCCAAACCCTAAGTGAGGTTGTGGACAACATTCTTTAAGTCATAATCAAGGTATAGAGTTATTTGCAGGGGCAGCTGCATAAGAAGAGGGATGCCAAGTGAGGTTTTGGATTTTCTTAAGTTGTTAGTGCATTTCATATGTGGTGCTGTCAACATGTTTTATTTCTAAATACAAAATAACAGAGTTGTGTAAGTACATGCAGGAATGAATGAATGCTATTAGGAGAAGCTGTAAGCAGCAAGGAAGACAAAGCTGTCTAAGCCTACTGTTTATTATGGATCGAAAGAAGCAAAAGCCACACTACATTTTCAAATGCAGATTTTTTTTCTATAAACAGCTATGCCCTAGACTGTTTTTTCAACAGTTGACCCTTTTGAGTTTTTGTGCATTGCAGTTTGTCTTTTTTTGTTTCAGATCTGTGGCTTAAAACAATATGGCTGTTTTATATAGTACCCATATCCACCGACATTCCATAAAGAAGCATATATTACTAAAAAGGGCACAGAGGTAAGTAATGTTTGACTAGTTTAAAAACAGAAGTGATTAAAACACAACCTCTAAAAAAAGGCAGGGGATTGCACCTTGGGGAGATGCTGAGGATTCAAGGTGTATGAGGATTTCTTTAAATCTCTGGTCAACATATTATTTTTATCTGCAAAACACAGATCCAGCATCCACACAATCCCAAACTTGCATGTTTTGATATACCTTTGGTTCAATCATGTGATTGTAAAATGAGGTAACTAAAACCAATACTAAAGCCAGCACAAAACTCACCAAAAGTCATGCTACCTAGACTTTGTTACACTTTTGTTTATTTGGGTGAGTTGTTGAAAATGTCTCTTTCAGGTTTTTTAATACTATATATCTTTAAGGATGGTATTGCACAGGCTATTTTCCTTTTTGCAGAGAAACAATATTTTCAGTGGAGTCTGATGAGTCTTGTCCTCTTTCTATATCTTCCTTTCATATGGAGATGGAAGCTGGTCAGGATTGTAGTACAGATGGAGAGGTATGCCTTTATTAGCAGCATGTGTAGGAAAGTGTGGGCTACGATGAGGATGAAGAAGGTTGGGTTGGCCATTCTGGCTGTGTTGTGGTAGAGGAAGGGTCCCGGAACAACGAATGAAGATCCCTGCTCAGGTCACCCCAGGGAATGGTCATGCTCATCTTTTCTGTTCTCTGTAGCATTAGGATCCCGACAGGAGCACTCATTGTGTATGTCGCAGGATATGGGGAATGGAATTACCTGTATAGAAGAGAAAACACATTTTTATTTTCACAATTTGTATTCAACTTCAACCACAAGCACTGACTGTTTTGACACAGTACTGTTAAAACATGCATTTACATTGCAATCACAAATTTTAAGGTATTTTCAAGATTTAATGTAAAAAATGTGTTGTACAGTTTTATTCAGCCACCTTTCCACTTTTAAGCCTAAATTAATCCCAGTGCACACTCACATTGTGGTGGCAGCATTACAGTGTAGGCATGCTTTTCCTCATTAGGAACAGGGAGGCTGGTCATAGTTGATGGGAATATGGACAGAGCTTTATACACTGGGCAATCCAGTAAAAGACTTGAAACTCCACTGGAAGTTCACCTTCTACTGGGACAATGACCCTAAACATACAGCCTGTGCAAATCCACACAAGCAGTGTGAACAGTTGTATACAGTACATTTTGAGATTCTTATATGTCAAAAAATAAAAATATTAATGAACCACTAATTCCTTCAAATTACGCTCTACTTTGTGCTGGTCTATTACATGGGATCCTACTAAAAATATTGAAGCTGTAGCATGACCTCAAACATAACAGTAAGCATGTGTTAGCCAGAAGAAAATGTTCTTCCAAATGCAGTATGTGACATGTCATGCAATGTGAAAAAGCATATTACCCCAAAAAACTATAGTTCTGGAGTGAACTGAAAGGAGGAAAGTTTTATAGTTTTGTTGCTTAAAGAGGATGTATTCTGTCACAATCTTGTGAAATCACAGCACTTTATCTTTTCTTGTATTTCCATTTTCTCTGATAGTTTTGTATCAACATAATCTCCTGCCAATGAAAGCAGAGCAGTGCGATCAGTGGTTGTTGCCCCTGGCTTTGACGTAGCTGGATAACGTTGGCAATGCGTCACCAGCACCAGCTGCTGTTGCCTTGTCTGCTCGCTCACCTCTCGAGGGGTTGGCTTCAGCTGTTTGGGTACACAAATTGTGTCCCCCTTCTCTAGGCCAAACAGGAAACACGTGTTATCCAAGTCATGTAAAGCAGGCAGCAGACCAAGAACATGTTTGTATTTGTGTCTTGGTGGCTTATATTGCAAGGGGCTGGGAACCTGCAGTAAGAATCACTTGATCTTATTAGTCAGAAGAATTATTGCTCTTTTTTGACATTGCAAGTCTACAAAAACACTATCCAGCTAAAGACAGGTTTTAGTTCAGTGCAATAAGTGTAATCTGTTTATATGGAAGGCCTTGTTCCAAGCAGTGACGTGCAGTCAGGGGAGGCAGGTACGGCACTGCCTCATCACAACAAGTACTAACAATGATGAAATAAAATCAATTTGTTCTTTTGACTGTTTTATAAATTCTTGCCACACATAGTGAACATTGCAGGCAGCTGGCGCATGCCCATTGCTGTCTCTCTTTATATTGCCAATATACATGTTTGATTACACATGTACTTCACATGCTACCATTCCACAGTCTGCCAAATACATTGGATGAATGTGTGTGACATATTTAGTCTTTCTGATTGGCCATAAACACACAAAGAAAATGCTCAGGGTGAGGTAGAAAGTACCATACTGATAGGAGGCAGTGCTGAGCCCTATAGGCACAATGGGCAACTGGCGTTCTTCTTCAATGTATTGAAAACACTGAAAATAATCGTAAAAATACAACAAAAAAAACCCCCAAAAAAACCACAGTTTGAACAGAGTTATTCCAGGACGACTCTCCTCCTTTGGAATAATCTTCATTAAAGCTGTCAGACTTTAAAAAATTAAGCAAAACAAGGCCGATTTAAAAATAGAGTGACAGAGATATTCATGGAGAAGGATAGGCACATGGACTTCATATACAAATAAAGGTGGGTTCATACACAATTTTTAATTTGAATAAAAAAAGATCAGCAAAAAACTATTTAAATTTTAAAAAATCAAATTTGACGTTATATTCTTTTATTTTTCTTGCAATCGTATTGTTGAACAGTATATAAGATGTACCTGAAATAGAATTGTAGAAACTACTTTGGTTATCTCCATACAAAAACAATACCTTAAATTTTGTCAGAGCACCTCCATTAACTATTCTGCACAGCATACGCTTCAATAACGCCACATGGTACATCTTATCTAGCTGTGTATGTTGAAATATCTCAAAATTTATTTTTATGAGTTCAAACATGAAAAAAAAAGAATATCTGGGAAGGACATGTCTCTTATGAAGGGCCCCAGTGTGTCTGTATTCAGAATAAGGGTGTAAAATACATTTAACAGCATAAGTTACTTTTGCAATGACAATACTGTCTTGTTTTCCTTTTTCTTTCCCTATTTAAATGTGTCTGATCATTTTAGGATGAAAGCTCAATGCTCTATAGATTGTGTATCAATGTTCCCAAATCGTCAAAGAACTATTAGCTGAATTAATTACAAAACAGATCAAACTGCCTTTCCACTTGAGACATTTCAAGTATTCACCATGCTAAATTGAATGATTTCTTTTAATCAGCGGAGACAGGGTGTTTGTATAACGTAGCATGAGGTTTACTTATGTCATAGGTTCATTATGAGTAATGATAGAGCATTACTTACTTAAAGCACAGTATCTTCATATGCCACTGAAATAATAGGCAGCTACATGATAGTGTGATACAGGAATAAGTGACCACCACTGTTCCTAAAAGAAGAGACTACAACCTGTTTGAAAATGTAAAATGTCAAATGTGGCGATAAACATAACACAACCCAAAAAACAGTAGAGAAGTTTGTGTGAACAGGGCAATATAGATGTCAGATCTCTGGAATGACATGGGGCTCGTCCCAGAGGACCAGTGACGCAAACTCCCCTTGCAAATAGGGCATAAAAAGACTTGTTTGCCTGGGGGAGGTGTCTGTACGGCAAGGGCCAGGTGGGCTGGGCCCAGACTTCTTGGAGAAAATGAGGTCTACATGGGACAACTTTACAAGCTAAAAGCCGGACACTTCAGAAACAACTGTCAACTGCATGAGCACTGTTTCCTCTGAGGCATTTTGAAGCCAAGAACACAGAGTTCCTGATTACCACCTGACTTTTTCAGAGTTTTATTACAACATCTCTGTTTTACACTTATACCTTGTTTCTTTAGATTTCTCTTCCTATCTTTGTTTTATTACTCCTTTCCCTTGTAGCACTGTTTCCCACAACATCTCCCAAGACTTTTGCACACTTTACACTCCACGGCCAGTTCTGCTTATCTTTCTACACAGAGAATGATGGTGGGTGGCAGATTTGACATACTTTCCTTTGACCTTGACTCCTTGGGTGACTGGGCCAGTTGCCTCATCAGGCCCTGTCTTATGGTTCTCTCAGAGTGGTTGGGAAACTGGACTGACTAGCCTTGTGAGCCTGGAGGCCCTCCTGCAGCCCAGTGTCCCAGAGTTAGAGGTGGCCTGGAAAAGTAGACCCATGACGTTGGGGACTCGGCAAGGATAGCATTAAAGGCCCGCTGAACTAGCAAACCTTGTCAGAGCCCCATCCTTCCATTTCAGCAACAGCTGAAAACACCAAAAACCTCTCTTCTGTGAATAAATAATGTAGTAATCCATATAATAGTGGATTTCTTATCAAATTACTATGTTCATGTGTGATTAGATGAAAGTAGTTATTGTAAGCAACCGAAATCAGCTACAGAAAGAAAAGGGTAAAAAAATAACCCTTTGTACATCTACATAATCTCTCCTTTCTCTCAGCAATGTCTACATCTTTGATATTCAGAGCTCTCACTGCAAATAAAATACACACATAAAATGTATTTATAGAAAGCTGCTCCTTTCATTTACCGATTTTCTATGAACCCTGCAACATGGAAAATAATTTTTAAGAGGTTCATAAAAGTTATTTGAAGGGTAGTGAGTAAGAATCCTGACTTTTATTGTGACACAGTTGATTCTGGCATTATCATTTGACTTGTTTTCCAACTTTAGCTGTAAATTATCAATTTGGGGATCTTTGCAATCAGACTCACATTTGGTGAAAATCTTATGACTTTGAACCATAAAGTGCTGAAATGAATTATATTATATATTACCTTATATATACATAAATAAAACTTTTTATTTTACTACCTTGTTTAGCCAAACAAAAGTGGCTGGACTGACAGGCTAATACTTTTTTCTAACGACAGAGTTGTAATACAACACATTAAGTTTTTTTGAAAATACTGTTTTATGTTTATGCTTTCCGGACAGTAACAAAGAGCCAAAGCAGCATTTACAGTCTACTTTTGTAAGACAATGCATTGGCATACAAATATACCAGATTTAAACAGCAGAAAATCTACAAAGACAAGAATGAGTTACTTTACATAAAATGTATGAATTGGACATATGTTGAAAATTGCCAAAGGGTAGAGACAAATCCAAGATACTAGGCTTTTTTTATACTTTACCAAGTGGTTTTGTACACTAATATAATGGGGACCTAACAATACATCGAGCTCAGAAGACAAATGAAAAGAGAATGAGACGAGAAGAAGACTATTTAGAAAAGTTGCAAAACAATGGCAACTTTAGCATTGATATTGGCCAATGGTTACCTAGTCACAATTTAACATTATTGGAGAGTTCTTCTTAAAGTCTCCAATTGTTGGTAATGCTTAAAGAATTCACCCTTGTGTCTGGGGCTTATTATAATAGCTAAGACTTTTTTTTGCCAGATGAAGCCACATGAGGACAACAACTAAATGATGCATTGAGAGGCAGATTATTTTAATGAGAATTATTATGTCATTTTAACATCAGGAGATCTCAAGTCATGAGATCTTGTTGCACACCTACTAACAAAGGAGTACCTAAAAACAAATGAAAATGTATTCATAAATCCATAATTCCTCAAGGTATTCACATTGCAGTAACTGTACTAAAATTCCAGTCTTTTCCATTGTTCCTCCACTACACCTCCAAATGTGGGCTTGTTAAAAAGCCAGTGAAAACTGGAGGAAGCAATGTGCTTGTAGCAGAGAGGCAATGTGGAGTTGGAAAGAGTATGTTGTGGGTTGTAGTTCATAGTTATGTGAACATTTTATATAAAACATGTTCAGCCAGGAAATAAATTACCTTGGAATGCTGATAAATAAGCACTGGTGATGTTAATACAAACTGCAAGAAAAAAAAAAAAAAGAAGCTATATGCACCCTGTATACATATTTATCTCTGTGTGAAAACTCCCAAAGTGTAGTCTGGTAAATATGACAGCATATGAAGACAGAGGCAAGCGGTGAGCTAGGGACATCACAGACCATCATTATAGAGACAAACATCAATCATGTCACACGCAAGTCACGTACTAGGCATACTTGTACCAAATGTAGTTTTAAAAACCTGGAAGTGATCTGAGTACCAACAAAAGACCTTAACTTTGACAGAAAAACATATAGCCACATTCATAAAAAAAAAAATGTCTAAGAGAGGCCAAGTCTATTGGAGGAAAAAAAAAAAAAAGTTTCCAAACTATATGGGGGGCTACAAAAAGGGTCTTGCAAAGGGAACCCTCAGAGAGGCATACTCCAGACTCTTGCTTCCTCCCCCCCTTCTCTCCCTCCTCTCCAAATCCAGCCAACAGCTTGCAACTATTAAGGGGAGATCCTGCGGTGACCTTACGTGCAGCCATTCCTTTCACCTTCAAAGGTCCTGAAGTAGAACAATACACAGCAAGTCATCCAGAACTACTTAATACACAAATCTTTACCAAAATAAAAAAACAAATACCAAGGGAAGCAAAGTCAAATTTATGTACAGAATTCCATCATTTACAGTGATGCCAAAAAAAGCACCCCTCAACTGTAAACTGTTTTTATCAGGTAATGAAATTTTATACTACCAAGGTCCTAAAATTAGGCAAACACTATTTACCCTAACCTAACATATAATATGTTAAGTAGAGTCAATATTTATATAACAAAGTTTTGAAATTTTGTGTGGAAAACAAGCAAAGGTGCTACTAATCAGATGAACTTCAGAAATAAACGTCTTATGTCTTCTCTATTGTGGATCAGCCTTTTGATTCAAGAGCATTCAAAAACAATCCTGAAGAACAATGGTACTCTGACATCACCTTCCTATGCATTTAAGACGTTTGTTCATCACATGAACCAGCTCATATTTTTTGGTCATGTTCAAAAATTCTGTTCCTTGACTTCTTCGCTCTTTCACATTATGCATATAGCACATGAACACCTCTGCTGCAGAAACAAAACAACTGCAACTTAAATGTCGCAGCAATAACCCAATATGAACATCATTTAATGACACATGATCCTAAGCAGACAATTTACTCAACTTCATTCAGGAAATAATTAACTGGCCTCTTGGGTGCACCCATAAAACATTTACATTTCATTTCTAGGTGGTATATTGTGCCTTATAATGAAAAAATATATAAAAGGAGATGGTGATATTAAAAATAGGAACACACCCGGTCAAGACGAAGCAGGACTGAATTTCACCCACTGATCTCCAGTATACATGTTCTGATAACATGGTCACAAGAATTATTGTTTTTTTTATTAATTTATTCAAAGCTTTGTTATCCTATTCTGTTAATTATAAGAATGTGACAAACAAATTATTTTGTGACATATATTCAAGATGAAAACAGGTAAGAGAGGAGGTTAAAACAATAAAATTAAAATAAACCTTTGGCTTTTTGGGACAACACGAGGGTGGAAGCTGTAAAGAACAATGGGCCTGGTGTGGTATAAAAAGATGTTTGTGGGCTTTTCTTTTTTTATAAAAAAAAAAAAAAAAAAAACAACACTTTTTTTACCTCTGCAAACAGCTTCCTTTTAGAAGATCTGAATTAATATTTTTAAAAATGAGTTGAACAGTAAAAAAAAAAAAAAAAAAAAAAAAAAAAAAAAAAATATATATATATATATATATATATATATATATATATATATATATATATATATATATATATATATATATATATATATATATATATATATATATATATGTCACCCTTGCTTTTCATGGTGGCAACATTCATATTCTTTGAAAATGTTGAGGTCACAGCTTAACTACTAACCTAACCCTAGACCTCAAGCAGTTCAGGGTTAGGTTAGTTGACAGCATTTCAGCACCGCATAGTTAGCTGGGATCACTACTGCAGAGCATTGACATTTTCAATGCTTTTGTGTGCTGAAAGATGTCTGGAGGTGATGCAAGGACCCTATAAAGAAGGCAAACCTACAATGAGCCCAGTTCCATCAGTTAGCTCCACTGTACCTACATTACAGTCATAATAATCATCATTGTTAGGGTTAAGGAGACCTATTATGCAAAACTTCACATTTTGGATGTCTTAGTTCTTCCTTTAGGGTCTAAATTACTTCTAAAAACAGCCCAAGCACTTTAAAAAAGCCACCCAGCTGTTTTTAGCAATAAGTTAATGTTTTTTGGTGTCAGGAAAATGACCTGTTTCAAAAACCTTTCCGAATGTGACGTCACACTGCGCCTTTACCTAGCAAACTCAGCCAAGCTTGGCCCCTCAACTAGCAGCCTAAGCGGAGCTCCAGCACGATTGGTCTGCTGGTTTTACTGCTGTGTGTCCTGTACAATGGCTGCTAGAAAAGACAGGCATTTTGTTGTTGACTTGCCATTCAGAAACTACTTGCTTCATTATTGTTGTTTGTGCAGGAGGCTCTACTTCTGCTTTTTAAAGATGAACGGTTGTATCATTCCACATCTGTTTGCAGCCATTTTCACATGAGAGTGTAAATGCTGAGTGGGGGGGGGGGGGCGTGGCCAGCAGCATCTTATTTGGATTTAAAGTGACAAGAGGCCCTAAAACAGTTCATTCTGAAAGGAGCTCAAAATAAGTAGGACTGACCAGACAAATCTCATTATCTAAGAATGATTTTGTGCAAAAATGTAATGAACATGTTTCGCACAGCTCATAAACCTATCTTAACCTGTTCAAGCAAGCACAACAGGTCGACCTTTAACAGCAAAAGAAGTAACATAACATTACTCTAACCCTAACCCAAACACAACAGTTTTTCTGGTGTTTTTAGCTGAGCTATATTCTACCCTGGATTTGAATATATTCCAAAACTGCATGTATTTCAGTGTAGTGTCAAATGGATAACCTCAAGCACGGTTTCCTCCACAGAATCCATCGTTCAGGAATCACTGGAAACAATCAGAAAACAGTTCTTACACTAAATGGCAGTTGCACTGTATGCTATACGATTGGTTAGGGGGGTTTAATGTTTGTTTTTTGTAAAATAAAACAAAACAACATAAAAACATAGGTGAATGTTTTGAAGATAATGTTTAATCTTGCTTTCCTTTTGTGTAAAATTAATTTTAAAAAGTGAGGATGACAAAAGCTCTTGTTTCTACCATGGTGTCCTTATTTTTCCTTTCTCCTTAACACCACTGCTCACAGAGAAATATAGACGTAAGAAGTTTTGGCAGAGGAACAGTAAAGATGTGTGGAGGGAGTCACTGTTCCACTGTCACAACATAATGGGGGCATGACATTGACCAAGATTCCCACAGAGACACCAGACTACTGCATAGCAACCAGGGGAAAGTTTATGTGCACTCCTTGTTTCTGAATTAGATAGTGAGCATATAAATGACTGAGAGTGGCAATTAGTGAGGAAATGACACAGAGAGAATGGATGCAGCTATGTGAGAGTGATGTCTAAAGGTTTAATCCTGAAAGAACCAAGATTCATGAGTTCAATACCATGAGATCTACCTTCTAAAATTAAAAGGTATTGGTTTGTTGCTGGAACACAAGGCTTTGGGCAAATCAATATAACACATAAGTAGTTGCAGATATTATTTAAATTTCAAACATCATTTACCTACAGGTTCTGGGAGGTTCCAAATGCATTAATTGATTGAAAGTTTATTTTTTTTATTTTCATAAATTTGGAGGAAATACAAAATGTTTACCTTTTACAACAATAAAATCTCACAAAAAAAAAAAAAAAAAAAATTCAAGTATTGCCTGTAAACTCTTTCAGAGTGGTCTTTTCTATGTCAGACATTTTGTTTAAAAAATCAAGTTGAATGTCAGCATCTCAAGGCATTGTCATTAAGAAGAGCATTCTGGTTTAGAAACCTAAAGGTCTATTTTCTGTTTTTTGCAAATTATATTATTCTGTTTACGTTTTCAAGTCCTGACTTTCAGCTTGCAGTTCAGTCACCGGCTGAAGTCGAGGTGTTCAGCTATTTTAATTTCTTGTTCACTAGTGATGGTAATATGGATAGATAGATTGGGGCCTCTTCTGAAAAAATGTGGGCGTTACTCTGGTCTGTCATGATGAAGAAAGAGCTTAGTCAAAAAGAGAAGTTATACACCACTCCATTTACATTCTGACCTTGATCTGCAGTCATGAGATATTGATTGTGATGAAAAGACTGAGAATTTGGGCACAAGTAGGGGAAATGAGCTTCCTCTGTGGCCGGACACAGTCTTAGCAATAGAGTGAGGCGCTCCATCATCTAAGGAGATCTAGGAGTAGACCCGCTGCTTCTCCACATAGAAATCTGTAAGTTAGGTTGGTTCAGGCATTTGATCACAATTGTCCTGGACACCTCCCGTTGGATGCATGTCCCAATGGTGGGAAACCTTGGAGCAGAACTTGAGCCCACTGGAGGGACTATATATCCCTCCTGGCCTAAGAATTCCTTGGGATACCCAGAAGCACCTGGAGAGTGTCGTTTGGGAGAAGAATTTCAGTCTTAAACGTATTACAACCACAACTCGATCTTAAAAAGGCAAAAGACATTGAGATAATGGTTGGTAAAGGCCAATAGGGTTGAGAAATACCAACGCTAACAGTCTTAGTCTGGACAAGGCCTCTTAATGACTGATGGAGGGGGAGAAGCACCACGCACAACTGTTGAAGAGACATGAAGCAGACAGATCAAATCAAGGGAAGAGCAACAGAATTAAGTGTTCCAAATATCAGAGTCCAAACTCAAAGTTGTTTCCTTTAGGTTCCTGCTAACCTGCAGGAGACAACTACACTACAGCTTTTTCTTGTCTACCCTACCCCTGTTTTGTTCCAGTGACAAAACCATGGGTCTCCTGAGAAACTTATATCCTGATGCTGCTGTAAATCTCTGATTTAAAACCCAAATCAGTTATGTAATTAGTGGAGAATATCACCACCCCAAGACTCGTAAAGCAGTTGAATACCATAGTAAATTGAATACAGGTAGTAGACAGACTTTGTTGGCCAAGGAGCCATACTGATCAAATAGTGCTTTTTTTTTTCCATTCATTGATCTGTGGACATATTCAGAGTTGAAACTGCATCAATAGTTATCAGCAGTATGCAATGCTGCATGAAATCTGTCATGTTTGTTTAATTAATGATTTAGGACAACTTTTCTGGTAGTTAGGACTTAAACTACACCTTTGTGCCATTTTCCAAGACAAAACATTCAAATGGAGACCAACAAGAAATAATAGATTAGCTCTAAATACAATTTGCCTCTAAATAAAAATTTCCTGAAACAAAAAAGGAAAAATGACTACATCCAAAAACATGCAGACTTTTTCAGTCTTAGCTCTAAAAAACAAACAAATCTTCTGTTTCTAAACAAGTCCTCAGAAAAAGTTAGGCAACTTGAAATAAAGTCATTGATTGTGGTTTGAAGAAAAATGCTAAGTTCCGACGAAACAGGAAATACTGTGTGTTTTTGTCACCCAAAAAGTTCATGAATCATCAGCTTAGAAGAGAGAATTTGTCAGTAATAAGTTACAGATTCTTTTGACATATAGTGTTTCTTTGTTTTTGTTTTGCTTGCTTGTTGAGGTTTTATTCAACTCCATCCTGTTGTCTGCCATGCATGTGTTCTGTTTAGAGAAAATGAAAATCAGGTGTAATACCCAGTTTTGCTCTCACTGACTTGATCAAACAAGGTTGTTGATGAGGATAAACATTTCCTGTTAGTGATAAATCTTTTTAATTAACTCCAAGTAAACTAAAATGATAATAAAGAAGAAATCCTGATTAAATATATGTATTAGAAAATCATTACAACTCTAATAAAAAAACACATCTATTTCTCATAGAGCTAAACATATTTTGCAAGTAAGCCTCAATTTAGCAACCGATTAACAAGAAAACCAAATTATATCTAACATCTGGCTTTTCAGCTGTTCCGATACCAATCGCTCTTATCAGCCTAATTCCTTAGTGTTTCCTTTTTGTTCCTCACCCATAGTAAGCTTTACTTGACCCTTGCTTCTGGCAGCTGATAAACCAAGCCATGATTGGTAATTTTAGAGCAATTTGTTTTATCTTTTTCAATCATTTCAAGGGGACCCAGAAGTGGAAAACACCAGCCAATTGTTGTTTTCATGCATACATATGGCATATTTTCTCCATGTAGAATTTGGTCAAGTAATCAGGATTTTTTGTTAATGTTACTGTGTGGTATCTCACAAAATATGAAACATTTTGGTAGTTTGCAATAGTCATAGGCGTGCTTGCTTTCTATTTAAAGGTATATCCACTGTTTTAAAAAACACCTGGTTTCAAAACAAGACAATACTAAATCAGCTGTTTAAAGAACATTTATGGTTGGGGCACGGCAGTGGCACAGGGGTAGACCCATGTACGTGACCCATGTATACAGGCCTTAGTCTTGTACATGGCCATCACAGGTTCAAGTCCCGGCCTGTTGACCTTTGTCGTATGTCTTCCCCCTCTCTCAAAACCCACTTTCCTGGAAATTCAATGTCAAATAAAGGCCACTAGAGCCAAAAAAAAAAAATCCTTAAAAAACATTTATGGTTACAAACATAGTCATGGGCTTGGATATCTGAGTGTTACTCATCATTCTTTTTAATATAAAACAGTTTGGAAACAAACCTTAGTAGTATGGTGGGAAATTTAGTGTCATCTGGTATAGGAAATAGCTTGCTGTGGCTTTAATGAGGTCAGGCTGTAAGGATCCCACTGTTAATTTACAAACACCAAAATGACATAACAACATCATTCCTTTCAATAAACATACAAATAAATGACTTAAATATGCCAGAAATAGTGTACTATTTTAGGTAGCCAGGAAGGAATCATGAAAATGTGAAGTTTCTGATTATCTTCTTGTATTCTTCTTGTAGAAATTTCTGACTATCAGTGGTTCACCATTAGCCTGGTAAAAACCAGCCCCTTGTACTACACTTTACTTCGTATAGAGGGTCTGGCCACTCAGCTATTGGGAAACGATTGTTTCCTGGAGGTGTGGACTTTGTTGAGGTTTAAAATTTTACCCAATCACTAACATTTGGCCGTGACATATGTAATGTGCTAGTTCGACACTATGTAGCTTACCGGAAATTGCCTGCACTGTAAACAACCATCCTCCACTGTGAACAGTGAAGTACCAAGCTGAACAATGTTGCTGCTAATGTTAATTCGATATTTGGAAGCGTGGCCAACATGGATTGACTTCATTCACTTCCTCCGCTACCATTGCTAAAACTGCAGGCTGACGACAATTCTAAAACTGTGCAGAAAATCGACGTCGTCATTCACAACTTCTTCTTGTGTTTGCTGATTGGCCCAATTGAATTCTACTGGAGAATCCAAGGCAATGGGAGAAAGTCCAGACTAGGCTGTAAACGAGATTTGAATCGAGCAGAATAGTACAAGAAGGCAATGGCCAGGTTAGTTCACCATTGGCTTGGAATCCTGACTACATTCCTCTTCAGTGATTTAAGTCCTGAAAACTGGCAGCAGAATATGTTAAATGTTGTGCCTTATTAAAAGATCTACTGCCAGTCTCAATCTAATGTAAACAATCCCTTATGTTTTGTGCATAATTAAGATTTTTATTTAGAAATGTCAAAAATTCTTGTCATGTTCTCACAGAAAAAGTTATGGTATGTTCAAGCATGATTAAAACCACCTGGCAGGCTGAGCCCAAGCAGGAGGAGGACAGTCAAAACAAACTCTAGCCATAGCTTACACACTGAGGGAAATTTAGGCAATGGCTTTAAAGACTTAGGAGCACCCTCAAACCCATCTTCATGGATAGAACAGACATTTTAGGATTTGTTCACAAGCTAGAGTTTGGGAAATCACACAGTTTAGAAGAGAATGTTTGAGCATTCACACTATTCTGATCACTACAAAAAACCCTGTGCAGGAGATGTGCCAAACCAGTCGATCTTAGGAAGGTCTTAAATCGATCGTGGCTGTTTTGTCTGCAGGAGACAAAATAAAAGACTGAGATGTTCTGTTCCTCTTGTTTGACATGAGGAACTCTTTAGAGTACTCACATGCAAAGCCTAAGTGTTTGATCTGCAAAATCAGTGTTGCTATACCTAAGAAAGTCAGTTTGAAGTGACACTTCAAAATCCTGCACAAGCAATACGAGCTGGATTTCCCCCACAATTCTTCCCAACATGCCAAAAAAGGTCAGTGATCTAAAAGGACAGCTGGACAGAGAGACTGCTACATAGTCTAAGGCTGCTACTTTTACATCTTATCATGTCAGTCATATTCTTGCTAAGAACAAGAAATCTGTTAGACAGTGAAGTTTTTAAAGAGGCGGTGTTGGAGGCTGCAGACTCGCTCTTCAACAGCTGAAAAGAAGCAAGAATGATATTGTTAATTAAGGACATGCAATTATCATGGAACACTGTTATCCAGCGACGTGAGCTAATGGCAGAAAATGTGGAGGAACATTTGAAGAACGCTATTGATGGGGGTTTTTCTCTTCTCTTTTTCTCTGCATTAGGTTTTCTTTCACTTTAACATTTCTGCTTTAACTAATATATATTTGTATTAAAATATGTCAATATAGTGTTTATTTTATAATTTTCACATCTTTGTGCCAAGTAGTAGCTCTCAGCAGGCTGGTGAGAGAAAAAGTAGCTCTTGGTTCCAAAAAGGTTGGGCACACCTGCTGTACAGTAAGGGCAAAACTGTTATCATGTGAATTTTAATACATTATGGAACTGCATTAAATATTATAATTATATTATATTTATAAAAAGAGCAAAGAAAACCAAGGTTTCCAATTTTTCGCACTGTAAAGTCACGCTGTTTTTAAATTCTCGTGCAAACTTCTTAACAACTTACTATTTCTTTCATCATCACAAAAAAAAGCTTAAGAAACATTAAGATGGAGGAATACTTATGCAAAGATAGTGTTGAAAAATTATTGTAGTATCTGTTTTTTATCTAACCAATCAGTTGGTTCATAATAGATAATGTTGACTTTGTGAGCTAAGCAGGGGATTACAGGTATCTAGTTCATCTTGAGTGATTCTGAGGACTTTAAGGTTAGATGCGATATGAACTATAGGATTTTAAGGTTTTTCCAGGCCCTGTCAACAAAGCCTATGTAAAGCTACATCTAGGAAATATTTGGCCAGATGTGGGATGGGCCTTTCTCATTTTGACACAATAACAGTGTTCTGACATACTGTATTTCAGTTTTCCATTGCTTCCCATCCTATCTCCTCATTGGACACTAATAGTAAATTAAAATTCCAATTATGGAATCTTCAACATTCCTTTTCCACAAACTGTGTTGAATACTCAAACAGGAATTCAACCACTGGTCAGATAGTGGACGTGATTTGAATTCAGCTTATTTACTGCAGCTTCTGTGACATCTCCAAAATCAAAAAAAATATATAACAGAAATATTTCCTTTTTAGTGTATGACTGTGTATGATTGTTCAAGCAGAAGAATGGTTTTCATAGGGCAAAAATTACTCAGTGCAATATCTATTATATTTTCAGTCTAAATTAAGGATCAAAACTTTTTTTTCTCACAATAGGATTGGACCTGGTTTGAACTATTTTTGGGAAGTATACCAAACTGCTAAAATCCTCTAAGGTTTTTCTTTTTCGAAAACAACACATTTGTTACTCTACATACCAACACAAGATGTTGAGAACATGTTTTTCTTTGAAGTAGGATCCAGCATACCAACTCCTAACTCATGACACAACTCATGGCCAACTTTCCTTTCACCCAGCTCAACCTTTTATTGGCTCAGTTATTTATTGGAGCCTATGAGATCTCATAGAAAAAATGAGCTCTGGAAGTTCTGCCGATGTCCCTGCACTAGATTGGGTTCAGAAGATATTTAGATTAGATATCGTTAATCAACAGCAGCAGAACCAGTACAAGAGCGAGACTACTTCCCATGTGGTTACAACCAACGCTCTAGTGCCACTGATCTTAGAAATGATGCTAAACATTTGATCCAAACAAATCATAGACCTCTTGCCATTTTCCTGTATAGCATTGTGTCTAACTTTCCTAGTGTGGGTTGTTACCCAAGCCCAACACATTCACTGGATGACAAAACCTGGAGTTTTACATGCCTGGTCACGACCTACTCAACATGGCAGTTGCCAAACTACAGTGTCAAGGTATTTTTTTCCACTTTACCTTTATAAATAGCAACATAATTTTTTTTAACATTCTCAAACAAGCACGAAAAACAAAAACAAAACTAATATAGACTCAGACTAAATCTTTACATGAGGATTTCAGTAATGGAGACTTTTATAAATACAGTTGAAACCAGAAGTTTACATACACCTAATAACAAGACACACATTCACCTTTTTTCTCACTGTCTCAAGTTAAATCAGACGAAATTTTTTCTTGTTTTAGGTCATTTAGCATTACCAAAATTATTTCTATTTGCTAAATGCCACAATAATGAGAGACAGACTATGTCAGAGATTTATTTATTCATGTCTTCAAAATCAGAAGCTCAGATACATTTCCTCAGTATTTGACAGCATTGTCTTTGAACTGTATGACTTGGGTCAAACCTTTTGGGTTTCCTTCCACAAGCTTCTCACAATAGTTTGCTGGAGTTCTGGTCCATTCCTCCAGACAGAATGGGTGTAACTAAGTCAGGTTTGTAGGCTGACTTGCTTGCAAACACCTTTCCAGATCTGTCCACAAATTCTCTATAGGACTGAAATTATGGCTTTGTGATTGCCATGCCAAAACATTGACTCTGTTGTCCTTAAGTTACTTTGCAACCACGTTGGCTGTATGCTTTGGGTAATTGTCCATTCAGAAGACCTATTTGCTACTAAGCTTTAACTTCGTGGCTGATGACTTTAAATGTTGCTTGAATATTTCCACATAATTTTCTTTCCTTGTAATGACATTGTTTTTATGAAGTTCACCAGTTCCTCCTGCAGCAGATGCTACCACCCCCCTACTTCACAGTTGGAATGGTGTTCCCCTTTTCCTCCAAATGTGATGATGGTCAATATAGCCAAACAGTCCCACTTTACTTTCTTCATACCAAAGGAGATGTCTCCAAAATCGAAGATATTTGTCCCTGTGTGCATTTGCAGACTGTAGTCTAGCTTTTTTATGTTTCTTTTGGAGTAAAGGCTTCTTCCTCGCTGAAAAGTCATTCAGCCCATATCAGTACAGGACTGTCTCACCAGCTTCAGTCAGTATTTTCACAATGTTTTTGACTTTTATTTTGGGGTTGATTTGCACATTTTTGACCGAAACATCTTCAGCTGTGGGACACAGAACCTGTCTCCTTCCCAAGCAGTATGATGGTTGGACATCCCCATCATGTCTATACTTGTCTGTAATTGTTTACACAGATGAAAGTGGCACCCAGGAGCATCTGGAAATTGTTCCCAAGGATGAACCAGACTTGTGCAGCTCCACAATTCTCTTCCTAATATCTTGGCTGATTGCTTTTAACTTTCCCATCGTGCCAAACAAGAAAGCAGTGTTTGAGGTGTCACCTTATAATGCAACCACAGGTGTGCCTCCAATTAACTCAAATGTGTAGTATACTTATCAGAAATTTTTAAAACCATAACATTATCTTGGCTTTCTCTCTTTGTTAACTAATTTTCAGAATTCTGACTGACCTAAAACAAGAAAAGTTTGATCTGATTTAACTTCAATGAGAAAAAAAAGGTGTATGTTGTTTTATGTGGTGTATATGAACCTCTGGTTTCAACTGTACCTAAAAACATGGGGAAAAGAAATATATTATGACTGCCATAATCGTAAATAAATGAATAAAGGAAGCTAAATACACATACAACTTCCACAGGTTTTAGAGGGAAAGGAACAGCCAGGTAATTAAATCCACTTGATAAACAGATAGTCGGGAGGTGTGATCACCTCTATAAAAGCAGGAGTTATGGCAGTTTGCTGGGCTAAGAGCATACAAGTGTGTCACAATACAGGGAGAAAAAGCATCTGCAATAATATTTGAGAAGCAATCTTTGCTTCTAGTGTGAAAAAAAGGTTGTGCAGCAATTTCCAATTGATTTAAATTTCATCATTTCACAAGAAGACCATATTTAAGAGATTTAATCTTAGCATGAATTGTTTGGAAGAATTGCCAGAAGACAGCCTTTTCTCTCTAAAAGCAATATGGTGGTGCAACTTAGGTTTCCCAAGTTTTTTTTCTAAATTAACCACAAGACTTCTGTATTAATGTCCCTTTGACAGAGGACTCTAAAATAGACATGTTTGAGCAGCACAACCATCACATGCCAAATGTGAAGCATGGTGGGGGAGAGGGTAATGATTTGGGCTTGTTTTACAGCAACAAGACCTGGGCATCTTGAAATCATTATACCTCCGTATACTAAAGTATTCCAGAGTCAAAGGCCATCTGTCTGACAGCTAAAGCTTGGCCAAAATACACAAATGCAACTGTAAAGGGATCCCTTAAACACCAGCACATCTACAGTGGAATTGCTGAAACAGAAAATAATCAATGTGCTTCAATGCCCCAGCCAAAGTCTAGACCTCGACCTGACTGAAATGTTGTGATGGTACCTTTGTACTACTTGAGCAAAAATAAAATGCCCACAAACCTTAGTGAACTGAACTAATTTTTATAAAGAACAGTATGCCAAAATACCTGTACATCAAATTGAGAGACTGAAAAAGTCAAACAAAAAATTATTACTGAGTTATTGTTGCTTAAGGTGGTTTTACAAGCTACTGAATAATGGGGTGTACTCAGTTGTTGTTCTATGACTGTCTTCACAGTAAAGGAAACTTTCTTTCCCTCATGAATTAACACCTTTTTTCCAAAAGATAAATTAAACTGGCTCTCCACAGAGAAAACTTGCATAGATTTAAAAAAAAAAAAAAAAAAAAAAAAAAAAAAAAAAAAAAAAAAAAAATCCACATTATTCTGCCAGGCTTAAAAAAGAACAGTACAGCCCAGTTCATCCAAACTTTACAGAAACAGGCATTGTCAGATGTGCAACTGCTGCAGCAAACCAGCAAGAATACATACTTCTAAACACATATCTTGCCAGCAGCTGTCTGAAATTAGTCAAAAGCATTTTTCTGAGTTATGTCAGGCTGAAGAAAGAGTTGTAGCTGATTAAATAAACACAGAGCAGACTAAGAATTGACAGAGAAGTTTAAAAAAACCTAATGTTGAGGATGTGACATTGGGAGACGCCTGTAAACTGTAATTGGATATATCGTAGCCTTTGTTCACTTATGAACACAGGCAGACAAAAATCATTACGAAACAGAATAAGCAAGAGAAAAAGCCTGAACCCTAACTCCTAGATGGCACTGAACATCACCAATTAACCTGATATGTATGCCTTTGGTTTGGGGAGGTAGGAATACCTCAAATAAAGCCACTGCACAGGGAGAAAATGCCAACTCACCACACCCATTCAAGGTATCAATCCGGGACCTTTTAGTTTTTAGAAAACAGTGCTAACCAAATTTCAACTTTTTCTGCAGTATCCACAATATTTCCACTAATAATCTGAGGTTGAATAAATGATAAAAGGAGAAGGACACTTGCTGTTCTAACAGACAAAATTGCATTAACCTTGCACAACATATACAGTGTAAAACATATAGATTTTAATTTGAAAAAGGTGTTGCAAAATCTCTAGTAAGGCAAAGGAATAGACTTCAGGGTAAAAATAGAATAAAATATAACAGATCAAATTATCAATCAGTATGAATCCACATTAATTTCTTTTAATAACATCTTTTAAAGTATGAGCATGCCACTAACCTTCTTAGTCTTGACAGTGGACTGACAGCAGTCTCCTCCATCATAGTTGCAGAAGGCCCTGTTGTTGACTGGATCACAATAGTTGTCCCCCATAAATGGCTATTCAAGGTAAAGAAGAGTGCGGAAAGAAAGTGAAACGACTAGGCAAAAATGAGCAGCTTCTCATTTCCTTATTAAGGCATAAAGCTTTGTTCTTGTTGTTTCTTGTGCATTTCGAGGTCTTTAGAAGTATCTGAATGAATTTGCTGATGAATCCAATACATTAAAATTTCCCCATTCTTCAATGTCATTATTTAAGTCCTTAGTCAGCTAGACCAGTAAATCAAATTGAGGACTCCATAAACTATAAACAGCACAAAACGCACTAGTAAGGTGATTTATTAAGTTGGCCCCACCCTCAATGCTTGGGTTACCAATCAGGTTATTCAGTTGGCTTCAGCTGGGCAAATTACATCACAGCTTCATGAAACAAAGTTAGATACAACAATTTTGAAAGACACATAATGTGGTATGTGGAGATTACTGAAGAAGACTATTGTAGAACTAAGTATATTTCATATTATTGACTGCAGCTACAAATACATTTCATTACTTAGTTGTAGACCATATTTAGTCTGGGAATAGGGTAGAAATATCTAAATAATTCCTCTTGATGAGCAGTTGTGCAAGAAACCAGTCTTCACCTATGCTTTCTATGTTCTACTTGTATAGCATCTGCCAGTTCATTTTCTGTCTATAACAATTTAGCCAAGTACAGTTCAAAAAACTTTATGTTCCACCTTTTAATGTTTCACAGTCTACAAGAGATTAAAGAGTAAAGTATATTAAAGCACTGTATGAAAAGTAAGGCAGATGAATCTCTTGCTTAGGTCTTGCACTAACCTCACATCCTTTGATGCAATGGAGCAGTTCAGGAGGAGGATACCATTTCAGCCCCATCGTGCAGACTATACTCTGTAAGAGAAAACAACTTGTGTTTGTTCAGTTAATTAACAAATATAGCTGCTTTCAGTGATCCCTAACCTGTATACAGGCACACATCCAAAATGAACATGAAGCTGCAATAAGATGCCTATAAGCCTGAGTTTGGAAAGAAAGACAGGTGTTACTTACTGCATAAGTAGGATTGTGAAGTTTGTAATTAAAAGTGCCATCCACTGCAAAGTACTGGCTGATCTCAGGTGGTCCAAATCCCAAACCTACTGTGTCCCAATATCTCCCAAAGTTGACATGCTTTTCTTTTGTTGCTGCAAACTAAGGTATTTTCTATTTCAGTACAGTCAGCAAATCAATGTAAAATATAGATCTGGGCCTGAAGGTAGCGAGAAAGAACAACAACAGGGTCTGAGGACAACAGAGAGCTGTGTGTGTAATAGTTTTGTTATAGTGATCCAATTCTGGGATGTACACACACATATATACACAGATATACATAACACACACACACGTGCACACACACACACACACACACACACACACACACACACACACACACACACACATATATATATATATATATATATATATATATATATATATATATATATATATATATATATATATATATATATATATATATCTTACAGCTCTTTTAATTTTCTAATTTTCTAATTTTCTTCCCCCCTGTCATCCTATAAGATGATGTCATCCAGAAGCTCATATACTTTTTTCCTCTGTCTGCTTTCTCTTTTCTCTCTCTCTCTTTCTCTCACACACACTCTACCTCTTTTCCTACCCTCTCTCTTTTTCTCTCCTTCTCTCTCAGTCAGGCCGTAAATCATGATAATCCATGACTGTGGCCTGGTCTCACCCCTAGCTACGTATGGGATCCTCACCCTCGAAAGTGTCCCCGAAGCGCTCATAGCACATAAAAATAGATCTCTATCTCAGCACCACCACAGACGAGGTCATGTCATATGGAAAATGACTAATTCCACAGTCAGCTTGACAGGGTAATTTTGCTGATAAGGATTGGGGGTGTGAGGAGGAGGTGCTGGGCACATAATCATCAAAGGAAGAAAAAGAGAAAAGAACAGGAGGAGGTGGAGGTAAAGAAGTATAAGAAAATTCTAACCAGGTCACTATAACAACAAAAATAAAACTATTTAATAAATTACCATCACTTATTAAAATGGACCAAAGAAATTCCCATCTCAGCAAACTAGAATTCTAAAATACCTTTGTTAAAAAAAGTGTGGAAACAACAGACTGAGACATATTATTTGTTGGGTGTGACTAGAAGTGTTTAGGAATGGTCTTTTCCCCCAAAATTTATTTGGTTCATAATTTCACTAAAGATGCTCATATGCATCATCTATTTGTATTTAATTTTTGGGAAATATATTGCCACTAATTTCCACTGATTTTGGTTCTGATCCCTGTTTGAACCAGTTAAATTCTTATCTTATATGAGGGGTTTGACTTGTGTTCAAAGCAAAACAAAAATAAGCAAAGTCATAGAGGTTGATATTTATTGGAACCATATTTTCTTTCACAAGGCCATGAGTAGATTATATTTTAAATGCTCAGTTGTTAAAGCAGACATGAAGCAAGTAGGAATAGGTGCCACAAAATACCCCATGGCAAGCCCACCTTTTTTGGAGACAAAAACTGCAGAGTGATGAAATTAGTGGCACTCAAGCTTGTTCCTTGGATGAAATAAACACACAAGCCAGAATCTGCTATGTTTTTGTTTTCTGACAGGTTTAATTGATATGTTTTATCTCTAATCCTACCTGGATGTATTAGCGTGCTGGCACTTAACATCCTTCAGTCCAAATGATACCTGCAAGACCTAAACGCAGTTCTGAAACTAGTGGAAACTCCCACCACCCACTGATTAGAGCAGCTGTTGGTTACCATGGATCCTGAACACACCCAGTGATCAATCCATACTTTGGCATTTGATGTTTGAGCTCCCATATCTAAGGAAGACACTAATGGATATATATTCTCTGGACAAGCACAATACAACTTTGTTTCAATACTTACAACCCTTAAATTTAGCACTGCCATTACAAAAATGCCCTTTTCATCTGTGCTAAAATTGATTTGACGTTGCATAAATCTATGAAAAGAGACCATGCTTGTCCATATGACCTGACTCATACATCCCTCCCAACATTCACCTAAGAAAGCTGTTGACTCAGTGTGAATTTGAAACAATAACATATGGTGTTGCAGCAAAGTATTTCTGTATTTGGGTGTGGATTGTTATTCCTCTCTACTTTCAAAACTTGATGCTGTTTAATATGATCCTTTGCTTATTTGCTGAACTTAAACAATAAACACAATAAAATAAAGTGTTGAATATCAGGGAAAAAAATAAGTAGACATTAAAGTTCCATGTAAAAAAAATCACCAGTTGACTGGGAAGCGCCGATTTTCATCTTGATCATCCCTGACCAGCGACCAGATGGTCAAATCTTTTTCTGATCAGTGAACACAGTGAACAATGCATAAACATTACCAGAATGTGCCGACAACACTCTTTGTAACTGAGAGAATGAGAGAAAGACTTAAAGTTTGCATTGTCAGTACCAGAGAGGTGTTGAAATTTAGGAATGAGTCTGAGGAAGTTTATTAGTGTAAGAAGCTACTTAAAAGGTGACTACATTTTCTACATGTTGATGCATTTAGGCTACGAGAGAGAGGGAAAGAGACTTTTAGTAAATAACAGGAAGGCTGAACATAAAACACCAAAAATGCTTTGTTTTATCTTTTGAGCTCTCAGCCTCTATCTGTCATAAAAATTGCTGAATTTGGACATCTTGCAAGATACCTGGAGATAGGAATATATGTTCTCTAGATCTCAATCTACAGAATATACTTAAAGACCGTTGTTTTAGCAACGCTAATCACTAATATGAGATGCTAAAGACAGACCAGTCTGAAGTTTCACAAGGACTGGCGTGAGACTGGACCCAGTGCATGAAGAGTCACTATGCACAGGCAAATCCTACACATGGGCTACAAGTGTCTTGCCTGGGCAAAGGTGACAAGGAACCGCACTGAGGAACCGCACTGTTGCCAAGTTGTCCAAAGTTCAGTGACAAGTTGGGGTGCCATGTCAGCTGCTGGCACTGGTCCTTTTTGATTTCTGAAGTCCACAGCCAAAGCAGCCATCTACTAGGAAACCTAAAGCACTTCATGCTTCCTTCAGCAGACAAGCTTTATGGAGATGTTGACTTCATCTTGCTGCAGGACTTAACACTTGCCCATACTGCCAAAGGTACTGAAAGCTGGTTCAGAAATCATGGTGTTCCTGTGCTTGATTGGCAAGCAAACTTGCCTGACCTGAATCCCATAGAAAATCCATGGAGCATTGTCAAGAGAAAGATGAGAGACATCAGACCCAATAATCCAGATGACCAGATGATGTACCATTGTTTGAGTGCAATGGATTAAGATGTTGAACTGATATGAAGTTGAAGAATTTGGTGGTAGTCTTCCATCTTTGTTTTCCATTCAGGCTGAGCAATATACCAATATCTCTGGCAACAAAGCAGGCATTTAACATGATGTTATAACCACCACTGCTTGACATCCAGAATATTTGTAATTTTAGAAATCTACCTTAACTCCTGCAAACATAGCTCCCTTTCATTGTGCCCAAATAGCTCAATATGTCTCATTTCACTATAAATTATTCATCACTATGGCATGTGGCTTGTCCATGTGGGTAACAGCAAATTTCAATCAAGGATTAAGGTGTTGGGGCTGCACACTGATACAGTTGGTAGCACTATTGCCTTGAAGCAAGAAGGTCCTGGGTTCAAATCCCAGCCTGGAGTATTTCTGCTTGGATTTTACATGTTCTCCCCGTGCATGCATGCATGCATTTTCTCCGAGTACTCCGACTTCCTCCCACAGTCCAAAAACATGAATGTTAACGGGTCTCTCTAAATTGCCCTTAGGTAAAATGTGTACATGCATGGTTGCCTGTTCTGTGTGTCTCTTTTTGCCCTGTGCTGGACTGGTAATCTATCCAGTGCGTACGCTGCCTCTCACCCAATGACTACTTTAAATATGTATCAGCCCCCCAAGACGCTCCAAGGACAAGCATGTATAGATGATGGATAGATATTTCTACCCTGTGTAGAGTCATATTCTTTAATGTTGTAAATTGTTGATTAGTATTTTCATATAATGCTACAGTTTCAATCTTTAGGCCTATAGTAAATACTTTATGGTGAAAATTGATTTTTCCTATCAGATTTATCTTTATTTTTTGCTGGTTGAATCTTATTCTACTTAGAATTAATAAAATAGTTTAAAAAATAAGCCAAAGCAGCCTTTTTGAATATCATGTTTGTCAACGTTAAGACACCTCTGACAGAGCCCAAATAACTTCCCTGTTATTTGGGTAATGAAATCTTGGTGGTTCCAAGCTCGGCTCTCCATGGCCATTTTTGATACGAGACACTGAGGCAATGGTTATAAGGCAGCAAGTTTCCATACCTCCAGTCATGAATATAACAAATTGTTTTAGGGGTTGCCATGCTTCAAAGACAAATATTTGTGTGGTGGTGGGTCAGGCAAGCTGGCATATTGCATTGTAGGTAATCCAGCGGGGATGTAGGAACTGGATGAGAAATTCCTAATAGGAGAGTTGTGGATCACAGAACTTTGTGAAGTGCATTTGTCAGACTTATTAAGAAGACAGAAATACACATAGCTATAAATGTACCTTGACTTTTTGCGGGTTCCACCAATGCTCTCCAAGTAGGAAATTCGCTGTCATGTTGCTTGGGAGAATCACCACTTCGCTGTTACCCTCTCTGCATGAGAGCTCGCACTCCTCACCTGTGCATGTTTAAGACAGTGGTATGAACTGCATAAAAGACTGCACATGTCAGATCCAGAGAAAGGATCAATCTTCATTTTGGGAATGTCTTCTCATCAAAATGGTAGGTCACATGCTTTACATACAACAATACAACAATACGAATTATAATTTTCTTTTTTCATACCTATGCCATGTCCTCGTTTGCATGAGTACTGGAGGCTGTAATGCAGGTTTTGAGGTAATGAGCACTGGCCTTTGTTGTTTGGGCACAAGCGGAATGACTCTGTCCAGTTTCCATCCTTCCTACAGCGGATCACGTTGGAGGCTGTGCCCTGAAAAAACCACACATATTGACAGACTAACAATTACACTCGAACTCACACTGGTACACAAACACTGCAGAGCCAAGGACATTGAGATGGCGTTGCATTGCATATAGAGAAATACAATACAATTTTCATCAGGCATCCAACCATCAGTTCCTGGGAGGCAGAACAGATTAAAAGGTGTATACATTTCAAAAGTCTGTAGCGGGCAGAGCTATTCTGGAAATCAATAGCAATCTAATTAGTATGTCATCAAATTGAGTAGAGCTGAGGGAGACAAGGGGAAAAACTCAGTCACAGCAGTGTGAAAAAGATGACAATAAAAACTGTTTTTCTAACATCTTTTAGATAAATAAAAGTGTTCATGCTTCAATTAAATACCTTTTTGTTAGTCTTTAGGGATCTACTTGCAAATTCAAAAAGTCTGAGATCTAGCAGCATATTCAAATAGTTTGAGATTTTTAACCAAGAAGAGAATAGTAAAAAGAAAAACAATACAGAAACAAAGAGAAAATCCTGTATCATGTGCCTACAAAAATAATAAATAAAAAGAAAGAATAGAAAGAGAGGAAAGAGATAGACAGACCTGCTTGCAGGAAGAGTGCAGCAACCTCACCGTATGGGCAGAGCCTCCTTCACGATTACCGGCGGAATCAGAGCAGTTGAGTCTGCAGATGCTGTCAAAGCGGAAGCCATCAGTGCAGTAGTAGGAGCCATGGAAAATGGGTGGTGGAGGATCACAAGTCACCGGCTCGCATGCCCCCTCCAGCCAGCTGCCGTCCTCTGTACACTGGCGCTTAAATGCACGTCTAAAGAAGCAAAGACAATTTAAAAAAACAAAACCATATGAGGCCACGTTTCACATGGAAAACTTGTGACACTATATCTTGTATTTACCTTTTTGGTTTATTGGTAACATGGTAGCCTGGCTTGCATTTGTACTTGCAGAGGGTGCCAACTTTCAGGCCCGTCTCATTACAACGCTTTGTTTGTAAAACAGCATTAGGGACAGGAGGAGGCGCTGGACAGCGCAGCTCACAAAGAGCCTCAGGGAAAGACCACAGACCATCTTCCTGGCAGGTAAGAGTGTTGTTGGTTCCTTGAAAGAAAAGAGAAAAATATAAATACTTTCTATTATTCTAGTCAGCAAACTAAAACCATCATTTTATGGCTTTGAGTTCTTCCTATCTACATTTAATAAACTTTTTCTTTATTAAAATAGGTCATTGAAGTCTCCTTTCAGAATGTATAACAGCAAGATAGGTGAAACTAAAGTTCGGTCTAAAATACAAATGGAGTTTGATATAAAAATTATTTGGTTTGATTTATAATTCTTAAAAACACACAGTCAGTGTTCCTTAGACATTGCATGCTACTCAGACAAAGTAATGTGTTTCATAACATAATGAAAAACTGGTTTTCACTTATTTATTTAAAGTTGTTTTTCTTGTATTTGGGGAAATTAAATTCCAATTAGAGGGTCCCAGATGGCCACTTCTGGTCCCATAAGGCATAGATTGCTGATTTGTGTTCTAATGTGATACTGGTGAAAACAGAAAAATTCATGCTGCAATATTGACATAAATTTTAAAATGCCTAGACGCCTCCCTGGTGAGGTGTTCTGGGGCACGTCCCACTGGAAGGAGATCCAGAGGAAGACCCAGGACACACTGGAGGAACTATGTTTCTCGGCATTTCCCCAGAGGAGCTGGGGCAAGGGAAGTCAGGGTTTCCCTGCTTAGGCTACTGTCCCTGTGACCCGACCTCAGATAATCGGAAGACAACGGGTGGATGGATGGAATTTTAAAGTAATTTACATGTATAAACTTTACCATCACACATTTTATAGTTAAAAACTTGTAAATGTATAAACTTGTATAAGCTTTTTTTTTTTTTATTTAGGCGAATAAACAGAGTGGTAGATCCTTGACAATAAATTAATAAAGAACACTTTTTTTTTAGCAAACCTTCATGCATGAGTAAAAGGATGAATCTCACCTATGAGTTGGGCAGGTTCTCGACAAAGAAAGGTGCTTTTCTTGCCATATGTAGTGCCCTCTGGAAAGCTGAAATGAGCAGGATGAACGTGGTATTTGTCTGGCAGACCGCAGTCCACTGGCTCACAGGATACTTGCTTGTTCCACTTCCCATTAGTACAGGTTATTGTTACTGAAGAATCCGACTGGAAAATAAGATAAGATATGGTGAAAAATCAGTTTCACATATCATTGCTGCACTAGTATTTAAGGTAGGTTTAGATGTAGATTTTATGCAGGTATATATGATAGTAATATGGATCTACTACAATCACAACCTGGACACAATGTGATGGATGACTTTGCCGAATGTTTTTGCTAAATTTACCAATTTAAAGCATCTCAAACTGAATATGTTCATATTAGTAGGCTATTTAAGCAATGATAGCCATTCTAATTGGAACTATAATGTCAAAAGAAAGTTTAAAATGGCAATCCAATTTGCTTGGTTTTAAAATAGTAAAATGTTGTTTCACAGCAACTGCTTTTTCAAACAGGGTATGATGTCACTTCTGCTTCTAAAATAAAAGATTAATGAGGTTTTATGGCAGGAAGCTGAACAATATTTTAAATGTTATTTAGTACCTTTTAATATTATAATTCTTAAAAGATAAGAAATCAATAAATATAATGGTTGATTTCACATCTTGTGATTTAACATGGCATATGTCATTTACCATCTGTTCCCAGGAATTCTTAAGATTTCCTACTATTGGTCAAGGTTTGACTCTATGTATAAGTACAGACAGTCAAAAACTTTAATTTGCACACTAAGGTGACATATTGGAATACTTCATACATCTTAGAAATGTTTACCTTACAAAAAAAGACAACAGCAATTCAGCAATCTCCCCAGTCGTCATGTAACCTAACAAAGCCTGGTAGTGCTTAGCTCACTATATGTGAGTAAGCCTCACATGCTACTCAGCAGCTCAGGTAACTGGTGATAGCATATGTAAGGTCAAGCCGTGCTACACGGACAACTGATATCCACCAACTGCACAATCAGCCCTGACCCAAAACAGATTGATTTAAAGAAGTGTGACACCTTCTGCTAAACACACATACACACACTTAAAGGAAAGGGAATCATTTAGATCTGCAATAGCAACTCTTAAGGAATAAACTGCCATCTGGGACTCAACCTTTCTGAGTTTTTAAATTGCTTTGATACAGTCACCAACCTATTAATTTTAGCATGTTCAGAATGCCACAAAAAATGTATTTTGTATTGGATCACAACAAATACACATTTTAGAAGAAAATCACATGAAACAAAGTTGATACTTGCATGAACAATGTAAACTGTGCCATTAATACTGATGAAAATGTCTAAACATATTGTAGGTGTGGATACAGAACTGATTTTATAGTTTCTTCCCTTTGTTCTTGCTCTACCTTTTCCAAATTCTTATTAGTTTTGTCTGAGTAGTTTTTAGCCAAAAAGAAAATATATCAACTTCTCCACAACTTTTTATGGTAACAAAACATCCTCTCTAATGTTAACAACCTTGCAGAGTTTAACTTATTAGATGAGACTAACATGTTTATATGTATCAGGAAATATGAGAAGCCAAATAAATTCCACAGTAAAATTTATCTAAAAAAAGATGTACCAGCAAAGAGTCCAAGCCTGGTAGCAACACAATGCTATGGAAAATAAATCAAGCTTTAATTTTCAGCACAACATACAACAACATTTATCTGATAACAGACTGATATTCCCAACATGTTCATAACCAAGCATAATCTGACAGAAGCTTTGAAAGGTCATCTGTTTTTGATTATGTTTGTGCAAAGTTCCACAGCATTATGGCAGCAGGCAGGAAGCTAACTGGTTTGAAGGTTGACCATATATGGATAGCTCTTTATTTGTGGCCTTTCATAATTTCACTCAGCATGTGTGGGCTTTTTCTATGTAATTTGGTTTCCTCCCACAGTTTAGCAATATGAATGCTAGGTTATCCGAGGATAATAGATTGATCAAAAAAATGAGTATGCATGCATAGTTATCTGTTTTGTGTCTGTCTGCAATATTATGCCTCCTAGGATAGACTCTAAACATCCACAACCTTAAACTACTCAGTGAGCATACAGTTAAGATGGATGGGTGTGTAAACATAAATTGTTTCATCAGAGCGGACAGATGTCACATGAGGGTACCCCAGGGTTTCATCCTGGGGTCCCTCCTACATAATATCTACATGCTCCCACTAGCTCTGATTATAACAAGTAATGGGATTAATTACTATACCTGCGCAGATGATACATAGCTCTACATTACAATGTCACCAGGTGACTATGAACCCATTCATACATTGAGCAAATGTATAGAACAAACCAATGTGTGAATTGGTGCCATAGCCTTCTCCAGCTGAATAGAAACTAAACTGATGTAATTTTTTTTTCACCGAAAGAGGAGTGAATAAGAGTCAGCACACAGCTTCAGGTATTACAACTAGAAACTACTGATCAGGCCCGAAATCTGGGTGTAGTAGACCTGGACCCTCAGAGACACAGAGACAATTGCAATGTCGTCCTTCTATCACCTGAGGAACATTTCCAGGATTAAAGGACTAATGTCCCAGCAATGAATTTGCATTTAATTGAATTGATTTCTCCAGGGGTGCTCAAGTTCAGTCCTCAAGATCTACAATCCTGCAACTTTCAGATGCCTCCCTTCTCCAAAACATATGAATTAAATGGCTCATCAGCAACTTTTAGCTCTTCAGAGGCCTGGTAACAAGCTATTACTTTGATTCAGGTGTGTAGAAACAGGGATGGATCTAAAAGTTGCAAGATGGTAAATCTCAAGAGCTGGACTTGGTCACCCCTGGACTGATTACAACAATAGTGTCTTCATAGGTGTCCCTAAAAAGTCAATCAGACAGCTACAGCTGATCCAGAATGCTGCTGCTCATGTTCTCAATAAAACTACGATAACATAGCACATAATGTCAATTCTAAAGTCCTTACACTGGCTCCCTATAGCTCAAAGAATAGACTTTAAAATACTTTTTTTAGTTTATAAATCACTGAACAGCTTAGCACCAAAATACATTAAAGACCGGTTATTGTTGTTATATCAACCTTCGAGACCACTCAGGTCTGGAAGGTTATTCTGCATCCCCAGAACCAGAACCAAACATGAAGAAGCAGCTTTCAGTTTTTATGCTCCTCTAATCTGGAACAAACTTCCAGAAAACTGCAAAAATGCTGAAACATTGATCTTGTGTAAAGATCTATTACATCATCTATTACATGTCCTAACTTGTTTTTAAACAAGTTAGCCCATATAGTCTATGGGCTATACAAAACATGTTCATCAAATTTTTTGCACAAAATCATTCTCAGATACTGAGATTTACCTCCTCAGTTCTACCTATTTTGAGCTGTTTCCAGAATACGCTGTTTTTGGGCTCTGTCACTTTTATGCAAATAAGCTGTTGCTGGTTGCGCCTCCAACTCAGTGTTTACACTCACACTTTATACACATGAAGATGCAAACAGATGTGCAATTGTACATCTTTAGCCACTTCTCCACCAGAACATCTTTAATGGGTTCTGCCTCTGTCCACTCTGGCCAAATTCATCTGCATTAGCAGATCCTGCGCGGCTCTTCTCCGTTTTTCATAACCACTTAAGGGGTAGAACAAGCCGTGCCAAGCCATGTATTGCGCACAAGCGATTTGATTGACAACAGACTGCATTCCTTGATTGGCCCATGATTTATGTCCCTTCAAACTCTAAACAACATTTCAACCACCGCAGGGGACCAGCAGTCATGCCGTCTGCTTTCAGAGATCTGCACTGTGTGGAAGAGTATAATTATAAGTTTAATCTTGAGTAGCGCCAGAAACACGTGTCAACTTCAGGAGATGAATAACCATGATTTTGCTGCCCTGCAACCAGCTTTCTCTCAAAAAAATGGGCACGCAATTACAAAGCGACAAACCATGCAGCTCTGGTAAATGTTCTGTCGGAGGTATAGTTTTGTGTCAACCGGTGTGAAACTCCAAAACCAAATAATATTAGTTTGGCATGATGTGCATCTTGTTTGGATTTAAAAAAAAAATAAAGTTCATGTGTGGGTATTTCTTTACATCTTTTGACTGCATTACCTATATCCAAAAGTTGCATATGATTAAAAAATTAAAAAGTGCCACAAAATAGATATATTTATATGTATTGACCCTTTGCACATGACATCATGCTCTTCAGAAAGTGGCCCACTCTGTCATGACGGTCATCAAAACAACCTTTGTGCTCCTGTAACACTTGTCAAAAAACAGACAGTTGGTCGCCTAAAATTGCTTTTATTTAGTTGATTTCCCTGTAAAAATGGTCATAAGGTGTTCCCCGGTCGGATGCACAAACAGACAAGGATGCCAACGAAATTTGACATTTTATCATATAATTTTTGATGAGGAAAGAAGACAGCGATGGACAGCAGCCATCAATCATAAAGACTGGCAGCCCTCAGCGTATTTGCGGATTTGCAGCGAACACTTTTTGCAAGGTAAGAAGATTAACGTTCATATACTTCATAAGTAAGCTTAGTAAGATGCAATTAAATATTGCATTATAGAGGAGGTAGGCGTCTTATAATTAGTAACCCTGAAGAGAATGCCCCACCATCATGTAGCCTACCATGTACAAAAAAAAAACTGGTAAGCATCTAGACTTTTGTACGCTTTTAAGTCTGCTTTAGTGTAAGGGGAAACACCATTTATGACATAGTGGTATAAATCATGTGGTGTGAATTCTGGCAAAGTTGGGGATTTGATCAAATCAACAAACACCTCAGAACAGAGAAGGTATGGGTCCCTTACTTAGCCGATACAAAGGTTTTTGTTTGTTTGTCGTTTTATTTTTCTTCTAATCATGTAAAGCTCTTTGACTTGCCTTGTTGCTGAAAATGTGCTATACAAATAAAATTGCTTTGCCTTGCCAATTTTGGAATTTGGCCAGTCACATGTAACATGAGTGTAACAATATGATAATATTGTCCACAAAATATAGCATAAGAAATGTATCCGTTTAGTATATGATATGGTTATTAAAACAGACTTGCAATCATGAGAAGTCTCGTGATTGCTATAAAATGCTTTGCTTGTATTTTGAGAAAAGTGAGCAAAACAGGGAGCCATTAGATAATCCAAATCTAAACTGTTTTCATCATTTTCCATTAAACTCCACTGTGCAATGCAAAAGGAATGCTTAAATTGGTAGCTGTGCCAAAAAGAAAACAAATAAAAAATAAAAAATAAAAAATAAAAAAATCATAAAACAAAGTTGTTAAAATCAATCATTTTGGGATTTCCATCTCCAAAAAAAAGGGTAAAAAAAAAAATCTATTAGTAAGATTACATGTTTGGGTCAGCTTTAATTTTGCTTGTCCTTTTAAGACGCCAAACTTTATGCTTAAACAAGCTGGGCTTAGTAAGATTATATGTCTATTGCTTCATAATGTCTTCCCTTTTCCTTTGTATAACAGTGTTTCATCTTGATCCCATTATATGATACCGAATAACAGTATCAGATTCCCTTGAAATAAATAAGCTTCTTTCATAATTTGGACACACAACAAAGTACCATATGCATTGCATGTGAGTGCTGACTGAAAAAATAACTGGATGAAGAGGTCAGTGACTCACTGATGATGTGAGGTTTTGAACAGAGTCTGCATGAAAGGAGTTTGTGTGGTGTTCAAATGCTAAATTAAGATATGGCAATCTGCCTAAACGATATTTGGTGTGTAAAGTTTTATAAATAAGATACAAAATGACAAAATATAAAACTGTCTCTAAGAAAGGGTGCATAAACCACACAACATACACCACTGCTATGGGAAGAAGGAATGATTAATGTTTTTAAACACAACAAATCTTAAATATACGACTTATTTATATATAACCTAACTCTATGCATCGAAAAATAAAGAAAATAGTTTTCAGTTTCTTCCTCAAGCTACACATTGTAATTAGAAAACACACATAAAATCAAGTCTTGATGGCAGCATTCTATTTCACTTCACTTTATTATTTCTGTGTATTTAAATCCACATTTGAAAAGAATTTGTCCCTGCTGTAGAAAAGCATCCCCAGAGCATTATGCTGCCAATATCATACCTCATAATCTGGTTACTTGGGGTAACCTACAATGTTAGTGTTTTACATAAACGTGTGTCACTTTTAACTAAGCAGCTGACTTTGGCTTATGAATGTCAATGACTGATGTCAATGTTTGCTTAACCCCTTTTTGATATTATCTTCTTCGTGATGTACAATATTCAGTTGAAACCAGATTTTTACATACACTGTAAAACAAAGACAAAATGTTTTTCTCACTGCCTGACATTAAATTGGACCAAACCTTTTCTGTTTTATGTCAATATCAACAAAATGATTTAAACTGCTTAGAGACAGAATAGTAAGCAAGAATACTTTTTTTTAGAGATTTTTTTGGGGGGCTTTCTTCATATTTAGAAGTTTACATACATTTTCTTGGTATGAGGGAGCGTTGTCTGAATGCTGGGAATTAACATACCAAAAATCTTCTATAGCCATATCATCACCCAAAATGTTTAAAAACACAGTAATACTTAAGCAAGAATTGTTTAAGACTTGTGAATTTAAAAATTTTAAATAAACTTCAAAACAAATCTCTTATTATTTGGCATTTGGAAAATATAAATAATTTTGGTCATCCTAAATTATCTAAAGCAGCAAATGTTTATTCTGATTTAATATGTGGGAGTAAAAAAAAATCTTTTGTGCAGTGTAAATGTCAGGTCTCATTTGTATTGGCAGTTAAAATGACTTCTTTATTGTGGGTAGACCATTTGACCTACAGTGCAGCCTGGTGTTGACTGTGACAAAGTATCAGTCTTTATAAACCTACAACCACATACTTGGTACGTAGTGCATGTCCTTCAAAACCTCCAAAATATACACCTCAGCCTAGAGTGCCTGAATTGTCTTTCTCATCTTTGTAACATAGATACCAACCACTGTGTTTCCCAAAAGTAAACTGACATTGACTCTTCTAACCTCGTGTTAAGTAGCTTCAGATTACATTTCTGTCTGCTGCTGTGGATTGTGTTGAATGACAACCATTGTTCAAGGAACTCCCAAACACATGACCCTAACCCTAATGCAGAGCAGTCTCAAGGTTTACAGGACATGTGCATTTAACAGTAGTCTCTGTTCTCTAAATAATGATTTAGAATGGGTGAAAATATGTTAAAAAGCTCTCTTCGGTGATAAGTTGCACCTTCTTTGCTACCACTGTTGCAAAATGAATGAACTGAGTAAAGTTTTGGAAGACAGACATTTGTATCCCACAAATCCTGCAGCTATTTATGAGAATAAATAGGCTATTTAGTGGGAGGAACTATGTTTGGACCTCTGCAAAAAACTGCAATGAGGGATGGTTCAGGAAAAGACCATAAAATATTTTCCAGATTCAAAAGAATTTCTAAGAGGAGAATATTCATCATGACTTTTAAACAAAAGACTTGACCAGATTGTCAGTTCATAGAAAGGACAAAAATTAGTAACTAAGAAAAATGGCCAAAACCAGTGATGACCAAGGTCCAAACAATTACTTTGCCACCTACAGTCAATCATGTTAACAAGTGGCCAGAGTTGAGGTAAAAATGAGAGTAGCCAAAAACAAATGGGGATGTAAAGGAAATCTGCTCCAGAGGGGTTATGAATTGAAGCTCAAGCAGCAGCTCACAGTCCAACCAAGATAACTGGGTTAATTTAAAGACAATGTCAGCAGAATCAGTGCAAAGTCCTCAAAATGGCAGTTCACATACTGTAGTTTTCCATCTATGTTTGAAAAAAAAAGGGATTACTTGTTTCTAATAGGTGCTTGACATGTATGTTGTTTGTTATCTGCTGGAGCTCGAAGTGCTATTATATAAAGTATTCACGTAATCTCACCTTTTGTGTATATTTGCTAAAGAGGTTAGGTTAATAGTTCACTTTTTGTTTATTTTTCACCTGTTTCATTCAATAAAAGGATAAGTTTAAAAGTATTTACACATAACATTTGCCTTTTGACATAAAACGGGGCTCATACCATGAACTTTTTGGGTGATAGTGGTGATTGAGGGATCATAGCCTGTTTGTTGATAGATTTAATTTTTTTTTACTCTTCTAACAAAAGACATAGCAGATTTTTTAAAAAATGCAATCGACAACTTAAATAGTGTCCATGTGCCTTATATAAGAATCTTTAATCATTTTAAATCAGATAAAGCCATTTGTTTCTTGTTTTGTAGCAAGTTTGAAAACTTCTGCTCCTCGACCAGACAGAGAATAATTTATATGCTGTTGGATTGCTTTGAAGGAAAGCATTTTATTTACTCAGAATATGCACACAATCAGAAAATATAAATCTTTAGAAATGATTCTGAAAAACAGAGGTCAGGAAAGAAGCATACTACTTAGAATTAGACTGTACCCAGAAGTAGAGTTTTCCTCAGTTAATTGTCATCTGTCCAACTTGTGGTAATTCTAATAGTTTAAAGATAAGATGAGCTTTGAGACATAATTCAAAAAAGCCCTTTTGCCTTTTATTTCTGATCCTCTTTTATCCACGAAATATTATGCGAAATAAATCAGAAACCATGCAAAATGTTAATTCATTTGCTTTTATTTTAAGTGATGTAGCAACTATAATGGTCAATTTATTTATTGGAAGCCAAAAGTTTTTTCCCTGCATGCTTAAACAAAAGCGTATGAATGCTTTATAAAAGCAGCTTGGTTTTCCTAATGAAGAGCAGCACTATGAAATGTACAACATGCTTGTTCACAAAGGAAAAACTGCTTATAACCAGATTTAAATGTCAAATTTAACTTAAGCAACAGAAAGGTGTGGGGTAAGTATGTTATTTAAGTACTACAGTTACAATCTAAAGCCTTCAAAGTAGTTCACCTTGTCTTTACTTAAATTTCTTTGAAAGCTCTTTGATTTGGCTCTTTGGCTCCAAGACACTAGAAAAGATCAAGAACAAAACAATAAATTGAATCTTCCTCACAAAGAAATTTGTCATTCAGTATCAGTTTGACTAAGGTAACGGCCTCCAATAACTATTTTTTTCTTAACAGAATAGGCAAATAAGTCACAAACATTAAATGTGAAGAGAAAGTGATCCTTGATAGTTTTTCAAAGTTTCAAGCTGCTATTACAATCTTTGCATCTCAAAAATTGCATTTTATATGGTTCTGAACATGAAGAAATTGAGGGCATTTTGTGAAAAATCAAGGTGGTCACGTCTTGTAACTGCCTGTCTCATTTGTAATGCACCCTCAGTTTGTACGCTGTCTGTGTATTAGTATGAAGGTTTAAAATTTATAATATGCTAATGTGCAGGGACTAATTAAGACAGAATTTTATAAGATAGAATACTTTATACACAGTTTATTATTGTGGTCATATAATTATTAGTTTACTCAATCAGAAAATAAGGCCAAGTTTGCTGCCATCTCATCCACTCCAATCATTCAGCAAACTGAGCTGAATGAGTCTTCATTAGTGAAGACAGAGCCTCTGCACATCGCAGCATGGGATTAAGTCATGTAATTATCTGTTTCTTTCTGCAACATTTGAATAATATCTAGATACATTTCATAACTTTGGCCTCTATGTATGGTAAAAAAAAGGCATTATTATGCCACGTTTTATGCTGTAAGATTTTTGACTTGTTAACACTGGTAGAGTAGGCTGTTTGGCTTAATTGGAGATCAAATTACAAATGCTACAAAATCAGAAGTTTAGAAAAATAAAGCTAAGAGCTATTTACTTAAGGTTGTGTTCGTATGTACATGCTTGATACTCAGTAGTTTCATGAGGTACAGTGGACTCCCAGTATTTGTAGGGGCCCTGAACTATAACCGCCAACAAATAACTAAAATATGCAAATATATAAAACCCCCTCTACAATGCTTATAACTGCCTATTTTAATAGTTCAAGCACCAACTTTTGGATTAATAAGCACAGTGGAAACTCTCCTAGCACCACCGCCAACAAGACATTTTACCCACAGTTGCCTGCTAGTGGTGGTTGGAGGGCCCAGTGGCATTGGTACATGGCAGCCTTGCATCTGTAGCTACAATGTAGAATCAGTGTGTGAATGTGGGTGTGAATGGGTGAATGACTAAATGTAGTGTAAAGCGCTTTGGGTTCCTCTCAACTCGATAAAGCGCTATAAAAGTACAGACCATTTTATTCACTGCAGAGGCTGATAACAGTCTTCCTTAACTCTGCTCTGAGCCAGTCAGTGCAAAGGAAAATAAATGACACTTCTGGATTAGTTGCTTTGGAATGCCAGCCAATAATGTGTCAAGTACCATTGTGCCTAGTTATCATAGCTTCCCAAGCTGCATTTTCTTTTAAATATTTTACATATGCTCAACAAAAAAGTCTGCGAATAGGCAAATATTTTACAAACAAACTGGAGTAACTATCTACAAAAAAGTCAGTGAATAGGTGAATCCACGAATACCAAACCACGAATAGGCGGGGGGATCACTGTCTAACAATCTAAAACCCACATTTATTCTTATCAGCAGCATATATATTTATTTCTAAAAAATGCTATGAAAAAAAACTCAATCACAATAAAGTTCATTATTATTGAGGGTTAATAAACTGAGCAGAGCATTTAAGTATGTCAAAACCACCACCAATAATTTAAGAAATGTAAGACAATAAGAAAAGCAACAATGTTTACAATTAAGCACGATATTGTTCGTATTATTGTCAAGGCTTTAACATGGTTTCTGCATCCATGTGCATAAAGTCACTGAGACTTTGCTGATGTGCTTTGGTTGAAACAATTTTTGGGTTAACTACATCATAGTATTTGGTTGTGGCCACAGGTGAATGTCTAAGTCCCGGAGGTGGTGATAATATGCTATTAAGTCAATTGTCTGATCAGTAGAAAAAAAGGCTTGAGTGAAATCTCAGAGGAAATCCAATTTCATTTGTAAATTCATGTTGTCCCTCGGTGATGAATTGTTCAAATGCAGATAACAGCCAGTTTTTTCATCTTGTATCCTCTCCCCCCCAAAAAAGCACTGTTTTGCACTAATGGTATTTTTCATTGTCTGTTGGTCTCTGGCACCAACGTTTGGGTACAATCTTTTTCTTTGCACATGTGTTGTCAAGTCATCCAGCACACATGTTCACAATTCTCAACAGGTCTAAACAGGGACGTGGAGAACTCTGGCAGACAAGTAACAAAATCTAAGCTATGTTACTGCTCAGTAGATGGAGGATCCTTAATTTACATTTTAAATTATTGCTTTCATGGTTAACAATTGAATTTTTCGAAATGGGCCTTAAGGGCTCTCATACTGCGATAAAACAAAGCACATGCTTACTTCTTGGGGGACTAAAATGTGTAGCTGCAGGAACTCTCAAGCACATGTGACTATTTTAAACATAGCATATTATCCTTAAGTGTCATCTGAGAATTTAAACCTCATATTCATATCATGCTTTTAGAGCTTTTATTTTGCATGTATTTCTTTATGTTATATCTTTAGCTTTGAAATCCTTTCAGTGTACATACAGTATGCCATCAAAACCTTGATTCAGAGGTATTTGAACGTTTATTGACAAAATCTGTCTTTTGTGATAAGTTGCACATTCTTTGTTTCAGCTGTAGGAAAATGAATGAACTGGATGAAGTTGAGAAGAAAGACATCTGTGTCCCACAATTCACACAGTGTTCCAGGACTATAAACAGGCAGTTTAGTAGAGGGAGATATGTGTAGCCCTCTGCAAAGAATCTGCAGTAAGGCATGGTTCGGGGAAAGACCATAAAACATTTCCAGAGTCTGTACAATTTCCAGGAGGAAAGTGTTCTTGATCATTTTAAAACAGCATACTTATCTAGTCTGCTAATTCTATGAAATCACAAAAGTTGAGACAATGATGAACACAGCCAAACACAAAGAACTATCAGAAAAAATGCTTTTTGCTTCTATAGACATATAAACCAAAGCCAGGGTGACAGTCTAATAAACAGTGCCTTGCAAATGCATTCCCACCCCTCTGACTTTTTCACGTTTGTCACATTATAGCCACAAATTTCGTTGTGAAGTATATGGATTTTTTTTTTTCACACTAAAAACAAAGCAGTTTGCTTTTGTAAAGTGAAAACAAAAGATACATTCTTTTTGAAGATGTGAAGAGAGGAGTGCATTCTCCTTTGCTCTAATACCCTCAAATAAAATTCACTGCAACTAATTACCTTCAAAAGTCACCTAATTTGTAAAAAGAATCCAGCTGAATGTAATTTAATATCAGAATAAATGAAGTCATGGATGCAATGGCATTTAGCTCAAATTATTATCATTAATCAGAATGGTCTGGTCAAAGTCCAGATTGAAGTCCCACTGAGAATCCAGGAAGTCTTAAAAATTGCTGTTCACAGACATCATCCATTCTATGGGATCAAACCTGAGCTGATTTGCAAGCAGAATAGATGATGTCTCTGGTTAACACATAAGCCAAAAGACAAGTAGTTGTTGTATAAACTACAAACTCAGGGTTGTTGAACACAAGTGCATCCCACACTTTAGAATTTTATTTCTAAAAACAAAACTGAAAGATGCGCTGTCTATAGTTTATTGGCTTCACATTGATGCATAATTATGTTGGTCAATCACAGAAAATCCCAAAAAATACATTGAAGTTTGTGGTTGTAATGTGACAAGATGACAAAAGTTTTAAGGTATGAACACTTTTGCAAGGCATTGCAACTTTTACCAAAAAACATTGCCAAGATTGTTTCAAACAAGTAAATAGCATCAGGGCAGAACTCTAAAGATGGTTCACATACCATGCTTTTTGATAAAACTCTGATAGGTACTGTACTGTTTCTAATAGGTGTATAAGCCTATTGGTCTTTGAAATGGAGATTTAAACTTATGATTGCTGCTAAGGATGCAAAGTACTGTATTTATTGTTAATTTTAATATTTATTATATTATTCTGTTCATTAACTATGATATCTTGAAAAGATTCTGCACAAAAATATTTACTACAAATGGTTTATATCAAAAGTCAGACATTAATAACTCTTAATATGTATAGGTCCTTAATTATAGAAAGGATTTTGGATTTGTAGTTGGTACTGAACGCAGGAAAAAAAAACTGAGTTTCTGTACATTACACTTTAAATGTGCGAAACATTGTCAGAATATGATTCTAATATGCATTTGTTTTATCTAAATTTGGTTTAGATTTCTATTTGTAGGGCAAAATAATCAGCTTTGGCTCCTTTCTTGTTTGACTAGAAAGGTCTAACCAGCAGGGAATGTAATTATTAACACATAACTAGCTGCTGTGTTATTACAAGCTGTAAATATCAAAACAAAAGCACTTCTTGTTTTGTTCAGAGATTTAACACTCAGTTATTTACTTACTACACTTTGCTGTGTTCATTAGGTTGTAATTCATACCTTCAATTTAAACATTTTTATTATTTTTTATTATTTCGAATTGAGAACAAATGTTTTAAATGTGGATGTAGATACTGACTTCCCAAAATGATTAAAAAATTCTCCAGCTCTGAAAGAGGAAAAGAAAATCCTTTACCCTATATTTAACACAATATATTGAGAAGAAAGAGGCAACATGAAGACTTGGATAAACAGGTGTTAACTTCTGCCATTGCGAAGACAAAGAAGCACTTTGCTTGACAGGTTTTAATATTTCTATAATATTTCTTACACCATAACTGCCTCTTTATATTTCTGATATTGTAAATATTACATTTGATCAGTTTTCAGAATAATATGAATCAGTCTAACATATTTTTGTATAGCAAATTAAATGTTAAATGATTAAAGGGGAACTGTTAATAAATATTTAAAAACTGCAAGATAATTATCAGTGTTCATGTTGTAATGCAGACCAAAAGACAAACAGTATAGGTTTGTAATCCTAACCTACACCAATGCCAGGGTAAGGCCTAGATGTCATGGATTTGATGAGATGGCCTGACTCTGAATTGGGACAAAAACTTGAAACTTGCCTCTCAAAGACTTTAAATTTTACTTGGAAAATACAACTTGTGACCATCTCTGTCATCTGCTCAAAAGACACATAATAATGGTACCTTAAAGTGAAAATTTAATGGAAATTTATGTACATCTGCAATGTAGCAGGTGAGTTTATTACATCCTGCCTTGGCATTTATACTACGAGTTATTTTACAGAAGAAATAGAATATTTGTCTTTTAAATTTGATTAATATTTGTTAGTTGAGGAAGCATTATAGTGTGAAAAACTAAATGAATCCAGGAAATATTATTTAAAATGTAATTTTCAAGGTTGTAATCTCTAAAAGAAAACTTCAGAATGAAGATGATGTGACTTGATCAGCAGGACTTGGTTTTCCTTTGCAACTTCAAAGAGAAAGAGAGGTAGGAAAAAACAGACAGCCATGAAACACACAAACAAATCAAGCATGTGAAGGGAAGAGATTTGTGCTCAAGATAGAAAATAAGAAGGTGGTTTTCCCAGAACCACTTTGTCATCAGTGAAAAAAGAATGTAATGGGCTAATGAAAGGAAACAGGATTGTGCCTAACACTGCACGTTTAAACTTTAGAGTGGAAGTTTGTGGTTTTGCACAGACTAATGACTAACAAAAGACGGAAAGATACAAATGTTTAAATGCCACCTGTACTTTTAAATACTTTGTTAAAAACTTCCTACTGTAAAGTTTTATAGTGCTTAGGAAAAGTATGTATATGTCTTGAACATTTTCAACTTTTTTCATGTTGCAATCACTAACTGCAATGTGTTTTGCTTTGATTTCTATGTGACAGACTAAAACAAAGTAGCAAATAATTCTGAAGTGGAAGGAAAATGAAATAGGCTTTTTAAAATGTTTTACTAAAAAATCTGAAAAGTATGATATGCATGTAGAGTTATGTAACACACAACATTTTGCATGTAGGCCCAGTAGTTTAATTTTGATCTCATCTAACTTGAAGCATAAAGGCTAGATTTATGGAATGCAGAACTAATAGTTGTCCTACCACCAGATTCTTCCACCTGAGTGGGGATCTCTGTAATTACCACAAGCGTCTTCCCAGCTTGTCTAATTAATGCTTCCCTTCTCCTGCCTATCAGTTTAGGTGAAAGTGAATGTCTCGGTAGGTTTGCAGTTGTGCTAAAGGTCTTAATGCTGTCAATCACCCTCATGTACATGCCGCTAAATGTGCTAATGGTGAAGAAACAACTTACCAATCTAGAAAAACTGTTTATCCGCCGTCATTGGTGGCCATGCTAACCAGCCTTAGCATTCATGGCAGGCTCTGTTGTAGTAACCCGGCTGTAGCTTAGCAGACAGCAAGGGGGAGTGTGTGAGCGGCACATACATGAGGATGACTGACAGCGCTAAGACCCTCCTCCTGGCTCTGATTGGTTGTTTCTAACTGAGTGGTGTATTTCTGCAGTGAACACTGGGAGCACTGGGAGAAGGCAGAGGAACTTGATTAATTTTTTTTTTTTTTTTTTTTTTTTTTTTTCTTTTTACAGATTATCTGTCTAATATTATATTGTCACGACATAATGATAATTTTAACAAATGTGTAAAAAACCACATTTTTCATAACAGTTGCATACTGCAGATTTAAGTTCTTTAGTCTTCATTATGCTTTTTCCTTTTGAATGCTCCAGAGAAGCCGACTGTGAAAACTGCTCGTTTTATAGAGGTGGTTGCACTTGCTGATGATCAATTATACAAGTTCATTTCAATAACAATACCTGGCTGCTACTTTACATTTAAATCTTATGGAAGCAGAAAATGTGTAATTAGTTTTCACACATTAACTATTACATTTACATTTTTTTTTATTTTATGTTGTTTATTATATGTTTAATAGATTAAAAACTTTTAAGTGTGTTTTGTACACTTATTAGATTTAGATAATTTAGAACCTAATAAAGTACAGATCACTTTTATTATGCCATGATGCAATAAACATTAGAATTATAAGTGCCTGTGCTTTCTTTTCATCATTAATGTATATCTTTGTGTGTCCTGTTTCTCTTTGAATCTATGTTCTGTCTGTGCAAAAGATTCCTTTTAATTGATTGTGATTATTGCATGCATGTCCTATCTACACAGAGGTATTTAATGAATGCCATTTTGTGGTAGCAAGCATCTGCCCTTTAACAGATTCCTGCAAGGGAGAAAGAGCAGACACTACTCTATGATGTCATTGTCCCAACAGAGTAGCAATATAAAGTGACTGTTTGAGGTGATGGTGCAGTACACTTAGCGGAAGACAATACACATTTATGTTTTTGCTTGTAGAAAATAATTGGGTGTGTGAATGTGTACATATGTGTGTTTGCAAGTGTGTGAAAGGCTTGCAGGAGGAGGAGACTGGTGCACTGATCTACATGGATTTTTATGATGTCACCCTCCCTGGAGGCTGGCCCTGCCAAGCCTAGTTTTCACAGGTGACAAAAAAATGCAGAGTTTTGAGAGTGGCGAAAGGAGCAAGCTTGTTTGCACCTTCACTCACATTTATGTATATATGTAAACACATATATGTGTTTGAATTTGCCTATGTGTATGTTTATGTAAGCATTCACAAATTTATGCTTCCATGCATGTTCCATCTGCTGGAAAAAATATGCTTGCACAAAGGGGTAAGCATGTTCACAATTTTGCATTTGTTTGCCTCCTTGTGCATTAAGCTATTCAACTGCCGTTAAGTGCATATAGGTAGCAGTGTGTTCACCTGGGTCTTGATGATGTCATCTTCCTGGTGGACTTGCAGGACATATCCCGAGTTGCAGGAGATGGTGCAGCGGTCTCCGTTGTAGAAGTGGCGGCCAGGGCTGCTGCACTTTAGCTCTGCATTGCGGATTAAGGGTTCCTGGCAGTCAATGGCTTCGCACGAATAATGTACACAACTGTGTGTGGAGGTGGGTGGTAGAGGGTTGGGATAAAAAAAAAAGCAAGAGTTACAGAAAAGAGTAAGAGAAAATGCTAAGTATCAAACAAGAGGTGTTTTTGAAAGGTATAACACTCTAGATTCAAACAGTCACACATTTGCTCACAAACGTACAAATTATGCACTGAGAGAACCACGTTCATCCATCAATGACTGCTTAACATATCAAATCAATAAACCACATGAAGAGCAGATTGCCATATGTGAACAAAAAAGAGGTGTCTGTGCACACATAGTTTGTGAATTAAAATCAAGAGGATAGACCACTTTCCGGCTACATTGACAGAAATTGGCCAAAAAGTGAAATAAGTAGCCTGATGGAGAAGGCATTTATTGCTGCAGGAATGCATGGATGCCCAAGGCACCTTTCTTTTTCTTTTTTTTTTTTTTTTTACAACTGTCCACATTCTACAGTATAGGTTTTCCCTTATGAAGCCAAAGGAAAAAGAGAGAGGGACAAAGCGGAGAAAGGTATTGGGGGTGGCAAGAAGAGACACAAAGAGAGAAGGAACAAGAAATGTAAGAAAACACAGAAGAGAGAAAAAAATTTATGAACTTTCACTTTCATAAGTTGATTTGTTCTTTTCATTCATTTGGTTTTCGTCTTCTAACCCAGATATAAACTTTCTCTTTTCTCATATTTCTTCAAGATAACTTGATGAAAACCATCATATTAACTGCACTGTGCTCTTTGTTTTCTACCTCTGTGTTGCTCTATTCCCATGCCATCAGATCTACCACAAAAGTGAGCTGGTTAAGGCTGTTTATAAAACATGTTGGTAAAAACCCCTTACATGTAGAGCCTTAATGGACTAACTAGAGACACCTTGAAGCCTCCTCTGTAGGCAGTTTGGCTTTGAATACAATCTCTTAGTGGTTTCTTGCTAGTCACTCGGGAATTTATGACATAAATTACAATTAACTACCTGGAAAACAATCTTCCTCCTTCGAAAATGAATGAATGAAAATACAATATATACACCTGGAGAAAAGGATGTCGTCATGGTTAAAATGTAGATAGTAGGCAGAAGAATGGAGGCAGGAGATGGGTGACAAATCCTAACTGACCTCAAACAGAAAAAGTTCTGATTTAATGTGAGACAGTGAGAAAAAATTTTGTCTTTCTATTGAGGGTATATGAATATCTGGTTTTAACTCTAAAGAGAGTCTTAATCTCTGAAGAGATTAAGACTCTCTTTATAAGCTTTTGTAAAATTTTGAGTGATTAACTTACAGTAGCATTACTGTACATTTACAGTATCAAAATTACTACTGTAATCCATTTACAATCCATTATTTTAGTTTCATTTTCTACTTTTCATTATTAAACTAGCATATTTCTTTTTCACAGATAACTTTCCATTTTTGGCTTGTATTTATGGAAATAATATTTAAGAATGCCTGTACAGTACCCTTTTATAACAAAAAGAAGCAAACATAATTTCACTGTAAACAATACCTTCTCATTTGCTTGGAGGATTAAAACTGTTGGATCTCCTCAAACCTAACACTATTACTGGTTCAAGTTCCTTGTAGTCAAATAACCAAACTCAGGTTATAAAAGCACTAAGAACCAAACTAAAAGAATACGGAAAAAAGTTTGAAGAAAGATAAATGCATAACAGAACAAACACAATTCAGAATGTTTTAGTATTATAGTAAACACACATAGACCACTTCTTAATATAGAAAAAAAAGAGAGGGGAAATAGTAAATCCAAAAAAACAAAGTGGAAAACATACATGTGCATCTACTCACAGACAAGCGTGGAACACAAAACTGAGTCATGTTAATAGATCCTGTTGTTAACAACTCAGTTACAAAAGGGATGTGGTGTTTAGTGAGGAAATAATTGTTACGGGAAATGTGCTGTTTGGCTCAGGAGAATGATAGGAAGAAAGCGAGAGTTAGAGGCACAAAAAAAGGGGAGTTAGAGATGGTGATTGAGGGGTAAAGGAAGATGACGTGAAAGAAAAAGATGGGAGAATGGCAGGGAATAACAGCAGTGCTGAGGGTGGGTGGAGAGGGGGACGTGTGGAAAAGTACAAGACACAGATGGGAAGTGAAAGCAGAGTGGTTAATTGGAAGGTTGATGACAGAGAGATAATGGATTTGTGTTGATCAAAAAGACAGAACCCTGTCAATAGTAGCAAGTGTATTAGGGTCTGAGTTTGAGTTCAATGCTAATTGAAAGACACTATGAAATAAACACTAACAATATAGTTTTAAACTTCATCTCAAAATAAGCTCAGGAATGTGTAAATATAGTTTTCAAAATGCTTCTGAAATATACATAGATGAAGAGAGAAGACTAAAAGAAATAAAGTCAGCAAGAATGTTGAAATAAAGCCCCCATTAATGTGTTTATGCAGTAATAAAATACACAGCAATTAATTTATTAAATCTATATACAGCACATTGTAAAATAACTCATACACTTTCACCTTCTCCACATTTTGTCACATTGCAACCACAAAATTGCAACATTTTCTTTTAAAATGTTATGTTCTAGACAAGCACAAAGTAACATAGTTGTCTAGTTGAAGGAGAGTATAAATGGTTTGCAGTTTTTTTCCACAAAAAAAAAAAAAAAAAAAAAAAAAAATCTGATGTGTTAGAATGCAGATGTATTTACCCCCTTTTTCTCCGACACACCCAAGGAAATCCTAGACAAGCAATTGCCTTCTGTGGTTAAGGAACACACCAAACAGGTCATGGGTCATGGTTAAGGTTGTGGAGAAGTTTAAGGTGTGTTTGGACTACAAGCAATATCCCAAGCTCTGAGTATTTCACCAGGCACTGTTCACTATCAGATGAAAATGGAGGCAGTATGGCACAACAACAAACCTACCAAGACATAGAGATGCATCTGAATTGACAGGCTCAGCAAATACAGCGTTATTCAGTGAAGCAGCCAAAAGGCCCATGGTAACTTTAGAGGAATTACAGAGATCTCCAGGTCAGGTATGACATTCTGTTAATAGAATAAACATTTTTCATGGACTCAAGAAAAGCTGGCCTTTATGGAAGAGTGGCAAGAAGAAAGATGTTGAAAGTAGGTAACCATTTTAGTCACAAAAAATGCAGAGGACACAGCAAATATGTGGAATCATATGATGTGGTAGATGACACCAAAATTGAACTTTCTGACCTACACCCAATTGCTACATGTGGAGTAAAACAAACATTGCACATCAACCTGAATATACTGTCTTCACAATATAACATGGTGATGCTGTGGGAATGATGTTTCTCAGAAGGGACAGCGGTAATGATCAGAGGTAATGAGAAGATGGTTAGAGCTGTATACAAGGCAATACCGAAGGAAGCCTCAGGCAGAGGTTTACCTTTCGGCAGGACAACAACGCGTAACATACAGTAAGAGCCGCAATGGATTGGTTCTGATGAAAGCATATTCAGGTAGTAAAATTAAATTCTCCAACCAATGTGACTGAGCTGAGGCCATTTTGCAAACAAGAGTGAAAAAAATTGTGTCTCTCTATGAATGATTTAGACCAAAGCATACTCCTGTGCTACAATGGCACAGTCAACGGCTAGACCTAAATCAAAATCTCTCTAGATGTTCAAAGCTGATAGATGCAATCCCAAAAACACTTGGGGTAATACGTATGTATGTCAAACATTTCAGATTTTCATTTGTAACAAAAAAATTTTAACATATCACTTTCCTTTCACTTCACAATTATATGCTGTTTTGTGATGATCAGACACCTATGATTCCAATACAACATTTCTAATTTTGTGGTTGTAACATGGAAAACCTACAGAGGACTTAAAACTTTTGCAATATACCATAAGTCTCACTGGCACTCATCAAAAAAAAAAAAAAAAAAACAAAAACAAAATCTATTCAATCAATCCATTTACACAGAACCACTGACAACAACATATATATTTTTACTTTTCAGAAATAAATGGCTTTTAATTTAAAGGTAATCATCTTTTGTATTCAATTCATCAATATTATATGTGTTTAGTGAAATACTTTGAACACAGAGAAACATAGGCAGTTAAGAAATAATTGTCCATATTTTGCATCACCTTTGATGTCTAAGTGAAATACTGTTTATTTACCAGACAAGTCAGAACTGGCAAGGGAGAGGAAAAACGTTGAACTGCCTATTGATTTCTGAAGAAAACATTATTTCTAATGTATTGTGTTCTTTAGCCAAACTCAATATAAAACAAGTTGTCACAGTAAACACAATTTAGGGCTGGAGGCAATTCAGCCACTTTATTGTTGGAATATCTGCAGAGCTGCACCACAAATTCAAAATAATTGTAAATTCTCTGTGAGATTATACACTGCTTTCTTAATTTTCTACAGCTATGACTGCAGAACTGGGTATATAAAGGAGGTTGCTTGTGTCATTAATGATACACTCTATTTTCTGTGTCAGGCTTATTGAAAGTATGGCAGGAAATCACTTCTGATTCCCCAAATGATTCAGTTGTTTCATATAATCCCAAATTTGGAAATCTTTTTGTTTTTGTCACTTTGTGTGTCTGCAAAACTTGACTTAGTGTAATGGATTATCCCCAAATGCCATGACAGTCATACAGAACAATGTATCAACCACTTATTTTCTCTACATATTCTTAACAGTCATACATGCCTTTAACATTGCACAGTTTGATTTTTAGCTGTGAGATCTCTCACCTCTGTCCTGTGGGGTTGTAGATCTCATTACTCTGGCAACCACTGATTGTGATGGGGTCAAATGACTGGAAGGATCGCAGGCCAACGCCAGAGATGGCCACCAGTTGACAGGAAAACATGACCAGGATAGCCTTGGTGTGGTAAAAGGCCACTGACAGGTCATGGCTCACAGGAATCACCAAAGGGTTAGTGCGGCAGCTCAGACGCCACTCACCTGTGGAGATGTTATTAGAAGCCACAAAGCCAAAGACAATACAGAATGAACAGAGACTAAATGACAAGGGTGGTGGGGGTGAATTAATCTCTCTAGGTGACTGAGATTCAGAAAACAGGAGTGATTACTAAACAAGGCAGCATACTAGTGTTAAAAGAGCAACACAAGCAAACAATGAAAACAAGGGAGTGACAGCTTAAGTTGCCTTGTTCTTTTAGTAATCTAAAAGTAAAAGTAATCTAAAAGCACCTATAAGAGTTCTCACCTAGACTATGGAAACCATCCTTGGTGTCCACCAGTTGAACAGTAATATTGCACTGTGTCTGGTCAATGAACTTTGTCCCATCAGCAGCCAGATGTACAATTACTGCTGCAGCCACCATTGGATGAGAAAAGTTTGCCTAAATGAAAGAAGATGAAATATATTTTAAGAAGAATGAGTCTGGATTATTCTCATTTTCACATAACAGTTTGTCTAGATTTTTAGATCTGAATACGTTTCTTTTTCACTTTTTTGTTTTCAAAGTTTTTTGAACAATCTTAGCAAAAGGGTGTTGTCAACATATACAAATCTTTTCAAATGATTCTTTGCTTTCTTAGGCCCCTTAACACCATTTTTGGGTAGCTACTGTCTATGGCTTTCACAACTGGTACAATCACTAAAATGGGAAACCTTGTCCAAGTTTGGAAAACTTCATTCCAAGATGAAGGCAATATTGACGCTGGGACAGTACTCGCCAAATAGTTGTTTTTCAATGCTGCTTTTCCAGCTATCCTAGAACAATGCTATTAAGTCAGCACTTAGGTTGTTTTTTTTTTTCTTGATCTTGATACAACCAGAGGAATTTCCCTAAATATGGAAGGTTTCTGCGCCAACAACCAAGGCAATAATTGGCTGCTAGGACTCTATCTTTAATTGGCCGAAAGGTACACTTCACAAACAAATGGCAGCCTGAAAAACTCCCAACTTTCTTTAGTCTTTAGCAAACATCACATCTAAGCCTGGGTGCAGTTTGGAGGTGTTTGTGCTTCTACTCAGCATCAAGTACTAAAGCAGCGAGTAGCTCAGTGTATAACAATGTTCTTATGCACTGGGCCTGAGGATGGTATAGAAAGTGTTCTTTGCAGCTACTTGGTGAGATCCCTAAGAGCTTTGTCCCAACCAGAACCTTAATATGTTGCCACTGCAATAATAAACCATTATGACATGTCAAAGGATAAGTGCGATCCCACATTGTAGGAGCCTACTACATTCTTAATATGCACCAAGGTATGTCTCTTAAATTCTCTAAATGTCATAGTGTGGTCTGATTCACAATGTGTGAAGGAGCAATAGACATAACTTATTCTAATCATAAAATCTAGTCATTTTTGATCTTTCAAATAAATGCTCAAATCAAGGAAACTATAAAAATAGAACTACATAGAAATTACTACAACTAGTAGAGAAGGGGGTGTTTGGGATGTTCCAAATCCAACAGAAGCTTTAATTATGCCACTTTTTTCACCTTGTGACAGAAAATAAAGTAGCCACCAGTCACTAAAATGAACCCCGGGCTCAGACTTCTTCACCACAGAAACTCGAGTCCAAACATCAAGTATATAATTCTGGCCTGAACTGGCCTGAATTTCAAGTCAGGTTCAGGTAGGGCTCAGACTATAGAGCTAACCTCTTGTGTATTGGTAAAAGAAATAGCCTTGTCAAAGAAGACCTATAGGCATATTTACTTAAAGAGTAGAACTAAATTTAAAAGCTATTTTTCCCCCATTTTTGTTAAGATTTTTACCACTCCCTTAGCCTGGTAAAAACTAGCCCCTTGTTCTACGCTTTGCTTAGAGAGAGAGAGTTTGAACCCACAGCTATTGAGACATGATTGCTTACTGGAAGCATGTTAGCAAGTGATGTTGAAGTTTTAAATGATTGGATGTGATTTTACCCAATCGCTAATGTTTGGCAGTGATGTATGTAATGAGCGAGCTCACGTGAAGGAAGCCACTGTATGAAGCTTACTGGAAATTGTATGTGTTGTAAACAACCTCATTGGGGGTAGGGCCATGACATCTTTGCCAGCAATAAAATGTCTTAAACATTCCTGTTGCTACGACTTTAATTGCTCCATATTTGGAGGTATGGCCAACATGGACTGAATGGCTTTGTTCACTTCCTCGCTGCCATTGCTTAACTACAACCACAGGCGGGCAATAATTCAGACTACAAACTCAACGTCATAGTTCACAACTCCTCTTTCTGTTCGCTGATTGGCCAGCACTGAAGGGAGATGAGAATCAAGTGGAATTGCATAGGAAGGCAATGGCCAGGCTACCACTCCCTAGGTCTGCTGTGAAAACATACAATATTGTTTAAAGCAGTCTGTTGGCTCTACTTTTATTGGGTAATTATATTAAATTCAATCTCATATATATTAAATTAAGATTTCAGCTGAAAATGACTTTACTGACACTGATTTGAAACAGAGTGACTGTCAACAAATCTTCTGTGAGTGTTCTACGCTCCTTCTCCACATGAATTTCTTAACTTTATTGAATCAACATTTTAGTCCTAAGGCCTTCCTCAAGATCAGTTACTGAAATTTGTTGTGGGGAGAGTCCCTCATCAAGTCACTTTTGCTAGCCTTAACTAATATAAACACAAATGGTATGATGTAACACTGATCCAATGTATGTATTCAGTTACTGGCATTTCAAAATCAAAGAACAATGTGAGCTAAGGTACTGTCTGGATTTCATGTGGTTTGCCAAAAAATGCCAGCCCCAAATTCCACGCAAATGTCTGTTTGGTTTATGGAAGCTATAAAATGCTTCTCATTCCTTTTCCATATCTCTTACAAACAAAATGAATTGTAAGGGCTTTTGAAATTGGCTTTATATAAACTGAAGATTCCAACTTCAGAAGAATTGCTACATATGAAACCCTAGCTTCCCAAATCCATGTACTGAAACAAAGTAATTCCAAAGACACAATGTTTGACAATGCCAATAGGATCTTTTTTATATGATACATGGCAATTTTAACATGATTTAAAATTTGATTTTCTCTGGAGTGTTTGAATATGCTGCTTTTACTCCAAGGAAGCATAACATTCATTATTTTAAGAAATAAAACTCCATCTGTATCAAATATCACAAAAGCAGTTTCAGATTCTGACTTTAGAACATATTTAATACTTATCTTACCTTCAGCCAGTAGGTAGAATATTCCGATCTTTGCCTGTAAGCCTCTTGACAAGGGAACCATGCATACTGGGAGACTCCATCAGATAGATCAAAGACTTTGGACAGACATGTCTGCATAAAACAAATATTTTTTTTATTTTAGCTGTGTGCTTTTTTGGATTATATTTATCTAGTTTTTGATTTACCTATTTCATTTAGTAAAGACTGTTTATTTTCACCTGCCTACTTCCTCTCTGCATTTGGGCCCTCCACTTCACTGTTTAATAACACATTTTAACCATTTTAACATTTTTAATGACATATTTTCCAAATTGGAGCAGTATAAACTTAAATTATTGTTGGATGTAAGTATATCAAGTGACATGCATTTGTGTAATGAGGGAGGGATATCAACATCTGAATAAGGATATTAACACCCTATATCCAGGTGTGTGTAATTACAAAGCATTTGAATGATCCTGATAAGTCAAAAACTGTAAAGTCTTTAAGAGTTATGCAGTACTCTTGAAATTGCCAAGATATTATATTTTTTATACCAAATAATCCACAGGGTTGAAAGAAATATGTTGAGAAAAAAAAGACACAAATTAACTGCCAAAGATCTAAGAAGAATCCAACCTGAAACGATTAGAGTGACTCTTAATGGACTAGGTGCATGGGCTGTTGCTCAATTAGTGACAGACACAGTGCTCCACTTTGACTCGAACACCAGCAAGGTGAATCTGGAGTGCTAGTAAGGGCTGTTATTATTAAAGATAATGGAGATGGACCTTTTGGTTTAAAGATGGATTCAAAATCAGTTCCCGAACCTACTGCCAGTTTTTGGAAGACCCTTTGTTTAACTAGTAAAACAATAAAAAGTCTTTAAAGAGGGCCATGACATTTCTGCATGAAATTACACCATCATATGTATCAAAGTACTCCACTGAGTGGCAAGCCTGTACAGGCCTTGAAGAATAATGACATAGACCCCCCCTCACTCACATGTTGGTTTCGATGAAAAGCCATGTTTTCATAGCTTTGCAGTTGTGCCAAACTCTTTACTCATTTCAGATCATGGATCGAACGGTTCCCCATAACATCTTTAAACTTTGGGGTATTTTTTAACCTAACCCCTCTTTAAACCTCTCCACAACTATTTATGTTCCTCCGTTGTCTTGTGTGTTGATCGGTGAATGTTAAAAATGGACAGAGTATGAATACTTTTGCAAGGCCCTCCATGTTGAAAGGACCAATTTAAAGTCAAATATTTTGGCTAGACAGGTGAGTTGAATTTAAGCAGCAGCAAAATTAGGGAGGAAAATAATAGAGGTTATTTCACAACAGTCCTGAAGTCATTACATTATTTGTGTGGACGGAAATAGCAAGAGAAAAATTCTGTTAACCTTTCTTTGGATTTGTGGTAACTCATTAGCATTGCGAAAGTGTGATGCTAAACAGAGATAGAAAAGTGTGAACAACATGAAATGTGGGAAGGTCAGAATTAGGTAGCAGCAGGACAAAAACATATATACAGTAGATTGTAAAAGATTATTGAGCAATGGATAAACAAAGATAAGAGTATAAGAGAAGAAAGGACACACACCAAGGACAGTGAGTTTCGGCTGCTGCCCTGAGCTGGTGAAATGAGACACCAGTAACATGAGAGTTTTGCTAGAGAGGCTACTGCAAGATCCTGCCACCGTAGAAAACTGGCCAGACCTGCTATACGTCAGTATATCTGTCCTTTGAATCTGTTGACATGACCTTTCCGCTCAAAGCTGAAGTGGCAAAAATCAGAAATGTGGTTGAAAAACAAAAACAACCCTCTCCCCCCTAATAATTGCCATGAACGTCTTTTTTTTTTTTTTTTTTTTTTTTTTTTTTTTTTTTGTCCCATTTGGAGACAGGTTTGACACTTCAACTCTGATTGTCACTCCACTTGCATACACTAAATTATCTTAATAAAATTTCATGCTGAGGATAACTTCTCCATTTTTCCAAAGCTAAAACTTCACTGGCAGGACATGTGGAGAAAAACTGTTTGAGGCAAGAGGATAATTTGTTCATGTGAACGCAGGTGTAACCAGCTAGACCTTTTTCAGCACCCCTCCTCCTCTTCACATCCTTTCCTGCCCACAGGCAAATATCCCCCTCTTTACAAAGCATCACACCAATGAGAAGCAATTCGCATGTGACCCGTGGCTCATTACACTTCCTTTCATCCCGCCACTCCACCATCCCCCACGTGAGTGCAAAATCCCAGTAATCTGAATAAATTTGTCACTGATTGGGTGCCAGTGTTAAAAGTGGGAGGAAGGGTGTTGATGGTAAGACAACTTTCCACCCATCAAGCACTTAGGTACTTACTTTCCTTCAAGTTTTATTTGTTTATCAATAAACTTTTACACAGAGAGGGGTCAAAGAAGGCCATGTGAAAGCTCACTGTAGGTAGGTCTTATATGTTGGAAATGGCAAGCATATTTATTTATTTACTTCTGAACAAATAAGAGTTTAAGAAAAAAGAGCATCAACAAAACTGGAAAATCCACTGCCAACCAGCTGGATTTGGGATTCCACAATCTTCTTGTTGTAAGACCATGTGTAACATGCAACACTACAGTGCTATTGACTTTAAATGATTTTAAAGTATCTGATTTGCCATTGTTTTTTCACTTTAGTGAAACTGTTTGTATTTAGTCTGTGAAATTTTAAACATCTTTCTGTTTCAAATTGACTCAACAATACAAAAATCAGGCATACAATTGTGACTATTTGTTTATTAGTGTGTTGGGACAGTTTTTGCTGCCAAAAGTGACCTGACCCATAGAAGCTAGGTTTTCACTAGGTCCTGAACATGTGCTGTGGTATCTGCCACCAAGGGGTGAGCAGCAGATCATTTAAGGCCTGTAAATGAGTTGAACTTTTTCTAGCACTTCCCATGGATGCTTAATTTAATTGATATCTGGGGAATTTGAAAGCCAAATCAACACCTGAGTCTACTTGTCATGCTCCTCACATCATTTCTGAACCATTTTTGGTGTAGACAGGGGACAATATCCTGCTGAGGGATTCTAAAGCCATCAGGGAAAACTTTAAGCACCCTGACTGGTCTGCAGCTACGCAGCCCCATTCGAAACAATCTATGATTATGTATTCTGATGCCTTTCTGTCAGAATCAGCATTATGACTTAAAGGGATGGTGACATCACTGTATAAACTATTTCATCTAGTTGATATTGCTGCATGTATCAATTCTCTAAAGAATTTCATTTAAAAAAATCATGTCATCTTTTTGTAGGGGGTTGTTTTGGCAGGCCAGATTTCCCTCCTCGGTAAAAGGGTTGGTTATGGTAATGATATGTGGCTCTACCTATTTGACTTCACTCTGATTGGCTACAGCCATATTTGGGAAACTCTTCAGTAAAATATGCTGAACATCGTCTCAAACTGAGGTTATAATTGCACGGTACTTCCCCATAAATGAACTTCAGCCACTCTTCTCTGATTCTCTCATCCTTCGGGAGTAAGTGGAAACTTCCAGCTATTTTTGAGCACTCTCGGACATAACAGCTTCCCTTTTAGTAGCCATTTTCTTCTCAAGTGAAGTAGCCAGACATGCCAGTGTTATGGATGTATGATTTAAGTGGGTGAACCCACCATCAAACACTAGCGCGACTTACGCCCTTAAATTAGCTGGTGTATCAGCTGGAAGGAGGAGGGAAGGGGAGGGGAGGGCTGTTTGCTTGATGGTGTTCTCCAATTGGAGAATATGAATTACGTAGAAAGATAACCTACGTAGAACGATAAACTATTCTCTGATTCGTCTGTTTTTAAGCAAAGAAACAAAGCTGACCACCTAGGAGCAGAGCTTTTGATACCAACTCTTGACATTCATATGGTCTCATCAGTGCACAACAGATCATGTTATACCTCCAAAACCACAGAAAAATGAAATTTGTTGTCATGACCCCTTTAAGCAGTTTGAACTACATCACAAACCAGTTTCCATTTACATACAGGACCTTCAAAGCAATGATAGCATCAAAACATCTTTTAACTATTATCAAATATACATGTCATTTAACTGCACATAGTTTTATACAATATGTATTTTATATGTAAAAATTTATATTTATTGCTCAATAGCCCACATTAAATTGAACCTTAAAAGGAAAAAAAAGGAAAGGACAATGAAAAAAGAAAATATATTTACAAAATTTTGACCCCAATGCGTAATTTTGGTTTGTTACTTAGGTTTATGCAATTGTATGGCAGCCTTGCTTCGGTCATTCTGCCCCAGGGCAGATGTGGCTACAATGTAGCTTACCACCATCAGCGTGTGAATGTGTGTGTGCATGGGGGAGTGACTGAATGTAGTGTAACGCGCTTTGGAGACCTCTGGACTAGATAAAGCGCTATACAAGTACAGGTCATTTATCATTTATTGACTTAATATTTTTAAGTGTAAATATATTGGTGATAGGGAAAAGTAAATAAAACAATATGATGAAGAGTGCACTATGATCAGGTGTTTTCCAAGGAGTAAAGTGCATACTCAACACTAAATCCCAATGGACAGTAAAAAGATTCATTGATTCTTGCAGAGAAGAGTGGAGTATGGGTCTTGGGTCATTTATAGCATTCTGTTTGGCATAGGATACATAGCCAAATGGGCTCATTTTACACATATTTTGCAAATTTACAACATATGACCTCTACTATCAATACAATAAGGATACTTTATATAACTTAACAAATGTGGCAGAAACACGAGTGCCGTTTCAGCAACATTTAATCAAAACATCACTGTTCTATTTACATTACTATAAAGAATATTCCTGTTAATGGTAATGGCAAGTAAGCCACTTGGCATGGGCTTTTTGATTCTCAGTACAATTTGTCCTAGACAGAAATACTAAATGTTACAGAATGTAGTGGAACCACAAATAAGTTTTAAAACTGCAAATGGGCATCTTGAAAAAAATATTTTTTTCTTTTCTTTTTTCTTCAATGCCCTAAAGAGACAGAAGAATTTTTTTTTTTTTTTTTTTTTTTGCATTGAAAAGTGTCCAGGTAACCAAGATGCTTGTGGAGAATCACCTCATGTCAGCAGGTGGCACTTCAATATGTCCCAGGACTGACTGCATTCAGACTGCCAGACTTTGTGGTCTCTTTTAAAAGTCAGTTTAAAATCTGCCTGTTTAAATGATAGTTTTCTTAAGGTCTCTTGTATTTTTATGCATTTCTGACTCTTGTGAAATACTTTGTGATTTTATATCTTGAAAGGTGCTATATAAATAAAGTTTTACTTAGTTACTAATGCAGATACAAGCGTGTTTCAGACCATCAGTGAAGATGGTCTGAAGAAAATCATCCCAGATGCATCTTGAGTACATTCATAAATGGATTTAGCATTGTCGGAACACGATTGGATCACTCAGGATATTAGTGCTCGGTGTGAACAAGGCCTATTACCATAGTCTTGATTGAGGGTGAAATATATAAAATGAATGACTGGCTCTTGTGTGGCAGTTTTTTGCTGCTGTGGAGGAGCTACATTAGATAGAATGTTTGTTTAACAAAATGGTTTAATTTAAACCCAATCATGTTTCCCTTAGGTTTAGTTATAATGCAGATGCAATGATCTCACCTTGATAACATTTACACAGAAAGGTGTAAATGCTATCATACATCATTTATAAATTCATCACTGATAGATTGTAAAAGTGAGGGGTTGAAACATCACAACTACCACTGAGGTCTGTGCTGGGGTTAAGGCAAAGTTAACTTTTGTGGCTTTGGTTAAAAGGTAAAAATATTTAAAAAAAAAAAAAAAAAAAAAAAAAAAAAAAAAAAAGGGTAAAAACATGTGGTACCCAAGCATTTATTAATTTAGTGGACGACATTCCTGAGAAACAAAACTGTTTATTTACTGTGGAAGCACTGAGGTTCTAATTTGGCCCAAAAAAGTTAAAGGTTAAGTCTGTTTGGAAGAAATAAGTTCTCACTTTTCTTAAAAAAAAAAACAACAACAACAACATTCACAGTTACATTAGAGATGAGGTGAGCAACTAAACTTCAAAACACGCACAAACACACACCCTCGCACATAGTTACACACATGGTCTTAATATTTACCAGCTGGGTTGTCAACTGGAGTTCTGCAGACACAAACTGGTGTTTGTAAATCACCACTTTAGATAAAAGGAGACTAAAGTGTCTTAAGCCAAGGGGAAACCAAATGGGATAAAAAGAAAGTGAGAGTGCAACTGTCAGATTCACTGCCCTAAAGTTATGTCTGTACTGTAAAAAGACTCCTTAACAACATAAAGTGAAACAATAAACTTAAAAAGCAGGAATCACAGAAGGGAGCTGTTAGCAAAGGCAGAGAGATTATGTCAATAATGCTTCAACTGGTGTAATGTAACTCACTAACAGATTTTCTCTACTGGGTGTCTACAGTTTCCACTTATACAATCACGCACAAGTAAAAAATCAAACATACATATTTTGCAAGGATGCAGCACCTTTTTGGCTTAAATTTTTACTCAAACATCTTCAGACTTTGGAAAGTACCTTTTTAGGATGCAAATCAATAATTTCACATGTAAATCTTCTAAGATGGCCCAAATGTTTTTTAAAGTCTTTTAAAGCAGACAATTACAGGGATTTTCAATATATGTTCTATTTTCAACTCTAAAAATGAGATAATAGCCCAAAAACCTGAGGCACAGCTTTAGTCACCTCAATTATTTTCTGGTACTGATTTTTACTAACTATGTAATCTGAAGAATGTCAAGTACCTAGAGAAATGAATCTGTTATTGTCAATTTATTGTCTCACTTCTAATTTTACAAATTGACATACCATTTGGTTATGACAACTGCCAAGGTCAAGTACTAAACCAGCTTCTGGAACACAGCAACCACTAAATGATCTTGGGAATGATTCACCTAATTGACAGGTTTATTGATCCAGAGCTGACTTTAATAAATGCCAGGAAGTTGCTCAAATGTTGTTCTGTTTTTTATTTTAATTCCATTGGAGCTTTAAACCCCAGTGTGCCATGGTACATGCTGGATTTGGGAATGTTAACAGCCTTTTGTCAGACTTAAGACTTGGGTCAACGTTGTCTAGTGAATACACACAGAGACTGATTTTAAAAATTAGTAATGCTAATAATGCAAATCCATAATTTATTTTACAATAATAGTGAAACCCAGATTTAGCGGTCTCAGTGTCAATAGTGTCAGTCACATTTCTTAAAGAGAAATCACCATCTCAGAGCTTTACAAAATTTGATATCAAAAAGTGGACACAAAAACTTGACTGATGTACATCTAATTTTAAAGTATGCAAACTGAAAGAAAACATCTACGAAGCTTCTCATAGCTTATTCTTAGCTTCAAGTTGCATTGAACAGTCATGCATTGATAAAAAAAAAAAAAAAAAAAAAAAAAAAAAAAAGTTCTTTGTTTTGTTGGTGAAAAAACAAATTAGGATGATTATTTAGTCAGAGAGTAAAATGCCTTACACGGTACATCGAATTATTTTCAAATATTTTTTCTTTTCCATTTTGCTAGTTCTCCTTCTTTCTCTGATGAAGGCATATATACACATTTAGAGCCTGCACTTGGTAAACAGTGGTGAGCATCTGTGAGACATTTGTGGCAAGGAGAAAAGAGAAACAGAGAGAAGCAAGTATGAGTTTCCAAGCACCATCCCATGGTTTACTGGAATGCTGGTAAGCTCCTGGTGTGTGAGGTAATGTCCTCGCACCCAGACCCACCCATACCTACTGAATCTCACCGTCTCACTGTTCCGAACCTAATGATAGGCAACCTCAGTGACAAACTGAGGAAATTGAACTATTAAATTTGGTGAGTAGGTGCAGTTTGTTTATCAATCTCATCAGGAAAGACATAAGTGCCTCCACGTAAAGACTGAAGAGTGTAAAATGTTAATTAGCTGGGTTCTTAATGACATTTGTGTTCAGCAAAACATTATAAAAACTTTGCATAATAATTAATGTGTCAATAAAGGCAGTAAATTTTTATTTAGGGTTTCCACCTTGTATGTTCATAATATTTTAAAGCGAAAAAGGCAACCAAATACCATGCCAGAGGTCTCTTTTTAATGTAACCACATGCTTATGACAGTGTCAGTGAGTTGATGAGGACTTTGTGGTTTATAGGGAATGTCAGGAAGGAGAGCAAGTGCTAGAGAACCTGGCCCTGCTGCCCTCCTGAAAGCAAAATTTCAGGTACTGTTTGAACATCTGTGCTTGTTGATATTTCTGTCTCTATCCCTCTCTTTCTCTTACTTTAGAGTATGATTCAAGTTGTGTGCAAGTTTCTCATGCATCTACTTGAATATATAGCTGGAGAAAAATGAGTGTAGAAAAACATATCTCTGCAGCAGTTTCTCTATAGTTTGCTAGTTATTCTCTCAAGAATACAACATATTTATGATTTTGGAACTTGGGACATAACTAGGCCAGTTATAGATAATGTCTTGCAATCCCACCCCTCTACCTCCACAAATTAATTCAGAATCTATGCATATAAGTTTATTTTAAATTCCAAAATGGGTGAATTTTACATATGACTGGTTTTTTGTGTGACAGCACAATCCGTTCTATTGCTTATGTATAATTAAAGTTGCCTTGAGAGACTGTGAGGGCAGAAGCATTCTCTGGAGAAATCACCTGGTTTGCTGTTTAATCTTGGGGTTTGAATGCAAATGCAGTCTCCCCACTATCAACAAACATATGCAAAGGCAAGGTCTTTGCACTATATGTAGTGTATACATTCTTTTCCTTTTGTTATGCATGAGCTAGCTCTTTACCAACCATTTAACTTGAGCAACCCTCAAACCCAAGTCCTAATAATCCATAAACAACCTTTTAAAATTTAGAGACCATTTTAGTCCTAATAAACTGTTGTATGCCACAAGCATAGTGGACTTTCAACTGATGGACCTAAGAATATGAGAAAACGTGCCCACACACATGCAAATAATTATAAACACTCCAAAGTAAATTGTGAGGGCCAGATCTCTACTGTAATTCCCCTAAAGCATGCTGCAGAAAGGTAGTGGAGAAACATTATGTACTGCTTCAGGGAGACAGAAATAGTACATTTCAGTCCCATATGGATCTACCTTATAAGCCTGTATGGCGGCAGCACAGGGACTGTATGTGTGCTTGCACACGTTACTGTATAGTTATGTAATTGTGCCAACTTGATGACCAAAGAATGGAGCCCATGAAGCAGGTTTTAATGAAGCAGGCTTTAATATAACTTGCCCAGGTTTTCTAAACATTATTTTGTCTTAGTTCTTACTTAGACTCATATACTGATAGTTTCATGACTCTATGAAAATGATTAAAAACTTTACTTGTAAGGCCATTTTAATCCATCTACATTTTAGCAAGTAAATGCGAATAGGATTACATATTTTTCCTTCCACAAATAAGTAAATGTCAAGAAAACAGTGGGCTATGAACCTACTGTGCATACATTTATGTAAAAATACACTATTTACTTGCAAATACTAAATTTTGTGTCTCATTCTCCATCTGTAAAAAAGATGAATTTTTAAGTCCAGTTTTCTGTTTATCAACTTGTGTCCCTCAGGGTTTACCACTGGGTCCAGTTTAGGGATGCAAACAATTAATCGACTGACCATTAATTGTCGATTAATGATTTATTAGATTAAAATGAGTTACAATCAAATAATAATAACATCCCCTTAGACTTTCTTTTAGTGTTGTAGTTTGGCCGCCAGAGGAGGGTGCAGCTGGTCATCCTTAAATGGAGCCAGTTGATATCGGAGTAAAGGTGGCAGAGCCATTCCAGAATGGGAAAAAGAAACAGTCAAAAGAGAGTCTGTTGTGGTCTGCAAAATGCACTTTATGCGGTTCTGTTTTGAAATATAAATACTTGACAAGCTCCTTAAGTTATCACCTTTAAAAGCCCTCATTCAGCCGAGCTGCATGATGGAGCAGCGTCAACTTCTCATTCAAAAATTACTGATGTGCTACAAAGTCGAGGATGTGATGACAGAAAAGCGGAGGGCATAATGGAGAAAAATTGTAACATGATGGAAAAAAAAAAACATTGTGCCCATAAACACGGTTGATATTGAGTGCTGTCGTGAGTTAATGCACTTCAAGGAGCGAAGTTTTAACATTGCTTCAAGAGCAACCTCAGACGGTCATTTTGTATGAATATCTCTCTATTCATAGGGAATTAAGTATTTCACATATTTTATTCTTTTCATCTTTTATTTTTCTATTCAGCAATCTAAGAGGTTCCTGTTTTGTTATTTTTATAAATATGTCTAAGTTTAATAATATGAGAAAACCAAACATTTCTGTTTTTTCAGTTGGTATTTAATACAGATGATGCAAAATAATGTTGGTTTTTTTTTTAATTCAGCTTATCATGAAAACTTTATTATGTCATGGAAAGATGGTCAGCCCTCTTGATACAAGAGAAAACTCAGGTTTTTAAGAAAATGTCCACTTATCAATTAATCATTAGTCGATCGATAAGATCAATCAACTTTAAATTAACTCATTAATCGATAACTTGCATCCCTAGTCCAGTTATGTTTAGCCTGTTCAGGAGCTATCAGGACACCATCAAGGTGAATAGAATTACCATTTTTTAATACTTGGCCAGCCATGTGAGCTATAAATGTTTAATGATAGTGTAACCTTCTTAATTTGAATTTTAAATATTGCATTGATATTGTTTTTTTAATCTGCATGCAGGACATCTTTTTAAATCAGACAAAACTATAATTTTGGCTAACTTGGGTAAATTAACATTTAATTAGATATACAATGTCCCTTTCATGTAAGTAAAATGAAAATTTAAAAATGAATAATGTTACTAAAACCTAATTTTGCAGTTTTTCTACTATTATTAAGGTAGAATTCCCCTTGTTTCCTATCCTTCTTCTTATCCTTGTTATGAACATTAAGATCTGAAAATTAAGTTAAAAAAATCATATCCCATTTACAAATGCATAACATTTCCAGGAAATTGTGTTTTAAAGACTATGTAAACTGTTAGTTAGGGTTCTATTTGTTTGAGATTTTGTTAAAATATCATCTATTTCTCCTCAAGTCCTTTCTACTACTGTTACTGCTTTCTTGCACCCATAAAGATCCATATCACAACTATCCACCTTGGATCTTCTCCCACATAGTCAACCAATTATCACAGTGTTCAGATATCATATCGACCTCATGCACAATGCATGCAAAACATAACAGTTGTTTAAGATCAGAACTTAACCCACTGTGTATTTTCCCTAACAACCCCACTCCAAACCCAATTATTCAGCACAAGAAGTATGCATAAATGTACAGAGAAACAGTGAGCATTTGAATTGCAGCAGAAAGCACTCCCTGATTTCAAGAAAACCAGTATAATACCTTGTACACAGGTAGCCAGGTCTTTATAAAAATGAATATCTCTGCCACAATGTTTAAAAAATATATGTCATACACATGGGATTGGTTTCAGAAAAGTTTTCATCCACGTGAACCCGTACAAATACACCCTGAGCGTTGTTTTAAACATGCCAAACGCATAGGGGACAGTGTAGCTTGAAGCTAAAATTTGTCAGCCAATCAGAATCCTTCAAAACAATCACAACTTCCTGTTAGGAATTAACATTGTGCCAGGAGGTTCATTTGTGTTGACAGATACATAGGTTGAACTACTTTTAAATATCGTATTAGAATATAAAGTTAATAAAACCCAAGACTGGGAATTATGTCACAGCAAGTACGTGAATATATTGGCACATTATTTGTCGCAGACTGTAATGTGCAGGACCCTGAATTTCTGTTTTCCCACATACACAAGCATACACAAATGCCCAAAAATTCTCAAATCTCCACTTTGGTTGGAGTTTTTTAAAATAATAGATTTTAGTGCTATAAAACTGAGTTTTCGTGTGGATGAAAGCTAAAGCGCATAAAAATGTATTTGTTTTCCCAGATATCTGGCTACATGTACACTAGGCCTAACACTAAAAGAGACTAATTTTCTTGTTTTTGTCCATAATCCAATTGGTTTAAATGGAGGGTATTGTGCAAAATCAACTTTTTTGAGCTTTATTTCATGTTATACTGTTATTCCCACATCAAAACATAACTGGAGTGTTGCTTTGATTCTTTCATGCACATTTGAGAAATCCTTAAATCTCCTGTGGTAGCTATTCAGGAGTGACTAAATGCTTGCTCTCACAAAGCGCCGCCTATTTCCACAAAGCTCCTCCTTGGAGCTGCAGTTTCCAGTCAAGCTTTCACCTCACAGAGCACCACGTGTCTTCCCCACAGCAGCAATTAGAAAACACCTGGTGGAACTGGGCATTTTCTGAGGTTATCATACAAACTAGTTCTCAGTTCAATGCTCCTAAGAACGGTTGTAAACAGCATCATAGAGAAGAAGAATTCTTGTGAAGATGTACTGAAGGGTAAGTGTCAGAAAGGGTAGGAGCTTCTTAAAGAGACAGAAGCCAATTTCAAGGCATCAGATACGGCTATCATGCGAAGTCCATTTTATTTTAGGTTATTTTTAATATATACATAATTTTCATAACAACTGGTGGTAATATAGTTACTTGATTGTACTATAAAATGGCACTATGTTCCTGGAAAATACATAATACTGCTCTTATATAATAATTATATTGTTATATTGTTAATACATAATACTGGGTCTAATACTCTTCAGAATGTTTTTAAGGATTTACCTCATGTATGTAGACAATGTGATATTGTTATGACAGTTATTTTTACTCATGACAAAACCATAAACAACAGTTGGAATGTTGCTGTCTATTGACCATGGTGTAGATCTTAACCCAGACAACTTTGTGTCACAAGAAAGGCTGGTCTAATCTGCAATACAGCACAAAGCAGTTCAGATGACTGCACTCACAGAAGAAACTCATTTGAAAGAAGCCACTTATCAAATGCAAAAAAAAAATAGAGATGTTTGGCAGCAATGTGTGTTTTCTATTTTCTAAGCCGAGAGAACAAACAAAATATGTTTGCAAGTTTTACTAACTTTAGGTACAAGGGTACCAAAAGGTTGGTCACATGTTTAACAGATGGAGCTGGATAACCTGTGAAATTACTTGAAAACCTTTGTCTTATGTAAAACATCACATACACAAAAAAGACCACTTAGATAAATACATTACATAAAAGAAATACAATTTAGAAAATAACCTCAGTTATAGCCATTAAAATATCACTTCTAACCATTTTATTTTGATGACCACAACTCAATGCAGCCAGTCATTTGGTCCCACCCTTTTACAGCTTTCAAACTAATTAAAATAAACTGTTTACATCAGCACAGCAAAACTGTTTTTGGCATGCACCCCTCTGGTATAGCACTTCATAGTCTCAACGAAATTGTAGATTTATTTTTGATTGGCCTCCTCTACATTTCTTGGATTTAATCACATAGGTTTCAATTATTTGTATCTCTTTTAATTAACAATAATTCAAATTCACAAAAGAAAATAGCCTTCAAAACATCTATGAGCCTTCTGAAAACTTAAATTGAGTGCTTAAGGCTATCTGCCCCACTTGCAAGTGTTACTTTGTAAAATAGAGGACTTAATTTGGTCTCCTTTGTCAAAGAAATATAACTGCATGGCATAATTTAGTCCTATTTAAAGCTGCAGTAGGTAACTTTTATTTAAAAAAAAAAAAAAAAAAAAAAAAAAAAAAAGTTTTCTACAGGGGTGCATGATAACTATCGGGCCGATAACAAGAAATGATGATGTCATTCTTATCGGTCTGATATCATAATGAATAGCACAGATAACATGTTCAGTGGTGCTGGTGATGGGTGTTTTGTTTTTTCTTAATCAAGCGCTTCCACTCCTACAAGACATCTGCATAGAGTTCAAGTATCCATCCACCCGTTATCTAACGCTCTTATCCATGCAGGATCGCAAGGGGGCCTGGTGCCTATCTCCAGCAGTCATCGGACGAGAGGCCCAATGACTGCTGGAGATTTGATCAGTGATCAGATTTGATCAGTCTCCTTAATTTGATCAGTCTCCTTAAACACAACCATCGCTTTGACAGAATATTCAAAGCGTTTGAGGACACTAGCGATGCTAAAGACGGTAAGACAGTCTTCAAGAAGCTATCGGGACTCAAATCCATTGCTGAAGCTTTTGACTAAACCTGAAAATTTGCCCAAGAGGATACAAGGGCTGAAGCGATTAAAGATCTCATTATGGGAATGATGGCACTTCACGACCACCTCTCCACCCTCGTCGAAGACGGGGGGTGTTTTTGGCTCGTTAGCCACTTGGAGCCGCGGTTTATTATGCTGAGCTGCTGCCGCTACTACTTTGCTGATGTGTGTCTTTCAGATAAGAATGATGTGATCGCCAAATTCATTCACGCTTTGATTGACAACAACATTAATCACATGAGCTTTGTCTTCTACTAATAACTTTCAGCAGGCTGTAGGCTAGCTTAGCATAATGCTGCCCCATACTGGTCTTATTCACCAGTAAGACCACAGGGAGGAGGCAGAGGAGTTAAATTTTTTCACAGACTACCTGTCTCATATTATACTGTTAGAACATAGTGACCGTTGTAAAAAACATGTTTTTATAAAAGTTACCTACTGCAGCTTTAAGGGATCTTCAGCACATTAGAAATTCCTACCACAAAAATCAGGCTTTTTGTTTTCTATACCAGTTCTTCAATGCGCTCAATGAACTGAACAAGTAAGAGGAGAAATTTTGGGGAAACTGCTGTACTTTTAGTACATTATGACAAATACAACTTTAGACTTGAAGTAGGGAGTAAATCACACAAGAAGCATTTAAAGTTGCTTGAAATATTACTTTAAATGATATACAGATCTACAGCTGCATTATTAACTCATGGTACACTGCATGTGCTGTGGATTCACATTTTTTAATAGAATGCATAAGTTTTTTAGTAGGTTAGTCAGTTTTCAAGTTAGTTTATTTTTTAGGAATGTTACCACCTGCTAAAGCAGGACTATTTCCACAAAGCGTGGGAAGAACAGATAAGCATCAGCTACACAAAAAGGTAGTTTTTCTCTGTATGAACCACAAACACTTACCAAAATAGGTGCTGACAAGATTGCAGTCAATGATGGGTCAACAATGAAGGTTTTAATATAGAATTGTCAAACAATATTGTTTCTTGTTTTACTTATTTATTTTTGATGCTGTTGTTGTTTTGGGCCCATGAGCATTAGAAGGGGAAGATGTAATGCTACGTCCCAAAATCTGTTAAATTCAGATAAACTTTAAAAAGTTTTTAAAATAAGGGGTTTTCCAACTATTTCTACGTAGATGAGAGGTGAACATGGATCCAAAAAATTTTATTTCGAAATATTAACCTGATCATTAAAATACTGGAGCTAAAGGTTTAATGCCAGACATTAATGAACTGACATGTTACGGAAAAAAACAAAATTAGATAAATAAAAATAAAGGATATTTGTCACTGGAATTAATGTAAGACTGCCCTAAAGGAATCTTAGAAAAAAAAACGTCCTTTACATCTTTCCAGGAAATCCATTTAGTCAATGTTAAGATGAAGGGGCATATAACTTGCCTTTGTGTTGTGTGTTTAATTGTGTGAGAAAGAAAAAAATAAACCTCAACACTGAAAGACCTGATTACCTCAGAATTATCTTACTAATGTTTAATAATCGTGTTATTTGGTTGTAGCTTATTTTATGATGTTTTACATTGGTCACTCCATGTTATTATGAATGTTGTTTATGAAAAACACTGAGATGATGAGACATTGATTAAAAATTTGAAATAATCGTTTACATTTTTCAGTATGAACTGACCTTAGTAACAGCAGGATACCCAGCAGCCACATCCCCAGAGCAATATGGCTTTTCTTCATGGGAGACATCAACATGGGAAGCCCACTGGTCTAAGTAACCACTGGGTGTATAGAGGCCACAGTCCCTCACACCTGTTTCCCGCTCAAAGTCTTCACACACACCATCACCATCATAGTAGTAGCACATGCTTGGCTCCTCTGCAGTTGAGAAGAATACAAAAAATGTTCATTTAAAACAAATTTTTAATTGTAAAATTCTTTTTTTTACATGACAAAACAGGGTTTTTTGTTGCAAAGCACTTTCTCAGTTTCTTTGCAGGTTTTTTTTTATGCACCTCAGACCTTACCATTACCTGTTCTTTTATCTATTTTCAAGTGTTTTCAGTGTTTGTGATGTTAACACCATTGCACAGTTTCTTCTCTTACCATGTATGTGGGCATATCTAAAAATATATTTTTGTTTATCTTAACATAACATAAAGAAATTGAAGAACATTTTGTGGAATGTCACGTCCTGCCATATCTATGAAGTATGGATTTTGCCAATGGGGTGCTCCTGTTTTATATAGTGAATGTATCTTGGGATAAAGGTTGTAAAATTTGTAGCATACTGTTGTGTATGGACACAGTAGGTCACTTTTGCCATTATGTCACTCTCTTGTTTTTTAGTCACATGTGCAGATTATTTCTCAAACCCTTGACAAGTAAGACCACATTTTTGAGCCCATAGCCCCAGACATTTAAAGACACATATTTGGGGCAGAAGTTAAGTTTTGATTACATTATTAGGTAAATACGTTTCATGTATGCTATTACTTGGACGTCTGCATATGAGAAAACAAAAGGTTTATATTCATGTTTGGATATGATAATTGTTTAAAATAATCCCCATTTTCAAGGAATTCCCCAAAATTCCAATCAATTCCCATAATTAACAACAATAGTTTGAAACTTGAAATAATTCCAGAATTCACAATCTTAACATCCTGAGAAGAGTTTACTGGGCATTTTTCATCCCTTTCCAACTCCTATGCCTGACCAGATAGAACTGACATAGAGCAGTAACACAAAAACTTAACATCACCTGTGGTATTGCTCTATCAAAAAAGAAGATAAAGAGAGAAGAGGATGGGAATGGTGAATCTGGATGTATACTGAGGAATGCAAGTGTATGTTAGGGTCATGAAAAGGAAGCAAAAGAGAATGCAAGAGAGAATAAGTAAATGAAATCATGACAGACAAACACAAGAGGAGGAGGGAAGAAGTGGTACAGACAAAGTCAAGAGGCAAAAGAAAGATACAGCAGTATTTTTTCCAGACATCCCACCCGGAGTTAGGGTCTGGAACTGAAAGCCTGTGTACTGGAGGAGAGGGGAGTGGAGCAGGAAGGTTGCCTGGGCCCCAGTGGTCTCAGCTAAAGCAGCGTCAGCCGGTGGGGTTCCAGTTAGGGGGAAAGGCGGTATTCTGTGCCAAGTTGGCCGGGTCCTCCTCCTTGAAATTCCAGCCATCTCCAGCACAGCCAAAAGCTCAAGTCAGTTTTGTGCTCTGGCAACGGTGAAACGAGGGGCTACTGAGGGGGCATATAGAAGAGGCTTCTGCCACTCACTAAGCAGAAACAGGCAAGAAGAGAGAGCAAGACAGGAGGAAGTTCAAACAGTGTCTGATGAAAAGTGCAGGAACAAAGGGCAATATGTGAGCTAAAGAGAGAGGAGTAACAAGTTGAGAAAAGTAAAGATGCATTGATATTGTATCTGAAGTTTAAGACGGATACAATAAACAGATAATGGAAAATTAGGAAGGTGACTGAATGCATCAGCAGTAAGAAAAGACCTTCAGTAGGAGGAACAAGGACAATTGGAAGCTGCAAAAACACACTAAAGATACAATAATGCATTAAACATGGATGGCTGTTAGTTTAGTTTAGTATCTAAACTAAGCTAGATTTGACAAAATGTAAACTTTGCAAAAAGAGTGAAGTTCATCCTGAATACCATCACTTAACTAGCCGTGGACTTTTGTGACTTAAGGAAATAGATGGCCATTTAGTTTGAGTTATTTTATAAGGTAATGAACCATACTGAAATATAGACACTAGCTTCTGAGTTTCACTAGTTTCATATTAAACTAGTTATAGTTATACAGTAAATAGCTCATACGAACAAATCCACTGAGAATCTTAGCGGTGCCTTTGACTTTAAATCACTTCTCCATCCGACACCTTCATCATACTGCACTCTGACAGGAAAAGTTTTTTTCTTCTTTTTTATACATCTAGACTCAAGGTAGTGTTATTACAGCCTCAGATTTCTGTTCAGAACTTTAGTTTTACTCAAACACTGTTGGTGTCTGAAGTAGTTGCGTACACTTCCACGTACCCAAGAACAATTCCCCTGCTACTGTGAAAGGTATTAATTTTAATTTATTTTCCATATAATTGATAGCTAATTGTTGCTGATCTACATTCAACTTTGTCCCTTACAAAAGCACATTATTGTTATTTCAGAGCTTGTAAAGTATTCATATACAGTCATACCTAATAAGTTAGAATATTACTGAAAAGCACATTTATTTTGGTAACTTAACTCAAAGTGAATCACATTATACAGACTAATTAGAAACAGACTGATGTTTTCAAGCCTTTATATCTCTTAACTATGATGATTTTCCCACTTACTGCCAATATAAACACATTTGAAATTAGAATGTTAGATCATGAATAAGTGTAGGTGTATAAATGTAGGGTTAATGAGTAATATATTCTATACCTGCTGAAAGGTTGTTATTTTCAAAAGGCAATTTTATTCTGACAAACAAGCCTCTGATAATGATGCCATTTGTTAAATGAGGATGTTGCTCAAATTCACAGGACATAAATTAGTTCTTCTTTACTGCAAGTAGGAGACATAGATCATCATTTGCAAGATTACTGTTGTTAATTTAGAAAACAACTTAGTCCATAAGACTTACCAACACAGTTAAAAAACGACTCTTCCTTGCACTGACTTGAACAGCCGTCCCCATTCACAGAGTTCATATCATCACATTCTTCTCCTTTGAAACTAAAATAAAATAGAAACTGTGCTTAAAAGTTACAAAAGTCAATATCAAAATGCAGAGAAACCGCTGCATTATATAGGTTTTTGTATAGTATTTCAATCAACAGTGTATTCAAAGTAATTAAAAATACTATATCTTTTACACATCTCGTTACCTCTGGATGTGTCCATCTCCACAATAGGGACCCCCAAGTTCGTGAACCAGGGGTGGAGAGGGCTCACTCTTACCCCGGCGGGACACTGTCTGGATCTGGTAGGTGTATGGAACATTCAGTACCACATCCCTACACAAAAAGTGAAAAAAAATAATCATATAGAATTCATAGATAATAGCCCTGGTGCCCTGTTTGATGGTGAGTTTTCTTCATCATTTTAGTCAACACATAGAAACAGATCAGTAAAAACTGTCTTAGACTCTACTGGTCAGATGCTGAAAAGACTGCATTCCTACATAGGACCCATCTTTTTTCCTTACTTAAAGTGTTACATTAGGGTAGAATAGGCGCAACGGTGACAAACTGAACACTGATCCAAATATCGTTTGATATATAAAAATATGAGGAAAAAATATACCAATGGATAATACAATAACTGTAGGGTTTTTTAGTTATACTAAGACTGACATTATAGAGAAATTGAGACAAAATGTATGCTTTTATATTATTTAGTGCATTGGAAGATGGGGTTGCATAATTTGTTGGTATAATCATAGCTGTCATCTGTTATGTGTATGGCAAACACTGGTAAATGGGTGGGGAGGACATCAATAAATAAGTCCAAGAGGCTTGCCATAGATTGCTTCATGTGGACCATCAAGTATCATTGACTTAATTTTACAATTCCATCATCAATGCCATCAGTGCAGTGACAATTAGCCAAAAATACTACAATTCTCAAAGGAATAGCATTGTATTTAGCAATAACATATGTAGTATGTTCTTAGTTGAAACACACAAACACACACCCTCAAATGGAGTAATGGATAACATAGACAAAAGAACGTCAGCCTACTCTTGTCTCTAGACCTTGACAAATAAACACAAGTTTAAACCACTATTCCCAATACAGCTATATAATCCTCAGTGTAAATGCAATTTACCACCAGGAGCAAACACTGATGCCAAGTCGCTCTGACTCATCAAACTCTAGGCCAAAGTCAGCAGTTAAACCAAGGAAGTGTTTGAGTGATGTTCAGGAAAGTCATAAAGTTTGATGAGCCCTCAACATTTTTGATTTAGAAAAGCAGAGTCCTCTCAAACACAGACAGAACAATAGGTATCCTACAAAACCTAGAGCACATAACAATATGGGAAACCTAAATATAAAATTTCCATTCTCTGTTTCTTTTATTACCTCTTTCTGTAGAAGTACAAAATTAAAATGGTTCTACTGAGTTATTATTGACAAAGATTTGTGGCTACTGCTTTTGTTTTTTCAGTTTCATTTAATAATTTCTGTTACTTTCTATGTTTTTTTTTTTTAAACTTGTATCATCATCATAAATTGTACCTCATGCTATTGTAATTCCAGGTTTCAATAAAATTTGCCCTCTCTGACTAATTTACTTCCCCCAATGAAAAAGCCAAGCTGTGGGATATTGTGTGAAGATAAGAGAAAAAAACATGAGGAAAAAAAAGGAAGCACAATTAGGCTGATTCACTAAAGAACCCACATTTCAAAAACTAGTGTTTTATATCCTCAGTTTAATGAAAAACACTCAAATTCTCTGACTTGTGCTCTGAGTACAGTCTTGCAATGATACTGCAGAATAAAGGAAATCCTTACTGCAAACCAAATTGTGTCCAGGATAGGAACAAAGAACACTTTTTTATTGATCAAAATAAATTTAACAGGTAGCAATAATGGTCAAAAAAGCACAACTGCATTCTTTTTCTTTTCTTTGTTCTGATAAAATGTCACTTCGGAAACACAGCAAATACACAGAGCCAATACAGCTGAGCCATGGTACAACATACCCTACCCCGTAAAGAGCTCTGTGCGGCCTTTTGTGTGATTGGTCAGAAGTTTGTGGTTGTGTTTTATGCACAAATGCGCTCGGACTGCAATGCTGATATTTATTTTATATGTTGTTTATCTGATGTGTTGAGGAATTATGTACATTTTTTATGATTTTTCACAAAGTAAGTACAAAGATTGTCAAATGGCTAAAAACATCTGGATGGAAATTGCAACATCATTGTCCATGGAGGAGATCTGCAGAAAGGCATTATCATGGTTGTGGTAGAGTGATAAGTGGAGGCAAATGCAGCAGGTACAGCATGACTAGTGAATATTTAATGAAAAAAAAATAGTTAACAAAAACTTACAAAAACCACGGGGAACACAGCGAGCCAGAGCAGAACAAAAACATAGGAACTAGGGGCAAAGACAGTGGGATATAACAGATGGCAACAGCAAGGAGTGAGAGGAGAAGAGTTTAAATACAAGGAGAGTGAGTACTGGAACAACAGACCAGGGCTGATTAGCTAACAGGCTGCAGGTGTGAAGGGGGAGAGCAGAAGGCAGACTGAGGAGTGAGAAAGAGAATGGCACCAGGGGCAGAGGGAGAGTAAACAACAGGGGAACTAGGAAAATTAATCTGACTTTTACAAAGAATAGAACTAGAAATAAGGAAAAAAATAAACACAATCTAACTAGAATAACTAAGAAAGGACTGAACTAAAGTAAAACAGAAAGAAGGCTGATCTAATCAAAGAGACTAAGGAACACAGAACAACAAATAATTAAAACTACAAACCCAGAAAAAAAAAAAAACAACCCAGAACCTGACAGGCGAGGCACAGTCTCCGTGACTGCTTCATAAAAACAAAACGGAGGATGCTAGGAGGGAGTAATTCCATCTAAGCATGGATTAATATTTAAAATTTAATAAATGTGACACTTTAATGTCTCTTTTTGTCACTCTGCCTTGCAAAGCAGACTGGAGTAGATCATGAGTATCCTTTGCACACTGACAGATTAAATCTGAAATCATTATGAATAATTCTTTTGACTCAAAAATTTATTTTTAATTGAATTGTTGCCCCAAAAATTGAAATTGAATCGAATCATGAGATATTAAGATTCCCATCCCTACTGGATTGATTACAAGAAAGCCTTTGACTCAAGCCACACTTGGATCCTGGAATGCCAGAAGCTTTACAGGGTCAACAACACTCTGAGAGCCTTTGTTGCAAACACCATTAGGCTTAGAGTTTAGATCAGGCCTAAAAAATCCAACCCAACCCAGCCTGAGCCTACAGACATGTACGAGCCCAATCCAGTCTGACTAACTCTAATTAGAGGACAGAGACCAAAATAAACCTGACTTATTATTTTAAACTGCTACCAGTTCAAATACTTCCAGACCTCTGACTTTATACTCTTCTGGCTTAGTAGTGTAACTTCTCCCATTTTTAGCCTTTGTTTAACATCTTCTAGCGACATTTTGTTGCTTGTTGTAACTGCAGGGTGAGTCGAGTGCAAATCTTCTGGGATGTGTGACTAATTGGAGTGGAGCAGCACAGGGCCACATGTGCATTATTTGTGCAGTCCAATGCACTTGCTACAAGTCTAAGTTTTGCCCCTCTCTTTCTTTCCTCAACAGGGTAAACTACCTACTCCTCTATTTAGTCTATGATAAGCAGATTAACACAACTTTATATTGTGGATTCCGGTTTAATTTTCTCTGTGCTGTAAGTACTGAAGGCTTATTAAAAAACACGCCACAGACGCCCGAGCCCAACAATCAAACATAATTTTGGCCCAACCCGGCCCAAATTTCGTGTCGGGCTATAGATCTAAACTTTAATAAGGCTGTGGAACTCCAAGGCCAACTTCGAGGCAGTTGCAAATGTCATGATTAAATGTGGCATAAGTATACCGAGGAGATACTTTGTTCCCACTGCTGTTCTGCATAGGCCTGAACCCCCTCAGCCAACTAATCAATAAGCTATGGATATGGATACTGACTCAGAAATGGGGCCACCATCAGTCACTTCCGCTACCTGGATGACATCAAGCTGTATGGTAAAAATAAGAGGGACATCTACTCCCTGAGCCACACCACCAGGATTTACAGCAGGGACACTAGAATGTCATTCAAGCTGGAGAATTGTGGCTGGATGGTGACAAAGAGAGGAAAGGTAATCCACACAGAGGGAACTGCACTCCCAGAAGGGAGAATAGCAGATGTCGGGGTAAGGTATAAGTACCCTGGAATACCACAGAGAAATGGCAACTACGAAGAAGCCACAAGCAAAGCAACAACAGCCTAATACCTGCGGCGAATATGGCAAGTTCTGAGAGAAGCTCAATAGCAACAACAAGGTCTAGGCAACTGACAGCTATGCCTTGCCAGTAATCAGACACCCAGCTGGGATAACAAGTTGGCCAAAGGAGGGAATTCAGACCACAAATGTTAAAACACGAAAGCTTCTCATCATATATATGGTGGATTCCACCCCAAAACCACTATCCACAGGCTCTGTGAATGTCTCAGACAATGGAAACTGGAAGAGAAGGAGCTGGAGGAACCATCACAGGAGGATAAACCCCTCCTTGTGATATACCGCTGACAGATAGCAGAGGTGACTGATATGACCAAATTCTACCAATGGCTAGGGGGCAAAGAGGCTCCAGAAACAATCCAGTATCTCATGGCAGGGCGCAAGAAATTGGTAGGAAAGGAATACATAGAATTCCATTATAAAGTAGCCGGTATAGTGTACAGAAACATATATAAATCTTATCTCCAGGATATCTACGTTTTGCAATGCATTGATCATACTGTATGCTCCATAACTGTTGGGAAGGGTCAAAGTGTTTTTCCAAAAACTGAAATAACAACTGTTCAATGTGTGATTTAATCTAATTCCAATTAGGTGCATGCTTGGTTCCCTCTGACCCAATTGCAACTGGTCATGTAAAGTGTTGCCACTGGCAGCAAGGAAGAATGAAAAACATAAATGAAGCACCTGTAACAGATATCTTATGAGTTCATCTTCCCATAGAGCTCAATACAGAGGTTATGTATGTGTAAAGCTGATAATGTTGAGTGTCAGCCCAAGAAGAAATTGATTTGATATAATTTTGGAATAATATCAAGATAACATTATTTTATGCAACTTAAAATGAAGAAACACCCCTTTATATTTGTTGTTACATGTGACATATGCATCTGATCTGCTGTAAAAGGATCTTACTTGGCACATGGTCACAGTGTCACTAAGAATTTCATCACTAGTTCTTCTTTGTTTATGCTGACATTTCTCTTAATGCCATGGTGGGAACAGAAGTTCACTGAACTAAGCTCACTCTTAAATTTAGACACATGGAGCTACATTACTGTAATATTCATTTTAAATCAAATGTGATAGTTCCAGTTGATTACACACAGCAGCATTTGGAAACAAATCTGCCTGCTACTTAGACCAATAGAATCATTTGTGTGTTTCAGGGCTTAGCTGTGCGTGTTTCTGCCTTTACAGATGTGTGAGCTTGTGTGTGACCATGCATATGAATGTGGTCCCATTACTGCTTCTTCTTGATGTTGGCTGATAGTTTTAAGATAGGAAGACTAGATATACAAGGAAAGACAAGTTTTTCTTAGAGCCCCAAAGACCAACTAATGAAAAAAAAAAAGCTTTTTATGACAGCAGCTGTCACACGTTTTTGGCAGATTTTACATTCATGTTCTGTCTACAATCTAATACTTTGCATTTTAAATTATATTGAAATTTTAAATTTAAGACAAATGATGTTTAATTTTTTTCATGAATTTTCTTTATCCTTGTTCTTTGGGACCTTCTTTAACACACCTGATTCCACTGATTTAATTACCTCCCCCAGGCTGTCACCAAGTTCACCAGAGGCTTTGTAATGAGCAAAAAATAAATCAGGTGTGTTGAAAGATGAAAACTTGTAGTGGGTCCCAAAGGTCAGGATTGGAAAACAATTCTTTATACTGTATAACATAAACAACTGTATTTTTGTGGGCCCTAGGGTCAATTTGTCAATTTTACGTTGCTATTTCATCTTGGTGGATCTAAAAAGTCTTAACACCCCAGTTAAAATGCCAGATTTTCTATCTGTAAAAAAATGAAGACAGACATCATTTCAAAACTTGTATTCTTTACTGTTAATGTAAACTATAGTCTGTATAACTTTAGTAAAACAGAAATAACCAAGGGGAATAAACCCTAAATTTTTTTTTACAGTATTGGTGGGATCCACGGTACTCAATATTTCCTTACTCTTCTATAAAAACAATCAACATTTGTCAGATTGCAAGATTGTCTGTGCACAGTCCTCTTCAGATCATCTAACAATATTTTGTATTGGACTCAGGTCTACCTTAAACACTGGCTGGGCTATCCTAAAACTTTAATCTTGCTAAGCCATTATTTTGTTAATTTGGATGGATGTGTCAGTGCCATGCTGAATTATGACATTTCTCTTCATCTTCAGTTTTGTAACAGATGTCTGAAGGTTTTGTCTCAACATTTTTTGGAACAGTTCATAAGTCCCTCCACACTGACAAAAGCCCCACTTCAGGCTCAGGAAAACCAGCTTCAAAACATAATACTGCTACTAACATGATTTCCTGTGGGTGTAGAGTTCTTTGGTGATGTACATACCTTTTGGTGCAAAAAGAATAAACTCACAAGACCAAAACACATTTTCAAACATGCATTTTGGAGACTCCAAATAGAGTGTAGCAAAATTTGCCTGGGCTTGGCTGTTTTTCTTCACTATAAATAACTTCTATCTTGCCACCCTATGCAATTGCCCAGATATATGAAGAATATACAATATTGTTTTCATATGCACCACACAGAACTTGGCAGAAATTTTGGCAGTTCCTTGAATTTTGCTGTCATTAATTAGAGGCAATCAGATTAATCCTATTTAACATTAGTTGGTTAAGGTGGTTAATTCTAAACAGTGGCTGATAAAATTATCTACCTTGGTTTCATATACTACATCACAAAAACCTCGCATTTTAACAGGAGTGTGTAGTGTTTTATATACACTTCATATTTTATAGGTGAAAATTAACCATTTTATTTCTATTCTAAACCTCAGGGCATCAGTTTAACTCTCTTTGATAGTTAAATATTTTGATTACTAAGAAAACTGAAAAATTGTAGAATTTAATGTTTAACTGTATATTATGTTGATTTGTTTTGCCCAACTTTTAGCATCCATATCTTTTGACTGAGGATTCTTTTAAGACAGTTGATATTTATGAAATATGACAGACTACGACTCCTGATCAAACCAAAAAAACAAGTGACACATACTGACACATAAAATCCTATGAGTCACAAAACCAATTTTCATTACAGTAGACTATGAGTATATAATAGAACATTACTTTAAATCATCAGCTGTCAAAGTGGGTGTAAAATTTCCCCAGAGCTGGTACAAACTGATGCATGGTCAGTATAAAATATCCAGTGGTAGACAGGTATAAAAGACAACTGTGAGAGTAGAAAGAGTATATGGTGTAGGGGCAAAATAAACAGCACCACTTTTTGTGAGAGAAACACACTGTCTTTTGAAAAATATTACAGTTCTTCCTGAATCATTAGTAACCTCATGTCCAAGTCCTTCTGATTGATGTTAATAATAATACCTTTGAAATCTGAAGATGCCCTAGTGATCAGCAATGCAGTCCCTGGTATAATTTATAATAAACATTGTTGCACTATTTAGTGTATTCTACAGAAGCCTGATATGACAGAAATATACTATTTAAAATAAAATCAATATCTATATATAAAGGAGAATGGGAAATGACACCAGTGGTTTCTTTTTTATTTCATGGGTGATTATGATCAGATTCTACAACCTCTGTTTCTGCTTGCTCTCCAAACTCCATAGTTACAATTAAGAAAGTTTCACCTGCATTTTTTTGTTATATGCACGATTTACAATCAGTGCATACAAATGATATGTGTGTGATCTATTTTGCAGATTGTACTGGGCTTTTAAAACAAATCAAACTGTGAAGTCTGTTGCTGTGTTATGCAGTAGAAGCAACAGGTGAAAATTCTCTCTGAGTAGACAGCAGAATTTTCAGGTTCCTGCAGATGACTGGGTTTTAACCTCAGCTGAGATGAAAAATCATTAATGTTTACATGGTGATAGGTGGAATTTAAAGTCAACAATAAAGGGGCTCCAAGTTTACTTTCCCAAAATGTATCTACTTGTCTCACTTTTTAACCAACAAAAGTTGACAGAACTAGTGATTCTAGTAAACTAGTAAACAGAAGTAGAAAGTTTGACAAATTAAAGTGTAAACACAGTTTTAAAAAGTTCAAGAAGAAATTGTTAGACATAGCCCATGCAATAATCCCACCATTAGAACAAAATAAGGGAAGGTATACCAACCTATTGTTCAGTCTCTTTACTGACATAATTTCCAGATACTTATCCACAAATGAAGTCAGCAAATTTAGTTTTAAGAAAAGATATTCAGAGTTCAAAATTAATGGATGGGGCACATTATGTGAAAGACTTGACCATAACCAGGACGGAGACCTAAGACAGACAGACTGTGCAGTAGATGTGAAGCTGTGCTGTCCTGTGTCCTTTTTTTGCCTGGGAGGTCTCACTCTTCATACTTTCTTGACCCCCTTATGTCTCCTTCATCACCCATTACCATTCACCCCCATCCCCTTCCCAAGCCAAGTAATAATTTACCCCCGACTGATACAACCACCCACTCCGTGTCTCCTCTTTACCCTTCAAATTCTGCACCGTAATTTACTCTGTCACCCTGACCTCCCAGCCGTTGGCCATTCCAAACAAACCACCACTCATTGATGGAGCCAAAGGAGCCAAGATGTCAGCCATTCCTCCTGTTGTTTGCCCCATCTTAGATGAAGGCCAATGGCCTGACAGCAAGAGGTCAATTCCCCTCACCCCTCATAGACTCTTTCGAATCCCAGGGAAACATTTTGCAGGAAGAATTAACTTTCTGTGTGGTCAAGCCAAAAATTTTCAGAAGCTGTACCCAAATGATAGATAGGCCCTAAATATGTCTTTAAGAAATTTCTCACCAGCTAAACCCATCATTTTCTAAAAATAAACTTGTAGCTGGGAAGAGTTAAGTAAAATACAGTGGGTCTGTTTTCCCTTTACTCACTGATCTGAATACAATACTTTTATTCAATGAAGACGTGAGTTGCACTGTGAAGTCATAGGTAGAATTGTTGCTTTACAGCTAGGGGGTTTATAATTTAAAATTTAGATGGGGAATTAAGGTGTCTTTAAATTTAAATACTATCCCCAGGGTTTTTTCTCGGTGCTCTAGTTGTCCACTGGAAACCAGGGCACCTTGCATGGTTATTGCATAATTGTTCTGTCATGGACTATCTACAGAAGTCACCTAATTGTTATATAACTATACCTGTATGTGTGATCTTAGTATAAGTACATACGAGACTTGTTGAAAAAAAGTACTGAACAAATAGAATCATGAATACCAAGGGATATACCAGACAGGTCAGGGATAAAGTTGTGGAGACGTTTAAAGCAGGATTAGGCTATATGACAAGCAGCTAAGAACTCCCTGGTAGCTCTGGAGGATCTAAAAGATTCACACCTCAGTTTTGAGAATCTGTCACAGTACAATTATTAGTTATTGCTCCACAAATCTGGTGTTTATTGGGTAGTGGCAAGTAGAAAACCATAAAATGTTACAGAAAAACACAGAAGATGCACTGGTCACATAAGATAAAAACTGAATCCTGGAAGAAAATTGGGGAGAAGGCTTGCCTTCCAGCAGGACATCAATCTTTGACATACAACCCTGAGCTACAATTGAATTGTTTACATCAAAGCGTATTTATGTGTTAGAACTGACCACTCTAAGTACAGACATAAATCCACCTGAGAATCTGCAGTAAGACTTAAAGAATTACTGTTCACCAACCCTGTCTATCCTATCTGAAACCCTGGGGTCATTTACAAAAGCTCCCAGGAACACACCCCAGAAGATTTACAGCTGTAATTACCCCAAAAGGAGATTCTACAAAGTACTGATTCAGGGAAGAAATGCATGTCCACCTTGTTCCTGATATGTATTTGTAAAAAAAATGTGAAATCCACGTATCCTCTACCCTGCACTTCAAAATTTTGTGTTAGTTTGTGTTGATCTATCACAAAATACTAGAATACAGGACACTAAAGTTCTTGGTTGTACCTTGATGAAATTTAGAAAAGTTCAAGGGATATGAATACTTTTGCAAAGCGTTGTACTACATTCTTTATTTTGTAATGAATATGTAAAGAAAAATTCATATCCAACACAGCTATACTTATTTACTACATAACTTCTCTTGCAGCCTAACAGACAAGATTCCACATTTCTTATAAGAAAAAAATATACAGCCATTTCCACTGACCACTACCACTGGAATGCGACCACAGCTAGTGAAATGTACCACAGTAGTAAAACTACCTACAGTACATCAACAGTCAGCAAAGTGTGCCAAAACCTCCAAATAAATACATCCTTACTGGAGGCATCCTTCCACAGATACTACCATTCAACCAGGAAGTTCTGCACTTTTGAAACTTAGATTTCATCACTTCATCTTGCATAACGTGCATACCCACCCTTTTTGTGTTTTATCTAGCACTTTCCTTCTCATGTGAATCTCACCGATAGCACGACAGCGAGATGGTATAACACGCAGCAGCGCCATGTATAGCACAATTTTTATCAAGTCAGCACATTCCATGAAAGAAAAGCACTAAATTCTCACCACAGTGTGCAGATAATACCTTCAACAAGTCATCTGTTTGCCCTTGCTTCATGGAACATAGGAAAAAAAACAAATGTGGGCGACAACTGACCTGTGACTTAGGAAACAAATGTTGGGAAAACAGATCTGAAAGCGCAGAAGCAGCGGTGGCTTGCATGTGTTCCAGAGGGTATTGAAAAGGATGTCTGCTATTACATGAGCAAATTTTTGTGGATATTTTCCACAGATAAATAAACACCTTTTACTGAAATGTCTAAAATTACCCTACACCAAAGCCAGGAGCTAAATCATGAACAGTCAGCCATTCTAAGCTTTTAACAGAAAACAATTTGAGGAAAAACAGCTGTTCTAGAAAAAAAAAAAAAAGATCTAATGTCTTTAAGTTTTTTTTGTCAACCCAGACAAATCAAAATAATATAGAATGGCAACATTCAGTCAGTGATTACTGACTGCACTTCACCACCCGAACTCACCTGTCTGTATATCGGCGCATAGGTTCAATTAGTGTCAGGCCATGTGGGGCATGTGTGAAGGCTGGTTGGCGCAACAGGTGGTAGCGAAGTGGTTTGCAATGCCTGCAAACTTTGCAGTCTGGCTTGGATGTCAATAAAGTTGCGTCAATCTCCAGGTGTTGCTCCATTGTGTAAAACTGTACACCATACACCTCTTCTTTCACGTCCAGTTTGAGAGTCAATGGCGTGTCACAGAAAACATTACTGGGGCCCAGTGAAATGTTGTTTCCACTCACAGTCAGAAGCAAGATGTCATGGATAGCAGGTAGAGCACTCTCCTCGGGACTGAAAAACGTCACCCATACAGTCAGTGAATCAGGAACCACTGGGTGTTGGAACTCCAACTGAAGCATACAGCCCTGTGGAGGGCACTCTGACAGGCCAACAACACCTTGATCAGTTCCTGCATTTGGGCTCCATGTGTGTACACTTGGCTCACAAGGTTGCTCCACATCTGGAGGGCCTGTAGGATAAGTTGCAAAACAGATAATGTAAACACCACAATGAAAAGAAATTACGGACATTTGAAAAATTGGAGATTTTATCATGTAACAACTGAAAATCTTCATAAATTTTATTGGTATATCATGTGATAGACCAACACAAATCAGTATATAATGATGAAGTGGAAGGAAAGTTATGTTTTAAGTCAAAAATCTTAAAAGTGTGGCATGTATATGAATTTAGCCTCCCTGAGTTTCTACCAAATTTGCTGATCTAGAGAGTAAGATTTTTTCCCCCTATTTTGCCCTTTGTAAAATAGCTCAGCCAGACTGGAAAGACAGTATCTGTAAACAATGATTTTTTAAAGAAATTGCCACACATTGTTAACTCATTTTAGGTATTGTTCTTTCTAACACAAATAATCTTTGATCTAAGTCCAGTCCTGTATGTTTAGGGCCAATGTCTTGTTAAAAGATGAATATTGACCTCAGTCTTGAGTTGTTTTCAGCATTTTTGAGTTTTATTCTCCAGGATTACCCTGTTTTTAGCTCCATACAACAAGTCTTACATCTTTTCTGTTGAAGAAAAGCATTACCACAGCAGGATGGTGCACTAAACCATGTTTCATGCTGAGGATGGTGTCTTTAGGGGGCTGATTTTCAGTTTTTGTATATATGCATAAAATTTCAATTTTGGACTCAGCTGATCCAGCCATCTTCTTCCATGTGTTTGTGTCCCCTACAATGTTGAACAGACACTGCAATCAAGACATAATATACTTTTCTTTTAACAATTCAACAAGAGACATGCTAGACTATTAGCTCTACTCTCAAAGACCTTACTGTGGTTTAAACATTTCCAACTTTATCCCTGACCTGTCTGTTGTGTACATTAGTCCTCATGATGCTGTTTGCTTATTAATATTCTCTAACAAACCTCAGAGGCCTCCCCAGAACAGCTGTTTGTATAACAAGATTAAATTTGACATAACTGGACTAGAATTACTATTTAGATACCTTTTGATGGCAATTGGTTGCATTGGATTTTAATTAGGGGTATTGGAATAAAAGTAGCTGAAAATAAATGTACAACACACCATACTGACTTTTCTTTTCTTTCTTTTTTTTTTTTTTTTTTTTAAAGTATCATTTTATCATTTAAGTTAACTTTACAGTTGTGCATTACTTCATTTTGGTCTACGACAAAAAAATCCCCCTTAAACTGTTTGTGGCTATAGTGTAAAAGAATTTGAAGAAATTTAAGTTATTAAGTTAATACCTTTACAGGGTGATACAGTCTAAATACTTTGCTTCATTTAAGGAGTCTCAAATATTCTCTGAACAGTTAGATTCTGAACAGTTAAGAAACTTTTACCAACAGTTAAGAAACAGAACTTGAATTTGTCATGTTTTTGGTGTTTCTAAAGGTCTTGCAACATCAAGGTTAAGGTGAAACTAAGAGTTCATTGTGAGTCCATCTGCAGAGGAAAGGCAGAGCTGAGGTGTGTACCTTCTGAGAGGGGCCCTGTACAGGGTTCTCACTTCAGTGCAGTCATTACAACCTCAAACAGTCACACTCCAGCCATATTTGGAGTCCACACACAGCTAACTCGCATTATCCCAAGTGACGTACACTAGCATTCATCAAGCACTTTCAGGAGCCAGCAAGCGGTAGACACTATGTTCTCCCTCGTTTTCCTTTTGAGCAATTCCAAGCTGGCAACCATCGAAGCCATTTGCTAACCTCATTTCTGGGCACCATGCAAAATTCCAGTGTTTAATCAAGTGAGGATTGAAAATGTATTCCAAGCCACATTATCTCAACATATTTATTATCCTACTGTAAGTGTGTGTGTGGCCAGAGTGAAGGTGAATTAAAGAAAAGCGAGTCAGTAAAAAAAAAGAAAAGATTGAGAAAGAGGGGGTTGGAAGAGAAAGAGCTAGGGTGCTCCAAGAGATTGGCTGCACTCTGCTCATATCGTCCTAGCTTTCTGAGTATATTTTCATAGAGTTTGCAAGGAAAAGAGCTGCAGCCACTGAAAATATTTTGTAATGTCAGCTGTTATGATGGGCCCGACTTTTGCTCTGGCACTGTTGGTAATGTTGTTGGAGATTTAAGAGGAGACAGAGCAGGGGTGTCATCCATTGTGTAACCTAAACAAACTGTTTCACAGCCAAGCAAGTATGTATCCATGATTGACAAGCCAGTCTGTGCACACACAGGATATGAACTAATATAAAAACTGCTTTGATTTATTTGTAGAATACAGTTTTTCATAGATAAAGCAGCGATGTCTGCAATAGATCATCAAAACTGACATCTAAAACATGAGATGCCAAAAAGATTGAATTACTGGCTGACTGTTGTCTCTATGTCTATTAACTAAAATTTTAAGAATAGAATAGAGATACTCTTTATTGTCCCACGATGGGGAAATTTCTGTGCAACAGCAGCAAAGTGACAGTGACCAGCAATAACAGCAAACAGACTCACACAAAGATACAGAATAGAACAGAATAAAGAATAAAAATACTGTACAGTAAGGGCAACATTTCAACATAAATTAGTTATAAAAAAAAATACTCCAGTCCAGAGGAATGTGCAACTGAGTAGGCAAATTAAAAATGTACAAGATGTGCAACTTTTCTTTAAATGGAGAGTAAGACTTAAGAGCAAAGGAGAAATACAGAGTTGAAATTTAATTATGAACTTTTCATGCATCAATTAAAAAAAATAGATTAAGCATATTTGAACTATCTTTAGTGCTAAGTTGAACTTAAGCATGTTAATTTAATGGAGTTAAGTGTTGCTATTTTATATCTCCAGCATGTGTGCCTTATTATGAACAAGAGTATGCTTCATCAGGCAACAAATAACTTGGCTGCATGGGTGGTTGTGGTCAGATTCCTGCAGTCTGGCTCTAGTACAGAATTACAGTTTATTTGTTTTGCTTTGGACACTGGTTTAAGGATTTCATTTATACATACATTTTAAAATGTAGATATGTAGACATCGTATGATGTATGTTTACATCAAATGATGAGGGGTGATATTTGACATCCATTTCAAGGTCAAACAAGATGTCTATTAATAACAAAATGCTCATGAATTCCTATTTATGGTTAGTGTTTAGAAAGGAAAACAAATCAAGAAAACACAATGGGTCAGCAAGAGTTTTGTTATGTAAATGCAAGCTTCTTGGCTGTAATAAAAGCTAAAATTCAAAGACAATAAACTGCTTTTTAGCAGACACAGGAAACAATTGAGGGACCAACATTTTAATGTAGTGACTGAGATGGTATCGCTATCATGCCATTTTGGACTGCTAGTTTGACAGAAATAAAGAAGAAGAAACATTAATGTGGATTAGGTGCTGACACTGGCATTCCATAGAACAAAGTCCCTTGGTGTCAGTTTTACGTATATGTTGTGGCTATAAATTGGTCTTGTTCTGTTCTTTGTTGTTTTTGTATGTTATGGATCTGTATGCCTGTCAATAAATATTTAAAATAGCTTTAACATGATTTAATATATTGATTGTTGACTGTGTTAAATGTTGAATGTGAGCCTGTATTTCATTTAATGGAATGATAACATGTTTGAGAAAAATAGTAATGTCCATGGATAGTACGTCTACAGTGATTGTTTGTTGTGATATTAGAACTTTCTCTGTCTAAGGAATGTGTTTTAGAAAAATAGTGGATTCCAGCTTATTATTCTGTGTCAAACCTGGGGTAACTCTTATGTTACCTCAAGCCCACCTCTGATTGGTTGACCAGTCCTTTCTGATATCGCCTACCCTAGAAGCACATGATCCTGATGAGCTGCTGAGTTTTAATTCAGACAAAACTTTAAAGCCTATCAAAGAGGTTTTGTATGACTGAGTGAGAGAGGCCTGATCACCTATAAAATGCTTTCCTTCACACTATACAAGACCCTATGTTTATCTATTTTTGGCCAATGTTCCTGTAAGATTTTGGTTTGTTCTTCCTCCACATTTTGAATGTGTACTAATACAGTGGCGGCTGATGAAAAAAAAAATCTTAGTGGGGCAATAGATTTCCCTTCCTAGTCCAGTTTAAGGATTGAAAAGTATGGTAGGAAAATGACTACAGTTCCACAATAATATAACATTCTTCATACAACAAAATTACACAAAGGGTTAAAGGGTTAAATTAGCTAAAAGTAAAAGGTCTGCTCATGAACTTGGAAAATACACAGAATTTAATCACTAAATCAGTATCAACAGCTAACACTGAATCAGACTCAAAACTGAAAAAAACAAACTAATGTATGGTCACATAGAAGTTTAACTCTGAACAAACAACAAGCTAAATTCTATTAAAACTAATGAGAATCACCTAATGACACCAGACAGAAAAGGCCTTCCTACTTAAAAAGATTATATAAACACGTCAACAAACAACAAATTAACCCAGAAATCAGAAGGACTTAACCTGGTTCTGCTGGAACCACAACACCAAGCAACACCCTGGATTTATCTGATAATCAGGACCTCAACAAATCTTATATATATGAATCTTCATAAACCTGAGTCGGCAAACAGGACTTCAGCTTGTCCTTGTACAACACCGCATCAGAATGGCCATCTGACCCAGCAAACATCATAATATCAATCAAACATTAACATTGTAATGGCAGCAGAGACTCAAAAAAGGCAACAGGAGTGTCATCATTATTAACAATTTAAAACAGAAACCTGAGCAACATTTATCCAGAGCAGCATTAGCATTATGCTAACCAGAGCAACAGGCATTAAATGAACCACAGCAAAGTTCATAACTGATTATCAGCAAAGACCAAATGATTGCAGATGATGACCAGAGAAAGTAAACAACAAAAAAGAGCAGAGCAAGAGTGAGATTCCGAGCACCCCCAAAACATTAAATTCAGCTATACTGATTGGCCAGACATATATTATTTTTCCCTTGCAATCACACACGATTAGCTATTTAGCTCCACTTCTGGTGTGCTAGTCAGCAGCATCCCAGAAGAGAAATGACAGGACTCTATCGGGGGAAATTCAATGTTGAATGAGAGTTAGTTGGCGGTAAGGTTGTGTAAATAATTTAAAGTACATTTAACACACTTTTAAAGAAAGCAGGCTAATACAATTTTTAATCATGTTTATAGATAATTTTGAGATATTTTCCCCCTCCACATCAGGAAGGGTGGCGCCCCCTATGAACCAGCCGCCACTGTGCTAATACAAAGGTCAGAACCACCAGCAACGACCTGTGCGAAAACTAAGGGGAGACCATTTTAAAGAGCTGTTGTACTGACATTTCCCTGTTAGTCAAGTTAAATGAAAGTTGGTAGGAATCAAACTCCTGAAGAAGGTCACGCTGTTTCAGTGAGTTAGTAAAGCATCGTAGATCATTGTAAGGTGTTACATTCTTTCTCTTGTGGCAGTTCTGATGTTCTTAGCAGATAAATCAAAGGTGCTTTCTAAATTTTGTTGTCACCTACCTTTTTAGTCTACCCTCTCAGATTAAACTAGTGATTTGAACTTCTAGTCAGTAAAAGAGCTTTCTTTAAGCTCCAGAATGGAATTTCACCCTGTGGCATTTGGTTCATTAATATATTGTTCATGTCTCATGTCCAGGAGAAGGAGGTGTAGATATATATAAGCATTAAAGATATGAAACAAAATGTAATGTTAGAGATGTAGAACATAAAATTTCAAATTAACTCCAACTTAAACACATCCTCAGGCCCAACTCATCCCATTTTAGTCTAAATCCTTCTGATTCAGTTTTACCACACAGGTCATCATTGGCAATAATTTTTTTCATGTGCAGGGAACTATGACTAGGCTGTTGAAAGTGATAACAAGCATAATACACAAATATGACATTTCTAGACATTAAGACTATTGTAATCATTAAATGCTGTTTTAGAGAAGAAATACAGTATATTTGGGATGCTAGCATAACACAGGTAGTGCTCCATATAAAGACTGACCTGAAAAAGCTTGTTTGTAGGGTCAATTAGCCTTAGCATTTCACCCTACCGAAACACATCACATAGGTGCTGGTATGGCAATAGCCATTAACATGAAGGCACAAAACACTGCACAGCATTAAGGTTAAGCAGTAGGGGAAAGGTGAAATTAGATTCACCAGATCTGATAGGTATGTGGGACAGGGCTAATCATGTTTGTGTGTGAGCATTAACAATCTAAAACCATAAAATATTTAAACATGGATAAGATGTGTTTGTGTCTTTTTGTATTGTAAGTAAATCCACAGCATTGAGCTTGCAGTCAACAGGCACCTGAACATACTTGCAAATGTTTTTTGAACTTCTTTTAAAAACTATCACCAATATTCTGTCATGATAAAACTATCACAAATACTGTTTAATGTATAAATAGTAAAGCAACATTACAAGTTACTGTTGGAACATCACCACTATCCCATTATAAACCAATCCAAAGAGTGGAATGGATAAACAGAGCAAGAATATGCCCGGGCATGCACACTTTATGCTTTCTAAGAAGTGTCTGCTTCTGGCTCTCACTATCTATGACTCACTGTCACACAATGTTACACACTTCCTCACTTAGAAGGCACACATCAACCCTCTCCAACCTTTAGCACTGACACACTCACAAATAAGAAGACACTTTGCAGACACACAGACACACTTTTTAAGGGGAAAAGAGACTAATGCTTGGATCTCTATGTCTTGCCACATAAATAATTTGTGATACAATAAAAACAGGAAGTCAACAATGAAGACCAAACATGTTGACATAGATTTGAAAAGATCCTATTAACCAAATGAAAAAGATTTATGTCACCATATTTTTTACCTACTTTTTATGAAAAAACAACAATTTTAGGTTAGGAAAAAGTTCATTTAACTGTCGTTTCATGACATCTATAAAGTCAGTAAGAGACTTTGGCCACTGCTAATTAGTATGGTTACTTTTCAATTGTATACACACAAAATGTCATAATGAAAAAAAAGAGTAGGTACCATGTCATGTAAACAAACCAATACCCTGTGCAAACAGTTTGCTCATTTGCAAACAACAAATCTTTAGTTTAGTATGTTTGAGGATATTTCACAGAATTTGCAAGTTAACAACAGTAAAACAAATGTAAATGTTAAATTTGGGAAAATTCCTTTGGTGTGTTGATATGGTCACAGAATATCAGCATGTTGACAAAAAACATGGTTGTTGTTGCTGTCCAAAATGATAAAAAATGGAGTTCTTAAGGGCATGTAGTTTTGTACACTTTGTTTGCAAAGGCAACTCCACACAAGTGTTCCCACAGTTATAACTTTTGAATGAATTGGCTTCACCTCTAGCATACTGCTTCCTTGTGTGACATCATGAAAAAAAATCACAAGACATAAGGCAAGATGTCAGGAAAAGAACAATTGCTTGAGTTACCATGTTCATCTGTCCACCAGAAGAAAGGCATAAAAGTGTTTAGGTGCAACAGTTATTCACATTGAAATAATTGTTGGTCCTCCAAATGGACAACAATCCCAAGCATTTTAGTTTAAAAGGGCTTAAGGACAACAAAGTTAATGCTTAGGAGTGGCCATCATAATCATGATCTCAGCAGATCTCAGTCATTCATGATCCCAGTACCATATAAAAAATTGTAGGCAGACCTACAAACCTGATTTTCACACCAGTTCTGCCAGGTGGAGTAGGCAAACATCCCAGTAAACTATTCTGAAAAGCTTCTAGAAGTTCCAAGTCATATAGTTTCTATTTATTTATTTTTGAGAAATAGTTTTTGGTAATTATAAACTGACCACAACAATAAATGCTTTGTCCAGTTTATTGTCAGACATTGATGAAAAAAAAGTTGTGAATCTTTTTATACAGTGTATGTGAATTTGTGAATTTTCCATAAAAAACACAGATATTATAGAATTAATCTACAGACATTTTTGCAACTAAGAAAATTGTGCTTTTGTTACCAATTGAAAGATTGCAAGCTTAAGAGATTATTATTTTTTTATGTATCTTCTTGCTGTCTTACAAACTTAATAAGTGACTTTTTCTTTCATCTGTTCTGTACATATGGTTTGGTTTTTATCAGTCTAAATAATTTTACTGATAATTTTGCTTTTGTGTCCCAGTTTACATTTTTAACATATTAATGTTTTAGAACTAAATCTAGAATTATTTCCTATGTTTAGTCAAGTCTGTTTCTATACCAATTTTAAATTTTGTTTTCATTATTTGTGTGGTTGTTTTGGAAAGGTCTTTTAATTTTTAATTGTTCATTCAGTAAATTGTGGACTACCAATTTTGCTACATCTATGTATAAACAGAAAACTAAAAATACATTGTAAATTACAGTGAAGAAGGTTTATTTCCACACTTACTAGATCTCTAAAAATATCTAAAGTATGATAGATATACAAACAAAAGTTTTGGTACACCTTTATAAGAAGACTCTCTTTAGGACTGACTAATGCCCAGGTTAATTAACACTTTTATTAAACTTTAAACACTTTTCAAACAATCAATTACATATTTTTGGCAACTAAAGTGTGTGGGTAGTATAAAGGATAAGAGAGGAGTTAAAAGTCATTCACAACTTCTTTAATTGTGATTTTGTATTAAGTATATGAAAGTCTCTGATAGCTGCCCAATAAGTGCTTATGTATATATATATCATATATATATATATCTATAGAGATATATATATATATATAGATCTATATATAGATATATAGATAATAATAATATAGATACATAAGTGTATATATATATATATATATTATATAGATATATATATATATATATATATATATATATATATATATATAATATATATATATAAGTTTATGATAAAGATATAAGTTTATGATAAAGTTGCAAATGCAGTCAGTGCTTGTGGAAGCTAATACAGTCCAACAAAAAAAAAAGTTGCTTGTCAGCAACACAAAATTATGTTATGTGTTTGCAGTCAAAACATTTACATCCTACTGTCATTTCCTGAGACTTCACCATTGTTTCTATGGTATCCTGGTGATTTAATTCTATAACTAACTACTCGGGATACTTTTACTGTGAGTAAATCTGACTATCACTGTGGTCAAGTAGAGTCTGTAATGCACAGACATCTGACGACACTTGACTATAGCTAGTTGTGGATATAATATATTGAGTTTGTAAAAGAATAAACATTTGAAGCACACCTTTGATTTTTCATTCTAGTTTCAAACCAGGTCTCGATTACTGTATATTGCAAGGGCTTCTTTATTTCTTTGCCAGACTCATGTTTCTTTTTGTCTTGCGAGTTGACCTGAGAAGTCAAGAGTTTATTTCTACATCAGTTTGTCCTGGATTCATGTTTTTGGCTACCTGTCCCAAAATCTGAAGAAGGGTTTGACTTAGTATATAGCAAAATGTCTCTCTATTTTATTTCATAAATCAAATCACATTTGCCCTTCTGTATAAAAATTAGATTTCTTTCCTTTTGCTTTCTTCCCTTCAGTCTGCATTAGGATCCATTTTATTTTTTTCTAATTTCAGTATTTCTCTTGGGCAGATTTGAAAGGCTTTATCCAATGGTATCATGCTTCATTATGGCCACACTGCTGTTTTCCAGTTAGCTTTCCATTCCTGAATCCTAAACATCTGTCATGTATTTGTCATATAAAATATGAAAGTAGACACACATGTTTATTAGATATGTAAACTTCAATGTGTTTATTTTGCAAGTAAGGTGATGCCAGTGATCAGTGATATTTTGCTTCGGAGTATTTGAGTATGTACACTACAGAAATTTCCAGTGGAAGTTAGTAAATACATGACACACATGCAGCAGAACAGCAGCTGTTTTATCCAGCAGAAGCTAGAGCAAGAAGACTTAACTGAATAAGGAGAGAGACTCATTCCAAGAGGGGAAATAGAGCACAGTTTGCACACACACATCTTAGACATGTCCAGACTTGTCTGTGGTACACACATTCTAGTTAATGCAAAGGCAACATTATCAGATTTATATACATATGTTTTGCATGTTTGTTTTATTTTCATATTTTAAGTGGTTGACACTGTATCAATGATTTGAATAGAAACAGGTTTACAGTCAATTCTGTAACATGTACAATTATGCAACTATTGGGGATTTATGGGGTAAATGATTATAGTCTACACCATGCATTGCATCTAGATCCTAATCAGGGAATTAAACTTGACACCCTGACTAAACTCTATGTCTGATATCTGTAACTTTGATTTTATCTTTGCAGCAACCTCAGCTAGTCCTGTGTCCACAATTTGCACAGCCCATTTTAAGAAAGTCCTGCTTTTTATGTGCAAGGATACTATATCTTAGGGCATGAAAAATATTTTCATGCCCTAAGATGCAAAGTTCCACCAGGTGTTTACTAATTGCTACTGCTAGTCTTAAACATGCATGAATGAGTCAAAGCAACGCTCCAGGTATGTTTTTGATGAGAAAATGATGTAACATGATATAAAGCTTAAAAAAAGTCAATTTTGCAGAATTATATACCTCCTTTAAGCAAGTTTTGATCATAGATGCCTATGTTTAGGTCAAATTACTGATAATTTGTGCTAATTTTGTGTTATCATTTTTAAACATTGCCATGAGGTGCTTTGAACTGGGTATGTCCTCCCACACCTAGGGGACAACGTGATTGGGAAGTGTGTTTCCAACACACATAGAAGACGGAACATACAGTAGTAATTGCCCCCTTTTTTGGCTGATTAACCATATTTTCTAGGAAAATTTCAGTAACCACCCCCAGGCCACCCCCAATTGATGCTTGCTGTTGAATCAAAATATACTTAATTACTAAAACAGATCCTTTCTGGTGACATGAAGTAGGCAAAAGCAATCTAGACAAGAAAACCATCTTGACACAGTCTAAATAAATTCAAAAACAGACAATAAGTAAAGTCAATGGCATCTGTCAATCTGAAAAGAGTCCTTTATAAGGCTTTGGGACTTCAGTGAACCACAAAGAGAGCCATCATTCCACAATTAGAAAAAAAACATGGAACAGTGGTCAACCTTCCCAGGGGTTGCCGCCCTATCAATATTACTCCAAGAACAAATGAACCAGAAGTTCACAAGAAGGTCATATCATAATGTTTGGCTATCAGTTCGATATATGTTCGAATAATGTTTGGCTATCAGTTTTGGGCTCATACCAATACTCTGTGTTCTAACATATCCACAATGTAAGCAATATTTACTAAAACGAATTATATATCCAGCATAAGTGTCAGAACTTGTCTTCGAAGACCTCTAAAATAATTTAAGATTGCCATATATTGTTTGAAAACAGCATATCTTCCTAGCTTGGGTTGAGGACATGCAAATATCTATCTGTGTTGATCTCACCCTCAACTAAGCAAAGGAATGTGTGTATTCAAACAGTACAGATGGACATGTGTTAATTCTTCCAAATGGCTAGCTGTGCAAAGAATTCAGACAAGATGTACTTAAATGAAATTGTAAATCACAAAAAAAAATAAAATAAAATTTAGGAAGCACATCTATAATATATATATATTTTTTAATCAACTGAGTTTCTGATATTGCAAAACAGAATTTTATCTATTTTGAATTCTGACCTTTTTTGCAAAGGACCATCAATGTACCAACAAAGCAAAAAGGACTGTGGATTGCAAATTAAAAGAAGCAAGTGCCGAGTACACTATTGTGCAGTACAGGGGTGAATCCTGGAGTTTCATGACTGGCAGCACCAAAGGGGTATAGTTTTTGTAATAACAAATGGGGCATTGCTGAGTTTTTTGTGCAAAACTACAGTGATGTAATGCGGAGTGCAAAACCTCTGTTGCATGTTGCATGCGGTACAAATGATTGTGTTTCCCAGCACAGTGTTTTAAAAGCCCCTTAAGCCAGACCAGATTCATCCCAATACTTCTGCTTGGGTGTCCGTACTGGAAAATATCACGTATGCATCAGAAGTATTTTTCTGAACACATTTCTTTAGAGCATTGTTTTGCTGTCTATATCCGCAGTGCAAACACATTTATTTTTTTAAGTGTTTTGAAATATTTATTACAAACCTCTGATCCGTCTATGTTTCTTCATAGCCCAAAAGTCATGAATCCAGTGAGTCATCATTTTGTGTCTGACTCAGTCCCCAAAATTTGTGTATGCAGTATTAACTCAGAAATCCAACACCAGATAAACCTCAAATCATGTAATCAGTCCTTAAACTCAAGATTAAAGGGGGATGTTACTTTGCATTTATACAATGTTTGCTTTTGAACATAAAATTGGCAAAACAGTTGAAGAAAGTGACTCACAACTGTCATTTATTGGTAAGTATATTGATGAATTTTCTCTAAACAGGCATTTAATGTCTAACCAAAAACCAACCTTTCAATAGTAATAAACTTTCATGCAATTTAACATGAAAAGTGTTTCGAATGATTCATTGCTCTCTACCTTCAGCTTCTCGGGGGGGACCAGTGTCCCGAAGGGTCGCATGGTCTTGGAGATGAAGAGTTAGAGGCATACTGCAGTAGAACTCTCCCCTCAGTACATTTATCACACACTGATCCCACTTCTCTAGGAAACCAATAAGCAGGAACAACAACCAACTTAGATGCAGATCAAAAACACCATAAACACTTAAACACAGTATATATAAATACAGTGTGAACAGCAAATATGTCACAAGTAGGAGGTTAATCAGGAGAACCCCTTTGGAAATTTTGGTCTCTCCAAAAGTCATTAATATTAAAATACAGTTCAATCATCTGAAATCACTTCAGAAATTAACATTTGTAACCTCATTGCAAGCACCAGCATCTGTTTGGGAACTTTTTAGCAATAGTTTGTTTCACCTGTCATAAAAGTGTCCAGAAACTGGTGGAAACCATTCCAGGGTAACAGAGTTGTGATGCTGCTCAACTACATGGGGTGCCATCACCACAGGAGGAGGTTTGAAGTCTGGTTGCCACGTCTGGTAGATGAGGTCCAAGTAGCAGTGCATCCTAGCCATCTGGTTCAATGTGAATGAATTTGTACAAGCATCATCTGCAAATTAAAGAGGAAGCTCATTAAGGTGAAATTTTGGATTGATGCAATCTTCAACATAACAATCATCACAGAATTGTGAAGCAAAAAGAAAATGATTTATGGTTTTCAGCAAATAATTTTATCTAAATTTTTTAACAAATAAAAATCTAAAAAGTGCAGTGAGCATTTGTATACAACCTCCTTTACTTTAACACCTCTAAATAAAATTCCATAGAACTGATTGCTTTAGAAGCAATCAGTTTTATCAGTGCTTAATCAGTGCTTTTTAATATTCTATTCTGTTTTAGCATATATCATCGATTCCCTGCAATCTTAAAGGGGGGGTATTATGTATTTTCCAGGCACATAGTGCCATTTTATAGCACAATCAAGTAACTATGTTACCTTCAGTTGTTATAAAAATACTGTATATCTCACACATAACTTAAAAGAAATTTGACTTCACAATTTGATACCTTGACATTGGCCTCTGTCTCTTTAAGAAGCTCCAACTCTTTCTGACACTCCACCTTCAGCATGTCATTATAACAATTCAACTCCATTATACTGTTAAACAACCGTTCTTAGGAGCATTGGACTAAGAAGTAGTTCATATGATGACCTCAGCAGATGCTCAGTTTCACTAAGTGTTTCATAATTGCTGCTGCAAGTCTGAAGAAGCTGAGTAGGGAAGGCATGGGGAAGGGGTTGCTCTGTGGGGCGGAAGTTGGGGTGGGGACTGCAGCTGCTGAGGAGGAGCTTTGTGAAGTAGGCTGTACTGTGTGAGAGCAAGCATTTAGGCACCCCTGGAATGACTGCCACAGGGAGCAGGGAAATGTTCTCAAACAGATAGACAAACAGAGTAGAGAGAGATAGAGATAGAGATATGAGAGATAGAGAGAGGAGAGAGAGAGAGAGATAGATATATATATATATATATAGATATATAGATATCATATATATATAATATATATATATATATATATATATTATATATATATAGATATATATAGATATATATATAATCGAGTGATACCACTATACTCGTCTTTGCTGCTACTTCTTTCAAAAAGATGGTGAGCGTGGGCAGCTACTAACTGGCATCCAAATTAAAGACACATTGCCACCACCTACTAAACTGAAGTGTGGTGAAACAACAGATTAGCAGGGTAGAAAAAAGAAAAACACGTGGTAATTGTGAGCACCAGCCATTCTGTGATTCTCCATACCTAACAGATGTCCAGTCCACCCTGAATACAGGACAATCCTGGAAGAAAACTTTTTAGGGATTGCAAAAGACTTCAAACTGGAGCAATGTTCCACCTTCCAGTAGAGCAGCGACCTTTAATCAGTCATTTCCCAAAAACCATGCAGCAAAAGGTCGTTTTAGAAGAATTGACTTACCGGGGCTAAATACAAGTGAAGGCTGTATTTTCAAAGCCATATATACTTTTCTTTTAAATACAGAATTAAGCATAACTTTGTGTTGGTCTATCACATGAAATTCCAATAAAATACATACTACGATACATTTCAAAAAGCTTAGCAGTGTCAATACTTTTGTAAGACACTATAAGTTATTGCTTCTTTAGCAATATACTTTATGGTCATTTTGAATTTTATCCCAGCACCACATTTCAAAATAAGACAGTAAAGTTGTGGCAAAATGATATTAAATTCATAGTGGCGACATGGGAGTATTACTAATTGTTACGTAAAATGAGCAATCTTTTTTTGGTTTAGAAGGTGGAATGTGTGAAAGACAAAAAATAAAAAAGTATTAAATCATTCTAATGGCCCATGTCACATGACTAAAGATTGCCATCTGTTTATATTTAGCAGTATATCTTTTTTTCAAGGATGAGAAAAAAACTAACTGTAGCATAAATCGAGAAACATAAAAGTTTGTCCCTCCTACTGAGTTTTTTCAGTGCTTTTCCAAGCAAACTTCCATATATAGCTTGGTATGCACATATACTCATAAAATTCTGCTTTTGTAAAAAGCAGAATCCATGAGAAGATCCAAGCTCACCTGTGTAGCTCATGTAGTTGTTAAAAGGGGTGTGCGTGAAGTGCTGATGGCCGCAGGTTTCATTGCCTGGTTCAGGATCACTGCACTCTTTACACTTCGGGGTGGGATTGGTGTCGGCACACAGGTCTCCAGTCTCCATTGAGGGTTCAGTTTCCAAACAAGCATCATTGCAGGAGTCAATCTCTGATACGCCTCGAAACACGTGGTATAATCCAAGGCTATGTCCAATCTCATGGACCATTGTGTCAGTGTGACCAAATGTTCCATAAAAGGAGGGATTTAGCACAATCCCACCTATGAAAGAAAAGAAAATAGTGGAAGGCCTAAAAATGTTTGTATAAAACAAGAGTGTGTATTGCTAGTGTTTTGTAAGACTGGGTCAAGATTCAGACAATGAATTATTAATAGCCTCATTTAGCTTCTATATCATAATCTAAGATGTTAGAGCTATGATGGAGATAGAGGCTACTTGTGGCTTGACTGTGTTACTGTGTTAAAATCAACAATCTGGAAAGCCCATGGGATGTGTGCATGCATTTACTATTATGCGGTGCATGTGAGTGTTCATACATGCATGAATGTGTGTCTGTGCTTTTGTTTATTTTCTACCTAAATGTGTAAGGGCTTCTTTGTCCCAGGGCCAAGTGGCAACCCCTGCCAGGTCCTCATCAGAAGAATTGGCAAAGAAGACATTCAGGTGAGTTGAACCATCCAAACGTAGAATCTCTTTCACCTCTTTCATATCCAAAAAGGCTCTGGAAAATACAACCAAAAAACGAGTGGCAGGGAAAAAAATGATTAATTAACACAAAAGTAACAGTGCCAGAATCAAAACTGGATTTTTCTGGGGAATTAATTTTTTTTCAAGGGTTTTCCTAAAAAAACAAAAACAGCAAAAAAGATCATATATATCATAAAACAAAGTCATATAAAAAATTTCTTGAAGTGAGCCTTAATGTTCAAATGTTCAACTTTTAACAAAACTTATCTCCTCACTGGTATCTGAAGATGTGTTTTTGTTTTTCTGTAAATAGTTCAGATCAATTCATATATTTAGCACAAGGTCACAACAAACAATTTGATAAGTTCAATTGATATCAATCCATTCCATTCTATTCAAAGACAATCTAGTCATATGGTCAACTTCAGGAACCAATTACATACAGTCCTATTATATGTTAGAAATAAAGCAGTATAATCAAATGCACTTGCACATAGCTCCAGTTGTTCAATGTTATCTGAGAAAATCTATCCAATTGCATCAAGTGCATTTTGCATGATCACTCTTAAAGCTGAGTCTTTAATGCACATGGTAGTAGTTCAGCAATCCTTTGAACATTTTTTAGTTTCTCTTTATTAGTTTTCTTCATTTGGTATCAAGGTCTAAGGATAATTTGTATGTTTGCTGTGTGACTATGACTGATGCTTGTTTATGTACAGTTACATTTATATAGTAAGAAAATAAAACCTGGAAATAGACTCTATAAAGAAGTTAACAAGCTATACTGTATGACCAAAAAAAAAAGGGGGCCGGTTCAGATTTAGAGGTTTTTGCACTTTTGTTGAAGGTTTTTGGTTCTCTTTTGTTTATAGTATACCAGTGGTTTAAACTATTTTTTTAAACTCTTAATAGATTGTCCTAGTCTAGTTTATTGATCATCTTGCACTTAAATCCTTGCATGCTTGTTTTCTGCTCCCTTTCTCACATGTGCTTCTCATTTACGAATCATTACACCTGCACTTACTCACTCTTTACCTCCCTACACAATGTACAGTTCCTGGTGTCCAGCTGCTCCCTGTCATGTACTTTTCATGTCTCAACTTTCCCTGAGCATTTCCAGTTCTGCTCAGCTCCTGTTTAGTTTTATTTTTTTAAGTTCAGGGAGCTCTTGGGGGAAAACAACCTTCCTAACTGTCCCTTTACTTGGATTTGAGTTTTTCCCATTACCATGAACCTTCAACACATAATAGTGTAACTAGCAAATTTTAAAATAACCTCCAAATGTAATCAGATAACAAGGTATTAACACACAGAGGCCCTCTCAGTGGTATGTCAAACTGATAATGTAGTGCTAGGCTAGTGTATTAAGTTGTAAAGAACACTATGTGCACATACTTCAAAAAGTAAGGAAATATTTATTGACTGGAGTCTTTGTCGATCATTACAATGATTCTTGGCAATAAATTATTAACCAGTGGCATTGGTCCACAGGCTGCACTCCCTGATGTGGAAAAGAAAAAAAAAATCTAAAACTGATCTATAAACATGATCAAAAAATTGTATTATCCTGTTCTCCTCAATACTGTGTGCCTAATTGTAATCTGATTTACTTCCACAACATTTCCACCAACTGACTCTCATTTAACAGTGAATTTCTCCTGACAGACTCCTGCCATTTCTCTTCTGGGGCATTGCTGACTAATACCCCAGAAGTGGAGCGAAGTAGCCAATCACGTGTGGTTGCTAGGGAAAAATAATAAAGATTTGGCTAATCAGTATGGTTGAATTTAGTGTCTTTGGGGCACTCAGAATCTCACCCCTAGCATAGATGATGCTGGAAAGTTTTGTGTCGCTATGATGACAAAGTTGATAATGGCGACGACGACATTTGAGGGAAAGCTTAGACCAAATTCTCCCCCTTGAATGACAATGCAGAGGATTTTTCAGATGACTGGTAAGCTGCAGCTGCTGTTCCTCAGCATGTCTTATTAGTTTTAGCAACCATATTGCTCTGCTCTTTTTCATTGTTTGTTTTTTCAGTTCATCAGCTGCTATCATTTGTTCTTTGCTGATAAACCGTCATTAGCATTGCTTTGTTTTTGTATGCTTATGTTGTTCTGCTTTGCATGATGTTAATGGTGTTCTTGTTAAATGTTAAGATTTCTTTTTTTTTATTGTTAATAATGATGATGGTCTTGTTTCCTTTTTTGAGTTTCTGCTGCTATGATAATGTTAATGTTTGGTTGATATCATAATGTTTGATGGAGCAGATGGTAATTCTGATGTGGTGTTTATCAAGGACAAGATGAAGTCCTGTTTGATGACTCACATGTATGAACATTCATATCTGTAAGATTTTGCTGATTGTTAAAAAAAAAGCCAGGGGTATTGCTTGGTGTTGTGGTTCCAGGAGAACCTGGTTAAGTCTTTTGGATTCCTGGGTTAACTGTTGGTAGCTGTGACTATTTCGTCCTATACCAGTGTGTTTTATTTCTTTTTATTTCTTTTGGGTAGGAAGGCCTCTGCTGCATTAGTTGATTCTCTTCAGTTTTAATAGAATTTAGCTTGTAGTTTGTTCTGAGTTAAACTTCTAGGCAATCATACATTAGTTTGGTGTTTTTCACAGTTTTGAATCTGATTCAGTTGTTGATATTTAATAATTAAATTCTTTATACTTTGCAAGTTACTGAACAGACCTTTTACTTTTAGCTAGTTTAACCTTTTATGTTATCTTGCTGTATGAATAATGTTATATTATTGTGGGACTGCAGTCATTTTCCTACCGTTCATTTGAATCCTTATATTGAACTAGGAAGGGAAATCTATTGGCACATCAGCCCCACCAAGAAATTTTTTCACCAGCTGCCACTGTTATTTACTATTGGATAGTCTTTTTATTTCCCCCAAATAGAATAGCACTTGTAAGGAAAATGCATTTGTAGGTTGAGCAGCACAAGTTAGTAAGGCAAGTTGCATCTAATATCGCCAAATCCCCTTGGCATATACCAAACAGCTCTTTTGGTGGAAGCAGCCAGTTGAAGTTCCATATCTGCACTCTTAAGGACTCTATCCTCCAAGGTGTCTCTGAGGGGGTTATCTGGACTACTTCCAGAATTTTTGAGAGAAGAGGATGGAATGATCTTCCCACAGTCCTGACCTTAACCCTGTTTAAAACTAGTAGCACACTGTCTGACTTACAACAAATGCTGGTTGAAGAATGGTAAGCCATTCCACAGCACCGTGTGACCAAGCTGATGACCAGCAGTAGGAGAAAGTGCTGGTCTGTTGTGGTTGTGTATAGCTCTCACATGCACTACTGAGGACCCTGTTTATTAAATTAATAGATTGCTGAGCTGAAAATATGTCTTGTTTCTTCAAAATTCAATTATCCACCGCAATAAATTTTACAAAAAAATAGAAGAGTCAATGGCAGAATAAGCTGTTTGGCATTAACAGAGAATTTGGCAAGTTTTTTTAAAAACCACAAGGCTGAAAAGATCATCCCTTGTGGGTAACATTATATTTTGTTTCCCTGCAGCATGACTTTTATTTTTTTTTCCTTACATTTGTCTCAACATAGCATCTCAAAATAGCCTTGATGTTTGTATTCTGAAAGCACCTCAGATCAGCCTGACTCATACAAGTCACCCTGAGACTTCAATTATTGTTCAGGTAGCCTGATGTCTTCCTGTTCATGACCTAATGTTTTGTCTGAGGCCCTGAGAATAGTAGGGGCAACGGTAATGATTGCAATCACTCAACTTAATGAGATCTTCACAGCAGTGAAACTGTCATTCATTTTGTGAGCACATTTTCTCTGACTCTGGCTGGTGGTCCTGGCAAACAGATTCAACAAGATCAGTCTTCTTGGAAGAGCTTGGAAATCAGTTGCACATGCTGGAGTGATCGTTTATTCTTTTTATCTGGCTTTGTGAAAGCTTTGGAGACATACATTCAGTAGATAAAGACGGATGACCAAAAACAAAACATAACAAATTGGTCTTACAGTGAAAATATAGATCTTCTTCGAATGTTTTGACCTAGTTTGTGTGGCCCACTTGCCTGCCTTTTCATTTTGTGCTCATATTCTGCCTGACCTCATATGATTTAGTGCACTGAAGGGTAACTCTAGTTTCTTCAAATAAAAGAGCAGAACAGGTGATTTTATCCACTCTGATTCTCTAGTCATGCCTGTTCTGTCTGGTGAAACAATCGGGCACTGAATGGATAAAACATATTACGTTGAAACAAATTTAACTTAAAAGTTAATTACAATCAACACATCCTTAAGACAGGGTATACAGTAGTAATAACAAGTAGAACATTGTTTACTGACAATAGAATTTATCACACTTAAACAATGATTTACATGAAAACGTGCTTTTTTACCTTAGCTTCATTTGTGCTGAATTCTTATTGTAATATGTAATATTGTAGTGTTGCGCAACATACATTTATAATAGTGATTCTTGATTTTGTTTAACTCCATATCACTCCTTCATTCTTCTTAAGTGAGTTCAAGTAAATACAGAATAAAAGAAAATTTTCAAAGACTCATACCTTTTGTGACGCAGTTAATCCTGGAATGCATTCTTTATATTTACTCCTATGCTCAATGGCTGAAATAAGATGTTTATGAGCCATGAACTGCTATAAGGTTGTAAGTTGTAGATTTCTGCAAAATTCAAGTCTGACTTTGACAAAGTTTGACACTACTTATGATTAATGACTCTGCAATGGCATAAAGGCAAGAGGAACAGATTTGACATCTTGTAATTGAAGCACTAACTGGTTGAGTACTTCAGAAATAGGCTAATTTCTCATGCATTGTTTGTATATTAATTGTAACTTCAATTGCTACTGTTATAGAAACCTCAGCAATAAAACGCACTTACAATAGTTTCAGACTTTTCATAAACATTTTCATTTGAACTAAGATAAAGGATAATGAAGTTAAAGACACATACATCAAAACATTATCTGGATAATACAGACATTAAAACTTAAAATTTCAAGATCTGTGAGTTATTTGGATAAATACTATTCCTTACAATATGGCCTTTGAGTGAAGTGTTTATTTGGGTAATCAGTCCCTCAATAAATGACTGTACAGTAATCACTGGTAATAATTGACTTCATTGATGGGAACACAACACCTGCGAGGACAATTTAATTTTAATGACAATGTTACATTTGGGACTGCTCGCTTTTTTTTTGCCAGACACTTTGTTGATCGTAAAATCTCACATGATGTTTTTTTAAACAACAAGAACTAGGAGGAAAAAAGGAGATGAGATAAATTAATTCCATCTGGTATTTAATCTGTCTCACTGTGTTTGCTGATTTCCTCATTGCAGTAAAAACAGTTACCATTTTCATTCTGTTAGAACACTGAGACTCTGATGCTATGGCCCAACACAGTGGAAGTTTGCTTTGTAAATGAGCACAAACCCGTTAGATTTGACTTTTCACATACATTTAACTGCTTTCACCAAATCCCTTCAAAAAGCCTATGCTGTACTATTACATTTAGTCAGACCACCCTCTAATCCTATTGCAATGACATCTTGAATCTTCAAAATAAGACTGTTTTCTATGACCACTGAAGTGTTATGCTTAAAAATTGTTCTCTGGATGTCTCGTATGATTACTTTTATTTTACTAATTAAGAAATGTGATGTTAGTTAACTTAGTGTCAAATGAAAACCTTTTGTATTGTAAGTCTTTTAAATAAATAGAATGACTGCATAATTAAAACTCTGAATGCAAAGCAGCTCCAACAAAGATAAACCATTTTAGCTTCAATGATATTTAGTTTACATTCTAAGTCTCTCTCTTGTTTAAAGAATGTGACAGAACAATAGATTTCATTTTTCCTATTGGTTTCTTTAACATAGCATGTCTTGCATGTTTCCCTAGCCCACTTTGATAGGATGGGGACTGCCAACCAAGTAAATATATTATAATTAAAATATTATATTTTATATTAATTTAAATCTGAGAAATACAGAATCTCCTTGGTTCTTTAAAGTTGTGAAAAGAACATTCCATGTTAAGGGCAAGAATTCATTATTAAAACTTAATTTTAAAATTATCTGAGATGGAGCATGATACTGAACACTTACATACACTAAAACAGTTCAGTCTAGCTCATCATATTACAACATTAAAGATTTCTTTCATGACTTGTCATAATAATAGTTACTGGGACGTATCTTGCTTACCTAAGAGTATCATAACCCTAAGAGCACAGAAGATAAAAAAGCATATATTGGCTTTGCCATGTAAGAATGTAAAAACTTCCTTTACTGGTTACAAGCATGCTGAATAATGTGTTAGGATGCTAATTTAATGGGGGGAACTAGGGTTGAAATACAAAATGTCTAACTAGACCTAACGCCAAAGTCATAAAGATGCTCATCATTTTAGTTTGCAAATAAACTTTATTTATTTATTTCATTAAATTCAATTCAGTTTATTTATATAGCGTCAATTCACAACAAATGTCGTCTTGAGGAACTTGGGGAAATCATTTCATTTCAATCATACTTACATTCTAATTGATCCTAGTTATCAAACAGTACTCCCCCAACCCCCCCCAAAAAAATCACATTTACAAAACTATTTAAAGCCTTTACCAGACACTTTGTTGATCCACCTTTGCCAGCAATTACAGCGTCAAATCTTTTAGAATATGATGCCACCAGCTTAGCACACCTATCTTTACGCAGTTTCACCCATTCTTCTTTGCGGTACTTCTCAAGCTCCATCAGACTGGACGGGAGACATCTGTGTACACCCATTTTCAGATCTCTCCAAAGATGTTAAGTCAGATTCAAGTCTGGACTCTGACTTGGCCACTCCAGGACATTCACAGATTGGTTGTGAAGACACTCCTTTGAGGTCTTGGCCATGTGCTTTGGGTTGTTGTCCTGCTAAATAATGAACTGTCGCCCCAGTCTGAGGTCAAGAGTGCTCTAAAGCAGGTTTTCATCCAGGATGTGTCTGTACATTGCTGCATTCATCTTTCCCTCTATCCCGACTAGTCTGTCAGTTCCTATTGAAACTAAACATTCCTATAGCACAATACTGCCACCACCATACCTCACTATAGAGATGGTATTGGCCTGGTGATGTGCTGTACCCGATTTTCCTCCAAACATGTCGTCTGGCATTCACACCAAAGAGTTCAACATTTGTCTCATCAGAGCAGAGAATTTAGTTTCTCATGGTTTGAGAGTCCTTCAGGTGCATTTTGGGATACTCCAGATGGGCTACCATATGCCTTGAATTAAGGAGTGACTACAGACAATTCCTTTGATTTCATTCTTGGTATTTTTGAGCTTCATCAACAAAGTATTAAGCAAAGGCTGTAAATACTTATGTAAATGTGATTTATTTGGTTTTTCTTGGTTTTTCAATGTCCAGATTGTCATAATGGGGTATTTCTGTGTAGAATTTCAGGGAAAGAGATTATTTTAATAGAATTTGGAATAACGCTGTAACATAAAATGTGGAAAAAGTGAAACGCTGTGTATACTTAGCAGAGGCACTGTATGGTAAGCTAGAATAAATAATTATATGAAGTTGTACCTCAAAACAGGAGTTATTAGAGTGAAGATTTTTTTTTTTTTAAAGTCTTCCAAAAATTCCACAATAAAGTTTAAAAAAGGTTTGAATGTGCCTCATAAAAGAATAATGTTATGAAGACATGCCTCATGAACGGTGAGAATACCCTGTTAGATAATTATGAAGAGTTGTTTAATTCAAAAGTAAATAAATAAATAAATAAATAAATATTGTTATTAATACATCATTAATAAATATTTCATCAAATAAATAAATATCCCCATGAAATAAAACAAAATTAATATCCAAAAAATAAATTTTTACCCTATTTGTTTATTTTTTATTTATTTCAAGATTTATTTCATTTATTTATTTCACAATTTATTTATTTATTTCAGGATTTATATATCTATTTCAAGAGTTATTTATTTATTTCATGATTTATTTATTTCAAGATTTATTTATTTAATTGTTTATTCATTTCATAATGGTGTTTTATTTTGTGACACTTTTATTTTGTAAAGCTACTTTATGTATTTCATGGACTTTTATTTTTTAACTCCATTTTTTATTTCATGTTATAATATTTAAATGAGGGGGCGGAGTTTTTTCTGTGAAGTGGGGCTGCCACTGGTCAGAATGACGTGAGCAGAGTGACCCCGAACTTCAGCACATCTGCATGAGGGTCGAGCGTGCGAGCTGTAAGGGCTTGAACTGACGTCCCAGAACAATGAAAGAGATGGAATATGTTTGGAGTACTAAGGGAACTTGTCTCCGTTTAATCAAAAGCTCTTCATAACCCGCTCAAATCAACACAACCCAGTTGAGGCAATGACTACCCCAGAAGAACCATGCGTTTCAAAAGAAGAGCACATGAGTATAGCTTAACTCCCCCACTTAAAAGGGAAAGCAAGGAATGTTGTGCAGGGAACACAAATTTTGTCAGGGATAACTACCTTGGCATGACACCGGTACGTCAGTTCAGGCCCTTATAGCTGGCAGCCTCACAAGTTCCACCCTCATGATGAGATGCACTGAAGATCGCTGTCTCTCAGCTTGCTGCATTCTGACCAGAGCCGCTCCACAGAGAAAACTCCACCCCCTCATTTGAAGATAAGAACATGAAATAAAAAAAGCCTGAAATAAAAACGGAGCTAAAAAAAAAAAATAAAGTCCATGAAATACATAAAGTAGCTTGACGAAATAAAAGTGTCACAAAATAAAACACCATTATGAAATGAATAAACCAGTAAATAAATAAATAAATCTTGAAATAAATAAAAAATAAACATATAAGGTAAAGATTTCTCCTTTAAATATTTATTTTGTTGTATTTCATGGGTACATTGATTTATTTCATGCAATATTTATGAATAATGTATTAATAACAGTATTTATTTATTTATTTAATTTTGAATGAAACGGCTCTCCATAGATAAAGTTTGGATGAAAGGTATAATATATAGTGCATGGTCTTAGACCTGTGCAAAAGCAACAGAGGCCTCAATGGGGTGGGGTCTAAGAGGAGAGTGGGAGAGACAGCAGAGAAAGCAGATAATATGAGGTCTCTATTCCCAATAATTTGAGGAATTTCGTTATTTCCTCAGAAAATATTTGTCCAGAGTTTTTGGACATGCATGTCAGGGGAATGGGGTCAGAAGGGCTTGATGCTGAGATGATTGAGGCAGCAATGAATGAAAGGAGCATTTCTACTTTGAGGTCAACATGTATCTAATCATTTCTGTTTCATTAGCATACATGTGCCTGTTACATGCAAGGAACCATTTATGGCAACAGAGATCTAAAGTTAAGCCCTCAGGGAGATCCAATATGTTTAGCCCCAGGAGAATTCTAAATGAGGGAGGAATGGACAAAAAGATAACATACGTAAAGAAAATTAAGCCTCTACAATAAGACTTCACTTCAGGGCAGTTCCAGGTAGGGGATACATAAAGCAGCCCATACTATCATCTTAAGGCTTTCCTACCTAAACATATTAAATGTGGGGCTATAACGTCATTCATTTGACTCTACATAAAATTCAAATGAGCCCATAAATTAGCCTTGTGTACATATGGTTAGGGCAGCATGGAAGCTGAGGTGAGCTGGCATTGCAATGACAGTCCAACAGCCAAGAACACTTCTGAAATTAGAGAGGCCCTTGGCTCCCCTGTCATCAAGTTGGTCAACAACACAGCCTTTAAACCCATCATTCATCTCTGGCTTTATTACTATACTTGCACTTTCTTATTTAACCTTCCAGCACAGTCCTCTGGGAACTCTTTGCTTTGCAAGGACATCATGTCTGCTGTTGTTGGACTCCTCAAAAGCCCAATTTAGAGAAACACACAAGAAACAATTTAAAATTTTCATATATTCTAATGCTCAGAGTCAAAATTAACATGTAGTACTGGTGAACTCTCACAGCTTTGGTGGAAATGTAAGAACCTCTTCATCACTGACCTCTCTGACCTCTGAACCACTATGGCTTTACCATTGCAATATCGGCTAAATTCCCTAATGTGTCATATTTTTAAGGGACCACCAACCATATCTGGCAACATATTATCCTGCCATGGCCAGATGTAACTCCCCTGCATTCCAAAATTCCCTTAAGTCCCCTAATGCAGAATTGTTACTTCAGACTTAGACCAATCCACATAAGAGCACAGATAAAACTTTTACTGCAGGTGTTTTCACTATATTTTCTTGGGGAAGAGTGAAATCCTGCTGTTTATGGCAAAGTACTTCATTATGTTTTATGGGAAACAGGGTTAAGGTTTAGATGACCAACAGTTAAAAAAAAAAGAAGAAGAAAGCTAGTCATGGGTCCTCAAGATGAGCTTTCTACCAGAATGCAGCAGAGAGAAGGACTGAAAGAAAGACAGAAGATGACCCATACATTATTCTGCCACAGTGAAAGATATCGACCAATGATGGGCACAGAGTGAAAGAGGCAGATGGAAAAAAACCACAGATTATTAACCCAAAACAGCTCCAAGACAGATTTCCATTTTCCAAAACCCTACTAAGGCTGTAATAGAGCTAATATCTATACTCAATTAATCTCTCTTTCTGTTCTTTGTGAATTGTTTTAAGTATTTTCATTTTAAGTTGCAAAAATATCAGAGAATTTGTGTATGTGTTTTTGACCTCTCTGGACAAATAATGAGCAAATTACAGAAATTCATTCATATGAATATGCAATCATATTTACACTGAAAAAACTGCACCCAGTGTTATACTGGAGTTTCAAATTCCACTCTGACAGATTGCAGTAATGCCCTGGTTTGTTTTAGTCTGAATACTGGTAAAGTTGTAAAAAAATAATGTTGAAAATTCTTTGCATTTAAGAAAATTCTAAAACTGTTTGGATTGCTTTTAACACCAAATGACACATAAAAAACAAAGCATGGGATGTCAATGTTTGCAAAAACAATGTAAAATATTTTCATCCAACAGATGTGGATAATGAAAAGTGTGTGGTGTTTATCTCATAGGGACACTCTATGGACAGAATACACTCTGTTCCCCCTTGCGAGATGGTCAGTTGTGGTGATCAAAGGTTCAGACTTTGATCATCACAACTGACTGTCTAGCTTCAACTTAAAGCTCACATTAATATAATCAAAACCTCAATAAGCCTATCTTAAACCTAGAAAAACCTCTGTTCCTGTTTATAAGATGTGTCCACAATGTGGTATTCTGTCAAACACAGATTATGCATGAGGAGTTTCACACGAAAACGGTAGAAAAAGAAACGTTAGGCCTCTCAGCCATTGTTCTCCTGCATGTGCAGTAAATTGATCAACCAGAATTCCATAATTAAAGAGGAATGTCAAACTGTTTGTAGTGCAGCTCTTTCCAGACATTCCATAATCAAAGCAAAATAAGCAGCCACTTGGGAAGATTATATCTATTTCTTGAGATGAAGAATCTTGTGACGTTTTTCTCTGCTTCTTTGTTGCCAGAATCTGTCCTTTTTACAAACCAGTATGTTTAATTCATAAAAGGGAATTTAAACATTAAAAATGCAAGCATGTTGCCACTGGCTCATTTCTTAACTAAACAGTCAATGGCTACTTGATAAACAGTCAATGGCTACTTGATAAATGAGCTTCTACTGAGGACTAAGTTACTGAAGAATTCATTAAGATACATTTTTCTGTTGTGAATATATATAATTTTCAGGTTATTTGTTGTAAATTTAACACAAATGGTAAGATGTAAAACCAAATGCACTTCAGTCTCAACTTTAGATAAAATACTTGTCCTAATGATTCATTTTATCAGGTAGAAACATAGAGAAAAAAAACACATGCTTAAATACTTTTTTTGTCTTTCACATGTTCTTACATGACAGGATAAATATTGGTAACTTTGTTTCTTTTTCTGAAATACCCATGACAGTGTGCTGTGCTTTCCGCAAAAATGTCTTACTTTGGTGTGCTGACTTTCAGTGTACCAAGAAACAAACAATCAAGCTATTGGAGGTCTGGCTAAAACCTTATTACAGAAAATTCCAGTGAAAATTCCCTAACAGGCTTTTAATCATCATCTAGAGACCACAATAAATTTACCACAAAAACCAAAAAATTTGCCTTGATTTTGTGTACCATCTGTTCACCCTTTGTATAATTAAAAAACAATCTTTTTCTGTCTATGAATGCAACCCTAATAACCTGGAAAATATGCAATATTTGTTCAATTACATACAAGAAATGCTGGTATCTGTGTTTTTCTCTGAAAATTCATTGTTACCAAGATTCAGGGAACAATAACTCCCTATCCTTGACATGTGGGAAAGTGTATGAGAAATAATCCCCTTTGCTACAAGAAACAGGCATGCTAGCCTTCATTTTTGACTTCTAATGGACCTACACTCTGTTTAAATTATCACTTCCTCCAAGTCAGCTCCAATCGCCAACCAAGCCAGCTTAATTAAGACCACTGGGTATAAAAAACACAGAAGGAAAAAAGAAGGGAAGGTTGTTGAAAACTGGACAGAGAAATGAACAGTCTGGCCTCCACATTTGCTACCAGGAAAGTCATCTTTTTGCATTTGTTTTGTCCTGCTTGAGTGGGGAACAGTGATTGAACAAGGCCAAGGCTAGATTAGACTGGCTACCCCAGAGGATTTTCCTGGCCACACAGGCTGGGAGTTGGGTTACTCTAAGCGTCAGCCCAAATAGTAAGGAAACAGTGAAGCCAGAAAAAAGCTTTTCCTAAGGGATTCATGTACGAAAAGAATTGCTGTTTGATTTAGGAAAGTTATTAGAGGCTTTAGTGTGTACTTTGTGTAATGTCAGTAAAAATATTCATCAAATGAAGCACACAATGTTGTGATTAGTTGAAGCTTTTCAGTGGATTAAAGTCATGTGTTTATGAAAAAACAGATAAAAAAGGACAAATATGGTAAAAACATTAAAACAACTGAAAAGAAGGATCTTACTTGTGTGGAGAGGAGCTGTCGATGCATGTCTTGGTCACATCCGTCACATTGGGATTGCAACAATCGCCGTTATCATAAAAGTAAGTGTCGCAGTTACATTCAGTGTCACATACTCCATTTCCCAGTTTGTGATTAGGACAGTTGCTTGGATGCCCAAACATACAATCACCTGCATCAAACCCTGTCAGTGGATGGTTACATTCAGGGTCACATTCATCATTACCAATTTTCCCAATATCACAGTTGGCAAGAATCAAGCGGTCACGTAGGGAGGAGCTAGTCACATTATGAATACTGAGTTTCCAGGATATATTGTAGGGACTGAAGGCATCATTAAGCTTCTGGTGTTGCAAGATAATTTGGTTGTCTGATACTGTTGGTCTCTTCTTTGCATTGTCCCAAATATTTACAACACGATACTGTACTCTCTTTGGCTTACGGAAGGTCCAAAGCTGGTTGTAGTTTTTAATGACGTCAACATTGTCACACACAGTTTGGCCACAAGTTGGAGGTTCTAGAGTTGTGTCCAATAATCCTTCAGTATTTCCCATGCTATCACTACCTAGATATCCTTGTTGTCCAGGGCCTCCTTTATCTGGCTGAGGAAAACTGCCATCTTTCACTGTCAACCACTTGCGGCCTGGGTGCTCAAAGTTTTCGCGTATGACTAAGTGAGGTAGATCTCCGGGGTGTTCATGTCCCTGCATATCCCTAATAATATCCCTCTGCCCACGGGCCTGCCTCCATAAAACTACATTTTCAACTGCCCCCCTGTAATTGTGATTCAGTGCATTACCCCCAATCATTAGCACTTTGCACTTTTTGGTCAAATGACTGAAGACATCGCCCGACTGCTCTCGGCTAACACCAACTTGGGCTCCGCTGACAAACAGCTTCATGTACACACCATCATATGTGATCGCCACATGTGCCCATTGGTTAGGTACATAACGAACATTAGAGTGGATGGAGGTCACTTTGTGAGCACGGTCAGTCTTGAGGGAGAAGAAGAACCGAGGATCACGGTTTCCATGTTCACTAACAGCCTGGATCCCAAGCAGCCAACCTCTGTCACTGGAGGCATAGAAGCATTTGTCATACAGGCCTGGAAAGAGAAGGAAAGAAAAGATAAATAAATATGTATTTGTCTTAATTCTGGGGTTTTGGTGAAAATCTAAAATAGCATTGATTGATTTATCTGGAAAATATATAATTGTTGAACTGATTCCAAGGTGTTTTTCTAGAGAAAAAACAAACATTTTGGTAAGACCCGAAAGAAGGGCTTAGCCATGATTGGTTCTTTTGATATCTAAAACTATGATATCCTGGAAATTAGGTGGAAGTGTATGTTTAACTAAGGGAGACCCCATGGAAATGTCCCCTGTATATGTTTATGTTTATGTTAACATTGAGTACATTGAAAGTTGTACATGTTACGTCTCTTGCCAGTGGGGATTGCCAGAAACAGCTAGTTTTCTGCTAAAGCCTTGTTGTTGCAGAGGCACCGAAACACTTTTTTCCTGTTTCACTTGGACCCTGCCTGTCAGCTTCAGGAAGGTAATGTGTTTTTACTTCTTAGGGGACCTCTGAATGCTTACTGTTTGTTTGTTAGCTTAGGGCCTACTGAAATGCCTTTAAAGGTTCTTTTCACAGAGTAGAAATGGTATGTTCACAGGTGATAGAGCTGGGCTCTGCACTTGAGGTACTTCATGGGCTTTCAAGTAATTATTCCTACCCACAAAGAGACACTCAATCTTTGACCCACACACCCAGTTCCAAGAGCTATGAAGTGTTCTTAACAGTTACCATTGAGATCAGCACTTGAGATTTCTGTAAATACCTTTCATACTTACCTATCATACCTTTATATTAGAGTAAAGCTGATGATCAAAAAGATGATTACATCTTTTTTGAGCACATCCCCACCTGGATGCCTTTGTTCCTTATTGATTATAATTGTTTTCTAAGTCAGTGGTTGCTAAGCTTTGATAAACAAGCACCACCTCCACACTTGCTATGTTATTTCACAAAAATGTTATGTTGTAGTATAGAAGTGGAAAAAAAGTTTGCTTTTGGAAACAGAGTGGTCCCAAGAAGTCAAAATCCACAGTGGGAAAGTTGGAAGTTTCTCACAAACCCCATTCCCCAAATCCAAAACATCTCCCGTGTAGAAATGTAATGGTACTTTTAGTATTTAACATGGAATCTACACACAACTGGATGTGCACTTTAGTCTATTTTTCCTCTGTGCCATTGATGTTTGCATTTGGCTTGACATCATTTCAGGAGAGGAATTAAGTTCACTGCACACACTTGTAGCTTACTGCTGTTGAAAAGCTCTGACATAAAAGTTTTAATTTGGTCCACCTTTTCTTCTCCATCATCAATGTATCTGTATGAGAAAGAAATAACATACTTTAGTGATAGCTGGAAGCACTGAGAGTTTGCCTTGCAGATACCTAATACCAACATTTCTCCTGAGCACCACTAAACCCATTCCAAGAGCCACCAGTGGTGCTTGTACCGCAGTTTGAGACTAATGGTGTTAACAGGCTGGCTGTTGGTGCAGAGACATCTACCTCTTTGACCTGTTTCTAATTAAATACACAAAGCGGTATACATTTCTTGACTCGGTATTTATTTAATACACAAATCTTCAAAACATTAGGGTTGAGTTCACCATCAAGGTCAGTCCTCAGGTGGATATGTTCAGGCTGGAAGGGAAAACCTTCCATCTGTCACCTTGTGTACTCAGAGCTAAAAGGTGTGCTAAAGTTCTCATAGGGTTCCTTGAGTAAACAGCTGTCATAATTATACCGTGCTCAATTAATCCAGCGCACTACACTTCTCCAGACATTACACTGTGGGCACTACGCCTCACACAAACACACACACACATATCTTCAGGAACAAATATACATGAGTAGATAAGTTAAAGCACAACTTTGTGTTCCCCAACTGACATACATATGGATTTGCATGCACACAAGCAAAGTTCTAGTAGTCAGGTTTAAAAGCAGCATGTTCCTTGTATTGTTTTTTTTCTTCCCATAACGACACACAACATAAAGATGACAGAGTCAAAAAGCACACATGCACACACAAAGAAAAATGTCACAAGGACTTGATAAAAACCAGAGAGGAAGGGAACAATGAATACTCGTTTACTTTTCAAATGTCCTGGCTCTGAAAGGTCAGAAAGAGTCTTTTTCATCTTTATACTAAAGTGACCAGAGCAATTTGAAGAGCAAAGAGTAGAAAATTCCAATGATATCATAAGAAGGTCAAAACAAAGATTGTAATTAGTAATCATTCATTAAAACACTTAATTAATTTCAACTGTGTTTAAAAGGAAATTACTATAACTCTTGAATAAAAGAATATGTATACTGAAAAAAAACACTGTTTAGCACCTCATGAATGCCTGTAAGGAAGCTTAAATTCCAACACAGTGAAAATTCTAGCTGAGGCAAAACTACATCCACAAACGCTTTGACATATCTAGTCACAGTTTTGTTAATCATAATCTCAAGTTTATTTATCTCCCTCCTAGTATCAGAATTACATTCATAAAAGATCACCTTGACACTGTTTTTGAGAACTGATGAGGGCAAAAAAAAAGCAGGCTAGGATACTATTTCAATGTTTTTGTTTGCATCACACTGGGTGAAAGCACCAAGATATGTCTCTTATCACAGCAATTATCTGCTAACGTCTGCATATAATTGCTTCCAGCAGGTCATGGAAGACTGCCACCGTTTCTTTTGTGATTCAGTTTTCCTCTTCTTTGATGCGGGATAGCCCAGGATGACCCGGATGCAAAGGCTAATAGGACACAACAGAGTTTGCATAACACTCTGATACAGAAATTGATGTCCCAATTGTTGGTCAATCTGTGTTGTGTGAATTCATTTGTGTGTGAATAGTCTCCTACAGGTAACTTTTGTTCTTTATGCAAATATTTGGGAAATGACAAAAATTAACACAAATTAACAGACAATCACTGAAACCTTCCACAAGGAAGGTAAGCCAAAAAGGGCGTTGTGGTTGGCTGTTTACAGAGTGCACTGCCTAAGCATAATAATGGAAAGCTAAGTGGAAGGAAAAAGCAGAATAGAAAAAAGTTGCACAAAGAATAGACATACGTGCAGCCTTAAAATTATGACAAGCAAAGTCCATCCAAGTCTTTGGGATAGATTCACAAGGCTTGCTGGTGAAGTCAGTACTTCAACAGATACCATCTACTGGCATATCCAGGACAAGGGCTACAAGTGTAGCATTTCTTGTGTGCAGCTACTCCCTAACTACAGTCAGTGCCAGAAGCATCTCACCTGAGCTAAGAAGAAAAAAATCTGGACTGTTGCTCAGTTGTCAAAGGTCCTCATTTCAGATTAAAGTAAATGTTACATTTCATTTGGAAATAATGGTGCCAGAGTATGGAGGAAGAGAGGAGACACCTGTGTGCAGTTTCCACATTCAGTATCAGTCACAACCTGGGCTTCCTTAACACCTCGGTATAGCCACAGGCTGTTCGCCTCCATGCTGCGCCACATTGATACAGTAAGTCATGCAGACAGAGCCCCAAGTAAGCATATACTGTACCATACATGAATATACTTTTGTCTAACAGTTCTGTTTTAAAAAGGTATTGGTTTTATGTAATATTCAAATTTTCTGATGAACAGAAGTTTTCAATAGCACTAAGCCATAATCATCAAAGTTAACAGAAACAAAGTTTAAAGTAATCTGTGTGCCAGGCCATGCTGGATACATGGCCTCAGTCCTCAGACAGCACTGGATGGGAAATCATCACCATAATCAATATAGCCCTACTGGGATGGAAGCATCTTTGAAAATCCCTGTCACTCTGCATCATCATCAGATAATGTAACATGAAACCATACTTCTTAAAGAGAAAGCCACATCTCTGCTCTGAGCAGAAAAATCCCCAAGTTCTCTGGATGTAACCTCATATCAAATGGACAAACATTTAGAACATGTTCTAAGTTCAGATTAGTTCACTTGAGAGCATGCTTTTGGCTAAGTTTAACAAACCAAAGATCAGTATCTGTATTGGTAACATGGTACATCAAGATGACTTCCACATGTGTGAATGTACCACTAAGTCTAAGAAACTTTGTGGTTTCTCAAATACAGAGAAAACTCAATCAATCATTGATTGATTGATTTGCAAATAAGATATGGCTCCTTTTGAAAACGCATGTCGCAATAACAAACTGCTGAGTTTAAAATTCTAATTTCTTTATAGATTTTTAACATAATTAAGCTAATTAGTGAACACACTAAGAACCCAATTCCCTAATATACTTCATCATGGACAGTCCACCAAAAGATACACTAAAGCTATCAAAACAGAATTCAAACTTTTTAAATTCACAAATGGACATTCCTTTAACCAAGACAGTTTGACTAACTCAGGTTCGTGCTATAGTACTTGGAATGTTGTCTTATAGTGGCTATTGTAATAAATAAATTTTCCCCTTGCATGAAGCAAGGAAAACCCACCACTCTCTTAAAAGCACTTCAGTGCTTATAAGATGTTCGCGAAACATGAACAAGCTGGTGGTATCATATATTAAGTCAACTTTATTCAGTTTGTGTTTTTATCACAGATGCAGCTCTGAATTTGAATTTGAACCAATTTCCAAGGAAATTTTCAAAAACATCTACAACTTTAGTTATGTTGGAAACAACAAACTTAAGTCCACAACTTCTTACTCTAAAAATGGGCTGAACAAAATAATTTATTGTTTGAAATTTCAACACCAGCAGTGATCTGTAGTGATTAGAAACGCTCAAAAGTGAGAGGTTCAAATTGATAAACCTAACAATAAACGTTGAAGATGTTCTGTTCAGGGAATTAGATAATCTTTTTTCCAAGATTAAGTTCTAGACTGCTCAACAGTTCCTAAAAAAGTTAAGGTAAAAGCTTCTCTTAACAGCAGGATCTGCACATTTCTACTAAACACATAAGCTGTAATATATTGTCTGATTCATTTCTTAAACTTTTATGTCTGTTGTGTGGAAGTACGATGATATTTTATATAACAGTTTCAGGAATAAAGGGGCAAATAACTCAATGGGTGTCATTCAACAAAAACTAAGGCAAAATGTGGAAGCTGCGTGTGAAGAACCGAACAAACCCCTCACTGCATCAGTTAGCACGGTAAGGAGAAGCCAGGCGATGCTAATCAAATCCACTGGATTAACTGATTATCAGCTATTGGGAAAACTTCTATACAAGCAGAACAATAAATACATGACTTGGTCTGAGATGTTTTGCTTTTCATCCAAGCCTGTTCATGCTGTTCATGTAAACGTGTGTTTTAACGGAATGCAATGTGATCAACCGACACAAACAAAGAGAAATTGTGAAATGGAATGAAAATTATACATGGTTTCCATTTTTTTCCACCAACAAACAAAAAACAGAAAATGTGTGTTTGTATTCAGCCCTCTTAACTCTGATATCACTGAAGAAAATTATGTGCAACCAACTACCTTCATAAGTTTCCTCAGTTTTAAAAAATGGAATGAATATGGCACAACTGTTACCAAGACATGGCAATCTATCAGAGGAGGAAGAACAGTAATTAGAGAAGCAAACACGAGGACCACAGTAACTCAGGAGGGGCTGCAGAGATCCACAACTAGCATGGCAGAGTCTGTTGACAGGCAATTATCAGTAGTAAACTCCACAAGCCTGGCTGCAAAAAGAAGAGCAGCGAGAAGAAAGCCCTCGATGAAAAAAAAAAAAAAAGCCATAAGACGTACTGTTTGCAGTTTTCCACAGGCCATGTAAGGGACATAGCAAAGACGTGAAAGAAGGAGCTCTAGTCAGAGAAACTTCAATTTTTTGTGTTGCATGTAAAACACTGCATGTGGTGGACAACTAACACTGCAAATCACCCTGTATATATTTTTCCCACTGCCATGATCATGCCACCGGCACCATGCTGTAGGGAGGTTTCTTTTTAGTAAGGACAGGGAAGCTGATTAGAGTAGATGGGAAGATGGATGGATGAAGAAATCCTGTTAGAGGCTGCAAAAAAAATTAAAACTGGGTCAACTTTCCAACAGAGCTGCAAATAGGTTTATTACATCAAACCATATGTTAGAATCCCAAAGTCAAAGTCTAGACGTAAATCTGACTAAGAATGTATGGAAAGACATGAAAACTGATGTTCACAAATGCTCTATATTCAATTGACAGAGCATGAGTTATTTTGCTGAAGAAGAATGGGCCAATGGTAAAGTTGGTGAGACATACGACATAAGACTTTGCAGCTGGAAATGCAGCAAAAGGTGGTTCTATAAAAGTATTGTCTCAGAAGGGCTGAGTACAAATGTATGCCATACTTTTCAGCCTGCTCTATCTTTGGATAAAAATGTTGAAAACCATGTATCATGTTCCTTTCACTCCACCTGTATCCACCAACTCATGTTGTTCTTTTACTTACCAAAAAAAAAAAAAAAAATCATTGAAGCTTGTGTTTAAAAGGAAAAATAATTCAAAGATTCAAGGAGGCATGAGTACTCTGAAAAGCACTGTACTTGTTGTAAATGTATTTTATTTTTTCTTAATTATTAAAAATTAAGACCATGTGCTTCCTTTTAATAGTAAGAGCATATACTGCATTCAGAGCTGGTAAACATCACTAACATCTAAAGCGTATAGGAAAACCAAGCTAGAGAAAACTTCAATTGAACTTGAAAACTTAACTGGTAAAATGACTGATATCGTTGAGGGTTGATGAAGCATTTCAAAACCAGTTAAGTCAGCATGCATTTCTAAAGCTGAAAACAAGTTTTGCACAGGTCAGAGAAACATCACCATAAGTATTCATGTAACAAATGGATTCTGGAAGAGGAAAAAAAAAAAAAAGGAGTAAATAGATATTGTTGTGGTCAAAAAAAAAAAAAAAAAAAAAAAAAAAAAAAAAACCAGCAGCCACAAACAACACCGTACTGGGATCAAAACAAGGGGATGGAGCATTTTTAGAGGCAGTCGGATTTTTGTGGGCTGAATTAGATTTAAAAGATTAGTCTCCGCTGAATTTGTTTGATCTTCATATTTGATGCCTTTTGAGTCGCATTTCTGCTGCACTGATGGACGTAAGTCTTAGAAATGCAGGCATAAGATTATACATAAATACTAATCTCTAGTCGGGAGGAGCCAGAACAAGATGAGGGGGCTGTGCACAACAACAACAACACCTGCACATAATAATGCGATTTCATACCTTATTTGCAAAGATGGTCTATTTGAGTTAGAATTGTGTCAGGAATGTTTTTTGGACAACCACTTGGAGGTTAGAGCTTGTGTTTCTCTTGCATTATATTCCATAAACTCAGAAGATGTTCCTGATATTGTGCCCATCCAGTGAAAAATCTAAGTGTCACCCAGGTCTCGGTAGAGCCCCACTTTGACTCCCTCAGCTTCAGTTTGAGACACGCCAGAGATCATTTTGCCTTTCAAAAGTTTGCCAACTGACTAACATTATGTAGAAGTGTTCTGTATGTCAGACAGACACACATAAGTCAGTATTTATGTGATCAGAGCCAAAGGGTGTTCTGAGGGCTGAGGGTCTGACTGACAGGAGGGAAAAGATGGGGGGTTGGGTGGGGAGTCAAGTAATTTTTTTTTTTTTTTTTTTTTTACATTGTTTGGTAGCGTCTCAATGCAGACTGGTTTACAGAAGGGCAAGGAGGACTGAGTTCAATTTAGTTCACTTCAGTTCACAGGCAGACATCTGCACAAGTACTCCTGCAAGCAATGACTTGTGTTTGCAACGCTCCCTATCGGCAAGGAATGGTAAAAATAGAAATATTTATGTCAGTGAAAAAAGATACTGTAATGCACAAAACGCGCTATTGGTCAGAAACAAATGATGTAGTATTAACGCTTTTGTGGGGCTCCTTTACGCATGGCTGCAGGCAGCAGTGCGCACAGACAGCAAGCTTTCCCCCTGACGGCAGGGATCCGTCTGCTGAAGTGACAGTGCGCCTACATCAGTCTTTATGGCTAAATAATAATGCATCACCTCCGTCTGATTGAGTCCTAAATTAGAAGCGACTGTTTCGCACAGTTGTCGGCGTTACAAGGAGCACTTGTAAAGCCTTCGGAATAGAAGCGCACCTACACGTCCGCACATGAGGGGAAACCCGACATCTTGCAGTCAGTCTCCCGTCTCGTAACTCCGGTAGCCAATCCAGAGGTGTAGATTTGGTGATGGGGGTGGAAGGTGGAATGCCGGTAGGGAGGACACTCGGGCTTGTGGCGTGAGCTGCGAGCTTTGAGCGCCTCCACATATCCCGACGACGAATCTCTCCCGTTTTGTGCCGAACGTGACGTGCTCGCGCACAAAGTTTTGACCATTACATCATAGCTTTAAAATAGCCAAGTCGGCTCAGAGAAATTACATTTTACGCACAGTGACATCAGCTGCCGGTCAAAGATGCAGTAGCCTATAACTGATGCCCTTATTTCTCCATAGGCTTTATGATTTCTTATGCGATAAATCGTGGTTATACAGATGAGCAAGAGTCCAAAATACATTTGTGTTTAATGGAATTTTTTTTTTTTTTTTTTTTTATCAAACCAATGTTCTCTGTAGAAGGTGGCAAACTTTAATGTAAAAAAAAAAAAAAAAAGTCTCCGGTGCGTTACCTAAAATATCCGCTACACTTTTCAGAGCATTACATCATTGTCTAGTCTGATAAATGAACACATTTTAAACTCTGCGTGTTGCTTTGTTTGGCAAACAGCACAAGCCATGATACATTAATCCATTTCAAGCTCTCACAATGGAGTTGGAATGATGATAAAATATATATCTATATATATATATATATATATATAGATATATATAAATTCTACCTGCGATTACTGTGGGCGATCGCTGACCTCCCTCCGGCTTGATCCACATCTCCAGAGTGAAGTTGCCTCTGGGTATCTCCACGCCGGGCTTCAGACGCAGCTGATCTCCCCGGCCGGTAAAATAAACAGCCTTCCCCAGTTCCGAAGAGTCTTCCTCCATGTGAGAGGAGCGCCGGCGCTGGCGGAGCACCCGCCGCTCCAGCCCGGGTAAAGACCGCTTGCCCCGGGGCAGACGTGTGGCACAAGCCCCTGGGATGGTGGCTCTCGCCTCCCTAATGCGCACCAGCTCCCTCTTGGATCTCCCTTTTCTCCGGACCGTCCCGCACTCTGATCCAAAACACAGGATGAGAATCACCAGGCAAGACACCCAGGGTGATGTCCAAAGTTTCATTTTTCGGTCAAAAACAAACAAAAAAATCTAAATAAGAGGGAAGGGAAAAATAAAATAAACAAGTAAAAAACTGCAAAAATATAAATGTCCAAAATGTTCTTCTGTTTACGATCCTCCCGAGTTTTTCCTTCTCTCTTTTTACAGCGGCAGATTGTCAAACCGTATAAACTGTCTAAATAAACCCATAAAGCTATGCTGTTTTTCCCTCTTTATATTGCTAAGCCACGACCCCCTCTCTTAAGCAAAACTACTCTGGAGACATTCAGGGGACACAGGAATATTTCATTCATGTATGTGTTCCACGGTTTCTTTTCAGTGGGTCCCATTTAGCCAAGGGGATGACTAATAACTAATCAATCAAGAGGGGGGTCTGGCCGATGCCCCCCTCAATCCCTTTGGAAGGTAGGAGTTACTCGTAGAAATCCACAGTTGTCCGCCAACCTCTTGTCACACCTTTTTGTTGTTTCCTTATCTTACTCGTAAAACAGCATAAGAAATGGCACACAGCCTATTATATTCCAAGTGACAGCAACCCGACCTCTCATATTTATTACAGAGAAAAAGGAGCTAAATGGAGATTAAAAACGAAATAATAATAATAAAAAAAAGAACTTCCCTTTTAGTCTGTGTGGCAGTACAAAAGTTGAAATGCACTATGATATATCTGTTAAGGCGCAGGAGAGGCAGAGGGACAGAGACTAACCATCGCGGTCCTCACTGACTGCCTGAAGCAGATAGCCTACACTTGGAGGAGTCGGAGCCCGTCGTCCGCATCCAGCTACTCTCAAAACTCAGTTAAAGAACAAGTCATGTTTCAAATGTTCCGGGGTTTTCTCTCTCTCTGTGTGTGTGTATGTGTCTGTGTGTGTGCGCGCGCGCTGTGTGTGTGAGAGCGCGTGTTTTCATAGTGGGAAGTCACACAGGTAGCCAACTCTCACTGACGGCAGTTCCTCGCGCGGTACACAGTGATACGATGATGTTTAGAGTTTGGGAAGCGTATATGTATCCCTCTAGCGGCTACAGTTTAAACAATCCTACACCTACACTTGCACACGTCGCACAACAGGAGATCATTACCAAGCAGTATAAGGGGCATACAGGAATTATTCCTTTTTAAACCTGATTATATTTGTAGAAAGGTTTTGTAGCGTGTCATTAGTCACAACCTACATAGAATAGGCTTATTTATCACTCAGAACTAACAATTATTAAAATGGCTGGTCTTGTTTAGAGAGAGGTTTGCTATACTTGAGATTTTACCAAAAGGAAAAAAAAGTACAAAATCGTGATCTAAATGAAAAAAGCTATTCTTAATCAAAATATAAATGTTCTCATTAGAAACTGAGGGCAACTTCTTTGGGTTAAAATTTTATTAAGTGATTCATTGACTAGTTCTGTTGATAGTTTTAAGTTGGCAAAAGACTGTGCTCCTTAAACTCCACTTCTGAAGTCATCTTTGCCTTTTAATCAAACATATGTAGACAAGTAACAAAAGTTCAGTAATATAGATGGAAAGTTCCAGGGTAGTTTGTCCCTTCACCAATTGATACCCCTATTTTATTTTATTTTTAATTTAGTTTTAGTGCCATAATTAAGACTGTTGCGCACCAAGCAGTGGTTACTTACTTGTCGCAGGAGGCTATATCCATTCCGAAACCAGCAACTGATCAGATAAATGATAACCGGCACTGTTAGCTTTGGAAAGCCTGGTGAGTAGCTTGCCTAGACTGGTCACTCCACGGGATTTCCTCCTTCCTGTGCTGTCCATTAGCAAGGATAAGCTAGCTTTACCCCTAGATATGCTGACGTTCGCCTTGGATAGGCTAGCGTTAGCATTGGATAGGCTGGCAACTTGAATGCCTAGGAAGGTCACCTTCGACTACTTCTTTCTTTAAAGAAATTTTTAGCAAGAAAAATGGTTTGCATGTTACGGAAGTGTATTGCTGTCACGGAAGAAAATACATTTTCCAACACTCACGTTATAACGTGATAATTATGTTGTACAAACGCGATAATATATTGTACAAGCATAAGTATATGGTACAAACATGATGGCTATATTGTATAAACGTGATATTATATTGTATAAATGTCATAATTATATTGTACAAACATGATAAGTCTATTGTATAAATGTAATAAGTATGTTATATAAACGTGATAATTATATTGTATAAACGTGATAATTTCTTCCAAACGGTGACGGTACTATACTTTTTAAGGCTGCGCTGACGAGACTCAGCTGTAGGAAGAAGTTGGCATACCAGTTTAATTTGGGAAGCATGTGGTGAGAAATTAATGGTTAATAAAAATATGGATAACCCTTTGGGAGATAGGCACCAGCCCCCCTTGCGACAATGCAAGGATAAGCGTACTAGATAATTGATGGATGGGTGGATAGATGGCCCTTTGTTGCTATTCCTACGGAAACCACGTGGTAGGACATTAGGTCCAGGATTTACATAAAAGGGTCATATCAGCCGCCTCTTTTGCCTTTGTTCCACAACACAGGGGTCAATAAATTTTAACAAATGTCTTATTGTACTCTGAGTCACAACATATCCATGTTGAACACATCTAAGGGGGTGAAACTGATGCCTCCCATAACTCTCCAGCTGGTCAATAGGAAGGCTGCCACATCTTGAGGATCAGACTGATTTTTCCTTCTGTGCAGTCCCATTCTGTTTAGGATCCTTCTCAAAGTGCGCATACTAAATGATTTCATCCACAATGCACAGCAGAATCAGTATCTCTCCATGTCTTAGACCAAGCATGAAGTAAAACTTGACCAACTCCTGTTAGCCATTGTACTAGCCTTTATCATGCACGCACTAAAAGCATAATACCACCTTCTGGATGTAATCAACACGTTTATACAATATACTTATCACCTTTGTACAAAATACGTATCAAATTTGTACAATTTAATTATCATGTTTGTACAACACATTTATCACATTTGTACTATATATTATCATGTTTGTACAATATAATTATCACGTTATAACGTGATAGTGTTGGAAAATTTATTTTCCTCCGTGACCGCAATACACTTCTGTAGCATGCAATATCTGTAAGCGACATATATTAGATACTCATACTGTTCAAACTACAGATTTACAAAGAACAAACAACAACAAAAATGAACATAATACTGCATATATATCTGTAGATAGATAGATAGATAGATAGATAGATAGATAGATAGATAGATAGATAGATAGATAGATAGACAGACAGACAGACAGATAGACATACACACACACCTTAATATTTGGGGCAGTAAATTAAGATAAAAAGGAGGTCAACTTAAAATAATTTTTAGACTTCACAAAGAATAAAGACTCATAAAACTGATTTAACTCATTCTTACAGTGTATGAAATTTGGGATAGTTTCAAGGAAGTGACATTTATGTATGTAATGTTTGGCTAATAAGATGTTTTGTATGCTATAGTCAATATGGTTGTCATTAATAAAAACACCAAATTTATTTATATCCATTAAATGGATCTGTGAAGTTGAATAAAGAGCAATGTTAGTGCATTCACTAATCAAATAAAGCAGGGGTCGGCAACCCTGGGCACTCGTGCCACAGGTGGCATTCAGAGGGTTAACTGATGACATGGCATGCAGTGCCACGAGTGTATATCCTGCGCCAGTTTGCACAGACATCAGTTGCACCGCTACCTACTGACAGTATCTTAGCTAACAGCCCCACTTACCATGTTCAGCTTGTAAAAGGCTAAAAATCACTTAGCCTACCTTGTAAAATATAGCATCAAAGCCGTGAAAAAGATAATTCCCGATCTTTTATGGTGATGTAGACGGAAGACTGGGGTTTTGTGCTGCAGAAAGATCGTGCTGTATGTGCCCTTTGCCTGGACAGTGTTGTTAGCCAGATCTCCAGTATTAAACGGCATTTTGAGAGAAAACATCAAAAAACCTTCAAGGATGAAGGTGAGAATGTTAAATCCATTATATGTGCCGTGTCAAGATATGAGAAGTAAGTACTCCAAAACTTTTACAGCTGCTAAACATCATGGGACTGAAGCAAGTTTTTGCATTGCACACTGTATTGCTAAACATGGAAAGCTGTTTACAGACAGGGAATTCATTAAGGAGGCTTTTCTCTGTAGCTCAGAGGCCTTATTTAATGGGCTTCCAAACAAAGATACAATTAAAGCAAGGATACAATGCATATATGTATCAGCCAGAACTGTGGAACGACTCATCCAGGAAATGGGTGACAATGTCAGAGTTCAAAAAACAGTTAGACTGAAAAAACCCTGGGTGTTTAGTGTAGCTTTGGATGAAAGTGTTGATGTCAATGACGTACAGTGTTTGGCTGTTGTAGTAAGATACTGCTATGTGGTACAAGAACTGTTGTGCTTAACCTCAGTGCCTGAAAAAACACGAGGTGAGGATATTGCCAATGTTTTTAAGGAGGGTTTTGAGGGGCGATGCATTGACATCACAAAGATTTTTGCTATGACAACTGATGTTGCACCAGCTATGATTGGGAAACACAGGGGAGCTATTACTTTAATTGAGGAACAAATCTGCCATCCCATCATGAAACTGCACTGCATAATATACCAAGAAAATCTCTGTGCCAAGATGTCAAATTCAGATCTTATTGATGCCATGACCATAGTGGCAAAAAACTATGAACTTCATTGTGAAGCAATCTGCTGTGACTCACCGTCAGTTCCAGTCCCTGTTCAAGGAGACGGATAGCTCATCCACTGTACTGTTAGATGGCGTAGCTGTGGAAAGGTTCTGGAGCGATTTGTGGATTGTTTTTATGAAAACATTCCTGGCAGAAAAGGGGCAAAGCCATCCCAAACTCGAAGATGAGAAGTGGGTTGTAAAACTTTTGCTTCTCAGAGATATAACTGCACACCTCAACAAGCTTAATCTCAAACTGCAGGGAGCAGGACAGACTGTTTAGACATGTGCGACACATGGGAAGCTTTCATTCATTAGCTGGCGTTTTTTTAAAGTGATGTTGAAACTTCCACGTTCTGCCACTTCAAACGCCTTAGGGAGTTGTCCGCTCAGTGCACCATCAGCGCCACAGAAATACAGAAATACACGGATACATCCGAAGACTAGACAGAATTCACAACATGTTTTCGGGACTTTCAGATGTATGGACCAATGTCTTCTTTTCTGATCAAACTAGAAAGATTTAACAACCAGTTGGATTTGTCTTTCTTTAACTGACTGGATACAGAGGACATGGAAATGCAGCTGATTGAACTGAAAAGCTTGACTCTGTGGGGGACCAAGTTTGCAGAGCTATGACAGCACCTGGAATCCACAGCTGTTTGTGTGCTTCTTAAAGTTACCAAGCGTGATCCTCAGATGACAGAACTTGCAAATACAAAGCAGGGGCAGGGATCTCATTAACATGTATATCCCTGTATTAACAAACATATATTGGCCCAGTCAATTAATTCTAATCATTGTTGTGAAGAGACCATAAAATTTGTATTTTCTGTTGGATAATTCCTTTGCTGTTATGGTGTTCTCGTTGTGGATAAAAAGTCTGTTTTGAAAATAGCTGATCTGCACTTTGCCTTTAAAGTTGATGAATATAGTGTGTAATTGTTGATATGCAGTATTATTATATGTATTATTAATCCAACAGTTAATATGGGACATTGACTTCTGAAGAAATTTTAGATGGTACTCATCATCTGAAAGGTTGCATACCCTGAAAAAACGTTTCACAAATCACAAACTAGATTTTAATTATTCTGTTTTTAGTGTAGAATAATCTAATCCATGCTTGAAGAGTCTGAGCATTGAAGTTTTTAAACTAGAGCTAATTAAAGATACTCGAGGTGGTGAAAAATTAGGTGGAATCGCCCTTTGGCCATTTGACAACTGGAAGCCAACTTCAGCTCTGTATAATACAGTATATAATTTTGTACCCACTTGTTGCCATTTCAACACTTCCTACTCCTATTTCACAACAGTAGTTGAACCTTTTTGTATCAATGCACTTAACCCAGTCAGTTTTGTTTTATTTTTCATTGTAAAGTATTTTGATAAATTATTTATAAAATTGCTGGAATCTCATAGATAATTGAAATTATATGTTATTTTCTGAAGACAGCCTATTTCCTTACTGTACAATATTTTTATTCTTTATTCTGTTTTCACGTATTTTATATTCTATCAGTGTGAGTCTACACACTTTGATTGCCACATTGTCACTGTGCTGCCTTTGCACAGAAATTTGCCCATTCTGGGACAATAAAGGATATTTCTATTCTATTCCACTGAATGTGTGTTTGATCCCCTGTTTGGGCCAGTCAACTCATGAAATTTGACAGATGCCTTCTCAAAGCATTTCTGCTTGCATAGATCATTTATTGGAATAATGTGACCCATTTCCCTTCCAGTAGACTATAGCCACTTTCACAAAACAGTTCCATCATGAACCCACAAAGGTAAGCTCTTATCTGAGATGCTTTTGGTCGTTCACAAATCATGACTCAAGTGGGTTACATCCCACACACGTGAGCTTTCAACATTATGTTGGTATTGAAGAATCAAAAGAGGCATAAAGCAAAGCCCTTCAGGGTCATTGTAACACATGTGATGTTTAATGTCTTTTCTGGGTTTTTTTCTGTTTTCAAACTTAACTGATTGATTCAGCTAACTGTTAGCCTGGCCATTGCTTTCCTACACAATTACGCTCAATTCTAATCTCCCTTCACTGCTCCGTCTGGGCTTTCTCCCACTGAGCTGGATTTCTCAAGTAGAATCTCAACTGGGCCAAGCATGAACAGAAGGAGAACTTGTGAATGATAACGCAGGCAGTTTCTGGTAAAGCATATGTCATGGACAAATGTTAGTGATTAACACATGAACCAAATGGCTGAATTACCTTCTCTGTATACCACCGAGTCCTGCTAATTACCTGATTATTTGACTCAGATGTGTTGAAACAGAGATGCATCTAAAAGTTGCAGGACATCAACCATCAAAGACTGGAGTTGCAGACCTCTGATATAAACCATATGTGATCGCTACATTGGACCCTTAAGTCACAATGCTAGTTTACATGTTCACAAGTCAGTTGATACTGGGAGGCTGTGACTATCTTACCTGGAGAGTTTGGCATGCAACAGCAGCAAGTTGACATTAACCCCCCATACTACTTCTGTTCTTTCATAAAACATGGAGCATAAAGGTTCCCTTTCTCCCACCTTAAAACATTTTATGAAAGAGGCTATTATACACATCACATGTTAGAGATCTCTTCTATCACCTTAAAAAGTTAGAAACAAAACAATCAAAACAACAATAGTCCAAAATGGCAAAGAGATGAAGGAACCAACACCCAAGCCAGAGGAGTTCTTGTCACTTACTTGCATTTCACAACTGACTGAAAGCTTTCTTGACTGTCGGTACAAATCGGCATAAAGGACATCCGTACGTGTAGATCATAATCTCAATAAACAGGTAATTTTAATGTATGCACTATAAATTCATTTTAATCAAAAGAGTGCAGGGGTATAGCCTTAGCAGCAAATCCCCAACTTCCCTCTCACGAGCTATGACCTCCACTTCATCTAAACTCTCCTGCCATTCCAAGTATGTCCAGAGGCATCCTTCTAGAGTGTTTTATATCTCCAAGAAATTCATGTTATTTCTGAGATCACCAAAGCCAAAAAGGAGGTTCATGTCAACTTGCAGCTGTTTCAATTTAATATATATCCCAATAAAAGAAGTAACAAAGCCAGAGCAGGTCTCAACCCATTGTTACTTAAACTGATGTCTATTTTATGACTGGACTGTAGACTTCACGTCTTTGAAAAAAAGATGGCATGAATCAAAGCTAATTCTTAACATCATAATTTCAAGAATTTGGTTAATTTAAATTATACACAGTGAATTATCTTCACACTGTAAAGCTCACTGGAACAACAACCTCAGAGATCCCAAGAACTTCCTCTCTCCCACATTCTCTTCCACTCTATTTCAGTCCAACTGAGTTCCATTCAACTGCATTTTTTGCTCTGCAGTGTTGGTTCTGTTTATGAAAGCTCTCATCTGAGCAAGACTTGGTCGAGTGGAGAAAAAGGTTTATGTCTATAAAAGCTACAGTTGAAACCAGAAGGTTATATACACTGAATAAAAAGACATACACATTTTTTTTCTCACTGTCTGAAGTTAAATCAGACCAAACTTCTCCTGTTTTAGCATAGTTAGAATTACCAAAATTATTTCTATTTGCTAAATGCCAGAAAACTTTGCAAGAATTTTTTTGTTTGTTTTTTTTTTTTTTTTTTTTTTTTGTAACTGTCTTCAAAATCAAAAGTTTACATACATTTGGTCAGTATCAGGGATAGTTGTCTTTTAAACTGTATGACTTGGGTCAACCTTTAGGGTTTCCTTCCACAAGCTTCTCACAATAGTTTGCTAGAGTTCTGGTCCATTCCTCCAGACAGAACTAGTGGACCTGAGTGAGATTTGTAGGCTGTCTCACTTTCACATGCCTTTTCAGATATACCCACACCTTCTCCATAGAACTGAGATCAGTGCTTTGTGATGGCCATGCCAAAACATTGACTATGTTGTCCTTAAGCCACTTTGAAAGCACTTTGGCTATATGCTTAAGGTCATTGTCCATTTGGAAGACCAGTCTGCACCCAAGGTTTAACTTCCTGTCTGATGTCTTCAGATGTTGCTTCAATATTTTTTCATAATGTTCTTTCCTCATGATGCCATCTATTTTATGAAGTGCACCAGTTCCTCCTGCAGTGAAACAGCCCCACAACACAGTGAGGATGGTACAAGCATCCCCATTTTTCCTCCAAATATAACTCCAAACAGTTCCTCTGTAGTTTCATCAGACCACAGGACATGTCTCCAAAAATGAAGGTTGTTATCCCTGTAGCATTTGGAAACTGCAATCTGGCATTTTATGTTTCTTTTAAAGTAAAGGCTTCTTCCGTGCTGAAAGGTCTTTCAGCCCATGTCAGTACAAGACACATTTTACTGTTGATAATGACACTGTCTTACCAGCCTTAACCAGCATCTTCACAAGGTCTTTGGCTTTATTTCTGGGGTTGATCTGCACATTTTGGAACAAAATACATTCACCTCTGGGACACAGAACCTGTCTCCTTCCTGAGCAGTTTGATGGTTGGACATTCCTATCATGTCTGTATTTGCATATAACTGTTTGAACAGATGAATGCAGCACTGTCAAACATCTGGAAATTGTTCCCAAGGATGAACCAGACTGGTGTAGCTCCATAATTCTCTTCCTTATATCTTGGCTGATTTCTTTTGACTTTCCAATTGTGTCAACCAAGAAAGCAGTGTGTTCCAAGTGTAGCCTTAAAATACATTCACTGGTATGCCTCCAGTTAACGCAAATGTATCAGTTAACCTATCAGAGGATTGTGGAAGGAAACCCAAAAGGTTTGACCCTAGTCATACAGCTTAAAAGACAATTATCCCTGATACTCTCCAAATGTATGTAAACTTCTGAATTAGAAGTTCTTTCTAAGTTTTCACTCATTTAGCAAATATAAATAATTTTGGTATTGCTAACCAAAAATAAGAGTAGTTTGGTCTGATTTAACTTCAGACAGTGAGAAAAAAAAAAGTATTTTTATACGGTGCATGTAAACTTCTGGTTTCAAATGTAATAAGAGACTTGGTGAGCTCGATAGAGTCCAACAGTAAATGGGAAAAAGTCTGACTCATTACTGGTAAAACAAATCAGGCTCTCGTCTGTTTATGGAGGTAGCAAATGGCCCTTGGTAATTGGTCCAAAACCCCACAATCTCTCACAGAGCACCATTTTCAAGCAATCACAATCAATACATTTTACTTAGTTCACCAGATCTTTAAAGCTGCAGTATGTAACATTTATGAAAAATGTTTTTTTTACATGTTTAATAAAATTATCGTTATGTCGTGACTGTAAAATATAAGACAGATAATCTGTGAAAAAAAAAAAAAATCAAGCTTCTCTGCCATCTCCTAGTGCTCCCAGTACTAATTACAGAAATACACCTCTCAGTCAGAAACAACCCATCAGAGCCAGAAGGAGGGTCTTAGCGCTGTCAGTCACCCTCATGTACATGCTGCTCATACACTCCCCCTTGCTCTCTGCTACGCTACAGCTGGTCCACCACAACATAGCCTGCCACGAATGCTAAGGCTAGTTAGCATGTCCACCGATGATGGTGGATAAACAGTTTTCCTGGAATGGTAAGTTGTTTCTTCACCATTAGCACATTTAGTGGTGTGTACACTAGGGTGACTGACAGCACTAAGACCTTCCTCCTGGCCCTGATTGGTTGTTTTTGGGTCAGGAGCAGTGCATTTCCTTAGACGGCAATAGTAGCTCTGGGAGGAGGTGAAGGAGCTCGATCTTTTCATGGATTACCTGTCTCTTATCATACTGTCACGACACAGTGACAGTTTTAACAAATATGGAAAATACATTTTTGTAAAAGTTACATACTGTAGCTTTAAGTAAGATAAAAAAAATAATGAGCAAACTCAAGAAAATTACTAATACGACTAAAAATAACTAACCCAAAAACTTGCAAACAACATTTTTGTTAATTGGCAACTCCTCAGAGGAGTTTGTTTCATTATTAAATCCAAATCAATAAAACAACCCCACAGTGCATGATTTTTAAAAAAATATAATAACTAAGTGATGGTAGAACAAATTGTTTTATACATGACTTTGAATTTATTGGCCCTTCCAGTTCTTAATTTTGAAATAACTTGCAAGATTTTACATTGTACATTTACTATGTTTCATTCTTTCCTCATATCTATGTCTGCCAAAGGTTTCATGTTGAAAAATGTTGGGGATGTGTAAGTTTCAGGTTGACTCACTCAAAGAAACTGACGTTTACTGACTGTCACTTTTGACAGATGTGAATTTCAAAATCAAACACTCAGACAAGACTTTTAAGCCTTTGAGCTTGGTGCAAAACCTTTCAAAGGCCCCAGCAGCTAAATGAGAGCAAAACAAGTTTTTTTACACAGTGTTTCTTATTCTGAAAATTACTCTGATATACATAAAAAATAGATCTTTGGTTTCAGAATTGTTCAGACAACTGAAGTTTTCCTGTTTCTTGTCTATTTGCCCATTGTTTATAGTAAATGTATGTACAGACAGCCAAAAGCTGCCTTCTACCATCAAGAGAAGAAGGAACAAACATTAAATATTTACTTTCTTCCTCATATGGCTTTGTAACTTTTGAGCCACATATTTCTTTTTGTGTACCAGGTATTGGTGGATGGAGTGGCAGTGGGGCGGGGTGTGACATGCAGAGAGGAAGTTTGTTAGTTTAAAAAGTATTTGAAAGTTGCAACAAGAACACCTTCACATGTATCACAAAGGAAATGCAAAAGGATTTCAAAGATATAAAAAACATGTTATATAAAGTTGTATGGTAAAATTTCCTGTAAAACTGCTTCTATTTGAATTTTGACTCTTCTCTTTGGTCTATCAGAAATTTAGATTATAAAGTTTAATTCAACTTTATTGATGTCATTTTACAATATTAATGCTCAAAAAACACAATTATTTCACAAATTGTATTAAAACAAGTGCAGAGCCACAGAATCCAAGAAAACCACGATGAACAGGCAGGAAAGAAACAAATAATTTTAAACAGTTTAATAGTCAGAAATAAGATGTATCTTTTGCATGCTCTGATAATGGTTGTCTTCTGTTATGTATGGTCTCGCTAAACTTCTGTACAGTATGTCTATGGTGTGCCATTTGTAGAGCTACTCAGTCAAAAATTATGATTTGGGTTATTTAGCTTGACATAAGAGAAAAAAATGGGGTTTCATTTTTCAGTCAAATTTTCACATATTTTTTTAAGCTGAAATATTGTACATACAAGAAAAAAGAAAAGAAACGACGGTAAAGAGGTGATATGAAGTAATTCGAAAACAGGATTTTATAAAGAGGTTCCGAAGACCCAGCTCTTATTTTGGTTGTCCACTTCTGGTTATCTGCAAGTGAATTTGCATATTACCTAAACATTTACCTCTGAGCTAAATATTTAGCTTCAAACTAAATATTTAGTTTAATATTTGCTACCTATATTTTTAGTTTGGAGATAAACATTTAGTTAAATACTTAGCTTGCTAACTATGGACCCAGGCAAGCAACATCCCATTTTAACCCAATCACCTGTGATGGTTCTAATCCATACAACCCATATGCAATTTTGTAAATCACATGACAGATCTGAGTTAGTCCACAAAGTGGAAACCACCATCAAAGAAGCATCACGTTAAGATCAGTTGAGGCAAAAGCAATGGACAAACTCCTCGGATTATCCTTTTTGAAGGAAAAAAGCCCAAACTGTGTTTAAAATGTATGGTAAATGGCAATTAAATCTACTGATTCTTGTTAAAGTGCAATATATGAAAGTGTAATGAAAACATTATAAATGTTCCCTAAACAGAAAAAAAACAACACAAACTAAATCATGATTATGTTATGGATTAATCTATGTTTACTATATTAATGGTAAACTACATGTTTAGTATGAAATAAAGAGCTATATCTGTAAGTGACACTGTTAGGATTATCTGCATTAAAATCAGAATCCCCACCATACTTTTGGCTCCCCCCACCCACTCACTTTTGACCCAGTGGGGGATTATATCTATGATGTCTAAAAGGAACAGCTTGGTAAAGTGGGTAAATATATGAGTACATATATTTAATTGCAAATCTGCATACATGATAGTATCCCAAACATTTTCTGACATCGGTTTCAATTGTCTTATCAATGTTTAGCTTCTCAGTCCTGCCCCTGCAGTCTCTTGATCACTTGAGATAAACGCATTTGCAGTCCACTACTGTAATCCTGCTATGTCATCCAAGTGAGTGTGGAGAAGTGCAAGTTAAATGTGGGGGAGAAAAAAAAAAGCAGTCCTATAATCCATTAATGCATCCAGTTTAATCTGCACTGTGGCTGTTCTAGAAAGAAAACCTCAATACCTTGCTTGATTATCGTAGATGAGCTGTTGTTAAAATAAAACATAATGGAACTTCTTTGTAAAAAAACAAAAAAACAAAAAAAAAACTTGTAAATTAGTGTATGCATGGGAACTGTTAAACTTTTAGTGAAGAAAACCTTCAATTTCACGCAAAACTTTGTAAGGCAGTCACTATTTCTAAATATAATGTCGTTACAGAATATCCATTAAAGCACTTAAGAGTATTATCCCATTCTACCCACAAACAGATACCAGCCTGAGTTTTCCAGGCTTCCGTGAAAACTGGCACGCATGCAGTTTCCAGTAAAAAGAAAGCACTGGCTGAGATGGAGGTGTGGTTTGTACTTTAGCGGTGAATATTTCAACTGCTAAAAATGCATATATGTGCATGAATAGGGGTTAATCTTCTCTAATGCTTATGACAGCTGTCATTTATAGGTACTCTGCATGGAAGAGTGGCATTCAGCTGGACAGAGGCATAATAGAAACTGAAAAGAGAATCTGCTTTTCAGTTACAGTTTTTCAGACTTTTCTGAAATTATGTAACTTTAATCAGCTAATAAATCTATAAATAAACTTCACCTAAGTTTCCCAATGAGAGAGAATGTTTTGGGTTTTTTCTTTTTTTGTTTCCCTGCATGCTCTAAAAAAAAAGCTCAGTTTTTTTAAGTGTGGTTCTGTGGAGTCACCAGTGGCATCTAACTAGCAGGGTTGTCTCAGGGAAACTTATTTGTTCTCACTTTTTGGTTTACATGCAAAAAGTGGGGACTAGTATAAAACTAGCACAACACATCCCACTGAAAACACCATCCCCACAGTGAAATATGGTGGTGGCAGTATCATGCTGTGGGGAGGCTTTTCTTTATCGCTGATGAAAAGAAGTTGGTCATTGTTGATGGGGAGATTTATGAAACTATTCTCAATTTGCAAGTTTCTCCAATCTAAGCAATTCAAGGATGCTGAAAAAAATGGAAAGTTATGGTTGAAAATCCACTGAAAAGAAATCTAATGTACTGGTGGTTGAAAAAGGTACACTAAAACACAAAGGGCTGCTTGAAGAAAATGTTTAGGCTGGCATCTGCAAAAAAAAAATCCACTATGTTGCACTTCAGGGATAATCCAAATGGAGTGGAGAAAACCAAAACACATCTTAAACTAATGCTTGTCTTCTGATGCTTCACACAGAGGATTGACAATTCTGGCACTTGAAAGTGGTTGAACTTGTCTCTATAATTAAATATGCATTATCTTTATAAAAGTATAAAACTACTTCAATAATTAGCTTTTATGCATGCTTCCCCCATTTCAACATTAAGACACTCCAATTAAAACTAGCTAAAATATGCAAGTTTATTGCTTCATTTTCAAAATGCCAGCACTCTCTAGACAGAAAGAGTAAGTATACAAAGACATTGTAAAAGAGAAAATTTGGAAGTCCAAAGTATTTGACAAAATATGGATTGGCATGGAATAAAAAGGTATATTATTGCCTACATGTGTAAATATGCGTAGGCGATGTGGTTCACAAAACAAGTGAATCTTGCCCTTGGTTTAAATCTAGTGTTTTTATGGGGAAGAGCAACATGTGCAGGAGTGCAGAGTACGGCACAGTCAGCACACCATCGCTTACCACCAGTACTGCCCCTCCGTCTAGACTTTAGAGCACATCCATATGGAGATGGTTAGAAAGCTCATTAGACTGCCTACTTGAAATACAGTTGCAGTGACGCTTGTCCATAAAAATACACAGTAGACTGGTTTCTGCAGTGGTATTAAACAGGTTGAGGCATCAAGGCCCCAGGAATGACAACAGTTTTGGGGACCAATTGATGTCTGAAACTTTCCAGGAGAGGAGTAAGGACTTTAAATTATGTTTTGGAAGATCTCAGGAACTCCTTGCTTGAGCTTGTGCAATCCAACAGCAATGAGGAAGAGAAAAATGTTTACTAAGTTGAATGCGATATGGACAACTGGAAGAAAAATGGCTTGGTCCTATTTTTGCAGATGGGCAAAGACTTTGCTTGGGCAGTGTGACTACGTTCTCATCCAGTTCTCATTTTTTCCAAGTTAATTTGTACAAACTTAAGTTGTATGCATCTTTTTTCCAGCAAGAAATAGCCTAAATTCAAAATGTTTAGGACAAAACAAAAAGTAGATGTAATAAGTCTGATTAGGTCCATTGAAACATTGCCATAGGCAAAGTAAATGTTTGTTAGTGCAGACTGGAAAGTCGTTTTTCTATTGCTATGTATAGAATTATGTTCTTTAATCAAATGATAAAAGGAACAACTCAATAAAAGCTTTCTCCTCTGAGATTAATTTTTAATGCTTCTTATAAACAATCACAGTCATTATCAAAACTTTTTGTTGCTCCGCTGAATCTGTTTAAATGTAGGAGCAATAAAACTATATAAAACTTTACATAAGCCCAAACAACCAGACCTACACTAATCAGCTGACTAAAGAAAGGTCAACAACAAGCTTGAGAACCTATTGAAGCAATTTAGCATGTATAAGAAAAAGAATTGTAAATTAATGAAACAAAATATTGAACTCACGCCAGATGAACTTCGAATAAGCCAAAATAAACATGAATACTACATGATGTCCAGACTGAATCAATTTTTTTTTAAAAGTCTTTCTATTTGTTTTAAGTGGACTGTCGTTTTCACTGCCCAAAGAAGTATCTTTATTAGCGCTACCCTATACTCCAATGATTTTAAAGTATAAGACAGTGACTTTGTAGATATCAGGGCCACACAGTTTTATAACCTTTACAAATTTTTCCATCTCAGCCTAAGGTGGGGTTCAGTGAATATGTTATGAACAATAATTATTTTACTTTCACAAGAGCAAGGATTTTGTGGCAATGGTGGTCTTTATTCACAGCATTCAGACAAGAAATGGACTGAGAGAGGAAAAGGGGGAAGATATGCAGCGAAAGTCCCAAGGTTAGGAACTGAACCCTGAATGTCTACATTGAGGACTAATAGCCTCTGGATATTAGGCACCGGCTCCAATGCTATACTACATGCCACCACAGGTTTTCACTTTCAATTACTTTTGTATCAGATACTTTTGTATCAGATAGGGTCAACTTTTCAACTTTATTCGAACTTTATTGGTAACAGATAATTTAACAACAAAGTAAAGCCCTCAAAGTAAATACTATTAAACCTCTCTGTCTAATTCCAAAATAGTGGAGGTGTAAATGCTTAAAAAACAAAAAACAAACAAAAAAAAAAACGCTTTCACAACTTTTTGAGTTATTTGAAGAAAGCAGAAATCTGACTTGGGAGTAGCTTGTAAAAGCCCACTGAAAAAAAAAACTTAATTATTTCTTCAAATGATTGAGTAATATGTACTAAAAGGAATGTTAAAAAAAAAAATCAAACAAAACAAAATCTTAGCCTTCCAGATATAATCTACGTATAAATAACCAAGCCATAAATCTATTTCTAAAACCCACTCAAACTTTCACTCCTAAACTGCTAATGCAACAAAAATGATTACAGTTTTTTAAGTTTTCAGAGTGCAATTACACAACCCTGTTAACCATTTATGGAGTAGACATGTTCATTTTTTTCATATAAATAAACATAAATAATTTCAGGTCAGAAGAAGCATGTGGGTCAAAAGAAAAGATTATTTTAAAGCAATTCTGCCAGGCGTATTATTAATTTTGGACTTTTCTGTATAGGTTGCATGTTACTACTCTGGTGTGAGCACTAAATACTTGATTAGCACCATTGTTTTTAAAATGGTGTGTGTGGGGGTGGAAAGGAGGTTGTAGGTATGCGTGTATGCATGTGTTTTTATCAGTTTTATGGTTTTTGATCTGTATGTTGGCATGAGCTTGTGTCGAATAAAATATGTGCACTTTGTTTTCTAAAAAGCAAACTTCATGTACACACAGAAATGGACCGTTCCTTTGATTTCCTCAGAAGTTTCCCTCTTGCCATGGTTCGAGGTTGAAAAACCATGTCAAAACCAAAAAATAACATCTCCATGTACAGCTGCAGCCCTTACAAAACTATAACCAAAGACAAAAATGGCAAGAATGTCTAGAATGCAGCTGGTCAACAACATTTCCAAAACACAGCTCGCTTTGTGAAGAACATACCTTATTCGCCTTGCTTAGATCACAAGCAATCAGCATGCTTTGAAGAGTACATAAACAATGGCGGAGTGCTGCAGAAACTGTGATGTTGGGAAATGAAGTACAATGAGCCAAGTGCAATGTGTTTAGTATAACGTTAAAGTCAGTAAGCAGAAAAACACATGCTGCAGCATAAGACAACAACGCATAATGCAACATTGAGATGAGCAAACAATAGGCACGTGCTGATTTGGAGTCAACAATGCAAAACACTGCACCTTAATGTGTCTGGGCTGAACAATGTAAAAGCCGATTATGCAAATTGGGGTTATCGAGGGCATTGCAATCTAACAATGGCGCCAAGTTGATTGGACTGTGTTTGTGTGTGTGCATCTGTGTGTCTGCACAACCCATTCCCTTGGGTTTCTTTTTTCCCCCACAGATGCCCTTCCCCAAAACCTCTATCCCGTGGTCTTTTTACTGAGGCCTCATTATGGAGGCTGCTGCCAATTGGAAGGTCAAGGGTTATGGTAAAGGTTCACATTGATCAATACCCCCCAGTCTGATCAATCAACTTGCTTTTTAATTTCTACCAATAGGATACCAGCTTGCATCAAAACAATAGAGTGAGAGGAAAAAAGAATGTCAGAAAGAATTAGGATAGGGAGAACAAGTCTGCCTCGCTGAACCCATTCCAACAACTTCTTCTCCCCCAAACTTTGGAATGACATTGTTGACGACACTGATGACTGGCGTGCGTCATCATGATGCACCTGTAATGCCCTTGGGTTTTTCTGTGTTTGCTCTAGATTCCAGACACTGAGGGAAATTTGGATCTCTTGCTACACTGCAATTTGTTTCCCATGGCAATAACACACTCATACACTAGTTATCTTCAGCTTTTTTGACGTTAATGTTTGCAGGACACATTTATATTTAATCCTTATAGTATTTTTTTTTTTTACTTGATAAAATGACCAAAACAATTAAAGTACATAAATACATATGTGTGATTATATTTATAAATCCCCTCATTTTACATTTCCAAATTACAAGACACAAAAAGCCTTTCAGTACTGGCAGACCTTAGAAAATTCCAACGATCCATTAGCTTTAATTATCAAACAGGCTTAATAAAAGGGGTCATTTTTCAGTATCCTCGGAAATTATAATTGCTCAGTGTGTATTTTGCCAAGGAATTATTCTCCCTAAGGTATAATTCCAGCCACCAAGTAGTTACAAATCATGGAAATGAGATGACGGAATATAGAAGAGAAAGCCACTCAAAGCTAAATCATTAAAAATGTACTTTCTTTCCTCTGCTCCACAGCAACACTTAGTTCGCATGACATTAGCCTTCTGAGGGCCAAATATGAAGAGTGAGCTGTGCTAAGCTATTCAGTGATAAATATATGTCTTTTTAAATTAGCCTGAATCCTGTTAAGACTTTAGTGGCATCCAATCATACAACAAGATGAAAACAAAAAACATTGCAATATATATTCACAAAAGAAACAATAATATGTTCAATAGGCTTTGGCAATGAACCTTGAGCAGGACTCAAATTTTTTGCACTAGTGCACCTATCTTTTTTTCTTAGGTACCCCAGTTTTACAGTTCACTTAAAAAAAAAAAAAAAAATAAAAAACTAAAAAAAAAAAAAAAAAAAAAAAAAAAAAAATCACTGTCAAATCAAGGTAATATTGACATGTAAATGATTAATTAATCTATTAAATATGAAGTTGTTTATTTGAAGTGGGATTAATGAAAAAGTGTTTAAAGAGCTTCTATGAGCTGAAATGTAAATATCTCAAGATAAATGAAATAATATTTAAAAAAAAAAAAAAAAAAAAAAAAAAAAAAAAAACCCAAGAAGACATTTTAAGGACTAATCATCCTATGAACATCTCAATCTAAACATTCCATGGTGTTCAAGACATTTTTCTAATGAAAATCATTTCAGGCTTGAACATAGTGAAAGGAAGTTTTTCTTTTTCAGCAATAAACTACATCATAATGTCACCTCTACTGATTATTTGTTTGCTGTCATGTAATGTTTTATAGATGCATTGTGCTTTTTCAGTGTTTCAATACAAAACCTATTAGAACCAGTCGCAAATGCACTATTGCTGGTGATCGTTTTCCCTGACAGAATTGGTTTCCCTGCATCAGGAGCACACGGGCAGGTAGGTCATTCCCTACCTGCTTATTGATCAAAGACTTTAAATCCAGATCTGCCAGAAGTATGTATAATTTTGGGAGTAACTTTGTTCAGTTTTTATTTGACAAAAGTTTGTGTTTAATATGATTCACTCATGGGTCTATCTAGCTATAAAAATATTTTATAGTGGTGCCACCCCCCCCCAACAGCAGGACATCTTGACACGCAGGACATCTTGAAATGAACACCTACTTATTATGAACGACGCGTACTGAGCGTCAACATTTATATATCAAGTTTCCAGGTTAGTGATTGTCCTCTTATTAGCCAAACGTTCTTGGGTTGTTGGTTAAAACATCAGTACTTTTCTGTCATGGTTGGAGGCGCACAGCACGCGCTCCCGACGCAGGAGAAAAGATTAACAACCTCGGCACGACACTCTTTACAGTAAATACGGTGCATTATATTTTCTTTTTTATTGTATCTTAGTAAGACAGCGGCTTCACTTTCCTGGTCTAGCCGCTGTCTTCGAAACGTATACACTTCCCCCATGTAATTTCATTCCAGTGGTTCTGGCTCGGAGTCGTTGCTCGTTATCTGATACAGTTTCCGAACCACAGCTTGACATACCATGGGATATTGATAGCTCCGTCTCAGAGCATTGGTAATGAGTTTTCGGACAGTTCAGACCTTAACTTTCCTATGGTTTCTCTCATCAGCCGCGTTACCTCCACTCTGTTTACCTGACTAGCCTAGCCTGCTCACCTCTGACTGCAGGATATAGATGCAGATACGCAGCTGGACAGCTGGACCACAGCCAATCAGAGGGTGGGTTTCACTAATTTGCTTAGACTGCGATATGAACCTACTGTTCATCTGTTGTGAAACTTAGAAAAAACTTTCATTATATATTACAGTCAGAAATTCCTCTCGGGTTGCACCAGTGGGACCTGAGATTTTTTCCAGGTGCACTATCGAGAAATCCGATCGCACTTTAGAGCCCTGTTAAGCTGTGAAAAAGAATGAATTCATAAACAAAACAATACAATCAACGAAACTTAAGGGTATTTTATATTAACAAAAAAGTAGTGCATAAAAGTGAAGTCAAAGCAAAAGGATAAAAGAGACCACTGATAACAATGAATAAGTCCTCATCTCATGTAGGAGAACCTGTCAGCATGATAATTATTTATCTGTTGCACTCTATACATTTTGTATTTAAGAAAGCGTGTCCCTAAGCCTTTAGAAGTCCAGTTTGTGAAAAGCCTTGTGGGGATACAGTTTAGATGAAACCAAAAACAGACCTTGCAGAAAAGCTGTGAGAGGCTGCAAAAGACTTGGGAAAGGGCACAAGTTCACCTCCAGCAGGACAGTGGCATGATTTCTCTTTTGTCTTTGGCAAATGTGCCAAACAAACACTCTTCATCAATGGGCTCAGCATGAGCCTTTTCTCCCACTAGCGTGAGACGCGCATTTGTTTTGGTTAAATTTACCCAGAATACTCTGCGTTTTAGTTCACTTCATGCTTTTGGGGTGGTCCCTGGACCCCTTGCATTCACATAATTCAGACCGTACCGGAGTTCAACCGAACTGAGACCTAGGTTTTTAGGCAGATCAGAGTTTGCTTCTTTGGTCCGCATCAGAGTTCAGCTACGCACTCACACCTCCCCAAACTAACCGGACTTTCAAGGAAAACGGACTAGAGTGTGAATGCACCCTTGTTTACAAAAAAAGTGAAGACCAAAGGACCATTTTCCTTCCACTTTACAAACATATGCTACTTTGTGTTGGTGACATAAAATCCCAGTACACTAAAGTTTGTGGCTGAAATGTGACAGATGTGAAAAAGTTGTTTGAGTGTCAATACTTTTAAAAGGCACTGCTACAAACTTTCAAAATGTCCTGATTGATGGATTTACTAAACGGACAAACAGGACAACAAAAGCAGGGTGGGCCTTTTAAAAAAGGGAGCTAAGATGTGTTTGAATTAGATAACAGTAGAGGAATATCCAAATGAAAATCATGAAGCCTAAAATGAACAGTAAAGCCTCCGCGATCGAGCTACTGGGGTAATATAATAAAATGCAACTATTGCTGGATCAAAATGAGGGTTTTAAGTGTATCAATGCCCAAACAAATGGTAACAGCCTCGAAGATGCATAGCATAATTAGGAAACTGAAAGATAAACGGAGGTAGTTTCACTGGAACTGAGAGGGAAGGTTAAGAACTTGCTTTAGCTGCAACAGCATATAGTAGATGTTTTACTTAGTCGCCGTCAACACAGGCCTGGATACCACATGTAACAACATGTAACAACTTGTGTCGTTGACTTTACAGTAATCCCTCACACCGAGCATGCGTGTTGCGACAGTAGAGAGGAAAAACTCACCTTTAACAGGAGGAAACCTATCCATAGGAACAAACAAACAAAAAACAAACACATTTCTCAAAATAATTATTAAAACCTCCTCTTATTTCATTTAATTCTCATGAGCCAAACATTGCATATTGTATGTGCACATACAGTTAGGCTCATTATTATTCATACACCTGGTAGATTTACATTTGAAATACTTTTTTAACTTGAGGAACATGTTTCTTCTGTCTGGAACTAGTATTAGCAATTAGGAGTGGACCAGTCAGAGTCCTGACTTGAATACGATGGAGATTTCTTCAAGGGACCTAAAGGTAAGAGTTATGGCTAGGAGGCCTTGCAACCTCAAAGACATGGCTCTCATCACCAAAAGATGAATTATCAAATTTTCCAGTGGAAACATGCAAAAAAAAAAAAAAAAAAAAAAAAAAAAAAAAAAAAAAAAAAAAAAAGCATCTCAGCAATAATATGCAGCTCTTAATAACTACAGTACCAATGGAAGTTTTTCCATTGGCCACTGAGAAGGTTTTAAATAATTTTAGGCATGATTTTTTTTGTTAAAATGTATATAATGATTTGTACTGTTTTATATGATACCATGTGTATCATATATTATCTTTATTTTTGTTTGCTTTTTTGAAATTGAAAACAAACTTCTTGTTTGACTGAAAATAACTTTCAAACTCTGCCAGTACTCAAATGGGAATAATTTTGTGCCTAACTGCATATATAAGGATATTTAAAGTCAATTAATTAATTTCTATATGTAAAAAATATATATTGTTATATTATACTTTGTAATAATTTTATAGGTTTTAATAAAACAAATTGAACTGATTGTAGCATTGTGTAATCTGATTGCCCAATCCTGTAAGCGTCATCTGCTCCAACATATTGTATCATTTATGAAATAAAGCTGAAGTGCATTCGAAAGATCCATGAGAAGTCCCAAGGATCCACATTTTTGGTTTCCTGTGGGCAAAAAAAAAAAAAAAAAAAAGTGAGTCAAGTGTGTGATGTGAGTGCACATGTATACATGTGTGTGTGCAGGTGTGAGGAAGGGAGCGAAACAGACAGGTGAACAGACCGGTGTACTGGGTACCTCTGAGGTCAGGGTCTTCGTGGAGTGTTAGCTGTAATGACACCTGACAGCAACTAGGTGGATTTGCCCTGGCAGTTCTGTACATTCGTGTCACTACTGATAAAAGTCAGCACCCACTGAGCAGGAGAAACCTCCATCCCGGTGCCACAGGGTCCTCCATGCAGGACAAAAGAGAGGAAGATGGGAACACTTCCTTCCTTCTGTACATACCTGTCCCTCCGATGCTCACTGGGCAGAGAAGTTGCGACAGCTCTGATGCTCCTTGGTTGATCGGGAGTGGAGGTGCCAACTTTGAGAGTGCCACAGGTGGAAAGAAAGCTGGATGACACCAGGCAGTTTGAGCATGAGAAATGAAACCTGGATGCTGCTTCTTTAGTTTTCTAACAGCAGAGGGCAAAAATGAAGTATGTGAAAGTTTCCCTGCTCATTTTAAGAATTACATATATTCTAGTGGGAAAAGCAAAGAATCCAATGTCATGGTATGAGATTTTTTTTTTTTTTTTTTTTTTTTTTTTTTTTAATTTGTTGGACTTTTGCAAATCTTGCTCTTCATATTCTTTCTCATTAAAACAGTTCCGAGTCACGATAATACAACCTAAATTTTCAAACATTTTTCCAGATGCGAGGTTTTTATTTGTAGTTTTATACTGAATTGCCTTTGTGTTCTTTCTCTTGAATGACTTTAAGCCTGTACTGCCACCTAATGTTCACCAGCTGACTTCGAGAGGGAACCCCATTTACACTGCATACGTCTGTTGCTCTCGGTTACGCTTTATTGTTCTAATGCACTCAGTCAAAACTGATTTCAGAATGTGGTATTAATTGAAATACACACATTTTCTGAGCTCTGTATGTGTGAAAAGTGCTGTAGGAGTTTCCGTGAGAAAAAGCAGATATGAAATTTCTCTATAACCCTTAACAAGACGGAAGCAATTGTTCAATAGGTGGGTTATTTTCTCTCCATTTCTTTTTCTAAATAACAGAAAATAAGGACTGGCTCCTAAGCACTTAAGTAAAAACAAACTTAGCACATCACATCAGTAATAGCTTAAAGAAAAACGTCACCTTCAACAGTAGGGTGTGGAGGGAATGGGAGGTTAGAGCGGGTTACGTTTGGTGTGTGTGTGTGTGTGGTGGGTGAGGGGGCTGGTGGGGCTGTAGACAAAGAATGGGGAGGGGGGAGTGTGGACACATGTGCTGCAAATTAGGCTTTAAGCAAGCAGCCCCTTATTTCCTTATGTGTAGAGCAACAGAGGAGACATGAGTGCAGGTGTTTCTGCATGGCTGCACCTAGTGTACCTTGGGGACATACTGACCTGAGTGTGAAGGGAGGGACCACGACAGCAGCCTATGAAGAACACAGACAAACTTTTTTTTTTTTTTTGGCCCACTCCCTCCCTTTCCCCCCCATCCATAGCCCCCTGAGGAACCCTTGCACGCACTTCTAAGCACCTTTTGCGAATTCACTCCCTGTGGCCAGGCTTCAAATGTGGCTAGTATTTTGTGTAAAGCCTGTTTTCACTCGACATGTGTCTGAGTCCCGCCTATCTCAGAAACTGTTGAGGGCTTGATTTGTATCTGGAAGTGAAATTATACTTAAAAAAAAAGCAATGAACCTAACTCTACACGAATTAAATCTCAAATGTCATGAGGTTCTCTTATCCTGCTTTTACAGTGCCTTGCAAAGGTTTTCATATCTCATACACCTTTTCATGTTTTGCCACTTTACTACCACAAGATTTCGCCATTTGTTTTTTTCTTGTTTTTGTTTTCTTTTTGGTAATACGTTTGGATATTTAGGTCATAGCCATACACAAAGAAGGACATACTTGTGAAAAGAATAAAAAAAATTTTACGGTTATAGAAGGTTTACCACTTCATTTTTACAAATAAAAATAAAACAAATACTCCAAAATAAAATCCAACACTACTATAGGAAAAGTGATTGGTCTGCAGCTTTATATATATATATATATATATATATATATATATATATATATATATATATATATATATATATATATATATATATATAGACAGATAGATAGATATAAATATAAAATTGGATCCATATATTTATGTACACCAAATAAAAAGACACATTTTTTTTCTCACTGTCTGAAGTTAAATCAGACCAAACTTTTCTCATTTTAGGTCAGTTAGAATGACCAAAATTATCTCTATTTGATAAATGCCAGAAAACTTTGAGATAACTTTTTTTTTAGAGATTTATTTGTAACTGTCTGTAAATTCAAAAATTTACATACATTTGGAGAGTATCAGGGATAATTGTCTTTTAAACTGTATGACTTTGGTCAAACGTTTGGGTTTCCTTCCACAATCCTCTGATAGGTTAACTGATACATTTGCGTTAACTGGAGGCATACCAAGTGAATGTATTTTAAGGCTACACTTGGAACACACTGCTTTCTTGGTTGACACAACTGGAAAGTCAAAAGAAATCAGCCAAGATATCAGGAAGAGAATTGTAGAGCTGCACCAGTCTGGTTCATCCTTGGGAACAATTTCCAGATGCTTGAAGGTGCCGCATTCATCTGTTCAAACAATTATACACAAGTATAGACATGATGAGAATCTCCAACCATCAAACTGCTCAGGAAGGAGACAGGTTCTGAAATGTGCAGATTGAATAAAAGCCAAAGACCTTGTGAAGATGCTGCTGAAATTGATCAGACAGTATCATTATCCACAGTGAAGTGTGTTTTGTACTGACATGGGCTGAAAAGCCACTCAGTGAGGAAGAAGCTTACTTACTTACTTACTTTTACTTACTCTTTACTTCAAAAGAAACATAAAGAGCCAGATTGGAGTTTGCAAATACACACATTGACAAAGACCTTCACTTCTGGAGACATGTCCTGTGATCTGATGAAACAAAAATGAAACTGTTTGACCATAATGATAATTGCTACATTTGGAGGAAATAGGGGGATGTTTGTACCATGCTAACTGTGAAGTACGGGGGTGGCAGCATCATGCTGTGGTGCTGTTTTGCTGCAGGAAAAAGAGGTGCACTTGATAAAATAGATGGCATCATGAGGAAAGAACGTTATGTGGAAATATTGAAGCAACATCTAAAGACATCAGCCAGGAATTTAAAGCTCAGGCACAAATGGATCTTCCAAATGGACAACAACCCTCAGCATACAGCTAAAGTAGTTATAGAGTGGCTTAAGGACAACAAAGTAAATGCTTTGGCATGGCCATCACAAAGCCCCGATCTCGGTGCTATGGAGAAGTGGGTAGATCTGAAAAGGCATGTGAAAGTGAGGCGGCCAACAAATCTGACTCAGTTCCACTAGTTCCGTCTGGAGAAATGGACCAGAACTCTAGCAAAACTATTTTGGAAAGCTAGTGGAAGGAAACCCTAAAGGTTTGACCCAAATCATATGGTTTAAAAGACAATTATCCCTAATACTGACTAAATGTATGTAAATTTTTTTAATTAGGTATATATATATATAAAAAAGGTATATATATATATATATATATATATATATATATATATATATATATATATATATATATATATATATATATAAGGTGTGTATATATATATATATATATATATATATATATATATATATATATATATATATATATATATATATATATACCTCAGATTTGTATCTATTTAATTGAGAGTATTGTAGTGACCTCTAACCTTTGCATATTTTACACTGTACTTTAAACATGGTAGATACAAAACAAGTTAAAGCTTCTGGAGGACAGTGATATGCTACTACAATGACCTGAGGTGTCAGGGGGGCACCAGAAGCAGGAGGACTTTGTCTTAATTCATGCTTGACTGATAAACAAGCTTCCGCTCACTAGGTGGCAGTAGTGTACAACTTAATCAAGAACTTTAATATATTTCTTTCTTATGCAAAACATTTTCTACCATGAGGATTGACCAGTCACTCTTGGACCACTATACTAAACCATGTTGTGAGTCTGATATTTCTCAGTCACTTTGCATTGCATCTCTGCTTCCAGTCTGGGTTTTTATTTTGGTGACACACCCAAGATCACCATTGTCTCCTGTAAGGGACCGAGCCAGTTAGGCATGAGGATACAGTAGTTTTCAAAGAAAATGGGTTTTATTCCCCAAAACAACAAATTGCAACAATTATTACAGGGCCCTTAAAAGAGTTCAAATAAAGAAACTAAACTCAAGGCAAAATCATGACTTAACATAAAACTTCAAGCAAACTGTTCAAACAAAATAAATTGACCTGCCACACAACAAACAAAGGGGACTTAAATACTGGCTGATCAGACCACACTGACACACTTGGGAGAAGGGAAGGGGAACATCTACTCACAAATACAACAAAAAAAGTAACTAAACACAGTTAGCTTAAGAATGAACTTAAATGACTAATAACTAAATAAAGTTAACAAAATAAGCAAATCAAAAAGCAAAAAAAAAAAAAAAAAAAAAAAAAAAATTATGCAAAAATTAGAATAATAACAATAAAAAAAAAAAAACTCCATGGTCCTCCCCCATGATGGAGCTCCACATGGTATCACCCAGTCAGTCAGTCTGGTATGTGCAAGGCAGACTCCATTGTTTGAACCCATTCAAGGAACTCTCCCACAGCACCAGTAAAATAAGAAAGCACAAGAACTATTAGGTGATTGACAGAATTAAATATACAAAAGTTAACTAAATGTGTGTGATACAATTAGAACTAATCTATTTTAATATTGTCAAACAAATGAAAATAAACAAAACTTATGTGTTTGTGCTGCGGTGGTTGTGATATGCATATAGAAACTTAAAGTAAAAAAAGTGTTGGTGCATGGGGTTACCGACTGTGTGGCCATCATAGCCCACATTTAGCCGTCTTCAAAAACTTCCTGGATTCACCCCTGCTCAGCAGTCTTAAGGAGGCATTTAATATAAACATTAATATTCAAGCATTAATACTTTTACATGCTTTGAAGATGATGTGCTAAATTAAAACTCACTTAAGGGTTAAACACAGCGGGTCTGATGCACATTAATCACTATTAATTCAAACTCTTGTTAGTTCCACAATGGAAAAATGTCTCCATAGCTTAAGTCAATGAACTTGGTACTCTGCGCGTCACCATGGCGTGCACATCATTGAGTGTGTTAATGTCATTAGGACTGGTTTGCTTTTCCTGTTAGTGGCACCAGAACCTGCTACACAGAGCTCTGAGATATGTTCACCCGTATTTTATTATGTGCGTTGCAGCGGTGGTGTTTTGTGCTTCGCCACAATCTGCTCAGTTTGGATGCAGAGTAAAGTGTGCCATGATATGAATTCCTCCAGCCGATAGAAATATTGAGAGCTGTTGAGGAAAGCTGTAATATGGAAACAGGTTTTAATTACTAAAGTATTCAGCTCTCTGTCACCTAAAGTCCCTGCTGAAAGACTGAAAAACTACTGCAGACTTTGGTCACAACTTGTTGGACATGTGCGACATCATCACAATACGTCACAGACAGTTTTTTTCATTGCAAATGTGACATATTTGTCACACTGTACAGCCCTGTGGGATTTTGGGTTGTGTGGGCCGCTTCTCCTCCACTCTCACAGATTCTCCACCAGAGGGTGCCTAGGAGCTGCAGTTCCTTGGAGGGTGGTCTGACAGGTGCGCATTGGATGCACCTGCAAATCATCAAGGCTCATTAGGCTGAGGATAAACGGAACCAGTTGCCAGTGTTGCCGACCTCTCCTGACTCATCTGTCTTATGTACTCTGTGTTGTGTTGTGCGTGCGTGCTAGCCAAAGACTCAGCCGACAAGGACCACCAAAATGTTGCAGCTGACAGAGCAGATTTATTCTGTTTAAAACAAGAATATTTTTAGCACAGCAGTTTTAAGCATCCAGGCTTGCATATGCACACCTTCAATGAGAATGAAAACAAATTACAGAATCACATTGGGATGGTAAAACTTGATGGATGACACCAACATGGGAAATGAAGCTGAACAACACCCAATAAAGTGCTGTGCCACACATTTTCAAAAAACCCCTAGCTAAACAGAGTTGAATTAAATGAATGATATAAAACAAGATGTGAATTTACCAAACCTAAGTTTTAAGACATGTTTTAAGACATTTTAACACAAATGGAAAACACAACTCTGCACACTCACCTCTGCCTAGGGTTGCTCGCTGCGAACACACGGGAAATGACACCGAAACAGGAAGTAAGAAAATAAAAGCTTCTCTTCTGTTTTTCTTGGTTTTTCATAAACCAAGAAAAACAAACATACATGGACAATAAGAATGGATTTGGGATGAAATGTAAACTAGGAGTTTTACACACCTGTTACACCAGTCTTTCGGTGCCTGAATGCTAACCTATTGTCGTAACTCTGAACCCTCTGTGCCTCCAAGTATTTATTGTGTTTTTGATTCCTCGACTTACCTTCTTGTGTCCTCACATAAAGGTTACTTCCCTGTGGCTTCCTGGATTCAGTCCCTTGTGCCAATATTGGTTTTCTTCATGCTTCTAGGACTCTCTTGTCTCTCCCTAGCAAACTCATCATCCTCAGTAAGCTCACAACTCAACATTACTTCCAGCTTCAAATCTCCAACGTCTCACCATTCTCCCATTATGCTTTCAGTGATCCTGACTCCTCACGTTACCTGGGTTCCTATATATAAACTAAATGGAGTGCGTGGACAACATCGAATTCTTGGGCATCCACACCCTTGGACCTGACCTGGTTGCTGAACACCTCTTTTCTGATGAGGAAGGCCCAACAAAGACTCTTCTTCCTCAGGAAACTGAAAAGAGCTGGACTTCCTGCTCAGTTGCTCAAGAACTTCTATAGAGTCGTAATTGAGAGCATTCTCTGCCTCAGTATGACTGTGTGATACGGCAACTGCACAGTCCAGGACAAAAACAACTTGGGCCGGGTGGTGAAAACTGCCCAGTGGATTTTGGGGGTCAGTTACCGAACCTGAATGTAATATACGCTGGCAGACTGCAAAGGAAGGCCAGTTGTATTGCTGCTGATCCCACCCACCCAGGACAAAAACGTTTTTTACCACTGCCGTCTGGGAGATGGTACAGGTACATAAAAACTAAAACCAGGCGGCTAAGGAACAGCTTTTTCCCCCAGAGCTGTGAAATACATCTACCCACCTTCCATCTTCTCTGCCCCCCGCTGGAGACACACTCACACCCATTCGCTGCACCCTAAGGACTGATTGAGACTTCAGCAACAGATATATGCTTTGTTATTTTAATTATTTATTTTTTACTGAGGGTAACATTGCAATTTTGTTATGTTCAAGAAACATAATGACAGATAAAAATCTTATTCTTAAACGTTCTTAAACGTTTTTTATCATTGATTCTTTTCATCTCGACATGTCCAGTGTATTAGCTGAAAACATAGGATGTGCCATTTTAATGGCTATACAGACATTTACTCATGGATCTACAGAAACAGTTTCTGCATCAACATCTGCCAATGCGGCCAAGCCAGAACACTTCCGGTTCATGTTCATTCACCCTTAAGTTGCTTTCGAGCGGCTATTGATGTTTAAGACATTCTGTGTATTTGTTTATAAGAAAAAATTATTTATATGAATATGGCACAATATATTTTTTTGTAAAAACGTTGCTACTCTAGATCAACTAAATAAACCAACGTCAGCATACACTGTCAAATACGCGAAGCACAAACTGACGGTTGTACCTGTCAGACAAATAAAAGGTGTCGGATCACCATATGCTTTGTTTATAATCAGCCATATGGCTCTGGGAACAGTTTACCTGTCAAACCAGCATACACTGTTTTTAACAGTTGTATGACACCCCGTAGCACCCCTACCACTGCATTTTGCAGGTTTTCTGGGGGAAACCCTGAGAATCTTTGGGATATGCTGGAAAAAAATATGCAGTGCAGTACAAATGAAATCTAAATGCACTTTAACTAAAATTAACATTGTATGAAATACAATTACTTATTTATTTATTCACAGAACTTATTCAATTAACAAATGCCCTGAAAATATTTAGGTAATATTACCATATTCGCTGTAGCTGAGTATAACAATATAAACTTTAAAACTAATGAGTAATGAGTAAACTGTTTCACCGTGTGTCTTCAAATAACTGACTGGAGTGCAAGACCTCTGATAATACGTGTGAAATAAAAACCCCAAAAACATTTGTGTATCAAGGCCTAGAACAAAATTAAGATTTCTATTGATTAATCATTGACTAAGAAAATACAATCAACATTCATCCTACATATGGTATTCATGCTTCTACAGTGGAAACCATAATTGTTCACTGATTTTCTCCTTCTTTCTTCTCCGTGGACTACCTGTGTGATTGCAATGGCGAGTTTTATCGGCTTGTCTTTAAATAACTAGCCGGTAGAGAGATGGTATTAACTTGTTGGTGTAAAATCCTGCTTCAAAACAAGCAAAACCATTGGACTTTTAAATTTAAGTCCCTCTAGATTCACTTTTTACTTTAACATGTTTTACTTACAATGAAACATTTCTGAGAGGAGTATGTTGAGGTTTATTTTATTTAATGTATATTTGGTGTGGGTGAGTGGATTGCAAACCTTTTTGGTAAATTGTGTGGCTTTGCAGATTGGTTTGGGTCATGATACTTTCTTTCAGTTACACAATATTTACTAGTATACGATCCAACACCTTAACACCTGTCCCACAGCAAGTAGATCTTTAAAAAGTAAATTTCACACACAAGGGCATAATAAAGAACTTAAGGTATTAAAAAAGAGGCACTGAACACACCATCATGCTGGAACAATGGCTGGGGCTGATTAAATAAATGCAGGTGTGGAAAATGAGCTAGAGGGGAACTGAGGAGAGAAAACTGCAACAGGGGGTGAGGGAGAGCAACAAGGCAGAAAGGAAAAGAATCCGATAGTAACTGAGAATAACTAGACAAAAGGAAATAACTAGAACCAAGAAAAGACTTAAATAAACAAAACAACAAGGGATAACAAACATAATTTAAAAATAACTGAATACTCAACTAAGAACTGGACAAACAGAAATAAACTAGGATGGGTGAAATAAATGGCAGGAATTCAACACTGGAAAAACAACAAAAGCAGAGAGCAAAAAAGGCAGGACCTGACAGTACTAACATATGTACTAGAATATATATATATACCAAGACTTTTTTCAGTGTTGTAACAGATGTTACGTTAGCCTGCATTTCCCCATCAATATGCTCCCCTTATATATAGCTCCTCATCGCACAGGCTGCAAAAAAAAACAAAAAACAAAAAGTGTACGCATGCTCACTCTTGGCCTGTAACCAGCGCGCTCTTCTTGCTCACGGAGGGATTAAACTTAGGCATGGAAAAACTGGACACAGAACGGAACAAAGAACGTGAATCAGTGCATGAAAAAAGCGAATCCGGCGCTGAACAGTGGAAAATCAAGAGCCTGAGTGGCAGATCAGGTGAAACACATGAGGATGACGCGGCATCGTAGGGGAATGGCACGAGTGATTATTGGTGATCTTCACCAACACTGTTTACAGTGGGGATGGGGAGCTGCTGAACTTGACAGGAGACATTGTCAGATGGAGAAAGGAGACCTTTGAGGATCTCCTCAATCCCGCTGTCACGCCTTCCCTGGTAGGAAGTGACTGAGGACTTGGGAGTTGAACTCACTCATCACCCAAGCTGAAGTAACAGGGGTAGTCAGAAAGCTCCACGGAGACAGTGCTCCTGGGGCGGATGAGTTCTGTCAGTCCTCTCTGGACGTTGAGGGGTAGTTGTGGCTGACACATATCTTCAACATTGTGTGGCGCTCAGGTACAGTGCCAGTCCAGGGGCACTGTACAGTCCAAGTACAGTGCCCCTGGACTGGCAGACTATGCTGGTGGTCCTGAATGGTGTGTTTCAACTACAAGGGGATCACATTCCTCAGCTTCGCTGGGAATGCCTATGCTGCCAAGGTGCGAGAGAGGAGAGCCCAACAGATCTCTCTCTCTCTCTGTACAAGCAAAGCAGGAGTCTGGTTTGTATTGCTGGCATTAAGTTGGACCTGTTCCCGATGCACGTTGGACTTCAACAGGACTATCCTCTATCTATGGTTCTGTTTATAACTTTTATGGACAGGATCTCTAGCTGCAGTTAAGGGCCGTAGGGGGTCTGGTTTGGGGACCAGTAGATTTTCATCTCTGCTTTTTGCAGATAACATGGTCCTGCTGATTCCCTCTAGCCAACACCCACTGCACGCACTGTGACAGTTCACCACCGAGAGTGAAGCAAGGGGGATGAAGATCACCTTCTCAAAGTCCAAAACAAATGGTTCTTGATCAGAAAAGGGTGGCTTGCCCTCTTCTGGTCGGAGGGTAGTTTCTGCCCAAGGGGGAGGAATTTAAGTATCTTGGGGGCTTGTTCACGTGTCAGGGGATAATGGACCGGGAGATCGACAGATGGATCGGTGCTGCCACCAAACTGGTCCGATGTGGTGAAGAGAGAGCTGAGCCGAAAGGCCCTGCAAGTTAAATGCAGAACAGAGGTATCAAGGAAGCGTAGCTCTTGACCCTCATCTTCACAGATAACAGAGAACAAAAAGACAAACAGATTACACATGAAAGCTCTACACAAGAACTCAAACAAGCTTAACATAGTCACACAGAAGTTTAAAGTTTATTCACACATAACATACTACAGAGGGTAATGTATTCAAGAAACATTGAACAGCGCTGTCATATATGTCACAGGAAAAAAAATCTAAACAAAACAAAAAAAGACAACCTTTTCTTTGCTGTTATATAAAAATATTGTTGCTACAAAAGTATAAATTAGGTTTACTAATAAGACAACTCAGATCTGAATCTACACAGAAGTCTGCTGCCAAAGTGCGATAAAAAGACTAGCTGAACAGAATTAAACATATTTTTTTTGCATTTTAGCTGAGTATAAAAAGGAAGAAATGCCTGTAAAATAGGATGAAAGCAACACCGAGTTCTTAACCTGAATTAATTAACTAGTTGAACAGATCTCCATGTTAGCATTCATTTACCACAACTTCACAACTGAACTTTTATTATGTGAATAAGTTAAACCCCTTAAACAAAAGAAAACTTACAGCTGAATTCAGCTTTTCTAGTATAAGTATCTAAGCTGACTTTTTCTATTATATCAAAACTTTCTGAAATGCTACTGTAGAAAAAAGAGGTATAATGTTATTGGTGCTCCCCACTTTTTCTCTTGAATGAAGGCGCCCCCTTGTGGCATAAAAACAGCAGTTCTCCTATATTTACAAAGTACATCTCTAAAAAGGGATGATGTCAACCTCTAAACACCAACCAGAAAACAAAATAGCTACTTCCACCTTGAAAGGAAGAAATTCAGTCATCAGAGTACCTTAAAGTAACATCATCTCGGAGCCAGAAAGATTCATTTTTATCTGATGAGAAACACTGGTTAATAACATTATATATGATTACTCTTATTAAAAGCATGCATATCTTAGTTATACTTTTCATTTAATCAACAAAAAAAGAATACTATTTCTAAGAATTTTTTTTCTTGTCAACAATGGCATTTTGTCCCAGAGCATATCCTATTGGAAAAAAAACACAACTAAAAACAGTGAGAAAAATCCCTTCATCAGTAAAGCCCAGGAAAACTGTTGAAACCACCAAGCATGTACAGTATTTACCATTTCTTTGATCAAACCCACATTTCAATGATGAACTGGTTTCTTAAAATCCCAATACTGCCTTCTGAGTGCTGAGGTAAAACATTGGATTGGTACTTGAAAAGTGTATTTTAAACAGATTTTTACAGTCTTTTTTTTTTTAGTTGTTTTTTTTCTCTCTTTTTTATTAAAATATAATAAACAAAAACAAAATATTCTAAGAAACCATAAAGTGGGGGTGGGGAGGTGGGTGTGGCAAGGCCTTCAGAAAACATTAAATGAAAACTTGGGGGAAAGAAAATCAAAAGTCTACTAAAAAATATGTAGCTGACAAAACGTTTGCAAAGCAAATCCTCTGATCTTTGTTGGGGTTTTTTTGTGTTTTACAGAATTAAAGCCAGTCAAAAGGAAAAAAAAAAGAGCTTGAATCAAAACTGGAACTGATCTGAAATCCTGATAAAAGATTAGTCAGATTTCTTTTTTCATTTGGCTTTACAAAAGTGTTACTATTCCAACAGATGTCTTTTCATTTGCTGCAAACTTACATTCACTTTAAACAAAACAGCCCTGCCCTCAGCCTTCTGATGACCACTGGGAACTACATTAGTGTGATGCTGTCTGTGCAAAAGTGAGTGCTAGCAGTGTTATGAGGACTTTGTATCTGCATACAGTCCATCTGTGTTTTCTGCAAAGGCTGTTATTGTGCTAAAACTGTCTCCATACAAACTTCAACAGAAATGAATGGGACACCGCCTGAAAGCTGCAAAACATCTGATATATTACAGTGTATAATATGGTAAGAGGACTTTGAGGTGTGGTGAAGTATTACTGTTTTTAAAAGTAAAGGGTTACTTTGTGGGGGAAAATGAGAAAATAAATAACTGCACTGCAGCATTTAGGATTATTAAGCAAAATTCAAGCTGTGTGAAAATACAATCTTAAATCACAGTATCAGTTTTGAAATGTCTTTTGGTGTGACACCAATAAAAATAATCTAAATATTCAAATTCAATGCTCATGAAGAGCCATTTTAAGTCTATTTATACAGTGGATACCTGTTAATGCTTAAATTATTACTGACCTGTTTTATGAGTATACATGCTCAGTTGATTCCACCTAATGAACACACAAATAAAGCACTTAAGTAGAACAGTTGTACATTAAAAAAAGTCACCATGTGGACACTAGAGGATGCTGTTTCCAGCTATATATTCCTGATAAGTCTACATGAGAGGGCAAAATGGAAGAAGCAAAAACTTAACATAAAACAATCAAAAGAAGGCAGTTAATTTACAAAACAAAGGCAAGATAACTGAAGGGTTACAGGTGGAGTCATGGAAGAGACTTAAGGCCCAAAAACAGAGAGAACAAACTAGAGCTTGAATAGTTATTACCAAAGGCAACAAACAGCAGTTTCCATTCTTCCAAGCCGTTTAAGGAGGTATTAGCGCAATTAAATGTACACTCACTTCATACAGTTGTGTTAAGTTTAGTGAATACACTGGTAGACAAAAAAAAAAAAAAAAAAAAAAAAAGAGAAAAGCCTCAGTGTTTCTTCTTTCCTTTCCTTACGATGGCACCGGCTGTATTTTGGGTGGAATGGTTGAAAAAGAAAGACATGGTTCGGTATCCACCTCAGCACTGAGGTCACAGTTTGGTTTCTATTAGGTACAGTGAGGAAAAAGTGGCGGTGCCTGCTCGGATGTGCTCATTCCTGAGAAAATCCTATTGATTTTACAAACGTTAAAACGATTTGATGCAGATTAATGACTATAGGAGCGAACAGTCAGATCACGGGAACTGTGTGCTATATTAAAGCTTATTGCCTTAAAAATGGAAATCTATAGCTCAAAATAGGAAGACAATGTTTATATAATGATAAAACTGGGAAGCAACAATAAATAAACCAGCACATTTCCGATGGACAGTATTTTTCTTCTAACCGAGCTTCAAAAAATAAATAGACATACATGCTAAAAGATGCTGTTATGGAATGAAGTCGTGCAAGCAAGCTTATTAAATGAAGGATAAGCTGTTCTTTTGAGGGTAACACACAGGTACAATGTGTGAATCTAAAAACAAGTGCACTGATGCTACTCATTGTTGATTGTGGGTGCAGAGTGATGTGGCATTCCTGAATTACAAGCACTGGTAACTATCGTTAAGCTAGTTAAATCAACCGTATGATGTTTTTAAGTAACATACTAGCTGGGTAGTGATGTTTTAAAGCAATAAAACATTTAAGAACTTATTAGATCATAATGTTATGGGATAAATTTTGGGAGTAATCCTGCTATAATAGGTATGACTGAACAATTTCATTAAAAGAATAAAACAAATAAAATCATTTAATTTGATGCTTTCCTCTTTTAATCCTTCAACTGCTATCTAATAATTTCAGCTCTTGTGTGCAGGTCTAATAGTTTGACTTGCATATCAAGAAGCAAAGAAAAGAATTTCAGTAATTTTCTTTACTATTTGTAATTAAAAAGGAAAGCATCACATAAAATCAGTTACCTTCTCAGTTGAGAAAAAATACATGCAGTGCATGCAAATCCTCCAATGCTACATTTTCTGGCCATCAAAGCATCTGCAACGATTAAGCTCTGTTTTCCGCCTATTGTCCAACATCGACTAAGCTTAAGTATTTTAATTTTAGGTGAGTTGTGTAAGAAAATCCTAAACCTAGTGCACCTAATTTTCAGTGGTGCAGTGGCAGTGAAGATTAACTAGATAATTCTTTCGTCATACACCGTAAATGTACTGCTACAGTAGTTTGCCGTTATTTCCTTCCTGAACGGTTTTGAGAAGTAGGTTTGTTTTTTCAGAGGTGTGTAACATTAGGCCGAAGCAGTGAGAGCTCTAATTACCTGAAAATGTTGTCAACCAGTGAGAGTAACAGCATTGTAGCCTTGTAGAGGTTTAATTGTTAGGCTGGAGTAATTCAAATCACTGATGGTGACAGGAAATTCTTCCTGCGCACAAGTGCGTCTTGAACCAAGGGCAGCGCACCAAACAGGACTGTCTTGTCTTCTGAGGAATACCATTCCACCCATGCTCTTTGCTCTGTACTTTACATCAGCCCAGTCCTCACAAAATATGTAAAAAGCCATTTAATTTTATAGGTGTCTGAAGTCTTTGCAGTGTGAGTTTTTCGGTATTATTCTGCCTTGAGGAGTTATTCGTTTTCTTGCACACTGATGTTTACAGTTTGTCTAAACCTACAGTACATAAATATGTCTTAAGTCATTGGTTGGATGATGGTTTGGTTGATTAGGGGTTGTTTGGGTTGTGTTTCTAACCCATATTAGAGCGAAGGAATATGAGTTTGTTCATCTCCTCAGCAGTGACCTGCTGCCTCCTCTTCATCACCAGACTTTGTTCACACACAGTCACACACTCACTGCGTATGCCCACCGCAGGCACGGCGAGGAGCCACAGCGCCAAGCGAGCGAGCCTGGGGAACTTCTCACTCACTGTTGCGCTCCAGTACTGGAAGAGGTCAGGCGTACCTTGAACAAGAGGTTCGGCCAAGTACTGAAAAATTTCTTGTCTAACTTGGCTCGGACCTTCTTCGCTCCCAGAAACCAGGGAGGAACCTCTTGAGGGTCCGCCGTTGTTTCCAGCACCATCCATTCGGCTTATTTTAGGGGTGGGGGGGCCATCTCCATCCCGTTCTTCTCCACTGGAGCCACCTCCACCACTCAGACCTCCATCCCTGGTTTCAGCAGCCATTTCACAGGCACGGGAAATGATGTCCTCATGCTGGTAGGCTGGTACTGAACGCAGCTTGAGCTGTGGGTCCAGGATCATGGCTACCTGGTGAGCTCTTTCAACCTAAAGAAAAAAATATCACGGATTTATTCATCACCAATTATATAGTGCTTTGTACAGATATTCACACCCCTTCTTTTCTCATTTTGTCAAGTTACAACCTCAGGCCTCAGTGTGTTTTATTGGGATATTTTATGTGATAGATGAACACAAAGTTGAAATGGTAGGCTGCAACTTGATTTAAAACGTTTCCACAAAAAAAAGAAGAAAGAAAAAGGTCTCGTCTCATTTTCATATTTAAGGTATGTCTCTACCAGCTTTGTGCTTCGAGAGATTTTGAGGGATTTTTTGCAAAATAACTCAAGTGCAGTCAGTTTTAATGGAGGGCATTCTGTGAAAAGCAAATTTTCTCTCAATTAGATGTAGATCTGGACTTTGACTGGGCCATTTTAACACACAAACATACTTCGATCTAAACCAATAAATTTTAGCTCTGTATGTATATTTAGGGTCATTGTTCTGCTGAAATCTGAATATCCACAACAGTCTCTTTTGTCATGGTCCACCGTATTTTCTTCCAGGTTTGGCCTAAGAAAAACATCGCCACAGCATGATGCCACCACTACCACCATGATTTATAGTTGGAATGTTGTGCAGTGCTAGTTTTCTGCCACACAGTGTTTTGCATAAAGGCCAAAGAAGTACATATTGGTCTTATCTGACATGATCATGGCTTTTGTCAAACTTCAAGTGGTGCCATACTCCTACTTTAGGAAGATGCAGCAAACCTGCCAAAGCAAAGAATCATCATTTTCAGTTTCCTTCCACTTCAAAATTATGCACATTACAAAATCTCGATGAAATGCGAAAAAGTTTAAGGATTATAAATACTTTGGCAAGGCTCTGCATATCAGTGATGTTTATGCAATACTGGTTCAAACAGAAGCATCACATTTTTTCCCTTATCATCAAGCTTGTGGACTGTCAGCTCTAATAATTTTTAAAATTCAAAATAACATATTTTAGGAGAAAATGGAGTTCAAGAACCATCAAGTAAACATTATTAACATGGTACCTTAAAATTTTCCTTGAGTGCTTCAAGGAAATAGTGGCAGAGTTTGCTAGCTGTGCCGGTCCCAGCCTCCCCAGCTTTAGATGTGAAGAACTTCTCCAAACGCAGGTAGACAGGCAGCACTTGCTGTAAGGTTGGTCTCCTCTGGCTGCTCAGCTCCAGAGCTGCCAGGCGAAGAGGTGCCAGGAGACAAGCCAGGGTGCTCAGCAGATGCTTGTTAAGTCCTTGAAGAAGTGGAGCTGTGGACTTACTCCGGCCATAGACCTCACAAATGTGTTCAAAGTGTGCATGGACCTGCAGGAGGGCTTCAGCCATGCGATCCCAGCATGGCGGTGTGGGGCATTGTGCAGGGGAGCCTTGTGTACTTTCCTCAGTTGTGCTTGTGGATGTGTTGAAGCACTGTTCTTCACGAAGGGCCAGGGTGGTAGAGGAGGCGATATCTCTGCAGGTTGAGAGAAGTTCTGCTAACTCATGAAGCCCTCGAGCCTGGAGGCTGCGTTTCCCGAGAACTGCCTGAACAACGGCGCCGAGCGAACACCCTGCACACCGCAAACATATCCTGCTCCGGCCACCGCTTCCCAATGGTGATCCTGCGAATCCGGCTGCCCACAGTCGAGGCTCGGAAACATAAACGGTTCGAATGTCTGACATGACAAACTCGGACAGAACGTTCTGCACCCAGTGGTGAATCTGCTCAGGTCCCTCCCTTAGCTCTGCCTCCCTTACACCGAGCACATAACGTTTGAGCCGGGACCCCTCCACTTGGTATGCTGTGAGAACATAGCAGGCATCTGGGCCAGAGGTCTGAGAGTGGCAGGTCACTGCGATGCCCAGCGAAGCATTGGCGCCCAGGGCACACGTGACTTTGACTTTCACTTGGTTGTACATGCGGGGCAGCTGGCGCAGTGCCAAGGCACTCATGTTGCCAAGAGCATCACGGGTGGAATAGGCACCATGACGAGCCCCTGTGTCTACAAGGGTCTGTGCCAGCTTCAGGAAGTCTTTGCTGTTTAGCACATTGAGCATGTTCAGATCAGAGCACATTACCCGTAATAGGCGCTCAGCCACCTGCTGTCTCTCCTTCTCAGGTAGCCCATTATTCTCTGCCATTCAGTCAGATGGATTACCAGGAAAAAAGAAAAAAGACAGAGATAATCAGTTTTATTATTTGCAGTATTTGTTGGATTGATTCTATTATTTGACATGCTGGAAAAACACAAATGTAGCTTAAATTGTCCTGAAAATCACATGAAAAGATCAGTGCTTTTTTTTTTGATTGGATTCTAAATTTCATATATAGCATTACCAACAAATATGGATGTCCTAATCCAACCCGCAGTATTGGTTCTGAGTTTCTTGCTAAATAGGTCCTTAAAACATCTGTTGTTGATATATCTGTGATTTGATGCCAGTTGCACCAATAGTGTTAAAGGGTGAACTGTGTTTTCCACAGCCAGTTCTGATAAATCATGAACTTTTTTTGCTGGTTTATAGACCATGGTCATTTTTTGTTGATATAACTACTCTGGGTTAACAATCTTATCGAAACTATAAAAGAGCTACTTCTACCATTAACGCTGTCTACTTTTGCTAAACATAGAAAATAGTCCTGGAGCAGCACATCTGTGTGTCTGTCTTCTCAAACCCCCAGCCAGTCATTGCAGATGGCCACTCACACTGGGTCTGGTTCTGCTGGATTTTTTTTCCTGTTAAAAAGGAAATTGTTTCTTTCCATGTCACCACATCCTTGCTCAGTATGTGGGATTGCTGCAAAGTCAACAACTTAACAGCTGGCATCATAAACTGACTGGCTGACTATTATAACTGAGATGAAATGTTAAATGGAAAAATTAAATGAATGAAAAGTAAAATGTATGTAATTGAATTTGAAAATATTTCTAGAAGATCTAGAAGATTTTCAAAGCTAAATTAATGAGATAGGAGAACAACTTGTATATTTAAGTTCAGCATGATTAACTGGAACAGCACTGAAATATCTGACAAGCCAAATTATGTCAAATGAAAACAGTTAGCAAACATGCTGATGTTAGGCTAGCACTTTCTCTAACTGTTCTGCATAAAAACAATGTCAGCAGGAGTACGGCATGAGTTTATTGGAGACGATAAGTCTGTGTACAGCGTCAAAAGAAATGCTGAAGCTATGACCGATTCAGGTGATGATATATCAGAATATATAGCAGCTTTTATAATCTAATAAGCAGCACTTTAAGCCTGTCCAGCAAAAAATTCTGTTGGCATGAAATATCTGTCAAGGAAAACGATTGAACTGTAATATCAGAATGGGACATGGTATTGGTAAATGCTTCATTTAAAATTTCTAGGATTGGTGTTGGTAATAATCTTAATCAGGATTTCCCTAATACCAAAAGATATCAAAAGAATGATGAAAGAGGGAGGGTTTATTTACATGTTATGTTTCTACATCCTTAGACTTAATGAGCTTGGAGTACTTACGGCTGAGTGTATGGTTCCTCTGAGAGATACTTTGAGGCTGGATTTGTATTTTCACTGAGGGATGGGCCGGAGCCTGGGACCCTCTCCACAGCTGCTCTTGAGGACCCGAAGCTGAAGAGGTTTTGGGAGAGTCCCCTTTGGTGTGGTTCTCATTATCAGCTAAAAATAGACATGGAAGAAAAAGCAGTTATCAATAGTGTACATCATGGGATACCAATGGCAAAACTAAAGCAAACAAAGGTACAAAAATGCATGGATAAACAATATAAGGAAAAAAAAACAAAACATTGAAGTTCGGAGCTTGACATCCCTGGGTGATAGATTAATAGATGAATTATCTTTCCAATCAGCTGTGCAAATTTTTAAGCTGTTGAGTGAGTGATCACAGAGTCACAATGCTAACTGTCGGCTCCTTTACAAGATCAAACCCAACTGCTTACACAAGTCTCTATAATTTATCAAAACCACTTAACTATAAACAGAAATATGAATATACATTGATTTAAGTATATGGGCAGGAAATGGTCTGTTAACTGCTACAAAGCGGAAATATGATGGAACGAATTGCCTGGGTATAAACGCGGGTAAGAACTGGAAAAGGCTCCAGGTTACGGAGCCAAAACACACACACATCTGATTGTTTGATTCTCAAAATGTTTTGCAACAAGACGAAAACCACAGCAGCTTCAGATCCAGATCTGCAACAACCCTTATAACAATCTCTTTCTTAGAACTCTGCATTAATATTGAGCACAACTTTAAAACCTACATCTCAAACATTATTGCCAATGAGGTCTTGTGCACATTATTCATTTGTTTCTGTGTTAAGCTCAAGGCTTATCTGTACTCGTAAACTCACCAGCGTGCGACTGCATGTGCTCCAGGAGGTTGTTGTAGAACTGGAACTGGATGCCACAGGCACCACAAGTGTAGGGCTCTAAAAAGATCACAACGCCCAGAAGACTGTTGACTTTTTGTCATCAGAATAATAAAAAATACTGTGCATTTGTCAACCTGGCTAATATTATCCTGGATCTATCATGGATTGATCAAATTCAGTTCTAATATCATGTAGCTGTTTAGGGTGTTTGCAGGTTACTGTGACTATAGAAGCATCTCTATAATCTGAGTATTTTGGGTTACTTAAATCGTTAATAGTTTACTCCAATAAAGCAAAAAATAACAGAAAAAAACAGCATTTACATCTTAACTAAAACAAAAGTAAAAAATGTTGAAAATTACGCTTCAGAAAAACAGCAGAATATCTTAATTTTGAGCACTAGAACTTACTTTGTGTTGTAGAGAAGGTGGTGGCCACCAGAGGGCTCGGAGTTCCTGCTGACAAGAGGACAGGGAAGGATTAAAAGCTACAGACACAGTGGTGCAGGCCTTTTTGCATCACTCTTTATATTTTTCATTAAATTCGTCGAACTCTAGATTCTATGCTTCTATTTGTGCAACAATAATTCCAAGTGGATTTATTTAAAAACAGGAGTATCGAATAACAAAATGGTATAAATGCTTTTCTGAAAGCAAAACCAAAGTGCAGCCTAATAAAAAAAAAATGAAAAGGCCTTGATCTTGAGAGCCAGAAAGGCTAGTTGCAGCATCATCAGGACTGCTTTGATACAGTGTAGCTAAAGCCTGTATGGGCAGCTTTAATCTTAGACCCTATAACTGCAGTAGCAAATAGCCTATCATGCTACCAAATTTAACTTCCAAGTCCATACAAGCAACAATAATACTAAGCTAATAATCTTTTATTACTGTGTGTTTTGGTCTGGTCACTTTTACATGATTACACGGCAACTAATATTTTAATCAGTAACCAATATACAAACGAAAACAAAACTTTCTCTCAAATCTCCAAGATTTTGTCATGTTTTTCCCTCAAACTGACCTTCTCTGAGCTTTTGCCTGCAAGTATGTTTGTGAAAAGAGGAGATGTTATTGTATGACACTGCTTTGTAAATAGGCATTTATTGCAGTGAAACCATGGACTAGCTGAGGCAGTTGTGGAGGCCTTGAGCTGCTAGGATGATTTGCTAATCCCTGGACTTCTATTCTATTTTGGTTACAGATCCCAAAACAATCATTTTCCGCCATAATTGTTATGATCCAAGCTCCCAGGATTATTTGTTGTTTGGCAGTAGAAACTGCCTAATTCTCTGCATTTAAAAATAAGTAAATGTAATGGTTAAGACAGCCTATTGTTAGTCAATCGTTGCCCAATTAAATGGAAGTATAGAAAAACTAACAATCTCTTGGGATGTTTATTTTTCTCTATTTTTTTCCCTTCAACTCACAAAGGATAAAGACTAATGCTTTCTGAGTTTTTCATGTGCATCTTGTTTTGGTTTGACAGTTTATTATGGTTTTCACTTTTGCTTTGTGAATCACGTCTTGGGATGTCTGCTGGAACTCCATGGGGTCCTGATGATGAGCTGTGCTGCCAGGCAATTGTATCTTATTAGTATACTTTTTTCGTTTAAAATATTCTGAATTAAAATAACATATACAAAATGAAAATCAAAGCACATGTAATCTTCTGATTTGATCATATTATACTCACTCAGCAACACTCTGAATATAAGTAAGCACATATTCAATAAATTAGAATATGGGTTCCCATTAGGCTTTGTGTCAGATTTAAAAGTACCTTTTGAAAATAACAATCTCAAGCAGGTAATAAACATACTTTTCATTAAGCCTACATTTCTGTATTAAAAATGTTTTTTTATTGACCTGATTCTAAATCCTAAATGTCATGTCTCCATTAGCTGTAAGCGGAAAAATCAACACAACTGACAAAAATAAAGGCTTTAAAACATCAGTCTGTGTTTAATTAATCTTTATAATGTGTCCCACTTAGTGAATTGGGTTACTGAAATAAAATAACTTTTCAATAATACCTGAATTTATCAAATGTGTCTGAAAGTTTTGGTTTTTTTTAAATTACATCCTTCTTATTAGTTATATACAAATTCCATCCAATTTTATATTTCCTAAAATTTACTATGGATTTTAGATCTCTCCAGTGTGTTATAGTTCATAATTGGTTTGTAGCTTGTGTTTTGGGGATTTTTTTCTGAAGTGGCTATGATTTATTATAATGCAGCATTATGCTGATTATTAAATACCATTGAAATGAATTGAATTTGTTAAGATTTAAAAAAATATTTAGGTTAACACGTTTCCAGCTGCGAGTTTGGCAGTATAAAACCAGCAAACCCAAATCACATATTTGCACTTTAACAAAAACATACAGTTACAGTCAGAAGCTTACATACACTCGTCATCTGCATTAAAGTCAATAATTTTAGGTTTTCAATTATCTATCCAGACTTTACTTTGTTGGAGTTGATTGTTAACATATTGCACAACTTCAATAAATTTTATAAATGACAAATTCGGTAACAAGTTTAGATTCATGTTTTTTAAGTCCTGACAAGCTCCTGGCATAATTGTAAGTGGATATTTGACCAACTGAAATGAGGGAGCTCATTTAAATGGGTTAGTTTCATGACACTGATCGAGCTTTTAAGCATTCTCCATAGAGTTGAGATCGGGGCTTTGGTAAGGTCTTTCCAGAAAAAGGTTCTTTTTTGACCCTTAGCATGATGCTACCATCACTATACATAACAGTGGGTACAGTACCCATAGGGTTTGGAAGTCATGTCTTAATTCGAACAAAATTTCTCAATCTTTGTCTCATTCGATCATAAAACTTTCTCATGAAGGTATTTGGCTTGTCCGTATGTGACAGTTTGGATCAAGTCATTTAAACTTGTTGGTGGTTCAACAGAACAATCTTCCCAAACAGATAAAGTTGGCTAACATTGAGCTTCAGGAATGACATTCCTAAAACTCTGACCTCAACCCTAAAGAAAATTTGTGGTCTATGCTTCAGCGTCAGGACACGAACCGATTTAAATTAACTCAACCAAGTCTGCCAAAAACCGTTATCAAAGAGCCAAACAGGGTTACAAAAGCTGGTTGATGGCTACAAAAAGCATGTGGTCCAAGGGCAGTCGGACATTTAGCCAAATATTAGCGGTGGTGTAGGTATATTTTTGGACCCTGTAATTTTTTACCATGTTTGAATAAAAAGAAAGTCAAACTTGTGCACCTATATCTTCTTTTTTGAGCCCTGGAAACATAAACAAATTATTAAAAGACCCAAATAAATACGACATTCATATCCATAGTAAGTACATGTCAACTTTTGACCTGAACTTTTTCTGTAAACCGGTCTAACTCCAGTCCAGACTTGTTCCCCACTAAATAAATATAGAAGGATTAAGCACAAAATATGATGCTGTAAACTATTGCAGAAGCTAATTCCAAAAATTAAGGAATAAGAACAGTTTTCTTTAACTCTTCAATTCTAAACCAAGAGTGTAGCTAAAGTAGGTAGTGATGCAAGAGTGGTAAAACACACCCTGGTGCAAGTTATTTTTAAACACGTGGTTAGCATCTATTTTAAAAAGAGTAAACATTTAAAAATAACATTTCTCAGATTCAAGACTGGATGTTCTCTTACTACTTGTACTACTTTGAAATGAATGCAGACTTGAAATGCTTTGCACATCATTACACTCTAATTTATGATATACTGTTTTTCACCAACTATTTTCTGCCAGAGGAGGGTTGCACTGTTCTCTTTTTGAAAATCTGGGGTAATATAAAGTAGCTTTTTATCAAAGAAAAACATGATTTTCAAAAAAGTGTCTAGTTTCATGATCAGAGTGTGGAGATGAATAATATTATTTTCAGCTCTCAGAATTGAGTTTTATATAGTAACAATTGATGCAAGGTAGGTCACTCAAACCTCTATACACAGCCTCCATTTCAATTTTCAGCCCAGCAAAGAGTAGCATAACAATAACTGCTGAGAGCATGTGAAGCAGACAGAAACAAATATCTGCTTAGTAAAACATAAAAATACTTCTCCCACTTTGAGCAGAAATAATAAATTTCCATGCACAGTTACAAATGCACTAAACAAAACACTAAGTGCTTACCACTTGAGTTCTGCGAACTGTTTGTATCAACCAAACTGGTTTGAATCGCGCTCTCTAATTTCCGTCTAAATGGGCTGTCTATAAGGAAAAAACAGAAGAAACAATAAATGACGTGCTTATAAAAAACAAAAGGGCAAAATATTTTAAATTCCATCTATGTACACCCACAACTATTAGGCTGAAGCAAAATTAATGGCATGCAGTGAACATTTAATTTTATTCTGCAGCATTGAAATCAATCATAATGACAGGCTCAAATAAGGATCCAAATGGTCATATTACATTTAAATATGGCTTTAATTCTGCCTATTCGTTTCATCTTTTTGACCCACTTCTACGAAGTGAGTGTGTGCTGTGCTTTAAATAGGCTGAGTGCTTCTTAGCAGAAAGATAGGTTGGGAGGTGGGGGATGGTGTGGAAAGGCAAGATGAGACTCAAAAAATTGCACTACCATTTGAGAAATTGTCAATTTCTGCTCACCTAAAAAAGATAGCTGTTGATTTTTTTTCTGTTGCATTTTTTTATCTATTGTGTTAGAATTTCTTTGCATATTTTAGTAACATAATTGGCTGAATGCCAGATTAACACTTACCAAGAGCTGTCTGTTTATTTTTTTAAAAGATACCTTTACAAGTGAACAGTTACTTTGTTTTTTTTTCTACTAATATTTAAAGAAGATATTTAAAACAGTATTTAAAGGAATCCAGCAAAAGTTGTTTAACACCCCAGCATGATATGTTATAAATAGGGATGCCCCAATTTCAAATATTATACGAGGGAGCTGCCATTTTTAAATGACGGGTATCAAAGTCCACAACTTACTCAACTGTCTGTAGCTATTGATGGTGTACTATGCATAATTCTGCCAAATGCACAGCAAATCTTAAAAATGAATAAATGAAAATCAGCCTATTTTCAAGAATATGGCTTGCAAATCTGTATTATATGCACTTCATGTTACTTCTTAATGTTGTGGTGCTCAACTGTGGCTCCATAGCAGGAGTAGTTGTCCTGCGATCCAAAAGTTGTAGGTTCAAAGCCAGCTTCCTCCTATGGTATGTCAATGTGCTCCTGGGCAAGGCACTTAACCCCAAACTGCCTATGATCCTTGGTGTCTGAATGTGTGCACATTTGTGTGGCTCTAGTTAAAGCACTTTCAGTATGACTAGAAAAGTGCTACATAAATTCTCAAAAATCTGAGTAAACATTAACAACTGATTAAGACCCCCCCCTCCTACAATATTAATAAGAGAAAAGAGAGAGTTAAATGGCTAAAAATTATAGCCATTTAATGAAAAAAAAATCACAAACCAGCAAAATATCTCACTATGCTAGCAACGTAGGTTTTTTTTCTTCCTGCGACACCTTTTTCCAGGTATGGGAAGGATGAGTGTTTTTGCCACTGGGTTCAAAATTAAACAGCATTTTTTTTAAACATACTTATCTGTATCAAAACTCATCTAAATTTTTATGTGTTCATTTTATTTGTTTCTATTCATTTAGATATCTTTTGTGGTGAAAATAATAGCTGGGAGAAAACCTTTAAATGTCACAGCTTCCCCAATTATATTTATGTTTCTTACATTTAATAAAATACAAAAAAAAAAAAAAATAAAATAAAAAAAAAAAAATAAAAAAAAAAAATAAATAAATAAATAAATCAGGTAAAAACATACTTTGCCCAATTATAACGTTAGAATTGTTTTAGTCTTTTCCAGCATCTCTGATTTTCATGTCCCTTCATGCCACAACTTGACTACAAAAAACTAAGTTGACAGTGATAATTCTGAAAGACAATGATGTGCTTTACAAAGATAATTATCGTCAGTCATCTTTTAGCTTAATAGAATCTGAATGCTCTTCTTCTCTTATGTGTAATGTCAGAAAAAAATAAAACTTACTGCTCAATGCTTTGCTCAGACCTATAATTCAGAAGGAAACAAAGCTCAATGTGTGTCTGATGATTTACATTTTGTTCAGATTGCAAAGTTATCATTCATGCAAATTCACAATAAACTAATAACAATAAACAAAATGTCAAGAAATAGGGTCATACTTACTTTTTATTTTACTAGCTTGGCTGTGGCTAAATTTACTCATGTCCAGGGTACCACATTCCTGCACACGGGATGTCTTCAAATCAAATGAACCTATAACAAAAGTATCTCAGAGTCATACACACCAATGTAAAACTTGATATATGTTGTTACATAAAGCCTGTTTTGGTAAAGCCATATATAACTGCAAACATCTAGAGTAAAACAATCGATAGTAATGAAATTCTGGCTCTGAAATAAATTAAAGCAACTTTAAAACTGTGGGACAAGTAACCCTGGTGGTATTTGGACTAGCTTAGCTAGCTAGTACTCAGAAGAAATGTTGATATTACAGTTTTTCTCAGTCACTTGTTCAATCTTCAAATCATTGTGTCACTGGTGCACATCAAAAAAGCAGTTTCTCATTTCTGTGAACACCTTGCAAATTCTTTTGTACATCCATGCAAGTGATTGTGTACAATTCTCTGCTTTTTCCTACATTTTCAGTTGCTTATGTCATGTTGATGAAAATGTATTATAAGGGTCTCTGATGAATAGTCTCAGCCTCCACAACATTTTAGCATAAGTTCATCGTTTAAGTCTTTACATCCAAAATGCTTGAACAAGTTGTCACAATGTATTATAATGTTAATGTCAAGAGTGTTTCTACACATTTCCATTAAACTTTTTTCTAAATCTTTCCTGAATTGTTAAATTTATCCCAGGTAAATCCTGACTTTCTCCAACATAGGTAAATGTGTGAAGCATTAGATCAACCAGTTGTCTGAAATAGCTGAAAGGTGCATTTCATGAACTATCATCTGGCAAGTATAGAATAAATAGAACAGAATAGAAACAGCCTTTATTGTCCCACAAAGGGGAAATTTAGGTGAAACAGCAGCAATAGATATAGTTATATACCGTATATAGTCAGAGCACAGCACAACGTTACATTTCTGACAATGGAAAGACAAGGATTTGGATGGGGTCAACAGCCAGAGAGAAGAAAAAGGGGAAGAGGAGTGAGGCTTTCTGGCATAGGAGTTTGGAGGCTAAACAGAGGAAGAGGCAGAAGAGGCCGAGGACATCTTTGAGTTCCCATCGCTCCAACATCATCAGGATATGGTTTGTGACCCAGAACAAGATGTTGATGGAGTTCCTCTCACCCTGCTCTTCAGTCCTTAACCCCATTGAGGATTTTTTTTTCTCAGCATGGAGATGAAAGTATAGAAAGACTGCATTGTAATTCCTATAGCACTGCATGTATCGTTTTCCTTAAGAAGACTGTCTTATGTTCCCATTTCTACTTTAGGTTTTTTTTTTTTTTTTTTTTTTTTTTGGTGCTCTGTCGTGCTTTCTTTTTCTTCTGTCAATTTACAGTAAAAGTGTAAATGTGAATCTTGTCCAGTCTCTTGCCATTGATCTCCCACAATTACAATTTACAATACTTGTCATCAAAACTTTCGCCATGGTTTACAACAGAACATCCCTCAGGAGTACACTGTTATACTGACATCATGACAAGACAATTTGACTATCTTATCTGAACACAGTGAAACAATCAGAACGACAAGTTTCACTTGTCATTCTGACACTGACATGTTAATTGACACAGATATTTACTTTTGAGAGATGAACTAAGGATTTTGAGAGACTAGATTTTACAGATAATCCATGGTGCTTTGCTGTTTGTACGAACTGTTTTGAGAAATCCACTTACTGTTTTGCAAATGTCGGGGAGATTCGAGAAATGCACCAAAACGACTGAGAAAAACTGTAATCGTTTGCAGGGTAAAAATTAATCAATCAATCAACTGTATAGCCAACAAGTATCCATCAAAAACTTCTCAAAAGAGAAGTAGAGGGGAAAATTTTGAAAAAGGTAAACCCAGAACAAGCCCTGGTAGTTACTTATATTGTGTTCTATTTGTCTCTAACCCTGGACCTTGGATTAAAGAATCATCAAACCCAAGTTATAATTCCAGCTCCAAACTTGAAAACCAGTAGGGTTTGCAAATTGATATGCTTAGTAACCAGACTGAAAAAAATACCATTACAAGGGGCACTTTATAAAACAGTTGAAACACATTCAATAAAGGTGTATAAGACAGTCTGATCAGACACAAATCATTAGAAATAAGAAAATGTTTTTTTATCATAAAATTTTTAATTCAAGGCAGTAATATTGGATTTTTGAGACTTCAACCTGAATTTCCGACATCACCGTTTATTTTTTCAGCCTGGAAATTGGGAAACTCAAATTTTGAGGAAAAATGGAAAGCATAATCCTTCAACCAATCATCCAATGCCAATGAATGAGAACACGCATAACACAAAAAAAAAAAAAAAAAAAAAAAAAAAAAAAAAAAAAAAAATCCAGGTCTTATTACACATTTATACACTGAAAAAATGTCTCAGTTTGGTGACATTTGGAAAACTTATTTTTTTTTTTTTTTTTTTACCAAGGAGGTACTTGTAAGCAGTTTGGTTGATCGAGAAACAGGTTTAGTGATGATTAGGTTGGGTTTCTTTTCTACCTTGAAAAAATATTAAATGTTTAGTGAAAAGATTATTTCCTACAAATGTAGTTTGTAAAAGTTGAAAGCTAGAACCTGATTAATTAACAATGTTTTTTGAGTAAAGTCAAAACTTGACAGACTTCAAGCCATCATGAAACCCAAGGAGGTACAAATAAACTAATCATATTGTTCTTATTTGGTTTAATTTTCCCTTTTTCCATTGTAACTGAACATGTCAACATTATCTTTCTCTTATTTGTAACAAAAGGAAAAAAACAATTAAATTTAAAGTTTTACACCATTTCTCTAATTTGTTTAACTACATGAAATTTTGGTTGCATGAAGTTTTTTTGGCTAGATGCTGTAATCAGACTCACCCAATGGTGTATGAAGAGCAACATGTTCCTGGTACGGGTTGAAATATTTGTACTGTTTACCACAGAACTCACAAACATAGCTCCCAGTTTCTGGAGATGCAAATACACACAAATAATCTGTTAATTACTGTAATGAATGAGGAAACAAGCATGTTTGTCATTAGGAAACAGTGGAAACAAGAGGCTAAAATAAAGATAAGGTACATCCTGGTAATTATGTTGTTTGCCAAATTGACTTGGTGTTTAGTAGTGTCTGACACTGGGGTGTCCCCACATACATGTACATTTAATTTAATGAATATGTCATTGAAAATTTATATTTTCAGTGATATTTTATTTCAGTAATTCAATTCAAAAAGTAAACCTCATTTTATATAGATTTATTAAACATAGTGATATATTACGAAAAATGATTTGTTTTAAAGTTGATGATTAATGCTTCGACCTAATAAAAACAATGAATTCAATTTCTCAAAAAATTAAAGAATATTATATAAGACCAATAAAAAATGTATTTAATACAGATTTGCTGTCTCATGGCTATGGTATTGTTGTCCAGCAGACAGTGACACACTCCACAAGGAGAGTAAGTCACAAAAGCTAAAGAAGAGCCACCACACACCAATATTTCCATGACATTAGCTGAAACTGTCCAATTCCTGAACCAGAAATCACAGAGAAACGTCTTACTTGGACTAGGCAGCTTAGTGGCCTAGACTCCTTTTATCAGATAAAAGTAAATGTTTTACTAATGTTTTTTAATTCAGTTGGAAATCAAAGTCCTAGGAGTCTAGACTAAAGATGGAGATGCACAGTATCTAAACTGTCCAAGGTCCACTATGAAATTTCTGAAGTCAGTGATGATTTGGGCAGCACTGCCATCTACTTGTGTTGGTCCACAGTATTTTATCAAGTCCAAAGTCAGCACAGTCACCAAACTGGAAATGTTGGACTTTATGATTTCTTTGTTAACAAACTTTATGGCGAGGCTGATTTCATTTACTAGTAGCACTTGTCACCTGGCCACTATGCAAAACTATCAATACCTGCTTTAAGGGGAAATCTCTTCTGTAATGTCAAGAGCAAGATGAGACGCATCAGAGTTGGCAATGTAGAGCAACTGAAGGCCGCTATTAAATCAATTTGGGCTTCCTTAAAACCTTAACAGAGCAACAGGCTAATCACATCCAGGCCGTGCCACACTGATGCAGTAAATTATGGCAAAGGGTCCCATAACAAGACCAATAACAGGCCATATACTCTATTATGCAGTGCATGGACATGCTTGTAGTGATGCCAAAATTTGTCTTAAAAAAATTGTTTTTGTTGATCTTCAGTAACATTCTATTTTTCTGAGCATTGTGGGTTTTCATTAGCTCTAAGTCATAACCATCAAAGTGAACATCAACACTTGAAATACACCACTATGTGTATAATGAATTCAGAAAACATGGGTTTTCTGAGTGTTTTTTTTTTTTTTTTTTTTTTTTTTTTTTTCTTTTTCTGTCTTTTTCTTGGCCAGGTCTCGCTTGTAAAAGAGATATTTTGATCTCAATGGGACAAAACTGTGTTATTATCATTTCACTTTTTGAATTGAAGTACTATAATAAATTAACTATTCAATGGCGTTTTAATTTTTTAGACACACCCGGTGTGTAATAAATTTAACATCACATCCAGTTTAATTTGGATCATTAATGCAGTGACAAGTGCAAAATACTTTAAAGGGACAAAATCTCCCATCAGCTTAAGACTCAAGAGTCACAGAGGTAGCGGGTGAGTGTCTTTGTAACAAACCGGTTCAGCGTTATCAGACTCAGGTGGGTGCCAGCACAGAACTCCAATGATTTTTTTTTTTTTTCAACAATAATTTGGTTAGCAAATTTGAATTTCCTAGGGATTTTCTTTAAATCACATAAGGTTAAAGTCATGCTTTCAGGCTTAAATATATACATACACCCCCACTAATACTAGAATAAATGTCAAGCTGCTGTATATTAACCACACGCCTTTTGTAAACAGTAACAAGATCCAGGCATGGGTCTAGTTGGATATTTGAACAATCTTCTTATCCTCTTATTAAAACACAGTCTACACATAACCTACCTAAAGTATTTAGCAAGCTACATTTGACATGAAATGAGAATTTGTTGTTTCATTATGCTTTAATAGTTCTTTATTCTAAACATCTTATGTTGACATACTCATACTTCGACAGAACTAGTTTGTAGGTATTTGATAGTGGTTGAGTAGCTAGAACATGTTAGCAAGGTAAACCTGGAAAGCTTATTCTTAATTCTATGTTAAACTCTCAACACAGATTTTGTTTGTTCAGTCAGCAAGACAAGATTCCTCACAATAAACGAGTCAATCATCCAGTTCAGCTAGGGAGAATGTTGGCTAACACCGACTGCAAGCATGCAGCATCTAAAAGCTATGATGGTTGCTGCCAATTCAAATTACTTTGACTAAAAAGAATGTTGAACGTAGAAATGATCTATAACTCACTGGATGCAATGATAACATTTTAGAGAAAAGCTAGAAAGTACAGATAACACTAAATGAAAACCTTGGGCAGGCTGGATTCTAATGGTTTACAGTGATTGCAAAATAGGTTTGGGTTTGTTTGGCAATCTGTTATGGGACCTTTTAAAACATGACAAAAAGAAAGCAATTTTTAGAACCACAATAGCCTATATTTAAACAAACTATGAGTACTTCAGTCTTACTTGGTCCAATTTTCTGATAGGGTTCAACAGGCTCCTCCTCTTTAAGGCCATCAACAGGTAGCACCACCTGTTCATAAGGATCTGAGAGAGATGGGAACATAAGCACTGAAATGCTGATAGTATTCTAAAGTAATACTTATAAAACAACTCAACTTTGTGACATTAGTTAAGAACCATTATTTACTTAGTTGCCTTATAATAAAGTGCTTCCGTGGTGAGTCACTGGATTCAAGTTTCGTTGATGCTAGTGATTGAATTACAGAACACAATAGATGTGATTCTTCTATTAGGTTTTTTTTTTTTTTTTTTTTTTTTTTTTTACTGATGCTACAATGTACCTTCCGTCAATAATAGACAAATAAAGATTTCTTTTTTTCAATTCCACACTAAGCTTTTGGATCAAAACACTACGGTATGAAACAGGTATCCAAATATTGTAAATAAACAGTAACATTTTCAATAAAAAGTTTCAAGAGATTTAAAAACTAACATTTGGGGAAAATATCAACTGAGGTCTATAGCGCAATTCACTTACAGAGAGTTGCAAACATAACTAAATTAAAAGTAAGAGCCAAAAAGAAATGGATATTATAAAAAGGTCCAAATGAGGAGCTTGATTCTTCTGTTTTCATTCTCAGACCCCAGGTTTCAAAGACAATCAAATATATTTCGGATGAAACTGTTATAAAACTCCTGGTTACCATCCACTGCATGCAGGTCACGATGCTCCTGGAAACAACTGTAGTATTTATACTTCTTGCCACAAATGTCACAAGAGTAACGGAAGCTACCTGCAAATGAACACAGGAAGATAAGCAGAGTTTATATTTACTTACTTAAATTCAGCCAGACAAAGGATTTCACTTGCTCCACTATTTACATTTGAGAGATGAAACACAATGAAGAATGAATTATGGGTCAATAATCACCACTTGACAGCAACTATAAAATATGAGAAAACAGGAATGTTAAATAGAGCCTTATGCGATGAAGGTGCAATGCATACACTTCTATGAAGAAACTGATCATGGGAAGGACTTCAGTAAAGCACTTTTGGGCTCTCTTCACAAGTAGTTTACAAATCAGTCTTAGACAGAACCATAAAAAATGATTTATGTTCTGCTTTCAGCCTTTTTTCAGTGGAGAAAGATGAATGCATCACAGAGATTAAATTAAATAACACAGATAGAGGAATCTGATGATAAAATGAAAACTCAATCACATGGCTGGCAAACATTTTTGGAAAAAAATGGGAAAAAAGTACCATGACATGCCTTTATACTGCAAGAATGATCTATAAACTGCCTCATCTGAAAGCTAGAACCTGATTGATGTAGAATATTGTTTTTCAGTGTTAAAATCAAAAAGCCTCAAAGAATTTAAAGTGTTATAAAAAGCCAGATGGTTTCTAAAAACAAAGCTAAAAATAGATGTACTTAGATGCAAGCAAAACCATATTTCAACAACGGTGATATTTTAATATCTAAATGCCCTAAAAAAAAGTGCAAACAAAACCTAAAAAATGAAAAGTACAAATATCTGTAATGTGTCTCGCTAATCCAAGGCAAACAGATGCAAATAGAAAAGCACAGAGCAACAACAAGATAAAATCTGTTTCTAACTCCATCTCGACAACAGGCGGAGGTTTATTCCTCTCTTGATAATTAAATATCAAACTTATGTTTCCCCTGGAAACACGTCCACCAAGACTTATGTGACTTATGTCATTTAACAGTTAGGCAACAAACTACACTTTCTTCCATTATTTCTGGACAGGTAGGGTTAATGAGCAATTTCAGATTTCTTTGAGATCTGATCTACTGATTCTGATTTTGACTGATTCCAATGTTTTAAAAGAACAATAAAATATAATAGAACTAAAGTGCTACACGTAGGAATGATAAAATTATCTCCTTTCATTATATCCCTAACCTTTATGTGATGTTTAATAAATTCAAACCCAAGGGTTCAAAGTATACTGAAGCCTTTTATGGACTGAAAAAGGAAGTAGTTCTTAGTTTCGATGCATTTAATGAATAGGAAAAAAAAAAAAAAAATCACTTTTTGACCTGCCCATAACTGATCATGGCTGATTAAGACAAAAAAAAAAAAAAAAAAAAAAAAAAAAAAAAACTGTTTTGGACTGTCAATTTGTTGGTCTGCTAAACATCTTTATCATCTCTTCAACACTTTGAAAATCCAAAAAAGTGGTTTTTCAATTTTTAATTTTAATATTCCATTACCAAAGTGAATATTCGCACATAAAATTGATGTTTACGTAGCTAAACTAAAAAACTGCTTTCTTCACAATAAAAAAATCTAAACATTGAGCTATACAACTAAAATCAATATTAAAGCTGTGAACTAAAACTTCAAGGCTTTAATATCATTTTCCCTCCAATTACCATGAATAAAACAGGGCTATTTTACACAAATTAGATGATTTCTTTGGTTTGTTAGCCTAATTAAAGCTCAAATAAGATGGCTCCAGGCACAGGTGAGGTCAAATTCATAGTAAATCCATAACAGGGTGAACAACAAAGATAATTGGTTATGGAAGCCTGATCCCTCTAGATGGGGTTCTCTTAACTATCAGATTTCTGGAAACCAAATGTAACAAAACATTAACATTACAGTTTTACAAAAAAATCTAATCTAATCATAGCACATATCAATCCAAAGGGGTTTATTTAGCAACCTACTTTATTTTGTAATTTTCAACCATCCAAAACAATGAGAGATTTGTGCAGTGTTGTGATTCAGCAACCCCAACCACTCATGTACAGACATGATACATTGACATCTCCCTTTGTTCTGCACCCACTCAAACACAGAATCAATACATCATCACGAGAAACGGTAGCTAATTTGATCAAATGGAGTTTGTAGCTGATGATTTGTTTCAGTCCCTTTGGTAAATAGCAGAATAAACAATGAACGTCACAACTGACAAGAATGCTAATGTGAAGGTAAGAACTGTTCTGGGATTTTGTAATGCAAATACCACAAATGTAAACTATTCATTGTGTAAAATGCTCAGCTCTCTGCCATGGAAGCCCCTTTTCTTGTGCATAATTAATGCAAAATATTTTTTCTTAGGTTTAACCAGACCTAAAATATTATCCATCCTGAACTACAGCCAGCCCATAAGAATCTTTATGAAACACATACCCTAAAATAAAAGGCTGAGAATAACACAATTATTCTTCTTGTCAGAAGGCTTTAAGCCAAGGTTACTGTTTAAGCCAACTTTACCGTATTCACCAGGTTATGGGGAAACATTTAAAAACACTTTTCAGCAATTGACATGAAGAGATAAATTAGCACGTAATATAAATGGATTAAGGTTATGCTATGCTTTCTTCAGGCAGTCAAAATGACAGGGAAATTTTTTTTTTCAGCTTTTTTGAGTATTTAATAGGCTGATTAATTTATATTGTTGTATTAAAAAACTTCCCTAAATGTGCAACCATAGTAAACACAGACAGGCAGTGATCTGTAATTTTGACGGTTAGTACCTGAAATCAGCTATTATTGAGATAATCGGTCAAGGGTAGTAATAATGATCACATGTTATGAAGGGAACATTAAAGATTTGATCATTAGAGAAAATGAGGTGTGGTCTGCCCATCTCTCTGTGCGAGTGTATTGTAATAGAAGTTGAAAAATCTTCACTATGATCAAACCATTCCTGAATACTCGCTATTGTTGTAAAATACTTTTTTTTTTTTTTTTTAAACATTCTAACGTTCTAATTAATCGAAAACAGCTTTTTGATATTTTACTAAACAAAATAATACTAAAAAAAACTTTGTCAGGTCCTGTTACATATTATGAGTTTGACCCTGAGTGCCTGATTTGGGGGACAGCAATATAAAAAAAATTAAATCATAGCAATTTTTTTTACTAAGCTACTTTCTGAAAAGTGTAATTCTTTACTTTTTCAAAAATAACTTTGACCCATAATTTTTCTGTTAGCACACTAACATGCAAACATTTGCAGTCATCTTGAACAAACACTAAAATTATTTGAATCTTACCTAAAATGCATCCACAATAGGTAAAACAATAGAGTTTAAAAAAGGGGTGTCCTATCTTTTTACTCGTACTATAATAGTGAAATTCTTTGCAGCAATGCTGATTTCTCTTCACATCCTTTGAGTTTATGAAAGAAGCAGACAGTTAGCAGCTACAGTCTGTAGCTAAACCTGTGTATTAGCTTTTAAAGACTGTGTGAAACCTTATGGAAGTCATCATGGATTTTACATCTGAGGCTGACACCAAAATCAACTTTAGATCAGAGCCCTAAATAATTTATATGAATAGGTGATCAGGTTCAACAAACAAAATGCAATTACTTTTAAATTATTACTGGCTGTGCTGAGCTCTGATTTAATTTGCTCTGCTTCTTTTACTGCTTTAGTAAGTATTATTTAAACTGGTATTTGTTTCTTGTTCAGCACAGTTTAACACCTCACCCACTCATCTGTGCACTTATTCCGATTTGAGACAAGACACTATTTTGTCTGCTTAATAAATCTGGGCCCAGATGTTTAACTATTTTGATCAATGAAATGGTTTTTCTCCCCCAAAATTTTCTGCTTGATTTATAAATCTGTCATCAGTCACCTTCACCTAGTTTCTCTGGACAGCCACTCAGGCTGCTCACAGACTTATATTATTTCTTTTGCAAATATCCCTGTAAATAAAATCCAAGACATGTTGAAGTTTAAAGTATAAAGACTCAGCACAACCAAAAGTGCTTTACAGCATCTTCTATCCTCACAAGAATTTAGTCTCAAAGTTTTCTTCTCCATCCAGTCTCAGTGGCCTAAATATTGAGTCACGAATAGCTTGGTGGTATTCAGATTTTATTCCTCATACACCATCTAAACGTTCTCATTCTACCTGTAGTAACTGCTGTTTTCATTCTTTTCTTTTCCTTCACTATGCAGTGTCTATACTGATGTCTTTAGGTTGCATTTTTACTTAAGTGCAGTGAGCACGTGTAGACAGATGTACAAAAACTCTCAAGTACTACTCTGAGGCACAAGTATTTTTAGTCCTAATCAAACTTTGAATGTGACGTTAAGGTGCCTGGTAAAAATGGGTCTTATACGGCTGGAATTCATCATCTTGGACTTAACTTTTTCTCAGTAATAGATTGTTACATTGCTTACTGTAAAAGATTACCTCAAGTACTTGCATTTAGTTCCACAATCTTCCCATTAGGTTTGCGATTATCTGCTCTCATGTATATCTATTTTAAAAACTACACCAAATCTGTTGTCATGCAAATAATGTTTGGTTAATGCATAATTGGCAAAAGTGTACTTACTATTGGGTGTCTGAGGGAGACCATCTCCAACCATGCTCTCTGATTCTACAATGAAAAAAAAAAAAAAAGATTTGGACTTGCTTGAATAGATTAATGCCAACATGTACCTAAAGATCCAGTTCTATGAGCATCAAATTATTAACTGAAGAAGATTAAGCATATGAGCAAAAATGGGCAAAAATGACTGTTATTTTGTCCTTTTGTACCCCTTTTGTTCACACTGACCAAACAGAGTCAGAATACTGTGATCTGAGAGTGTGCTTTTAAAAGGCATGTTGGCAATTTGGAATCAGAGGCTTGACAATAACAACAACAAAAAAGACAGCATAGAAAAGACAACTATGTTGTGTAAATTACTGCATTGACTATTCTGTGAAAATATACCTATGTTAAAGTCTTTGCTCAAAGAAAAAAAGAAATTAATATGAGCTGGACTAACACAAGATTCTCTGTTCTTGCACTCATTTAAAGATCCATGAAATGGTGTTTTAAACGTCATCTACAGCAACAGGCAACTTCTTGCTATGTGAAAATATAGAAGTCTATTGATTTTCTTATCCAGGCTTAGAATACCCCCCTGTTGCCTAGTATTTTATGCTCCTTTGTGTTTTAACCAAAAAGAAGGCTCCACATGCCAGAAGATGCATGCAACCCCTTTTAGACCAAGCAAAGTTGCCGCTTTATCTCCTCTCAATATTGTATTATTATTAGTTTAATGGGCCCATGAAGAGACAAATGCAATGTGAATCTAAATTAACCTGCTTTATCTTATACTGAGGCCATGTCTAAACAGTGGTACCTTACTTTTAGTTTTTTCAGTGTAGGTTTTGGTTGGTGCTGCTGCAACTCATAACAGCGTCCTGTAATGGTATTTTATCCTGTGAATTGTATATTGCATTGTTTCTCAATAGCCTAGGTCCTACAACAACCCCTCTGCACACCAGACCTGTAAACCACTGAAATCATCATGAAACAAAAGACAAAACAAAGGAGAGCTCAAAATGCTGAGCAACTGAAATCCTTTGTCAACCAAGAATAACAAAACATTTACAAAACTATAACTGACTTCAAAAGCTCACAAATATAGTGAAATATAGTGTTGTTGTGAAAAAAGAGGAGATATAACACAGATGCAATAAACAATCCTGAATCATTACTCATGGAGGATGTTCAGACAGTTATTTTAGCAGCAAATTCAACTTAATTTGAAAATAAAAGTTATGCGACAAGACTTCATCCGGCAAAGCTGACCTTTCAACTGTTGGATGAGAATGCTGGAATCTGACTGATAAGAAATATTGTTTCTGATTAGTTAAGTATATCCCTTAAAGAGTTCAAAGTGTCATAAAACCAAAGGATGTGCAACTAAGTACTGTCTGAATATCAAAGGCAACTTCGAATGTCACCCAACTCTTTTCTGCTTTATAACAAACCTTAACTGAGTGCAACCGATTTTCTTTTTCGAGGCTTAAAAATAGTTACACACATACAGCAATGCTGGGAGTGACTGCAGTGAAGGGACTTTCGTAAGACAGGGTAGAGCACAACAAAGGTAAAAGGGCCTTGCAAAAATTGTTTTTTAGCTGCTTGTGGCTTTCATTATTATTACCAGAAATGAAATGCATTTTGAGGGATGAAATTTTTTGAGGCAGGTTTCATAAAGAAATATTGTTCAGATCTTAAATAAAACAGCTTAGTGCCCTATATGTGATTTCTTATCTTTTTAAGCAACTGACTGATCATCCTCCAGGAATACTGATTTGAGATTTTTTTTTATAAGGGTTTGCATATACACAGTTTGAATATTGCATTAAGGGCTGCACAATATACAAAAAATTTGCAGTAGTGATGTTACTATTTAATATTGAATTGAGCTCATCAATTAGTGGTAACGCACATTCAAACTACAAAACGCAAAATATCACAGAATTCACACATATCGGCAAATAGGCATGGGCCGGTATGAAATTATGACAGTATGATAACCTTAGGTAAAAATATCACGGTATCACAGTATTATGATTATAGCTCTAAAATATGTTATATTCCATTTTCTTTAGCATGCTTTGATGTGAACACATAGGCAATTTGCTTCTTAAATGTTTGCTGAATTGTGGTCTGATTTTCACCCTTTGACATGACCTGTTGCTGCCAGAGCAACCGTTGTTCTAAAAGAACAATTAGGACAGATGAATTTAACCATAACCTCTCCATAATCTCTCTAGTCATAGTCAACTTTAATTGGCTTTAAAAGCTGTATTTAGGTTTTACAAGTGTGATGCTGTGCGGAGGGAAGGGTTGTGATACTCCACCTGCACATAACCGATGGGATTTGACCTCCACTTTTTCTCAGACCACATGTAAAAAAAACGCTACTACCGCAGGAAAGGTATGAGGGAAGATTTTTGTGGTTTTGAAACCATGACTTTTTCATATTGCGGTACACCTTGAAACCGGTAATCGGCCCATGCCTATCTGCAAGTGCTGACTGATATATACTAGTTTCTGAAGTATTCTGACTGCTGCAGCTCCCTGTACCTATCATTACCTGATTAGGCGGGAGTCGGTTTGGCTCTCCCCTCCACACAGACACAAAGAAATGATCAGTCATGGTGAAAAGGCTTAGTGAAACTTGTTCCAAAAAACGTAAAACTCACCTCAGCACAAATAACAGGAGAGATTAACACAAACTGACTGACAATCATGCACTTCAGTGATGTCTGCGATAGATGTAAGAAAAAAAAAAAAGATAGGTCCGTTTTGTTACGCAAGTGTGGACAAAGCTTTGCTGTGTGCAGGTTTTGTGTTTCTTTATGAGACATAATTTAGGTTGCAGTTCAACTGTAAAACATTTTTAAAAGGTAGATTTTCTTTTTATAAATGTGAAATATGTGAGCTTCTTTGTTTTGCACAAGTTCTTTTTGTTCTTTGAAAAACTAAGGGCTAATATTTGTTAATATCTTGTAAAAGCAATCAATAGTCTGCTGAAAGTTTAATAACATTAATTTTGGAATTCTTTGGCTATTGATTTGTTTAATTATTTTTCATTCACTCCATAATTACATACTTTTTGGGTTACTAAATACTGTAAGAAAGGAAAAAGTGGAATATAGGAGAAAATAAAATGGACTTTGCAATTTTTTTTTTTTAATTTGCAAATGAATAAAACATATTTGATAGGGCCCTATCTTTCTCCTCTGCCATTAAGATGCATCCACCACTCTGTATGAGCCTGAGCATTTCACCAACTATCATTTAAATCCCATGTGGGCAAAACGGGCAGCAACAATTCAACTGAATTCAATTGAGTTTATTTATATAGCGCCAATTTACGCAATTTACATGACATGCCATCTCAAGACACTTTCTAAAAAGAATAAAAAAATGATTCAATCCAATCAAACAGACAGAGCCTAAGTCAATTACATAGATTCCAAATCGATCCTAGGTATTAAATAATGCAGTCAAGTTTAGATTACTATTCAAATTGGTTAAAAGGTTTTCTGTCTAAGGAAACCCAGTATGTTCCACTGAATTACTGACTTGCAATTTAATACATTATGCAGCCTTAATTGCAGTATTTCATTTACATTTTGAAGTCCTAAACTCTTAGGACACAGGGTTATTAAAAAAAATCAATTATCTTACCTCTGTGTGCTCTGACGTGTGTCTGAAAGCAGTTGTAATACTTATACTTCTTTCCACACACTGCACAAACATATGAACCTGCACAAAAATTTCAAAACTACGTTACATCATACCATTAACAGCAATATATTACAGTCAAAATAGTTGTCTGTCACAAATTTCTACATAGAAACATTTCAAAATTCTACCATAAGGTTCTAGTTGGGATTAACTTCAGAATGTTTTTCAAGTAAAACTAAATTATTGTTGTTATAGTGATATTAGGATCACAATTTGCACAATTTCAGTGTCTGAATTTGAGATTAGATTCTGTTCTTTTGCTGGAGAATAAAAATTATAGCAATGTTGTTTTATGTATTCAGCAAAACTTGAGATATAGTTTTTTACCACCAAAATAAATCCAGTGCACCAAGATATCGCTGGTGACCCAATCGGATGATTTTCTGATTGACGAGCTTGCACTTGTTCAGAAGTCAAATTTTCCTCAGGTCAGCTAACGTATCATACCATAGCACTACCACGTCGTGCTAACAACACTCTTTGGTGTAGCTGTTGCTGCTGTGGGAAGAAGACCCAAAGGTAGCTAATCTCAGTATCAGTGGGGTGTTAAAAAAAACTTCACAAGACCCACATATAGTGTGAGAAACTATTTAAAAGGAATGATACCAGCTACTTCTCAGTGCAACACTGGTAAAAATGTTGTTAAAGGGTTATTAGAGGCCCATTTTCAAGGTGTTAAGTTACGAAGTCAAATTTCTTTTAAGTCATATCTGATATGTACAGCATTTTTCTAACAACTGAAGGTAGCATAGTTACTTGACTGTGCTATAAAATGATCCTATGTGCCTAGAATACACATAATACGCTTTAATGTTTGATCACAGAGCTGGTGCAAGGAAGCACTAGCACAGTTTTAGTACTGGGACTGCTTAGTGGAAAAACTTTAACACAGGGACAATAAAGGAAGGATACTTAAACTGTAGCACTAATCACAGGAAGTCAGTTTCCATTTCCTAGTCCTTATGTATTGTTTAATGCCAAAAGTATTTGCTCCTCTGCCTTCACACACATATGAACTTTAGTGATATCTCATTCATATTAACCATTAATATAACGTCGGCCCACCCTTTGCAGCTATGGTGGTAAAAATGGTAAATGGCCTGTACTTGTAAAGCGCTTTATCAAGTCCAGAGGACCCCAAAGCACTTCACACTACATTCAGTCATTCACCCACTCACGCACACATTCACACGCTGATGGTGGTAAGCTACTGGATTGTAGCCACAGTTGCCTTAGGTCAGTCTGACAGAGGCGAGGCTGCCATGCACCAGCGCCACCGGGCCCTCTGACCACTACCAGCAGGCAAGGTGGGTGAAGTGTCTTTCCCTAGGACACAATGACGGAGATGGATGATGCAGGGAATTGAATCGACAACCTACCAGTTACAGGACAAACTCCTACCACTGTCGCCACCATGAGGAAAAGTTTCCGCAAGGTTTAGGAGAACATTCATTTGAATTGTTTACCATTCTTCCAGGAGCACATTTGTTAGGACGAGAAAGCTTGGCTAACAGAGTCCACTCTTATTCATCTCAAAGGTGTTCTCTCAGGTTCAGGTCAAGGCTCTGTGCAGCTATTTAAGTTCTTCTACTTGAAACTCACTCATCCATGTCTTTAAGAACCTAACTTTGTGCACTGGTGTGAAGTCATGTTGGGTCAGGAAGGGCCCATCCCCAAACTGTTCCCATCATGGAATTAAGGGGCTGAATGTGGCTCAGTGAGGGATGGCTCAGTTGGAAGAGTTGTTCTCTTGCAATCCCCAATTTCCTGGTGCCATTCCAGTGTCCTCCCGTGTCACATGCTTACATAGGTGTTGGGCAAGGCACTTAACCCTAAACTGCCAGTTGAAGGTGCTTGGCGTAATCAATATGAATAAAAAAGTGCTATATTAGTTCAGTCAATTTATCATTCCATATTCCAGGGTAGGCAAGTATAAGCTTTGGCTTAGGCCTATTCCTTTTTTGGTAAATTATTGGTTTGTAAAATAGCGTTTTATTTTGTTTCCATTTTTTGAAATGTAAATTTACCAAAAATAAAGGTAATCTAATCTAACTCTTGAAAAACGGGCCCACACCATAATTCCGTCTATACCAAACTCTTGAGCTAATCTTAAAGACTGCATGAAGTTTGGAGGTATGTAATGACTGACTCAGCAAAAAGTTGGTGACCTCTGTGCACTCCACGACTCAGCTTTTCCAGACTCCGCTCTGTGATTTTACAGGGCCTAATATTTATTGGCTCAGTTGCTTTTATTCCCAATCACTTTCACATAATTATACTACCACAAATAGTTGACTGTGGAAATTTTAGCATCACTGGAGTTGCTGTACAGGTGGTATGTACCATGCTGGAATTCACTGAGCTCCTAAGAGCGACCAATTCTGCAGCCTGCAAGCCTAAGCAATAAATTTTGTACACCTGTGGTCACACAAGTAATTGTAACACCTGATTTGGATGGGTGATTGTATACTTTTGGCAATGTAGCGCATGTGTACAGGATATGGAACTGCAAAATAATACAATGGAATTTGGGAATGCTGTAAAATTTGAAACCAAACTATTGTTTGTGTCAACATCTATAATAAAATTCTGGTTTATTATTTAATCCTAGCCAGAAAGAACCGGCACAGGCCGGTTTTTAAAAGCTGCTGATTCCAATTAATTTTTTATTTGCTCTAGTTTACCCAGAATAATGATTTATGTAAATGCTGTTGTGTTGGACTGTGAGCTTTAACCAAATTTACATAATGAACCAACCTCATATACTGCTGCACTTGTATACGTACATGATACTGGCATGATTTTTGAATCACCTGAATGTTATCTCAGTACTATAAAATGGTGGTCATTAACATAATCTAAAATTAGCAACTGTATGAAAGAAAGATTCAGAAAAAAAAATCCTTTCCATCCCTTAAAGAAATTGCTAGAGAAACATGACATTTTCTCATCACTTATTTTCCTGTTTTTCAACCAAATTTTAGATACCCATCTTTAATTTTTAGCTGCCATCACAATACGTTGACGTGACTGCATTGTGCTTACAGTTCAAAAACAACTTAGCAGAACAACTGCATGATGTCAATTATTTTTCAAAGAGTCCATCTTTGAAGAAACAAATCCAAGAACTAACTAAACTCAACTAAATATCATGACAGATTTTGCATTGCAGGAATATTGCCTTCAAAAAACTGGCACTAGATTTGACACAAAAAATGTGACTTTTCAAATGCTTTAAGCACATGCAGGGATATATCAGTATAATCACACACCTATGCATGAGTCAGTGCTCTTCGTTGGAGGAGGAGTACCAAGGGCAAACATACCCTCGGTTTGAGCTCTACGAGTTCCACCTCCACTTGATCCTCCATCTTTTCCTCCAATAACGACACAAATCTCAGCAGGGTTGGCATCTCCAACTTTCCCATTGCTCTTCTCTGAGGTCCCAGGCTCTTTCTTTACAGCTACCGCCGGTGGAGTACTACTCGTGGCTGTAGAGGGATCTGTGGCTGCATTCCCATTCCCACTTTCAGCCTGTTCCTTCCCAGGATTAGGTACCTCCTGTGCACTCATGACTCCACCTCCTCTGAGCCTGTGCTTCTGTATAAGGAATAAAAACAGTAACCTGTGTAAAAATGCATTCAACTAACTTAATTTGTAGCTTAATATATGGCCTCCAATCTTTATTCGATTCTTGCATTACACAGTGATGTATAGAAATGGACATTTATGTCAAACATTAGAACAAGATTAGTAACAGCTTGCTTTTTAAGAAATGCTTAACATGAGACCCATTTTTGCACTCTGGTTTTTGGACTCTGGTTCAAGATAAAAAAAAGGATCTAATTAGTGCTGGAGAGGGACCCACAATTAACCAATCAGAAACAAGGAAGGGGAACTAGTCATATTCGATAAATTAGAATATGTGTTCAGATTAGGCTCATTTGTCAGATTAAAAGTACCTTTTGAAAATTGACAACCTTTAAGCAGGTATTAAACCGATTGTTCATTAAGGCTACATTTCTGTATTAAAAATGTTTTTTGTTTTTTTTTTTGTCTGATGTAATATTCTAATTTTAAACGTCATGTTTTCATTAGCTGTAAGGGGAAAATCATTATAATTCATAATTCACATTCACCTGTGTGTAACTAATCTATATGTGTTTCACTAAGTGATAAAGTTCCTGCAATAAATGGACTGTTCAATAATATGTCAGTAGCACTCTTGATGTCAAGCATTATAAAGTTGTGCTTTAAAAAGTTGTCTTTTAACATTTTTAATGTGTATTTCTCACAAATAATAATAAAAAAAATCCCATCAACAGCTGAAATAATTCCTAAAAATTCTTCTTGGTTTTTCTTTTTAATGAAAAAACAATAAAAGATTGATTTTGTTTGTGATTCCTGATTTCAGTTTGGTTTCCAATCAGACAGAACAGTCCTCTTTATTACAACCATGTACATGACTTTTAGAAATGGTTACACGGTCTTATACTGGGTTCAACAATGAAGAGTCGCAAACGCAAGTGTAAAGGTGAGCGAGGAGAGTCAGACTGGTGTGCTCAGCAGCAAATTTCACTTTAAAAAACACAGCAGTTATAGCGGGCACCCTTTGTACACAGGCTATAGACCTTGATGTGACCGTCCCGAGTTCGAATCCCATCCTCGGTCCCTTTCCCCTCTTCTTTCTGCCCCCTTCCTGTTAGATTACTGTAAAATAAAGGCAACTCGTGCCCAAAAGAAAAATTCTAATAAAAAATAAATAACACCGTGATGGAAGTTTGGATAAAACCAAGGTAGTATGTAGCCTACTCATTGCAACGATGAATCATCCTTCCACCAAAGCACAACCAGTTTATACATAACATTTCTAAATTAAAGTTTGAAACAACATAACTTCTTTTAAACGTTCCAGAATATGAAAACCTGGAAAACTGAGATGTTTGGTTTGACACAATAAAACATTTTCTTAAACATCTTTTGAAAATGTGCATTTTTCAATTTCAAGCTTTAAAAGTTGCATAGTGATTATACATACACACACAAGATACTAAATGTAATGTTTGTAGTAATGTTGCTTTGCTGTTATTGGAAGTCATCTTTAATGGCTTAAATCCTACACCTTTGTGGTGCTCAAATCACTGCAATTTGAGAAATATCTAAATTACACAGCTCACCACGTGGCTATAAAAGGCTTTGTTAAAAGAATGAGCTCAAATGCAACCAAGCAAAACAGGAGTATGCCAAAATGAATGACGTTATGAGAGAAAGGAAAATCTGTCTTCTAATAATAGTACACCAATATAGTAACAAGTCTCTTCAAACCCCAGAAGCACCTTTCTCTGGATATGACACATGACCTAAGATGGGTAATACTAAAATAAAGAGTTCCTGGTTTGCAGTTCAAATTGCTGATCTGCATATGCAGTTAAAAAAGTGGTGGCAACAATAAAGTTCTAATGGCTTTCTTTCAACAATTCAATAATCATGGCACACTTCTGAAAAGGCCAGACTTGTGGCTTGAACAATTAACAGTTGTTTTGTTGTTCTCTAACAAACATTTGAAGCCTTCACAGAACAGGTGTATCTACTAATTAGGTGAGTTCTTAAGCCAATTGGTTGCAATGAATTTTATTTAGGGTTGTCAGAGTAAAAGGGCCTACTACATATGTAAAAATTGTGCAGCCCTCCCCTTCTCACAATTATTCATTACTTTGTGTCGGTCTTTCACATACAATCATACTCCATTATGTTTTGTGGCTGTAACGTGATAAAATCCAAAAAAGTTAATGTGATATGAATACTTTTGCAAGTCCTCCAATTCGTCTGTTTCCAGTCTGGACAATTTAAAGCAAAAAAGATATAAATTAAAAGTTGTTTTACAGCAAAGTAATGTTAAATGTAGGTTTAAAAGACATGGCACAATGAAAGCATCACTGGAAAACAGAGTGCAGTGCAATAACTGCCTTTTGCAAATTATCCCCTCAGAAGGCAAACTGATAAATGAAATAAAATGAAAATAAAATCTGATTTGTTTTTCACTGAAAATCTTCACACAAAATGGGTGAGGATGCTATTGAGTCTAACAAGAAATTTAATTTAAAATAACTTTTCAACAGTGAGAAAAAAAAATCCTTTATGAGTTTTTTCATAGTTCAAACTACCAATTTATCTCAGACAATTTAAAGGGCGTTAGATGAAAAAAAAAACATTGCATGCAACAGATTTTTATGTCAAAATGTGGCTAAAAAAATGATAATTTAATGAAAGGTCTATTTAAAAAAAATTCAAAAAAAGTTATAGAAAAACAGGTATTGGAGAAGAATTTATCACCAAAATGTATACTTTATTAGATATTAATACTAAGAAAAAAAATCTTCCTTTGATGTTGGCTCAGTATATCAAATTGGACCACAGCCTAATTCAAAGAGGATCAAACGCTATGAGCGGTACTTGGATTTTTTTTTTTTTTTTTAAACCCAACTATGTTTTCACAGAAAAGCTTGTTCCTCTTCTTGTTCATCAAAAGAATTACATTTGGCACTTAAATGAATTATTATGGGTAAAGTGTACTAATGCCAGCTTTTTTTTTTTTTGGGCGGGGGGGGTATTATGTAAAATTGACTTTTTGGAGTTTTATATAATATTATAATGTTATTCCCTCTTCAAAAACATACCTGTTAACAATAACAAATAACACATTTTGCTGGGCTATAAATTGTCCCAGAAATTATTGCGATAAATGATAATGTTGTTTTGAGACCATTATTAACTAATAGCATAAAAAAGCATAATAATGCAAGTACACCCTCTCAAAGATCAATAAACTAATTTCTAAAGAACATTTAACACTAGAGCTGGAAGACATTTTAAATATCCAAACAATCAACAAAAAGAAAACAAATAAAATGGGTTATGAAGTCTCTGTAGACAGACTTACCCTTCAAAATATATTTATTATTAGGTTCAGACCAGGAAACCAGGTAATACTGCCAGTTAGCACTTTTGTAAAAAAAAAAAAAAAAAAAAAAAAAAAAAAAAGTGTAAACTCACTACTGTGTACTGGGTGTCAAATGTTTGCAGTGATTAAGCAAACTACTGCGTCTTAGGGCGCAGCATTTTGCACTGACCTTTTTGTATTTTGTTTGTCGATTAAACACCCCAGTAATTGTGGACTGTCAGTAAGATGCAGACAACTCACTGGTTGTGTTTTTTTTGTTTGTTTTCAAGCTGGAAAACCTACAACGGATGATTGCGTTTTAGGTGCAGATACATGTTTGTTGTATTGCCGTGTTTATTTGATACTGTTATACAACAAATGGAACATACCCGGTTGCACAGGTTAGGTGGTTCACCATTGTCATTTGGTTTGAATTCAAAGTGCTCCCAGCCTGCAGCTGTCACGTTCGACTTTTAAACCAGCGTTTTTCTGGCTTGCTCCTCCTCACGGGGTTTTCATGCTACTCTCTGAGTTACGAGACCTTCAGCCTGGCAAGTAACTGATGCGAGAGTTCACTCCTCCTTATGGGCTCAACACACAGGATTCACTCCCTCTCCATTCATTTCCTAGGTAGCTTGCATGATAAGGCGCCAATCACTTGCCCTCCTCAAGCCAAGCGACTGGTGAAATTCGTGCATGTGAAATTTCAAGCTCCTACAAGTAAACGTGCACGCGCGGGCTAACGACACGACACAAGAAAGTTGAATAATGTTTTGTCGATGTTGTTGCTATGTCGTCCCGTGTGTTGGGATCACCAAGAGTGTTGGAAAACTAATGCTTTTCACTGTCATTTGTTACACCCTGTATATCGAGCCCATTACTCTAAGGAAACGAGAAGGGGGGAGGCAGTCGACGCACCAGTATGAAGCTTTTTGTCATCCAGTTTCTTTGTTAGAAAGAGAGACAGACATGACAAAAACAAATAAGCATGCAACTGGAAATTATCAATCTCATTTTTATTTATGGACCTCATCTTTATTTATCATGTGATTAATTGCTTATCGCGACAGGCCCAGTGTTGCTTTGATTCTTTCATGCATGTTCGAGAAATTCTTGAATCTTCTGTGGCAGTCATTTGGGGGTCCCTAAACGCTTGTTCTCACAAAGCTCCTCCTTGGAGCTGCAGTTTCCAGTTGAGCTTCTGCCTCACAGAACATCCTTCCCCCATGCCTTACCCACACAGCTCCTCCAGACTAGTGCCAGCAGCAATTAGCAAACAGCTGGTGGAACTGCGCATCTGCTGAGCTTATCATACAAATTACTTCTCAGCCCAACACTCCTAAGAATGAGTGTAAACGGGATAATGTCGGAGCATTGTTGTGAAGGCAGAGTATCGGAAAGAGCAGGAGCTTCAGAGATAGAGGCCAATTTCAAAGCATCAAAGTGCAAAGTTACATTTCTTTTGAGTTATGTTTGATATACAGCATTTTACTTAATGGTGTTATAAAATGGCACTACGTGCCCAGAAAATACATAAAACCCCCCTTTTAAAAAGAAGACCTGATAATTAAAATTCATAAGCTTCTTTTTTTCACTTGGCCTAGCTTTTACAGGGACTCTGCCAAAAATCTCCAAAAAAAATAAGATGCTTCTTTTTGAAAAAAAAAAAACAAAACAAAAAAAACAAAACAAAAAAAAAACATGATTCAATAAAGTTATAATATTAGAAATTCTGCCCCTCATTATTGGTAGAATAAGATCTCATACTTTATTTCTATCTCTACTTTCACATGCTTCGCATTAGTATGAAAGAGTCACTAAGTTAAACTGAGATGAAAAGAGACCAACCCTTGATGTCATGTTTTGGTGATGTTGGTGATCCAAATGCAGAGAGCAGGCGTATAATGAAAAAAGGGTTATTTTAATTAATAGAACTTATTAGCCAGGAACAGGCTGGAGGCAGCAGGGTGTGAACAACAGAGGTCTGACACAGCGTAACTGAACCAAGGACTATTTATACTGGAGACTTTGATTACTGGATGCTACACAGGTAAGTGAATCAACAGATGGGGAACAGCTGTTAAAGACCATGAAACTGAGACTCTGAAGTAAGAGAATAACACTAGTAACCAAAAACAAAATGGAACATAAGAAGCTGCAACCAAAATTAACAAACTAAACTCAAAGTCCAACACATAATGACATCTGAGAATAAACTTAAGGGGTGCGCTTTGATATTCACAGTTTCTAGAAAAATGGAATAACTCTTGGTCATCCAAGTGTCAAACCATTCTGAACAGAAGCCAAAAGAGCTTGACATAAATGTAAATACTCACTTGAGTAAAGATGGTCAACACAAATGCAAGTCAAATCCTCAAACCCGATGTTTGTACATGTTCTAATCAAAAGCATGGACGTTTTCCTTCTCAATGCACACAGTGTTAACCACACAGATAAGGCCAAAGACCTGCATAGCTATCTGGCCCTTCTTTATCCATGAAGAACAGTTAATGATTACCATAGAGGCAACAGGAACAATAAGCACAGTATATCTAATTATATTTTGTAAAAAAAAAAAATAATAATAATAATAATAATAATAATTTTATATAGAAATTTTTCAAAGTACAGACTACGCCTATTCATTAATGCCTCTGAAAAAGACATACTGGTAAAATTCAGTGATGTGAGAGGTTGTTTTGCTCAGACCAAAGCAATAACCAATCATACATGATTATTTATTCAGAGAGTATTGTTTGTTTATTAAATATTTAACACGCAGGGTTTGTGTACTGGAGCCACAGAAATTAAGATACAAGTGTGAGGAGTTCATGTTGCTAGCCTTGTGTAAATGAACAGGTTGATGAATAACTTTAGTCGTGCATGAATAAATCATTAAAAAACAAAATGAGGATGTTAAGTTTTTCAAACAATGACCTTTAGTTTAAAGAAACAGGTTTTGAATGGGATTTTTTCCCATTCTCCATTTAATTTAGTTTTATTGTTTTCCTTGACCGTTCTAAGGTTATGACACATTAAGGCTTATACTTTGCTGAACTCCAGATTCGGGTATATTTTACTGTATTCTACAGAGAATAATTGAAGATACTTGTGGCTCATTGTGGGTCGATACTGCTTTGATGGATGGACGTGCTTTTTTTCTCAAAAAAAAAAAAATCCCATAAGCAGGCTTTAAAACCACCTAATTCAACAGAAAGTCAAGTAGAATGAAGTGCAAGGTTCACGGTGAAAAAAACCCTGACTGAGGCCGCCCCATTTCAACCTGGAGAGACTCACACGGAGAGAGAGAGAGCAGCAATTAGAGTTTTATTTGACTGGAGGCAAAGTTCTTTGGCGCTTGGACCCCGGCAGAAGATGTGTATGCCAAGAATAAACACAAGCTTGGATGAACTGTTTGGGGTGAGGACTAGGGTCTTCTTACCCCTGGGGCTCGGACACTGGTGGTAGAACAGAGACCAGAAAGGAGGGGAGCCCGAAGAAGCCTGGGAGGACAAGGGGGGAGACAGTGTGGAGCCGAGTCGAAGCACAGGTAGGAACCAAGTGGATCTATGGATGACAAGCCTACAAAGAGATTTCTGAGCAATGATTGGCTGAGGCAGAGCAAAGACCTGGTGCTGATTGGCTGTGGCGACTGGACGATGCAGGTAAGGCTGGAGAGAGTCTCCCAGTTTGAATTCACACCTGGGCTTCATTTGTTATCTTTCAAATGAATTTTGATTTCAATACAGGTGGTTACTTTTTATAATTGCATGACCTCAAAGCTGTGAAATCTTCTTTCTAAAACTCCAGGTGTTGCTACACAGCAATTGATGTAGCTTCATCCTAACATAATAGCCAGAAAAGAAGTTGTACAAACGACACAATCATAAATACTTTCAAATGAACTTGTTCTGAAGTTTCTCCAAGATTTGCAGTACCTTAGGTTATGTTGGGTTGTATGTGCCTATTTTTTCACCTCACCAGGCAGGTATTCTCAAAAAATCAATAGCTGACAGAGAATAAGAGCAGCTTAGCTATTACTTCCAGATAATCAGGTGGTCCCTAACTCATTAATTTTGTTAAAATTTAACAACTAGGACTGGGCAATATGGCTTGAAAATAAAATCTCAGATTTTCTCATACCAAATCCAATTTCCAATTTTAATTGATTTTTTTTTCTCCCTTTCCTTTTTAAAAAGAAATAACAAATGTTAGGAAATATTTTCAAATACTTGCCTTTATTTTAATCATTCCTTCTGAGAGTTAACCTGAATTCAAAGTTCAACTAAATACAAGCTGTGAAACATGCTTGTAAAACAATATGGTTGGCCCTGGGTAGGCTGACATCACTCTGAGTTATGGAAGCCCAAGGAGTGTATCATTGGTAAACAGATAACTGGTAACCCAGATTTCCCATGACTTAAATCTTTATAAACAGCAATTGATAAATTGATAAAATTATTTTATTGCCCCATTCTATTTACAACCTTAATAATAATTGCCCTTGGCATCTATTAATAGTTATTCATAGCCAAACCTAACCTGTTGTTCCACAAAAAGAGTAATTTGTTTCCAATATCGTGTATAATTGCTAAACCTGCAAAACACATACAAGCAATGTGTATAAGGAGTAAATGGTGCATTTTAAACATATAGTCATATTGAAAAAATTACAATATGCATTCTTTTGAGGAATGTTTGTCAGATTAAAAGTACCTTTTGAAAATAATCTTTAAGAAGGTATTAAACATACTTGTCATTAATCCCACATTTCTGTATTAAATTATTTTTTTTATTGGTCTGATGTATTATTCTAATCTTAAATGTCGTCCTTTGAGTGAAAACATCTAACATCTTTCATGTAAGTGTTTCACTTCATGAACTGAGTGACTGAAATAAACTTAGTATTCAAATTATAGAATATCTCTGTATAACACAAAACATAAATTTGATTATGCTATTATCTTTTTATATTAGATTTTCATACACGGAAAAAAACGACATTGAGAACTACTGTGTAAGAACCGAAATTTGATCACATTAAACAGAAATTACAGAACATGATTAATACTTTAGTCATTTTGAGCAAAAATCTGGAGTAATTATGTGATCTTACATAGGAACAAGACGCATATTTAACAGCAAAACAAGTTAATCTGGCAACACTGCCCCTGGTTATGTGGTTTAAACTGTTGATTTTCAGAAGAATACAAGCCACAGTAACACGAAGAGCAAAAGTTCCTCAATGCATTTCAGCACTACAAAAAAAATTAAATCGAATTTGAAACGTGGGGAGACCTCTCAAAAGTATTCTGGGTCAGCTGCAAAATAAGCTGCACTTTTATCATTTACAGAGCAGCGCCAAATTTTACGTCTTGGTGACATATTACATTAAAACGTTAGTTCAACATTCTCCCACTCAGTCATGTGGAAAAGTGCTTTCTTAAGATGGCGTTCCACTTTAAGGTCCTTCAGTTTTCATTGATGTAAACCTCATATTTAGCTGTTTTTCATTTACGAGGGATTACAGTGGATTGAGACAGTGTTCACAGCCCTTCACTTTTCCACATTTTGTTACATTACAGCCTTATTCCAAATTGTAATAAATTAATCTCTTCACACAAATGCCCCATTATGACAATGTGGATTTTTTCTTTTAATATTTCACAAATTTATCAAAATTAAATAAAAAAAAAATCATATTTACAAATGTATTCACAGCCTTTGCTTAATACTTTGTTGATGAAGCTTCAAAAGTTAAACTTATTCGTATAGCACATTTCAGCAGCAAGGCAGTTCAAAGTACTTCACATTATAAAAACATCAATCTGATGTACTCCCTCCATCAACTCTGTAATTTAATTAATTATTAGGAGATGATGGTTAATGTGTAATAAAATATTTTATTTAGAACAGCTTCTCACCCGGATTTGTTTGCAGATTTATGGTCCAGACTACTAATCAAAGGCAACTCTAAACAGGTGGGTTTTCAGCCTTGATTTCAAGGAATTTAGAGTTTTGGCTGTTTTGCAGGTTTCTGGGAGTTTGTTTCAGATTAGTGGTGCATAAAAACTGAAAGCTGCTTCTCCATGTTTGGTTCTGGGGAAGCAGAGTAGACTAGCACAAGAAGACCTGAGTGGTCTGGAAGGTTGATACAGTGACAACAGGTCTTTAATGTATTTTGGTGCTTAGCCATTTAGTGATTTATAAACTAACAGAAGTATTTTAACATCTATTCTCTGAGCTACAGGGAGCCAGTTTAAGGACTTAGAACTGGGGTGATGTGCTCTATTTTCCTGATCTTAGTGAGAACATGAGCAGCAGTGTTCTGGATCAGTTGCAGCTGTCTGATTGACTTTTTAGGCAGACCTGTTAAGACACTGTTGCAGTAATCAATGCGGCTAAAGATAAATGCATGGATGAGTTTCTCTCTATCTTGTTGAGACATTAGTCCTTTAATCTTGGAAATGTTCTTCAGGCGATAGAAGGCCGACTGAGCTGAAAACTGAGCTGTTGCCACTGATCATCTTTGAGGTATTTCTACAGCTTAAATGTACTCCACCGATGGTGGATTCAGTTGATTGGACTTGATTTGGAAAGGCACAAACCTGTCTATATATGATCCCACAGCTTACAGTGCATGACCAGAGATCAAACACCAAGAATCAAATCAAAGGAATTGTCTGTAGACCTCTGAGACAGGGTTGTCTTGAGGCACAAATCTGGGGAAAGAAACAGAAAAATTTCTGCCATTTTGAAGGGTCCAATAAGCTCAATGGCCTCCATCATTTGTAAATGGAGGAACTTTGAAACCACCAGTACTCTTCCTGGAGCTGGCCGGCTGTCTAAACTGGCCTTAGTCAAGAAGATTACAAAAAACCTGATGGTCACTTTGTCAGAGCTCCAGTGTTCCTCTGTGGAGAGGAAAACCTTTCAGAACGACGACCACCTCTGCAGCAATCCCCCAATTAGGCTTGTATGGCAGAGTGGCCAGACGAAAGCCCCTCCTTAATTAAAGGCACATGGCAGCCCCTCTGTAGTATGCCAAAAGGCAGCAGAAGGACTCTCAGACCATGAGAAACTAAATTCTCTGGTCTGATGAGACAAAGGTTGAACTCTTTGGTGCGAATGCCAGACTTCATGTTTGGAAGAAACTCTACCACTCCTACAGTGAAGCACAGTGGTGGTAACATCATGCAATGGGAACGTTTTGCAGCAGCAGGAACTGGCAGACTACTCAGAATAGAGGGAAAGATGAATGCAGCAATGTACAGAGACATCCTGGATTAAAAACTTGCTCCAGAGTGCTCTTGATATCAGACAGGGGCAACGGTTCATTATTCAGCAGGACAACAACCCAAAGCACATGGCCAAGATCTCAAAAGAGTGTCTTTAGAACTGCCCTATGAACGTCCTGGAGCGGCCAAGCCAGACTCCAGACTTGAATCTGATTGAACATCTCTGGCAAGATCTGAAAATGCCTGCACAGATGTCTCACATCCAACCCGATGGAGCTTGAGAAGTACTGCAAAGAAGAATGGGCAAAATTGCCTGAATATAGGAGAGCTTAGCTGGTGGCATCATATTGAAAAAGATTTGAGGTTCTAATTGCTGGCAAAGGTGGATCAACAAATTATTACGCGAACTCTGTGAATACTTATGTAAATGTCTGGGTTTCCTCTACGTGTAATCAATCGTGGCGCACCGCCATGGTTAAATAAAACCCGCCACATCTCCAGATTAAAGTTTTTTAAAAACCAGCACCGCAGGCTCCTGTCTGTCTGGCTGCGAAGCTGGATATGGTGCGTTGCGCTACTCTCAGGAGCAGTATTGCAAAGTCTGCTTACTATAAGTGACTTTGGGCTTGCATTTTTCTGAAGTCACTTGCAATTCTCATGAGTTGTGGGTTGCGGTTTTTTGGGCTTGTTTTTGCATATGAAATTGCTTATCAGGGCCTGGCTTTCTTTCTGAAAAAAACCCCTTTGATTATCTTCTAGCTCCCCACAATAAAGACAAACACTAATGGTAAGTAGATTGCAGCGGTGTAGTCCTGTGCGCAGGTAAACACTGTATAACCACTTTAAAATCGCTTAGATTTGCATATACCCACTTAAAATAAGCAGAGATACATATCAAGCCCTGGTAGTTTTAGTCAGGCTCTCCTTTTCCATCTTTTCTCGGATGCTCCGCGTCCCCTTCTGTCAGTGATAAAAAATAGTGCCCATGTAAAAATAGATTTATAAAAACCTGAGAATTAAAATCTTATTGAGAGTTTTCCAGACAATAGTGGAACACATACAAAAACACATTTTCATAATACAGTGCCTTGCAAAAATTCCTAAATAAATTTTTTGGCTTGTTTTCATAGAGCTGGTTGCTTGTTTTTCTTGTAAGATCTGGCAACAGTGCTCAAGAGCGAAGGAAAACTAGAGACAACAGTCCAAAGTAGGAGAGAAAAGGCGAAAGAAAAGTACCTAAGGAAAGTTAAGTTCAACGCAATTTTAGTTCAAGCCTGTGAAAACAACCCTATTGTTATCGTATGTCGCATTTGAACGACAGTAGAATAGTTAATTAATATAGTTTGGCCTGTAATGTTTCAGATATATTTTGAATAGCATGACATAGCTTAATGTTGGGTAATTTTTCAGTTGAGACTCATTTCTGGTTGCATTTTTTTCAGATGAGTATATTAAAATATTTTCAGCAGAAGAGGAAGGGACTCGAGGAATAAGTTGATGGAGATGCTCAATGTTCTTTATTGTGATGCAGTTCCCTCAAGTTTTGAGGAATATAGAAATGATAGTGATTTGTATCATGATGTGTAATATTTATATATTCCTAACGTTTCTTGCATGATATTGGTGATTCCTCCCACAGACAGTTTAAAAGAATCTTGGAGGAAACCCTGAATGTGTTTTCTTGGTTTTCTATTTTTAATTTTTAAAAAAAGCACTTAAACATTTTTTTTCCCAAATTGTCATAACCGGGTAACTGTGTGTAGAATTTTAAGGAAAGAGATTAATTTAATAACATAGCAACATGTGGAAAAAGGGAAGGGCGCTATGAATACTTTCCAGATGCACTGTAGCTGTAGAAAATTCCAAAAAGAGTAAGTAATATCAATCATAATATGGAATCCAATGGATCTTTCGGTAAATTTAACTAAGTATCAATCCTAACATGTTGAGCTATTTATGATCTAAACCAATAAAAATAAACCAACAGAAGAAAAAAACCTTTCGGTAAATAGCAGCTTCAGTGCCAAGGTAATTTGGGCATAGCAAGCTTTGCTCTGTCTACACTTTTGCTCACTGCATATAAAAAATTGCCAAGGTAGTAGTTTTATAACATGTCCAGACACTAAACTGACAAACTTCATTACAGTACTATTTTGAGGTTACTTCTACAACAGATATTTTTTAAAAAATAGTTCTTTAATCAAAAAATATAATAATAATAATTTGTTGACCAAAAACCAAGCACTGTTCAGACTGTAGCCAAATCAAACCAGTGAAAGGGACTTCCAGCGAAACTCAGAGATCAGATATTGCAGAGGCAAGGATCATAGTATGGTAAGGGAGAATGAGGTGTTACTAACCCAGGTTTGAATGATTTATTCAAAATAGCTGTGTTATCAAGCACTGGAAATAGAAAGAACACTGACTGTACTAGAAAGGCAAGGACATTAATCTGAGTTTAAAATTTCATCAAAAGGAAACACCGATTATTTTTTATTTGTAGACGAGAAAAGGTTTGCAACTAGAATCATACAAATGCATAAACAGCGGTGTTACCTATGGAATCAAGCTGCATTTTGGCAAAAAATATAGAATTATCACAATCATGTAACAGAAAGTAATCGATCTTTACACATCTATTATTCTGTCGGAAAAAAAACTAGAAGCTCTTCCTAAATTTAAATTGGTGTTAGGCCACAAATGCTGGATATCACTGGGAACAGTTTAGAGAATAGCAAACTGTTGCTGTCAGACAGAAACTTTATATCTCCTAAAACCAAACTTTTTAGAAAATAAAATATTAATAGGAGAGCAGACAAATGAAAAGGATGATCAAGGTAGCTGATTCCATCAGTAACAAAATGGCAAAAAATGACAAAAAATAGAGACATGAGGTTTTGCCCTACAGCTAAAAATTTTAACTTGCTGTTGGACTATGTCACAAATTAACAAAAAGCAAAATGAGTGGACCAAACAAAGCAAACAAGTTTTATGAGTGACAGATAAACCTGGATTCTGAATGCAAAATGAGGAAAACCTATAAAAACTGTAAATACCATATTTTTCATTTAAACCTTTAGGGGCTACAGAACTATGTATATCTGTAGAAAATTTCACATATCATTACAATATGTGCTAAGAATGAACAATAGACCAAGGTACCAAAAATTAGATTACAGTTTAAAAAAAAAAACAAAAAAAAACAAACTTTTCTCTGTGGGCTACATTTCTATATTTAGCTTCGATAAATTTATTATTTCTGCTTTTGAACTGAAAGTTTTCTGGAGTAGGTTCTCCTAGCTCTACGATCACTCCAAAGTTACTCTAATTTCTGGATATAAAACTTGTTTTATATCTAAATTTTTTTATTTCAAGACCCCCTAAACTGTTCTTTACTCCCTTTACCAGACCTCTGATGCTCAACTGCCTTCCTAAACCATAACTCCCTTTTGACAGCAACTGGTCTTGCTATTTTGATTTAATTAAATGTCCTACCTTCCTCATTGGTGCAGCTATAGAGTATTAAAGTTTTTTTTCATTCTGGCATTAGTAGACACAATAATAGGTAATCCTTTGAGTTATGTTTTTAATGCTTGAATGATTTAAGGTCAAGAACAAACACAAAGCTAAAAAGCAGACAACATCCAACGGACCATAACTTATTGCAGATAACTACTGTTTGTGACCACTCAAAAAACATTAGGTGTGTGTGTGTGTGTGTGTGTGTGTGTGTATATATATATATATATATATATATATATATATATATATATATATATATATATATATATATATATATAATGCTTCTTGTAACCTCAAATAATACGTATCCCGGTTAACCCTGTGCCACATTCCTCCTCAGATGGTTTCATTTAAATTACTGTTTGGGGCCCGGAAAGGTAAAATTGTTCATTAAAGAACAAAAAGGCAAAGACCAAAGAAACTTCCTAATTACATTGAAAACAGAGTGACCAGCAATACTATTTTTTTCCTTCTGGTCACTCTTGTCATTAATCATCCCAAAGTTTTCCACATAAATTGGTAACTCTAAGGTAGAAAATGGCCTATAGGTTGGAAAGCACTTCTGTGCATTTAGGAGCATGTTCTATTTAACCCACTGAAGCAGTGAAATGGTGCACACATGTTGCTTCATAAATATTATGTTGTCGTATATCTCTACCCTTTACTGCAGCCGCAGAACTTTGTGTTTAATATATTTTAGGGTTATTAGGCATGTTGAAAGCAATGTCTGACAAACTCTGTGTAGGGCTGCTGCAAACCTCTTAATTATTTTGGCCAATACTCATAATTATTTATGAGTACTTTTTCAGTTGGAAAAAAAAAAGCATCTAGTTTTCTTTTAAAACCTTGCATTTATTTGTTTTGTCTAAGTGCAATGAAGTGTGGAGCAAGGCCTCTTTCCATGATGAGGAATAAACATACCCATCACTCCTGGAGGCACATAGCTATAAAGCATAGGAGTGCCAGTAATTTTAATACTTTAAGCATAGTATATGCTAAATTAATTACTTCAAATACTTTTGCTCAAAAAAAATCAAAAAAGTTTGATAGGACATTTTTTATTCAATTCCTGTCCTTAGAGCTATAAACTGAGCAGAGACATTCATGTATCAGTGCTGAAAATCTTTTCGATTTATTCTCTTAGTGAATTTGACCTGTGCGAGGAACAATATAACACATTTCCCAGGGGCCAAATGAGAAAGTATCTCCCTTTTGTCATCTGAAATCAGATTAAATAATGGTGAAGACATTCAGAAAAAACTATCAAACTATCAGAAAAAGACTGCGCCCCTTCTCACCCATGCAACATTTTTTGTGGAGCATTTTTAACACAGGCTCTAAATTAGTATATAAAATGTCGGATGTGGCTTGTTTTCCTCTAATTAAAGCCAAAATGCAAAATTTGACATCTGGCCTGTTTTCTTATAGTCTGAGGCGGCCTATATACTGTAGCCTAAAGCAGGATGGCAAGGGAAAATCCAAACCAGATGCACATAGGCTTCATGTGTCTTCCTGAATATCACAACATGTGATAGTCTAACACAAAGAAGCTCAAAATTGTGAAGGTGAAAGTGTTGATTTACCTTTTTTTATTTATTTTTCCACATACATATACATTTAAAAAGTAGTAAGTTCATTTGTGTTCAGCTCCCTTACTCTGTCTGACACTCCTGAATAAAGTTCAGTGTAAGCACCTGCCTTTAGAAGAAACCACATTTTTAAATCTTTGTATACTTTAATAGCAGCACAAACAGCTGGGAACAAATAGCAGTATGAAGACTAAGGAACACATCAAACAGATCAGGGTTAAAGTTGTGGAGAAGTTTAAAGTGAGTTAAGTTATAAAATAATTTCCTGGGCTTCGGACTTCTCATGGAGAACCCTGACTCTGTAAAATAAAAGTGGAAAAACATGGCCACACATCTAAAATCACAGGTGGGGCAAGGAGCGCATTGAACAAATATCAGCCAAGAGGCCCATAGTAGTGATGAGATAGTTGAATTGTTGAAAGAAAGTCATAAGAAAGAAGTTTCTATGGTTGGATGAGACCAAAACTGAATTCCCAGTCTATAAGAAAAATGCTCCTCAGCAAAACACTTACACTGCGCATTGCTGTAAACAAACCAGGCCCAAAGGTAAATACAGTGGTGGTGGTACCATCATGCTGTGGGAATATCTATCTTTAGCAAGAATATGAAAGCTTGTCAGTGTTGATGGGAAGATGGATGGAGCTAAAAAAAAAAAAAAAAAAAAAAAAAAGGGGTCTATACTGGAGGAAAAGCTATCAGATTCTGCAAAAGACTTAGAGCTAGGCAGAGGTTCACCTGAGAGAGTTATTAAAACATATTTGTGTGTTAGAGTAAAGACCCAGAGTAAAGGCAAGAATTCAACTAATGCTCACACATGCTCTCTGTCCAATCTGAGCAAATTTACAAGGAAGAGAGGGGAAAAACGTCCCTGTAGAGCTGCACAGCTGATAGAGACACACCGTAACACTGCTGCAAAATATTACCTCATCTTTGTTGAATACAAATTCATGCCACACTTTTAAGATTCTTGGTTGTCAGCATTTTCAAAGACAATGTATTCCTTGTCGTTTATCTCTCAATGCACTACTTTGTGTCGATGTATTCCATAAAATACCAATAAAATGCACTGAAGTTAATGGATACAATGTGAAAAAACGTGAAAATGTCCATGTTGTACTTTTCCAAGGCACTCTAAATTGAACCTCAATGTGCTATTTTTGTATGCATCTTAAAAACAAAAGACAAAACTGATGTGGACATAGATACCTGAGTGTGTTTAGCTGATTACATTCAACCAGATCTCCTCCTGAAATTTGCCAAACCTCATTTTCACATACCTGTGCACGTTTACTTCTATGTTAATATCACGAGTTAAATTTATCTCGAGCTACAACATAATGAGGTTACGCATACAAAAAAAAAAAAAAGCCCATCTTTAGAACAGAACTCTGTTTTACATTTGGCGCTTACTAGAGGTACTTAAAAATACTGAGCCTATATTTGGGCAATACTAAGTGAGTTTCTGCACAGTAATGCTGTTCATCAATCACTGTGCTTTTAAATTGCTGAGATTTTCTTATTTTTACAAAATTGCATTGCTTGACCTAAAGTCCCAAAGCTCTGCATGTTTAACAGGGTGGAAAAAAAAAAAAAAAAAAAAAAGATTCCAAATATAAAATACAAATTTGCTTAACGCTCACAAAAATGTTTCCACTCTGGAGGGATTAAAATAGGAATCAGCAAAAACAGGGGAAAAAGGAGAGAGGAGGGCGGTGGTAGTGGGGGTGGGGGTCACTTCAATCACTGCTTTGACTGCATGTTTATATTATCCAGAGCACAGTGAGTGACTAGGAGCTGGACTTCACCAAAACCTGCTTCACACTAATGCCTGCATTTTCCATTTCTTTAATCAAATGCAAAGTTCTCTGTCCTCTGTAGTAAATATATTCCAAGATGGTGTATGACCAACGATTTCAAAAAGCAATAACGCAAAGAAATGGATAAACTCCGCCACTGCTGTCTCTCGCTTTCACACATACATACACACATGGGATGTTCTGGAAAAAGAAACTGTGTCGTCTAGTAAAATTCCATCAGCATACACTCAAAAAACCCATAAAAACCTTTTCAATCTATATGTTAATGCCACGAATTAAAATTTAATAACAAGAGATATTGAAAAGCAGAGTTGAATTATACAAAAATAAATCCTGAAAGATCAGGCCCCTAAAATTAGAAATTCAGGGCTGCATCCGGACTGCTGCTAAACCCTTGTAGGCTGGCAGATTAAATTTTTGATGAAAATCAAAATTACACTGCACGCTGACGCAGCCGCAGCAAACCTGGCACTATTGTGATTTATGGATTCATTAAACCCGCGGGAGTTTCCCCCCCCCTCCTCTTTTCACTCAAAGAAATGAGATTTGCTTTGGTGAAAATTTGTATTTTCAGAAAAGCTACTCAGGCTCTGCTCTACCTCTAGAAATGGACGAGGGGTAAAAAAAAAAAAAAAAAAAAAAAAAAAAGCTTGTGTGTATAGAACCACAGCACGTAAACAGGCCTAATTTTCATCGCTGCAGCAACTGAACATCCATATGCATTATTCATGAAAGCAATAAGGTTCATTTTTACAAAGGAAGAAAAAAAATGTGCGGAATGTACAGAATTTTTTAATGCAGCACTCCCAACCCTTAAAAAGCTATCCCCTGAGACTAATTTAACTGAAGCCATTTTTCAGACATTTCCAACATGCCACTATGGATATAAACAGAACATACAGCTTAACAGTATGTTTTTTTTTTGTTTGTTTGTTTTTTGTTTCTTTGTTTTACATATTTAAGAATAAATCTGGAATTGTGCATTTGTAAAAAAGAAAAGAAATGAACGCAAGCTGTTTTTTTTTTTTTTTTTTTTTTTTCCTGAAACAGATACCTGATCCTTCTACACCAACTTTATGACAATAAGAGCAGCAACTGTTTCAAAACCTCTACCCTGAGGCCAGGGATTTAATCTTCCACCATTTTGTGTTTCTCAGAGACCAAAGGAAAGTTTTACCTCTTCATCTAAACTAGTGTCTTCACTGATCCCAGCCTAAGCTAAGCTTTTTCTCATATAACTACCAACAGAGGGGAATGCTGTTTACCTTGCAACTTGCAGATTCATTTTTAAATAAAGGATGTTAAGATTTCTGCATGAATTTCATAATTTCACAAGGCACAGCTTACGAAAAATAGTATTTATGTGCAGATCTTTTAAGATTTTTTTTTTAAATTCTGTAAGCACATATAAAGACTCCAGCCGTTCAGAACACAAACTGACCTGAAGTAGCTAACAGAGTTTCCATTTTGAGCACACTTCATGCCGATGAAGAGACAGGACTTAACTGTTGCCTCTGAGAACAAATGTGAACCTCTAGAACCTAACTTAGAAGACAGGATTAAGCGTATCAAGTCAGTAGAAGGCAGTTCAGACGGGATACACATTCCAGTAGAATCGTTTGAGACTGACAGCAGAGCAGTTTGGGAAACACTCACATCAATATGCCATCTTCCATGTCTCTCCTTCACCATCCTTCCTCTGCTGTCGTGAGGTTACAGTGAAGTCGAACAACACAAAGTTAAACAATATAAAAGAAGACTTTAACATTTCATTGTCTCCAAACTACATTACGCCTTTTAGGTCTCCTCAACCAGAAAATTTAAATTGAAAATTCTAAATGATATTATACATTTCTTGGACAGGGTGTTTTCAGCCAATGCTTCGGCCCTCAACAACAGCTGCTTATGTGACCCTCTGGGTAGAATACAGTAACTGCTCATCACAGTTCTATCATTTCACACAGAAATTGCATTGGCTTGTTCTCTGCATTCAGGTATCCTAGTCCTTTGCTAGTGTAGTGGTTCCTAAGTGCTTGCGATGCCACAAATAACAGTGGAACAGACTAGGGCAGCACAAAATTAGAAAATGTTGTTATGGAGATCAATGTGAATTTGTGTCTGGTGTGAGCATCTGTGCTGCTGTGAGACTCTGTCCAACTGACTAAATATTACATGAATATAAAAAAATAAGATTAAAAAAAAAAGCAAGTTCATTATGACTGAAGTATAATAGCCAACAATTATTGCATTCCAAGCAGTACTTTGCGATACTGCATATGACATGGCGATATATTTGCGACATATTGTGCAGCCCTATAAGATACTTGTGCTCTCAACTGTTGGTTGCATATGCAGACATTACTGGTAATTACTGGTACAATATACTTTCTTTATTCTTTATTTCTTCATTCTTATTGCTTGTGAGATTTATGACATAATATAGCTTTTGCAATCATTTACTAATCATTTTGCAGTTATTTACTTTGAGTTTTAAAGAGCACCCCAAGACCCCACATTAGTTGATTTGCAACTCCCAGTGGGGTATTGAACCCGATTTTGGGAACCATTGCAGTAATACATAATCACCCTAATTTTTCTTCATCATATGCGTGTCTCAATAAATTTTCACTTTCTTCCCTTCAAGGAAAACTTGTGTACTGATTCATATGCCTTAGAGTTAGGCTAGCCCAACCGTTATTACTTTCTTTCATACTAAAGCCAGTTTCCTAATTAACGGAACTCTCTTGTTTTTGTTTCAAGTATCTGAACTTAAATTCACTAAAGTTTACTTTGCTTTATTCTCAAGAGTTTAATAACCTACAACTTGTTTTTCTAAGCATACATCATATAAACATTCTTATCACTAGCCCTATTAAAACTCATGAATGAATGACAGTGGTTACCTCTTTGCAGTTCCATATTCGAACAAGAACTCTTGCATTCTGATTAGACTTTTAAAGCAAAGGTCAGAATTTACACCCAGATTTTGCATACTGACCATACATTTTCCCCCCACAAGCTCTTGGAACTGAATGAATAAAGATTTTTGAAGGTCAGCATTAAAATCTCCCACATATAAAAAAAAAAAAAAAAAAAAAAAAAAAAAAAAAAAAAAAAAAAAAAAAAGGCCTCTTGCAGTTTCCCCCTCACATTAAAATAAAAAGCAAGCCGTGCAAGATGGGAAAACTGTTTGGCGTCTGCAGGATTAATATAAACAGTACAGGCACTGGTTGTGATTGTTTTTCCTGCCCTCAAATTATGCTGACATGTTCCTTTCTTCATCCAGTGCTATAAAGTTCACTTCGGATACATTTTCCCCCTTTCTATGCAGCTTCAATCTTTGCAAATAAATTCCACTGGCACAAAATGCAAATAAAACCAACTTATGACTGTGTGTATGCATTTACAGTTTTCTACTTGCAGAGAAGATTTCAAGATAAGAAAATTCATTTGGAAATAACTGAAAGGAATTAAACTTTTTTTTTTTTTTTTGCACACAAAAAAGAAAGCATTTCAAAACTGATATTATTTTATAATAATAAAGAAATTTAAAATTGATTATTATTAATACGTCTCACAACTAGTCTCGTTACATTTTCTAATTTTCTCAAAATGACTACCTACAGGTGGCGCCACTGGCACACTGATTTTAAATCCTCTATATTTCTTTAAAACACGTCTCGAAACTGTTTTTTGACATCAGCGTGCTTTAGCCTTCATCTCATTTATCCACGACAAACAATGAGACATCAAAACACACAGCGGTGGCAGTTATAGTGCTGTTTAACGACAAGAAAGGCAACTCCGGAGCTCTGCTCAAATTTGCAGGAAAATTCACAAAACATGGCTGCAGGAGGTTTTTGTGTTTCAGATTGTTCCTCCCCTCATCGTCCTTCATGTTGCCACTCTCGCCTGGTCCAGCTTGCTCCATCGTAATAAACAGTGTTTTACCTGGGCGTACGTGTGCGCAAACTAGCTGCACAGACGACACGGCGGCAGTTTCACTGCAACTTCATTACTAAAAATTTTACCCCTCAAAAAAAATAAAATAAAATAATAATAATAACAATAACATCAACAGATTATTCAAATTGCTTAAAAGCCATTTACCTGGTGTAGAGGCGAACAGTAGTGCAAAGAGGCTGCCTGTGCTCGTTTGTCGTGTAAAAAGAGGAGGGTGAAACTTGACATCCGCAACAAAATTTCTAAAATTTAAGATTTTTAAATCTGAAAAAAACGAAAACAGTGGTTTGACATACCTCTAAATGCGATGCAGCTCATGCGAAACAGGCTCCTGCTCCAGAAAATCCTCCCTCCCTGACCAGAGGTGACGGCACAAAAACTGCTTCCTCAAAAAAAATTGTGAATTAGTTATGAGAAATTCCAAATGATAAAAAATTTCACCATAGCGGTTTTTTCCCTTTCTTCCGACCCGCTACGTTACATTTTAGTAAAGCGTGATGGCGTATTTGAGTGATGAATTCGAGGGGTTTGACGGCTCCGTCGAGCCGCTTCTTCTGTGCTGTGCACAGGGGGTTACTGTTGCGGTTCCTCCTGTGGAAATTTTCGTCCGCCATATACAAGGGCAGATTCTGAAATTGCAGCGCCGGCCTGAATATTAGCCTGCATGAAAAAAAAAAAAAAAAAAAAAAAAAAAAAAAAAAAAAAAAAAAGAACAGAAAAGGAAAAAAAAAAAAGTCTGGGATGGAGAATGAAAAAAATAGGTTGGCCAACTGTGAAGCTGCACGGGGGAAAAAAAAAGAGACTGGAAATTACGCAGAGTGTAAAGCCCCAACAAAAACAGTTTGTTAGTGAAAATAGATAGAGGTTTTATAGAATTTTATGGCTAGTTAAAAATACATTCCCAATCTGATATTGTTTTTACGTATTGTTATATAGCTTAAATGCAAGAAACACAAGTGTACATTCAGTTTCAACAGCATATAAGCAAATTGTGAGAATGTATTGCTATATGATCGGCCTTTACTCTTAAAGACCGATTTGTCAAAAAGTGACAACCAATTTTACCCACTCAAGCAATGTCAGCAGAACTGCACAGCAGTTTGTTTAAATGTTTTTTTTTTAAGAGCAAGTTTTTTGTTGGCCAACAAATTTTCTTTTCAAAATCATATTCTTTAAGAATTTACAATTTTTTGTTTATTTGTTTAGAAACTAACAAGTTTTGAACTTGAGTATTGATTTCGGCTAAAATTAAGCAACATGTTTAGAGTACTTATTTCGTTGGAATAATATTGAAACGCAGAGTTATGAGAAGTGTGATACAAAGACAAGAGAATGATTGTTATATTCAGTAAAGTTATGGAACATTCTATGTAACAGTATTAATACATATTTTATATAATAGTATTAATATATAATAATATTAACTACAAATATTACTTATCAGTGTACAATCTGATGTTTGTCACATATTACGTGTAAAATGTAATAATAAAATGTAATTAACTAGTTATTAATTCACACTACATAAATTATTATTATTGTTGTTATTGTTGATAGTAACATTTATACATCACCATATTATATACCATAATATACCATGTCTGTAGAAGTTTTTCTTCTTTTTTTTTTGTTCGTTTTGTTTTGTTTTTCTGGAGGAAACTGTTTTCCCCCTTTGCTTTCCTTTTTTGTTTGTTCACTTGATATACTTTATCATAGTCACAACTAAAAGAAACACAACAGTATGACACATACATATTGTATACATAAAGCAGCCACGCTTATATACAAAGGATAATGAATGAAAATAATCTATATCTATTCCCCTTATACGAAATTGAAGAAGCAGTTTACCAAGCAGAGTTCTGAAAATTGTGGGGGAGTTAAAAGCAGATAACGAATAAGGATATCAATGCAGCTCATAATGACGTGGGTGAAATTGATTATCATGCCTTGTTACTTTGTGGGGTTTTTTTCTGTTGCATTTGCACTGAAAAAAATGTATCACTTCATTATCCCAACCCTAATTACATTCTGAGAATCTATGCAATTTTGATTTGTGTGTAGTGTGTGCAGTGCTCCCACTTTTATGAAAAATAGTTTCATGAATCATTTGTCTTAATAGACCATCCTGTTATTATTATAGTCCTGTTACATGTGCCTATCATTATTTTCAGTATTTTTATTTTGTCTGAGATTTACATACATTTTTTTCATATTCATTTAAAATCAAACGTCCATCGTGTGATGCAGTTACTATTTGTGCCCAGCAGAGGGCAGCAGCATACCAATTTATGGCCATGGCTTGCCAGCGATACCAGTTGTTCCAAACTCCCTTTTCTGCTCTCTAACTCCCTCTGTTGCCTTTTCTTCAAAAAGTTTTCATCTTATTAATCCCGTTTCCTCAAACCGGCTGGTAGTTTAGACATTTACATTTTGATATGGGTTAAAGTGTTATGTGCTTTACGTTATGTACTGTCATTATGAACATCTTTACCGCTTGCTTTCTTGTAATACTGTTATTAGTCTACAAGACAATTTAAATGTTTATGATTGAAAGTATTGCATGGAAGCTTAGATTAATAAAAAGGGTGATAGATTTTAATTCTGTAGAAATTTGCAGGTTCAGAGTGCTTTGTACAAGTATCCATGGTCCTTGAATTTGTCCAAATGTTGTCACGTTACAAATATAAACTTCAATTTATTCTATAGGGATTTTGTGTTGTAGACCAACACTACAGAATGCATAAATATAAATGGGAAGGAAAAGCATAAGCTTTTAAATTTCTAAATAAAAAATGTACTGCGACAACTCTCTTCCAGCAGAGCACATCAGTGAACATAAAAATTATAAGTGCTGTCACAGATTCTTAATTGAATTTAGGTTTGTTTTTAACTAGGCCATTCTAATGAATGTGCTTTGATATAAACCATTACATAGTATCTCTGACTGTAGGTTCAGCATTGTTGTAATGCTGGTAGGTGAACGACCATCCCAATCTCAAATCTTTAGTAGCCTCTAACAAGTTTTCCCCCCAGTTTTTTTTTCCCCTGTAATTAGTTTTATCCATGTTCTCATCACCTCTGACCAGCTTCCCTGTTGAAGAAAATAATGCAGCAGGATGCTATCACCACCATGTTTCACAGTGACGGCAATGTGTTCAGGATGATGTGCAGTGTTAGTTTTTCTCCATACGCAGCGTTTTGCATGTAGGTAAAGCTCTCATCAGACCAGAGCGCTTTCTTCCATCTGTTTGCTGTGTCCATCCATCTGTTTGGCAAACTGCAAGTGTCAAACCGTGTATTAATTGCATTCCATTTCACAAATATGCACTACTTGGTTTTGGTGTGTTGCATAAAATGCTGATTAAATATATTGAAGTTTATAGGTATGACAAATTGTGGAAAAAAAAAAAATACTCCTGCGAAGCTGTTTATTTTGAGCAACGGTGAAAAAAATGAAAGAGATCTCAGGTATACGTTGCTGAAAGAAGCCTTTCTGAATTTTGTTAAAATGTTTAGGAGGTTCAAAATTTGGAATATCAACAGAATTACTGAGTTGATATATATAAAAAAAAAAAAAAATCTCTCCTTTCCCTTTATTCACCGCTCAAGGTTGTCTTGACCTCCTCCCAGCCTAGTTTTTGAAAAATCTTCCTAGAAACAGCAGAGGAACCAACAGGTGAGGGGGGATGAAAACAACTGGGCTAATTTTTCTTAGCAACCTACTTGGGTTTGAGAGCCACCAGACCCTGGCAGGATGCTCAAGAGCCTTTTTATAAATTAGGTAACAATTCCCAACACAATTTAGGTCTTGTAAAGTTTGATAAAAATAACTGACAGGAAGAGAACAACAACTTACATGACACCTGCTTTTGTGGTACAAAAATAATTACAATACTTTTAAACTATAAAAGATTCTAAGAGGACTGTATTTTAAAAACTCAACTTTTAGTTTCACCATTGTTTTCAATAATTGCTTTCAGTCAACAAACATTTTATGGTGAAAGAAAACCACGTTTTAATGTGCACATGTCGATAATTTCAAATACATTTTATAGCATTTTCTGGATTTTGTATATTTAATGTTAGCCCTCTCTGTGTGACTTTTTAGCAAACCTTTGTCACAGATAAAGTCATCACAACTCATATAATACGTAGTAAAGCACAACATTTCTCAGTTAGTACTCCTGGTGGTTTTGCTCTTGCTTTGGTATGATCACAGTCATATGATGACTAATTTTGGCCAAATTACAACAAATATTGTTTTATAACTAAATCTCCTGATTTTATGACTCTGCTTGTGCTGCAGCTTTAGGGTGCCATTGCACAGAAAATGTATTTTGTTAGGGTAAGAATGTCCTAACTCTGAAGACATTCCACATTGCAGTCAGTAAGTTGGCAAAAATTGTACAGAATCATTTATAAGACTTAATAAACTGAAAGTGTTGAGCTAAAACTAAACCCTTGCTCTCATTGGGACGAAAGCTGTACATTTTGGACGAGGAATGTGACAACTGTAGCCCATGTACAGGATTCATCTGTGCATAGTGACTCTTGACGTGCTGACTTCAGCCTCAATCCTCTCCTTGTGAAGCCCCCAAAAATTTTTGAATGAAGTTTTCTTGACAATCCTCTCAAGGCTGCAGTTATCTCTGTTGCTGATGCACCTCTTTCCATGACATTTTTTCCTTCCACTCAACCTTCTATAAATATACTTGGATACAGCACCCTGTGAACAACCAGCTTCTTTAGTAATGGCCTTTTGTGGCTTACCTCCTTGTGGAGGGTGTCAGTGATTGTCTTCTGGACATCTGTCAAGTCAACAGTCCTACCCATAACTGTACTAACCCCGACTGAGAGACCATTTAGAACCTAAGGAAACCTTTGTGGGTATTTTTGAGCTGATTTGCTGATAAAGGTCTGACTCCATGAGTTTCAAATATTTAATTCTTTCACAATATTCAAATTTTGTGACTCAACAAATTTGGGGATATTATCTGTAAGCAATAATACTCAAAATCACAAAAAAAAGTTAATCTAATGAATCTAAATAATATATTAGCTTCACTTTCTGAAATGATTGACAGAAACATTGAGCTTTTTCACAATATTTAATTTTTTGAGATGTACATGTATACTAAGGTTATATTCACACAAGTGGAGTCTTTTTACTAATTAACTGACTTCTGAAGATGATGGGTTACACTGGATTTTATTTAGGGGTTTTAGACTAAATGGTGTTGAATACATGTGTATTTTCAGATTTTTTTTAATTTTTAGCTGTATTTCAATGCTATGTGTCCTTTTCCTTCCTTTTTATAAATAAAGTACTCCTTAGAGTTAGTATGTAAAATAAAATCCCAGTAAAATCTATGAGCTCAGTAGAGGCACAGTTCCACCAGGTGTTAGCATAGAAACTGCAGCGACGAGGAGGAGCTTCGTCCTCGAAGGCGGTGCTCGGTCCACCCAGGCGTTTTGCACAGCTGAATGGCTGCCACGGAATATTAAAGGAGTTCTCAAACATGCATGAAAGAATCAAGGCAACACTTCAGGTATGTTTTTGATGAGGGAATAACATTATAACATGATGAAAAGTTTTTTAAAAACTCAATTTCATATAATACTGCCCCTTTAAAAGGCAAACAAAATAAAAATATTTCAAACTTCATTTGAGCTCCTGAGAAAGTGAATGTAGAACTCAAGGCTCATTTGCTGACTTTGCTGTAAAAGTCATACAGTACATTGTTTGTTTTACAGATGGGCACGTTAAATCTGATAACCATGTTTAAGTTCAACACATAAAGATGACAGACTTTATTAGTTCAGCACATGCTATAACAGATCAGCCAACACAATGATGCAACCTCTGACTAATTTCTATTATCAGTTCAAATATGACAGGCTTGAATACAACTGCCCATTCCAATGAGGAGGATCCTCCAGGAAAACAATGATTGTCGGTTGATCTCAGAAAAGTAAAAGCAGGCGATGATGCAGTCTGTTGTTCTTTGACCTTGCTGTCAGTAATTGCACGTTTTTTAACTAAAATTCTTCTGTGTCTGTGTACAAAGGGAAGCAGCTGAATCTTATTGCTAAGATGAAACCAAAAACAGATGATAACATTATTGGGTGAATAATTTAGAACATGTGGTTTTACAGTTTCTCATATGAATGATCATGTGTCTGATTCAGGCATGCAATGTAATATTGTGGACATTTTGATCATTTCTAATCATGTGATTTATTATTTTCTTTAAGTGACATGTTAGGAAAAAGATATGATAAAAACAGCTTTGATGATTTCACAGTCATGCAAGAATGTCATCTTCTTCTTTCCTCCATAGATGTTTTATGTTAGTCATGCTAAAATACACCTTATGTGATGACATGTATTTTATAGATAAAAAATGCTTCTAAAATCTCAAAGTGTAACATTTAACCTGTTGTGCTCGAACAAACACATTACTCAATAGCATGAGTAGCTCTCTTTCTATTTTTATAGCATTTTGGTCATGTTCTTTTCAAATGCAGCATGCAGGTAATCTAAGGCTGCTGGCTGTTTTCCTCTTCACTAGATTGCACACCATGAATATAGCACAAAGCCCACAAAAGAAGCCCATAATAGGTTGAGCTGCCATCCCTACACTTACATTCTGAGCACCTGATTAGACAAGAACACCTATTGTAATTATAGTTATGATAGGGTAGAAAATAACTAACCCTCCTACATTTTTATATGCATGAGAAGCCTGGAGAGGCTGAGGAGGACACTAAGAATAAAACACACAAGCCTCTGCTGCCCAGAATGAATTTGATTACAGCAGTGTCCTTGCCAAAGCTAATTATAGTTATCCAACTTTAGCCCTTGATAGATGCTTTTATGTTTGGTCACTGTGGAGTCAAGACCACAGGCTGCAATCATCTTCACAGAACTGAGCGTATTAGAGGATGGGTTCATACTGTGCAAAGTGGACATTTAAATAAAGAGCCTTCTAATCAGTGTCAGTGTATGACCACCTAAATGAACGGCAGGAATTGGTTTGTTATTAACAAACACCTCGTAAGGATCCCAGTAAATTTTATATCACTACAGTGCCTATAAAAAGTATTCACCCCCTTGGATGTTTTACCCTTTTTATTGCTTTTACAAATCAGTCACCATTGCCAAAATTTGGCGTTTCTGAGAAAAAAAGTACAAAAAAAATAAAACCTTCAATGTCAAAGTGAAAACTGGTTTCTAAAAAATAATGACAATTTAAATAAAAATACTGAACATAGAATAAGTGACTGAATAAATATTTACCCCCCCCTTTAAATCAGATTTAGTAGATGCACCTTTCTGTGATATGTCTCAGTCAGGCTGGCACATCTGGACATTGCAATTTTACTCCATTCTTCATGGCAAAACTGTTCAAGCTCTGTCAGGTTGCGTGGGGTTGTGTTAACAGCCCTTTTCAAATCCTGCCACAAATTCTCTATCGGTCTGAGCTTTGACTTGGCCACTCCAGAGCATCCACCTTGTTTTCTTCAAACTATTTCTGTGTAGCTTTAGCTCGATGCTTCGGCTCGCTGTCTAGCTGAAAAATAAATGTTATCTGAAGCCGTAGTTCTCTTGGAGATAGAAACAAATTGTTCTCTGGGATTTCCCTATATTTTGCTGCATTCATTTTACCTTCTACCTTCACAAGCCTTCCAGGGTCTGCTGCTGAGAAGCATTAACACAGCATGATGCTACTACCACCATGCTTCACAATAGGGATGGTGTGTTTGTGGCGATGTTTTTGGTGTCAGGATCTTGTCTGATTGCCAGAAATCTCAACTTTCTTCCACCTGACCATGGAGTCTCCTACATGCCTTTTGGAAAACTCTAGTGGACCCTTGATATGAGTTTTCTTCAGCAGTGTCTTTCTCATTGTCACTCTCCAATCTCAGCAGCAGAAGCTTGTAACTCCTTCAGCATAGTCATAGGTGTCCTGATGTCCTCCCTCACTAGTTTCCTTCTTGCATGGTCTCTCAGTTTGTGAAGACAACCTGATCTAGGCAGATTTGCGCATGTGCCATACTCCAGTTATTTTGTGATGTGTATTTAACTGAACTTCAAGGGATGTTCAGTGCCCTAGAGATTTTTTTTTAATATCCATCCTTGTTTTATGCTGTTCAATAACTTTTTCTCTGATTTGCCTGAGGTGTTTTTTTGTCTTCATGTTGAAATAGCCAAGAATATTGATGAACCAGAGAATGGACCTTCCGGACATAGGTGTCTTTATACTACAGTCACTTCACAGCACTCAGGTAATCTCCATTCCACTCATTGTGAGACTACTAGCACCAATTGGCTGGACCTCTGTTGAATTAAAGGGGGTGAACACCTATGCAATCACTTATTTTATGTTACATAATTTTATTTAATTGTCTCTGTTTAGTAGAAATCAGTTTTTACTTTGATGTTAAAAGGGGTTTTTTTCGTTCATAAAAACCTAATTATGTTAATCATGGCTGACTTGTAAAAGGAATAAAAAGGGTAAAACATCCAAGGGGATGAGTACTTTTGATAACTGCTGTATTTCCTAGGTCTGGATAAGTAAGGGAAAAGATAAGAGTATTCAAAAATGTTTTTCCAGTCGTTATCCCTTTCCAGTTAACTATCTAAAATTCTCAAAATGAGTTATTCCAAATGGCAACTTCTGATTACCTCAGATGTTTAGTTTCACCTTGGACATCTGACTGCCAGTTGTTTCTCCAACCCTGTCAAATCTTGAGTTTAACATATTTGGCATAACTATATTAGAAAATATAAGTTTATGCACTTTTAGAGGTTTCATTGACAGATATTTCTCAGAAGCGATAAAGACGTGTCAACTCTGGTATTTTAGGATTATACATTTGTTTTGGGAACAGCAGAGAGTGATTCATTCATGTGTTATTGATTTCTTTATGTACAGTTTATAGTTGCTGATGTCACTTGCAGTTTACATATTTAAAATCTAATAACTACTTAAACTTTTTTGTGTGTATTTAAAGTAACTGTTTGTATTTACATTTTTGAAATGGGCTGAAAACTCTGCCTGCCTACAACTGTTCTCTCACCCACTCCCTGTTTCCCTGGGTGCTCTAGACTTGGGAGCTTCAGGGTCCTTTATAGTATTTTTGCTGTTTCTAGGAATGCACTCTTCCTAACTGAGATCTCTAATGAATGCCACACTAAATGTGATTTTTTTTTTTTTTAGAAGAAAAAATGTCAACTACATTTATGTTTCTTAAATATCCTGTTCTTGTTAAAGTCCTGTTGGATTTGGTTAAATCACCCCAGAATAAAATGACCTGGATGACTAAAATCTGCAACTGAACTACGTAAGTTCAAAAATAAAACAGGTCATTCTGCTCTGTCCTTTATCTGAAACTTTATTCCTCTTCTGCTTTCTATGCCGGAGTTATTTTACTCACCTATAGAAATAAGCGAGTAACCTGCCAGAAATAATTTCAAAGGCAAAGTGTGTTTTTGTTCCTTAAGCGACAGAACAAAATAAACATATACAAATATTGATCACAATGCTTATGGCTCTTTGCACATTGCACTGATAATTTGATGACACCAATGCCAATAAAAGTGCAGATTTAAGGCACGCATCTGAAATATGTGGCAATATGAAGGGAAAATTTACTTGCAGCTTTGTTAGGCATTCACACAAATAGACAAATAGATTGATGGGTTACTAAAAAGTGAACAACATACTCATCTGTCTTACCTTTCAAGCACATAAAACCAGGAATGTAGCCAAGAAGTTTAAGCTTGTTAAAAAGGACTTAATGTGTGAATAAAAAAAGGAATTTTTCATCTGTGTACAAAAAATGCTGGCAAGAAATTATAGATGATGACAAAGTCTCATAAAAAGTGAACATTCAAAGCACATCCTCTGGCCCTTTGCTGACACACTTGAAAGTGAAAGTAATATTATTCAAACTGCACTGTGTTTTGTGTGTGATGCAGAACCAGGCAAGGCTTTACCTTTAGTCCTGCTGCCACACATTAAAAAAAAAAAAAAAAAAAAAAAAAAAAAAAAAAAATATTTAGTGGCCTTTATTTGCAAGTAATCCAACAGGAAAGTGGCAGAGAGAAGTGCAAATGGAAATGGAACAAAAGTACCGAGGACAGGACTTGAACTCAGGACGACCACCATGACAACCTCCCGTTGAGGTCTGCAACTTCTGTATACAGGGCAGCTGCTCTAACCACTGCACCACGTGACACTCCTGCCACACATCTTTATTGTTATCCCTTAAGTTTTTCAGTTAAAACAGAAAAAAAACTCTTTCAGTGTCATACAATGAGGTGACCCAGATATGATTGATCAATGTGTTCCTGTGTCGGGGATCTGCCTCTTACAGAGCTTCTTTAAAGCTGTTGACCATAAGAACAGGTTTAGTTCTTCAGAAATAAATGTCTAAAGGCAGTTAATAAAATTATTAATTAAAACAATAACTGAGATAGGCACCACTTGGAAATCTGAATTAACTGTATTAGTCTCAAAAGTCTGTGAGCCTGGATGTGTCAATAAACAATGATATGATACTTTACAGTGCAGACTACTGAAGGTATGGATTCAGAGACCCTAAAATACCAGAGTCTTTTAACAGCAGACATTAAAGAATGCACATAAAAATTAGGGGGGAAAAAAAAATCACTTATTTTCAAAAAGCTGAGTAAAACTGATGACAGTAAAGTCACTGGCCAACTCACCTGCTCAGACCAGTTTCTGTATTCTTCCTGCATGCCCTCTACAACATCAAGGTGCATTTTTAGAAAGTACACAAAGCCTGAAATAGCAGATCATGTGCTACCTTGAACAAAACTAAAACTAAAAAACAAAAATGGGATAGATCCAAAACAACAAACAAAAGCCTGTCCTAACTACTGATTTTTAACCCATCCTTGTGGTTTTAATGCTATACTTAACCAAAGTGCTTCACTAATATCTGACTCAGTTAGATATGGTCAACTAACCCTTTTCAAGTCTGATTTCTGCAGATACATACAATAATTGCTGATTTTGGATTGGATTGGATGTAATTTGATTTGAATATGACAGTATGTTTGGATTGTTGTGAAATTGACTGATTTGATTTGAATCAAGGCACAGTTGGTAGAACTGTTGCCTTGCAGCAAGAAGGCTCTTGGTTTGAATCCCGGCCTGGGGTCTTTCTGGATGAAGTTTGAATGTTCTACCCGTGCAAGCATGGGTTCTATCTGCGTACACCAGCTTCTTCCTACAGTCCAAAAACATGACTGTTGGGTTAATTGGTCTATCTAAATTGCCCTTAGGTGTGAGTGTTTGTGCATGGTTGTTTGTCCAGTGTTGCTTTGTGATGGACTGGTGACCTTCCATCAACAGTTTGCCCCGCCTCACACCCAGTGACTGCTGGAGATAGAAACCAGAACCTCCCTGACCCTGCAAGGATAAGCAGCTATAGACAATAGATGGATTTGAATTAAAATAAACTCTATATAGAGACATAAGTAATCAAAGAACAATGTCAATTTTATGTGGTTGTCGATACTCAATTTGTTATTTTGAAACTTTGTCTTTTGAATTACATGATAATATCTCAATGCAATGCAATGATGATGGGAGACATCATCAACTTCAGCTCTAATCATCCATATTCAGAATAATTAAAGGTAGCTCAATGGGAAGAGTAATTAGCTGCGTTTCCATTATAAAGGTGTGCAAATCTGTCGATTTTCTGCAAATGTTGAAAAAACACAATTTCGCAATTGCGGTGTTTCCATTAAATAAGAAATTAAATTAAAATCACACATGAATAAGCTTGTTCACACAATAAGTCATTAAAAACATGCCGCGCCATGATCCTTCAACTACTTCCTATTGTCATCTTCTTCGTGGTTTGCGCCAGTGGCATCATCCAGTTGTTGATTATGTGACTCGTGTAATGCGAAAAAAAAAGTGTTTCCATTGCAGTTTTTCAAAATAAACCTATTTCGATATGTATGTTTTGGCCAAAAAAACCACCTCATCCTAGCACCAAAACCTTTTCTTGAAAAGGAGAATTTTTTTTGAAAATGGCGTGTTTCCATTAAACAAATTTATTTTCGTTATTTCAAATTGCGCAATTTCAAGGTTAATGGAAACACAGCTAGTGTCTTGCTATTGGGAAGTTGTGGATTCGAATCCAGCTTCATCCTTTCCCACATACCATTGTGCATTTAACCCCAAGTTGGGTACTGATCTGCATAATGGTGTAAGAATGTGTGTGCAGCTGGGTGAATGTAGCTCTTTGAGTGCTTGATGTGAATAGAAAAGCACTGTATAAGTTCAGTTCATTTATAAGTTATGTAACTGTTATAGTTTATATCTGGGTCAGGAGAAATACCTAACATCACAAATCAGGAACGGAAGACATTTCAAGGAATATGTGCCTTGGAGATTCAGATATGGAGCTGTGTGTGTGTGTGGTTGCGTGTGTGTGCTGTGTTGACCTGAGGACTGACATCATATAAATGGTAGTCTATAAATGGAAGCTCATTAGATAGCTGTTATAATAGAGACAGACCATCTCGAGGACCTGAGGGACTTTAAAATCCGTCAGTGATGCAACAAAAGGTATACGTTCATAGCTGAGTTTCTATAGCTTAATAATTTTGTCACTGTAAGTCTAAATTTATAAGAAAAAATAATAATCTTTGTACAAGTTTAAATATTGAACATCTTGTTTTTAAATCAGGCTTCTTTCACTCTGTGTATGTTTTTGTTTTAATTTGTAGAAATTGTCCTTCAAACTTTTTCTTAATCTTTACGTGTAACTGTTAGTGAACAACTCACTTTGCACAAATGTGTTTTCTAGTTTCTTTTCTGGTGGTTATTTTTCTCTTTCTTCCAACCTTCATGCATTACATGGCTTCTAAAACTCTCCTTTAATGTGATACCCCATAAGCTTGACTATAACAGCCAATGGTTACCAAGGACTAACATACCCCCAATCAAATTTGAAGAAATCATTACTAAGTCCATTAATTCTACACTTTTTCATGTCTTGTGGGTTTCAAAATGCATTTTCTCCCACAGCGTGGCAATGAAACATCCTGACTACCTTTTAACGGCAGCGTAAAATACAGTAAAAGCACAACAGAGTATTAAAAAATATATGCAATAAAGTGAGAGACATCAGGCTACTTTACTTTCAGGAACACGAACACTAAAATTGTCTGCTCTTTATTTCCAGAAACATGAAATGGTGCAACTTTAGTGATTGTGTTGTCTGCATACTTTAAAACCATTCATGCACCAAAACTGGGCTCACTGTCCCAGTTTCTTGGGTGACGTTTTGATTTGAACTGCCTCTCTGCAACCCACTCCATCTACACACAACCAAAAAATGTTCACCCTCTGTGTACAAGCTATAAAAGGCACCCTGTAAACACTGCTGGGGCGTATTTTCTAGGCAGACAATGAATCAGGGATCAGGAAAAACATCTTAATCAAAAAGAGCAAGTAATTTCCATCCTTTAAGGGGGCTTTTTTGTAATAAATTATTTCATGAACTTGAGTTCTCCTGTCATAGCAAAGAATTATTGTTCCATGACATCCAAAGTTTTTATGCTTTGTGTAAGGATGGAATAATAAGAGAAGTAAAAACCAACTGAATGAAGCATAAATGCAACAGTGGAATCAGAAACATTTAGAATATTTTATCAGGGTGGGGAAAGTCTTCTTCAGAGTCATTTATCATAGTTGTGGTCTATGACGCTGGTATTTTTGGAGTTTCATCTCCAAAAGCAAGTCTTCATACTCCCAATGAACACATTCAGTGAACTGGTTTGGCAGTCCTTTTTCATGTGCTTCCATATGAATTTTTTTTTGCCTTCTTTGCCTTAATGTTGGGTGACAAGGCAAAAATGCCTCATAAATGTCTCAGGTAAGCTTCACTACCTCCACCATTATAACAGTGTTTGTCAGAGGTTTCCTCTACATGAGTTACACTTCTGTGTGGCCAGAGCGACTCTTGCTACGGCATCATGTCAAATGAAGCCTAGGTGTAAATTCAAACTGGAAGACTCTCACCAGCCTTAATTGCTATGCCCAATTGCCACGTCATTCGCCTCTGCCGCAGCCCTTCAGCATCAAGCCTTGTGTCATTTCAGACAACCATCGCGCAAGATTCTGCTTATAAGGCCCTTTGTCTACAGCACCATTCGCTCTTCAGCTGAGTTTTAACCCACCTCTGCCCCTTCTCCACCCTCGATTTCTCTAGGCTCCCTTCATGCCTTTGGCCTCCTCTCCACCACCAGTTTCCAGGCCCTGGGGGGAAGACGGCGCCAATCCTCTCCCTAAGCCATTCATCCAAGCCTCCAGCAGCTATCCGTGCCACATCTTCCTCCGGGGTTTGAGCACCAAAGAACTTTCTCTTTCTTATGTCAATAACACTTTCTAATTGCTGCATTCTTTTTGTGTTAATCTGTTAAATTGTCTTTAGGTTGATATTTGGCTGTAAAATTTGCTATGTGTGTAAAAAAAAAAAACCCCAACAATTTTTGGACTTTTGATTCACTGTTTCACCAACTAGAGTGGCTTGCAAAAGTATTCATAACTTATATTATATATATTATATAACATATATTCATAACTTTTTCAATTTCTTTTTTTTTTTTTTACATTTCAACTTTCACATATTAATGTATTTCATTGGGGTTTTTTGTAACAATCAACCCAAGGTAAAGTTATATATTTTCTGCATAAAATCCCAACAAAATCCACGGAATGTTTTTTTTTTTGTTTTTTTTTTTTTTTTTTTTTCTACAATGTGCCTGAATGTGAAAAAAAATTGAGAAGTATGAATACTTTTACAAGACACTGATGGATTCCTGCAGAAAGTAATCAAAAATAGTGAAGGAAGACATAGATGACACTTCCAAGTAAAACAAGTTTGGAAAGTAAATATGGAAATAAGAGTCGAGCTGAGATCTTCAGCCATCTTGACTTTCACTGATCTTGATTTTAAATTTCTCCAGTCCACAAAAATACAGAATTTTTAGTCTGTTTATGATAAGCAATGAAGTTTTATATTAAAGCTTCACTGGATTTGTATTCATCAGTCCTGCAGCTCTGAATTGTTTGGCCACCAGTTGCAATCAGAAACTCTCTCATTTCCACTGTGCTAATGATCTATGGAAACTATCTGTAGATCTATATACAAATTATTGTGCATAGATACACAATTTTTTTTAGATTGTTTCAACAATTTCATGAATTTAGTCTCCTGTATTTTATATACTATTACATGTGTTAAAGTTTTTTTTTAGCAATTTTATATGTACTTGTTCTTGAATACAATGTTCCGTGTCATGTACTTCACAGCTACATCCCATTCCAAGTGAAAAGGACATGTTCAACATGCAAAATTATTCCATATGGTATAAACAATATGTTTTTGCATTTATCTCGCAGACAAACTGCACTTAACCACATAATTTAGCTTGTTCTAATGACCAGGTATTGCTAAAACTCACATCCCCTTGCCTTTCTGGTTGAAACCCTTTATGGCTCTGAAATTTAGGGTTGCTTGTCTGACCCTCCACTCCAGAGATCTGTATTTTCCCCCATTTGAAGCTCCTTTTTATGCCAAGGGCTTGTCTCAATTTCCATATTCATCACCCTCTGTGTAATCTGCACTCAGGATCCTCTAGTGCAGCTTGTTTTTGTCTCCCCTGTCCTGAAAGTAGGATGACAAACAACCAATGATAAAAGAATCCAGAGACACTCAAGAAGAGCTGCATAATTTATCTTTATTTATAATCAGAGGGAGGGCCTTTTCAGTTTTTTTCATGTAAGGCAGAACATGGATTCTGTCTGCCCTAACTTGCTGTTTTATTCCATTTTAAATTTGTGTAATGCCTTATTAGACTCTCGTCATAGGATCCTACAGCTACTATTTAGAGCCTGTGCTTCCTCTTGCTCTCCTTTGTAACTTTGACCTTTTTACACAATATCTATCTTGTCTTTTGCAATTTTCCACTTTAATCAAATCTCCAACCATGTATGCACATGTATGTGTGTGTGTCTTGTGAATGAGGAGGCAGAGAGACTCAGAATGGTACACTGCAGCCTACACATAGATGTTACACAACACTGCAGCACTTTTTCCTTGTGCCACTGCAAAGCAGAATGTGCAAAATTTTCCAAAGACTTTTTTGTGTAACAGAGTGCATAAATCTTTGAAATTTGAAACACTTGTTCTTTTTAGTCTTACACCTTTTGGATAGTCCAAGTTGCTCTCCTTCTTACCTTTTGGATGTATTGGCTTCTAACACTTTTATTAATTCCAAGGAGCTAAAATTTCAACAAAATGCTACACCTCCAAAGTGGGAACTTGGTAAGAAATTGGATCTGAGAATGACGTTACAACTAGCATGATCATGTTTTAGTAATAAGCTGGAAAAAAGACAGATTTAGTAGCTGCTGTCAGGGTAGCTATGATTAGCAGTACACTCACAATAACAATATGTTCTTTGCATTTTATTCATTAAAGCGCTGTATTAATTTTTTTCTAACATAAGCATACATTCGTCCTTGGTTTAATGAAATATTAACTGTTAAGAGGTCAAAATAAATAGTTAGTTTTACATATGGATTAATTTAGTATACAGTGGATCCCCAGGGGTTAGTGACCACAGCTGCTTGTGAATACAGTAGTTAAAATTTGCGAATACTAAAATGCTTAAAACTGCCTATTTTAATAGTTCAAGCTCCTTAATATGCCTTAATATACATCAATATGCACAGTGAAAAAAATCTTGGCACTACAGTAGAAGCCAACATCCATGGTTTTCCTTATCTTCGGTCTTGGGGTTACAGCCAGTCAGCACCAAAGAAAATGAATGGCACTCCTGGATTGGCTGCTTTGTAAATGGCAGCCAATACCATGTCAAGTAGCATTGTGCCTAGGTGTTTCAGCTTCCTAAGTTGCACTTTCTTTTGAATGTTGTAGAAATGCTCTACAAAAACATTCGTGAATAGGGAAATTTTCCACAAATAATTTGGAGTAACATTACATTAAAAAATGTCCGCCAATAGGTGAATTCGCTTTTTTCCCGTTCAATATAACCATCTTTAAAATGAACTAAACTCTGACTTCAAAGATTTTTGTGTGTGAACCATTTCAAGGTAAGGTAAGTAAGGTAAGGAGAAAGGTAAGTAGATGACAGCCTGTGTTCATGAATCTCCACACTAACCTGCTGTTACAACAGTTCATGCATTAGCTGAATGTGGAACTTTGAATTTGAAGCACATTTATAAAGGTGAAAGCAGAATATTTTGCAGGTATTAGGTGTTGTATTTACTGCATCATTCAAGTGGGGTTGATCCTCTTTGTCCATTCAATAAAAATTACCTAAAAATTTTGTGTAAATGTTGCCAAGTTAAGCAAGTCTCTTGCTTATCCAACATACTGATGATTATTCTCACTTGGTAGTTTCCTATTTAATGCATTAACCTTTCTGTAAGAACAGATAACAAACACACCTTTTCCACTGAAATTGGAAAAATGGTCTTCATTTGTAGTTTGCATACAATCCTTTTTATTCTGTTCTTACCCTGTACCCCACCACTTCCTTCATTTCTAAGTACTGCAGATACTCCATGATAGGGTGCCATATTTAGAAAGCTTTGGCTCTCCTTTAGAGAGACTAAAGGTGAAGAATGTTTACAGCTCTCTTGCTGCAAAGTAAGACAAATGCAGAAAGATCCACAGAGAATCTCATCATATCTCCCTTTCAAAGAGGGTCACTTGAAGGATACTGGTGTTCCATATCGTTTTTCTTAAAATAAATTCAAAAAGCATGGGTCAATATGCAAAGCAAGCACACAAACACACCTAGAAAAGAAAACCCTTTCATCCTGTTATGCAGTGCACTTCTGTCTGTGTCATTCAAGTAATAGTTTCGTACTGTTCTTTCTTCCTTTGAGAACATTTCAGTCCCTTTTCTGTCTCTACCTTTATCAGAAATAGAGCTCTTGCTCTAATTGTGTTGAATTACATAACTGACCCACAGGTATAACAGACTTGGAAAGCATAGTAATAGATTGTTCTTTGCCTTTCTTCTGGCTCTGCTCAGCCAGTGACAGAAGAAAGGCAATACAAAGTAAACCTCCAGAGTAATTGTCTGTCCTTAAAAGACCATTTCCCCCGTACCAGAACTAACAGCATTAATAATAGATCATACTGGGTTTTGTGGATGGGCAAGGATTTTTTTTTTTTATGGTCACACTGTAGGCCTGAAAACAGGTGTTATTTCTCCTAAAAAAAATTTCTTAATTTGGAAAAACAAAACACTATTTTAAGCCTGCATACTTTTGCATATTATTATCATAATACCAGAAATTGTTTTGTTTCATTGCACACAGATTAAAAATAGACATCAAATAATCTTAATGGATAACACATTCTCCTGGTACCAATGCAAGCTCCAAATTGAGCTGCGGGCTGCTTAAATGCACGCTCTCATGTGAGTGGACTCTGTTGTTTGTACATCATCTCTACTCACAACACTTTGCTGATGATGCTGCAGATGAGGATTATGTTAAACCAAATGTGATCTCTAATCTGGATGAGTTTCCAACAATTTCTATCTCATTTTTCCGCAACCCTGAGTGAGTGTTGTGACCTCGATGCTTTGGACCAGGCTTCCCGTTATGGTTTTATTCAGTAATGGTTGAGACTTAGTTAAATTTATTTTTAGACTTTAATGCACCCAGCTTCTGTTTAATAAGTCAGCAAGTTAAAATGCAAAAGTACAACAATATGCACAAGTTAGTGAAAGCATCCTGGCAGCAGCGGTTCTAGACAAAATTTACCAGGGGGGCCAGGGTGGGGCCACTGATTTTTCATAGGGGAACAGAACAAAAGAATGAAAGAATGAAATAAAAAACTAACTGGTCGATATTTCATTGTTTGATATATTAAGTAAACCACAGAGCCAAAGAGCCAGTTGTGGCTCTGGAGCTGCAGGTTGTAGACTCCTCATGTAGCAGATGAAAACTGTGATCCTCTCTGAAGCTAAAAGTGCAACACTTTGAAGGGAGGATATTATGCAAAATCAACTTTTTTGAACTTTATATCATGTTATAACGTAATTCTTTTATCAAACACATATCCGGAGTCTTGCTTTGACTCATTCATGCATGTTTGATAGACCCTTGAATCTCCTGTGGCAGCCATTCAGGGGTGCCTTAACTCCTGCTCATATAATGCACCGCCTATTTACTCAAAGCTTCGCCTTGGAACTTCAATCTCCAGCTGAGCTCCTGCCCCACAGAGCACCCTTCCCCCACACCTTCCCTACTCAGTTCCACCAGACTAGTGGCAGCAGCAATTAGCAAACACCTGGAGGAACAGTGCATCTGCTGAGCTCCTAAGAATGGCTGCAGAAAGCATCAATGCACGGCATAGAGATGCACTGTTGTGATGACGTGCTGAAGGGGGAGTGTCAGAAAGAGTAGGAAGTTCTTAACAAGACAGAGGCCAATTTCAAGGCGTCAGATACGGCTGTGATGCGACATCAAATTTCTTTTAAGTTATTTTTGATATATACAGCATTTTCATACCAGCTGAAGGAAACAGTTATATGGTTACGGTATAAAATGGCACTATGGCCCTGGAAAGTACATGACTCGCCCCTTTAATTTGTTTAATTTATTGTGAACCACTTAACTACTTGACATTTTTGGCTGTTTGCCTTTGAGACAACATGGAATATCTGGGTATATTTGAGCCCATCAAAACCACAAACTCGACGTTCTCCACTGCTGAGTGTCACTGCAAGTGACATCATCGTACTGTGGACCACAGCTCCTGCTCTCTCACGATCCGCCCACGTTCCTGCCCATATTCATGCCCACAATAGTGAGGAACACACTCCCAACAGAGACACCTAACTTGACTAACAGGATAGAGTAAGACTTTACAATGGAGAAGGGGCTTTTGTATTCTGCATTCACTGATTTCTCAGTGCCAGTCTATGGCTAACTAATGCAAAGTAATGCAGAATTCAGACATGACATTGCAACATCAAAAATAATTAACAAATTAAAGATGTCTGTTTACTCCTTTTAGAAAATTAGAACTGTAGAGTTTCCATTTGTACTAAGCCACTGTTTTATTTGAAAAGTTACAGTACGTCTTGAATAGTAGTCATTTTTCTCCAGCGCTGGGTAACGAATGGAGTTTATTTGATAAGGTTTTATTTCCGAGTTTGACTATTTAATATGGTAAAAATTATATTTATCTTTTTATGTGCTTGTTCTCATTTTCAGACAGGCCATGTAGTTTTCCCTTTAGCTCAGCTTGTGGTAAACTTATGAATCTGGCATCTTTATTGTGCTATTATTGATTTTAATATAATTAAATTAATCTTAGTTCCTTTAATTTCCTTCAAAACATTTTGAATTACCTTGTTTATGAATGGTGCTAAACTTGCTTTGCCTTCAGTTTTTGATTTTTCTTTGCAAACATTTAAGAATAAAAACAACAATAAAAAAATAGACTTATTCTCATATCAAAACCCTTGCCTCACTATAATACCACAAAAGTCATGAGGATAGGAAATAACATAGCATCCCAGATTCAGTTTTGGAATTTACTGTTAAACTTTGTTTGTGTACATCAGCACACTCCCACGCAGTGGGTACACATGCTGAGTTACCCACCATATCCAGCAACTATATATACATACTTTTACAGTACATGAGCTCATATTCTTCGCGTAATCCCACCTCAAACCAGTTAGACACAGAGGTGATGGTGTTCTGGTACAGCCACAGTTTTTTGAACATGTATTTGGGTTGTATTAAATATTCTACCTTCCGTAAGCGGCATTTAACGTTTTCATTTTCAGACCAGCCTTGACACAGCTGCTTAAGCTTGTTAGTCACAGTGTGATGTAAAGCCTGCGTCAACACTGAACTCACAGATTTATGGGCATACACTCAGTATAATCACTGTGTTCAATGCATACGTTTTATTGATCGAGAGCTTAATGCAAACACATACATTCTCTTCCTCAGTCTCTTTCTCTGCCCATTCCTTTTTCTGTGTACCACCTACATATCTCTTTAATTCAAATCTCCGCTGAATGATCTGTTTATTTACACTGTACCCATCCTCTCATTTACGCCATCATTTAGTCATTCTTTGTTTACAAAGTGGGAGATGAGATGATTCAAGCTGCCAACTCATACAGTGTATTCTATAACATCAGTTCAACTAGAAAAAGATCTGAACTAGTTCACAGACACATTACGGTGACAGAATGCTTTGGAATTTAGTAATAAAATACATAATTGCCAGATAGCTGCTTTCTGCTTGCAGATGGTAAGTGTTAGCGGTTGTGCCTTGAGATCTAAGGCTGCTTTTGATTATAGTTAAGGAAAAAGAAAGAATAAAAAACAACAGTGAAATACTTTAACTGGCGAAACTTCTGGTCAAATTTCCAGCAACCTCAACTCAAGCTCAAATAGAATATTTTTCCATTTGGCATATGAAAACAGGAAAAAGAAATACTAACACAAAATGATGGGAAGAAGGGTGTTGTCTTTAAAAATGCTTGAAATTCTTGGCTCATGCAAACAGCAAAGATGAGCTTATCTTCCTGACCTCTGTTTTAATTTCCTTTGGTTATTTTTAGTCTCACAAACGTCACCATAGTTGTCACCCAATGCAGGAGAGGAGGGAGAAATATTAATATATGGTGCTAGCAGTTTGATCAAAAAGGTTACAAACTTATGTTTTCCATATAAAATGATTAACCTCAATTTAAAAAGGATGTGTGAGCCTACTAGAAATTTACAGCTCATTAACCAAACCTAACTGAGTTATAGGAACTTTTAACAAGGCTGAAAACTCTGAGAATAACAACTATGCTAAAATCTATATATTAGAAATAAACTGCATACTTAAAATGGTTGAAAATTCCACATAAAAGTCTCAAAATCTGTCCTTTCTCTTACATTAAATTAAATAATATGCCAGGTTTAAACTCAATTTTACAATCATTTTACCACACTCTGGTCTGCTGCCAGTCAGTAGGGAGGTAAACAGGAGATACTGTTTCTAGTCCCTGATTCCTGTTTTCTAATTTTACACCAGAAAAGGAGGGGGGAGAATTTCCTGATCATGTCCTCAGGGATGCAGCCTTTAGTTGCTAAGAGACTAATGGAAAGTCGGGGCTTAAGAAATGGCAGAAGTGATTCATTGACCAATAATTAAATAAATAAAAGGGAAACAACTGATTTAGATGAAGAAAAAAAAATTATAATAGTAAGTAATACAAAAACACCTTGCCCTACATCATTATGGGGGAAGAAAATCCTGACTGTTTTCTATGAATTCACCATCATAACTAATTTAGATTGGTCATTTAACTAATGTAATCAAGTATACATATTTATCAGACTGGTTGATTTTTTGTTTTTCTTTCCAAGAATAAGCCTTCTGCAGAAATATGACTTATTATTTGAGTGGAATATGACTATTCCACTAGGTAAGAAATTCCAAGCTGAGTCAGACTGAATGAAGAGTGCCTGTGAGCAGGAATTTTCAACTCTTGCTAGAGATTTATACTTTGGTTTTGGGCGTTTGTTAGGCTGTACTAACACATAAATGATTTAAACCATTCCATAAAACTGATTATGTTCGCTGGAATTTGAAACGACGTCCTACTCTCTATGAAAACTCTGCAGTCTTCACAGAACAATTACATTTACACTAGGATTAAATTAAATAAAGCTGGATTCTATTTACTAATTAGATGACTTATTAAGGCAACAGGGTACTCAGATTTTATTTGGAGGTATCAGAGTAAAAAGGATTTTTATGTATTTTCTGATTTTTGTGTAAAAAAATTTCTTAACTATTTATCAATTTCATAATTATGCACAACTTTGTGAGGGTCTATATGATGAAGTCCCAATTAAGCGCTCAGACATCTGGTTGTAATATGCCAAAATGTGGAAGTTCAAGAGACATAAATTGTTTTATATCTCAAAACAAAAACTTCTGACATTTCTCCTATACTAGACAAAACTCTAGAAACCAGAAACTGCTTATGAGATACATAAGTATTACCTTATTTTAAACTTCTTTACAATTTGTATTCACAGCTCCTTTGCAGTCAGTTAACCCACATTATGTCTTAAAAACCTGGCTGGACAAGTTGGCATTTTCTGTTGCGGTATTAGGTAACACAGGGGAAGGAAAGGACACGTTTCTATTAGGTTTAATATGATTAACTGAATCTGCAAGGTCTTTCCTTGACATTTACATTGAGGCTGTGTACTACAGAGCTGCCTCTGTGAAACAACAATTTATGCAGTTCACTCTGAATAGACCACAGCACACGCTCTCAGTAAGACAATTGTTCAATGAACAATTACGCATGAATAGTCCTGTGAACACAGATGAGCAAATTCATGAACTGTAAAATTGCTCTGTTTTAAAAAGAAATTTTTAAAAAGCATGATCTGTTTTTTATAGAATAGAAATATCCTTTTATGTCCCACAATGGGACATTTCTGTGCAATAGCAGCAAAGTGACAGTGACAGACAATAACAGCAAACAGACTCACACAAAGATATAATATAGAACATATATATATATAAACAGAATTAAGAATAAAAATATTGTACAGTAAGCGCAAAATTTCAACAAATACTGTGTAGCTATAAACAAATACTCTAGTGCAGAGGAATATGGCTTATTTCAGACAGTACGTACAAGCTAATAACAGAATATTTTAGTGAAAACAGTTTCTAAAAAACTGCTTTATTGTGTCTGTTATTCAAAGACAGTTGTTGTCAGGAAGAAATATCTTCAAATGTAATATATTTACACAAGTTGCCAAATATCAGTGGTCAAAGAAGACCTGATGGGAAAAGCTGTTTTAGTGATACATTTCTTTACTCATACTGTCAGAAATCAGCAGTTTCTGCTGACAAAAAAAAAAAAATAAATAAAAATCTGAGTGCCTGTAGCTTTTATTTAAACCACTATATTTTTAAGTCCTATGAGTGGGGCGAATTGACTGGGACAGGAATAGAATCAAAGGAAGTGAAAACAGTCACACAGTGGAAAAAGCTAATTTGCCCTCAAAGCTTTTACAGAACTGCTCTGGCCGCCACTGCAAATTCAAAGCCGCTTATCCCACCATTGTCTGACCACCAACCAAATAAACACTTTAAAGTCTTTTTTAAAGCAGGCCTTTAAGACAAAACAGCCTCAGCAAAGCAGCCAAGCGGAAACCAAAAGTGCACCCGTGTACTTTCCAAAGCCATCCACTGTCTCGGCCTCCAGATGTGTTCATTTCCGGTGATGTCACAAATGTGATTATGAAGTGCAGATCTCACCCAAAAACAACACATACAGAGACTAGAAAGTAACAATCATTTTATGAAAGCTGCACCATCATCAACTGGAATTAAGGGATTATTTTTTAGATTTGCCTTTTATGTGAACATCACCTGGGGACAAACCAAATTCCAATTGCGTGTCTTGAGTGAGGATATGTAAACACTTTGAGGAAAACTATTTAGTTGGAATTTCTGTTCTAAAATTTGTTTTATTTATTGCAATTGGATAGTTCACACACCAATGAGCTATTGGAATGAACTCTTTTCCAAACTCATTTGAAACAGTTTGAGCCTACTGTGTCATTTTTCCCTCAAGTGAGTTGAGTGAGTTATTTCATTCAGAAAAGCATTGCAAGGCAATCTAACCACATTTATGCAGTCTTTTATAACTCAAATTCAAATGATTTCACATATAGATAAAGCATAATTGAATCCTACAAGGCTTTTTGAATTTTTGTTCATTAACTGATACAGACAACCTGAACACTAGAACAACTGCTTCACCAAAAAAAAGATAATTTTGGGCGTCTGGCAGTGACTGTTTTCCTGAAAGGGAGTGGCGCCTCCAAGGGGGATCCGGCGGGAGGGGGGCTTAGCCCCCTCCTGAAAAATGCTGGCTATCTAACGGGCCCCACCGAAAATTATGTTCATGTCATAGAGTCATGTTCTCCAATGAAGACATAAATATAAACCCCAATTAATACATAAAATACAAAATAAAATAAATAAATCAAGTTTTATATTTATATTTAGATATTTTTTAACTGTGCCCCCCTAAAATTTTTACTGGCCTGGTCAGAAAATTTTCTGGGGGCGCCTCTGCCAAAAGGAAGTCTAAATCTGGAGCGGGATGAGTTTGCTTTTGAAGAGGCATCTCAAACTTACAATAAATGGCTAGAGGAACTTATTTTTTTTCAACAAATGTATGAATGTATAAAAAATAGACAAAATATGAATTTCTAATGCAGAACTTCCCAAAACATAAGATATTAAATCTTTGGGTTAAAAAAAAAAAAAAAAAAAAAAAAAAAAAAAAAAAAAAAAACCCCCATCTACATGATTTTCCACATACTGCAACCTCATGTCAGAAGGGGTCGTAGGAACTGACGTGAAAAATGTAAGTTCCTAGATGATTTGTTTGCTTTAGTACATAAGACAGGCCGACATGGTTTCTAAAGGATTTTCATCAATTCTAAGAGACTTTTTCCAGAAAAAAATACAACTCATAGAAATTAATATGACAGGGATCAAGCAGAAGGAAGGCTCCAGCTGCAAAGGTTTTAAGCTTATATGTATGTTTGAGCCAGAATTAGAGGGGGTAAACTTCAAACTGGATTCCAGATACTCTAAAGTGATGCAATGCACTTGAGACACCTGAGTCAGTATTGTAAACTCGTCGTCTCAACATGCCAATCAAGTTCTGGTTTGCAAAATGCGAATAAGGCAATTCCTTTTTTTTAACCAACAAATCATTTGTGTGCGTGTGTGTTTTTGTGGTTCTTAAGAGATAAATTATCCAAAAAGAAAAAAATTCTTGTTTTTAAGAAAATGAAGCTTCATTGTTATTGTTATTTATGTTGCTCATGTCTCGTGTATGTGGTGCTACCCTTTGAGTGGGAGTTTGCTGTCGTTGATGTGCACAAACAGTGTGAATAAAGTCAGTGAACTAAATCAGAGGAATTGGCTTGTGGTGAGTTAGCTGATGTATATTTAAATTCCTTTTTGAGGGTTTACATTTGATTGCTTTCTGTAAATCTTCACTCATTTTCTACTGGTCTCACCTCAACTAGTTATATGACATGCCAGCACAGCAGTCATACAAATCTAATCTAATACACACTAACAACTCTACAAAGTACATAAAAAAATTGGAGAAATTAATTTTGTGACTCCTACATAAAAACGTCTACCAACCAATTAAGTTCTTAATTTCCCTTGCTCATTGTCTGTAACCTATTTTATGCTTTCATTAGTAGCTTACTTTAATTCATGTTTTTGTGCAGGCATGGAGGAGCTTACTGGTTTGACTGGACCCAACTTGAATCTATTTGCTTGCCAATCATTCTTGGCTCTAATGGCAGATAACGCGGCAGTAATGTCGGTTGCGGAAGGATATCTTGTTGGTACTTGAAAATCAAATCTGGCAATTTCTGTTTCCCAGGGGAACATCTTCTTTAGCTTTTTTTGTTGCCAGCTTTGCAATGTTCTCAACATTCAGCTCTGTTGTTATGCTGCTGCACATCAAGAGTTGGCCAATCAGACCTTTACATTAAAAAAGCCAGGCCTTGTAGTTAAATGTTCAGCTCACCTCCTGCATCTCTAACTCCCACACGGACTGTTGAGCATGGCACATTTTGTGAAGAGGGCCTTTTGCTTAATGGCATATGACTAAACGGAGGTGTGTCAGAGTTTCGGAAAGTCATTTTTTCCCCCTTAGAAGTGACATGAGAATTATTAACTCCTTATTAAGTGGACACAACTCACTGTACAGTGATGTGGATGGAAAATCTCACGAAGTTTGCTTACTGGCACAAGATTCCCACTATATTCAGGAGTTTCCCCTACAGTGAAAAGCTCACACTTGTTCAATCTCAGGGTGTTGTTGTGTATGTAGCACAACTACAGTCACAGTTTTCCTTGCAGACATCTCTTGGACGTTTTTTTTTTTTTGTTTGTTTGTTTTTTCCATGACCCAATGGAACCCTGTATTCCTGTGATAAAACCTGTCCTCCATCTCTTCTTAATTTTTGCATTTAATTCTTTCATCAGCTTTTCTGTTGTAGGTTTTCATGGGATTTCCATACACACAACAGCCCAATGGATTGCAGCCTGTACTCTGTGGCAGTCCCTCATTCTTTTGAACGAATGCAGGAACCACATCCTCCAAGCGTTGCTGTGTTCTGTCGCTTCCATTAGTTGTTGTGCTGTCTTTCTGGAATATGACGGTATTGTCAGGATATAAATAGCCATAGTCAGGAAACAGGTCCACAATCCTATAGGCTTAGGTAATATTCTGAATGGGCATTACATTTTTCTGTGTTGATAAAATATGCACAGTTTTGCAAGCTGAAATCATTCATTGTAAAGCAACACAAAGATACTTTTTTTTTTTTTTTCCTTAAACACAATCATTTAAGCTTTTTCTTGGTATCTCTGAAGGGGAATTTTTCTCATTCCCAAATACCATCTTTTCAAAATCTTTTATTGAATACTCGTCATCTGTGTTTTTAAAACACGTTTTATTTTCTCTTTGTCAGTTTATTATCTCCATGAAACTTTCATCCTTTTGTACAATTTCAGTACTTTTTATGAATAATGTCTAATCCTCCGGAAAGTAAACAGATCCTCAACATTTGAAATATGTGTGCAGGCATGTTCTGGGCCTCCACTACTGGATTTTCAATCTTACTTATCAGATTATTAATGGGAGTCTTACTTAAGTTTTTTTTCCCTGGAAATCTTGATAATATCTTCACCCCTCCACGGCCCTTTTCCACAAAACTATTAAAGGAGGCTCTTCATCAGAGCTGGAGAAATCTTCATTTAGCAAACCAGAAACTAAACTGACATCCAAAGCAGACAGAATTCCAGCACTGATTGAGCAGGTGCAACATCCGTCACAATGATCTAATTAGTATCTCAACATGTCAATCCCCAAAATCACATTTTTTAAGACTCATTTATAAATTTGATCCTTCACAATTATGGTTAACAAGATAAAACAGAATTTTTTGGGGAAACATTTACATCTTCCCGCAGAAGAAAGAAATATTTCATATATACTGGGGGTGGGGGTTAATAAAAAAGTGTCATGTTTAATACTTTGTTGAGTATTTGCCCAGAGAAGACTTACCAAACGCACTTTACCCAAAATAACTTTTTCATTCAAAAGATTTTAAAATTGTGTATTTATGCTGTAAATCAACAGCATATTTCCTGTGAGTATGACAGTAAATTTGCCTTGTGACTACCTTGGCCTAACCCACTCCTTCTTAACCCTGCTGTCTGATAGCTGTTTCATAATTTACTCTTTCCTTCCTCTTTTGTACCCCACCCCTCCTTTCTTCTATTTTTACACCAGGTTTGAAATCACTCATTTATTCCAGCAGCCTATAAATGGTAAAAAAAGAATTAATGGATTTTGGCCACATCCTGTGACTGCAGAGTAAAACGGAGCTTATGTCAAATTGTCAGCTGCTGACCCCGTATGACTGAACAAATGATCCACCGATTCACACATACTCAATGATGACAATGAGAGTAGAACAAAAGAAGTCATTAATATGTCAGACAGCAAACTTGTCTCAGCAAATCAAAACCAACTCCCATCCTGACTGCCTACCACACCCTCTGTGATTAAGAAATAATTACTAACAAGTTAGTTAGTTAGTACTTATAACAACCGATTAGAGCTAGTGACCAATAAGGAAATAAGTTTATTATTAATCAACTGCTTTATTTACTTATCAATTAACTTAAGAAAAACGAAATGATATACTAAAAAGCATTGTTCTAAAGAAAAAGCTTAGTAAAGGTGGGAAAAACAGTCTTCACCTAAAGGTCAATGAAACCATTTGATGGGATCTGGAAAACTGTAGCAGGTGAAATGTCAAGTTAAGAATTCTGTGTGTACTACATTAGTTAGTCAGTTGAGTTGTTTAGGTATTAGGTATAATATTAATAAAAAATACTTAACTCAGATATGTGTGTTGTCCATATACATGTTTTTTCCATTCAGCAGTTTTCCACTCTCTCACACACTCTCTCTCTCTTACTCACACACACACACACACACACACACACACACACACAGTGGAACTTTCAGCCTAAGATGTCTGCTAAGTAGATCTGGCCAACGTCTTCAAGGAAAGTGGATGTGGAGGGGAGCCATTTAGCTGGTCGACTTAATATTTACATCAATTGATCAATTTACATCAATATTGTGTAACAATATTTAAATACATATGGCAACAGACAGATAGGTTGACTTTATCTAATGGAATCTATGTTTTAAAATGAAAATATTTTAATGCTTTTTTTTTTTTTTTTTAGTTTGAATGAAACACTGTCCTACACCAGCTCCTCCTCGTTTCTATGGGCCTCCTGGCTGTCTCTGATTAACGTTCTCCATGCCAGACCATTCAGTTTATGTAGACAACCTCATTTTGGTAAGTTGGCAGTTGTGTTTTTTTTCTCACATGATGGATTAAACAGTGCTATGTCAGATGTTTAAAGTTTAAAATACTGTTTTATAAAAAACACAGCCCTTTTGGTTTTGTTTCCTGACTTGTCGCTTGTGTCTCTTGATACTGTTTCAATTCAGTTATATCCAGTTTATTTATATAGCGCCAATTCACAACAAATGTCGTTCCGAGGCTCTTTACAAAAAAAAAAAAAAAAAAAAAAAAAAAAAAAAAAAAAAAAAAAAAAAAAAAAAAAAAAAAAAAAATTCAATTATACATACATTCCAAATGATCCTAGTTATCAACAGTACAGTAAACTCAATGAATTATTCAAAGTAGTTCAAAAAGTTTCTAAGGAAACACAGCAGATTGCATCTAGTTATTGACTTGCAGCATTCACCCCTCCTGGACGAGCACATAGCGATATTGTGTTGACATGATTTTGATGTTTTTGATGGTTCTGATGATTTGCTGTATACTTGATTGATGTTTTTATGATATGAAGCACTTTGAACTGCCTTGCTGCTGAAATGTGCTATACAAATAAACTTGACTTGACTTTACTTGACATGGCATTGTGTCATTGATTTTACAGCAATCCCTCATACCAAGCATCGCGACAGAGGAGAGCAGAAACTCCCCTTTAACAGGAAGAAACCTCCAGCAGAACCTGGCTCAGTGCAAGTGGCCATCTGCCATGACTGACTGGGGGGTTTGAGAAGACAGAGCAGAATGCACAAGAAAAACAGATGAACTGATGTAAGATTATTTGCGATGTTCATGAAAGTAAAAAGTTAATAGCAGGAGAAGGAGAACAATTAGTTGATGGCAGCATTATCTCAGCTGAAGCCCTCCTCCAGGAAGGCATCATAGCCAAACAGAATGCCAGACCAGGTGTAGCTCCTATGGAAAGAAAATAACTGAGAGAAAACAAAAAGTTAACAGTTGAAATAACAAGTAATACAAATTGGAGAGCAGTAGAAGAAGTGAGAAAAAGTGGTCAGTTTGTCCTCCAGTAGCCTAGGCCTATGGCAGCAAAGCTACAGAAATAGATTAGGATAACCTAAGTTAGTTTAAGTATAAGCTTTATCATAAAGGAAAGTTTTAACCCTAGTCTTAAAAGTAGACAGGGTGTCTGCCTCATGGACTAAAACTGGGAGCTGGTTCCACAGGAAAGGAGCCTGATAACTAAAGGATCTGCCTCCCATTCTACTTTTAGAAATTCTAGGAACCACCAGTAAACTTGCAGTCTCAGAGCGAAGTGCTTTGTTAGTGGCTTTATATGTGAGAAGGAGAATCTTAAATTCTATTCTGGATCTAACAGGGAACCAATGAAGGAAAGCTAAAATAGGGGAAATACGATCTTTCTTATTAATTTTCATCAGAACTCTTGCTGCAGCATTTTGGATCAGCTGAAGGCTTTTAATTACATTCTGTCGTAAAGAATTACAGTAGTCCAGCCTTGAAGTAACAAATGCATAGACTAGATTTTCAGCATTACTCCTGAACACAATACTTCTAATTTTGGAAATATTCCTGAGACAAAACATGGAAATTCTAGAAACATGTTTAATACGGGACTTAAATGACATATCCTGGTCAAAAATAACACTGAATTTCTGTATTATCTGAGGCCAGTTTAATGCCATCCAGATCAAGTGATTGACTAAGCAGTGTCTCTTTCAGAGGTTCTGGTCCAAAAACAACCACTTCTGTCTTGTCAGAATTTAAAGGAAGAAAATTTAGTGTCATCCAGGTTTTAATATCCTCAAGACATGCCTGTAATCTACCTAACAGAATGGATTCATCAGGATTTATGGATAGCTATAGCTGAGTATCATCAGCATAACAGTAGAAATTTATCCCATGCGATCTGATGATTTTTCCAATTGGAAGAATAAGTAAAAAGAATTGGTCCAAGCACAGAGCCCTGTGGTACTCTCCAAGTAACCCTAGAGTGAGAAGAAGATTTATCATTCACATAAACAAACTGGAATCTATCTGACAGATAAGATTTAAACAAGCTTAGTACTGTTCCTTTGATACCCACATGTCCAAGCCTTCCTAAGAGAATATTGTGGTCCACTGTATCAAAAGCAGCAATGAGCTCAAGCAGGTCATTACTTTTTAGATGCTCACCCACTTGATTAGCAACTATTTTCTCAAGGATTTTAGATAAGAATGGAAGATTAGATATAGGTCTGTAATTTATTAAGTCATCTTGATTGAGAGAAGGTTTCTCAAGTAAAGGTTTAATTACAGCCACAAGAACATCAATTTGAGAAGGGCTGGAGATTAAATTATTGCCTTCTACTGTGTTTATCTGAGATTCTGAGGAAATTAAATATGGAACAGATTCTTTAAACTTTTTTCAGCATTGTCTGTTAAAGTTCTATAATGAAATTTTCTCTCAGGTTTACAATACTCAGTTAAAATAAAATCAAAGGTTATTTAAAATTGGTCAGACAGCACAGGGTTGTGGGAAAGTACTGTCATTTCTTCACACTCAATGCCACATGTCAGCACAAGGTCTAAAGTATGACGACACAAGTGGGTAGGACTGTGAATTCTTTGAGTAAAGCCAATTGAGTCTAAGATAGCATTAAAGGCTACATTTAAGCTATCACACTCAATGTCAACATGAATGTTAAAATCTCCGACTATAATGACCTTATCAGTATTTAACACTAAATCAGATAAAAAAAATCTGATAAGTGATTTAAAAATTGAGAGGAAGGGCCTGGTGGACGATACAAAACAATAAATAAAAGTGTTTTTACTGCTTTGCTACTAGGATGAGGAAAACTAAGGGTTAGATGTTCAAAAGAAATGTAGCTATTAATAGGCGTGTTTGTTTAGGAATGTGCTCTAACATTGTGTCAGGATCATTCATTGTTTGTGTTTTGGGTGTTTTCCTTCTACAGTATGTAGTATTCCGACTATGTACCTGTTATTTTTATATTTTTCTTAACCTATGCTGCTTTAGTTTATTCCATGAATTTAGTTCATTCTTGTATTTACACATTTCCTTTAGATTATGTTCAGCATTCATGCCTTTAGTTTGTGTTATCCTCCTCAGCTCCCCCTGTGTATTAGTCTCCTTTTCCTCAGCCTGTTTGCCTCCTGTTCCAGCTGCACCTAGCTTGTAATCACCCACCTGCATCTTGTCAGTAATAAACTCCCCAGTATTTAAGCCGAATATTTTCAGTTATTCCTTGCTGGATTCGAATGTTGTCAACTCTGGTTCTCATGTTCAGTGCTCCTTGCCTGATTTTTGAAAGTCATCTTATTTTTCCAAGTAAAGATTCACTACATCAACGAGATTTCGACACTTGGATCCATTACTCACTGAAACATGACAGTCTCAAACACTGAGATTAAATATTACACAAGTGGACTAGGTTTGCTAAATAAGGTTCTTATTTAAGCGTATCAAAGCAAAGGGGGCTATCACAAGCCATATCCATGTCACAATCTTTGTATAACATAAATTTTAACTCCCACTTCACAACTATACACTACTTTGTGTTTAATGCATAAAATTCCAATAAAATACACTGAAGTTTGTGGTTATAACATCATAAAATGTGAACAGGTTTAAAAGGTATGAATATATTACCAAGGCACAACACAATAATCTTTACCTTAGGGTTGTCTGTACTTGATGTCTGTCCATTTAAAAAAAAAAAAAAAAAAAAAAAAAAAAAAAAAATATGCTTCTTAAAAATAATTTGGTGGAAAGATTTGTTGGTTTCAAGCTGTGAGTTTTTAAGAAAGTGAACCAACCAATTCTTTATTTGTGCAGTTAATTTGCAACTGACGCTGAACATCTAACATTACTGATTCTTGCCTTTCATGTATACATAGTCTTTATCATGTTTTATTCTAATATTGGAGTTTGGTTTATATTACTTTGTTCTGGTGTTTGTTGCAAAACTGAGAATTTCCCTTGCTTGACTAATGACTAAACAGTGTAGATTGTACAGTAGCTGTTGTCATTTGGTGTCCTCATCTTTTAAAAACTAAAAAGTTACAGATGTGAATAGAAAAACTAAGTGGTACACATTCACATTTATAATCAGTGGTGAAGATTGGTAAAGAATGGTAAAAGCTCCCACATTCAATCACTCATCTCTGTTTTAGCTTGTCCTTCTTCCTATTATAATTATTATAAAAGTAAATTATATTGTATATCCAGTTTAGTTTATTTTAGACACAGTGACCACCCTGTCTTAGTTTTTCTTACTATTTTTATTAGTACTATTTACCAATGGAAGCAGAAGGAGCTGCGGTGCACTTACTACAGCCTTGGTTTCTCTTTCTGACTGCTGCATAACTTGCTGGGACTTGGCTAACACATAAATCCCAAGGGAGATTCACTTTACGAATGTATGACTCATAGCCAAGATGGAAACTATTGCGTAGCCCTTTAGCTCATTATTCTTAGTGATGGAAGACAAGGTTTAAACAACTAAGGTCAGATTTATAATCACAGCCAAAATATTCCCCTTTCCATTGATGGGGGTTTTATGTTATTAGGTGAACTCTCTTGCCAGTTGTATCTAGTTGAAATACATCTCAAGTAATACATTTATTCATCTGGATATAGACCAGGCCCTTGTAGAAGAGAAAAAAGAAAACACAAGGCTAACAATTTGATTTTCAAAGAGGAGAAATAGAAAGACAAGGGGGACAGATGTGCATCAGGGATTGTTGTTCTTCTGCATGCTTTTTTAATATAATTTATCAAGTGGGTTAACAAATGTTATGGATATAAAAATATCTAAATTCTACATTTTATATTTGTATCGCCTTGATTTTTTTTTTTTTTTTTTTTTTTTTTTTGTGTTGATCATGGGAGATACCTGAAAGATGGTCTCCATGGTGTAAACTTCTTACATAACTAAAGGATTACACTCAAGAAACGGAAAATGGATAAATTATTCAACCGTGCAGAGCAGATGCAGCTCAGTACGCCTAATCCACATATATTGATTTGTATATGTGTGCTGTATTTGTGTGTGTGACCATGTGTTTATGCTTCTGAGTCTGATGCAGGTAATCCAAGGCATTAAATTCTGTGTCACGATGATAAGGACAAATATCAAATGGTTTATTCAGGCTCCAAGGAAGCAGAACTACAGAAGATAACAGGAAGGCTGAATATAATACTGTGCAGTTGCTGTGTTTTATTTTTTAGAGCTTTGAACTCTATCATTGAACATATTGGATATGGAAGTATTGGCACACTGGAAATCTCAGTTAAGATAAGGATCTACATTCTCTTGAGAATGCACATGGAGATCGATGTTTACAGTTAGTCAAGCTAATCATGCAGATTGCTAACATAAGATGCTAAAGGTAGCTTGAAAAAAACAATTTATTATTATAAAGTGTTTTGTTTTTTTTGTTTGTTTTTTTTTTTTTTTAAAAAGCACTGCTGATGATAAAGATGAAATAGTTTTGCTTTCAGACATTCCTCTTTTTATTATGGTATAATTTTCATTCTGATATATTTTGAAGAGATTTATCAATAAGACAATCATTACTGATTAATTAATATTCATCTGTTATCTTCCAAACAGATAAATCACATTTATCTGTTTGGAATAAATCATATTGTCACAATCATTCCATAAGATGAATAAATGAGTTAATTTTCCTTCACTGCGTTATTTATTTATTCAATTATTTTTCATTTGTTTTTTAGATAATTGTCATCTTCTGTTAATTCGTTAATGCTGAAAATTATATTTTCTAATGTAAACATAATTACACACATCATAATTAATTATTTTCTTCACTGAGTATCAACTAATGCATTTAATAAATGGCAAAATTTCTAACATTACCATTAATCTTTACCACACTCATCACATCATTATGCTATTAAACAAGCCAGCTAATGATAGAAACACCCAATTTATAATGAAAATTTTTTTCAAGGATGTAGCTCTAGAATGTCTCGTGTAACTATGATGGCAGCTACATCAAGACGCATTGAACATACAGAACAAATCCTGTCTTGTAGTAATTTAAAATAGGACACCTTAACTGCCAAATACGAGAGTTCTCTATTTTCAGTGACGTGTAGCATCCCTCAACAGAAGTCCTCTTTGGTCTTAAAAGAAGTTAGCTTCAGCGTCAGACACTAACTAATATATATTTACTGAGAATAAAGCTTCACTTCAGATATTGAAAACTATACCTCTAATATTCTCATAATTTAAATTTATATTGTAACCATTTTAGTATCCCATAAAACTGGGTTGCTGCATCCTTGCTAACATCTAGGAACACATTTGCATTGCTGCATTAGCCCAACATTAGATGGGTTTACATGAAAGAATAATCACTACAACCATAATTTATGTAGCCTTGAAGTTTGAGTTTAGTTATTATTATGAAAGCTTTGACTGTAGATTGAATCAGTGATAAAATACATTCAAGCTAAAACATCCTGAGCAACCAATTAGTGAGTGTCATGTTGCAATGATGTGAGTGGCACAAATCCTTGAGCCTTTCTGGAGTTTGTCCCTGCGCCTCTGTGATACAGGCAGTGGTGGTGGGGTATCATGTAAATCGACTTTTTTGAGGTTTGTATCATATTATAATGTTCTTCCCTCATCGAAAACATATCTGGAGTGTTACTTTGATTCTTTTATGCATGTCTGAGAAATCCTTGAAACTCCTGTGGGAGCCACTCAGGAGTGCCTGAACGCTTGCTCTCACAAAGCGCTCCCTATTTCCACAAAGCTCCTCCTTGGCGCTGCAGTCTCCAGCTCAGCTTCCACCTCACAGAGCACCCCTCCGCCGTGCATCCAGCACACAGCTCCACCAGACTAGCTGCAGCAGTAATTAGCACCTGATGGAACTGCGCATCTGCTGATCTTATCATACGAACTACTTCTCAGTCCAGTGCCCCCAAGAATGACTGTAAACGCGAGAATGGAGAAGCATTGTTGTGATGATGTGCTGAAGGTGGAGTGCTGGAAAAAATAGGAGCTTCTTAAAGAGACAGAGGCCAATTTCAAGACGTCAAATTGCAAAGTCAAATTTCTTCTAAGTTTTGTTTGATATATGCAGCATTTTTATAACAACTGATGGTAACATAGTTACTTGATTGTGCTCTAAAATGGTACTATGTGCCTGGAAAATACATAATACTGCCCCTTTAAAACAGTCTCAAAGCCATGTGGTACTAAAGGCTGTCTGAGTGTGAATTTATTTGACAGGGTTAAGAAGGGTAGATGCACAGCAAACTTGTGCAATAATGTTGTGTTCCAGTTAACATAGTTGAAGAAGTCAGGATTTCAACATGGTGATGCCCATAGACATAGTTCACAGTATCTCTTACAAACATCTTTTTAAGCTTTACTTTCCATACGCAAAACCACTTTTAATTTGTTCAGTATAGAGTTGCAGGTGCTACATGTAACATTAGATGCACTCTTACATGTGTCTTGTAAAATAAACACACTTCCATCACAGCTTACTATTATTTATGCAAGGAACTGCCACGATCTGCCTCAGAAGCCGTAACTGGGGGTAGTCGGAGTTGCTCCCACTTTCCCTGTGGGAAATCTGACTATGAGGGGTGTTCCAGTTGATTTTTCTGACTGGAAAGTCAGAATTTCCTAGTTCAGACTACAAGTGGAATTAAGCATTAGTACAACAGTAAACTAAGTTTGACCAAATATTTGCCTCATAAGCTTAACTTTTTGTGTTTAGTTTTGATACTCTATTTTCAATCTGTACACCTGGACATCAGGACAATGACAAGCACATCCAAAGGCAAGTGTCAGTTTTTTCTCTGCATTTATGTTATATAGTAAAGAAAAATCAGTTTTGTGAATTAGTATGAAAAAAAAGTTTTTGATGTATCAGAAACTTGTGTTGGAAAATTGAAGGAATATGTATATTCACAGCCTGAGAGAGTTGATGAAGCCTTGCAAATGATGCAGATGCTTGAAATCACATTATATTAAAAAAAAAAAAAAAAAAAAAAAAAAAAAAAAAACAAAATATAAATTAATGTCATATGAGCTCCAGAGTCATGGAAGTAAAACAAGTTTCAGCCTCAACAAAGTTCACAGTCACATGAAATGATGACGAGTGAAGGTCACAATTTCACACTCACTGATTATCATTCTTCAGATAATGCTTGTTATGTTTTTCCAGTTTCTTTTTATATCTTCACAACACCTCCAGGGAAATATTTGTCCGCACAAAGAGAAAGCAGTGTCTACAAAAAATGTTTTGCCCCAGTTTATTTTGAGTTGAAAATTTTGTCATACCAGAGAAGTGAAAGCACTGTAGCCAGATAGGTTAGGTACTGGGAAGTTATATATGTGATGAAATATGTGAATCAACTCATGGCTCAGACCAGATTGAGGATACAATGAATTATGTAGGATGTGCGGTCATGACATCATGCACTTGATTCATTTCCGTTGTTTCACTTCCCCATTTTGAATGACACATATGCTCTGTTATGCCAGTTCACAGCAGAGTCAGCTCATTAACGTGAATGAAGGAACACAACCAGCAGTGGAGGGCAAACTGGAGAGGAAATATGTTATAACTGAAAGAGAGAGAAACACTAAGCGGCTGCCACCATCTGACTGGACACTACAAAACAAGTCTGGAACACTTCAGACAGTAAAAAAAAAAAAAAAAAAAAAAAAAAAAAAAACTATCTCCAATTACCTCAGATGATGATGCTAAACAGCAAAATTACATAAAGATCTCTAAAACCGTTGGAGTTTCAACTACAAGAGATAAGTAGTGTGGATTATTTTGTAACTGAGAACTGCAGATGGGACTGTCTCAGACCAGCCAATAGTCTTAAACAGGTAGAACAACAATAACTTTTAAAGTAAGCAATAGCTAACGAGTATTTACTTAGTAAAAGAATAAAGATGAATGACACTGAAGAATTTCTCTTTGTCTCGTTTCCTTGAGCTGGCTAATCAAGGGAACAAGGTTGTAAAATAACTAAATGAATTTAAAAAAAAAAAAAAAAGTAATTTATGATTATTTGAGAATAGGAACAAAGTTGTGTTATATCTACTTTAGCCTAACTTCTTACTAATTTTTTTTTATTGAGGTATATTTTAATAACACAATGTCTCATTTTCAAAAGTTACCAGTTTTTAATAGATTTAAAACAAGAACACATTACATAGAAAGATAAAAGAGCACAAAAAGTAGGGAAAAAAAATAAACTGAAGCTCATACAGACTGGTGGCAACAATATACAATGGGAAAAAAAAAAAAAAAAAAAAAAAAAAAAGTCAGTAGATTGTGGTTTAAATCCTGATCAATATTGTCGTTGCAATTTTTAGCAATAGTTTCGCAATTATACATTTTCCTGAAATCATACAGTTTTAGTAGTTGTTCTTCCTGTGAGTGATCAACCTACCAAAGTTACTCCAAAAGTGTGTCAACAACTCACACAGGAGGTCACAAAACACCACAGAATAACAGCTCATTTGTCTCACTCAAACGAAACTGTCATAATTCAACAATAAGAAAAACAGTAGGCAAAAATGCCTTCCATGGAGGAGTTCCACATGAAAACCCCTGCTGAGCTAAAATAATATAAAGGCCTGCCTCTGTCATGTTGGCTTTTAGAGGGATCCAAGTGCAAGCAAACCCAGAGGCAGAATGTGAAGAGTCTTAATAACAAAAGGAAAACATTCAAGAGGAGTCACATGATAAGACATAGAAATCAGGCAGGAAACAGGCAAGGCAACAGACATGATAATGGGTAATATAACAGGAGGAACTGGTAATGAACAAAGAGAACCAATGAGCTTATGAACTGAGGCAGAGGTGGAGACGACAAAGCAACCAGAAGGACTAATCGGAGGAAAATGGGAACAGCTGAGGGAGAATGCAGGCAGAGGAGAATCGGGTGCTGGAAAACAGCTGAGGAAAAGAGGAAACTGGCAGGCTGATGGAAGGTGAAAAATCAACACTGGAGGCTGAGCTAAAACTTAAATAAACCATAATGCTTGGGGAAAAGAGCAATACTAAACTAACAGAAAAAAAATCCAAAGGCACAAGGAACAGCACACAAGCATAAATGAAGAAACTAAATACAAAGGAATGAACAATATGGCAAGAACTCTAAAGCAATAATAATGAACTGAATATGACAAGACCTGTTGAGCAATAAAAGAACACAAACAAACACCCAAAAATTCTAATACAGTTTTGAGTTATGGCCGAGCTGGAGTCCAACCCGAACCCAATCCAAAATTTGGGAAGAAATGATTTGCTGGATGATCAGGTCGGGTTCAGGCTTCTGCGTTTAATAAGCCTACAATACATCCAGCACAGAGAAAATCAAATGAGAATGCACAATATGAAGTTGTGTTAATCTACTTGTTGTAGTGTGGAGGTAGGTAGGGAGGGAGGGAGGGAGGGAGAAAGAAAGAGATTATAACAAGCGCTGCGCACTGCACAACTAAATGCGCACGCAGCTCCACCCTGCTTTGCTCCTATCAGTCACACATGCCAGAAGATTTGCACTTGACTTGCACTGTGGTAACAACAAGAGACAAAATGGAGCTTGAAGATGTTAAACAAAAGGTAAAAACAGGAGAAATTACATTGCTTACTCAAATGGTGGTCTAAAAATGAATCATAATTAAAACACTATGTTGGGTTTACTTCAGGCTATAAATAAAGTTAATTTTTCAAGTTGGATCGGGCTCAGACACAATGCCTATGGGCTCGGGCCAGGTCAGGTCAGATATTTTAGGCCCAATCTAAATTCTAACTCCAAAGAATATATCAATCTCAGTTTTGCCAAAAAAAAAAAAAAAAAAAAAAAAAAAAAAAAAAAAAAAAAAAAAAAAAAAAAAAGGAAAGAAAAAAAACTTAATGATCCACAAAAATTTTTTGAAAATATTCTGACAGAACAAATATGGAACATTTTGGAAGGTCTGGATCCAATTTTATGAGGTATAAGTTTAATACAGCATTTTAGAAAAAGGACTGCTTTCCTTAATTGATGGAACCATGGACTTTTCACTTTGCCAGAAAATTCTGAAGCAATTGATTAGAATTGTTTGTGTCCTTCATCTCAAGGAAAACAATCTAAGGCAGATCAGCAAGTCCATCCATGAATGCCTAAAAAAAAGATAAAGGTCTTGAAGCAGTCTAGTCAAAGGCTGGACTTAAAACTGCAGTATGTAACTTTTATTTAAAAAATATTTTTCCACATATTTGCTGAAACTGTCACTGTCATGACAGTATGGTATGAGACAGATAATCTGTGAAAAAAATTGACCTCCTCTGCCTTCTCCCAGTGCTCCCAGTGTGATCCAGAAACAGAAGACTTAGCGCTGTCAATCACCACCCTCTCCCTCCCCCCACTTGCTTTCTGCTTGGGTGCATCTTGCAGAGACTAAGCTAGTTAGCATGGCCACCGATGATGACGGATAAACCTTTTTCCTGGAACAGTAAGTTGTTTCTCCGCCATTAGCACATTTAGCAGCAAGTAAATGAGGTTGAGTGACAGCGCTAAGACACTTCTCTTGGCTCTGATTAGTTGGTTTTGGTTGAGAGTGGTGCATTTCTTCACTGCTCATACTGTCACGCATGGTGACAGTTTTAACAAAGATGTAAAAAACATTTTTTAAAAGTTACATACTGCAGCTTTAAATCCAATTGCTCTGACCTTAAACAGCCTGTTCTTGCTCAGAAACCCTCCAGTGTGATTGAGTTTAGATAATTCTGTTCAAGATGCATTCCCAGTTATCACAATCCTTAATGGCAGTAAATAGGGAAATTACTTTTTCACACAGGGACAGGCTGATTTAGAGCAGTTTTCCCTTAATAAATGAAATCATCATTTGAATTTTATATTTACTCAAACTGTATTTGATAGGTATATAAACAGCAGAAATCTGTAAGGTAGTAAGAGGACAGGAATACTTTGTTGTAGGATTGTTTATACCAACCTATGCCAAAAATAAACCACATAATTTCCCCTATAATTATGTAAACTTGACCAAAAAAAAGTTTGTGATTATTTTTCAGATTAAAAAAAAAGAAGCAAACTGTTGTGAACTCTGGGTTCTCATTTTTGTTTAGAAGCTGCAAGTGTTTGTAGCCAGGGGGCAAAAGTGAAGATTGCAGTCATGAGATGATCTAATGACAGTTCAAGAATATGCTTTTTGTAAGACATACATTTTATTTTTAATGCATTCTTGTTGACTTGACTAAGACAGAAAGATTGTAGTTCATAGCTGTGAGTTTTACTAAAACAAAACATTACAGTTCGCAAATCACTCTATGGCTTCACACCAATAATATATTTTTATAACTATGGCGTGTTTAGTATTTTCAAACATTTAGTGAGTAATACAAGAATGAAGAAGAATACTAGAGTACATGTCACAGCCCTGCTTAACAGTTTTAATCTGGTTTTGGCAACGGGCCGTGATTCTTTGGAATAATGAACAGTTGCAATCTGTCTGGCAGTCGGTCCGGTTAACAGGTTACTTTCTCAGTTTGGGAACTTAGTGCTGCCAAACAGCCTGGGATGAGCCCTGCTCTTTGTCTGTTAGTTGTGCACTCAACTACAAAGAAACCATCTTGATAACAATACAAAATAGTTTCCACAAAAGGAATAGTTGAAATTTAATATAAGGTACACCATTACTGTAAATAATGTAGAATCAGAATTAGCTTTATTGGCCAAAGTTTGTGCAAACGAACAAGGAATCTGGCTTCAGTCTCAAGCTTAAGTACATGGACATTTTAAATAAAAACATAAATTTGTTGTTAAATAAAAATGATTTTTAAAGATGATAAGATAATAAAATATGAAAATACAATTAGAGAAAGAAGAAGAGCACATCTACTGTTTGTTTAAAGCAACTGTTTTTTTTCATGAGATATGACAAAGGTGCAGAATCCAAATGCAGAGTATAAACGCAGAAAAGGTCAGGTGGTTCTTGGGTTGTCTTTGAAGTCCGATCTTGAATTTGGGATGATTGTCACTCCCGGTCACCAGTAAATGATCATTTCCAGTGCTCAATGATTAGTATAAGTCCTGTTAGCAATACAAGCACATAGAAACTAATTTATTTCTATTTTCTATATTCAAACACTGAATATCAACAAGTGACACTGATGCATGCCACTTGTTGATATTCTGACTTCAGCAGGTGTTCTGTTGGATTTTCTGACTTGGAACTCAAATAAACCAACTTCCGAGTTCAGATTGAAGACAAAATAATTCTACAAGGAGAAGTTAAAACTCATGACCAGCTGCCTTCTGTGCTCAATAACAATCCAAGGAAATATTAATACCAAATTAACAAATAACTTATGTAAAAAACAGAAACATTGTCAGTGAGCTATATCACTAATTTAAAAAAAATCCCCACTGCTCATAACACTGGAGCGAGGACAGGGGCACTGAAGGAAAGAACAAAAGACTGTCTTAAACTAAGAACAGAAACAAGTAGTAATTTATTAGGAATGGTTTGGAACTGACCCAAGAAAACTGAAATTTCTACATACTGAGGAATTTTACATCAAATAAAAGGGACAGTCAATGCAAAACATGACTGAAGTAACCAAGGAGGATAAGAAACAAAGTAAACCAGAACACAAAAACTCCACACTGTGACAGGTTTAGGTATCTGTTGGAATGTATTGGACTGTAATCTGATGATGTCATTAGATGTTTTTAGTTTATGATAATCCTATTAGTGAGGTGCATTAATGAAACTTAAAGTTCCTTGAAACATTCATCATTTGAAGTGTTTTGCCATGGAACACCTGTGTTATCTCCACGCTTGTCTGCGCCTCTGGGATTTCACTTGAAATCTGTTCTGTTGTCTGGTTAACTCTGTGTCATCACTGCTTTTCATCACATCAGCCTTCCTGGAACATTTAACTGGGTTCATGTCAAAACAGTTTAATGAGGCAAAGAACTTGGTAAATGAGATACAACAATCTTGGAACTGATCCTTTTTTTTTTTTAAATAAGCAACACAAGTGAATACAGTCTGGTCTCTATGTGGAGATTCAGTGTGTGTTGCTCTACATGTAAAGATCACATTATTTTTAATGTAGCTTATTTTGGTAAAAGTAGTGAATTGAAAATCCCTAAACCTCTCCTCTCTTGCATACAGTATAAAGATGAATTGTAAGCATAAGCAAAACATAGATTTCATAGTGAAATGTGAAAGTAGAAATATCTTTAGATAGATCAAAGTGGGTGTTTGACCTTAAGTGCAGCAAGAAAAACTCTCTCTTCCTGGTACTTTATGCTTTTTTTCCCCCACATTTACTGTACATAAAGTTATTTTAATGAACAAAACAGCCTCAATAGATCATGCTGACTGAATGCTTCGATATTATGTGGAAACCATTTGGAGTATCTTAACATCTTGGAAGAAAATGCTGACCTTACGAGGCAACAGAAGCAGCAAATAATAAAAAAGAGAGTTGTGAGTATAGTCAGAAGTACAGCACGACAAAACACACTGGACCCGTACAAAGTTTATATCGTGTGAACACCCTTGTGTTGAACTCCAAAGCAAGGTTTCTTGGCTGATAACTAAACCTAAACCCAAACTTTCGTCATATTTATCATCACAAGGGAAAAAACTAAGCACAATTTGTGGAACCACCGTTAGCAGCAATACATTTAAGTAGCTATTTTCTGTCAGACTTTATCGGTCTCTCACATTTTTATTTGACTTTTGACCCAGTTTTCTTTTTGGTGTTGTTTTAGTTCATCGAGGTTTGATGACATTTGCTTCTGCACAGCTCCATCTATAATTGATTTTATTTATTTATTTATTTTATTTTTTTTTTTTTAAACCCCAAATAAACCATGTTGATCGTGACTGATTTGTAAAAGCAATAAAAAGGTTAAAACATCATAGAGGGTGAGTACTTCTTTATAGGCACTGTTCACGTTATGACAATATATGAGTTGAATCGTAAAAATTAGCTTTAAGGCCTCACAGAGCAGGTGAGATATTAAGATCCATTTAAAATTAACTATATTTATTGTTTCTAAATTGTGCTACTGAGTCACAGGCTAATAGCATGAAAACAGGTGACATATGCAGCTGAGTGAATGACAAATAATTATTTAAAGTCCCCCCGCACTAGTCAGGATAAAAGAGTTCACCGAGTCAGCAAGGGCAGCTGGGAAGATATATTTCTTTTGCAACTTGCCAAAAGTTGAAAGAGTAAGCTGATTTAAGACTTAATGATTAATGAAAACTTAAGGCACTTAACTGCTGAAGCACTCTATGGGAGACAAACAGTGAAGCTCCATTGAATCTGGAATGATGTCATCAGCCTTCTAATGTGTACCTTTTTTTTTTTTTGCTGCTAAAAGCAGTGCTGTAAGTGGGTTGGTATGCAGTACCACTACTTCTAAATTTTACCCTTCAGCATACCAGGACTTATTTCCAGCGTTCGGTGCGTACTGGTACTTTCCGGTGTTGTAACGGGCGTCACGTCAGTCCGCGTTGCTCCCCCAAAGATCTACAGCAAAAACAAACAAACAAAAAAACCCAACGCGTGTTCTCTCCCCCGGTCTACAACTGCCACGCTCTGCTCACACACAGGGGAACTACGGCAGCCCATCATGTTTCGTAGTGAAGAGACAGAAGCAGAACCATTGTGCAGACAGCCATTAATGAGAGGCATCAGTGAGAAATTTAACAAGCAAAACTTACAAAACTCAGGGACAGGAAAAACGGGACATGGAAGAGAGTAAAGAACTATGTGAATCAGAGCATGAAGACAAAGAAGAGTGAAAAATCAAAAGTCTGAGTGGCAGATTGGGTAAAACACATGAGGATGATAAGGCAGCGTGCAGGTGAATGATATGAGTGAAGAATACTTGCGAGCGTGCATACAATAAAGACACAAACTAATCTAAGAAAACTAAACAGAAATGCACAAAGAACAAAATGAAGGAATAAGCTAAGAAACAAAATACAAAGGGAAAACTCTATATGACAAAACCTTTCGATAAATAATACAGGAGACTGATCAAAATATGGCAAGACCATAACTGAAATAAAAACACAGTAGATCATGATAGGAAAAAAAGATTCAGGAAGTGAAACACAACAATAAACTTTGAAAATAGACCTCAAGGAAAGAACTAATAAAGCAGAAACTATGAAGCACCACAAGCAGAGGTGGAAGTACCCAAAAATTGTACTCAAGTAAGAATATCACTTCAAAAGTATTCATCCAAAAAAATTATTATAAGAATAAAAACGTATTTGGTAAAATGGCTACTCAAATACTGTGTAACTGATCACAATGTCTAATTTAATATTTAAAAATGATGTCATCAGACAAAATATATAAAGTTATGTGGAAAGTTTGGCATTTTAAGAACTAAAGTGAAAATATTTTTTTTTTTTCAATGTTACTTTTTCATCTAGTATCAGCATTTATTTTTTTTTCCACTTAAAGCACTGGCTAAAAGATTAAGGTTCTTTGTTACTCTAATCTTAAAATGTTAATGCATGTGGACAGCTGACAATGTCTTACTGTTTTGTCAATAAACTGGAAATACAACAAAAATCGGCAATGAGGCAGAAAGCCGTTCACTCAGGTGGAGGACGGGAAACGCACCTGTTTTAAAACACCAAACTGCCCAGGTTAGTGACTGAAAAAACTCCTTTAAAAAAAAAACAAACAAAAAAAAAAACATCAAGCCAGACAGTCTACTGTGTTCCTGTTTTTTTCTGAAAGTTGCTGACCTCAGCTCTAAGATGATATTGATGTAAAACACAAGGATTTGCAGTCAGGTCAGAATATATATTTGCGGGTATCTATATTCGAAATGTAAAAGGGTTCGAGAGTTTCAGCTTCTTAACCTCTTTTTAAAGGGATCAGAAGGAATTAGACAACTGACTCAGACTATTTTATGGGCAGGTGTGGGCAATTCCTTTATTATGTCACTATCAATTAAGCAGATAAAATCCTTAGAGTTGATTTGAGGTCCATTGTTTGCATTTGGAAGATTTTGTTGTGAACAGACAAGATGTGGTCAAAGGAGCTCTCCATACTGGTGAAGGAAGCCACTCTTAAGCTGTGAAAGCATTAAATAAAACATCTCCGAACTTGCCACAATAAAGAGTGGCCAAATCTACAGTTTGCCACATCAAATAAAAAAGAAAAAAGAAAGCATTAGTCAACTCAGCAACGGAAAACACCTGGACATCCACGGAAGACAGGATGATGCTGGATGATCCCAGATTCCTTTCAGTGGTGAAAAGAAATCCCCTTTACAGCAGCCAACCAAGTGAATTTCAGAAAACAGCTGTCTGCTCAAATCCAGCTAAATGCCATTGAATCGATTGGGTGTTTCAATTTGTTGTAGCAAATTTTTTAGTGTAGCTCTCAAAACATTTTTTCTGAATGTTTCTAAATGTTTATGATCCTCTTCTGGTTTTGGTTTTTAGCAGTTTTGGATATTTAACCTAGTCTTTGTATTACTTATATCTGCTTGTATTTGTCTCATTGTTTTAAGCCTTTTTTTAAACTAAAAGCTAATGTGGGAAAGCCACCAAATAAGGCAATACAGTAAAAAAAAAAAAAAAAAAAAAAAAAAAAAAAAAAAAAAAAAAAAAATCTATAAATAAAGACAATGGCTCTTGGTTTCATGCAATATCTTAACTGTCAAGGCAGAGGAAACACTGACAGCCACATCTGAAACTGCCGGACATAAGAGATCACAGGAGGAAACATAAGCTTGAACATATAAAAGCTGAGCTGAAAAACAATGGTAGACACTTCGATATGGTTTCCATATATAACAGAAAGGAAGGAAGCTTGAACAAAAGGATATGACAAAGTAACTTGTCTTAAAAGCGGGACTATTGTGAGGCATAACAAAATGAGTGGAAAAACAAAATCTCCAGAGCGTGGGTTCACCAGAGACAGTAACATTGTGGAGCAAGAAGCACTTCTGGAAAAAGAAACCACGTCTTTCAAAACAGATGGCAGCTGGTAAAGAAGATTAGGTGCAGTTACTACACTATCCAGCTCCACTTCAGACAGACCAACCCCCAAACGTGCACAAATCCACACAACCCACAGAGACTTCCTACTGTTTCCTCTCATCGTTCTCCTACAACCCTGCCAACACTCGACAGTCACAGTCACATGCTGGTCTTTTTAGACTATTAGTCTTGATCAAGATAAGTCCGAAGAGCTGTGTCATTGAGATACACAGCATTTTTCAATGGATGTTTGTCCTCATTCATGAAGTAACTTACTGGGTCAATATTTTGTATTTTAATTGGATGTTAGCAAAGAAGTTTAGTGAAAATATCAAAAAAGATGTTTACCTTGAATTCCTAAGTTTAAGTTATGGTAATATTTTTAGTGAGATGGAGTCTGTGACAATTGGATGGACAGTTAAAGCTAATGAGACCTACTGTGAAATAAAATAGTTTTCTTTAAATTGTAGCATTATTGTAAACTAAACAGAAACAAACTAAAAATAAAGACTTAGCTGTAAAATAATATGTAAAGAAGTGGCCTCCAGGAACAAAATACAGACAAAATGTGCTAATGGTTATCAAATTATATGTGCTAGGTAGCTTAGCATAAAGGCAACAGAATTCTGTTGTTTTATTATTTTGAAAGAAAGAAATAAAATAAAATAAAAAGCATATGCTTCCTTATGTTCAGTTTCTCCTTTAAGTTTTATTTGGGAATGTTGTCACACCCGAGTTTCGTATAGTTGCACTCCACTCAACTCCGAAAAGCAATGGAATTTGTTAATTGCTGTGGTGCTATTAGCAAAACAAGCTGTATTGATGTATTTCTCTTCAATTTATGCATTCAAACTCTACGTTCTAACGAAAAAAATTTTGTACACTATTATGTGTGATATTGGTTTATTGAGATACAAACTGTCAGAAGAGCAAACACATAGTTAAAGTTTCATGTAGAAACTGTTTTCTGTGTTGCAGCCATGTTGTCTGACTTTACCAACCAAAACTTTAACTTCATAGAGTGTTCTTGTTGTTTTTCAAACTGGAAACTTGGAAAATAAGAATTTCAAGTACAAAGAGAATGCACCACTATTAAATACTGTTGTGTTTTCCCTTTTCTATAACAAGCCTAGATGAACCCTCATGAAGATATACCATTCATAGCCAAGTGGGAAAATGTCAAGCTAGCATGGAAGTTAGCAGGAAAATAAGTGGCTAACTGGTTACTGAACTGCTTTCAATCTTTGGGGGTCTATTATCTTGTAATTTAAATACTTAAGTTTTACTTAGGCTCAGTTTTCTCCAGCCTACCTGCATTATCCATCACCGGGCCACTACTCCGCTGCTGCCAATTATCGTCCAGGATTCCGGATATAAGGCTCAAAATCCATGGTTCCGCCTGCTCGCCAGCCAAGCGTCGTCCCGCCACCACACCGTCTCCACCATCGCCCTCTCGGGCTCCCTCCTCCACCTCTACTCCCCCACCAGGTCCGGGCCCCGGGGGGAAGACGACCCGAAATCATCACCCTATGTTCTTCATTTAAGCTCATGGCGATTCTCAGAACACACGTCTTTGCCGGGGTCGAGAGCCAAAGAACTTTAAGTCAATAAAACTCTCCAATTGTCTCTATCTCTTTGTATGAGTCTCTGCAGGTTGCATTATACATGATTAAGTTAATCCTGAAGGCCAATAATGTGCAATGTTCAAAGCCCACAATTACATTGTATATAGTCGAAACCTTACATACACATACCTTTTTTCCCTTTTTTTTTTTTTTTTTTTTTTTTTTTTTTTTTTTTTTTTTTAACATTGAGCTGGACTAAACCGTTTGAGTTCAGTTAGGATTCTGAAAACTATTTCCGGGGCATTGTGTGGTGCAGTGGTTAAACCGGTAACTTCCACATATGGAGGTTATAGACTACTGTCCTGAGTTCGAGTCCTGTCCTCAGTGCCTTTTGCCGCATATCTTCCCCCCATCTCTCTGCACCCTTCCTGTTGCATTACTTGCAAAATAAAAGCCACTAGAGCTGAGAAAATTGTATAAAAAAATATGTCCATTTGCTAAAATCTGAAGAGGGACATTTTAAAGAATTTTGTTCTACTTTCTCCAATTTAGAACATACATTTCCTTGAGGTTTGGTGGAATTGCCTTTAGATTGTATTACTTGGTCAAATGTCAAATGCTTTGGGTATCCTTCCTCAAGCTTGTTGCAATAGTTTGCTGGGATTTTGACCCCCATTTCTCCTATCATAACTGGTGTAACTGAGTCAGGTTTGTAGTCCATTTTGGTTGCACACATCTTCTTAGGTCTGACCACAATTTTTTATGGGACTGAAATCAGGGCCTTGTGATGGCCACTATACTGTAAACATTAACTTTGTTGTCCTTACGTCACTTTGTAATTAATTTGCCAGTGTGATTATGGTCCTTTGGAACATCCAATTTCACCCAAACTGATCTTGTCTTCAGATATTGCTTCCATATTTCCTTATAATGTTCTTTCCTCATAATGCAATCTATTTTATGAGGTGCACCATACCCCCCTGCATCAAAAATCCAACACAACATGATGCTGCTACTCCCATACTTCGCAGTTGGGATGTTGTTCTCAGGCTTGCAAACTTCCCTCTCTATTCCCTTCAATAGTAACAATGGGCAAACACCTTTTCGTCATAATGGCTAAAAAACGTATTGATTTTCTCATGGTATCAAACAAGGAAGCAGTGTGTTTAGGATGTGCTTTACATCCACATCTCCATTTAAGCCGAATTGTATAAAATTAACAGACTCTTCCAAAGCCATGACATCACTATCTGGACTTTCCTAAGCTGTTTAAAGACATTGTAATTTTACTGTATCTAAATGTCTGATTTTAAAGGAACAATTGCAAAAAAAAAAAAAAAAACTATACAAAATTTTCTCTCATCTTATTTTGCCAGTAATTAAAATAAGAAGTCTGATTGTCTTTATTTGCGTCTTTAAATGCAACGAATGAATAAACATCTGACCCATGTCATGATGCACCTTTAAAACTTATTGCTTCAGAACAACAGAACATTAACCAATGAGTGTCATGACAGCCACTACATCTGCCTTTTATTTACAACTTATGATCTTTTGGAATATCAGTGAACAACATGCTGGGGCATACTTGGATCATATTGGAAAAAAAAAACAAAACACACCAGACAGTTTACTTTATCAGTTGGTTGGTTTATTTATCATTAGCAATGACACCAAATGTACTCTACTGTTTTCATTTGCTATTATAGGAGATGCATTTTGAATTGTAAACAGTGAAAATGATGAAATGCATTTCAGAAAACTCCTTACAAGCAGTGTATGACCAGGGGGAAAAAGAGCAGATTGTACCTGCTCTAACCTATTTTTAACAATACATGTTATCTTATAGTTTTGAGCCTCTTGTATTTACATAGATACAACTGGGTCCCTTACTCATACCAGACGAGACCTGTTTCTTTTTTTGTTTGTTTTGTTTATTTTTTAATGTGTTATCACATAGTTTTCTTAAAGAATTATATTTACAACCATTACTTCCCCAGCTGCCTGCTGCTAGGGTGTTAACACACAGAATCAGTTGCTTAAAACTCAATAAACTACTTATGCTTTTTGAAGTTTACATTAAGTCAACCTTATAGCTCTAAGTATGTTTCTCTTAACAAATAAAAGATAATGCAGAGCTCAAGCTGTTCCGTCTCCTTCGTTAAAAATTCAAATTTATCTAAATAAATGAACAAACCAAACATGATAATAAAATAAAAAAAATAAAAAATATTGCACTTAAAAAGTTCAGGACAGCATTGGACCTGTTTGGTGGTTAAGAGGAAAGTAAAAAGCTTTAGGGCAAGTGCTTTAGAAGACATGAAGGTGTGTCTTTAGAAGCATCCAGCAAGTTAATCTAAATAAATAGGCAAACCTTTGTACACATAAAACATTTCTTTTTGCTCTGGCTAGGAAATGAGCAACCTTTGTGCGTAGCGCAGTGGATAAGGGAGTGCAGACTGGATCCCGAAAGCATACTGGAAAAAAAAAAAATGTGTATAGAAAACCAGTAACAGCGAAGAAGATAAACCAAGCTGTAACCTGTAATAGCAATGTCCTGAGAATGCTTCCTGATTAGTCCAGAATGAGCTACAATGTTAAAGGAGATGTTGTTTTCTTCCGGATTTTTATTTCCTTCTAGTAGAGAGTCTTTGGAGGCAGGAAGCAAGTCGTCATTTTTTTGTGTCCAACTCAGGCTTCAAGCTTTTAATGTGCTTCGGTGGGAGAAGTTCTCACATTGGTGTTTGAGCATGACTCCGGTTCATCTGTTCATCTTCTTTGCTTATCTGTCTCCATTGTGTCCAGTTGTAAATTGAAAAAGCAAAAGGCCATTCATAGAAGCTTTGAGTGAATGGAAAGTTTAACAGAAAGGTAATTATGATTCAAACACCTTTTTTCCCCTCCATCACCAAAGCTCCGAAGGAAGGGCAGGAAGAAAAAAAATGATCGTTTAATCGTACCAACAGTGAAGAAGTTCCTTTACAGAGATGTGGTGGGGCAAAAATGGGGTTTAAACTGGGAGATAAAGGGAAAAATTGACAAAACAGTACCGGACTGTCTTCATGTCTGCAGGGTTTTTGGTGCAACCCCCTCTTTTTCTCCAGTACAACTGGACAAAAACATGAACAAATGCATTTTTTTTTTCTGACTTCAGCATAAAAAAAAAGCACATCAGAAACAGTGATCAGACAGGCGTCCATTTTCTGCTTCAGCCCTTGCTTTTTGGGCTCCTGTAAATTTAATAACATCCACCCAGTCATCCATCCATCTGGTAACTGTGTAAACTACATTCCTTTGCAGTGCCATAACTTTGCTTATCTCCTCTCACACATTACAAAAATCATAGTGAACAGGATGCCATACATACACACACACACACACGTAAAAACAAAATTAAAAAGGCAAACAATGAAGCTCACATCCCAACCACTGTTGGGTTTTTTTTTTTTTTCTTCCAAGTCTGCCCATTTGTGTCTGTCGTCATCTTTCATTTCTCCTTATGTCCTTCCTCATCTCTTATGAGGAAGATGAGGTCGATGTGGCGCTGGGCTTTTTTTGGTTAATTAAGTCCAAGTAGAGTTCCGAGCGCAGGAAGCGGGGATATGAGTCTTTTTCCATCAGCCCGTATATCCGCCTCTGTGCTAAGTCAAAGCAGGAACGTGTCACATTCTGCAGGTTGTCCTTAGTGTGATCTCTAGTGTATGAATCCAGATTGACCTGCAGAGGACAATCAGTGAAAAAATCGTTAGAAAAAGAACATATGCAAGAATGAGGGCATTTTCAGGCAACAACATCCATTTGACTAACTTACCTCTTTACATGACTGTATAGCAATGTATTCAGCAAAGATTTTCTTGGCTTTTGAGGCCATCTTGGACTGCGACTTTATTTTCTTGTATTCCTCACATGCTAGCCAAAATTCCAGATTCTCCTCACTGAACTCTGTGCGCAGGAAAGCTCTGAAGGCTGCCAGACCATCTGAGAGGGAGCAGAGGGGAGGAAAATAAACAGAGAAGAGTTGACTAAAATGCCATGGTAACCTCACCACTGAAGCCCTCCTTGGAGTTTCAGCTCCTAAAATAGCTGCCTTTTGAGTCATGTGGTTTTAATAAAGTGAGGGGTAAAAGAAATGCTCAACATGGCAGAACTTATCAAAATCCAAAACATCCTGTCAGTAAAGTCACCCATCAACTCTGTCTTTTCTTAATATTTATCATAACAGCTCTGGGAGCGAACAAAGAAATGGATGTTTTAGAGTTCAAGGGGAAACAAATTAACTTTAGCAGTTCGACCCTTTTTAAGTTTCTGCCCGGTTAATGACTTGAGGAAGAGGGCATCCAAGGGAAAGAATAGCAGGAACCGAGTCCACCCATGGCTCCTCTCTGCACCTTTCCGTTCCCATGAATCACCCATGCTGATAAGCAGAACTGGAGCAAGCCATCATCTCTTACCTCACTCTGGTGAGCAGCAGTGAGGTAAGAGGTGGAGGACAGGAAATGAGAAGAGGGTGAATAAAGGGGCCAAGAGCACTGAATGAGGAACAGATGTAGAGCTGTATTTGTGTCAGTTATTAAAAAAAAGAACAGAATCAGGGGCAAACTAGATTTTTAACATCTTAAGACACATTGTCTTATAAACTGTGGACTTTGTGTGCTGGGATTAAGGAATTATGCAGCAGATTGCCAATTGAGATCAGCAGTATGAGCATGTAATCCATATATATCTGTAGTTCTCAAGCCTCTAAGGCATGTACGGTGAGCCGAACACTTCATTTGCAAAGTTAGTAAATAAGGAAGAAGGAATCAAAAAAAGGAAACTTACATTTGTGCGCCAGCAGCTTGTCAAGCGAGTCCCCCCATTTGAGAGCTTCCTCTGGGGTGGGCCTGCAGATGAAAGCAGAGCGGTTCTTTAACAAGCCCATTTCAGCCAGATTTCTCATTGTGTGACCCATCCGCAGGATTTAAGGCTATACTATGCAGACGAGTGGGAACGTGTGAGCCGATGGTTCCTGTCTAATGCCTCGCTCCGCTTTAGTCTGACACATTCAGCTGTGGCTAGTGAGAAGTTGCAGCACCTTTAGCCATGAGTCTGTCTGCTTCTCTGTGGTGGGGGTTGGCTTTTATAATCCCTCTCAATGCCAGTTTACAGAAAGGGGGAAGGAGCTTCAGACAGCCAATAAGGAGGTGTTCAGGGTTTTTGAGACCTCCCACCACTGACAGATTGTATCTGCCCCCTGGTGCCTTTCATGCTTACAATGAATGCATTCTAACATTTTCCCCTCACTGGAATCCACAATTTGGGCCCCAAACTGAGCCACTTTGGTTTGTAATTGTGGGCAATTGTTTTGTTTTTATGCAATGGAGCCAACGTTTAAATCAGTTTGCACATTTGTGTGTTTTAGAATTGTAATAACTTTAAACAATGAAAATTGCACTCTTGGCCTTTTTTTGATGTGTTTTCTTCTGTTGTCTTTGAAAAATTATAAGCACAAACCTTGCATGTTTATGAGAGCAAATATTGACCTTGGATTATTTTGTGAGGTAGAAAAAAAGTAGAAAACATCACCTTAACCATTTATATCAAAATATTTCATGAAGCAATACCAAAGATTAGATGTTTATCCATTTCTGTATGCAAACTATAAAAACAAAGAACAGTTTGCTGCACTGTGTATTTCATGCAACTACTAACTAAAAATAATCTATGAAATAGCTTAATACATACAATGCAGTTTTTGAAAAAAAAAAAAAAAATGCAAACTTTACTATAGCCTTGCTTTTTCTCAGCCTTCTTCATTAATTTCTTGAATGGCACACTATAAGGATGCTCCTGTCTCTCCTGCTGCCCACATGTCTGCCTTCCAACATGGGGCTGGATCCACAAACCTGTCTCACACTCACGCCCACATGCACACGCTGTCAGGAAGTGGCCACTTACTTGACTGACTTCATAGATTTGTCTAACTTCCCGGCTGGGTTGCTTCCTGGGGACTCATTCCTCCTCCGCAGGAAAGCAAGCCGATTCTTCATGTCTTTGGCCCTGAGAGAAAGAAAGACGGTGGAGGGGAATAACAGGAGAAAGGTAGGTAAATGCAGGAGGATAGTGGGGGTGGGGGGTGAGGTTGAGAATGGAGAAGAAAGAGAAAACACAGGAAGAAAGCCAGATAAGTTTCCAAGTCTGCAATCCACAATGGAAACAATCCGAAGTATGGAATCACCCGAAGAGCCTTAAAGTCAGTCTATGTAAAAGCAAACCAGTAAACACCATAAAACATAAAGGGAAATGTACATTGTAGCCTTCAGCCGAGTTATGTTGACGGAACAGCTTTTCAAAAGACAAACTGCCTCCTTCCCACTTCTTGTTGGCGTCTTTCTTGTCAATCTAATATCTCACTCAGTCCTTTCGGTAGAATGTCCCTGGCAGGTTGCTCGACAGGGACTAAGCAAATGAAGCAGTGGAGGAGAGAGTCAGTCCTCACTCATCTATTTCATTACGCCATCATCCATATGTCCACAGAGGTTGCAGAGTGAAAGCTGACCCAAGGCATGGGCAATAGGGCACAGTAACATCTCCACTCCCTCCAGAGTTAGCATCCAAAATCCTCCAGACCACCTTTCTTCCAACCATCTCACAAAAATGAGCACATTTAGACCTCACTGCAGTAGAAACCCAGCTCCTGGTACCCATGTGGTTCAATAGGATTCTGCACATTCCCATAATCCCATGGTACCCGTCCTGTCTTCTCCCGACCTGGAGCACGTGCTGCCTCATTGGGATGTGACCTCACTCAACACCCATTTCCTGAGTCCCTGCTTTTGATTTCCACTGTGGATTGACTGGCCTGCTAATAACGCAGCACAGCTTTGTGTGCTGCCCAGGCCTAATCACGGCAAGCTGTCCCAAACCATAGGCCTCAGGAGAGCATGTATCCCCCCAAATTAAGAAACAGCACTTCCTGTTATAGACACTTCAAATTCAAATGAGCATGCACTGGGATGGAACTACAGAGTAATATAAATACTGTGGATGAATACACATTAATGCTGATGAGAGGATTCCTCTACAACCACTTCTAAGAATTCCTCTCCACCAGTGCCAACTCATACTTACCTAACTGGTGCTATCATGCCAGAAACAGGTGTTGGAAATCTCTACTGATGTATGAAGGGAATAGAGAAGAGGTTGTTTATGTTGGAAAGTGAGGTGGTTTCACACAAGACAGAGAGCACAACCAGCTGTGGAGATTTGTTTTCTGACAACTACAGGACAGGGAAAGTCAAAACATGCCTGAACAAATGAATAGATGAGCTGTAACAAGGAGCAGCTGAAGAGCCTCTGATATATTCAGATGAGTGAGATGTCATATGGAGACAGATTTGCGTGTGTTTAGACTTGTAAGGAGGTCTGAAAGTCAGCTTTTTCAAAACTGTGTAGGTCTAAATATATATATATATATATATATATATATATATATATATATATATATATATATATATATATATATATACAGTCATATTCAAAAAGTTAGAATACGCATTCCAATGAGGCTCCTTCATCAGATTAAAAGTACCTTTTAAAATTAAATTTTTAGCAGCTATTTTATTATTTTATTTTACCTTCTCCAAGGCCAGGTAAAAGAGAAAATTTGCCTCTACACATAGTTGGATGAGTCATCCATTGACTGAAATAACACAAGTACCTCGTATGAAGCAGTCTCAAATCCAGATGCTCAACTGCTAAGCACGAGTGTAGAGCTTTCAGCTTTAGAAAAACACCAGGGGTTCTCTTATACTGCATTCTTGTAAATAGCTCAGTCCTGAAAGTTTGAACGTTGTAAATACTGTTAGAAAATCTCCCATGCTGTTAAAAAAAACTCATGACACCAGAGCAGAACTTATTAGATATTTCTATTTTTGGGTGTTGTCTTGAGGCAATTAGAATGAGAGCTGTTTTTAAATAAAAAGCAGTCTCTGTCTTGCCAAAACATGTGAGTGAAGAATAAACTCATATTTTATAAGCACTGGAAAGTAGGCTCCTGGCCTGACAAAAGATGCCTTATTATTTATGTCGAGTTTTAAACAGGCTGAGCTCATGTGAGAGTGATGTGACAGTAATGTCAAAACAACAGGCACTTAAAGGGAAATCTGTGTTTCTCTTCTGCCACCATGTGGGTACCACTGGATACTGCACACCCAAAGAGCTGTATTACGACAATTCACTGCATTAAATGTTTAAATAATTTATTTAAACAATTAAATGAATAAATGTAAAGATATTTAATCAAATTTATATTTTTATATGTTAAAAGCAAATATAATTATTTAAGAATTTACTGTGTTTCATTATTTTTAGTCCTGTCATGAATTTCTTTTATTTGTCAAGCTTACCCAGCAATCAGTGGGTGGGGCCAAGAGTGCTTTAGACAAGGTGTTTGGTCTGGAACTGAGTGGCTGTCCATCTTAACAGATCAGATCGTAGGATCCATTGACCAGCAATAGTAAAAGCTTATATCAAATAAATACTGAAATAATTTTATTTAATTCTAAAACACTGAATTCAAATGTGGCATCAATTTCAACATTTATAAATTATGACATATTTAAATATGTATAAGAAAACTAAAAATCAACAAAGTTAAATCAAATTAAATTTTATGTTAGTGAAATGAACTTTAGCTTCACTTTCTGAGTTCTGGACCAAAATCTAACATTCAGTTTCAACTTGTTTCTGTTTAATTTTTTGTTTATTTGTTTGTTTGTTTGTTTTTTCAATTCAAACAAACACTATGGCTTCACAGCCCTGAGGATAAGGATAAGAAGACTTGCTGCTTTTCAGAATTTTCCCAAGTGTCTCTAATCCATTGAGCCAGTTCAGCTTGACCTCTCACAAGTGTGAAGCTGTTACTGATGGTATTTGGATTTTTTTTCCTAAGTAAAGCTTCAAAAATAGCTCAAGGCTTAACAGAGTTAAAACGGAGGAAAAGGGAATGTGATATACAGCACTGTCACATGCAGGGGATGCTATTTTTGATGTCTGAAAGCGCAAGGACATGCTGTTTTCTTTTGGTCAGTAATTTAATTTGATTTCTCAAGTGCTCTCTGTTCCTCCTCCTTTCATATTATTAGTCTTGGGTACCTCTCCATGTTAAGTTGCTTTTTTCCCAGTTCATTGCACATATCCCACTCTAGTCAGGTCCTAACACTATTAACCATGTAGCACCCTCCATTTGATTTAATACACCCACTAACCTCTTGTACTTAACTTGATCCACCAAGAGGCTGACACATGCTCTGTCAAAAATTATCAAATTAAGATGATCTTTGATCTGCAGTTACCAGCCAGACATTTCTGCTCCACTGCTCAACAAGCTCTCAGTAGCATGTCCACCTCACTGTCTGCTCATGTCCATCTACGAGAGAGCCCTCACGCTTGAGCAAAGAACCAAGAGGTCTTTTGGTCTGCAATTATCTGCAGCTTCCAACGCTCTGTATTCCCTCTTTGCTTGGCTCACATTAGATGCACTAATAGCACCCCTCTGGCTATTCCTGGTGCTGCGGAAAGTAGGCCGCACTCTCAGGGAAAGGGTTTGGTGGCACGTGGGGAGAGCTGCAGACAGACATAATGCAGATCCCAGTGTACCACATGCATGCAGGAAGCAAATCTGCTGCCTTCCTTTTCATTTCCCTTGCCTAATCACCACATGACACTTTGTCAGTAATGGGTGATATAGTTTAAAAGGTATAGCAAAGCAAAGGCTGAGCATTATCCAAGCACACAGTTAGTCCCACTTCAGGTCTATTGACAGAAGGCTGTGTGCTTGTGAACTGAATACAGGACATGACACACAAACAAGGCTGTGCCTGAGTGTGGGCCTGTTTGTGTGTTTGTGTCTGTTGGAGTATAATGGGTCAAGTTTAGTGTTACAATGTTTGTAACTTTATGCAATAAATAAACAATTTTGTCTCTGTTGAAAAGATCTAGCAACAAACAGCTCTGAAATAACCACAAAATACAAACAGTTTCACAGCATAACGTCCAACAAAAAAAAACATATACAGTATTTCGTAACCAATAGAATCACTTTGCCATATTCCTAGAAAGAAAATGAAAAAAAGGAAACTGTCCTAAATCCACTCCTTAAATATAACACTGGTTCACTGACAATTTTCGCCAATCAAGCTTATGAAAATAACTACTTCTGAGCAAAACCACTGTTCTGGCTGCAAAGACCACATGAGCAATCCTCTTCCTGAAATCTAGGTTGGATATAAGAGGAAAAAAGGACAGCCTTGAGTTAAAGTTAAAGCTGCTTCCTCCAAAATAGTTTTAGCACCTCATTCTAATGGGGGCTCCGTCTTCCTCGTTGAGACTGTCAAATGAGATCCAAGTAGAGGTCAAATAGCCTCCTTACCACCCTAGGAGCAGCCATTCCTGCAGGACATGAAGCAAATCTTCTCTTATTCAATCTGCAGAGAAAAATCCAAAATCCTGCTCTTACCTTTCCAGGTATTTCTCTGAGAAATCGACCATGGTGTGAAACAATGGCTCTGGCATGAACGCAGCTGCATGTAAGCATATGTCAGGAGTGTCAGGACCCAGGGATTTGTTTGGCAATCACATTCCTCTCACCCCCGAGAGGCTCTGCTGGAGCTTTATATAGTTCAGGGGGTCTGGAGAAGGCGGACCCTGGGCTCACCCAATCCACAGGCAGCACTCAGGAGATGGATTCCTTCTGCTTGGGGTCTGAAGGGTTTTTTAAAACTAAGATAAAGTTTGTCCCTCAAACAAAGCTTGACTAATGTAATGATCTGTTTCACTGACCAGTACAGTGGTAGAGCCCAGTTAAACCTGCTGACTCTAACATGCTATATCATCTCTTTTACAGTAGTGTTCCTGCACTGCGCTGTTGTTGGCAAGTATGCAGTGGTGATAAGTTTGTATAGGAATGTAACATGAGTAAAATCAAACTGCAGTTTTGCACATATTGATGCTACAGTGGTGACTGGGATTCTATATATTACGGAGCAAATACCTCTCTCTTAGAGTCTTCACTTAGTACAAATCCAAATTCAACTGTCTCAAAAATGTCACTGTGGTTCATATAAACAGTGTTTAAGCTTTAAACAGCTGTTAAGCTTGTATTGGTCGGTTAATTTGAGAAAAACTGATTATTATTTCTACTGGAAATGGAGGCAGGAAGCAGTGCATCACCAATATCTTCCAATGTGAAACACATTCAAAGAACAGAGCATTCCTTTAAGTCAGTATATATATCTATATATGTATTTATCTCTCTCTCTCTCTCTCTCTCTCTCTCTCTCTCTCTCTCTCTCTCTCTCTCTCTATATATATATATATATATATATATATATATATATATATATATATATATATATATATATATATATATATATATATATATGCTCATGTGATCAGAAGTCTAGATTGCTAATTGCTAAGTCACTGGCAGTTCAATCTTGGGGCAAAGAAACAGACAAATCGCCTAAAAAATGTCCTTAATTGAAGAAGTGTAAGTCACCAAATTCCTGGGCTGACTATAGATATAGTTCTTGGAGACAATCCAAGGAAAACAGCTGTACTGGATCCAGAAAACTACATATAGTAACACATGTTAACAGCCATGTGGAAAAAGATTCAAAGGTATGATGAAATACATGAAGATGTTTGACATAAAAAGAAATTGATGAAATGTAAGAGAATGCTGAGGAAGTGGAGAAGGTTGATTAATAATATAAGACTGACAAGAGACCCTGTTGTTTTGAAGAAGTTTAAAGACAAAGAAAAGCAGCTATTTAAAGTCATGAAGTACTTGTATTTTTCCACAGATGAGTAAAAACATATTGACTACTATTTCCTAATATGTTGTTGGTCCTTCACAGGTTGTGAAAACAACACTGACTGACCAAGACTTGTACCCTTCAAGAGATCTGAAGGTGCCCTGTGGTATCTAACACAATGATGTTAGCAGCAGATACTTACAGGGCAGTAAGTTGTGACTTGGAGCTACTCCGAATCAGACGTCTTCCGGCACATCCCCAAACATTTTTTCCCTTTGCGTCATTGTTGGTATGTTCTCACCATGGTTTAATGAGTTTTAAAGTTGCCCCATACCAGCCGACTAAGACTTTTTTCATTATCCAAGAGATAAGTTTGCTTCTTTCTGAGAGTACTTTACATACGCAAAGCACTGGAAACTGATTATAAGCTGCAGTCTTTCAATGTGAACTGGATTTGGAACCTGCACGAAAACCACAAGCTGCAAATTATTAGTGAAATGAGATAAGAAGAAATCTTTAGTGGATAGAGATAGATAGTGCAAAAATAATTTTGGCCAGAAGTTAGGGAGCACAGTCTGAACTTATAAATAGCTCTGACAGATTTTGCAGTCGCAGATATATTTCTTCAACACACTGACGTACATCTCCTGGCTCCCATAGCTCTTTCTGTATGTTACATATCAGCCTTCAACATCTGGAGGAAATAATTTCATTTCCTTCGTGCGTGGCTGGGAAGCCTGAGATTTAAATCTATAGCAGCAAGATATTAAATTTGTATTCTTCTGAGTCACACTGAAAGATATTGTGTTCAGAGCATGTTTATGTGTGACTTTCCTGTGAATGAGTAGATAAAGCTGGTGGTTTTCAGACAAACCAAATAAAAAATGTCAGGAAATAGTTTAAAACTAAAGACTAATCAAACAAATCCAGTAAGACATTGTCAGTTCATTGGGCACAAGGAGTGCTGTGTTAACATACAGATTCCACTATGCACAAGCTTTGTGACTCATTCTCAGTTTATTGATTTATGATGACAGACGAGAACTGCATTATGACAGATTTACTCTTTATCAACAAAAGACAAACTATTCTCCTTTATGCAGCTGTCATTGAAGTCACAACTATGGAGAGCAGATGTCAAACATTATAGATGTGAACCCCTGAAGCTAATGCCTGTTGCACCTGGAAAACTTATCAGACATTTGTTTAAAACAAAAACATCATTCAACATATAGAACTGTAGCAAGGAAGGAAGTATAGGGTGCTCCATGATAACAATGTGTACAGAGTCTAACAGACCTGTCAATCCATGAAGCTACCTTACATTTTCTGTTAAGTAAGTGTAGAGTCAACAGTTTTTTTGCTCCTCATTTTAGATCTACAGAGTCTTACAAAGGTGTTCATACACCTTTACACATTTTGTGTTACAGCCACAAAATTAAATGTATTTTAGGGGGATTTTATGTGATAGACCAACAAAGGTAGCACATAACTGTGAGCTGTATTTGCATTGAGCCTCTTTTAACTCAATGCAGATACATTGAGTTAAACTGATAACTCAAATAAAACCCAGTGCAAGCAGTTGCCTTCACATGTCACCTTATTATTAAACAGAGTCCATTTGTGTGTAAAAATAACATCATAGTCATCATAGTCCAGAGCTAAATCCAATTGAGAATCTGTGGCAAGGCTTAGAAAATGATATTCACATATCTTCTCAATCCAGTCTGACTAAACTAGAGCTATCTTGCAAAGTCGAACTGACAACATTTTGGGCTGTAGATTTGCAAAGCTTTGCAACAGTAAGTGAAATATAAAGTATTGTCTCGGGAAGTGGGAAGTGTAGGTAGGACAAAATATATGAAAAAGTTGAAGGTGTAGAAAAAGTGCAAGGCACTGTTTGAGCTATCTCATATCTATTAAAGGGAAGTAATCGTTCTATAGAATCATTTTTGAAACTCTACTCAAGGGTTGTGGCTTTTGATTTGATAACAGTTCTTTTATAATGAAAACAACTTGAAGATGAATTTTTATCTGCTGCAATCAATCATCTCTCTCTGAGTCAAGATAGCAAATAACATCAACAACAAATGCTGATTGTGACAGGCATCAGTGCCGCACTTACTTTTCCACCATTTCCCTCGAGGATCGAATCTTTTTTTCCCCCATTTGACATCATTAATTTTCTTATATGGTTAAAAACCATATCACTATATTTCGAATTTGTCTGACATTTACATTAACAAAATCCTTAATTCTGCACATATAAAAATATCTTAAAATCAGATTGCACATTTTACATGTCATTCATTTCTCCTTGAAATATATATATTTTTAAACTAAGTTATAACACTGCAAACCGTTAACAGAAGCTGTCTTAAAAACAACACAGTCCAGACTACTGGAGTAAAATAAAGCTATGGAATTTTAATCGCTTAATCTGCTGTTTAACTAAACAGCACAAAAAAACAGCCTGACAGGGAGGCTAAAAGGCAGCTAGCAGGTGCCTTTACAGTTTTATAGCTTCTAAGTGCCCTGATCTTATGGAGAAGAGAGTGAACAGCTAATGAATCCCAGAGGTGTAGACACACCAAAAATACACATACACTTCTCACATCTCTGAGAACGTTGGACACACATAGTATCACCCCCTGTGTTTACCATTCCACTGAGCAGATTTACCAGATAAGAGTGAACTCTGTTGTTGTTGGAGTCTGGAGGCCAAAATAGTATTTAATTGAGAAGTTTAGGGTTAAAAATGCTCTGACAATTACAGGCCTATAATCTCTTTTCACCCAAGCTAATACAATGCTAGAGAAGGTCTTGATGTTTCAGCTGCAAGAAACACATTATTCACTTTCTGTTTGAACAGAAGAAATTACCTCAAAGCTCTTACTGCTAGAACAGGGTGTGAAACTGATCATTGTTTAAATTAGCAAGAAAATTAAAGGCTAATTCCTTAACCGTGAGCTCTGTCCACATTGCCTCACTGCTATTCCCAATGTAGCCCTAATAAACTACTAATTACGACACTTTTAAAAAGCTTTCAAGGATTGTGAAAAGAGTACTTACAGGTTCTTGGACTTCTTTTTCTTTGTGCTGATAGGGCTGACCTCGCAGCTGCAGGGGGATCCGGCACTCAGCTGAGGGGAAAGGAAAGAGAAGACACACTGCATCATCCACCCTCCACACTTGAAATGGGGTGGCCCTTGGTAGGCTCCTGCAGGATATTTTGACAAGCTCCTATATGCGACTTAGTTTTTAAGCTTGTAAATCCATAATGTGTCTAGTTGAGATGGACGAAGCGTGACACATGTTCAGCAAAGCCAACAAAAATGGCTAACCCACAGCAGCAGTCCACATTGTAAATCCCACAAAGCTTTCTGTAGGTATGCGACTGTATCTTGCTCAACGAAACTATGTGAACAGGCAGCGGATGGTGGTTATAAACAGTGAATAACAAAGGAAGGAAATTGAGTGAGAATGAGAGAGTGTGAAGGACCACAGCTGCTGTTTCTGCTGGCCTTCCAGCTGTGGCCAAGGTTTAAAGTGTTGAACTGGGACCCCCGGTTTCGCATTACACTTTCTGCCAGGCTAGTATTCTGATTGGTCAAGAAGAAAAGGGAAGTTGCTTCAGGGTGGGGAAGGGGTCAGTCTCCACTAATCTGATGGCCTGAAGCTGCCCCATTGTGTGTCTGTGTGTGTGTGTGTGCAAGGCTCTAAATAATGAGCCATTGTATTACTGGAACATACAGCTGAATCTGAGCTTGATACTAGCCATGACTGGTAACACACGGTTGGTGTTTTCTACCTCTGTGGGAACAAATTTGTGTTCCAACCTTGAGGGTGGGGACAGTGAGTAGATGTTGGCAGACCTTCATTTCTTCAAGCTGTTTTGAGGAATAACTACATAAAATGTCCTCCTTCTGGCCTTAAAACTAACTGTAAAGTGTGAAACTAGTATAGAATTTACAGGTTTTTTTCAGTCGTTTTGGTGCATTTTACAGTGCAGTCTTCCTATACTTTCCATCGCTATGCTGAGAAAAATTCCTCAATGGGGTTAAGGAATAAGGAGTAGCATGAGATGAGCTCCATCAGCATCCTATTGTGGGTCGCAAACTACATCCTGATGATGTTGGAACGATGGAAACTGACATATGTCCTTGGCATCTTCCTCTGTTTAGCCTCGTAACTCCTCCACCACAGCCTCACTCCTCTTCATCTTCTTCTCTCTGGCTGTTGACCCTGTCCAAATCCTTGTCTTTCCATTGTCAGAAATGTAACATTGGGTTGTGCTCTAACAATATACTGTACATTATATTCTTGCCAGTTGACGGCACCTTTGAGCTATTTCAGGAAACTGGTTGACCATTGGTTGATCTAATGCGTCAGACATTTACCTATGTTGGAGAAAATCAGGATTCACCTGGGAGAAATTTACCAATTTACCAATGAGAAACTGCTTTTTTGATGTGCACAAGATGATTGGACAAGTTGTTTTGAGAACTTCAATTCTGGTTTGAGAAGTGCACCAAATCAACTGAGAAAAACTATTAAAAAAAATCACAACTTTACCTATAAATGCAATGAGATAGCCACAGATATTTATTCTTACCAAAGATTAACACAGATACAAATCCCTCTTAATTATTTTGGTGATTCATAGTAAATTCCTAATATAAAGCTTTTCCTGCTGCTCTTTTCAATAATTTCTGGAAACAGAATCGTCCACATCGTTTCATATTCTTAAGCATACATGCTGATTTAAAAGACAATTAATTAAAAGACAATTTAAAAGACACTTTTTTACAGTCAGTTGTTTTTCACAAGCCATTAGCTGCGTTTCAATGACAAAGGTGTGCAAATCTCTGTCAATTTTCTGCAAATGTCGAAAAAACACAATTTCACAATTGCGGTGTTTCTGTTAAATAATAAATGAAATTAACGTCTGTTATTCCAACTTTAGAGCCACTGTGTACAACAGCACAGGCAATCTGATGCTAGTATTTGATTGTGTATGCTTTTGTGGGATGTTAAGCCTAGCTGGTGGTGCATATTGTTAGAATAGGCACATTGTATTGCGGTCTAACGCATTTAAAAAATAATTCTGAGTCTCACATTTCCTGTATTATACACCCATCAAACACTGCATAAAACAGCTGCACAACATCATACCATAGTGAGATTTGGTGACTGCAGTACTTCAGGACATCTGAATAACCTAAAATAACAAGAACTATCATACATGACACTCCATGACACATCATTTCTGTTAATAGTTCTGTCCTTGGTTTGAGTGTCTTTGTTTCATCCCTCATTGTAAACCTGAAAAAAAAAAAAAAAAAAAAAAAAAACGATTAATGGTTTTGATGAGCCTGTAGAATCTTAATAGGTGTTTAGATTATTATTAATTAGTCTAACTTAATGTTTCAATTAGTTTCTGAAACAGGAAGCACTGAAACTGCTTATAGCAGAGCAGTAACTTAGACCTTGTTGAATATTAATGGAAGTAAGTTGAAAGTCTTTGTTGCACAGCATCATCTGAATTCTGTCTGATCAAGCTGTTTATTGCATCTGTGACTGGATGAGAATCATCAAAACCCTGAATGTAAGTTGCTGAGGTCTGTGGCTTCTCTTGAGCTTGTTGTTGTTGGAAAACTATAATAAAACCCTCTGCATTCTGACTGGAGTCACAGTTGACTGTGAGAGGTAAATGAGTCCATCCTGTGTGTGTGTGTGTATGTGGTGGGGGGATGTAGAGTGTGTGTGCACATGAGTATAAACTTTCTTTGGTTTTGAAATCTGAAGCCCATTTTTTGTGGCCTCTCCTCAAACTCTGAAGTACATAAAACAATCTGTTTTTTTAAAACCAACACACATTTACAGAGATGCTAAATAATAAAAAATGATGTAATGACTTTATAATAAAACAATGATGGAATCAAACAATTATATGCTTGACTGGCTCAGATGAGTGATTAGCTAGAATACCGATGTAAACTGATGGTTTACATCGGTATTCTAGCTAATCACTCATCTGTAAATCGGTAAAAGGTGTTAGTAATGCTAACGCTCCTGCTCATACTAATCACTAAAATGACAAGGTCAACCTTATAAACATCCAGGATATAATCCAGTTTAACTACAGAGCTGTATCTCTCTCTCTCTCTCTCACACACACACACACACACACACACACACACACACACACACACACACACATTTATTTTAGTTTAAACATTTTACTGTTAACAGAGTTACATTTTCAAATTTACAGACAAAAGGGAGAAATATTTTGTGGTATTTTATTCTTTTTAAAGAAAAACTGGATTTGGCTAAAATTGGAAACAGTAGGTCAGGGCTATTAAATTGGTTGTCAGCCCATAAATCGTTAATTAGTCCATCTCTACACATTTATACAAAAATATGTCTTACCAAGGCAGAAGAAAATTGATGTGCAATAAAAATGCAGTAAAAGCCTATTAAGCATGCCAGTGTGTTAGAAGGGTGGATGGATGGATGGATAGATAGATACTTGTCATCAGATTACAATCAGTATCTCTAAATAAAACATTATTTCAAAACCTGCAACCACTGCAAACAACAATCATTTATTTTTTTTTCCCTGCAAGAGGATCAATTAAGTTACTGAAGATTATGAATTACAGTCAACTCTTTGCTTCAGAGGATAAAAAAGCTCACAGGAAAGCCTTGTAGCCTGACTGCAATCTTCCTGAAGTCACACAAACCTTTTTTTAAAAAAGAGGCAGAGATTCAGCACTTTTTGAAGACATCTGTGCTCATGTCAGGTCAGTTAGTGCTTGAAAAACAACTAGCTCCAAACTGAATAAAATCTATAAGGCCATACAAACAGGGACATGGTGGTCTCATTTTGTAATCTCATCCTGTCACAGAAATTTTACACACAAGTCTGGAACATGCTGAGCACATTTGGAGAGGTGCTAACCAGCTGTTCATGATGGCATCCAAGTTGGTCCAAACCAATTGCCAAAAAGAGAAAAAGAACCAAGATATTGATAACATAATTTTGAGTTTTGAAGAAGAATTTTAAAACGTGTGTATCATCCAACATAATTTTACATTGCATGTTCAGTCAATTTTTTAAATAATTATATGATACAAAGAACAAACAACTACCCAACAATGACTTAATAGTGATTGTTGTTCCTTCAAGACATGAGTGGTTTTTGAAGCAACTTTCTTAATAATCTAACCCATGAGAGAATACTTTTATTTTGAAGATCATCAGTGAAACCTTTTTTCATCACAGGTTTAGGTCCATAAAGAATTTAGAACCCAATTCTGTGGTAATGAAACCCGTACAACCGTCACATATTTATTTTGTTAGAAAGTTTCTGAGTTATATTTTGAAAGGCCAACACAAACTATTTTTCTGCACAGACTTAATTCCATTAGTAACTACTTTGTCAATTTTCTATTAAATTTTAGGAGTCTTATTCTACAGACTATCTGTAAACTTTATTTTGAAAGTCCAAATTACCAACCTAGTGGCTTGTTAAGGTACTTGAAACCTACTTAAATATAATAAGTAGTAATCCACCATATATAAGACTGAATGTCTTATTTTGAAGAGTATCTGGGATCTTTCGGTTAGAAGGCCAACTAAATAACTTTCTTCACACCTTTGTCCATTAGTAATGTGAAACTTGCTTTTGCACTAATCTAACCTATGAAAGATAGAAATATCTTTTGAAAATTATATCTGAATTTTATTTTTAAGTATTAATAACATCCCTTTTTTTGATCACTTGTTTCATTCCATTAGTAATGTGAAACCTAACTTTTCAGTAATTTAACCTATAAAATCTAGGTTATGACACCTGAAAGACAAATACTTGAAATTTCCCGTCCTACCTCACTGACGGGAATGCACTCACAGAGGAGGAACACCTGTCTACACATGCCGTCAAGATACGTGACTGTATCTTCTCAATAAAAAACACTGTATGCCATTAAATTGCATCCCCATAGCTTCATTCAAAATAAAAATGGTCCTCCATCTTCCTTTTAATTCCTGTTTATGGGAGTGGATGTGCAATATACTGCGCATCAATTGGATTATGCCTTAGAGGGGTCATTACAGGCTACAAAAAGTATTACTTGCCTACTTTACATGAGTATCAGCTTTTACCAGGAAATAGAATCAGAACACAAGGGAACAGATACGTAAGTCTGATATTTTTAGAAAGGCCGCCTGACGTATATAAGGCCACAGGTGGCTCCATCTTCAGTTCTCCTTCCACTTCACTTACTTGCCGTTCTCATCACTTCATGGTGCTCATGACACCAGCTAAACACACAAAGGAAGGGGTGTGCAATGTAATTCGTAGGTCATTCTGCACAACAGTTACTTGAACTCAGGCATCTGATGTTTACTCATTTAAACACTATAATTCAATAAATTAAATGTGTAATTCTTAAAGCAGAATTTCATCTTTAATTAATCAATTAATGGAAAATAATGCTTTAAATTCTCTAAAAAGGCAATTTTTTTTAGCCACATTTAATAGGTGGCTAAAAAAATGCTAGCATAAGTTGCTAATGAATAGGCATGAGTAGGTATACTATGGTTTTAAATTAGCTTCAGAACAAAAAAAATCCTACAGTTGAACATTTTTTAACGAGATGCTACAGAAAGTACCTAGCTGGAGTACTCTTCAGGTTAATAGAGCACAGAGTAATACATCGGGGCACCAACCCCACATATTGCACAACACTGAAGGTCAGCTGGCTGAAAAAAGTACTATGATTTTCCCTTGTTTACAGCGACAGAAAAAAATTGGCTTTTTAGAAATAATTCAGTCATGGGAACTAAAGAAATACCACACATAATCTTTACTGGGCAATTCAAAACTAAAGTTGGCAAGTTACACACGGCCAATATCAGCTTCTCTTACTCGATATACTAAGTATGTATACACACACGCTTAGTCGCTTAGTTGATCTGCCTGACTGCCACAGCTGAGTATATATACAGTGGCTTGCCAAAGTATTTGTACTCCTTGAACTTTTCCATATTTTGTCACATTAGAACCACAAACGTATATATAAACGTATATTTTATTGGAATTTAATGTGAAAGACAAACACAAAGGGGAATACAATTGTGAAGTAGAAAGAAAATTATACATGATTCAAAACATTTTTTTACAAATAAAAAATTGAAAAGTGTGGTGTGGAAAAGTATTCTGCCCCCCTGAGTCAATACTTTATGGAACCATCTTCTGCTGCAATTAAAGCTGCAAGTCTTTTAGGGTCTGTCTCTACCAGCATTGCACATCTTGTGACTGAAATTTCTGCCCATTCTTCTTTGCAAAACAGCTCAAGCTCAGTCAGATTAGATGGAGAGCATTTGTGAACAGCAGTTTTCAGATCTTGCCGCAGATTCTTGATTGGGTTTAGGTCTGGACTTTGACTGGGCCATGCTAAAACATGAATATGTTTTGTTTTAAACCATTCCATTCCAGCCCAGGCTTTATGTTTAGAGTTCTTGTCATGCTGGAAGGTGAACTTTCGCCCCAGTCTCAAGTCTTTTGCAGACTCCAACAGGTTTTCTTCCAAGATTGCCCTGTATTTGGCTCCATCCATCTTCCCTCTGACCATCTTTCCTGTCCTTGCTGAAAAGAAGCACCCCCAGAGCATGATGCTGCCACCACCATATTTGACAGTGAGGAGTGTGTGACAGTGGTGTGTTCAGAGTGATGTGCAGTATTAGTTCTCCACTCCATATAGCATTTGGCATTTTGACCAAAAAGTTTGATTTTGGTCTCATCTGACCAAAGCATGTTCCACATGTTTGCTGAGTCCCCAACATGGCTTATGGCAAACTGCAAACGGGACTTCTCATGGTTTTCTTTTAACAATGGCTTTCTTCTTGCCATTCTTCCATAAAGACCACATTTGTGCAGTGCATGGCTAATAGTTGACCTGTGGACAGATTCTCCCTCCTGAGCTGTGGATCTCTGCATGTCATCCAGAGTCACCATGGGCCTCTTGGCTGCATCTCTGATCAGTGCTCTCCTTGTTCTGCCTGTAAGTTTAGGTGGACAGCCTTGTCTTGGTAGGTTTACAGTTGTGCCATACTCTTTCCATTTCCGGATGATGTATTGAACAGTGCTCCATGAGATGTTCAAAGCTTGGGAAACCTTTTTATAGCCTAAGCCTGCTTTAAACTTCTCCACAACTTTATCCCTGACCTGTCTGGTGTGTTTCTTGGACTTCATGATGCTGTTTGCTTCCCAATATTTTCTTAACCAACCTCTGAGGCCGTCACAGAGCAGCTGTATTTATACTGAGATTAGATCACACACAGGTGGACTCTATTTAGTCATTGGCAATCATCAGGCAACTTCTGAAGGCAATTGGTTGCACTCAGAGAAAAGGGGGCAGAAAACCTTTGCACACTGCATTTTTCAGTTTTTTATTTGTAAAAAGTATTTTGAATCATGTATAATTTTCTTTCTACTTCACAATTGTATACCACTTTGTTCTACTGAAATATATTTATGTTTGTGGTTATAATGTGACAAAATATGGAAAAATTTAAGAGGTATGAATACTTTTGCAAGCCACTGTATATATACACTTACATCTTGGCTGTGGCAGTCAGGCAGACCTGAATCAAAGCAGGAGAAAGAGCTCTCTCATGAAGACAGCCCCTAGATGTCAGTGACCGTAACAAGTTGTAGTGGTATTAGTGGATGTGGCTCCAATTAATGAAAAAGTTGGGGATCATCTTTTTATTCCTCTTGAGAGAAATGTTAAACTGGATTGATTCACTTATAAATGAATTATTAGCAGTATTACTTATTTTCTTTTTGAAATAATCTACTTTTAGATCTCAAAAGCACTAATTATATTTCATGTTACAAACTTGTAGCAAGCAGAAACTTGAATGGTGATCAAACTTTCCAACATCACAGTTTACTGAAGCTGGAATGTATAGCAATGTTAAAAAAAGTTTTTAATTTAAATACAAAAGTCCCAAATCTGTCATGATTACACATGAATTATAAAGTTTCTAACTTTCCATGTGATCTCTAAGTCTGATCCTACTCTGGCCCCAAATGCACAAAAGAGACGTTCCACACAGAGGGTATCCTAAAAATAACTTTGGTATGTGTGTGTATGTTACATGCCTGAAGGAAGACAGTGAGAGAGCAGAGAATTTGCCAAAGACCACACGGTGATGTGACCCCCTGAGGCAAGACATGCAGATGTTGACACGGTGTTACGGGTTGCTGGATAGCTGGATAGCTTTGCAGATACACAGATAGAACTTTAGCTCCAATCACAAGTGTCACTGGAGCCAATTGGGGATTTCTGCATACAGAAACTTGATAATGATCACATGCATACATCTCTAATAGTGCTAACATAAGCTTAGAACAACTACAACCCACACATGCAAAACATTTTTTTTGAGCCAACATCTCAGGAAAATTTGTTTTTTTAGAGTGTTTTTACAAGAAAATTTTTTTTGGGGGGCTATTATTATTTAATAAGGTAGGAATAAAAAGTATCCATCTCAGGTTAACTCTAATTTTGAACGATATTTAGCCAAAAACATTTTTCAAAGTCAATACAAATTTCAAATCCTCCACAAGCTTAAATCCTTAGAAGTTTATTAATTAACCTTGTCCGTATGCATTTAGACTTTACCAGCTCTCTCTCAAGTTGCTTTTTTCTCTCCTTTCATTTCCCAGCTTCTTTGTTTGTTTTGTTTTTTTACAAACTGGTGTCTGAACAATATTTTGGGAACTCAGACAATCTATTTCCCCATTTTGCAAGGGCTTAGATTGGTGCTACATGTTAGAGCCCTACTTCCTGTCATTGTGTGGCTCTGCCATGTGTGATGTGTGTGTTGATGGGCCACACTATGTTCAGACTGATGTAATGACATATTTTTAACAGGTGACTTAACCATTAACAGAAACTAATGTCAGTTGTTCAGTTACTGAACAACGCTAAATATCTTCAACTTTTAACTTTATACGTCTTAAGCCCTATTTGCACAGGATAAGCATTATCTGGGGACCCCATGTAATAAATAAATTACTCCCCAACATCTGCTTTTTATGTGGTGCATTTGCACAGGATAATCAAAGCCTGAGATTTTGCTGAAATTTATGGACATTTCCCGGATGTGATATTAACGTGCTGCGTATTGCGTAACATCTGTTACATTTGTGAAGGCTGTTTTAGTCTTTTACATGGAATAATTCTTTAACCGTTGTTTTGAAATGTAGTAATAGTTGTAGTAGGAGTATGTAGTAGAAGTACAATTATCGTCTCTTTAACTTCTGGTTGGTTACATACTTTATTATGAATGACTACACTCGAATGACTTGAGTTGTTGTTAAAACTACTTTGCAGGCTGTGGCTATAGCTCGGTGCGGTTACTGCCAGCACGAGCCAGCCTTATAACAGAAGGCTACAAACAAAAGAAAATGATTCTTACCACACAGTGCAACGCATGAGCCACCATTTGCATCTGATTTTGCTCCTTCTCTTTAGCTTTTTCTTTCTGATGCCATACATTGTGGGTCAATAGGATTTTGCTGGCCCAGGACCCAAAAGATTTTCAATGCACTCCAATGCAGGCTCCATTCTTAGCCAAAAGCAAATAAAAATAAGCCAAGGAAACAAAAAATGCCTAATTCTGTATCAGATTCTGCCCATTTCTGTCCAAATCACAGCGATGCCTGTTGGCATTGGGTTAGTATTGTCACAGTACCTTGGAGTTCTGTAAAATATACCAGGTAATTTGTGGGGGAATTTTTACTTTTCAAATTACTGACATAGCTGATTTGCACAGGATTAACAACACAGACAATCTCCCTAATTACTACAAATAGCATGTGTTCCCTAGGTAAAACTAACTCTGTTAGACTAGGGCTTTAGTCTCTACAGGTGCTGGTGTAATCTTACAAAGGGGGAATGTAATTTAAAGTTGTGTTAATTAATGTTATTTTTAAGTTAGAACAAAAAAAGAAGCTAGAACTGGAATTTTTGGTTTCTAAAACCTTAACACTTCCCTCACACAGCAAGCCTAAACCCTAACCCTTAGATCCTAGTCCAGCTCTGTCTGTCACAGTTATTCATAATTATTTCTCTGACTGTAGACATGGGCATGTTTAGATAAGCAGCTATACACTTAGAGCAATTTCATGAGCTATGAAGATCAAAACATATCTACCTTACTTAAATAGCATGTTTTCTTGCCTTTCCCATTTTGAAATGTTACTAAGAGAAATTGGTCTCTGTGTTGCATTATATTTATGTTTCAGGGGGAAAAATATGATCGCCATTGATGAACTTAAAGAAGTAAAGTATAATGTAAAAAATGCTTCAGTTATATTTTTTACATTATACTTATGCTTCAGATGTTTTTTTCTTTTCAAAATTTTTCAATGTGTTTAGAGTACTGTAATTAAAGATGCCTTTGTTTTAATTGTACACATCTTTACCAGGAGAATCAATAAATGCAGAGATGGTGTATATAGCCAAAATATAAATTACAAAATAGACATGAGTTATAAAAACAAACTAGTCCAATGTTCCTTTTTAAAAGCTTCTGCTGTTGTCAGCACAGATTTTGACAACTTTCAGGTCATGGACCACACAAGGAACAGCATAAGACATGAGTCATGGTCACAGTCTGTTACCAGACAGTGTTGATTATAAGTGTGAGACATACAGTATGTTAACAGCCCATTAGACTGCAGCATCCAGCACTGAACAAGATTAATTCCTCTTAATGTAAAGAATAAGGCAAAAAAAACAACTTTAAAGCCTTTATACTGTTTTTGGGAGAATAAAACTTATTCATCTTTTAGAAAAAACAAAACTGGAGAAATTTATTTTGTGTAAACAATCTACAATGTATAGTTTAAAAATGGTAAATAAAACTTCCCTGTAATTTTGTAAGAACTAACCCTACCAATCAATCAAAAGTAATTTTTCAGGGATGCTCTTTTTTCTTGTTCTTTAACTGAAATGAATTAAATTATCTTTCCATGCAGTCAGTTAACAGCATTAAACAGATTGTACACAGCCATTGAGCATTTGTAATGATGTTAAACCAAATGAGAAAAATTAAGTTAGTGAGGAAAAACTGATTTTTGATTTGGATTCTGTGATCCTGTTCAAAATGAGAACAACGAATCAAATCCAAAGTAAATCGTAGTTTCTAGCTGTGAAAAATAGATATTTTTAGATTCAGCTACTCTGAAGTGACTCGGAGCTTCGGTAAATGTAAGAAAACACACGACTCCACTACGCAATTTCTGTGAAAATGTGTGCAAGCAGTCAAAAAAAAAAAAAAAAAAAAACAGGCCTGTTTTACACTTTTGCAATAATATAACTGGTTTGATTTTGAAATATGATTGGGTTTAATTTCCCTTTGGAATTAATAAAGTATTTTTGAATTTGAATTGAATTTGAATCCCATCATATGTGTATTTGTACACATATGAGAAACAACAGCACAAGCGTGTCTTTTTGGCCTGTTCTTGTCCTTGAGGGAGTCTATGCTTCAAGTAGATCTGACTCTGTTAAGCAATGGACACCTCATCACAGCCAGATAATCTGACTTATAATATCGAAAAATAAAAGACAAATACAAAGATCTAAAGAAGACCATACAACAACTCAAAAGCGGACATTAAATTATTAAATCATGTCGAAATCTTTCACATGGCTTTCCAAAATGCATTCCTAAAGATGAGCCTTTGAGCGTTTTCTTAGAGCTGGACATTTTTCCCACAGATCTTTGATATCAAAAGCCTCAAGAAAACATTCCTGAAGTATTTTGCCTCAATATTTTCTTTCATTCATGATTACATAATTGCCCTAGTGCCATGTTACTTTTTCGTCCCCAATTGTTTCAAAGGTTTCAGGAAATATTTCTGTTCAACTTCCTTTACAAATACAAGACAATTTCAGGGTAAAATAAACTTTAAATTGTGCATGGATGATTGTTTTGAAACTGTACCTGGGTGTATGTCCTTGAAAATGTGCACACATGTATAAATTCAGCAAATGCCCCCCCACCCTTCACTGTTCACAGGGAAAACTATAATATTTTGTAATAAACTGTGACTTCCAGATGGGATGTGGATTCATTTCTGCTCCTAAAGACATATTGTAACCGGAACCTGTGGTTGGATTGTTTTCATGTTTGTGTTTGAGGGTCAGGATGTGATTTTAATACAAAAAAGGGACATGGCACAGCCTGTATTATGAGCTAAATTGTACTCTTATTATTCATCAACTCTAAGGAGATAGCTGTTTCCTGCATGAGTACTTCCCATGTTGCAGGATGTTCATGAACAATGCAAGTGCAACGTCAGTTCTCTGAACTGCTCCAAAAAAAAAGGTGTCAGGTTACTCAGCCCTGGAACGAGTGGTACCCATTAAAATGTTATTGACATTTACTGACCAGCAGACAACCTTTTTGCGCAGCATTTTTATAGCTGAAGCCTTACAGTCATTTCCAAATCTGCAGAAGTGGGCCACAAGGATAATCATTGGGCCAGAAATTCTAAAATTTCACCAGCCATATTAAGTCAAAAATAAATCCGCTTCTTTCCTCAGCACAGCTGTTAGCATTAGGAGGTTATGTCAATAGTTGTTTACCGAAAAACGTATTTAACAATTACATCGCCTTGCAAAGATATTCATACCTGTGAAACTCTTTGTAATAGTACAGCCACAAAACTAAATGAATTTTAGGTTGTTTTTTGACCAACACAAGGCCATGCATAATTGTGTAGTGAAAGGACGCATGGTTCTCCAAACTTTTTGCAACCCTCTTTATCCTCATACCCCTAAATAACATCCAGTGCCACCAGTTGCCTTCAGAAGTCAACTTTTTAGTAAATAGAGCACAAGTGTGCTCTACTTACTAACTCAGCATATATCCAGCTGCTCTGTGCAGCCCTCAAGGCTTTGGTAGACAGAAATTGAGATGAAATAGCACCATAAGGAACAAGAAACACATCAGACAAGTGAGGAATAACTTTGTTGAGATGTTTAAAGCAGGGTTATATTATAAAACAACATCCAAAGAATTAAACTTTGCCTGAAGCACGGTTCAGTCTATCACCTAGAGAAGTAAAGAGCATGACACACTTGTAAATCCACCAATACATGGCGATCTATCTATACTGTAAGGTCAGGTTAAGAGAAGCAGGAATAAGCACTTGGTAACTCTGGAGGAGCTGCAGTGATTCACAGCTCAGGTGGGAGAATTTGTTGTCAGGACAACTATTAGTTGTACAATTCATAGATCTGTGTTTTGTGTATTAAAGGCAAGAAAAACGTTATGATTGAGAAAAGGCCATAAAAAGTCCAGTTTACAGTTGACCCATTTAGGGGATAGAGGGGAAACATGTGGAAGGATCCCTGGTCAGATGAGATCAAAACAAAACTTTCTGGTCTGCATGCAAAATGGTTTGTGTCTCAGAAAACTAACACTGTAGATCACATCCCCTCAGTTTAAATACTTATGTATAACACTGCAAGAACACGGGTCAAAGCAAATATTTGAGGGGATGTTGAACAAAGTTAAGGTAGCAAAGCTGGTTTCATAGATATAACTAAAAAGAAAATTACTTAACGAATTCAAATAAAATCAGAGTTTTTGGTTTTTTTCCCCACTTGATTAGTCATGTTTACTGTTGTTCAACCTCACACCTTCATAGGTGAGGGTGACATCAATGTTTGAAAAGCAAAATACGCAAAGACATCAAACTTCAAACTAATGTCTTTCTCCATAAAATTTTAAAAAGCTTTACTTTTGGTGGATTTCTGAAACAGCCCTGTTTACATTTGGTATTTATTCACCTGCATGCTGAATTATCCCATCAATAGTGGATGTGTCCAAGTTTCTGAGTTTACACCACTAATATGCTTTCCAAAACGTATTTTAAACAGATGTTATCTAAAAACCTTTATTCTGCACACAAGTGTCACGTGTTTGTGGAACAGTCAGACATGAAAGATTCCTTAGATTCCAGCATCAGTTCCATCTTAACATTTTGCAAACAGATAATCTTGTGGTTCACATCCATCCTGTCATGGTAACACAAATTCCAAACTAACCATTTTTTAAATGAGGATAAACAGAGACATGGCTGAGGTTTCAGCATGGAAGGTGACCACTTATGAATTAGAAGATCAGTGGTTGATCATCATGTCTCAGGTCTGTTCTACTACTATAAAATACCATATACATCTGTGGGAACGCATTAAATTTTTCTTAACTAAGAAGAATGCACATTTTGTACAGAGATTGAATATAAAAAGTGTTTTTGGGCAGTTGCAAAAAAACTGTATAAGTGCTTCAGAATAAATCTGATGGCAGAGTAGCAGAAGTAGTTGACATTTATGAGCAACTTTAGTGAAAAAAAAAACTTTAGGGTGTAAAATATACTATAAAACACATCCTAAAGCAAAACAAATATGTTTTGATGTTTTAGAATGTTAGATTCCTATCAGTGTTTGATTACATAAGCAACATATTGTTTGGATTGCCTTGGAGGGAGGCAGAAAAGGGCAGTTCAGGCTAGTCAAAGGGATTTTTTTTTTTTATAACACTAAGAGTTAACTTTAATTTGCATGTCTCTACCTCCAGGGTTATTCGTTCCCTTGACCGTGTTCCTGTCTTGAGAGGACAGTATGTGTGCTCTCATCAACCCACGGGCGCTGTTTGCCCTAACTCCGGCCCCCTGGGAAGTGTAAGTGAGAGTACGCTTCTGTGTCCAGTTTCTGTGTGTGCTACCCAACACTTACATGCGTCTATACTTCAAACATGTAGAGAGTTATATGCTGATGCAAACCTGTTAGCCTACACGCAGATGAAGCACAAGTTCTTGCTATCTTACTGTTTTTCATTCAAAGGGAACACAAGGGCCCTTTGACAAAAACACCAAATTCTTCAAAATGTTCCCTTTAGAAGTAACAATGCTGAATATTGTGGAAACAACTTCATAAAATGAAACTAGTCTACAGACCTTAGGTTCTAAGATCTGAGCTTGGAAAGATTAGTTATGCTAGTCAGTTATTGTACTGACAAAAGTGTTATTTTCTTCTTAAAAAATTAACTCTGAGAAAAAAGCACTTTTTTTATCTTGATGGCAATTTTAGTAGCCATAGATACTTTTGGATGTACAGAGATGCAACAAAAATCAGCTGTTGATCAAAGCTGAAACCAATTTGTGAATGCACCATACCGAAGGCCTGATGAGGGTAGAAAAGGTAAAAACTACTGATCTCAAATCTTCACCACTCAATTAAAAACGGAAATCTTACAATTCAAGTTAGGGCTTATTCACTTCTCAGGGAATATACACAGAGGAATATTACTGTGGTTAGTACTGCTGCTTGCAGCAACTGCACAAACTGTGCTAAACAAGTTTGAAATAGTAACACAAATTCTGCTCTTTTTGAAATAAGAGTGAAACAACATACATACATCACATCCTGACTCTCATTCAACATACATAAAAAAAAAAAAGTTTAATAATGGGAAAGATATTGCTTATGGCTTCATAAAATTTAATGAATGAATTAAAAATCCAACATAACATTTAGTTAGAGCTTTTACTTGTAAAGTAAAAGTTGGACATAAAGGTTGTTTATTTTACATAGAAAGCATATGAAATATAAAAGTATATCAGCAATTCAGAGTTTTACAAAATGAGCGATTTTTAAATCAGTCCCAAATTTTCTGGTCATTGGATCACTTTCCATTCTCACTGTTTTGAATGAAATTATGAAAAATGTTACATTTTTAAAACATGAAACTTCAAATAACATAATGTAGTGTTCAGTCGATTTTCCCTAAATCTCTCCTTTTAGACATCATTACTAACATAAATTCAGAAAACGTTTTAACTGCATAATTTTCTGACACTCACTGAATCTGCAAAACCAAATCTTGTCATGATGGTATTTTATTTTGTATTAAGATATGAGTTTCAGTAACTACACGTGGCATGTTTACTGCAACTAGTGCATCATGCATCTTTAAACATTTAGTCTTAATGTGCATATGTATATGCAAAGAACCATCTACTGCATCAACATTTATGTTCCACATCTTCTGAGCCACTCAAAACACTGCTATGGCAACAAGTGCTGCAAACACTTCTGCATCATTTCTTGGATTTACTGAACGTCAAGAGAGACCTGTTTTGTGCCAGTGGCACCGTCAACAGCCCATCACTTACTGACCTCAGCACATACAACACAAATGTCACTGAGGAAACAGAAACTGCTAGAAGTATCACTGCATAGTATTCTTGGAAGTTGTTTAAGTATATCATTCTTGGTTGTATTATTTTTCAGAGTTAAAACAACTAAAATGATTAAAACTTGTGGTTAATACTTCCTAAGGTTGTCCTTTTTTATATCTATTCTATTCTATTCTTCACACACAAAGAATAGAAATCCAATTGCTGTTCTACTGCAGTTTTCTTTTAAATGTCAGTACTGTTAGAAAATGTCAAGTTATCCATAATTGTATGGATATTGTTGCAGTGCCTAAGCCAAGAATATCTGAATCCTCAGTCCAAGATTTGAATGTTTTGCTTCTCTTTTCAATTAGGAAAAAACCTGGATCAAATTTTATGCTTGGATGGATTTCAAAGTAAACTAATATAGCTAATCAACATTGTGCAACAGCAAAATAGGATGGAATACATGGGAAAAGTACAGTACATTCCCACACTTCTTCAAATCCAGCTCACAAAGGTAACTAGCCAATAACAGTAAATTAATCACAAACCTCTGTGATTGTGCTTGGGCTTTAATTGCTCTTGAGAGCAATTAAAGCACAAGCTGCAGGTGGTGTTTTGTTAGAGAAAGTGAGCTTACATGCTGCACACTGAGGGGTACATGCACAAACCTATTTTTGTGTGATAAATGTTTGTAGACCAGAGCCTGTACATGCATCTAATTCTGAAACTATACACAGTTTGTAGAGCTGGTCCAAAAAAATCTCATTCATAAAAAAAAAATCATAGACTGCATCTCTCTGTGCTGATGCAGGTAGCCCACATTTAAATGAAGGATTACACATAAATTTAAAACTGCCCTACACATGTATTTTTACATGCATGTTTATGTAAATCAGAGCCAGAGAAAATAATTTCTTGTCTTCCAAAATCAAAACTGTTTGTGTTAGACAGATTACGCCAGACAACTGAAAGCTCAAAAAAGCTAGTGGTAATTTTGGTGAAGAAAAATAAAAAAAGCAACATGTTAGCTGCAAGCAGTAGAGAAAACAGGTCAGGAAACTGATCCTTTCTTGAAATACATTCTGCCTGATTGCAAATAATTTTCTATTTAAATAAATTGTCTAAACTATTTTTTAAAAAATATTTTGTTACCTTTCAGAACAGAATTTGTATTCTAAAATTCAGAATACAAACCTTAGCAACATAGTTTTTCAATGTAAACTTTGTTTTGGTGATAGTGAATCATCTAACCATCTAAAAACCTATTGAGCAGAAGATGTGTGTCAGAATCTATCCTATAAGCTGTGAGTAAAAAGTCAGCATGAGACAGAGGATGTTTTCACCCCTGATAGTCTGGTAGACTCAGTTCAACCGGTAACAAAAACTGCAACATTTCAGCTTTCACACTGCATTGTGTCAAACAAACCAAACCCTTTGAAAAACCTATTTACTCCCACGCCTGTGGTGGCGCTGCACCAAAAACTACTGAAGGAAACAATACGAAAACCTCTGAAGAGGACACTGAGCACAACTTCCTTCTTCATGAAATGTAAACAAAAATGGAGTGGTGTCAGATTTTAGCGGTAGTCGGATTTCTCTTTTGTCTTTGGTAAAAGATCATGAGTCATTTCTCCCACAAGCGCCAGACTCGCACATTTGTTTTGGTTGAATTTACCCAGAATGCCCAACGCTATAGTCCGCTTCCTGGTTTTGAAACGGTCTCCGGTCTGCTTGCATTCACATATGCATTCAAACCACACCAGAGTGCACTTCAACCAAACTGAGATCTAGGTTTTTAGGGGGACCAGAGGTTGCTTTTTTGGTCTGCATCAGAGTTTGATTGCGGATTCACACCTCCGCAAACAAACTGCATTTTCTAGGCAAACGAACTAGAGTTCAGTTAAGGGGGCTGGTGTGAATGCACCCAGAGATTTGAATCAAGCCAAGGAGTCTGTTAAGATAACAGATATGAAAAACCAAAGAATCAGTTGGCAGATTCTTTAGACCATATCTTCTCAAGATAAGTTGATGCAGCTGAAGCAGGAGCTGGAAGAAGAGAAACAGAAATCAGGGTGGAACAATAGGAGGATGTAAAATGTAAACTTGGCTGAGTGAAGTTGTGTTCTATATCTAAGTTAAGAGTGAGTAACTATATTTTCTGCACATTGTAAATGCAAGTCACTATTGTGCCTCGCATTTACAATGTGCAGAAATGTACAATGCATAAGGTGTGAATGTGCTTAGTGCTTCAGATTCTAGTTTTACACTCTATTGTAAAAAGTATTAAGAAACCCATCCAAATCATTGAATTCAAGTGCATTCTTAATTCCCATAGCTACAAGTGTAAAAAAAAAAAAAAAAAAAAAAAAAAAAAAAAAAAAAAAAAAAAATCAAGCATCTTGGCCTGTAGACTGCTTCTCTAAAGATTTGTGAAACAATACATCGCTCTCAGCAACGAATTCAGGTATGGTAATGTAAAGGAATGACACCTGTGTAAAAGGTTTATTTGTAAAATCTCCTTTCTTCAACTACCAGTGGTAGCAGGTAGGAATTTCACTATTAAGTGACATGTATGTATAAAGTATAAATATCTAACAATCTTATCTTATAACATGTGAGCAAAAAGTCAATTTGAGACAGGGATTTAAACCAACTCAGGTACCCAGCTGATATAAGCAATACAAAACAGGGAAACAATTGATAGCTTCTGTGACCATAACTTCCTGAGATATGACACAGCTCAAGCAAAAGCTGGAAAAAGAAGAACAAAACAAAGCTAAATAAATTTGAATCTTACATCGCCAAGTGCATTGCAAAGCATTGGCCAAAGTAATATAAAGCTTGCTGCCTTTGGACTCTAAAGCAGGGAGCATGTGCTATTTGGGAAAGAAAAGTCACACTTTTATTTCTGTAAAACTTTATCTTACAGTCTAACAATGAGTTGTCATTGAAAAAAAATTGTGTACAGGATAGCATTTAAATACTTTTGGCAGCATAGTGTAGCTACTGTAACATATACATAGAGTTATAACAACATGTAACATGTTTGCTGCACTATATTTTTCCGCCCTCCTTTTTAAGTGCCCAGATTAAAACAAACAAAAAAAAGTGGATCAAAAGAAATAGAAATCAGTCCAGAACCTTTCTGATCATAAATAGTTCATTTATAGATTTATAATCTCCAGTTCCACAACAATTTGATACACCTGAGTGCTGAAGCTCTGTCTGACTACTTCCTCCCTTTTGGATGGCCTGAAACATCTAATGTTACAGCACTTCCTTCCAAAAATGTGCCGTCATTTTTGTATGTGTATCACTGACAATGTAAACACTGAATTAAAACACCACAAACTAAAAGCATGACATTCAGTACAGTCAGCGACATTTTTGTCAAAAGCTCTTATGGTGAGTAGATGTTATGCTTCCTCCTCGGAACATTTGTTGGGTCCCCACGGTAAATATTTACTTGTTACTCATTTAACATTTTGTCTGGACGTATCCAATCTGGCTGCCTTCTGCAAAGATCTGAACTCTCAAGACCTTTTGTCCCATCCAAGTCAATTAACACACACTCAATATATTTTCCTACAATAATATCAACTAATTCACGTTTATTCTAAAAAGTCAAACTGCTTGTGGCACCTATTTAGTCTCAAATGGCTGCAAAACACTTCAAAACAACTCACTGATGTTTCACATTATTTACCTTGAACCTCTAGACTAGCTCAGTTGGTAAAAAAATCTAACTATTTTTAGATTTGATCACATGCTCTGGCCAATGTGAGGTACAAGTCTCTAAAATGATATCAACAAGTACAGCTCCAAGTGCGTACTGCAACCTAATAGCTAAATTTAGACAATTATGAGTATTGGAGCTTGGGGAATGGTGAGAGCTCATTAATAAGTTTGTCCTGGAAGGGTCTGCTCAGCGAGTAGCACAGCACTTACAGATGAGTTGATAGAACACGACGTAAAGGCTTTTGGAGGCAGGCCTAAAATAGCATGTTTAGGTTCCTGACAGTGTTTATTCTGCTTATCGCAATGGTCTTTAGAAGAGGTCATAGTGACAAAAGGCAACCTCCTCTCTGAAGGTACATTATTCCAAACATGCTGTTCTGAGCTCATTTCCGTGTACTTAGTTTTCTCGTGTGATTGTGTTCTAAAACATTTAAAGTGATGCAGGAAGTAAACATTGCTCAGACCTTTTTATTAGGATTTCTTTCTTGCGCAAAAGTCAAACAAATTAATCATTCACCTGAGCCCAAACAAAATAACAATAAGACTTCTATTTGCATAAATGTATGTTTTTTTTCTTTCTTTTTCTTTTTTTTTTTTTTGACTTTTCCATGTCTGTGAATCAGACTGGGTTTTTGGATTTAACTCCAAGTACATAAACTGAGTAGTGGCAGTTTTTGGCCCCTTACATGACCTAAGTCACACCTACTCTACTGAAAAATCCCATTTTTTATTAGGTACTCTAATAAAAATGTAATACTGACATTAAGTTGGTAAACAATTAACTTAATTCAGTTCCATCGCTCCATTGTTTATACTCCGTTGTCCTTGCAGGTTCTTGGGGGAGTTGGTGCTTGTCTTTAGCAGTTATTCATTGGGCGACAGGCAGGGTACACCTGGACAAGTCACCAGTCTATCACAGGACAGCACAGAGATACCCAGAACAAAAAGGAACGCATACCTAATGTGCACATTTTTGGACTATGGGAGGAAGCTGGAATACCCAGAGAGAACCACACATCAGACGAGAACAAGCAAACTCCATCCAGTAAGACCCTAGGCCAGGAGTCAAACATACGATTTTTCACTTAGGCAACTATGGTACAGTGGGTAGAGTAGTTGTCTTGCAACTTGAAGGTTAGAATAGAAATCTCTGTATTGTCACACAGTGGGGAAATTCCAGTTGTGGGTTCACTTGCAGCCCACCATAGCTTTTTATATGGGCCTCAAGACTCAAAATTGAACCTTCCAAAAAACAGATGTGTGCTTAAATATTATTTCATCAATCAAATCATAGAAGCTTTTATCTGCATACTGTCAAACTACATCGATGTGAAAAGATATTGAATATTATTTAATTTTAAGAAGTACTCATTGAATACAGAGACAGCTATTTGTTAATATTTTAACAGTTTGTTAATGGGTTTTAGCAATACGATCTGGCACGACTGGCCCTTTGAGGACATTCATGATCTTGATATGGCCCAAAATGAAAATGAGTTTGATATCCCTGACTTACAGTTTGCCCCTGTCACATATTGATGTACCACTGGTCAAGGCATTTAACCCCAACTTGCATATCGACATATGAATGTGTGTGCAACTGGGTGTAAAGTGCTTTGTATTTTTGAAATTCCCAAAAGACAAATTTGATAATTGGTAATTGTTCTGTTTATGATGCAGGGACAAAGGTTGAACCTCATATTATTTTAATTTTAAGCAACTGAGTCTGACAACCCTTTTAACAAACTCTGTTTTTACTTTGAATATATTCCAACCAATTTCCATCTCACTTTATCTGACCCAGCTTATTACCGGCACATCCAGAAAATCCAAGCATCTGTAAACACATTAAAATTGTTTCCCACAAACCTCTACAAAGAGAGACGATATTTATTCCATCTTCAAACAAGCATTTGGAACTCATGAACAAAATATTTAGCCTGTGAAGCTAACAGTCTTTCGTTGGAACCGTTTACGGATGTCAGCTGCAGAAAAATCTCGCCCACTGTAACAAGATGACTTGATCCTTGAAGGAGCCTCTATTAAATGGACCGAACAAGCAGTGGTTTGGTCTTGTATTGAACATTTTAGCATATGTTTTCTCATCATAAAATATAAAGCAGGATATTTTAGAAATATTTTCATACTTTTGACCAATATGTCTTTTTGCTTACTTCAAGATTTGTTCCTTCCTTTGCTTCAGTAGTGACAATGATACATCCATTGCAGCTAAATATCAAAACAAGCTTTAACCATCATAATCAAGCTGCTGCTGTGGTAGTGGTCCTTGTAATAATTAAGAGTGAATTTAAAACTGAAATGATCTCATGGAGGTAGTTTATAGTAGCTTGTAAAAATATTCAGACCCATCAAATTTGTCACATTTTGTCAGATTATAATCCCAAATTTCAATGATAGACCAACAGAAAGTAGTTAATAATTGTGAAATGGAGGAAAAATGATAAATGTTTTTCAAACTGAACAAACAAAAATTTGAAAAGTGTGGCGTGTTCAGACACCTTAAATCTGATAGTCCTAAATTTAAAAAAAAACTTTACAACCAGTTCTGATCAGAAATCACCAATTAGTAGGCACAGCTGCCTGTGTATTTTACTCTAGGTATAATAACAGCTGCTCTGGGAAGCAAACTAAGACTCCTCATCACCATGCATACGCTCTCCCCACAGTAGAATATGGTGATGGCAGTGTCATGCAGTGGATATGCTTTTTTTCAGAAGAGACTGGGAAACTGTGTTGATAGGAAGAAGGATGAAATATAAGGCAATGCAGGAAAACTTCTTGTAGACTGCTGCAGACTGAAGAATGGGGTAAAAGTTTTCCTTCCAGCATTACAACAACCCTTCACATGCACCCAGAGCGACAGTGGAATGGTCTATATCAAAGCATAGCTATGTGCAAGGATGGCCTAGTCAAAGTCCAGATCAGAATCCAATTGAGAATCTGTTTGAGATTTGACACCTAATGTTCATTGATCTTCTCCATACAGTCAGACAGAGTTTAAATGTTTTGGAAAGAAAAATGAGCAAAAAATTTAGCCTCTAGATTTGGAAAGCTGGTAAAGGCATATTTTTGTTTGTAAAGAGGCTTGAAAGCCATGAGAAATTGCCATACTTTCACTTGATCTATCACATAAAATCTTGATAAAACATATAGAAATTTGTTGTTTTTACACAACAAAATGCGAAAAAAGGTATTTTACTACTTTTGCAATGCATTATATATTCTAGTGTTCTAAATTTCCCTGCTTCATTCAGAGCTCACTTGATATTTGTTTGCTCTTGACTTCATAGGTCTAATATTTTGTTTTGTAATTTGTATTCACTAGCAGCAGCAGCTTTAAACAACATATCAAACAAATATTCTGAGTAAACTAAGAGACAATTTCCTCCTGAGTTTCTCCTTGAATGTCATTGGCTCCACTTACATTGTTGATAGGCCATAGAAAAACAAATCCAGTGAGAGGAAAAAGTGCAGAGCGGAAAAAAAGACAGGAGCAGAGCTGGTGCTGATTAAAGGCCAAGTAAACACTGCCTGGCAGGAGAAAACAGAGGTGACACAAAGAACCTCAGATATTGAAGTGGTGGGACACCAACGCATTTCTCACAGGTTCCAGTGCAATTCTTGGAACAGCCATGACTTCCCACATTACAGTTTCGAGACAAAAGCTGCAGGTTGAACACCATGTAACTCACTGAAACAATTTCTATTATTTCATGATTAAAGATGTTGAACTGAATCTGAAACCAAAGTTAAACATTCAGCAAAGTAATTTGAATGCTAAAAAGAAAACATATGAAAGTGACAAGCTATAAAAACCAAAATAAACTTCCAAAAAACCTTAAAAAATAAAAGACCTCTATTGCAGATTATATTTTGTGCCTGCATCTAGCCATAATCAGCAGAATAATTACATTATTACTACTGTATGTCACAAACAGTGTATTTTACAGGTCAACAACAACTATATAAGAGCCTAGATTACATCTGTGTTATTTGGAGATTATGTCTTTTGAAACAGCAAAATACTTAAAGGCAATTAGCTCGAAATCCATGTTGAAACATATATTTAGTTTCTGAACAAATCACTCCAAAGGTAATCTAATAAAGTTTTCTTCCTTAGGGGTTGGACAGAAATACATAAACTTCTCTGCTTCTCAAAACATTGCAAAATTTACTAAATTTGCGTTGGTGGTGGGTTTAAGGATCATTTTGAATAGTGGAAACAAACCCCTCAAAGGAAATGTGTCCATGACGCCAATAGGTAGTAAAATTACCCTTGAATCTGCCAAGACAAACAGGCTCCAGCTCTGTCTACTGCATTCCTTTGCTGCAGAGTGCACTCACAGCCATTTAAGGCTGTCGAGTGTGCTGACAGACTGATGGAAGGAAAAGCAGATAAAAAGGAGCAGCACTTTTGATTTTGTTTGATGATAAAATGTGCTCTTGATTACCTCTGCAACAAGTTTGTCATTAAGTCTACTGAATGCCAACAGAGTCCTGATGTGATTATCTTCCTGATTTTACTTCCATTTGCACTTCATTTGTCAACTCTCTTCATGTGTGCATGTTCTTTCTGTCTGCAGTGGAGCAGAGCAGATGATTTGTATGCATTACAGTAAATGCAAGGGAAATATAAAAGTGTTTGTGCTAAAACACTTTGCAGCTAACAAGTAAGTCATAGGAGGAAGGATTCTTCAGTTTAATTTCTACACAACTGCTGAAAACAGCACAGCACTGTGGGCCTACAGGAATGTGATGCTCCCCTCTGCTGGTCAACTACAGGAACTACTACCAGCAAAACAATGCTGCACAAAACATTTCAAACAAGAATCAAAATTACATTTCTTTTTTGTGCTTTTTTCATTTTACATTTCATATTGCATTTCTCAGTACATGAGCACTGTTGAGCTGTGGTGTCATATTCCTACTCTGGTTATTGATTATATAAATAATTATAACCATAATCATGTTTATTCATGTATGCACAGTATAATAATAATAATAATAATAATAATAATAATAATAATAATAATAATAATAATAATAATAATAATAATAATTTTGGATAAAGTATATCTTAAATACAAATGGCTTATTTTTAGTCAAGTTAACATTGATTTTATTGAAATACAGTCTTTCATTTTTCATGTGTTAAAGTGTCAGAGATTGTTGAAGATGAAGCTTGATGGTAGGTTAGGTATAAATCTTTACTTTCCGCCGTCATCGCTGGCCGTACTAACTAGCCTTAGTATAAGTGGTAGGCTATGTTGTTATGATCTAGCCCTACCGTGGCAGAGAGCAAGGGGGAGTGTGTGAGCAGAGTGTACATGAGGGTAATTGACAGTGCTAAGACCCTCCTCCAGGGGTTGTTTCTGACTGAGTGGTGTATTACTATTAGTTTTGTATTTCTAGTAGTATTGCAGTTACTACTGGGAGAACTGAGAGAAGGCAGAGAGCCTTGATTTTTTTCACGTTATACTGTCATGATATAATGATAATTTTAACAAATATGTAAAACATATTTCGCATAAAAGTTACATACTGCAGCTTTAATAAAACCTAGTGCAACTAACTGCCTTCAAAAGTCATCATAATTAGTCATTAGAGTCCACATGTGTATTGGTTAATCTCAGTATAGATAGAGCTGTGAAGGCTTCAGAGTTAGTGAACAAACAGCACAAAGACCAAGAAACACAACAGACAGATCAGGGATACAGTTGTGTCAAAGTTCAAAGCAGGGTTCGGATATAAAATAAAATCCCAAGCTTGGAACATCTCATGGAGCACTGTTTGACCTCATCTGAAATGGAAAGAGGATGTGCACAACAGCAAAGCTATCAAGACATGGGGGTCCCCTTAATCTGACAGTCTGGGCAAGGAGAGACCCATGGTAGCTCTGGAGAAGCTGCAGAGATCCACAACTCAAGTGGAAGAACCTACTGACACAACAATAGTTAGTCATGCATTCCACAAATTGTGGCTTTGAAGGAAATGTGGTCTGAACAAAACCAATGTTAAAGGAAATCCATAAGATGTCCCATTTGCATTCCTCCACAATGTTTGCTTGGAAGAAGTTGATCTGCACACAAGAAACCAAGGATTTACTGTTTGGCCTATGTGTGGTAGAAAACTAACACTGCACTTGACTCTAAACACACAATTCCCACAATGAAACATTGTGGTGGTAGCATCATAGTGTCGGGATGCTTTTCTTCTGCATGGACAGGTGAGGTGGTCAGAGTTGATGGGAAAATGGACTACATATGCAAACTTTAAAGGTTATTACTTTTGAAAAAAGAAAATGTTACACTTCACAACAATGCACTCTTTTGTGATGGTCTATCACATGAAATTCTCTCTATGTTAGTATTTTGAAAACATAGTAAGAGTCATGTGTACTTTCTCATTTTTACCACTTGATGTCATCCTTTTTACACAGACTGAATAACGTGTCATGGAAACGTAGCAACGTGGAGGTAACACGTTTAATTAAAAAAAAAAAAAAAAAATTTTATAAAATTATTTTATGCACTAATATAAACCAAATACCAGCCTTATTCTATATGTGTTGTTGGGTTTTTTACTTGTTTTGTGTTAATATAATTCAAATTCAATTTGCTTACCTTCCTCCCAGAGAAAAGCATGCACAGCTGGTGCATGGAGCCCCCGTTCTTCATCAGCTCTTTCTTCAAGGTTTTGGGTGATGGGAGCGTCCAGCCACCCTTGGGGTGCACACCCCCAGCCTCTAGACAGTTGATGGCATTGTCAGAGGTGAAGCAGGGAGTGCGGGGCTCCTGTAGGAGGCTGCCTTCACTGTGCGTACGCCGCCGGAGGGAATTTTGCACGCTGAGCCGCCCTCCACCATGCTTCTCACACGTGGCGCCCTCTACCATGCTACGGCGTTTGCTGTCGCTTCGCTGTAAGTAAGCATCATCACTGTCATCTTCATCATCCTCCTCCTCTGAGTCTTCCTCTTCATCCTCGTCATATTCTTCTTCGTCTGTGTTGGGGGAGGAGAGGGCGTCGGCACTGAAGGAGCGATCAAGACGCAGCTCAGGGATGACAAATGAGGAGGAGGAGGAGGAAGGGGGGGCATTGGTGTCAGGTGGCTCGGAGACATTGTCCTCATCTGTGTTTGACACCATGAGATTTAAGTTGACCTCTTCTTCACATCTATATTCTTCCTCTACCTCTCCATCTTTCTCCCCTTCCTCACTCCTTTTGCTGGTCCCCTTCTCTTCTTCCGCTGCCTTCTCCTCATCATCTTTACTCTCTTTCCATATGTCCATCTCGTGCCCCTCTATGCTCTTTGAATCTTCGCCTTCTGTGGAAGGAGGTGGTGTGGGAGGCACCTTATGTCGGTCCCCTGATCCCAACAGACCTCCGAGGGGTGTGTAGACTTCATCCAAAGGTGTGAGCGGCTCTGAGGGATGAGGACTTCCAAGCGTTGCAGGCTCTGAAGGACTGGAGGGATACAGGCTGCTATCCTCACCTTCAGGGCTGTGCGTTGGCATGTGGAGGCCCACACTTTCTCTATCTCCTTCTACACTGCCCAGCTCACAAGAAGAAGCATCCACCTTAGGCTCCAACATCTAGAAAAGGGAAAGAAGAAAAAACACAGAAGAAGGAAATATGGTTAAAATTAGCTTTTTACAACCAGTTCATTCTTCAGTGTTGAATTTTTGTGTTGTACCACAACCACCATGAGCCGCAACATTGAAGCTACAGCATGCAATAATAATGTCTTTTGAGAAGGTCAAAGTGTCAGTTTAAGCAATGATAGTCCTGCCATTGACCTCAGTGTTTTGACTGGAAGACAGAGAAACAGATCCCAAATACAACCACGGATTCAATGGAAGGATAAAAGCAAAAGTGATCTAATCTGGCAGCTTCTGCAGTTGAGCTTCCAAGGTGTCATAAAACCATAACTTGTGAAATTCTGTTCTCAACCTCTCATTGTGGTATTTTTGGTGAAAAATGCCTGATACATTTTTTCATCATTAGAGTCAGGGACTTCATATTGTTATTTACTGATGTCCTGTTCATTGCTGCTGCTAACTTCAAGAGCCTGTCGCAGTGGTTTATTCAAACTAAGATGCTGATAAAGCTTTCAGGATCCCTTCTTTCAGAAAATGATTTTTAAAAAGACAGAAGCTCTTCACTTCTCTCTTCACCATCTTGTCTTCTCCCTCACTGGTTTCTTTACTGAATAATGTTTTAAACATAAAATACTCCCCTTCCCCAGTTTAACATGGAAAGTTATATTTTCTGCTCTATCTGTATCACCTCCTTCTCAAAATCTGCTGGTTTAAAATGCATCTTTAACCTCCTCCAGCTTCCACATTCAAGCTCACTGAACCCCTGTGGGTGGATCATTACAAATTCATTTTGAGTGGGCCAGCACCAGATCAGAACCACAGAATTTGCTTGTAAATCTGACAAAAGGTTGCAAAAGGTTTAAACAAGTCACAATGATTTTAGAAATTATAAACTCCAATTTGGGTTTTAGTTTAATGGTTCACTGTGAATTAACTATAAACTTCTGGCTTTTGAATTTTTTGGAAAGTGATAACAGCACAGTTGGCCTTTCAGGATTTGGCTGGACCATCACAGTTTTTGACATCATAGACATAATTTAACACATGTTGGTGAAACCTCTGCACATTAATGTGCGTTATTAGAACATCTAGAGACCAAAAAAAAAAAAAATCACAGAGGTTCTTTAAATGGGCATGTTCACTCAAACAGTGCTCCTACCTCTTACAGTTCTAGTCAGAAATTGAAAAACATATATTAGAGTGAATATCATTTACACTGGGGCTTTTGATATATTTAAATTGTTCTTTTTCCAGGGTGAACAGATTAAGACATACAGCTTCAGTGAATTATGAATTTATTGTGCATTTTCTCTGATCCACACATGGTCAAAATTATACATACAAGCATATTTTAAAACATCTAAGTGTCCTTTCATAAGTTGCTGAGAAACCACTTGCTTTTTGTTCCCATCAACAAAATACTGCTATAATTCTGGCCGGATATTTGGCCGCTCTATCAGAAAAGGTAGCTTAAAATGGTTGCTTTCCCGGCATGGACCTGGCTTTTAAGCATAGTCCACACATTTTCAACAGTATTGAGATCAGGGCTTTTCTAGAAGCTGTTTTCCATTTTAACCCATTTCAATGCATTTTTGGAATCATTTTCATGCTAGAACACTCATGTGAGTCCAAGTTTCTGTCATCTAGCTGCTGATTTGAGACAAAGTTAAAGAGGGAGGAGGTATGTCCTTTGTCTTCATTGTTACACCCTCTATGTATTATGGACTGGCATCACTGCAAAAGAGAAAGACCCACAGCATGATGCTACTACCTTCATCCTTGAGAGTTGGTACAATACTCTGTACCTCATCTTGACCTGGTCACACTTACTTTGTTTTGTTAAGGTCAAATAGCTCCGTCTTTAACAACCTTTGCCACAAACCTGTTCAGAAGTAATTGGGTTGGATGTGGGGAGCTCTAAATTTCTGTTGGGCTCCAAGGTGTTGAGTTTGGAGCAGTAACTTCTCTTCCAGTGTGTATCCGATCAGTTCATGTTGATGTTAAACTGGCTTTACAGAGGATAAGGACAATGGTAAATCAGCATCTTTGAGTTTATAGTCAGCTAAAACCTTGGCAGTTCCTGGGCTGGTTTTGAACATTTAACTAATTTCCTTTTCATTTTGGGGTGACTGTTTTGGTCAGGTGGTTAAAATTTGGACACACGTTGTTTGTCCAAGCAAACACTGATGAATGGACTGAACTGATACAGCACTTTTTTTTCACATCAACTGCGCAAAACACTTTTACAATAAACTTGTTATTTATATGTATTATACATTCCTCCACCCAAACTCTTACATTATTCACACAATCATACAGCAAACTGGAAGGCAGTTTAAAATGTATTGTTTTTGCCCACAATTCAAAGCTGGAATCAAAGTGCCAACCTTCCATTTGCCAAATGACTACTCTTACTATTAAACCACAGCCATCCCAAAACACACAACTGCTGTAGAAATGGAGAAAGGCTGAAATTAAGGTCCGAGAATGAACTCTTTGAAGTCCCAGCATTCACTCTATTAAAATTTATTGACTGTGCTTAAAAGCTTGGTCCATGCTGGGAAACAAACCACTAAAATGAACTATAGCAATTCTGCCGACCAGGGTGGTCAAATATCCAGCCAGAACTCTACTGGAACCATATTGATGGCCACCAACAAAACAGACCAAGTGTAACTTGCTTAAGGGAATATTTCCAAATGTTAGTGTATGTACATTTAAGTCATAAGTGGACAGAAGAAAATCCACAACATATTCAAGCTTGTGCAGCTAATTCTTCTTTGGGGTTCATTCCAGTTGTATGTTGTATAATCATTCCATCCTGGAACAAGAACAGTTTAGATGCATCTTTAAAGAAGACCCAAAATAATGATAATCATGCCAGCAATGCCTGCATTTAAACTTCTGATTGGAGCTTTAGATATTGCATTACACAAAAAAAGGGTTAAAGATGTATGAAAACATTAGCCAAAGTAGAGTTTTACCGACGCATATTGTTTGTGGATCAAAACCAAGAATGATTATTCACAAATAACAGGACTGTAATTAAACTGATTACAAACCCCTGTAGGATTTAAAAAAACTTTAGCTAAGTCTGTAAAATCAATTCTGTATATTGAGATTAGCTCTAAATATTGTGAAGGGCTTCATTGTGTCGGACGACTAAACCCATGATGTTGACCTGCAGTCACAAGATGTTATGTTTTACCAGAAATGATGTTGCCTTCTCTCAGACAGCTATAAAGACATCTTACAGATATTTTTAAACCACAATAAATTGTACTACCCCATAAACTACACTTATAAAATCCAAAGAGTTTTTCTGACTTTCATTGAGAATGAAAAATCCATCTTTAAACTGATATCTAATTTCTGAGAACACCATATAAAAAGTTGCTATTAAAATAAAATTTTTAAAAATCTAATTCTGTTACTTCTATTTAATTGTAGGACAAGCAACAGTAAACTTATGTATTATTTGTGTGTAAAAGGTGCTCTCAGACAACTTAAACCCTCTTGACAACATATTTGTTTATATACAGACTTAACAAATATTGTGTAGTTTCTGTGTTGTGTGTTATATTAATGGCTATGACTGAAATGATGGTTAAATGACTGAATGAATCAGCCATCCACAAGATTTAATCCCTTTATGTTCATTTGAACACAGCGAGAGTTAAAAAAAAAATACACTGACTGTACTGCTCTAACTAAAACTTTGAATAAGTGGGTACTTTGATCCTCAAGGGTTCTTTCTTGCTTCATCTGAGTGTGACCTTCATGGATGCAGATAGGGGGATTAGAGTATCTGGGTTGTTTCTTGATGACGGGGTAGCACAAACTAGAATATTTTGGATCGGAGTGAAGTAGAAAAACGTTGGCTAACTTGTATGTGTATAATAACATGTATGTGGTATAATCAGAATGTGAGTGCATTGATGAGAGAGGCCCAGACTTATTTGCACACATATTTTGCATGTCTTATGCTCTTTTTTACTAGCTCATTTCACAGCAATGATTACAAAAAGAAAGCTGCATACGGCATTTGAATGATCTGGCTACTGAGGATATTGGTAACATGATATTGTGTTAAGATCAAAGTGTGTTTTACTTGCTGATATAAGAATTGCTCCATCTCACATTACAGGTGTATCTCAGGGGTACAGTGTAATTCTCTGCTGGTAATGGAACCAGAATCAGACAGTTAAAAAAGGCACTGAGGTCTGTGATCCAGTTAACACTGTTCATCTTTTTGTTTGACCTTCTTTCTATTCTGTTCTGTAATGTTCTATTGAAGTGTTTTGTGCTGAAAAACAAAAAGCTAGTTTGTTAAATGTGATTTTAAGAAGTGATGTTTGTATTTACAGTGATTTTGAGCATTCAAACAGTTCTCAAAAACAAAGAAGAGAAAAAAAAACACAAATAAGAGAGATGTAAGATGGGAAAGGTTTTTGAGAATAATGGTATTTAATGAGTTTGGATCTGCATGAAATTCATTAAGAAGCTGTGCAAAACTTTTAAACTATCCCTTGTTTTTTTTTTTCTCCTTTGCTTGATATGTCCAACATCAAGCAGTTTTGGTCATCATTTCTGCATGGCTTCTGAAGGCCTTTCAAACAAATGGATGAGTCATAAGCAGACTCCTACAGAATTTAATGGCATGGGAACTGAGAAAGTAATTTTGCAATTTAAATCAGCTGTGTTGGAACATGTACACATTTAAAAGACTGGAAGGGACAGAGAGAGAAGCTTTTATGATTTTATTCAAAAATAATAAAAAAGAAGTTTCAATCTTTATGTTCTTGTTATCTAAATTAGAACAACTTCAGCATTTGTCAAGTCACTTAAAACCCTAAATGATCAATAAGTTGGGCAGAAACCTAATGAGACAAATTGCTCTAATTTAAATCTAGGTTATGTAAAAAGCCCTGTATTTTTTTTCTGAAATTCTGACTTTCATATTTTAGATAATGGAGTCCAGTAAACAATCCTGAAATCCCATTTAAAATACACAAAGAAAACTTCAAAAGATAGTATGTTCAGCAGAACTTTAAGAATTACAAAAAAGTCTGCAAAAGAAAAGGTCAAAGCCTTTGAGTGGTGTTTTAGTGTCTAGAGAATTCAGGGTTGTTTTTTTTTGTTGTTTTTTTTTGGGGGGGGGTTGAGTTTTTTTTTTACATTGTTTAACTCAAAGCTGCAAAGGTTTTGACTACAAGCTAACTTTGTAGGCTTGAGGTGAGGAAAAGTTCACAGTTTGGGCTTCATTATTTGAGAATCCAAATAGTCTTTTAAAAATGGAATTTGATGCCTGAGGTTGGAAGGCGAGCTTGTGAAAGACACGACAGACCTTCTCCTCGTTTGTTTGGGAGGCTCATGGATAAACTAGCTGCCTGAATGGGATACAGGCTTCTCATTTTCTACTTCTGAGTGTTCCTTAACCTTCCTGTGATCCCCTATTAATGGGTCAAAGTACTGTTACAAGCAGGACATTAAGGCCTCTCTATTTTCCTCTGGGTACTTGAGAGGTATTTTTAGAATGAAATGTACTTTTTGTGAAAGCAGGGAAGGAATTAAATGACAGTAAAGCCACTATGTTTGCCTCTTTTTTCTTTCCTCTCTTAATTTTTTTTTCATATATATAAAAATAAAAAGTGATCTATATCTGATGGTGAGTCAATGTTGTTGAATTAAGCTTTTTGACTGCCTGCTGTTGCTTTGCAACCACTGCTAATTTCAAAGTATCATGGGACATTGCTACCCTGAGATCATGTGGGATTCAGCCTAAAGCAGCTGCAGCTTCTAGTTCTTCCTCCTGCTTGCCTAGCCCATCTTCCTTAATCAGTCTCACACACCAACTCTTCTCAGTTAAGGTTATGGTCTAAGGCAGAATTGAGTCACCTGTCTTGTCAGATACACAATTCTTTTCACATTTCCTGGACAGAACACACACACTAACATACACTAAGCAGGTCCATATCAGCTTCATCTTTTGAATCTTCAGTTATTTCTTCTCCAAATATATAAAACAATAACAAATTAACACCTTTCAAAATGTTTTTCTAACACATTCACATTCACCTCTTTGGCTATTCAGCGTAATACTGTCTCCCTCATTAGGTTCTCTCAAAACACAATAGAACCCGAGCAAGCTAATGTGGAATCAGCCATCTGGGGTGTGTCAGCTCTTTGCTTCTGTGCTTCCATTCAGGCAAGCACATGTTTATTTTGCATATGCATATACACAATACACATGTTCTCGAATGCATCGCAAAGTCAGCAGTGATTCAACAGAGAAACGTCTCTCTCTCTCTCTGCCTCAATTAGGCAAACAAACAAAACCTGCACTAAACAAGCACGGCGAACGAGATGTGGAGTGAGAGCCCGAATAGATGAAGGTGACAAAGTGGATAAGACAAGCAGAAGGGAGGAGGGAAGTCAGTGAATGGCAATGTCACAGAAATTAGATGAGTAAGTGGGAGAGGAAGGGAGAGGTTTGGAGTGGAGAGGTTCAGTGACTAAATTCTAATTAAAGCCTTGCCACTTCAGCAGTAAAACTGAAAAAAAGAGATTTTAGCTCGGTGACTTTTTATTCCATTATCTGTGACATTGATGCATCACATTAGAGATAGCACCTTTATTTACATTTATTGCCAGAAGGCAGCAATGCTGGTTTCTCAGATTTGGATCATGTGAGTTATAAAGCCTCCATAACTTTCACTCGCAGTGAGTTTACACATTAAGAACAAATCTTCTATTTTTGTGCAGATCTCCCTAATATTAATAATGACAATAAAAAAATACCAAAGCCAGCAAACATAATTTCTTGAGAAAACAAGAAATATGCAATATTTGCATTGAAAATATGCACCACACATTTCTAGAAAGAAATTGGAATATTTTAGATTTTCTTTAGCCTCCGGAGGGTTGTGTCTTTATGTAAGCCCAGCCAATCCAAAATTTTAGCCCAAAGTTGCCATGTTACTCAACACAAACAAATTAACTAAGATGAACAGACCCAAATAATAATAAAACTATTTATCTAAACATAAACACAAGTGAGAACCAAAACAAAAACAGGTGTGGACCATAACAAAAGTAATTTGGCATGTTTAATATTTCCATTGGCATTTTGATTATTTATGAGTAGTGATGAGTTCCAAATCATTAAGGTTAAATGGCCTCCTTGCCATTAGCCTAATCTTTAGCTCCAGCCACAGTTTCTAGATTACTTCAAACCTAAATCTGACAGGCATATTTTTTGGCAAAACTGTATGTAGTTTTTACGTAAGATTAATAGATATGAGCTTCCATATGTTCTGGAATTTATATGATTGTACAGATGGGAAATAAAACAGTCAAAAGTATAAGGAATCTGTGTACAGATCTGGATTTCTTGAAAATCAGTCAAAGATATAAAAACCTATTAGAGACAATCAGCAAGTAACAGTAGCTGCAGCACTCATGATAACAGCATGCTAACAAACAATTTGTGATAATTTTATAGAAAGATATTGCCTGTTCAAACTATACAATTTTATAGTTATAATTTAAATTTCTTTATTATGATATAAATAATCAAGTCCTGCCAGTGTGTATTTAAGATAATTCAGATTTAAACTATAAGAACAGCTGCTTAATTGATCTGAATTAAGTGCACTCTATTTGTAGTAAACTTTTTCCCTGACACTAAATTATTTTTTTCTCATGATCATAAATCTTTAAAAAAATTAGGATATTTTTAGGATATTGACCCAAACTTTTACCAGACTCTGTTCCTGCTGACCAAAAGGAGACTTTTATGTATTTCGGAAATTACAATGTTTTTCATAAATATAAAGCAAAATAAAAATAGCATTTCCCACATCTACCCAGACATTTCTAACTCCCACGTGTCATTAAAAAAATCTCTCAAGAAAGAAAACAAGTTAGCCTCTCTATTAACACTGCCCTCACACATTTTTAGAGTGACCCCTATAGCCTTCACCAGCAGCTGCTAGTCTTTTTAGCCATATTTTGTATACACTGAACACATAGCTGGGTTCAGTCTTGTTTTCTCAATTGGGCTTACTTCTTGAGTTTAAGAGATAAATAGAACAGGGGAGAAAAAACAAACACAAAAGAACCTTTGAATTCATATGATCTTCATTTATATGTAGATCAACACTGTTCCACTAAGTGAAAAACACTATTATTTTGAAAGTCAAATGTGTTGGGGAGGAAAAATAGCCCTCACATTATTTCCTGCATTCTATCACCCAGGGATAATCATGTGACCTCATGTGTCCCATAGTTACCACGGCAACAAGAAACCCATCCCAAAGGGAGCGGCTGCACCGTGCATTTTCCGAAAGCTAAAGGTAGGCCTTATATAACCTCCCAGGTCATTATAGCTTACCCCCAAAACCCTTACACTCACTAGAAACAAGGTGCCATCTTGCATCTTTATCTTTCCTTCTTTACTTTAGTTTGCTCCATCATTTTTGTTTTTAAGTAAGCAACCAAACTGACAAGATCCTTTGCATAAATCAGCTTTATTTGTAGCAACTGATGGTTTGATGAATTAAACATAATACTAAATTCACCTTTCCCATTCATAGCATTAAGTTCAACTCATTTCAATTAGATGAGCTGTCAAAAATCTTGAGTGCTAGCATACAACAGGGCATAAATTCTCTTCTTGGCTTCTTCCTGTCAATATGTCCTCTCTCTTCTGCTCACAGACTCTGAATCTCTGTAACAGCAGTTTGGCTGAATGTCTGAGTGGTGCAACATTTGACTCGCTTTTACCGTGTTCAATACCTTCCTTTACTCACTGAGTGATCTCATTGATTTCTTTAAAGGATGTGTAAGGTTAGATACATTTGGAGAACACATCCTGTTTACATAGCCCAGAGGGCAAACTTAAAACAAACACGTCAATACAAAAAAGAGCAAGAACAGGGTTAATCTTATTTCTTTCCACTGTGTTATCTTGTTCCAAATATTTAGTGAATCATCATGACTGCATCTGTAAAAAAATATAGGAAGCACAGAATGTTATATTTTTACTTTTTTGTTTTATAATTGTTGTAATTTATCTATCTATTTATTTGTATCTTCAGTCTGGATAAACCAGATTAGTGATGGGCGCTTTAAAAAGAGAGACAAAAAACATGTTGCATCTATTAACCGTGGACCCCCATAAAAATATTTTGTCATAGACATCTTCACAGGCATCAATGAGAAAAATAGAGCAACCCCTAATGGTGTTTTCCTACATCTCTGCCTGGAAGAATATATTTTAAAAAATACAAATTAACAATAAGACTTATGAATCTACTCTCATATGAATAAAAGAAAGTTTACCTTTTTCTAACCATGAAATCTTGAAAGATGAGAAGCAATTCATAGTAGAGCTGCTTTGGTCTTATTGCACTCATGTTTCAGTACAATCTATGTGTCATTCTCTCATTAAATCATTACTACCCCTCTGGGAAAACTGTTTCCCGCCACATTTAAAAAAAAAATCAGAGAGGATTTCAAACATTTTAAAGCACTTTAAAAGAAAGTCTTCCTCCTCTAAGTGGCCATCTTACTTTCCAATTCACAAACCCCAAGCTTGCTGTAATCTATTAGTCATGAGACGATTTTCCAACTTTCTAAGCACTGATCTCTCACCTAAGAAATATCTGCATCAATTTAGGTGTACGCTGAAAGCCGATGATGTAACTCCACTGCAAGTTAAGCACCATCTTTAACACTGATTGCCCTTAAAGTTAAATTTAGTTTCTTCTCCACCTTACTTTCCTCTGCACAAAACTATAAAACAGTATGCTGTATATGAGCATTTGAAAGGTCCCCTATTAATAGTAGAAAGTGTGCGAAATGGCTTAAGGTCAGGAAGAATCACATTATTTCATATTTTTATATAATGCATTGCAAAGGCAGAATAAAACACTCATTATAAACCCCTATAAGGTCACTTTCTTGCCTTCTGCTTGAAAATGTTACAATTAAGTCTATATCACAAGGATTTAATTTTTCAGCCAAACTATATCAAATTTAAAAATAAGGTTAAAGTAATTTATCAAATAAAATTATTTCATTATATGGGGAAATCCAATTTAGAAAAACACCAAAAATATTTTCTTAGGGACAGGATTCCGATAATAAATGACTCAGCACAGGGTACCTGTTCAGATGAAACACATACTCCCCGCTTGTCTCCTACAAGCAAAACACTGCAAAACGAAAATATTCAAGCAGACATCAGTGCTCAGCACTTGGAAGCTTCATCTCATGGAAAGTTGTTGTTAGGAACTCCTTGGGGGAAGAAATGCTCCTTTTTTTCTTCCTCAAGAGTGATAGCAAACTTGTTTGTGTGCATTTTTTGTCCACCAAATATAGTCACGCACACAAGTTGTTTATTTGTCTTAAGTGATATCATATGTTCCAATCTACGTCACAGGTTGTTGCATAAACTCGCACAGTCTCAGATGTACACAATCCATTTTCCACATTCCTCCAATCACATGTTCGACTTAACATGGTGCAGGTTTGTACACTGGCTCCTTTAATAACGAATAAGATGTTAGTCCAGATGTGTGCCGCTATCTGTGAAACATTAAGTTTCTCTGCCTATAGGTCTGCATCACCTAGATAGATATCAGAAATGTTGTGCTATCCAGAACAGTCTGCTATCTGAAAATATAGTAGCCATAACCACTTGGTGTTAGTGCCAAAGGCCTTTTAAATGGCTTAAACAAATAGATGATCAATCCCTAAATAGCCTTATTATATGCACTGCAATGCACCAGCCTCTTTTGCCCTCGATTTCACTGAGTAGAGACTGGTGAGACAGTGGTAGTTATTTATTTGCCATTGTGATCAGGCCAAAAGAACATGAAACGTGAAAAAGGAGAACAAGGAGCAAAGGAGGAAGGGTGAGTGTGTAAAAGGTGTTGTAAATCATAAAAGGGAACATTGAATCATAAAAGCACATTATACTACTAATGCATGAAAAAGATTACTGACCTATTTGAAGATTTTTTTTTTTTTTTTTACAATCAGAAGTTGTAAATTGGCCCTTTAATTTTAAACTTTGTGCAGCAACAGAGTAAAAAAACATTTTTGCACCACAGTGACAACATTATCAACACATCTTACAGGTTTATCTTGTTAAATGTACAAAGAATCTCTCTTTTGCATTTTACTAAATAGTTTCCAGCATTGCTCTGCTGCAGTAATATTGTCTGTACCTAAATATCTGATAGAAATACTTTGAAGTGACTTCAACCTTGGAGATGTCGGATAATTATTGGGAAGTCCACTCTCATAAATCTCTCGCTGTACACTAAGAACATGCAAAGCAGAACACTGTTTGCACTAGTAAGGAAAAAAGCTACTTTGTCCTTTTTTTATTTCTTCCTTTTTTTTTTCTTCATTACAGTAAATACAAGGTGCAGTTTTAAACAGTATTTCTAACTATTCATTTTTGGTGAATTTCTGTATGTTGTTTATATTTTCCTCTGCAAAAATTCATTATTATTGAACAGGAAGATTTTATCTGCTTTTACTTGGTTTTAGAGACAGTTTTGCTAATTTTTTCAAGTTATACATTTATTCACAAATAATTCTTACATATGTCTGGAAAGCCAGGTTCAGACAGTGTAAGTTATTCTTTCAGACCCTAAGCTTAAATTCATATTGTCTGCATCACACCTTTGTGTATAATAGAAAAACACAGTTTTTAATTATGATGGATTCTCCCTGAGCAGATAATGCAAGAGTCCTAACATAATTTTAAAAAAACATACTGCGGTCGCAAATAGTAGTTGGTCTATTATGTCATCATTAGGTCTATATGTCAGATAGGCCTAATGTTTTATTGTGGTTTACTAAAAGACATAAATAAAGATAAATGTTATCTTGCTACCTTCTGGGTTTATTAGTTTGTTTGTCAAAATAATGTTCTTTCCTGTTCAATGTTTGTATTATTCTGGTTTTAGTTGAGTTTCATAACAAAAACAACATCAATAAATATAGTATAGTTCTATTTAATGAACCACAGCATGTGACATACTACATTACGTTATTAAATATAAAATGGAAAGGAATGCAAATGTTGAAGCAATGTATGAAAACCTTGAAAGCAAACATTATGCATTTACAGCTTTTAAAAAACAATTTTAACAACAATAACCTTAAGCAAGTGTCTTTCATTTGAGCTCCGATGTTTCTCACATTGTTGCAATGTAGTTTACAAGCTCATTTCCTTTGGGTCATTGTCTTATAGTAGGACTGAAATATGTCAAAGCTTCAGTTATTAGACAGATGAACTTATATTTACCTCAAAATAGTTCATTGTTAACTCAATGAATGCAAGGTGTCCCACCCACATCCTTTGCTTCAAAATGAGCCCACATCACCCATTTATCTTTGTGCCTGAAAGCTAATAATGGTGCTAAGACTTGCTGATGATCAGTTAATCCATTGCATTTGAGTAGTGCAATCTGGCAGCAACTTACCTTTTAAATTCCTAATAATGTAGTAGGTACTGACTTTTTTTTTTTTTTTTTTTTTTTTACACCGCTTAAGTATTTGGATTTAGGTTTTGGGCAATAAAAGACAACAGTCTTTTTAAGTGATTTTTTGCTAAGACCTCGTAAGAGGGGTTAGCACAACATACACTTTTGAAAATAAAAATAGTGTCCTAGTACAATCTTAACAATGTTACATAACTGCTCTTATAATGTTTAATAACATACAAAGATATGTTTTATATATATATATATATATATATATATATATATATATATATATATATATATATATATATATATATATATATATATATATAGTCTCAAATGTTGTCTTTATACTCAATAGATACGGTTGTATACACAATAAGAGCTACAGTTAAACTAAGCTTCAACGGACTTTTTAAACATGTTGAACCAGTCCATAGCAAAAACACTGCAACCAACTAGTTCAGTTAACAATCATTTAACTGCCTGGGAGCCCTTAGAGCACATAGAGTACATAGAGCATTGAACTTACAGCCCAAGATGGTCAGGTGATCATATGACACACGATCAAATCTCAAAAAGTATCTCACTCAGCTGTTATGCAATATCACACTTTAAATTTTACATCCCTTATCCCATTATACATGTACTGTACAAAACGGGGACACATCATGAATGATATGACACTCATGCTTTATAGATATAAAAAGATGGGATGTTTTGCAAAATATGCTTCATTTCTTCACATTTGCTTAAAAACTGCATTTTGTGATATGGCATATGAGCTATGTGGAACTGTAACAGTAGCTTTGCTTTCTCATGATGATAACATTTACCTGCAATAAACTCTGAGTAACTGATGGTTTAATTAACTCTTGGGTCAGTCATACATCATCCAAGACTTTCTACCAGCTGCTTGGCACTTTGATTCAACTCTACATCTACTCCATCTTATCGCCACAGCAAAGTTACTGTAATCAACCCAAATTAACACACACTGTTATGGCCAATTAAATTAATGAAGTGGAATAGTGTAGCTCATTTCTTCTTCTAAGCTTCTGAGACCTAAACAAACATGGCACTGTCCATGACAAGCAGAAAGGGCAGGAAGATGATCCCAGTTTGCAAAGCCTGGTGGAAACTGAGGGTTCAAAGAGAAAATGTCATTGACGTAACTTGCCCCATGACGCTAGACAGCTGAAGACAGTGTGATCACTGAGGAAGACGAGAAAAGGCCTTAACAGAAAAAGATACGAGAGCATAAATCAGTTTGAACAGTCGTGCTGAGAAGACCTGTCTCCAATGTGGTGGCAAGAAGTGTAACATGAGTTGACGCATTTCAATGCAAAGGTTAAGGTTTTGGTGATGTAAAGGTAAATATCTAGAAAATTAATGCTCCTGGAGTGACGTTTTGTATACTGTGGGTATGTGCATATATGTTCTATTGTTTCTCCTGTTCATTGTGAGTGTTTGTGCCTGAGTGACAAACAAGGCCCTGTTATGTGTGTGACTCTGTTTCCTGGGTTATAACAAACATCTCATTTGTTCAAGCTGGGACTGCGGAGCCAGCTGATAATTCCCAATCATGTTTGTCTGCATGTGTACACAGCATCCTAGGATAGACAGATGTTTACTGCTGATTATGAATAACTGTAGGACTTTTGTGGTTATATCCAACCATGATGTTCCAGATTTAACACCTCCAAACATAAAAAATGATGTTACTGATTATACTGCTGCATATTATCAGTCACATTATGCATCTATTATCAGTCACATTACACATCTTGCATCCACTTCTCCTCAACATGTTTTTTTGTCCATTGTGAGAAGAGAATTACCCAACAAATCTCCTAATGAGGAGAAGCAAAAAGCAATTTTCTCAGTATGCTTCCTGTTGTTTTTCCCCTGTGGTCCCCCACTTTGCTCCCTCCTCTTGTTTGTATCACTTTCAATCTGACTCTAACATGGTTTAGAGTATGTCCTTTTAATGGCCGTCTTCTAACATCCTCTTTTCACACTATGACTCCCCAGCTAAATGACAAACTAATTCATATCATTGGGACAAAGCTAACAAACAACAATAAATTAAAGAACCAAACAGAGAACCGAGAGTGAAAAACTTGTTTATGCACCATGAGGTAGTATCAAAAGGACAATCGTATTAAAGAGAGATAATAAAGTTGCAGGACAGATGAATGAAAGTGAAAAAGGGGAAGATAATAAAGGTTAAGAGGTTGGAGAAGAAAGGTTGAATGAATCCAAATTGGACAAATCACCAATGTACACCCCCTCATCTGTGACTGTCATAAGTTTGTCTCATGATAATTGGGCATTTGTTACTTTTTGCTATCTTTTCTCTCATCTCATGGTCTTCTTTCCTTCTCTCCATAATAAAACCCATCCTTGTCCTTGTCTCCCAGCATTAAAACAATCTCAGGGACTCAAAATAACTGCATGAATTCCCAACCAATCATTTGCATGAAATTGCTCCTCAAAACACACAAATGATACCATGAAAACAGAAAAAATAAAGCAAGAGTGCTAAAACCCTACCTGGCAAGACGAAGCAGTTCTAGGTTATAATCCACTAAAGACAGATAGAGGCTCACCACACATCCCCATTAAAGTGGCCTACTTCCGCTGTTAAACTGGTGTGTATCTGTGGCTGACCAGCTGAGCTGGTGTGTGATTCTGTCAGTAAGGGCTAGGCCAACTGAACTGTGCAAATCTGCGGAGTCTGAGAGAGAGAGAGCGAAAGAGCGATAGAGAGAGAGAGAGGGAGAGAGAGAGAGACAGAGACAGAGAAAGAGAGAGACAGAGAGAGAGAGCATGCCCAAGAGACAAAGTAGGTAGACTCCCAAGCTGCACAAACAAGTGGGAAGGAAAGGAGAAGCTGTAGAGGGGGGAGGAGACAGAGATAATGAGAAGAGGCTAACGAATGAAGAAAGAGAGAAATATGACTGTCCACAGAACAGAGTGACTGCTCTGTGATGCCCTCTGTGATTGCACGTGTGTATCTCCAAATATTGTTCAGCATGTGTGTGCCCATATTGCGTCCATTTGTGCCTCTACACCACTCCCGCCCTCAGTTTTCTTTGTGAAGACATTAAGGCACTACAGTATGATTCCACAGGATGCACAAAGAACACAATGGACACAGAACTGCTGTAAACACACATAAGCACATACAGGGAGAAAAGCACATACATCTATTGAATGCACATAATGCAGCTACTGTTAAAGAGTCACCATGTATAAAGCTGGACTGATGTCATATTTTGAAGAGTTTGCATCTGGAGGGAAAACATTTAGTTTCTGTGAAGCAGCTGTTGAGCTTGCAGCCCTAAAAGGCAGTTTATCATAAGGTTGGCTGCAAATGCAAACAACATGGTTGGCTACATGTTCTTAAACTCTCCTTCTGTACAAATTACTGGTACTTTAGAACATTTCTAAATCTAAATATGGCATTTATTGGGTTTTTGAGCATAAGGATATAATGTAGAACAACCCTGTCATACAATCACATCTGAAATGTGCATGTATTCAAAATCAAATGTCTAACTTTTATGGTGAAAACATAGTGAAAACACAGTCACTATATTATATATATATATATATATATATATATATATATATATATATATATATATAGTGACATTTTCCTTGTCACTATATTATATATATAATATAGTGACATTTTCCTTGTCACTATATATATATATATATATATATATATATATATATATATATATATATATATATATATATATATATATATATAATGACATTTTCCTTTTTGTAATGCAAGAAAAAAATCTTACATATCTATATATATCTGGATATATATAGATAGATATGTTTGTGCTCTGTAAGTGCTCAGAGTCAAAGCCTGCCAAATTTACAGACTTGGATGACATGAATGGAACTTCTGTAAATGAATGGTCTCAATATAGAAGGGGACTGGAAGGATTTTATGGAGGTTGTAATGTGTAATTTATGGCTGCACATTTGTTTCTGTCTGCAACCGTCTCATTAACATGCAGACCGAAGGATTTTTGGGTACTTGACTAAGGCAGATGGGTTTACATGTATTGCTATAAAAAATCTGACAGTTCAAAGCCCCTTGAGATAATCCTTAATGTTGATTTAATTATATTGAAAATCGACCAATAATAACTGCACTGTACATTACAGTTTGTACTAGTTTAAACTTTTTTTTTCTTAATTACAGATCAGATCTTGATCATGGCGTCAACACTGAGGCAAATCAAATGAAACGGTAACAACTCCTGCACAAGCTAAACTAGCCTTTACTTCATGCTCTATGAAATATTCCTGAGATTGTGTTGTTCTGTAGCTACATTGTTACATTAATACAGTTTGTATTTTACATTTTCTCGAATCTCCCCCCTCAACAGTCATCGCCATCACTAAGCAACGTAACACTTTACATTTGTACAAATCAGTTGCATGCTGTGTGGTCATCTGTTTGAGGATGTTGCAGGTATTTCATCCTTTTATTGTGATTGCAATTCCAAGGAATTGAGCTACTGAGAACCGATTCTTATCCAGAACTGGTTCCCACCCCAAGCATGGAGCCTTGAGAAAAAGAAAGTCAAATATGAAAAATAAATTACATGCATACTGATGCTATAAATCTTACAACAGATAAAAGACAGTACTTAAAAAATATCAATCCAATGTATTGGTAGTAGCTTCTTGTATTTCCTTAACTTATTACTGTCATGATTTCAGGGTGTTTGGTGATTTTTGTTATGGGTTTTATTTTCCACAGTGTTGTTCCATAGATTTATTTATAGTTTTGGTTTTAGTCTTGGCTATGGGTTTGTGTTTATTGTTAACTTGATATCTTTCAGGTTTTATTTCTCTTGGTTATTTTCTGTTTGTGTTTTTCATTTTATTTAGGTTAGATTCTCTTTTTGTTTGAGCTATATTCTTATCTGGTTCTTCAATGTCTGATCATGTCTGGTGTCTAGTCTTGATTGTTTAGCTTTCTCTTTCACAGCATTTAGCTTATTTTCATTTCTGTTATATTTCTAGTTTATACCTTTTTCTTTGCTTGTCTATTATTCTTGGAGTCCTGATTCTGCCTTACCTGCCTTAGCCTCGTTTCTTAATTCTGATTTTTTTTCCTTTGGAAGTTTGTTTTCACTTTTGGTCTTATTCTTGTTCTAATCTGTGCTCATTTGTTTTTTTTCCCCCTTTTGTCTAGTCTGGTCATGTCTTGTCTCTGAAATTCTAAGCCTTGATAATCATTTATCCCTGTGCATCAGTGTTAGGTTCTAGTATCCATATTTTAGTTGTAATTTGTGTGGAGCAGGTTCTGATTCTTATCCATTAGATGCTGATTCTTATCCATTAGATGTTTGGGTTTATTGCTAGTTTGTATTTATTCCTGTAATCTCCATCTAGTCTGTTCCTCCTGTTTAGTTCCTCAGCTCAGACTAGTCCCTGTTAATTTAGTTCATGTTTTTCACCTATGTTACCTTATCATCAGTTATCCTACTCATCTGTCTCATTTGCTATTTAAGTTCCTGCCTGGCTTTTGTTCCTTGCTGGCTTCTCGTTAGTTTATGGTTGGTTCATGTTCTTGTTCATGCCATCCATCTTATCTTGTTCATGCCTTTTTTTTTTTTTTTTTTTTTTTTTTTTAAAATAAACTTTCACTATGCCACTATACTTCTGTCTGTGCTTTGGCTCTGCTTCGTCCCCAACCACGACAATTTCTACTGTTATACTGAACCGAGGCTCATAAGTGACTTGAACTGCTTGTTTTGGTTTTGTCCTAAACTATGTCAGTGACCCTATGCTTTAGGTCTTGAGATAAATATTTTTTTAAACAAAAGTTATTAAGGTAATAGCATTATTTTTTTTACATAATAATTAAAACTTTGAGAAAATGATGATCAGTGAAAAATCCACGAAGAAATGTGATAGATTTCCAGCTTCAAAGGTGCTAAATCAACAAACTTTACAATAGAAATGAAGCATGTCGGTACTGGAAATCATGAACATTACAACAAATGTCACGTCAGAGTGCTTTCAGATATAAAGCAGTTCAATATATGTTCAGTTACATACAATCCATTCAATCCAAATCTATATGATTTAATCCAATCCATTTCAAGAACCTCAGGTTGAGATTCAAGGGTTTTAATTTAGGAATTTAAACAGCAGAGTAAACTAATGGGCAATAGAGATATCACTGTGAGCAGATCCATCTTCTAGTCTATGATTGCAAAGCCAAAGTACTAATACTAAAACAACTCCTTATGTGCACACTGAGAAAAGTCATTACGATTTTGAATACACCATTAAATTTAATGGGTTTCCATTAGTACAATATCAGTGTAAGACTATACATTGAAACAATTCAAGTGGCACTACTGAATGAACAACTGAGGATTTATACTGTTATTTGACCCGAGAAATGAAACATAACCTGCCACACAATGATAACACTGAATAAATGAAGAGGGGTTGGTGCCCACATCCAGTGGCCATTGGACAAAAGGAGAATTACACCCTGGACAAGTCTCTAAGCAGGCATCTGGACTGGGATCTGAATGAGAGGATCCATGCAGACTATCTACATTATCATCTTAGGGCTCAGAGGCTGCCCAGTTTACTCAGACTTAGATTGTTTGAAATCACTAATGTCACTAGGATATTTTATGCAATCGGATATGAAATGGCAGAATGGTATGGCATAGGTCTGAAATCTTCACCTCTTAGCTAAAACCAACAAAATCAAGGTTATTGTTAAAATGTCAATAACAGTGATGAGTAAAACTGACTATTCTTTTTTTCAGACTTTTAATCAAACAAAGTTTTTTAATTGATTAATCATGTATGTTGTTCTGTGAACTTAACCAGTTATCTTCAGGTAGATGATCCTAAGCCTGCAACGTAAAGCTTAAGTAAATATTAAACTTTTTGATTTGTGGCTAAACTTAAATTGGTTTTTGATGTCTTTTTGTTTTCCTTTCCTGTTTTAGGACAGTTGAATTAAAATTTTAGAATAAAATTAATATTATTGTTGCTCTTATGTTTTATTTCTTACATGAAAATATTGTTCTTGCACCTAACCAGTAGCTCAAGAAGAATTCTCCCATTACTGGCAATAAAATATATTTGATCTGATAACAGAAGTTATTCTATAGGACATCTTAGCTAGAAGAAAACCCAACAGTCCTATAAACTATCAATTAAAATGCAGTCATTTAAAAAAGAAAGCACACTCTGCTTTAATTCAAGCATCCTATATATTTATGTAAATATATTTTATATATTTATATATCCTATATATTTTGAGGATGTTCCTAATTTCTCACAAACTTTTTCATTCAGGTTTCTTTGTTTAATAAATAAGGATATGGTGGAAGATGTAGTGTTTGGTTGTTTACCGTTATGGTTAGATTTAAATAATTTTAGGACATACTTTAGCAGAAGTAGATTTAATATAATCTTCTCATTTTTCAAACAGGTGTCATCTGCCTCAAAGTAATGTCACTCTTTTTGGGCGGTCCAGACAGAGTCTTGACTTGAGTTCGGTAAAGAATTTGTAGAGTGGGCTAAAGATTAGTGTAATGGCAAGTTAACCTCCAGCCTCAAACACTTGGAGCTCATTACCAAAAATAAACTGTCAAAATACCATCGTAGAAAAACAAAAAGCTGGTCAGCCATTTTAAAAAGATTTAATTCCTTCTATGTTAACATTTTAATATATCATTAATATATTTTAAGAGACGCCCGTCTCATTTCTATTGTAAACAAAGTTATTGTTTGAATGACAATTTTTATAAATCTAAACCTGCAGGGGTATGAATAATTTTGGGCTCAACCGCACATGTAGTATCAACGAGAATAGTTTCAAAAGCAAATGACAAATTCAAAATAAAATCAGGGATTCGGTGTTTAGGGCAAAAACCTAACTTGAGTGGCTAATCCAAGCTCATAGCATTTATTCATGCATTCATTCTCCAGTTTCTGAGACAGTCAATAAACAGAAACAGAGATTGACTTTGAAGAGTAGAATATTCACATACTCATACACACACATACACACACATTGCCCTGGTTATAAGCTGTCAATCACTGATGAAATCCACAAGTTTTAACATACGCAATAGTTCAATGATAAGGCAAGACAAGGGAACACAAGCACAAACTGCTTTCGAATCACACTTGTGTAGTTCATGTAATAATTAACAATGTATCAACTGAATGCACTAAAAGTAGATTTTAAGCCTTTCTGGCTGTGGCACATCAAAAACTTGAATTAACCAAAAACTGCAGCAAAGCAGAAACAGGAATCTCTACTAACTAATCTCTACCAACTGGTTTAGCCCGCTTTTACAGTGAAAATACAACAATCACCCCAACAGTGAAAAAAACAAAGACCCACATTAACCACATGCACTAAATCTAATCACCTCTTCAAAGCACCACAAGTCTCTGAATGAGCTTAAAGACTGATTGATTGATGGATTGATTGGTTCAACAGAATCCCAAAAAGATTGCATACGTTACCTTAGACACTGGCATCTGGACAGGCAGTGCTGTTGCTCATCTGAATGAGTGTATAAAAGTGTGTTACTGCTGCTGTGTGTCCCAGTGTGCGACGGCAACATTCATCCACAAACACTGCCAGCAGAGCACAAGTAGATGCAGACTACTTATCCTGAGATTTTTTTTTTTTTTTTATATGTATTTCTGTGTTCCTCAAAACGAGTCAGCACTGCTTTTCTCCTCCTTGTGTCTTGTTTCTTGCCTCTGTTGTTGCTGCAGTCCCGGCTTCTGCCCCAGCTCAGTGATAACGTGCATGCCAACGTGTGTGCAAAAGACAGCGAGAAGGGAAAAGGTGGGCGGAAGGAGGGGGGCTAAAAGAGGGATTTGGGAAAAAAAAAAGAAAGGCAGATGGAATCAGAGGGAGAGACAGAGTTGTGAGCATGAAAAGGAGGAGTTGTGAAAATGTGATGTATTAAAAAGCTAGAGAAGAGGTTGGGGTGGGGGGCTGATGGAAAAAGATCAAATACAACTAACTCTGCTGAGACCAAAGCAGCCTGTGTCCTTCATTCCCCCCTCCCTCTTTCTCCCATTCTATCGCTTCCCCCTTTCTTCCCCCAAATGGCTATTTTTAGAACTTGCTCGACCGTGAATCAAAGGCTCAATTTAAAACCTGAAAAGGAGCAGAATGGTAAGGGACATGTCTTTTGCATCTAATGAGACACACACTCACGAACTAACCTGCTCTGTTTCACTGACCATGTGTCTGTTTTGCACCTAAAGGCAGTCATGCAAGCTATTCATCAGGCCTTATCTAATCATATCATGTGCTAATATATAAAGGAGCTGCCTAAATAGCCATTTCAAACCCTGCTGGTTATACTGCACGGACTGCTGTCCTGCTATGCCTTTGAAGCCATAGGTATGGCAGAGACACCATACCAGATGAGGCATAAAGTAATGAGTGACATTTAAAAGGTAGAAGATCAACTTAAGGGAAGCTAGACTTTATTGCTTCCTTTTCACCCTGCTTACTCCTTTTTCATTGGTAGGCAAATTGTTTACAGTTCTAAATGTCACAGCTGTATAAATTCTTGTATTAATCAAAAAGGGTCTTTGGATCAAAGTGAGGCTATTAATGTAGGAATTAAACTCTTATCGCAGTTCCATTACATGCTTGGTGGAGCAGGCGTCATTTTTCACACTGAAGAATGTGCATAATTGAACCTGAGAGGGATGGACTTCATGCTCTGCATTCCCTTCTTAGGACTGAGTCTGCAAGGCTTATCTACAGTACCTTCTGTGGGGATGTATTGCCATTATGTAATCCAGTTATGAATAGTTAAAAGGTGAGCTAAAATAAAGCCTAACAACATTCCATCATGGGAAAATCAATAATTCTTTAAGAAAATCAGGGGAATTAATTCAACACAGCACACCGCCAAGATTAACATTGTTCAGCCTCTTTTATGTTTGTTTTTGCATAAATGTGTAAATGAATATGAGAGAGGAGAAAGTTCTGGCTGATAGAAGAAGAGAAAAAAGGTAGTGACACTCAGAGAGTGCAATGGAATGAAAGTGGAAGAAAGAATCAGTGCTTTTCCTGCATTCGGTGTGAAGCTGCAACTCGGATTTGGGATTGACGTCACTTCAAAGCTGAGCCTGTGGGAATCGTTAACTGTGAGCATAACTACTATTAGCAATACAAGGCGATGCCAGTGCATTTATCTCCAACTATAGGTTCCAACAATTAAGGAATATGTTTGCAAGCAGATACAAATACATTTTAAATCTAGGTCATCCATAATTGACATTAAAAAAATGGGGTGTCGTTTTGGTTTTTCCAACATGGTACAAAGAAATACTGACTTCTACGAGTAAATTAAATGCTTCATTTACTAAAATAAGAAAATGTAAAGACCTAAAAGAGAAAAAAAGCAACACCAACATGAAACTAAGGCAAGACATAAGAAAAAACAGATGGCTTAAACCTTTAAGTTCTCAACAACAGAGCAAATTAGAAGTAGAAGAAAGTGAAACTCAAATATGTGCTCAAATAACACCATCTGTGAGCAAAAAAACAAAAAGATTCAACTTGAACCAATATGGTCCCTGTGAATGTATCAAATATTTCGTACCTATTTTTTTGATCAGCCTTGCAGGTTCTCTGGTTGAAACCAGTATGGTTGCACATGTAATAAAAAAAATATATGGGTATAAATTAATTTTCTTTTCCTTGGTCTCAGTCATGAACACTATATTTACCTGGCTTTCTCTCTACCTTTCTCAGTAGTTTTTATGCCTTTGCTCATTCCCAATCTAGAACCAATCTTGTGTACTCAGCCACAAGAGGCTTATCTTTTTGGACACATAAATATAAGGAATAGCACATAAATAAATCATGGATTTACTGTAATCTATCAAATATTTCAAAAATGTAACTCACATCTGCCATATTCAAATGAGTGAGTTCTAAATCTGGATGTCAAGACAACATGCCCCAAAAATAGCATGCAGTCTGAGTGGTGTGTCTGAGCATGGATGTGCGAACAGAGGTGATGAGCAAAGGGAAGACGAATAGAATTCATCCATATCTAATTAGAGACACCGAAGGGGAAACTGCTTCAGCACAGTGAATCAACAAGAGAAGGAGACACGTTAATTACACAATATGTGCTGCTTCAGATGTTTACCGTAATTAAAATTACGTTTAGATGCTGTAAATTCCAGACTGTGGGTGGTTATTTTGAGTAGAAAAAGAATGCTTGTGCGTCACTCTTCAAATTTGATCTCTTATTTGATATCCATTCTCGAGTAACTTTGAAAGGTGAGAAATCTGAGCTGTACCCTGGCTATCGTCACAACTCCAATATGTATCTAATATTGCCCTGCTGCTCTAAAACACTTCATGACAATCGTTGCTCTGTGGGAGTCTGATTATAAAACCAGTTTGAGCAGTGATATGTGCTGCTGTGTAGGTTCTAACGTCAATCTGGTGGGAGAATTGATTTTAGTCAATGAGAGTGTGCAGATTATCTTTTTAATTTCTTTAATAATATTATAATGGTTGTTTAATTTTGTTCCCATGAAGTTGATCCCCTAGACATCCAGTCTCCCAACATTAAAAATGGTGTACACACCAATCACAGGTGAATGGTTGGTAATGCAGCAAATCCAGTTTTTGAAAACAGTTATTTTAATTATAAGGATTTTATAATAAGGAAGGAACACTAAACCGAATTTTGTAGATAAGTTAAATGCAGCTGAAATGTGACAAATCCGAACAATCATCTGGTGACACATCATGGTGACTCACTCAATGGTAACTATGCTAAAATAGAGCACAATGGAACTCAAACAAGAAAAGAAAACAAAGATTCCTACTCATCTGAATTAGGTTAAGGGTTACTACAGTAACATAATATAGATTTTTTGTTTATCTACAGACAAATGGTTTAACTCTCAAACATCTCAGCTCTTGAAACACAAAACATCACGCCAGAGACTTCTGAGTTTGACTATCTCACTTCTTGAACTTTGTATAAACGGGAGTAAAAACGTGCTTTCAGCAATAGTTTTAAACTTTGTTGTGGTTTCTTGTAAGCTTCCCAAAACCCCCACTTACTGTTTCAGGACGCATAGTAAGATCCTGAGCCCAGCTTTGTAAACTGTTAAAAAGTGTTTTGGCAAAACAACATGTACATTACAGCTGTACTAAAAGATACCAACTAGTCTGAGTTTTGAGAGCAAATATTTGCTGGAAAAGATCCGGAAAATTAAGAAAAATTGTTTCTCGCCTAATGACCGATGGAGATGAGCACCACAACATACACCTATTGTATGCATGAATGACGTATGAATTTGGTTTTTAATTTTGAATTCAGAACATTTTTTGTATGGTCAAAATACTGTGTATTGAGTATACAACACACAGCTTGATATGGATTTCAAAAATTAAAACTGAATGCTCAACTCTACATTTTTTGTGATTGTTCTGCAAGCTAAATATTGTCAAAATTATAACTATAGGCTCAAATATATGCATACATCCCCAAAAAATTTTAATTGAAAAAATTCTCACAAAGTCTCACTTAGTCTCTCTTTTTGTAACTATCAAAAAGCTTCTGGCATAATTATGATTCTTCTCAATGAAATCAGTTGATTTAATTTAAACAGATTGATTTTCTGACACAGACTCAGCTTTCAAGCATAATCAACACATTATCAATAGGGCTTAGGTCAGAACCATTCCAGAGTTTAATGCTAGTTCATATTATCATTTCCAAAACTAGTTTTAATGTGTGTTTGAGATCATTGTCTGTTGGGAGAACCAGCTGTGTCAGAAGTATCAACCTAACCTGTCTCCCTCAAATGAAAACAAATTGCTGAGGATGTTCAGGAAGAAAAAAAACAAGTTTCAAACCTTTCATGTACGAAAACATTACGGCCAATTTTACATCAACATGGACTGAAAGGGTGCTGACCAGAAGAAGACCAGAAGAAGAAGGGATTGTTTTCAATAAGGTCACATTTAAGCCCAACTGAAATTTGCAGCTGCTCACATGGACAAGCCAAACAGTTCTGGAGAAATGACAGATATTGCAAATATTTAGGTAGTTGGGTACAATGACAAGAGGTATGTTGCAGGAGTCAAGGTATGACTTTCCAACCTATGAATAATATACAAACTGTCAAGCATGGTGTTGGTAGCATCATCCTGTGGGGCTGTTTGCTGGCAGTTTATGGTTGTATAAAAGAGAAGGACTACCTTGAAACTCTTCACCTCAAGTGGATGGTTGAAACACAGTTATGTGTTTTGACCAGGAACGATCCCAGACACTTATGAAAATTGATTTTGGAATAGCTAAAGTAAACTAACACCAAGCTTCTAGAACTGCCTTCCTAAAGTCTGACCACAATTTTATTTAAAATTTCTGGACTTTAAAAAAAAAAAAACTGGGTCCCTGTCAGAAAACCGACCAAATTAAAAGAATCTACAAATTCCAGCAAGAGAAGCGGTCTCATATCCAGTCTGTATTATGTCAGAACCTTGTCAATGGATACAAACTGACAAAACCATGTGGTTCAGGTGTGAAGAACATCTATCCAAATGTTAATTTGGGTATATGTATATATATTAAAATTCAGGGTTTTAATTTTTTTTTTTTTTTTAAAGAAAATCCTCAATGCAATCAAACCTGTGCACCAGATTCTCATTTTTGAAAATCACTTAAGTTTGTTGTATAACCAAAACACACTGAAAAAAGAAAATTGCAAATTCAAGTTTAAAAACCAAAATTAATATGAAATACAATGACATGAAGTGTTACTGTGAAAACAAACTGACGCAATATTTACCATCATTATTACAGAAAAACACCATATTGGTAGAAAACAATTATACTGAATTTTTAACCAAACTTCGGTGGCATTAAAATCGTTTGATATTTGTTGCATGCATAGAGTGCTTTCTACAGATTAAAAAAAGGAAACAAACATTCCCTGGCATGGGCTAATCAAAGGAAGGAGTGTTGTAAAAGAAGGGGGAAATAGGAGTACAAAAGTCATTCATTCATTCATTCATTCATAAGTCAAACTAAATGAAAGCAAAGAACTTATTGGGGGCTGCCATAGCAATTGAATGGGAGGCACCTATTACTCTACACCTCTTAAAGTGTCTCTTTATTATTATTCTTCCGTCTGCGTTAATGCGGCCCGAACCGTGGCGTGCACCCCCACAATATATACATCAAAACGTGCGGCTCGATCTCGAGATGTGTGCTATTACTCAACTTTTCGATTCGACTTACGATGGCGACGTAATTCGTGAAAAGCCAACCCCCAAAATCCCATCGAAGTCAATGGAGCGACATCCCGAACACATCCCAAAAAACCATTATTTTTGAGGATTTACTGTGTCATCATCGTATGGCCTAGAAACACCATTTAAATATCAGTTTGTAGATACGCCCGTGCTGTGTTCAGAAGTGAAGACGGTATGTTGATACCTCTTATGGTTTTCCCACTATGTGCCTCTAAGCGACCCAAAGTTTTAGGAAAAATCATGATTTTAGAGTGTGACATCAATTAACTGCCGCTCAGAGTGTGGGAGAAAGAGGATTTCAGACCCCAGATTAATTTTGAAATCTCCCTCACACCTACAAATATTGCTCAAACGGCATGATTTTCGGTCATGACATAGAACCGCTCATTGGCTCTCATAAAATGTTTTCAAATTTCCTCTAGGCCTCACGGTGCTTCAGATCAAACACTCGCGTAAGGGTAAAGGGGAGTCTGGGCCATTCATTTTCATGCCTTTTTCATGAGCTGGGCACCTTTCCCACACCATCTTTCACTCGTCCCTGCTCTGGCTCTGAATGAGGTACAGGTGTGAAACGCGGGACTAAGGAAGACCAAAGACGGCCCTCGCTCATGCTTCGAGAATTTTTCAGATACCTCTTACGGTTTCCGAACGGGAAGCAGTTGTTCGGAGAGGTTTTTTTCACTCAGGCTGCCTGCCTCTCACATATAGAGCTTGTCTCTGCACCAAAGTGAGTGTCACTGACAGTGTCAGTTGGCAGAGGGACATTAACTACCATAGCAACAGAACACTTAGTGGGGCAGCCACAGCTTTGATTTATGATGGCTGCAGCTGGGGAGCAGAGGAGGCCTAGAAGCAACATGGCTGCTCTCCTAAGGGGCTTGGCTGACTTCAGTGATGAGACCTGACCAGCCCAAACTGACAACCACACTGGACTTTCAAAATAAGAGCTACATGTACCCTACAAAATAAAAGCCTTCACATTTTATACAGCAAGTAACTGCAGCTTTGGGCCAAAAATCACAGATTTGACTGAAACAGTGTTACACATGGGATTGGTCTGTCCTGGGAAAATTATGCTCACTGAAAATTTCAAAATAAAAGCCTCATACTTCTTGAACTACACTGTGTTTTAAGATGAGTTGAATATAAAAGCATTATATTGACTTACTAAATGAAGTAAGTTCATTATTGTCAACATAACTGTGATAACAGACATTTTACTGGTAGTGTCAACACGTAAGCCGCTCTACATGCTACTGATAGCCGTCATGCTAACATTAGCCTTATGTCTAAAATGAGCATTTTAGCCTTATTTTGAAATAATAATTAGGTTTAGCCTACTAAATGGAGTGAGTGGATGTTAGTCAACAGGGTGGTGATACCCCACATGCTACTGATAGCATTTTAGTTAGCATTAGCATTTTAGCTAATTTTAGCTTATACACTACTTTTTGCACCCTGAATGGACTATTGAATGAACTAAGTCTATGTAAGTCCACATGCTACTGATAGCATTTAAGCTAGCATTAGCATTTTAGCTAATTTTAGCTTATGCACTACTTTTTGCCCCCTGAATGAAGTCAGTTAATATAAGTCCACATGCTACTGATAGCATTTAAGCTAGCATTAGCATTTTGGCTAATTTTAGCTTATGCACTACCTTTTGCACCCTGAATGAAGTAAGTTAATGTAAGCCCACATGGTACTGATAGCATTTAAGCTAGCATTAGCATTTTGGCTAATTTTAGCTTATACACTACTTTTTGCACCCTGAATGAAGTAAGTCAATGTAAGTCCACATGCTACTGATAGCATTGAAACTAACGTTAGCATTTTAGCTAATTTTAGCTTTTGCACTACTTTTTGCACCCTGAGTGGACCAACTTACAATTAGTCAAAATGTCAGTGATGTTCCACTGTGATGTCAGTGATGTTCCACATCCTCCCAACTTCCTCGTACATTCCGTTAGCGTCGATACGCACACTTTGGCAGGCCCCTTCTAAATTTCTTCAGAAATTTTCTAGTTTCAAAGTTATTTTCCTCTTGCTTGTTAAAACAGAGTGTTGTGCAGTGGAAAGATATGCTTATCAACAGTTGCACATTCCTGAATACTTCTTCTCAGTCACTGAACTTCTTATATCTCTAACTGAATGCTTACGTGCCTGCTGGAGATGGGGGACATGATGAATTAGGGTGGAAGAGAATATAATTCATCATTACACTCAAAGGGTACCAAAGAAAGAGAACAAAAAAGGCCCCCTTGTCAGTCGTCATAGTTTCCTCCAACATAAATACTTGAATATAACCATGTCTGGAGCTTAAGCAGATTCTCATAAATGTGAAATGAGAGGAGGACAGCCGAACTGTTCATTAGCAGCAGCAGTCATCTTTCTTCACTTTTTATGTGAATGTACTGATTGTGCTCAAGTAGAAAATTATACAACTTTTCAACTCCAGATAGTTTGCTTTCCTCTTCTGACTCAGAGAAGGAGTGCCAGCATTACACATCAAATGCTAACAGTGTGAGCGTGGCTGTCATTTTCAATACAGGCGGTCCTGTTTAGATTCCCATTTTAGTGTGTGTGTGTGTGCGCGTGTGTGTGCGCAGCTGTGCAAATTTATTTTTCCAGCATCTTAGTGGTTGATACTGCCCAGACGAGAATGTACCGGAAGCTTTCCAGTGGAGGAGCTCTGAGACTTCTGGTGGCTTTAGAACATTTACCCACCAGGCTAAATGTTTATTTTTATGAAAACAAAAGCAAATGCAAGATTTTAAATGCATATTTGAGGTATGTTGCTGCATTCACTGCTAAACAGATTAAATTTCTTGAATCAAAATTATTCTTATTAATCAATTTTCGCATATCTTAAATCAGTTTATAAACAAAAAAACTACATTTCTTAAAATATGTATAGGTATCAAACATCATTCATTTAAAAAATTAAGCGATTGTAAAGAAGGGAATGTGCCTTTTTGTTTTATCTAGTAACAATATCTGGTTTGACGATGCAGATTTGTACTCAAAAGACACAGACCCATATGGGAATGAGGCAAGGTACTGATTTCGTTTTCATAGCATAAAGAATAATTCAGAGTAAGCCTGGCCATTGTCTTCCAACACAATTCTGCTTGATTCTCACCTCCCTTCAGTGGTCCATCTGGGCTTTCTCCCATTGAAGTGTATTTCTCTGGAAGAATTTCAACAGGACCAATCAGCGAACAGAAGGAGAAGTTGTAAACGATGACATTGATTTTTTGCGCAGTTTTAGAATTGTAGTCTGTCTATAGTTTTAGCAATGGCAGCAGTGGAAGTGAATGAAACCATTCAGTCTGTGTTGGTCACACTTCCAAACATTAAATTAACATTAACAGCCAGCCTGTTCAGCTCAGCACTTCTTTCTTCTTAGTAGAGGATGGTTGTTTATAACGCAGGCAATCTCCAGTAAGCTTCATAGCGTCAAACTGGAGCATTACATACGTCATGGCCAAACTTTAGCGATCAGGTAAAATTTAAAACTTCAACAGAGTCCACGCCTCCAGGAAGCAATCGTTTCTCAATAGCTGAAAGTCCAGACCCTCTGTACAGACCAAAGGGTAAAACAAGGTGTTGTTTTTTACCAGGCTAATACAGAGTCTCTGAATCAAAGGTTCAGTATTGTTCAGACTGGGAATTCCTCCTCTGCCCAAAATTATTTTTTCTGTTTGTTACTGGCCTGGTAATTACTAAATATAAATATGAATAAATACATATTTTAGGGTTGTATTTATGGTTAAAATCAATGAACAAAAAAAAGGTATTTAGACCAAATACATTAGATGAGAAAGCATACTTCTTCTTCCCATTAATATATGAGAAAGTTATATTCTGACTAAAATTGTGTAATATCTTGAAAATTTTCAATATCTGTCACATATATCTATCCAGTAATCTCATAACCCTAAACAATACCCATCTGGGTTCCATGCGATCTGGAGTTTTCCATTCTATTTACTTCATGATGACATTTTATGAAGTCGGGCGATAAAAATCTGAGGAAAAAAAACGGCAGTGATATTAAATTTGTAACAAAAACATTTGCTCTAAATTATTAGTTTGAAATACAGAAGGTCTAAGAATACCAAACACTGAAAAGGAAAAATACTTATCAAGCCCAGCTTTTACAATCACATGAGGATTATTGACCATGCCACAGAAAAAGTGCACAAGTAAATTTTTTTTCTATAAAGTCACATCAACAGTGTTCAGGGACAGAAGAAAGTAGGGCAGCTGCTGACATCAACACTGAAGAAATAAGCCTATTTGCCAAAAAAGACATGAACGAAACGAAGTCAGTGTGGATTTGGATTCTGTGATGTGTTTCCCTAAGAAAGTATTCTGCTTTCCCTGCACACTAGAAAATAACTCTTGCGAGAGGTGCATACTTCAGCTAAGTGTGAATTTGCTCAGCTTTGTGTGTGAAGGGGAGAAATAAGGGATCTGACACAAGGGAAATGTGAGAATCAGAGGGTAATTTTATAAAGCTCTTTTGCAGCTTCTTGAATACGGGCATAAAAATGCCTAGTACATAAAATATATAGCTGATTCAGATTTAAAAATCTTTTTTTCGTGTTGACACAGTGGTGATAATGAAGAGAAAAATAAGTAAGGTCACCTCTGATGGAGGAAGAATTGTTTAAGTTCAAAACTATGATTTGGACTAAATCCCAAAGCATAGTTTTACACTCATCAGATAACACAGAGGAATAAATTATCTCAAATTTTTCCTTAGTCAGATGATACACAATAGTTTTTGTGTTTTTTTAACTTATGTAAAGGAGATTGCCTCTGTTGAAGGATGTGACCCACATGTCTGCTCATATCTATCTATGGGAGTGTGTCCTCCTTTCCATTGCAAAAATGAAGCCTCCCCAAAGGAACACACAGGACACACAAGGATTTTATCTTCACATCTTTCATACTTGACAAAGCTGATTTGCATATAATTAAACATAGTTGAAGGTGACTGAACACAAACTATTTGCCTCTAAGGTACTCTGGAGAAATGCAATCAAAAGTGAACTAATTTGTCAAGAAGTAAAATGCTATGATTAAGCATGCATTTCGCTGCCTTCAGGAAAGATTTAAGATTTTCATTACAGTGATAAGAAATTACATGAAAAAGATCCAAAGAATTGCATAAATAGCATGAAAACAGGCCAGATAAATGATGAATTACTAAAAAGGCTCTTTGCTTATCATAATTGCATGCATCAACTCAAACATTTTGGTATGTTTTCATAATATGGCTATGTGAAACTAGGCAAACTAAAAATAATAGACACCTAAGAAACTATATCATGACTTTAAACTGAAGAGATAGTTGAATATTTACTGGTTTATTTTAAAGTTAAGGATTCCTAGGGTCTAAATTTTGATGTTGATTTTTTATGAGCTCTGTTGCAGCTATAGTACAACGATAACATAAACCCCATGGCCGCTGACCTACAGCCTGAAATCTCAAAATATCCCTTGTTCTCTTAACAACCAATCTGTATGCCCAATCTGGAAGTGTATGCACCTCTACCCACCTGGGAGCCCTATTCCAAGAGGAAATTTCTGCTTCAATCAACACTAAAAGACACTAGATTCAAATTATTGTTGCTACAGCCTTTTAATTCCCAAGTCTCATTTGGGTCAGTAAAAGACAACAAAGGGTGATGTCTTAAATGGCCTATGCTCCAGGATGGTGTGTCCAGCAATCTTTATTAAATAAGAAGCATCAACACTGAAGTCCAGTGATCTATTCTTTCTCTGAGCACCTCAGCATCAGACGTCCTTGTGTTAAAGGAGCAAATGGATGCACATCGTTAAAGTGACGGACCATAGCACTCCCAATGTGTATTGCCCTAACGTAAGGCTAATTGTTTAGCCATGTGAAAAAAAGTCAAATCTCTGTTATTTCTTAAAAATATTAAGAGTTTAAAATTGAAATGTTTGTCTTTTGAACTCAGAAAACCACAAAAAAATAAATGACAGGGCATCCTTTTCACTGTAAAAGACATTTCCTCAAAGAAACACGAAACAAATTCAAGTAATAAAACAGGAAATGTGATAAAGTCAGGAGGTTTCTGTAACATCTCTGAGCTGAGGCAGAAAGGGGTTTGTCAATATAGTTCGGTAAATACCACTTAAACACCATTGACACATGTGACTTAGCATGCTTGCCACATTCTTTGATCATTGATTATATTCAACACTGCTGGCTGTACTTTGGTTTTCATGTGGTTCAGGTCCACATAACTGATACCAAACATGAGCATACACAAACAAAAACTGCAACATTTGCATCCAATGGCTTTTGTATCGGTGTAGAATATAATAGAGAACATTCTAACACATTATTTAGGCAAAACACTGTAGCTGTAACGCTTATATTTAAATAGTGTCTAGGGCAACATCGGATGAATTCCTGAGCAAGGTTTAAGAAATCCATCTCAACGTGGTTAGAAAACTGCAGGTTATTTGGATAAAAATCTCTTCAGAATCTTTGCAGATGGATTTAAAGTGTAGTAACTCACAAGCACACACAAATATATATTGCAAAAGAGATGAATAAAAAACAGACACAAGCAATGAAAAAGGGATGAAAGATTGCCAGCCTTTCTTTCCTTTTTTTCCTTCTCTCTTTAATACCCTGATGAAATGAAGTCCTAATGTACAACAGGTGGGCCATCTACACAAGGTTATTTATCTTTTTTATTCACCTTTCAGCTGAACTCAAATGAGCTGGAAAGAGAATGGGATGTCTATCTCGCTCATTAAATATAAAAGAAGTAAAGATTTGAAGAAACAGAAAAGGCATTAGCATTTAAATTAAGAAGAAATGGGAATACTGCTAAAATAAATGAAGCAGAGCCAATCTAGTCAAATATCTAGTCAGATAAAATCAAAACAAATTCATATTACTGGTAGAAATATGAAATGCAGCATATAATTCAATTAATAATTCAAACACACAAAATAAGAACTGTCCATATTATGACAGACTATGTACCCATTAGACTTTAACGATTCTGACAGGAAAACAAAAAGAATCATTTTGAGTATATTTCCCAGGGTAGAGCTTAAAATGACTAACCTGATACAAGTTATTCACACACAGCTGCTCAAGAGTCTCACTTAAATCAGGGGAGACGAAACCAAGCAAGCACTTTAAAACCACAGTGCAGATTCAAATGTGCTCTCTATGTTTGACATTTAGAACCACTGAGTGTATTTTAAATAATGTCAGAGAAAATAAAAAAGAACTAATCGTAATTTGAAGTCATCGGTGTCATGAAGATCAAAGGGGTTCTCCATCTTGGAGAAGCTTAACTAATGTCGACTGCAGTTTTAAAACACTCTCTGTTTGCAGCTTTACACTTCCTTTTTGTGGATTTCACTCTGCAATCTTACTTTTAAAACAGGTCATAGGAGGCGGCTCTTTTAGTGTCTCTACAAACACAGTTTTAAAGTGAACGTGCTCTAATATGTGCAATTCATGCCCTGGTCATGGTCACAACCGGGAGAAGAAATTTCAGCTCAGATAAAAACAACATTTTACTCCCTTTGCTTCATTCCAAAAAAAGGTCTGCAAAGGTTGAATGGTAAAAATTCACTCAAAATTCTTGTAATGGAAATGCATGACAGTGTGAAATGTGGAAGAAGCAACAGGAAGTCATCACCTAATTTATTTTAGGAGTTGAGAGTTTTTCAATGTATTGGAACAATATTGAAGCCTTTAACTTAACGTTTCAGAATCAAAACATAACTAACAAAAAGTAACTTCCAGCAAACTTATAAAAACCAAAAGTAACTATTCACTTAAATGTGGGCTGATCTGAAAGAAAAATTTAAGTCAGCTGGGTTAATTTCACTATCATACTGTTATCCTAATGCATTGAAGTAAATTTTAAGTAAAATTGGTTTCCATAAACAAAGAACTTTGTACTGTGAAATGAAAACATTGAAGACAAGAGAGTCAATAAAAGCTTGAAACAGAACAAGTCTTGCTTAAAATCCATAGAATACAGAGTTTTCTTGATATAAATGAATTTTCTTGATATACTGTTATGGTACACACCACTACTCAGGTGGAAAACCAAAACCTGACATACAAATTACAATACTTTGGAATTTCATGTATTTTTTTAATTCAAACAGCATGAAGCACAGCTCCAAATGATCTAATCTTAGAACCTGATCACAGTTTCAAAGGGTTCAAAAATTGACTAAAGCAGAAATACTATTTCAGTCGAGCCATATAAAAGAAAGTGCTGAAGAAATGTATGCGCTGCTGTTTATAACACCAAAACTGTTTGCAAGTGTGGAATGTTTCAGACGTATATGCTTGGAAGCATGTGATGTTCACAAGGCATCTGTGATAGTAGGGGCGGCGTGAGCAAATATATGCATTCCCATGTGTTCATCTATTTCCTGATTCATGTTTGGAAATTGGAAACGCTCCTGGATGTGCATGCGTGTCCATATCTGTGCATCCTACCTGTTCAAAATGCGGAACGGTAGGCTCCCTCCTGTGAAGCTGGAGTTGCTTGTCAATGTTGTCCTTCAGGCACTGACACACGCGGCGCTTCTGGTCCGCTGAATAGGCTTCCAAGCTGAGCAGGCAGTCACACTTCTAGAAACAGACGGGGGGAGAGAGAAGAGCAAAAAAAAAAAAAAAAGAAAAAAAAAGTGGGAGTTGGGGGGAGAGAAAGGATAGCAGGTAATTAGCTATTAATGTCAGAGAAATAAAGATAAAACTGTTTCCTGTTGCTTTGACAGCAAACAAATGGGGAAAAGTGAAGGTTTTAAGCCTATTTATGAGGACAAGACAGAACAATCAATTTATTTAGTTATTAGTAGCATCAAAAATTACTTTACAAGCTTGTTCTTGTAGCTCTATATTTTTTATACCATTTTATCTTGCCTTCACATTCAGCTGTTATCCGAACTTTGTTTTCTTACGCCTTGAACAGCAAACCGCTTGCTTTAGTGAAATTGAATAATGGCTCACTTCTACTTCAAGCAGAATTTGATATGCTGACGGAATGATTGCGCAACCAGACCCTAGATGGCACTCACTGAAAGTGAACAAATCAATACATCCCTTGGAAGTACATGAGGAAGAACATCTGACAAGGAATTGGAAGTCATTGGTTTAGGTGCTTTTCGCACATAAGGACAAAAATACCTCTTTGAAAATATTAAATTGTCCTCAAACTTTGGCTCACAGGTGTGCATAAAATAAATAAAAAAAATGTGATGTGAACAATATTTGACTTTTAGTGTGCATATTTGTATTTATCTCTGTTGATAATTTTTGTGACAATTATGTTCATATTTCCTTTTAAATGTATTCATGACCCTTGAGTTTTGTTTATATTTTGCTAACTTAGAACCACAACCATATTTATTTAGGATTTTATGTAATACACCAACACAAAAAAGGGCAAGGATTGTGAAATGGAAGGGGAAAATCTGAACAGTGTGTAGTACGTATGTATTCAGTTCATTTTATTGGGATACCCTTAAATGAAAGTAAGTTTAAACAAGTGCGTTCAGAAGTCACCTAGTGATTAGAGTCCACTTGAGTGTAATTTAAACTGAGTATAACAGCAGATGTTCTATCGCTATGTCAGAGGTTGGGTGGTGAACATTAGTTAATAAATAGCTTAATGAAGACCAAGTAACACACCACACAAATCAGGGATAAAGTTATGGAGAGGTTAAATTCAGTGGTAGGTTATAAAATCCAAGCTTAGAACATATCATGAACAATTATCCAGTCCATGATCCAAAAATGGAGAGAACATGGGATGTCCACCTAAATTGAAAGGCCCAGCAAGAAGAGTATTTATCAGAGAAGGAGCCAAGAGGTCCATGGTAGCTCTGGGCGAATCTTTTGATAGGACAAGTATCTGTCATGATCTGTTTCTGTTGGACTTTTGCTTCTGTTATTTCTCTATATTGACGTCTTATTTTCCCACATTCTAGGTTATTTCTTGTTTGTCCAATCCTTAGTTGAGTATTCAGTTAGTTTTAGATTATGTTTGTTATTCCATGTTTTGTTTATTTCAGTATTTTCTTGGTTATTCTAGTTATTTCCTTATGTCTAGTTATTCTCAGTTATGTTTAGAGTCTTCCTTGTTGGTCGCCCTCGCCCCCTGTTATCATTCTCTCTCTCTCCTCAGCTCCCCTCCAGTTAATTTCCTACACCTGCTATCATTTAGTCATCAGCCCCAGTCTTTGTTCCAGCATTCACTTCCCCAGTATTTAAGCTCCTCTCCTTCTCCCACTCCTCGCTGGTTCCTTCCGTTAGCTTCACGTCATTCTTCCCGGTTTCGGTGTGCTCCTCTTTGGGCCCTGGACTTATGTTTTGGTTTAACTCTGGCTCCCTGCATCCTTCAGTGTTCTTGTAAGTTTTTTGGACATCGTTTTTTTTCATTAAATCTTCTACAACTACTTGCTGTCTCTGCCTCTCTGCATTTGGGTCCTCAAACAACCACTCCAAAACATGACAGTACCGTATTTTCCAGACTATAAGTCACACTTTTTCATAATTTGGCTGGTCCTGCATCTTAAAGTCAGGAGCAACTTATGTTTTTTTTTTTTTTGTTTTTTTTTTTTTTTTTGCTCTTCCTGATGCATTTTTTTTTTTTGACTGATGCGTTACATATTAATTAATACTGACGGACATGAACCAAGGATTAAACATTACCACTTGCAGCTGCAAGGAAAGCTAAATGCGGTCTGAAAGCTAGATGGCCAGAGCCAGAGGAATGAGTCCACAGTTGGGTACGTAAAGAACGTACTGCCGGTGTTCTGACGATCTGTGCTACCTCGTTCGATTGTCCTGCTGTAGCGCATCTAGATAACTATCTGTCAGTGCTATCTTTCGAAACTGCTGGAACACCTGTTGAGGCTTGTGAACAGTACAGTTACGTCTCCACGCCCTGGTAGTTGTCATGGAGGTGAATATAAATGACTTTTCAGGCAGGCCTTCTTGGTGTTACCTCTTCATGCAACGCAACCACCTCACTATCACCCCGGATTTACTTCACACTTTGCTGTCAGAGCGGAGATGTTCCTGACCTCCCTGATTTTGAGCACGGACATCAGTGCGTCAGAATCTGATAGCAGACTTCCAAGCCAAATTCGACAATCTGTGATTTTTTTTTTTTTTTGAAAAGCAACTGAACAAAATGTGTCATCAGATCATATTAATATGGACAAGGTCCCCCTCACGTTTAACAAATTCTAAATAAATACGACTTATACTCCAGTGTGTCATATGTTTTTTATCCACATCATGTTGCATTTTTTGACTAATGCGACTTATGCTCCAGAGCGACGCATAGTGCGGAAAATACAGTACTAGTCACGTACTATACAAATCTGGCTCTTATGGAATAGCTGTCAAAAATATAGTGTTGTTCAATGAAAGCTTTAAACAGTCACACCTACAATTTCCTACAAGGAATACAACAAACACATGGAAGAAGGTGCTCTTGTCAGATAAGACAAAACTGAATTTCTTGGCCAACACTGAAATTTCTATTTATGTCAGAATACAATTAATAATGTGTTTTTGTCATTTTGTAGTCTACAGCAGCTATGTCTAATTTTTTGTCTTTTGGTTGCACATTTTTACTATAGGAACAAGCTGTCTGCTTCCAAAGGTTTGTGCAGATTTACTGTACATCTACTCCTTTGATGTTTAATCAAAGCTTGCTGATAAATTATTGAGCTACAGCATTAGACACCATGGTCACCATTACTCTTTTATATTTGTTTTGTTTGTGTAATGAAAATGAAACCAATTCATCACACATTTTCCTCTTTTATCACCACTGTCCTACATTATAATTCTCATCCACCTCAGCTGCTCTGTTTCAGGCAGTGCCAGGGAGAAACATTAGTCCTGACATTTCTGGGCATGAGTCGGGCTATGAATAGAATTTTACCCATTTTGTGCAAGTCTTCAGAGATTGACTGAAGTCTTCTGGGCCTGTGTTGATGCTTGATGCCCTGGTCAGTAGTGAGTCATTTCGAAAGTATATTTGCTTGTTTTTTTCTGGCAATGAAGGCTTTTGCATGCCCCACTCTGTTTGTAACACTAAGATTGTCTGTTTCAATGCCTTTCAGAGTGCTGTCAAACAGGAGGACACCGCTGTTGGGGAGCTTGACAGTTAAATCTGTGTCATTGTTGCTGATATGAGGAAAAAGGAAGTTAAGCCTTGTAGAAGGCTTTGAGTGTATTGATCTAAAGTAGTGCATTTAGAAGAAAAGAGGACATAAGGATAGAAAGAGGAATAAAAAGAAAAAAACTTAGAGAATCAGCTCAGATACAGTAGGAAAAGCATCTGTTGTATCGAGCCTGACTGTTCAATTGCGGCACAAGATGATGAAATACGTGCGTTTACAGACCGGGCAGAAATCAATGTGGATGTTCTTTGATATCCATCATTTAGACCGAATTGGAGTCTATAAGGGTACAACAAAGCCTGTGATAGTCAAACACACCCAAACAAGAATCCTCAGGCTAAACTAGTTTCATGTTGCTCTGGGTGAAAATCTTATAGTTCCTTCTAAAATTGTTTTTGTGCTCCCATATACAGCAGTGCACACTTTACATGTTGTGAAAGGTCATAAACGGTTTGCAAAAGCTCCTCAAAAAGCCATGGGGTGGAGTGAAAAATGCATGGCCATCATGCTGGAAATACTCCTGCTTCCAGAAGAGCAACACATTTTAAGGACATTAGAATGCAATACTACAGACCTGAGGCAAATCTTTCTTTTCATCTACATGGGGGATAATTTAAAAATATATATATTTTTGTTTACTTCATTCTACCTCACAATTTATGAACAGTTAACGCCTTAACTTAGCTACATCCTTTTAAAATTATTGCCGGTAATATTTCTAATAACATTGGCACAAATGTTTAGCTCTCTTAGGCAAAACCCCATTGTCCTGCAGGAAAGAAAACTCATCTCATGCACACAGATCAGAGGTGCCAACCAGTACCAGGAAATGCACAGCTAAACACACCAATCAAAGTTATTTTTCCTACACAGCACAAGACTGAATCCTACAGTATATTGTTAATGTGGCTCTGTGTTAAGAAAATATGATAATTTAAAAGATAAAAATATGGAGACAATAAACTGGGGCAGTGATTCATAGTCTAACACTGGTTCCAAAGCTGCAGGAAGGCATCTCTCATCTGTCAAAATAAGGAAATGTTTCCACAATTGATCTATAGGTTGCTAAAAATCACATACTGACAACATTTAAACATTTGCAAAGCACAGACCAAATTGTGTGTTTTTTTAACACATACTAAAAGATAAATAAGAAGTTAGCATCCCAAGCAGGTAATAATATATATAAACCTTATAACTGGAAACTCTGTGGATAAATATGTCTGTAATAGATATTTCAAAATTCCTATGGACTGAGCTGTGCTAATAGTTTGAGTTAAGCTATTCCATCACTTCAGGGCAGCCGTAGTAAAACTCGATTTTAGTAAGCATCTCAGATCATCCGAGAGAAACTGTTTACAAGAGTGCTCTTGTAGGTTTGTAAGTGTTGAGAAATCAATGTGAAAACAGACCAGAAGCCAATGGAGAGGTTTCTAAATCAGTTATGTGTTGATGCTTTTTATGACCATTAAAAAGAAGAGCTACGGGATTATGGACAGATTGTAAACGCTGGAGTGATTATCACAACCAATAAACACTGTAGTACAACAAAAACTAAAGCATGAATAACTTTTGTAGTTCTTATGTACTATATCCAAGAATGAGTAGGAAACTGGGAAAAACTTTTATTTTATTCCTGAGTTTTGCATAAACTGCCATGTACTTTATTTTCACGTTTTTGGAGCCTTATTGCTCAGAGCCTTATCCCTTTTTATTACTTTGTCTATCTGAGAAAAAGAAGCAGGATTGCACCATTTAAAATCAACAGTCGAGTGGCAGCTTCTCTGCCACAGGAACATAAACAGAAAAAATATTCTTGAAAGGGCATTAAGTTACGTCATGCATTTGTGAGTTAAGGTATTCCACCTTTATGCCTTAATTATCAGGGTCATTGCTTTTACATTGGGTTTTTCCGAATGTTTGCCTTCATATTTTAGTCAGTGTCCATCCCATATTTTTGGTAATGTTTTACCTTTGTATATTCCAGTCAGTTTTTCTTCCTGTCTCATCTTAATTTGTTCACATATTAAATCCAATCTGCTGATTGTCTTTTATTGTCTAGTTTCCTCATTTTATCTGTTCCCTGTTGTATCATGCTATTCAGTATTTTATTCCAGTTCCTTTTCCTTTTCTTTAGTTTATTCATCTAGGATTTTCCACTGTTTTTGTTTGCTTTCTTTTTGTTATCACTTTAGTTATTAGCTTTGCAGAAACTTTTGCAATAAAAAGGTTTTCATTTGCTTGTAAAATCATGTCTCATAACTTATCAAACTAAATTAGGATTACCCAGCTTGATTTTGCATTGAGACTGTCATTATGCCATGTCATGTAAAGCATCTCTTTAAAAAGATGATTATGAATATTATGAATGAATGAAGATCAGGCACATGTCCCTGATAATAACGTAATTTAACCTCATGGTATGCTATGCAAACACTCTGTCTGTACTGATAAAGATTAAAGTATAACTAACCCCCAAATCAACTTTTTTTTGCTGATAAAGTCAAGTCAAGTTTACTTGTATAGCACATTTCAGCAGCAAGGCAGTTCAAAGTGCTTCACATCATAAAAACATCAATCAAATATATAGCAAATCATCAAAATCAGGAAGCAAATATCAATGCATCAAAATCGTAAGGATCATCAAGCAAATATAGTTCAATGTTCTACTTATGACTAATCAAAGGCAACTCTAAACAGCTGGGTTTATAGCCTTGATTTAAAGGAACTCAGTGTGTCAGCTGTTGAGTAGTTTTCTGGAAGTTTGTTCCAGATTTATGTTGCATAAAAACTGAAAGCTGCTTCTAGATGTTTGGTTCTGGGGATGCAGAGTAGACTAGAACCAGAAGACCCGAGTGGTCTGGAAGAATAATACAATGACAGCAGGTCTTTAATGTATTTTGGTGCTAAGCCATTCAGTGATTTATAAACTAACAGAAGTATTTTAAAGTCTATTCTCTGAGCTACAGGGAGCCAGTGTAAGGACTTCAGAACTGGAGCGATGTGCTCGATCTTCCTGGTCTTAGTGAGAACATGAGCAGTAGCGTTCTGGATCAGCTGCAGCTGTCTGATTGACTTTTTAGGCAGACCTGTGAGGACACTGTTGCAGTAATCAATGCAACTAAAGATAAACGCATGGACAAGTTTCTCTAGATCTTGTTGAGACATTAGTCCTTTGATCCTGGAAATGTTCTTCAGGTGATGGAAAGCCGACTTTGTAACGGTCTTTATGTATGTCTGAAGGTTCAGGTCTGAGTCCATCACTACACCCAGATTTCGGGCCTGATTACTAGTTTCTAGTTGTAATAGTTGAAGCTGCGCGCTGACTCTAGATCGTTCCTCTTTAGGTCCAAAGATAATAACTTCAGTTTTATTTCTGTTCAGCTGGAGAAAGTTTTGTCACATCCACGCATTGATTTGTTCTAAGCATCTGTTCAGTGTTTGGATGGGTTCGGAGTCACCTGGTGACATCATGATACAAAACTGTGTATCATCTGCGTAGTTGTGGTAACTAATCTTATTACTTGTTATAATCTGAGCTAGAGGGAGCATGTAGATATTAAATAGGAGGAGTCCCAAGATTGAACCTTGGGGTACTCCACATGTGACTTTTGTCCACTCTGATGAGAAGTTGCCTTTTGACACAAAGAAATCCCTGTTCTTTAGGTGGGATTCGAACCAACAGAGTACTGTACCAGAGTCCGACCCAACTCCCAATAATATATCATGGTCAACAGTGTCAAATGCTGTGCTGAGGTCCAACAGAACCAACTCTATGGTTCTTCCACAGTCTGTATTTCTATTTCTGTGAATGACACTGAACACTTTGACGAGGACAGTCTCAGTGCTGTGGTGAGCACAGAAACCAGACTGAAAGATGTCAAAGCGGTTTGTCATTGTTAAGAAGCTGTTTAACTGTTGTAACACCGCTTTCTAACCTCAACCCAACTGAATACCTTTGAGATAAATTACAGTGGATAAAGCAAGCCATGTCTTCTCGTCCAACATCAGTGCCTGACCTCACAAATGTGCTTTTGGGAGACTGTATTGCTTAAGAATGGAATTTTACTTAAGTTCATGCGTGCGTTGTGAAGGGAGAGGATCAAACATTTTTGCAAAAATATTGTATTTTGATTCCAAGTTTGTAAATTACTTTTAGATCTGTTATGGATGTTTATGCTGATGTTGTTTCTTGGCATTAAAACAGGACTTAATAAATTACTCAGCCTGCAGCTTTACAAACACCATGGTACCCTTTTTAGGAGAATCTGTAATTTGTCACTTTAAGTGGCTGAGTCAGGTCACAAATGAATCCCTTGTTAATGGAATATTAGAGTGAGTGCCTGATTTGGAAAATGATCACCTAAAAAGGCACATTAACTAAAATAGCTCATACACCCCCTATTCTGTCTCCTACATTTGTTCACCCTTGTTTATAAATCCACCCCTTCACAAGATACACATAAGATCTAATGAAACCAAATTCAATGAATGGCCACTGGTCTGCCATGGAGTAGCTAAAAATACAGACAGCATTTCCCTGTAATCAGATTGATTAAAGTGCTCCTTGGTTGAAGCCCTCCCCCTGAGCCATCTGGCAGATGAGTTTTCAGCATGTTTGCTGTCAACACAGCTCACCTAAACTGCCTTAGTACAGGTTTGCATGGGATCTTTCTTTTCTTCACAATGCCTGGTGATAATGAGTCAGTTGAGATGTTACACTACCATGTGGCAGCCATCATATGTTTATTATCAGAGATTCAAGCACAGTTCAGCAATTCTGGAAACATGCCAAATGTTTTGCATTGCACTGAGATAAGAATGCTGACAGCATTCTTGTGCCAGAAGCTGATAATGGGAATCTCTTTCCTTCTTGTTTCGGGCGTAATGCCTAATTATTTCTGCATACAAATACTTGAGAACAATTAATCTTAATCAATGATCTGAAACCTCCTTAAACAACAACAACAACAACAACAACAACAACAACACAAAAAAACCCATTACAAATTCCCAAAACTGAAACACCAATTTGGCTACAATAAAATGTGAAGGGATAGGATTTTTTTTCTTGAAACAACATTAGGTCTCTAAACAATCTTTTTTTCCCATCTACTGCTTTATCTAAACTTCTATTATTCACTGCATTGTGTGAACATATAGTGGTTTGAAATATGTCTTTGGCATTTTGATAAACTGTTTATTATTCAGTTGTGTGCTCAAGAAAAAAATAAATTAATTAAAGCAGATGGCTAATTTCTTTTTATACCAGAAGAAATCCTCTCAAATGTGCCCACCACTGATGATTATGGCACTATAATTAGCAGGAAAATTTTTAATAAGGTATCCACAGCCTTTAAAACACAATAGGGAATTCTATGTTTTTATGTAAATGTCAGGAAAACGAGGTCCCTCAATGGGTTCTAGGAAACACAAAATGTTAAAATGTTACATTTTTACTAAGAGCTTCAAGAGAACCATATTTATTAAAAATTATAACGAAAGTTCACACCCACCGTCACAACAAGCAACGTCATATTCTGTTAGTCATAATATTTTAATTGGGATCATGACATACGTTTATAATGGAGCAAGAAATGTTATAAACTTTTGCTTCTAAACTCTTCAGTCCAGCTCTCTACTCCTTTCCCCTCAATATAATATGTTTTTCCATCTAAATTATGGCTGTATGACTGCTGCATTTAATGGGTTTTATGGCTGCCACATAACTGACAAGATTTAATGATGCTGAAGCAACAGCTGGCTATATCTTGCAACATAATATTCCTACTAATGTCAGTGAAACTGCTTAGACCTTCCTGTCCTCCACATTGTTCCCCTCCATGAGCTTTTTAAATTGCCACTCCCTTTGCAGCCACAGTCCACTGACATGATGATTCAGATAATTGTTCCAGTCTAAATTGTCTACAAGTGCTAATTTTCTTGGATGTTTATGATTCAGACACGATAATCCACAACGACTGCACCAATCTGGAGATTTTGCAAAATGGGAATACAGTGCCTTGCATAAGTATTCATACCCTAGGTTTTCATGAGATAGACCAACAAAAATTTGTGAAAAATTTGTACATGAAAGCAAAAGAATAGAATTTTTTACACACAAAATCAGGTTTGGGTCAGATATGATCAAAATTTAACTTTATGGACTTGTTGCAAAACATTATTACTGGACGAAAACTAGCACTGCATATCAACCTAAACACACCATTCCAAGGTTGAAACACAGTGAGGGTAGCATCATGCTGTAGAGATGATTTTCTTCAGGAAGGATGGGGAACCAAAAGAATTGAGGCATGGGGCAGAGGTTTTCCTTCCAGCAGGAGAATAACCCCAAAGATACATTCAGAGTCTCAATGGCATAATTTTAATCAAAGGATAATCATTTGTTAAAATGATCCAGTCAAAGTCCTGACTTCAGTCAAATTACGAATTTGTGGCAAGATGCAAAAATTGATCTTATGCACACTCTCCATCCAATCTGAATCACCTTGAGCCAAAAATTGCCCAAACATTTCAGTCTGCAGTTATGCAAAGCTGGTAGAGACCCCAAAAGACTTGCAGCATTAATTGTGCAGAATAGAGGTCTTCACAATATTGGCTCAACGGTGCATACAAACGCATACCACACTTTTAGATCTTTCTTTAGGCATTATATATAGGCACTGTGTATATTAAATTTAAATCATAACACCTTCCTCATTTCTTAAGACTGTCTTGAAACTAATAAAAATCTGACTACTTGCATTCAATTTAATGTCAGGTTGAAATTAAGCAATTATTGGCCAAAACTTTTAGAGCCAAGCAAGTGTTAGGTTAATATTCCACACAGAAAGCAATTTCCTCCAGACTCGGTGGCTTTGCCACAGTCTTTTGTCTATTTCTAACTTGTTTGCCTGTTGTGAGCTTCAAAACTGACATGAATGGAGCATGTAAACTGGAGTTTTTGGCACATGGCTCTTCCTATGACCACCAGGGAGAATAATAAGCACATGACAGGGCCTACAGGACATTTTCTTAAGTCAAGTACTGTTCCTTCTTTTTTCGTCTCAGTTTTCTCAGGCATAATTTCTTTAATCAGCTTCTTCACAAAGAATCTGCATTGATACTTTTTTCATTGATTATTTTGCTCTTCCACAAAATTAAATCAGGTCTGCTCTTATTGCACAGGGTTAAAGATAAAAAATATAAAGATAAATGCAGATAAAATTTAGAAGCTATGTTCAAACCTTTGAATTATGTGCGTGCTCACTGTATTGATCTTGTAGATGTGTCATTGTGAACAACCTTAAGCAGTAAATTCTCCTAATACAGTCATATTCCATAAATGAGAATATTCCGATGAGCCTCGTTTGCCAGATTAAAAGTGCCTTTGAAAATAGCAAACTTTAAGCAGGAATTAAAGGTCTGATGTAATTTTTTAATTCTTGTCATGTTTTCATTAGCTGTAAGTGAAAAATCATGAAAATTAACATCAATAAAAACATCAGTCTGTGTGTGATAGCTCTATATAATGCGTTTCATTTAGGAAACTGAGTTACTGAACTAAATGCACTTTCCAATTTATTCAGTATGACTGTTCAGAGCAAACATATGGTCATGGAATATGCATGGCTAATACATCAATAATTCCGCAATTACTTTTGGATTTTTTTTTTTCTCCACTTAGGTCTATAAATACTTCAGATACTGAGTACCACTTGTCCTGGTCCTAGTGGGATAGGGAGATAAACCACTCAGAGCAGTTTATGAGGATACTTTGAACCTGTCATAGATCTTAAAGCAATCATTTTACTAAGATGAAGGCCTTTAAGTGATTAGATTTAGATATATAGCTGCATACTGCTGCCACGCAATGGGATACTGACAGTAAAGGCCTTTAAGTTGTGGCTAAGACTGAGGGATGATGGTGCATCTTGGTTCAATTAAACCCATAACTAGCCGGGCTTTCCTTGGTCCTGTTATAAATGTCTAATATAAAGTAGATATTTTGCTGACGGAAGCCCCTGAGAAGCCATCACTCACACCATGCCTTGTGACTACATGTGGCAGTTTCTATATCATACAGTCAATGATTCAGCGAAAAGCAAAGAGAAATTCAAATAAATGCAGACTTGCAAAAAAGACTGAAAAGACTGTGCAAATTTAAATATTGGAAAACAAGCACCAACAGTATTTTTACTTCTGGAAATGCCTGGTCACTTGAAAAGCGTATGACACCCTACAAAAGCTAGCATGACTTCTAACATAACTGGACATATGGATATATAATATCAATTTTAGCAAAAAATTCATTCGAGTAAAATACCGAAACAATTCAAACTGAAAAATTACCTTTTGAAATATTCTATAAGATGCAATAGAAAATGCAAAATTTGATAAGAAATAAATTAGGACATCTCCACATTTAGTCCTACTTTAAATGACTAAAATTACACAGAGGTGTATCAGATCAAATTATGATTAGAACATTGCTATTTAGAATTTCAAAGGAGGTGTGTCCTGTTTAAACCTTAAACCTTTATTTTATTGTTCTCCTCACTATTCAAAGTGGGAGTAAACATAATAGTAAGCTTCAAAGAGCTGTGTAAAGCTGAAAAAAGACTAAAGCAGCTTATTCATCTGGTAAGGGATTTAAAGATGTCTTCAAATAATTTGAAATAAGCCATTTTACTATACAGAGAAAAGGTTCTACAAATGCAGGACACACAAAAGAACTGTCAACATGGCAGATTTGGTCATAAGCAAGTTTATCCAAAAGGCAGACCTCAAGGTGATAAAAGACATCTCCACAAAAGCCCTATTGTCATCATAAAACATACAGCACTCTTGATATTGCTGATATAAAAGTCCATCCCTGTACAGCCAGACAAAGACTAAACAAGTTTAACTTTCATGAGAGGCATGCAAGGGGGACATATTTGGTCTCTAAGAAAACATAAATGCAGAAGGCAGACAAAGACCAAGACTTCTGGAATAATGTTCTTTAGATGGCAGAACAGAGGACATTAGAGCTGCACCATGTGAAAAATCACAATTCTCATTGCAATATCAGTGTGTTCAACACTGCAACTGCAAATGACTGCTTGAATGCAGTATTTGGTAAAATATTCTATTTCAGGTGTTACACATTCACGAAAGTCATTTTGATAACATATTTTGACAGCTGGAGGGACTTTAACTGCTAATAATGTCCACACCTGATGAATATCTTTGGTGGATGAGATGCTTGAAGCTGATGCTGCATGGGGGTTTGGGGGCATTGTTTTATGGCAAAGAAAGAAAAGTGTCAAGTAAGTTTCAGCTAATTGTAACTGATATCATCAACCAGCAAGACTATCTGTAAAAAATAGTGATAGCATAAGTGGGCCCTGCAACATGACAATGACCCAAAACATATCAGTAAGTCCACCAAAGAATGCGTATGAATTACGATATGGAAACTCATGGGTTGAGTCAATGTTCAGATACTGATCTCATTGAGATGCTGTGATTTTGGTCAGGTTTTTTTAAAATATTCATGTTTTTCTCTTTTCTCTCACTTAATTGTTGTTAACAGATCATATACCTAGTGGTCTGCAGGATGTTTTTAGTTCAGGCTTACTATGAGAGCAAAACAATGTAGGTGCAGGTGAGGGCAACTGAAGTGCCCATGGTCACTGAAGCACTCGGAGCTGTGACCTGCACACTGGAGAAGTGGCTCCAACAGATACCTGAAGGAAACATCTGACATCTGCATTCAAAAGAGTGCAGTCATAGGGATGCTGCTGTGGCGCAGGGACAGAGCACATGACCTACATACTGGCAGTCACAGCTTTGAATCCTGGCCTGTTGACCTTTGCCAGATGTCTTCCCTCTCTCTCATATCCCACTTTCCTGTCATTCAACTATCAAATAAAGGCCACGAGAGCCACAGAAATCCTTTAAACAAAAAACACAGTCCTAGAACAGCTAAGGTATTGCAAGAACCCCCCTTTTTTTTTTCTTTGAGCAAACGGAAGGTAGGCTAGTAATTGTGAATTTTGTATGAAGCAATACTTTAATAAAATGTCTTATGAATATTATAACCAAAGCGTCATTATTTACTTTGACCTGACATTTCACAAAATTAACCACAAGGACTAACCTTTTTCTGGGCTCTTGCAAATGTACTATCTGTATGGAAAACAGTGTACTACATCAACAAGATGAAAAATAGCACCCTTGGAGTTTTATAGATTGCACACAAGCCATCACACTGTGATTTCACCTAGTTTGGCACAGCATCTGCTTATCTCATCTCCACTCAATCATCATATCTGCAAACCGCAACAAGTGGACAGAGGATTATTAATATTTCTAAGCCAATAACATCTCCTTACGGAACATAAGTTACATGACAGGGTCATGAGACAAGAGTTTACTGCTGACCAATGAAGATTTGATATGCAGTAAATGTAAGCAGATAGTGTTGAGGTGGGGTGAGTAAACTGGTTTAATGGTACTGATGGTCTTCAGTAAGTGAAGATTATTCATAATTTTATTGTCATTAGTGAGGGCTAGATTGTGGCAGCTGGATACTAATGGAGACTTCGTGGAAATTGCAGAAAATGACGGATCGCACAATTATTGGAATTCTCAGTTTTCACATGCAGAAAAATACATTATCATCCATTAATAGATTCACTGTGAATTTCAGAAAGATCCTTGTCACCCAAATAACATAAAGGCTATTTAACTATTAAAACACATAGAGCGGTTTCTTGGGAAAGCACAAAATGTCATCATTATGCAACCTCCAAAAGAAGCTTTATTTTCGCAATTTTACCCCAAAACTATTTATAACTCTAAGTTTTTTAAGAAAGAGAATACAAATTAGTATTTTTCTCTCTTAGTTCAATTTGTTATAAACATTTACAGTACACAGGTAGAACAGGAAATTCTCTGCATCTAAACTGTATTTTGTGACTTACATCGCCACTGTCAGATAGCAGGTGCCGTTGCAGAGAGCTTGCTTCCCTAACAAACCGTCTCTTAGGCCCAACTCGGTCAGCCAAGTTTCCCATGATCACTCTGCGATGACCCAGATGGACTTCACTAGTCAATAATCTCCTACACTGTCTCCTTTCTCTATATATTGTTCCGTTTACCTTCACAAGTCTCTCTTTCTTTCACTCTTCCTGCGTCACTGACACACTTGCAGACACCTAATACACACTGGACTTTCCAGACACATAATTGCACCTCCCACCCCTCAAATACACTCACACACACACACACACACACACACACACACACACACACACACACACACACACACACACACACACATAGAGTTTTTCTTTCACGTAAATCTGGGTTAGATCAGTGCCATTCTGAGCAAGTGCTAAAATAGGATGACCTCCAGCTATGGAGGAGAAGGACAGGAGTAGACAAAAGGAAGGAGGGTAAACTCAGATGCTGTCAGAGAAAGAGCTTATGAGGAGAGGACTGAAGCTGTTTATACCTTTAGGACAAGTTATTTCTTATTTGTGAAGAATGCAGGGGCAGTTAAAGAAAAAGTTGAAAAAAATCAGTGCAAACATGCAAATATATATACCGTAATTGTATGGATCAAAATTCTAAATATTTCTGCAGGTGCATCGGGAGATTTTGTTACAAGGTGTACGATTAGAGCAAAGGAGTGGCAGCAGCATCACCCTGGCGGTTATGAATTGACACATGGTTGGCACAAAACATCGCATGGTAGACAGCACCATTTTCTATCTGAAATAACTTGACATGAAAAGACCAAAACTGCAAAGGAATGAAATGGAGAAGGAGAGAACTAATCAGCACACAAGACAGCAGCAGGTGTAAAAGGTGTCCTGTTCATTTTTGTAGGAACAATCTGGGATCTGTGGTTTTGAAATCTGTGAGTAACACAAAAAAATTTGGTGCAACTACCTAATATCTAATTTTATTTAATTATTAGATTAATTATTATAATAATTATTATATTAAAATTAATTTTATTTAATTTATTTTTAATTGGGTGGTAAGTGATATATTACCACCCAATACAGATTTTTTTAAAATTTATTTATTGAGTTTATGTTTATTTATTTTTTCCATTTATTTCTTGTCATTGTAGAATACACTCCAAAAATTGTTGAAGGCAGTTAGTTTCTTATTTTATTTATGTTTATTTCTTTAAACAATATGCTAAATTTGAACAAATACATTGTCAGGTATTTTAAGTGAAGCATCACCAAGATGGTATTAGTCTAACCTGGTTCTATAGCTGTAATCACTCCTCGAAGTCACGTGGATCCAGTTTTCATTATGCCTGTTTTTCATTTTTGTTATAGTTGTAACAGGGTCAGCAACAGTGTTTTTATTACCAGAGCAGGAACCAACCATTTTACTCACAGTGTTTTACTAAAAACCAAGCAAAAAGAAGTGTGTTGCATACATATTTCTTACTCGGTGCCTTTGGTAGAGTAAGTGACCTTTGCACAGAGAAGCCACAAAGAGCAATTTAATTAGAGACGATCACTTTACGCACATTTCTCATTTGAGTAAACACAAACACCCACATGCTGTCAGCTGCAGCGAAGATGACATTGAGGGTTGCGGTGTTTGTTTACTTAGTCTTTGATCACAAGAGTTCCACAGTCCACTCTTTCATTTTCACCTCTCCATTTCTGCAACGTACTTTTACATTTCTTCAAACACACCAGGAGATTTAACAAAAGGGCTACATGGCTAAAAAAACTAGCTTTTGGTTATTTTAAGACAAATGAGAATTTGTGTCTTACAAAAGCTTTTATATCACTTGAACATTGTGTCTTGTTACACTCCTAAACCATTTTACTGGGATTTAATCCAACAGAGCAACACAAAGCAGTGTATAATTTTTAAGTGGAAAGAAAGATGGATTATTTTTTAAAACATCTTACAACAAAAAAATCTGAAAAATGTAGTGTGTATTCGTATTCAGTCCCATTTATGCTGATGCCTCTAAATAAAAATGATTTTCAACCAACTGCCTTCAGAATTCACAGAAAAACAAAAGAAGAGTCCAGCAGTTTGTTCCATGATGAAATGTGAAAAAGTTCAAAGGGGTATAAATGCTTTTACAAGGCACTGCACACCACAGAAACTGAATAATAAAAGAAATGAAAGAGTGCCTTTATAGATTATTTGATCATTTCTTTCCTGAAATTACATGGCATAAATACTGTAGTTTAAATGGTAAATGTTAAATAGTAATAATATACTAAATCATTCCCGCAGTATTTCCAACAGTGCCTGTGAGTGATAACAACAGCAGTGGGAGCTGTGCGTGCTATTTACTGTAGCTACCGTTTGCTCCCTGAGGTATGAAATGAACTGCTGATGGCTGTACCAACTATAACAGATGACTTCAGATTTTATGTGTGTGTGTGTGTGTGTGTGTGTGTGTGTGTGTGTGTGTGTGTGTGTGTGTGTGTGTGTGTGTGTGTGTGTGTGTGTGAGATTCTGTGGGGGCATCTCACAGGAACGCAGGATGAATAAATCTAAAATAGGACAGAAGAAGTTGGTGCTCTTTCTCTGTCTGTCCTTCTGTCTGACATCTGTCATACAGCACGCTGCATTAGTTTGCCATGAGGGGGAATTGAAGGATTGCTGGTGAGGTTTTCTCAGCTTGCTGTTTTGCAGGAAAATGAAGAGGTCTTGTCAAGCTTACAGTGTCGAACTCTGTTACACTGCTGTTACTGTGATCTAAAAATATTGGTAGGACTGTTGCAGTTTTTACAGTATATTTAAAGGAACAAACAACATCAAAATGCAAGCAAAAAAAATAAAAATCTGAAAAAAAGTACAATGATAAAATATGATTCTGAAACTATCCTTACTCCTCAACCCAAGAGCTGATGCAACCACTTATAGAGACTTACTCATACTCAAAGAGTCTCACTTCCATTTCTATTTATATATGTCGCCTAATTGGATAGGCTGCATAATATTAGAAACTTTTCCTTCCTCCTTTTTCCGCCTGAGGGACCAATACCAGACCATGCTCATTCTGTCTGGAAGTTCAGGGAGGGGAAAAGGACTCTTTAAAAGATTCATAACCTTCTAATAAGGTTGTACAGCACATTTCAAAGGAGATAATTATGTGACAATGTAAGTGTGTGTTTGTGTCCATGGTAAATGAGGTTTGGGTTTATAGAAAATCTTCTCTGTGAGAGAAGTGACCAGATGGAGAGACGCCTCACAGCTGAAACAAACTGCAAATGAGGAAAAAAGTCTACACTGACTGTTGTTTTTAATAGTTCAGCTTTATAGAAACTTTATGTTTTAATCCATTTTTTCAAACATTAACCATTCAGTTAAAGTAGAAGCTATCATGTAGCTTTAGAAAAAAAAGTTAAAATAAAGTACTAAAAAACATCAGTTTAGTGCATACTTTTCTACTTCTGCTACCACCTGGAACAAGGGTCTCTTTGTTGATATTTTAGACTAAAAGTATTAGTGAAGTTACAAAACAGAAACAGAATTTAGTCTTACAGAAGTTTCACATTTTTAATATCATGGCAGTGTTTATGATGTATTTTATGCTTTAGTTGTTAAAATGGCAAAACACCTTAACGTTAAAACATAATAGCTGATTTTTTACTCCCAATAGAGACTTTGCTTATCCCAGAAATAAAATGAAAGCAACTCACCAAAATTTCCTACATAAAATCTACCAAAATCACTTTAGATATAGTTTACCACCTATAAGGCAACATGTCATCATGTCATTGTCCCTCTTCTCTTTGCTTATTTTTCAGTAAGACTTTATTTTATCAAGATAAAAAAAAAAACAAAACAAACAAACAAAAAAACAAGCTTCCACCCAAACATAACTCTGATGACATCACTAATGGCACAAAAATATTAATCAGAGTTCTTCAAAACACATCAATTTTTCTTGCTGTTGTTCTTCACTCACATGTTTTTTATTATTATTAAATTTATAGCTTAATGGTGTTAACATTGTCAGTGGAGTTGTGTAGTTATTGTTCCCCTCCTGATGTCATCAAACCAAATGCTCATGAAGCACTCTGAAATTCATGTGTCCTTACCCAGCTGTGTTTTTGTTGTCAGTGTCCATTTGCTAGTGGAAAAAATACACCACTAGATAGCATCTTTAAAATCTGAAAGCTTCTATTTTGTATATTCTACATCAAAAATTGTATCTTAATCGTGTGCATAGATTTTCATATACAATATTAGCACTTTAAAGTATTCCTGTAAGGAGTACAGAATGATGAATTTTATGTTAGGAATAACATTCTGAATAAACTAGAGATTTGTCACTTCAAATGTAATCAATAGGTTAAATAAATGTTCCTCAATGATTTCAGTTTAAAGCTGATAAACCAACTTTGTTTTTTAATCTACTGATAAATATTACCTTTATAAAAGACAATGTCTGTAATGTATTTTTCCAAAAAAGAACAGAAACAAGTGGCAGCAACGATCACATCTGAGCTGCAGAGTATGATGTTGTTGATTCTGTTTTAATATTGTTCGTGGCGTGTTTGATGCAGATTATATGTCCTTCTTGATGGTTTTTTTTTGTTTGTTTGTTTTGTCTGTGTATAAGTTGATGTAAATGGTCAGTGTCATATGCTCTCTCACTGAGCAAAATTTCTATATTGGGACAATAAAATATTTAGTCTATTCTATTCCATTACACCTGGAAAAAAAGGAAAAACAATACAGTCACACCAACACAATAACAGATTGTCTCAAAGCCTCTGTCAGATAAATATCACATTCTCACTGTTTCTTTCTGCTTCTCAGCAGCTTGCCTTTTTGCTTTCTGTTCCCTGTATCCTGCTGTGTTTGATTTCAACATATGCTGTTTTTTTACTGTGGAAATATTTGTCTAAATATTGCAATGATTGGCTGTGGGCAGAGATATTAATGTAGACTCAAGCTGGATTGTATAAATGAATTTGAAAAGCGTCTATAAAAAACAGCATTGATGTAAAAAAATCCACAGCTTTGATGTATTAGTAATTAAAAAAGAAAAGAAGATCTGTAACTCTGAAGCTAAAAACATTCCATAAAAATACTGTATGTGTTACACATGTATATACTAGGAATAGTTTTGACAGTGCTTCTGTATTTATACAAAAACAACTATAACATGCGCTAACTGCTTTTATTCAAGATTAGCAACAGTTCTTCCTATAGTTGCTAAAATATTATAAAATATTACTACAGTAATAATAATGTTGGCTAAATCTTTTTCATTTTAAATTTTGATACACTAAGTTAAAAAACTACTATAAACACCTACAATATTTTCCATCATACATGTCTATTGAGCAAAATGTTGTACAGTTTTATAAAATGAAGTGTAAAATACTACAACTTAGTTTTAACTGCGCAAAAATGTGCATGTGAATTTGTCTTTAATGAAAGCAGTGGAAAAGTTTTCTTTTAGCTTCCTGACTGGCAATGTGCAGCAACAGGTTAGGGAGGGGCTGTGCTGCTTTATTCTATGTTCCAACAGTCAGAGAGAACTGCAGTCATTCCTGGACTTCCTCCAGCATTTCGTTAAAAGGGACTTTAAAGTGCAGGAATGACATGACAAAAAATGTGTGGTTTTTAAAACTGTATCTACTTATACACTCCTACCAATCACCCACTCATGCCTAATGAAAATTACACCTACAAATATGTAGGGTGGTGCTGTTCCAAATTGTTAAACTATCACTCCATTTTTTGGATAACTTTAAAAAAAAAACAAAAAAAAAAAAACCCTGATCTTATAGTCTTTCAACACTGACTTTGAACAATTATTATTAAGTCTTTTCAAACTTTGTTTATGCGTAAGTTTCATTGTTTTCTCAAATTTTTTTCTTGAAATAAACCATTTTTGGACAAAAGCTTTCAAGTTTTTTAAGCCACTTAAAGATGCTGTCATGATGTTTGTATCTTGCCATGTAAAACTACATATTAAATGTGCCTAAACATAAAAAATAGGGCATTTTAAGAAATTCAAATATGTGTGTGGTTTTCTTTTTTGTATAGTGCATGTGTATTGGGATGAAGACCGTCAGGATGGATGAATGGATGGATGGATGGATGGTATTACCTAGTTTTGTTAATTTTTTAGTACACTTTCTCAAAACATGACAAGCTGAGATACATTTGCACATAATTAATTTTAAAAAGACAGAAATCCAGATACTTGAGCAGGATCTAACAAAATGACCAAAGATTCAGGACTTTTACACAGTCCTGCAGTTTTCCTATGCCATTAAATATGAAAAATCTTAACCACTCAAGAGTCATTTCCTATTTTCTCTTTCATCTCAAAAGGCCAGCATGAGAGCTGTAACAGCAGATGGAAGAAAATCTGATCATTTTCATAATAACTTGAACTATCTGAACAGCTTAACAAATCCTAATGTAAACAAACAGATTAATCACATTTGCATATATCTTAAAATGTGCTACATGTCTGGATGCTTGCTTCTCAAAATCTTATTTGCTTGATTATACAACAGCCTATGTGTGCTTCACCACTGCAGTTGTGGAATAATGTGAAAAATCTTTGTTGCATGTTTGGAAGAAGAAGCTCTCTAAAAGACAGAGAAGACATTTTCATTAGTGCTTTCTGCTAATCCTCAAAGTCTTCCTTGTAATGTGATTTTGACCACAGTCTATTGCCCCTCTGGCTCACAGACAAAACAGGCTGTTAACATTAAATCCTACATTTTTTTCTTTTTCTTTTCCCTCAGAAAACACATAGAATCCTTCTCTTACCTCAGTCATGTGGATCAGGTAGAACCTCATCCCATCAGTATAATCTGCAAAGCAATATAGAAACAGGGTTATGTTACATTTTTATGTAATGTTTTCCCTTAACAGCCAGCTTTCCTCTGGTGCCCTTTTCACACACTTCCCTCCATCTTGTACATAAAGCAGTACCGTTGATTTCCAATTCTGACAAAATAGTTTTATTGATGGAAAGCTTTTACTGTGGGTCAGCCATATAGACATCCTTCCATAATTCACAGAAGAAGCGCTGTGGGAGACAAGCCTGTGGCTCTGGAGGCAAGATAAATGGTTTTAATCAAGTGACCATGCATGCTTAGACCTACACTCACAATATACAGTGGTGATGTTTACTTCTGTGCACATCTAAGAGCCCTTTATATCCATAATTTAAATCAAGTTAAACACAAAAACAAATATGAAAACAAGTAAAACATTTTCTTTCCACATTTCATGTCAATTTTTTTCAAAAAGCAGTCAACCTGCCTAACCTTTTTTCATGTTCTTACTGTCCCCACAGATATACATGAACTCAAACTATTTCAGCATAGTCAAATTAATATTTTAATACATATAAATAAAAATGCAAAAAAAACTAAATGCAAACAGGGTTCATCTGATCTGTCTTGGTTTAACCTTAAATGTTGTTTAAAGATCTAATACTACATCCAACCATCACTGTACATAAACAGCTTTTATATGTTTTGTTTTTTTTCCCTTGCTGTATACCTTCTGTAGAATATGCTGCATTTGGATGAATATTTTTACAATTTTCTATTCTAGAAGCTGACAATGCAACATTGACTTTCGCTTCCAGTCATGGTAAAAATAAAGCATGCCCTCTTTCAATTGTAGTGTTTAAAACATCTGGTCATAGTGATTCCAAAATTATTCAAAATCGGCTTCAAGTGTACAAAACATAAAACAATTTACACTGTCATTATTTATGAAACAAACAAACCAAAATCGAAAAGGAGTGTGTGGAAAAACTAAGAACACCTTTGCTAATTCTTCATGATTTAAGAGCCGGGTGCTGTTAATAAACCATTTGATGAACAAGTTTGACCAGCTCTATAAAGATAGGGGTTTTAGCGGTTTGCAAGATTTGTCTCTGTTAATACAATTTCAAGGTGTAAAGACATCAGCGATTACCTAAAAGAAGCAACGGCTGCTACCTGCTATGCTACAGTGTGACAGATTGTTTTTGAGTGGAAAATATTTTAGACAGTGTCCAGTTATCTCAGGATGGGAAATCCCAACAATTTCATCCCAGGGTCTGATGGTCACTGAAATAAGGAAAAAACCCAACAGCTCCATCTCACACTCTAAAGCCATGCTATAAATTTCTCTGTATATCAACGTGTTCTAGAGTCAAATGTGAGGCCATTTCTCTGATAGTTGAAGCTTGAAGTTGAAGCTTGTAGTTCAAGCCCAAACTGAGTCATGCAACAGGACAATAACTGTAAACACAGCAGCAAATCTACAGCACAAAAGCTGGGGAAAAAACTTCTAAACAATTGATTTCCAAAATGGACTTGACTTCAAAATAATTGAAAGGCTGTGGCTGAACTTAAACAGAGCTTTGCATAAACAAAGATCTGCAACTGTAAACAAATTCAACCAATGTTGTCAGTAAGGATGGACTAAACTTCCTCTACAATGTTGTGAGAGACTGATAAAATCATAAAGAATACAACTGTTTCAGCTTAGTGGTACTGAAGGTGATTTTGCATGCTGCTGGATCATGGGGTGTACTTATTTTTTCCACTCAAGGTTTTCCATTTTGGATTTATCTTTGTTTGAAAAAATAATAACAGTGTTGAAGCTTTAGTGTGTTTTCGTACACTTAAGGCTAAAAATGCCAATCATTTTGAAAGCACTGTAAATACGAGATCATTTTTACAATGTGCTGAAACCTCTAGAATTAAAGGAGGGTGTAGTTTCTTTTTACTATGAGTGTAACTGTTTGTGGAGGTTTTCAAATGGGGCGGTATTATGTATTTTCCAGGCACATAGTGCTATTCCATAGTATAGTCAAGTAGTTATGTTACTTTCAGTTGTGAAAATGATGTCTAGCTATATCAAAAATAACTTAGAAGAAATTTGACTTTGCATCATGGCCATATCTGATGGCTTGAAATTTGCCTCTGTCTCTTTAAGAAGCTCCTACACTTTCCTACACTCCCCCTTCAGCACGTCATCACAACAATGCTCCTCCATGCTGTCCATTGATGCCATATAAAACCTTTCTTAGGAGTGTTGGACTGATGCACAGTACTACCAGGTGTTGCTGCTGCCGCTAGTCTGGTTGAGCTGTGTTGGGGGAGGTGCGGGGGGAGGGGTGCTCTGAGCGCGGGAGCTTGGCTTGTAGACTGCAGCTCCAAGGAGTAGCTTTGAGTAAATAGGCGCCGCATTGTATGAGCAAGAGTTTAAGCACCCCTGAATGGCTGCCATGGGAATTTCAAGGATTTCTCAAACATGCATGAAAGAATCAAGGCAATACTCCAGGTATGTTTTTGATGAGGAAAAACATTTTAAAAATGAACAGCAGTTTATCAATTAATTTTGATAATTTCATTATTCAATTTAACTTAATTTAATTTAACTTAATTTCATATTGTATTATTATTATTATTATTATTATTATTATTATTATTATTATTATTATTATTATTATTATTATTATTATTAAATATAACCTAATTTAATTTTAATTTAATGGAGCATTTCATTCATTCATTCATTAAAAAGCTCTTCAACTAATGTTTTTCATTTCTTATTTAGGACAATGCACTTTTAGGATTATGCATCAATTTTAACACCCTGAATAGAGACTGTCACACCAAATCTTGTCATAAGGTAAAAGAACATAACACAATGATAGGAAGAAGGAGACTAGCATTTTCCCACTGACATTTTCTACAAGTAAGAATAATATAACTCATGTAAAGTATGTTCCCATTCCTAAAAAATATCATTTTTATACCTAACAGCAGAGGTCACTGTTGGATAACTATCTGATTCTCAAAAACGAGCAGTCTCACCAAAATTAAAAACATAAAATGATCAAATATTGACCATTAAACCTGCATAAAATCAACAATGCTTTTATTCAGTGGCTTACCCTTTTATAAAACCTTACAAAGGAATAAAAGTAATTTTATAATGTTTGAAAACATTCCAATTTCATTTTAGTTTGGTAGTTATAATTTATTGGTACAATATCAAGGATTATATTGTTTTAATTGCAGTAGCTTCAATCAGTAATATTTACCCACTGGAAAAAATAGCTTTCTAAGCATGGTTCAGACAAACATCTTATCACAGTCGGTTTCTGTAACTTCTTTACTATCCACATTACTGTGCAATCTTTTTAACTTTTTCTAATAAGAAATATTTCCTAAAGAGATTTGGAGGTCTTTCTCTTTTTCTGCTTCTTTTACTCAGTTGCAGAAATTCTTCGTAGGGTATGCTTTTTCCTTTTTTACAAGGCCACTCCTGATCATTGGCTCATTTAAGGCATAAAATGATGGCTGGATGAATACTTAGTATTAATGATTAAAGGAAGAATAGGTTGTGCTAGAATGATAGATTAGACAATGTTCGGACAGCCACATTTTCTTCTTTGCTTTAGTCTGTTATACTACTTTTGTTGTTTCCCACGGTCCTCAGGCTAGTATTGGGGTAATAGGAACACAGGAAAGCCCCTGTATTGAACTCGTCCTGTGTCATTACATGCACATACACAGACAAATCAAACACGCCCTCACTGAAACAAACACAATCCCCCGGCGCCTCCTTCCTGAGTGACGCTGCCGAAGTGAAATAACAATGACAAGCTGCAGGGTGGAGGTGAATATCTGCAACTGTGTGTGTGTCCACTCACAAAGCATACACACAGAGCCTTTTGAATCCTCAGCCTGGTGATTTTTGATTGATAGGGTACTGCAAAGAGGTCAGAAGTGGCCCAGAGAAGATCAGCAATTTTTAGAGAAGACAAAGCAACTCACATCTGCATTTATAGTTTATATTCTGAATATAAAAGTGCTCTCAGATAACTGAGTGTCCATTGAGTTTGCTATTCTAAAACTGCAACTGAGAAGTAATTCATTGTTTTGAGGTTTCTGATGATCAGTACTCAATCACAAACCTGGCAACACACATTCAATTCTTGCTCAACAAGGTTCTAAGTATTATATTAGTTGCAAAGAAAGTTAAATCAATAATGTAAATGGAACCTGTCTGACAACATGAAGAAGGCTAAAATATCTCAAAAAGTAACACAATCACACCCACTCTAAAGAAATACAGGAATAGATGAGAAACAGATTCACTGATATCTATTATTTTAGAAAGAGGCTTTGGGACTCCAGGGAACCACACAGGGTTCACAAATGGAGAAAACAAGGAAAAGTGGTGATTCACAGTCACACTGATGACTCATTTAGGAGGGTGCAAAAGAGCCCAGCTCATAATCTAAAGCACACCAGGGCTCATTTGACTGAGTTACAGACGTGGATAAAATTGTTGATACCTTAATGACCAAAAAAGCCCACAATGGTCACTGAAATAACTTGAAACTGCCAAAAGTAATATGAAATAAAAATTTATTGACAATTAAAGTCTGTGTATTCTATTCAACAATAAGAAAGAAACTGAGTAAAAACTGCATCCAAGGTTACAATTACTGCTTACCAAAAACAACACAAAAATCCATCTCCTGTTTCCCAAAAACAAACAAAAAAACATCTTGATGATTCCCTAGACTTTAGGAAAAGATTCTGTGAACTGATAAGACAAAGTTTTTGGGGATTAAATAAATAAATTTAATACACCATTTCAGAGAAAGAGTATAATACAAACAGTCAGACATAACTATGGTAGTTGATGATCTTGGGCTGCTTTACCATATGACCTATGCAAGTTGTTGAGATTGATGGAACTGTGAATTGTGCTTGCTACCTCAGCAGCCTAAAGGGGATTTTCCAGCCATCAGTTTGTGTCCACAAAGTGAAGCAGAGTTGGGTAATGCAGCAGCAGATATGATCTGAAGAACTCCAGCAAGTCTACCTTTGAAGGAAGGTTTTTGAGAGGTCGAGTTAAAGTCTGAACTTAAATCTTGACGTAATGTAGCATGACCTTAAAGTGTAACTAACCCCCCTGTGAAAGCATAACCCTACCCCTGGCAAATTTTGAAAATTTCCACCAAAGTGGGCTGAGCCAAGAGACATGGCCAAGTGTGGGGATGAGTGGAAGGGGTAAGCAGGGGTAAGCAGGGCTGTGATCAGGACGAAAGAAGCACTGTTATCAACTTATCCACTTTGTTGCTTTTCAGACCCCTCCAGCGATGTTTTATCAAAAAACTAACAAGTGATATATCTAGCGACTTTTTTCGGTGTTGTTGGAGACTTTTATGGCGACAGCGCTCTGTCCTGAGTGAGCAGTGAGTACAGCGGTGACCCTCTCATGCTTTCTCAGCTCTGCAGTCAGTCTGACACAGTCATCCGTCCAGCAGCATACAGCCAGCAGTCAGAGCAGAGGAGACCCATTCCACTCCATGTCCACATTGCAAATAAATCACACATTTGCTATAATAAATGTGTGATTTATTTGCATCAGTGAATGAGTCATGATTCATGAGTAACATGAATCAGTCACGTGGTCACGCAAGACTTGTGATTCCAACTTCCGACACGCCACCAGGCGGGGCTGTGTGTCTGAGTGAGATGGTTTTGTACCCGAACTGGGTGTGACGTGTGCTGGCTGTACCGCTGTAACCAATAGGGAAATTCAACTGCCTAAGTACTGTTTGACTGAAGGAGGCCAACAAAATATCGCAAAACTAAACAAATTTACACAAAAATGTCAAAATTTGCACAGACACAAAAAGATAGAACCTTAAATAACCTATTTAGACAATTTATCAGCTAAAAAAAGTTGATTTGGGGGTTAGTTACTCTTTAAACAGCCTGCTGGTGCTTGTAAATCCTCCAGTGGGGCTAAACTAAAACAGTTCTTCAAAGAACAGCAGTCCTCAACTTCTTCAATGTGACGTAAAAGAGTGATCGCAAGTTAAATCAAATGCTTGGTGTCAGTTATTGCCACCAGCTGTGGACCAGTTAGAAGGTTGTGAGGTTGATTACTTTATTGGTTCCCTTAATAAAATAAATCAACATTTGGAAGCAGTTGTTTAATCTTTAATAAGGTTTACTATGGCTGATAAAGTTTGTTTGATGAGCTGAAACATTTAAGTGTGACAAAGAAGCAAAAAAACAAGAAATCTGCAAGTGGGAAATCGTTCTGTGTATTTGTTGCAGATGCTGTAAAGTTATCACCTTCTTAAACACTGAGGTGAAACTCAGTTGGTGCTTTCTAATCACTTGCTCACCACAAGCATCACTGATGTTTTCATGTTAGTGATTTCAAAGTCTCAGTTTGCTTTTGCAAAAAATGTCTTTTGTACATCTCACCCATCCCACTCTGATTTGCTAAAACTCTCTAAACAGCTTAGCCCCACTCAGCTTTCACATTTATGAATCACAGAATTTAAACAATATAAAAGTTGTGTGATGATTAATATCTTGCTGTACATTCTTACTGTCTGAACCGCTGTTGTTGGCTGTAGCAAGCAGTTTCTGAACAATGCAGTGATCAGATTTCAGGTTTCTGTGTCTAAGTGTGCCCTTTCCGTCTTGGCTCTGTGCCTTTCAAGCCTCTGGACCCTGCCCTCTGTTTCCGCGCACCACTCAAAAACACAGATGTTTACAGCATGCCTTATTTATTTGATTTGCCTGGTTACTGTGTGACCCCGATGGGCTTGATATTCCCTGCATTAGGCCTGAGGAGCCAGTCATTTACACCGAGGTGAAATAAGAAAACGCAAAAGGAAATTTAGCACTTGTTACCTAAATATACTTTGGTAATACTCAACTGAAAATATCTCCACAGTCATAATATTGTATGCTTATTTCTGTTTGTGCAGTTTTTGGTTCCTGTTCTTATTCAGTGTTGAATTGTAGAAGGTCAAATGCGGTTTAACTGGTTGATACGACTGTTTGGAAATACACAGTATTTAAATTTTGTTCCATTTTTTTTAACCACACATGTGATCAAAAAAACCTTCAAATGCTGATTCGTAGCATTGTGGAGTGTTGTGGCAAACTTACCATCCTGTAGACGGAGGTGTCTGAGGTACAGGGGACTCTGTAGGACATTACATCTGCCGGGTTCATTTTCTCTCGTTATGAGCAACAAATCATTGTAGACAAACACTGTCACCTACAAGAAAACAGGGGGAGGGGGATTACAAAGAGTGAAACAGGAAATTCAAAGGAAATAGATGAAACCAGGAGATTGGTGAGTCGGAGTGATGGAAGAAAAGGTGGTGATACTTGTGCATCATTTTGTATTTGTTGTGGCTTACACCTTACAAACCTGTGATCCTGTACATGCATTACTAATACTTGACAGATCTTGCATCATTAAAGTTCTTCTCCTAAACCATGTCCAAGCAAAGAAGCAAATGATGGATTTTATTGAAATAAATTTGTTTCAATATGTAGATACAACAAAATGAGCAAAAACAAAAATTTTTAGACAGATTTAGGTAACTTGACATTAAAAAAGACCTAAAATGCTTTAGTAAGTGACTGGTTTAATGGAATGTAAAGCAAATATCTATAGTAGAAAGTGATCAGTTTAGATGTACAAAATTTCAACACAACACTTTTGCATTTGTGGCTTCCTCATAAGGGGGTGAGAAAGCAGACAGGGTATTACAGCTGTAGCCACTATGTGTGTAAAGTGTGTGTGTGCGTGTGTGTGTGTGTGTGTGTGTGTGTGTGTGTGTGTGTGTGTGTGTGTGTGTGTGAGATCATTTTAGTCTGACAGTGTACAAGTCTGAGTGGGTGAAAGATAATGCAAAAGCAGCCTAACTGTTCTCACACTTAAAAAATGTGCACTTTGACATTCCAGTTGATGTGACAGATACACATAAAATACATATATAGTCTCTAAATGATCTCAGAAGTTTCAACTTTGCTTCTGTCAGTTTCCATTATATGCTTTATTTGTATTCCAGTTAATTTATGTAAAGGTTTAATTACCTAAGAAGTCCTTTGAAGTCAAACATTAAAGCTGGAAATCAACAATAAAATACAATTGCAAAATAGGCAAGTAGAAGTCTTACATATACATGCAAGTAAAAGGTTGTACTCTTAAGTTATAGATAAGCTTTATACTACATTCCCAGTGAGACCGTTTTTACCATACTTTGAAAATGCTTCCATGATTAAGGGGCAAAAAATGAAAACACAATTCTACCAAGTTCAAGAAAAAATGCTTTGTGCTCTAAAGAGGAGCAACTGCAAATCTTTGCAAGTATTTTGGTTTAATACTAGGTAACGTTTTTTACAGCTCAACTGACCTAAACCGGGATCAAAACCAAAATAAACAAAAACAAACTGTAATTCAAAGTTTTCAGAATATGCAACTGAATTATAATATACATGAGATTTGTGTATTTAGCTCCATAATTCATGAAAACACTTATAATGAAAAAGAAACTCATCTGTAATTGCGCAAGTACATGGGTTTGAAATGGTTTGGCTATAGGTACGAAACAGAAGTAAGGAACGGAAAAAATGATATAAGGAATCCAAACAGCAGAAAGTTTAATATGTAGTCTGTACAATTTATTTCTTATTTTAATAATAAAAAACCAAGCTAACCATCAGGGCTTTTTAAAGAATTTTTTATAACTAAATGAGCAACATGTGCTATCAAAGAAAGGCTATCATTCAGCCAAATACTGTTTTTTGCAGGATGTCCCTTAATCTTCCAATGATGTCTCCCTTGGGTAGAAGTCACAACAATATCTGAGATGTGGTAGTAGTTTCTTAAAAACTTCTTGAATTTGATTTTAACAAGGTTGAAAAAAAAACAACTTTTAAGCCATGCACTCATCCTTAAAGCTGTTAAATGCAGTTTGAAGCTCCTCAGCAGGCCTGTGTCAAAGTCAAGCCATTTGAGTAAAGTACGGTCTCATCTGCATAATGGTGCATCTTAGCAAAACAACTTTAGTGAGAAATTTAAATGAAATCCTTGAAAATTTAAAACGTTGCACAATCATTTGTGTAGCAAACAAATGCTTTGATTGTCCCTGTCAAACAATGACAAATTCAGAAAGTCACTACTTTATTATTATTATTATAGATTTTTGGAAAAAAATATTTCAGAATAAAATTAAAATTAATGCTGAATAAATTTCAGAATAATTATTGAATAAGGTTTTATTCTTGCATTCTACGGTTTATAAATACTCTTGATAAGAAAAATATACGTAAAGACTAGCTAATTCTCTTCAGTGATTACTCCATCGCCATACATAAAAAAGCTTGCTAAGCTAACGGTTTGCGTGAACGGTTTTCTCCCACACATAAACTCACTCAACTGTCATAAAGCTGCAACAACAGACACAGAGCACAAAACAGCCTGTTTAAAGAAGCAGAGTGGAGAGAAACTCCCTCATGACAAACATCAGCAGCAAAATATTGGTTTTATGATCCCAATGAGATTCCACTGCACTGGAGAACACATGTTTTGCAATGTATTTTACAAATTTAAGATTTTTTTTTAAAGGTTTTTGTGACTCTAATGGCCTTTGTTCATTAGTAGCTGGGCAGAAAGAATGGCACAGAGATAAGGGGAAGATGTGCAATAAATGGCCCAGGGCCTGTAATCGTCAGTGGTACGCCTGCTCTGTCACTGAGCTACATGCCATCCAAAAGATTAATTTTAAGGAAACAAAATCACCTTTTTCTACATAAAGACCAGCCTACGCTGACCCTGCTTTACATACTTATGCTTAATGATAATAAAACAGAAGAGTACACTGTAAACAGTAAAAGTTTCCACACATATCCAATCCAACCATACTTTTTTTTTTTTTTTTTTTTTTTTTTTTTTTTTTTTAGGAGAAGAGTTATTGTAAGCAGAAAGATGTTGCTATGCGGGTACCGTGGTCACAATTAAAGCTTTGACTAAAGTAATGTGACAGAACATGGGTCACAGGTTTTTCTGCCTGATTACCCACATTCCATTGGACAAAATTTATTAATTTTATTGCACACTGGCATGTAAAAACAGGATATGTTTGATGATGATGTTTATGTTGTTGTTTCCAAAATTCAAGCAATTGGTGCATAAAAACTATTTTACATTTAAGAGGCAGAAATGATGAAGATCCTAATTTTTCATACAGATGAACTGCATTAATTTAGGTACTGTATAATTCTTTGCACAATGTGCATACTATAGTTCCTGCAATGCTAAATAAATTATACTGTGCTTAACAAGCACAGAAAAAATAAATCTACACACAAAATGTTTGCCCATTTTCCAAGCAAAGCTCCTCCATGTAAGTCAGTTGAATTCAGCAGTATTTAAGAAATACAACAGAATCTCATTTAATTTTGTGTGTATGCTATAAACACTTTCAAAGCATGAGACTTTGAATTATGTGTTAAACATTTTCCTTGATAGCCAAAGTTAGAAATAGCATTAAGTCATAAAAAGTATTTTCAAAGCATGCAACATATAATTCCAAACCAAGTGAATACTTTTAAAGGCAAAGTGTTGGGTCTTACTTTTAGCTTTAGACAGCCTTCTATGTAAGCCACTTCAAAACATGAATCATTTTTACATCGCTAAAGTGGATTGTGATCACTTTCTCTACACATGTTTACACCTCACCCAGGTAAACATGTGCACTCATACAAGCACCAATTTTTAAAGCAATCATGTGACTCACCTTTAAGGAATGGTGCTTGCTCTCATGTAGAATCATCTCTTCAGATATGATGAGTGTTCGGCTGCACAGGTCCAGAGGCTGAATGCAAGAGAAAAACAGACTAGCAGTGAAAAAGTTTTTTAGATGTACTTTTGAGACTTATTTTTTAGCAATATGCAATACATCTATCAAAACCCATGACGCATCATCTTTGCTATTCTTATGAACATATTTTAAGGGATTTCTTAAGAAACAAATACAATTGCATGTAGCTGATGATAAAAAAAAATTACTATACCAAGTCCATTATGATTCCTTAATCCAACTGATCTGCTTAACAGCAAAGAGCCAATCTTTTTTAACTAACACAGCACCACTGAAAGTTACTCTACTGAGAATCAAAGTGAGTCATGACACAGAAGTGAAATGTGTGGTTGAGAATGACAAGACTGACACAAAACATGCATAAGCGCCACAACGTGGGAGGAGGGGGACTTCCTCTGAAGTCCAAGGGGCTGTTTCAATGTCTGTGTACAAATCTAATTTGTATCATTTATGTAGTGTGGTCAGTCAAACTTGCTCCTATATGATTCTACATGATTTTCTAACTTTTACTGTTAAAGGTTTAGCATTTTTTAATGAGCGAAAGTTAGGAGGGGTTCTTGATAAAAAAAATTTAAAAAAAAATGTAGTATGAACTGTCTTCTGTTAGTGTGACCATCTCTCAAGATTTTTTCTCTTATATTCAGAGCAGTATGTGCCTTACATGAGTTTCACTTGCAGAACTATCTATTTATTTATCAACAAAAAATGACTTTACAAAAGTTTCCTCTGCTTCCTAATTTTGACTGTGGAGTTTTCAGTCCTGCTATTAAGTTCAGTAGTAGATCATTATCCATATGGATTCAAGTTAAAAATTGCAAAAATCAAAAATAAATCATATATATATATATATATATATATATATATATATATATATATATATATATATATATATATATATATATATATATATATATATATATATATATATCTCGTTTTTGGCAACTGTAAGGTAATTATCCAGTATAGTCACATTTAACAATGATCTCCAGTCTCTTTACACAGACAGATCACTGCTGTAGCCTTAAGACTAAAATTGTATTCAGAATCATATCTCTTGCATAATATGTATGAAAATAGCAAACTCATAGCTCACGACTCAAAAAGTGGAGCAAAAACAAAAAGGCCAAAAATATATTTTAGTCACAAACTTTAAATATGCTTCCTCTGAGCCAAATTCATTCAGGGAAAAGACTGCACATGCTATATTTGTAACTTTTTACTATGAATACAGAAAGCTCACCGAATTTTGCAGAATTTTATGTGTTAATATATGAATCCAACCATAAAAAGTATATATATATATATATATATATATATATATATATATATATATATATATATATATATATATATAAAAATTCCCTTCTCACCCTCCATGGGTGGTCTTTCTCAACCTCTGAGCTCGGGTCCTCTACCAGAGGCCTGGGAGCTTGAGGGTTCTGCGTAGTATCTTGGCTGTGCCGAGAACTGCGCATTTCTGGACTGAGATGTCTGATGTTGTTCCTGGGATCTGTTTTAGCCACTGCTCCAGTTTGGGGGTGACTGCCCCGAGGGCCCCGATGACCACAGGCACCACTGTGGTCTTCACCTTCCAGGCCTTCTCCAGTTCCTCTCTGAGGCCATTGTATTTCTCCAGTTTCTCGTGTTCCTTTTTCCTGATGTTGCAATCGCTTGGTATTGCTACATCCACCACAATGGCTTTCCTCTGTTGTTTATCCACCACCACGATGTCCGGTTGGTTCGCCATTACCATTTTGTCTGTCTGGATCTGGAAGTCCCACAGGATCTTAGCTCGGTCATTCTCCACCACCTTTGGGGGTGTGCCCCACTTTGATCTCGGGGCTTCCAGTCCATATCCTGCACAGATGTTTCTGTACACTATGCCCGCCACTTGGTTATGACGTTCCATGTACGCTTTCCCTGCCAGCATCTTGCACCCTGCTGTTATGTGTTGGACTGTCTCAGGGGCCTCCTTGCACAATCTACACCTTGGATCTTGTCTGGTGTGGTAGATCTGAGCCTCTATTGCTCTGGTGTTTAGGGCCTGTTCCTGTGCAGCCAGGATGAGTGCCTCTGTGCTGTCCTTGAGTCCAGCTTTTTCCAGCCATTGGTAGGATTTCCTGATATCAGCCACTTCAGTTATTTGTCGGTGGTACATCCCATGTAGGGGCTTATCCTCCCATGATGGTTCCTCCAGCGCCTCATCCTCTGGTCCCCATTGTTTGAGACATTCGCTGAGCACATCGTCGATTGAGGCTTTGACCTTGATGTATTTATGGATCTTGGATGTTTCATCCTGGACAGTGGCTCTCACACTCGCTAGTCCTCTGCCTCCGTCCTTACGACTCGCGTATAGTCTCAGGATGCTGGATTTAGGGTGGAACCCTCCATGCATGGTTAGTAGTTTCCGAGTTTTAACATCCATGGTCTTTATCTCTTCCTTTGGCCAGCTTATTATTCCTGCAGGGTATCTGATTACTGGCAAGGCATAGCTGTTTATCGCACGGATCTTGTTCTTCTCAGGACTTGCCTTACTCGTTGGAGGTATTTGGCTGTGGCTCCTTTCCTTGTGACCTCATCGAGGCTGCCATTTGCTTGTGGTATTCCCAGGTACTTGTAACTGTCCTCAATGTCTGCTATTGTTCCCTCTGGGAGTGAGACCCCTTCTGTGTGGATGACCTTCCCTCTCTGTGTAACCATCCGACCACACTTCTCTAGTCCGAATGACATCCCAATGTCAGTGCTGTAGATCCTGGTGGTGTGGATCAGTGAGTCGATGTCTCGTTTGCTCTTAGCGTACAGCTTGATGTCATCCATGTAGAGGAGGTGACTGATGGTGGCTCCGTTCTTGAGTCGGTATCCGTAGCCAGTCTTGTTGATGACTTGGCTGAGGGGGTTCAGACCTATGCAGAACAGCAGTGGGGACAGAGCGTCTCCTTAGTATATGCCACATTTGATGGACACTTGTGCAATTGGCTTGTAGTTGGCTTCAAGGGTGGTTTTCCATATCCCCATCGAGGCTGCAATGAAGGCTCTTAGAGTCCTGTTGATGCTGTACATCTCTAAGCATTCAATGATCCAAGTGTGTGGCATTGAGTCATAGGCTTTCTTGTAATCAATCCAAGCCGTGCACAGGTTGGTGTGTCGGGTTTTGCAGTCTCGGGCGACTGTTTGATCTACCAGGTGTTTGGCTCCTCTGGTATTTATGCCGATGCCCGATGCCGATGCTGTACTCATGTATTTATCCATGTGCCCACCTATCTTGGCTGCTATGATGCCTGACATGAGCTTCCATGTTGTAGGCCGACTGTTGGATGGGACCGAACCCTTTGAGGGATCCTTCTGGATCAGGATTGTGCGCCCTTCAGTTAACCATTCAGGGTGAGTCCCACTTTGTAGCAGCTGGTTCATTTGAGCTGCCAGTCGCTCATGGAGGGCAGTGAGTTTCTTTAGCCAGTAGGCATGGATTATGTCAGGACCTGGTGCTGTCCAGTTTTTCATACCTGAGACTCTTTCTTGGACATCTGCCACTGTGATACCCTGCCATTGAGAGTACACTTTAGCTGGTTGGGTGGAGAAGAGCCGGTTAATCCTCCTGGCTTCATTTTCTCTCGTGTACCTCTTTAGGTGACTGGAGCCTTTGTTTGGCAGTTATGTGCATCTGGCTGTACCGCTTGGGTACTGGTCTTTTGATTGCACCTCTTTGGAGCTCTGACAATTGGCTCACTTCCCTCCTTGTTACCTTGATTTTAGCCTCTAACCGTCTTTTCCATGGTGGGTATTGAATCTCATGGTTGCTCCTATAGCCGAGCATCTCAAGGATCACTGAGTTGTACACCAGCTCATTGGTTTCCGTTATGGTGTTGGTAGGGATCGTTCTCAATGCTGCATTCACATCTTCAATGAGACTTTCTGACGGTACCTCACTCAGCCGTTGTAATTGGCATCGGGATTGCCTGGTGTTCATTCGGGCCACGATCCTACCTCTCAGGTCAGTTGCTGCCTCGTTCAGCTGTGATGGTTCGTTCATTATTGGGGCTGCATACCCAATCTCCGGGTGGGGAGTTGAAGCGTCCCCCTTGCCGTAGCATTTGTGTTGTACCTCGTCTATCTCAAGTTGTGACAGCATTTGCCGTTTGCGGATGTTGGAACACTGAGCTACTAGTTGTTTGGCAGTTAGTGTTGAATGGGGATGTCGACATAACCATTCCTCCCACATTCTTTGCATGTAACCCCTCTGACTAGGGTTACTTGAGTAGTAGCATTCCAACAGATGCAAGTTTTCACCTCTCGCCCAATTCCGTCTTGTTCCAGTAACCCATTTTTCGTGAAGGTGCCCTGGTTCCCCAGCACCTGACGCAGACTTTGTTTGACCGGGCGACGTCTGAGCCGGCATGGCGTATATTCCTTTGTCACTCATCATGAGGTAGGGAGTAGCGCGAAGGATCTTGCCTAAGGACCCACACTGGATATCTCAACAAAGCAACCCGGCCTGGATTCGAACCCCGGTCTCCCGGGTGAAGGTCGGGTGACTTACCCATTGAGCTACCCAGACGCACGCACGCACGCACACACACACACACACACACACACACACACATATATATATATATATATATATATATATATATATATATATATATATATATATATATATATATATATATATATATATATAAAATTCTTATATTTGACTAAACAATGGTCTAAAATAAATACAGGCAATCTTAGTGTGCTGCTCCAGCATTAACTTGGCATTCATTTGGTTAAAAAAGATGCTCCAATGTTCTGACAATACACCAAATAAAATGTGCTATTCTTAATCAGTTGTCAGGAAAGACACAGCTCAGCTGGCAGACACAGCTACACTCTTTCATGAACTCATGTCTTGCTCCGACTGATGTCATGTTGAGCAGTTTTCCAAAGTAGTAGGCTATTAAGTTTTTAGATGTTTAATTTTTTTTCAGTATCTTGTTATTGTCTCTATCAGTAATAAATAATGGTCACCATGTGTCACTTGTCACCATTGTTTAAACTTAGGTTTGTCTGAACCTAATAAAAGCCATTGTTTCTGCATATTCACAATCTAATTCTTTTAATTAATATATAATTTTGCTTCAAATATAACTGAAACCAGATATTTATATGTCCTGTAGAAAAAGACATTTTTCCTAGTTTTAGATCGGCACCTGGGTCAGTTTGAGACACTGCTGTGCAAGTATTTTAAGGCAACACCTTACACTGGTTCTTTGTGTGACATCATGGGAAAATCAAAAGAAAACACCCAAGATATCAGGAAGAGAGCTATGGATCTTAAGAAGTCTGAAGCAGCTTCATGAAATTTAAAGAAAGTTTAAAAAAAATCTCTAAAAGATTTGCTCACACATTATTGTGGCATTTAGCCAATAGAAATAAATTCAGTAAATAAATAAAAAATAAGACACATTTAATCTGACTGAATGTCAGACAGTGAAAAAAAGTTGTACGTGTCTTTTTATACAATATATGTAAACATCTGGTTTCAGCTGCAGATGTAAAAACCAGAACATAGTGAAGATGTTAAAAGTTTGACAAGGAACAAGAATCAGATGTAAAAAATACTACCACAGTATAATTCATTTCAGGAATTTAGAAAAATATGTCATTTTAAGACAGGCTGTGTCAACATCCACCAATAAAACATTAAGAACTATAAAACTGACTAACCTGAACAAATATGGGGAAGATGAGGATCTTCGGTGCGACTTTGACATATCCATAATTGGCGTGTGGAGTATGTGAACGGACAATCGTACAGTTCTGGTAGTTAGCAAAATTGGCATTCTGCTGTTGATAGTTAGCTAGGCCAATATTGGTGGAGGTGGATGACCCTTTTGACACCTTGGAGTTGTTAGATCTTCGTAGGAAGCCAGTACGGCTGGAGAAGCCTCCGCCACCATTGCCTCCGCCACTAACGCTCCCAGAAAAAGCAGTACTACCACTGGCACCACTCTGAGGCTGTGGACCAGTTGTCTGCCGTGTGGGGTATAATCGGTTGTATCCTGAAGCTAAGAAACACATGAAAAATCAAATTGTTGATCAGATGCTAAACAAATGCAACAAAACAGTCACTGGTCAAAGAATATTATGAAATATAAAATCATAGTATGCTTAAAGGATTTGGAAAAACAAGATTTTCTAATTTTTTTTTTAAAGGTGAGAGTGTGAAAGTTTAGATCCAAAGTCATAACAATGCAAACATAACACAGAGTGCATGTCTTACCTAAAGCACCCTGGTTGTCAGGATAAACAGGTCTCAATATCTGAAAGCAAGCATGATGAAATGACACTGAGATTGATTGCATGAGCAAAACCACACTATATGTGACAATAAAATCAAAAGATCCTTTCAAAAAATCTAAAATAATGTTTGACACAGATGATGCTAATGGTATTAAGCAAAACATTTAAACACTAACTGGCTAGAAGAGCTAATAATTTCTTCGAAGAACTAGCAACTACTGATGCTATTGATTCAGGTTGCTGAGTAATGTATTTTTTTCACCAAGTTCATGCCATTATCTCCTATTTGGTGTGTGAAACATAACTTGGAGCAGTGATCATCCACCTCATCGGTCTGTAAACTCTGTCAGATATTGCTGGTCTCAACTGTTATACAGTATTTAGTAGAGGAAGTCAACACCTGATATATTAATCAGATTTATATGAAAGTTGAAGTAACATTTGGCAAACAATACAACATTTTAAGATATTACATTACTCTATCAGTACAATCCAACAAAAAGATGGTGGGGGCTTTCAAAGGATTTTTGTCAACAATACTTAGTCTATTTGAGATGCCACAAACATGACCCATTTCCAAAGGGCCTTTATTATTTTTAGCTTGTCCAAACTCAACAAAGCTCTGCTTCCCTTTTGTGAGAATGAATTTTAAGCTGTCTGATGGGAAAGGTTTGCTCAGAATGATGCTATGTGGCTCTTTTTCCTGAGGCTATGTAGACTTTATTTCAATAAACTAGTCTGTTATTTCTGTAAGTCTTTCTCAGAGTTATCTCCTCATATCTAACTGTTCTTATGACTTGGATGGCTCGTAACACTCGCTGTTTTCCACTTTAATGAACCTTAAGCAGGAAAGCACACACAAGGAAAACTGCAAGAGGAAGCATACATATTCAACACACAACATAAAGACAGCATCAAGTGACAGACTTAAAAGTAAAAACAAAAAAAGAAAAAGATGAGTTAGTTAAACCGTTTGTAGCTAATTAAAGCCCTATACGTGATAAAAAAAATAAAAATAAAATAAAAAAAAGATTTGTTTAATGAAAACAGTCTTATATGAGCCAAGATGCAATTTTTACTCTCTAACAGGAACTGCAGCAGTGTTTTAAACAGATCCTGATTCTTTTGATTCAACATGTTTGTTAGTATTGTGTTAGCTGAGGAATTCAGATCAGCCTTTTGGATTCAATTGATTTGCTTTATTTCATTTTTATGATTAAAACTTTACTTCAAATACAAAGGAGTATGTGCTGTATAAAATATTACTGACTGATGTCATGTTGTGAATGTACATGCATGCTATACAGAAATTATGTAACTGATTTCATTATCTATACCTCAGAAAAATATTTTTGAGGATTTTCTCATTTAAAATTAAAGGTTTGCATATGTAATTAATGACACAGAGATAATGTATCTGGATGATATCTGTTGATAAATGATGCACATAAGCACTATTTTCAAAAATGAAAATTATTTCTGGTTGATAAAAATGTAATGAAACAAATATCATCACAAATAATTGATATATACTGTATTATTAAAAGCTATATTAATAAGTCATTAAGAAAACTAACTATATGTGCAACATGTAATGCGTTGAAAACATGAATAAATCACTGAAACAACATTAATCCACAGGACATGGACACACTAAACAGACAATCGATCTATCTATCGGCACCAGGGATGTAAGGTAAGGAAACATATCTAGGTTGTGCCACCAAATGACCATAATGAGGATGAGGAGGACGAAGAAGATGATAAAGGTGCAGCCCTCCACCAGTCTGTGGTACCTGGCTTCCAGGGTTGATGGGTGCCAGGATGATGTAATTGTCCCCATTGGATGCCTTCACCCTGGTTCCCTTTAATGTGGCAGTTGGTGGATGATGGAGGAGGCGGGGTTTACCATCCAGTTCCTCAGCTGACCCCATATGGGCTCCCCATCCCAGCGTCCCTCTGCCCCCACTGACACTGTTTCCAGTGTCAGAGCCGTTCACCAGTATCCTACGGGCAGCAGTAGGTCGGTGGTGCGCTGGGAGAGGCGGCACAGCTGGTGGAGGTTTGCTTGGGCCAACATCTGGTGCGTGCCTGCGTGTGGGTGGTGAGGGAGCATCATAGTTTGAGGCCGAGGGTTTGTAGGAGGGCCGATGGATGAGGCCTTCAAAACTAGGCTTAGCTGAAGGACCGGTGCGCCACACCACCACTGTAATTTCATTGGCACTGTTTCTACAACAGACAGGACAAAAATACAGGAAATTATTTTTATTTTGTGTGAAAGAACAGATTAAAATGTTTAATAGCCAACAGAGTCATTTGAAAAGCAGTTGAGCAGGAAAGTTACAAATTTAAAAAAGTAAATAAATAAATAAATAAATAAATAAAAATAAAAAACTTTATGTTTTTTGGTTTAAAATTAACTCAGTGAGTCCACTCAGTAGACAATGACAGCATCTAGCTACAAAAATCCACAACAGATTATGGTCTTCAAGTTAAAATGGACCAAAAACCGGCGTGTATTAAAACATATAAAACAGTAAATGTGATGAGAAGACTTCTAAGTCTAATGTTGGTATAAGTATTCAACATGCATGTTAAGAAGTACAGTAAATAAAGAATGTGAACTGGTTTCCTATGTTCTGGTTACCTTATTGCATGGGCCAAGTCTACACATTTCCACTGTTCTACTGGCTGACCATTTAATTGCAGGAGGGTATCTAGCTGCTGTAGACCAGCCTGGTCTGCTGGGCCCCCTGTAAGAGAGAGAGTTCAAATAATTAAACACTGATGCTACATGAGCCTGTATCTTTTTTTTTTTTATCATTCTAGTTTCTCTGACAGCAAAGGAACTATGGCTTGCTTAGACACAATATTTATATTTTGAATGCTTTCACGTCATGTTAAGGAATATGTCATAAAGGAGAACAGATGCCATTCACAGGGTTGTATACAAGTTGTATAATTGACAGATAGGCTTCTGATTAAATATAACACAATACAATCAGAATAAAATAATCGATTTAGATTTGATATCTGTGTGACAGTAAATTCTGGCTTGAGAGGATGGCCTAAACTATCAGCAGGTCAGCCCCAAATAATTCATACTACTGGCAGAATTAGAAAGAACATCTGCTTAATTCAATCAAGACTTTATGAAGTAAATGAGACTGGCATCTTTCAAAGATAATAAAACACTGTAAAAGCAGGATCAATTTTGAAAAGAAAACATTATCTGTTTGTATTTACATTTTATTAAGAAAATCTTTATTGGCATCACTGAAAAAAACCAAAAACATTTGACACTGATGATGTGCTCGATGTCTTTGAGGTAGGAAAGCCTCTTTGCAATCACGCTAACCTTTAGCTCCCTCCAAAGATTCTCTGTTAGATTAAAGTCAGGACTCTGGCTGGGCCACCCTAAAAGATTCATGTTACCTCCAGTCAGAAGAAACGTGTGTTTAAAGTTACAAGATAACTTTAAATCCTAATTCTGCACGTGGTATGAATAATTTAGGGCTTAATTATATCTTGAAAGCATAACTCCAAAAAAGAGACAGCAATGGGGAGATAACTTTTACCCTAATTTGAATGTCATAGTTCATTTCATAAGTAACATCAAACTATAGTCACACAGTTTATAGTAAAATCTAAAATAGCTATAAACTTTGAATATACCAACTGAGAATAAAAAATCTGTTTTTCAAAATTTGACTTAATGAATAAAATACAACTACACAGAAAAACTGTCCCACAAGAAATAAGAAATGTTGGCACATATAAACATTTTATAGACTGGACTGGACATGGACTGTTGACTTTTATTAACACTGACATGAGCACACGAAACTTGCCTGGATCAACAGCCTGCACCCTCACGGGGGAATCAGAGCAGATGGTGAATCCATATCCATCCTTCCCTCGAAGGATGGTCACCTGCAAAACACACACAGACACACACAGACACACACACGCTCAGTCATTTTGTGGTACAGTGATAGACCTTCCTTTCCACCCCCATCCCTCAAGGATACAAAAGCAAAATAATCAACTTCCTTCCTAAAGGATGATTAAGTAGATTTGTTTTCTGCTACTGCTTCCTATTAAAACTGTCCCAACAGCAGTTTTCCAGTGAACACAATTAGCTGAGTGAGAAAGAAAAATAGCTCCAGAGTTAAAAGAAAATCCCTCTTTGTCCAACAGTTGGGAAGGAAAGAAAAGCAAAGTGGTTGTTTTAATGCAGTTTTTATTAATGTTCCCTTCTTGAAATCTAGACAGGGAACTCAAGGTTTGAAAAAACAAAAACAAAAGTTTCTACTGGGAAATTCTAGTCAGACAGATGTTACAAATGTTTAAAGATGCTGTATGAGTGTATGTATTTATATTTATAAAGCACACAGCCAAGTTGTTTTCTCTTAATGTAAAGAGTGAATCAAGATCATAATCTATTTGTATCTTCATGCTGCTTCAAATAAGGTAATGAATATTTAATCTGGTACAACAGCAATATAACTTGTATTACAGCATATACTTTAACTGTGAATATCAATAAGAGTGATTTTATATTGACTAATGAGGTTGCCTGAGATTCTATAGTCATTTCTAAATTGACTACTTGTCTGAAATGATTACGTTTTTGTAAAACATGTACCATAAGAGTTGTAATTTGCCTTTGAAAGTTAGAAAGCAGGTCACACTGACAGATGAGGATGTACTGACATAATTAAATCAATCTGTGTTCTTTTAAAATACAAATAAATCCCCCACTGCTTAAAATCTCATATTTATTGTATCCAGAGCACTGCATACAAAGGTACAGCTCTGATGACTCTTTCCCATTATCTCTCTTTCCCTTGCATTGTCAAAGAACTCATATATGTCTGTGCCAAAGTAAACACAATTCCATCCAAAACATTTCACTTTCCATCCCATCTGATGAAATCCATGGACCTAAAAAACATACATTCATATTTTTCTTTGCTTATTTTCTATAGTGTAGTAAGCTGGCATGTGTATGCTTAATCCGTAAAGTCTGCCTATGAGGTGGACGCAGTAGCCTAGAGAAATCTGGTGATTATTCTGAAGCTCAAAGCTCATGATGACCCTAAAATGTCGGGTACAATCGTAGACTTTCATAGCCCGCTGATTTTATGTGCCCTGAATACCGGTTCTTTCGACGTCTTACAGCAAACTTCAGTCTGTTGAATATGACTCTGTTTTAGTCTGTCGCCATACTTAAACAGTCTGAAAAACAATTATAGGGCTACAGATAGAATCAGATGACTCATTCACCTGCAATAAAAATGAACTTCTGGTCATCAAGTGTTATTGTGTACACACTCAGTCACTGATGTGCATTTAATTAGTCATTTCAGTCCTGGACTTTCCTCCCTGAACAGAGATCACCATAGACTATTTAAAACCTGACCACAAGAACAACCATACGTTGTGTGATTAGAAAAGACAAAATATGTCAGGGCAATCTTTCTCATCTGAGGGGGAAAAAAAATTGTTAGATATGAGTAGACACATGAGTCTGGATCAAATAAATATGAAGTGAAAATTATGTCTGTTTCACAAATATGGATAAAAAGATAATAGGAGATAGACTAAACATAAAACTTAATTCAAGATGGGAAGAGATGAAAGAATAATAGAGGTGTTTTTAAAGACTTTTTAAAAGCAAAAGATCACAAACAACAACAAATAAAACCATTAAATAATTGGCTAAAAATAAAGATTTGCATGCCAGAAACTACTGTAAATTACAATACAATAAAAAAGAGAAATAAAAAAAGTTCCCAGTGAATCTCTTTGTTTTTAATCTGCTCTTTCAATCAATAGCCCAACACCTTTAATTTAGAAAGTTGCCTGCTTCAAGAAAATGGAGATACTTTTCAGTTCAAGCATTTAATTACTTCAGAAATCCCCACAATTATTAGCCTAAATTCCCAGTTTTTCTTTTAAATGGGTCCAATAATCCAGCAGTTCAAGAGGAAGGTTCTTTAGTCCAGTTTTTAATGCATCAGTGACAAGAATAATTACCCAATAAATAAGGATAATTAATTTGCAAGGCTACAAACATGTTATGGAGAAATGCATTGATCAAGCTTTTACAGGCTGATACCAATTCCTATTCTCTGAGGCCTGACCTACAGATTTTTGCTAATTCCAGTTTTCTTTCTACACTTTATAACACACACTAGCTCATTTGGGTCAACTTTTTTCTAACAACTTAATGTCACAAATATCAGTCAAAGGGAACTGCTACAGGTTCCTTGGTAGAGGAATTTGTAAGATCATTCCGGCTTAAACATCAAAGCACGCACCACAACTTTTGTCGGTTTTTTTTCTGAACTCAAAACAAAGTGGATCACAGAACAGGATGTTATTTATTTGTATTTCTGAAAAAACAGTGAAAGCTATCAGTGTTGATGCAAATGTTTTCAAATATTTGACCTGCTGATAGTGAAAACTGGCTGATCAGTTGATTGATATTTAACTATTATCCAGTTGAAAAAAAAAAAAAGAAAAGAAAAATGAGCAAGAATAAATATGTTTTAAAATCCAGATGGATGTAATTTGAAAAAAAATTAAATTAGGATGCGACTAGATGAAAATAAATTCAAAGCTCATCTGCATATCGTATGTCGTTATGCATTTGTGACTGTGTCCCCTTTGCTCCAACACCACAGTGCCCAGCCATGATTTTGGACCTGACTATATGAAGGGAGGAGCAGGTCAGTCTCCAGTCTCCATCCAATGATTGCAGAACATGTCTTATCTACTTTCCAGCAGTACAGGAAAGGGTAAACATTAACTGCTGACAGTTTAAAACAGACTAAATGAAATTTACCAGCCATGTCATGATATCTGTACATGATTAGACAATGTTATCTGGGCAGATATTTTCAGTTACAATATCTAACCAACATGTTCTGCTGTATTTCTGTCATGTGACCTCAGTCCTATTCTCAGCATTTTAGATTGGGAACAATTAACTTGTCTCTTCATGTTTTTCCCCTGGGGTTTTTATTCCTTGCAGCTTTTAATAATTTGTACCCTTTCGGTTACATGTCTTTACGTTTCTCTTTTTTCCTCCATCAGATCTTTCTCTAACAACATGAGAGATAAATAATTTAAAAACCAAGCTGGTGCTCCTATTTTAAAAGAAATACATCCTGAGATCCCTTGCATTTATTTGTGGAAAGACCATAAAAAGTGCATTTGACTGTGCAGTAATAAAAAAAGATGTGCTGGTGTTTAAAGTGGTCGACACAGATTGATACCAAACAGCTAATGCATCTTTTAACAACAACCTCGCTCCATCCTTTTACTACCTCTTCCTGTTATTTATTTTTTACACACCTGTGGCAGCCTGCATCCGATGCAAAGGTGACACAGCCCGTGGATAGTGTGCATCACACCACTGCCTCCTCTCCCTCCACCCTCTCCGCCATTTAGGTCAGCAGTCAACACGCACACACTACGTCGGTGGTTTTCCACCTGGTTGCCCCCTCTGCAGCCGGAGTATCGCCACAGCTTTCTTTGAGCGGCTGAGTTTGTTCTCCTGTGGCTGGTTTCTGATGGCTGAGTGGACTTCAGCGTGTTGTGTATCATCATGACAGTTTCCAAAAGGTGGATGTGATGACCTTAATGTTGGACTTCTCAGTTTTCAGTCCAGTTAAGGTAGCTCAAACAGGAATCTTCAACCAAACTTGAATCTTCTCTGCATTAACTTTGGGTAAAACGATTCTCAATCCAGTCTTCTTTCCACTGACCTCCAGTTGCACCGTCTCCCTTTCAAGCACATCAATCCACTTTCATGTATGCAAGCTTTTCATCACTTTCTTCATAACCGCAGCTCCCCGTGTCTCACTTACTGTCTTTCAACTTTGGTTATATCTCCACTTTCGAGTTCCTTCTCTTCTTCCAACATACATTTGTCTTGTCCGCTCCTTGCCGAGTGTCCAGAACAACACAAGCAGCAGAAGCGCCTGAGATCAGCTGTGTGAGTGTGTGTGGTGGCGTCATGCAGGCGAGACTGGCGCTGGCTCAGCCTGCTGAGGCCACACTGTAGCTCCTGGCAGGGGTGCTCATGGGAACTCTTCAACAGTAGAAGAATAGGAGGAAGTGCCTCCCACCTCAACAACACCCCCCCAACAAAAAACACACACATACACACCGATACACATGCACTTATGCATACCTCGCCATCCTACAGGCTGAGTGGCTTTGTGTGTCTGCCTCCGATAAGGCCAGTTTGCTTCCTGAGTCCTCACTATGAGGTTGGGAGAGGTGCTACAGTTCTAACATAGGTGGCATGGCAGAGACACATTAGAATTAAATGGAACCAGTAAAAAGTACATATAAAAAGGTTTATAAAGTGGCTGTATAACAGTAGTGTCAATCTCCCAAAAATGGGGTTTTTAAGCAAAAAGTTTTAGATTGCTTACAACATTTGTGTCTAAGAGATTTTAATGGCCATGTTTCCTAACAAAAACACAATGACACCAGATTTGCTCAGGGACATACTTTACTCTCACACACACTTCACACCTCATCATACTCTTTCCAGCATCGTTCCCACACTCCCCAGTCTGCGTCCCAACATTATGGTTGTTTGTTATGCTTTCAACTTCCATATTTCCTCTGCTTTTCCTTTCAGCTGTTCCCTCTCACCTCAAACCACTTTGTACGGAAATTCACAGGACTGTGAACTCTTAAAAATTCCCCCCACTTCCCCCTTATTCCAGTTATCCAAACATAACTCTGTTTTTTAAAAATCCATATGGATTTTTTTTTTCTTTTTTCTTTTTGCAAATAATAAACACATTAAAAGGATTGCAGGGGGAAAAGCCTCTTTAATTACCAATACTGCAGTGGCCTGTCTCACCCTTAGCAGCCCCATTATTTCCCAGCGTGCCTCTTTCTCCTTTAATTGCTTGGATGCCTGGCTCGTGGGATGAAACATGGACAGAGAAGTGACAGAGGAGCAATGCTGCACTTGTCTCTACAACGTTAATAAAGTGGCAGAAAACACTATTGTTTTAAGGTCTCTTTATGCCAGTGGTAATGGTAGCCTGTCCCTGTTTGCCTTTTCAAAGGGCGAGGGTTAGCCATCAAGCTCACAAAAACACTTTCTCTCTCTTTCACACAGCGCTGTTCACCTCTAAATGGGCAGAAGGATGGATTAGAAGGAGAGAAGAAAACACGTCTCGGGCAGAGGATTGAAAGAAGAGTTTTGAAAAGCTTGTCGAAGAGCCAGGCAAGGCCAATCTGGTTTTCAGCAGTGTGGGATCTCTGTCTTACTTTGTGTCTCTCCATCTCACTCTTTCTGACCTGAATAAACAGCTATCAAAGGAGGAGGTCTCTTCCAAGCCACTGAACACACAAGATGGGTCTAAGGCCAAGTTCAGGCTCACAGCTCACTGCACTTAGAATTTGAACAGTAAGAGATTAATTACACAGTCATAATTACACAACACACAATTCAACACTACATGGGTAGATTGCTATACTTCTATTTGAAAGTCAAAATTAAAATAAACTTCTTGGATGAGAGCAGTTCCTTGAATTCAACCCTAAAACTTATTCAAATACCCTTTGGGAAGGTAATTTTGTTTAAATAATTAATGTTCCTTAAATCAAATTAAAAACTGAAAAATAACTATATATAAATAAAATTAAATATTTTATTGTGCAAACATATTTGTAGGAGAAACATAAAAGTTGGGAATTAAACAACTGTTTGTGGAGAACAATGCAAACTCTTTTCCATCTATAAACACACCAATGTGATGTGCTTAGTACTTTGATGCACCTTTTGGAGTTTAATAAGTTTTTAAAAGTTAAAGGAGGGTGGTTCTAATGAACACCTTTTTCTGTTGGCTTCAATACTACCTCTGTCAAAGGACCCTGCAAGACTTTTTTCTCCTATTTCTTACAATCCTTTGAAATAATGAAACAGTAAAAATCCAGAGACTTCATAGAAAACAAAAAAATTGGTATTCTCCAGGAAAAGCCTGACTGAAGCATCTTCAATATTAGCGATAACTAAGCACATTTTCAAGAGTAAATACTTTTTTTTTCCTAAATTTTTGGATGTTAGTATCTGACACTAACTGACAAGAGCCTCATACATTAAATAAACACAGAATGTAACATAATAGATGATCACCATTTATAAACAGGCTGAATGAAAGTTTATTTAACAACCTCCTGTAAAGTGGCTGCAATGAATACCTTCAGCATAAAATTTAACATTTCAGACTAATTACTCGATTACAAGGACAAATAAATATTTGCAATGACATAAATATATCAGTTAAAAATACACATAACAATGCAGCAATAATGATGCTATTTAAAACTGAGCTAAATTTGTGCAGACTTATTGATAGGCAGATACTGCCATCTCTAGAGCAGATTTCAAACTGATTAGGATGAACTGTAACTGATTTATGCATACAGTGATGGTAATAAAAGACTCATCCTTCCATCTGAATTGCTGCTGTCTCTCCAAACATGTATGTGCTGCTTTCAGTTTCTATTAAAATCGATTCAAATCAAATGAAGGAGCAACGTAAAAGAGGTGAGAATTTCCTCTGCATCTTGAAAAGACAGAGTTTTAAGACCCAGCAGGTCCCAACTACTGAAAAAGAACATTTTATGACACTAAAGTGAACAGCATATTATGAATTTTCAAAAACCAAGTTAAAAAATTCTAAAGTTTCTATTCTCTCTCAGTAACTTCACCCTTCCTCTTCATCTTTTCCCTAATAGACAGAAGTGTCAAGCCCATTTCCACAGGGACAGTTAAGGAGATAATGCTGGTTGACAAGCAAAGTGATGCTGGGGGACACTATACCCAAGGTGGAACTATTGCTAATATTCACAAACATGCAATTTCCTCTCCATTACGTGAGGAAACTGTGATTTTGTCAGTTGGCTTGTACATTAATCTCAATGCTGATATGGAAAATAAAGTCATGGATGAGCAACATGGTTTTGTGAGTTATCTTGATGGAGAGATGATTTCCAACATTATTTATAAACAGTAAAAACTTTCAAAGGATGATTAATCTCTCAAACGTAGCTCAACTTGCACAAAAAATAAGCACAACAGTTTAAATAAAATGGAGATCTGCAAAGCAGTTCATGTGTAAGGCCATCATCAAACACTGAAAAATGTCTGAGTTAGTAAGTAGTGGGCAGCAGATGGTACCATGGAGCTCTTTGTCTAGTCAGGGTTATGGCCATGGGGTGACAGAGATAGAAATGACAGGGAACAGAGAGGGAGAAAAGAGGACAACGAGGAGGAGGAGAACACTGCACAGTGAGGGAGGAAAACATTCAGTGGTCTGGAAAGACACAAGAATAAGGCAACAAAAAACTAGAAGTGAAAAGAAGGGAAAGACTGAAAGGTTTTCCATTCGCCCCTAATTTAGTCTGTGAATGTGCTCTCTCCTGTCTGTTTTAAATCTCCCCTGAGAATGTGCTTCACAAACTGCTTAATCATATGTTACTCCGATTCAGCCGGATAGAGGGAGGAGGAGGGAGGGTACAGAGAAAGGAAACGACCATTCACAAATACAAATGTGAAAATTTCCATGTGAGACTTGACTGCCTTTACTCCTAAGTTACCTACAACATCCACAGTTGTGTCTAAAGCCAGTATTCCCGTATATGGCATGTTTTAAATAATTTCCTGATTATATTTTAGTACTCTTTAACAAATTAATTTGGCTGACAACTAATCTGTTTCATAAAATACATGTTTAATGTTTATTTATTTAAATGTTTATATATTCAATAACAAATAATAGCTCTTATTTATTTCCTAAAAAGTCCAGGTTTCGCTGCGTTAACTTTGCTAGAACCAGAACAGTTCATTTTAGTTGACATTCTTGATGTTTACATAGTACAGCTGCAATTTACAAAACGCTTAGTATATGCCAGAATGTCTTCAAATAAAATGTAATTAAGCAGAAGAGAAGAGCAACCTGATGAACTAGGGTTGTTAAAAAAAAACATCAAACATGAAGAAAGAAGCATAAATATTTTTAATAAACAGCTTTTTAAAATAAACATGCTAACAGTTTGCCACAACCAGGTCTCGTGCTTTGAAATGAAAACAGCTGAAATGTCTGAAATGTCGATTTGATTCACAACCCTTTTATATTTTTGTCATCTTGACTATATTATTAAACATTAAATACTGAGATCAGTTTTGTTTTTTATTTGTTCTTTTTTTAAGAAGTTATAAATTTGAAATAAATTGTGATTTATGTTTAAAAAAAACTTTAAACTATTTTGAACAGAAAGCCCAAAACTGATACATCTCTCTAATAAAGCCATTCATTTTTTACAATAAAACAGTTGATTATTTCATTATAAAGGCAAAGTGCCTCTTAGTAACAACTTTTGTAATTTATATATTTTTACCAGATAGACTGCTTGTTAGATCAGAGTCACTTTAACAAGTTGTACAAGAATGTCATTTTAAAAGTCAAATGGCTGCTTAAACAAAACTCTTGTAAACAATTAAATATGAGCCATAATTACAAGAAATGTTCTTCATTTAACATTCATTTATCTGGTTTCGAAACCCTCCTGACAGACGTGCTGCATCACAACAAAGGCCCTGAACATTTTCATTTTTTGTGCTTTACAGCTGTATCCAAAATAGTTTTCATTAAAAACATCTGACCATATGGTCAGCTAAACACTTCTTCAGTTACAGAACATTCTTTGTGGTTTGAGTGATTCTCCCTTAAATGGTACTTGTCTAGGTGACACAATCCTCTCTGACAGGGGTAATGGGAGAAGTCAACTGGTGTTATGACAGGCTGACAGTTCACGAGGGTGCTTTGTGAGAGAAAGTCTGGGTCAGCAAACCACAGCAATAGACACAAAGTAGGATACAGCTGTTTCTATGACCTGCTTCTTCATTTTAAGTCAAGCCAAGGTGAAAGGGTCCCCCAGCATCTTTTATTAAGCAGCTGCAAAAACTGAACTGTCTGTGCTGTTTTTTGACATGCTGCGTCAAGTCTATGGTCAGGCTTCAAGGAAATAAAAGTTGCACTTGCATCCAGAAAGTTTTACCTTTAAGCATACATTATGCCTTTTATGTGCCACCTAGATTTTCTCAGTGAAATTATAACAAAAACAGACCTTATTTCAACATAGCCACAATCATGGGGACATGCATCGTATCCTGCTGTAATATGTTCATATTGCCCTCCACACTTGCTGCCACTCTGCCTCCATTCCATCAAATATGTCCAAAATAGTTATTATTTATTTAATCTTTACATTTTTAGCCTCTGGTTGCTCTGCGCCATGGATTAACACTTCTGGCTCTCATCAAAATAAAGCCCCAGTGTAAAGAAGGCAAGTAATTGTGAAAGTGATCAAAACACAGTGTGGATTAGGTCAAAAGGATTTAAAATGTTTACATTTTACATCGTAATTTTAATACAATCATGACTTGCAAACAAGCTTGGTCTGTATTAAGGTAATTTTCTGCTTGTTCACTCCTATTTGGTTTTACCTTAAGATGACTGAATATAATCCTCAATTCCAGTGATCACATATCTTCACATTGTGACACTGAGTAAAAGAAAATGATTCAGCAGAAAAAAACAATAGTAAGAAAAAGAGATTTCATAAAGACAAAAAAATACCCTCATAAATAAATTGAAAGTTGAATTTTCCACATATTTTCTGTGAAAGAATATGTTTTTGCAATAAACTATGTATTTATTTTAGGACTTTTTATACATCTTTACAGTGTGTCCTAATAAACATCGCAAGCACTAAAAATGTATGTCTCCTCTCTGTTTTTCCAAGTGTACTAAACTTATTTTTTGCTGTCAAACAGCAAAGGGTTGCTGATTCAAGGGACCTCATCTGAAATTTAAATACTTTCCTACTTTAACAAAACAAACACTATTTTATTGTTTTAAAATACAAAGTTTTCAAGAGTCAAGTCAAATGTAAGGCTTATTTTATGTTCAAAAGGAAACTATTCATCAGGCAGATTATTTTATGATACTTAGAGCACTGGCCCCTTTATAATCTTTCACAGACAGAAGAGATGCCTGCGGGACACCAACATAGTGTAAGTAACGTGCTTTTCTGCCAGATTTTAAAAGCTTGGGGTCACATGTAGATGTAAACTGTAATTTTAGCATAAAAATGATAACTGCTATTCAAATGGCAGCAACAATCAAACTAACTAGCAGCATTAAATTAAAAAAAAAACTTTTTCTGTAACTTTTGACTGCTCTCGATTACTCAGAACTACATCAAGCTGTAATAAGCCAAACAAGCCACACCAAAACACTGCTAGTGTTAGTCTAGCAGTGGCATGAAAACATTGTCAAAATTAGTTTCGAGAAGAGTGGTGTATGTGTGGACAAAATATTTGTGTTATTGGAAATTGAGTTAAGTAGAATATAAAAATTATGAAATGTAGTTTACTTTTTTACTGTACTTTGAAGCTACTAAGTTGTCAACCTTATAAAAGGCATTGATTTAAATGAAGCACTGAACTGGGACTTGGTATCAGCAAAGGCCTAGTCTTAAATGACTCTTATTGGTATCAGGGACCAAAAAAGGATCATGGGGATATCCATAGTCAATAATTATACATGTCAAACTAAAAAAATGAATGCAAAAGAAAACATGAGGAGAACAAAGTAAACAAGTAAAGCAGAGAACAATACATACAAAAGACATTTTGCTACTCTGTGCCCATAACAAGTACAAAGCCTTTCTTTTAACTAATAATGACCCGATTCCACTTACAGTATGTGAAACATAGTTTGCCCCTGACAGTTTTTTGGTCTTTGGTTTTTGTAACACAAGTGTCAGATCATTTTTCACATCAAAAAACATTTTTTAATGTCAAAGATAACACAATGAAAAATGGATTTTTCAAATAATAATTTCATTTATTAAGGAAGAAAAAGAAACATCCAAACTAACCAGGTCCTATGTAAAAATTGGAAAATTCTTCCTGTTAAACGCTTGTCTTTAATTTCTACTGTCACACAACTTGATTATAGTGTTTTCTAATAAGTATTTAATTGAATTAATGTAAATGACCATAAATCTATCTTTATGATTGAATTGAATATATATTTCTGTATAGAATTTATACCTGTTTGTTTTGTAGAGTGCCTTAAATGACGTTTGTTGTAAATCAGCACTATATAAATAAATTGAATTGAACTGAGCCCTGCAATGGACTGGTGACCTCTTTAGTGTGCACCCCACCTCTCACCCAGTGACTGCTGGAGGCATATTTCACCAAACCAGTTCCAGTGCTTAACTAGTGCCAGTGCTTACTAAGCAGCAATTCTTTAACACTGTTAGTCTTTTAATATCACAGGTGGTGTTAATAAATCTTCCTCTTAAAGCTGTTTAACTCCTTTTCACAGCTTCTAAGGTGGTGAGAGATCGGCTGATCAGGATCGTGAAGCAGTCACAAGCAATGCTGGTTGTTTAAAACACTGTCAATAAATGAAGCTGAGGACATTAAAGCATCTATTAGCAGGGATGCTGGAAAAAATGGTTAGGGTTCACTATTTAAGGATTGTAACTCTCACTGTGACTTGCTGGACCCCCAAAGCATTGGAAATGGTTTTGTAACTTTTTCCGTATAGATTAGTTGTCAATGACTTCATGTCAATGACATGTTTGTTTTTGAAATCTTTAAGCCTATTTCATGTTGTCAGACAGGTTCTATTTATTACTTTACTCTTCAGGCCTGAGTGAACTTGTGAAATTGAACTCAGATTTCCAACAAATGTGGTTGATCTAAATTATTCCATGATTTAACAAGGGCCAGGTTTGCTTTCTAGGCATTAAAAATTAAATCATCATCTATCTATATGAATTCTTTCTGTGGACTAAGGTCTTTGCACGTACATTTCTTTTCATGCTATCGTAGGTATTCCTTTGCTTAAATGACTCATCTGATTTGAGCTTTCTCTATCATTCACTAAAATAATGCACAGCATGACCTTTCGCACTGAAGTGGAAAGAGTCTCTCAAGTGATCTTGTGCCTTGAAATATTGTGACTATAGAAAATGTATTGAGGAAGAGAGCGTATCGGAAAAAAACCTAATCAAGAGAAAGTAACTTCTATCTGACTGCACTATTTAAATTTTCTGCTCCACATGCAAGCATTTTTGACAAATATTTTCTATTAAAAAAATTTTCTTTCTCTATTCACTGCTGAACGCTCAGATACATAATTTAATTAGTTGCTACGGCTGCAAAGACATGTAACGTGGAATTTGTGCAGTCACTATCTTACTGAAGGCGTGCTTCTGTGTGATGACTTTGTTTGACACAATGCTATGTCACGGGTCAACTGTTTTGTGTTTTAAATAGGCCTATCCGTTCATTGTGCACACACATGATTATACAATAAATAAAAAGGCACAAAGCACTAATGCAGTAATCCAAAATGAAAGCAATTAAAGTTACACATCTCTGAAGAGAAATATTGTACTTTTACAAAAAAAAAAAAAAGAAATAGCACTATTAATTGTGTTTATACACATGTACTGCATTTGCCATTAAAATTCATATTAACACAGTTCACATGCAGCCACACATAGAGAAAGGAACTGCTGAAGTTAGATACATACAAGGACATAAAATGGAGAGAAAAATGCTAAATAGCACTTACTGTTAAGCATTGCATATTCTTGGGCTGATCAGTCTCAGGGGCAGCACCATGGTTTGACAGCACAGCCTCTGAAATGTAGACAAAGGAATCACGGGCTGAGACAGTACCTTTAGAGCACATTTCTCCTTGTTCCAATGTAAAACAGCTTTCTGGAAAACTGAATCCTCAAACAACTGGGAGCGTCCATAAAAGTGACTAGAGATAGATAAGAACTCAAAATTATTCCCTCAGCTGCAGGAAGCAGCATCCACGGCGCTACTACTTAAACTTTACAGATAAAATTAAGAAAAAAAACAAACAAACAAACACACCAGGCCATCTGCATGAAAGAAAATTGTGTAAAGATGTGAGAATCCAGGAACTTGCCAAAGGGAGGAATGGGAGTGAGAACAAGTGGGAGGGAGGGAAGAAGTGAGGGAGGGGTAAAGAAGAGAAAAGGAACTCCTCTCTCACTCTATTATCCGTCTGTCACAGAGCTCCCGTGAAGTTGCTGTGGTTACAGGGACTCACGCCTCAGTGTCCTTCTAACTATTGCTCATAAAGGCACCATTCAGTGTTGGGCCACAATGCAGATCTGCCTGTCTCACTTTCTCCTTCTGTTTTTTAATTTATTTCAATCTTCTGTTTCCATCTGTGTACGTCTCTCACCTTTTCTTTTGATGACCCACCTGCCTTCTGTCTCTCACACTTCTCAAACAGAAATCCATCTTTTATCTTTCCACAGCAACAACAATCTCTCTGTTTGAATTGTCTGACCTCCTGTCATCTATACAGTTCTTTCAAGCTCTTATCTCAATCCATCCTCAGGTTGTGAAACATTTCAAATTATGTTGACTCAGTTCAAATAATTCCCGGCAGGGTGTCCTTCAGTTAAATGTGTGAATCTGTGTTGTAAATGTGTCTGTTTAAGTAAGTGCTACATTAACTTTGCCTTTTAAGTAGTTTCTTTGAACAAAAAACTTTATGCTTCTCGAAAAATATGCAATTTACAAACAAATGCTTTAGCTTTTGACAGCCTTATAGTAAAAACACTGGCAACATATGAATTGTTGTCTTTGGAGCCTACTTACTATGACTGTTATTTGCGTTATTAAAGCAACACAATATCGACCCTCACTGAATAAACTCATTACAACAATTGACCACTTAAATGATCAACGGATGACAAAAAGAAGAAAATGTTAAACAGTTCATTTAAAAAACTCAGCTTTTGAAGAGTAAATTGAGCTTGTAGGTAAGAAGGAACAAGTGGAGATTTGGATTTAGCTGTATGATTTTTATTTATGTCTTCCTCCAAAACATTGATATTGATAATATTTTGGGATAAAGAAATATAGTGGTCTTTGCCTGTGCATGTTTAAATTTAGTTGTATTAAGTTTGCTATGTTCCTCAGCCACCATAGCCCTAAATGCCTTCCACTTTCTTTAAAAAGAAAAGGCAGAAAATGTTTAAACTTTTTGTGACATCCTGGCTTAGCAGACTTAGGAACTATGGCTGCTGTCAATTCGGAGGAAGATAACAACCAAACATAGTGCTATAGGAGATGATGTTTGTTTCCTGTTTCCTTCCTTCAGCCAAAATTAGTTTTCTATAAGCATCAAAATTATCTACTGAAAGGACAGAAGTTATTATTATACTCATGATAACAAAAGCCATCAATCTTGCTCTCTTTCCCCCTAAGATGATCTATGGTTTCAACAGGATCCAAGTCTTGCTTGTTTTTACAAATTTTTTTAAATACATGCCGCAGATAAGTAGGGCACTTGAAGACACTTGCAATACTCTAATTTGTACCATTCAGTTTTGTTTTGTTTTTTTAAGGTTTCATGTTCTAACTAAACATAGCCTATCTGGACTGAATAAATATATATTTTTGTTCGTATACACATAAAAACTGCTACATAAAAAAATATATTAGCTTTCAACAGAAAGAAGACTTCTCCTCTAAGTCACTGTGCAATTAATCTATTTAAACAAAAATTCAGGTAATGCAATGACTCTTTATTCTGCTTGCTCGAGAAAAGTCCACATGAGCAAAATGTTACTTTTGTCTTTAACATTTTGAACAGCCTTTTTTTACACACTAATGAGTTCAAATCATTTAAGAAATCAAAAAATAGAATAAAGTTTAAAAATATATATTAAAAGCTGTTTTAATATTCGAGAGTAGTTAAACTTTAGCCATCCAAAATATGTCCAGCTAAGTTAATGTTCAGGCTCAAAAACCTGCATTTTTATGAAATCTATGATATCATTTTGACTGTTTTGTACATTTTGTACATTGTGTTTGTTGTTTTTACTGGGCATTTATGCTTTATGAATTGAAAAATAACAGAGTTAATATCACATTAATTGACTACAGCGTTCATTTACTATGCTAAACAGCCTCTCAGTGCCTACCTCTACAGAGCAAAATGACTGGGCTGACAGTTCACACCAGAAAAAGACAAGAGAAACAGTCATTGACCTCCACTCCAGACATTCCTGACAGCCCATTGTTGGACTGGTCTATAAAGCCCATGAAAGAGAGATTAAGTCACACGTTAATCTCAAACCGCCTGGGGATGCACCAAAAGAGAAAAGCTAACCTGGTTGGCATCAGGCCCAGATGAGAAGCCTTTTGTCTGACACAGAAACAAGTAGTAGGGTGAAGATGTGGAGCAGCTTGCAATGAGTACGGAGGATGACTGACATTAGAAAGGGGGAAGGAGAGACGAATAGCACAAGACAGAAACAGTGGACAGTGGGAAAAGCATACACTAGACAGGTTCAAGAAAGATAAATGTAGCAGAAGAGCAGATGTTTTCAACAAAAATGCATAAGAGAAGGCAGGGAAGTAGATTTCAGGGAAGGTCAAAAGGTTTCCACATACTATTGACATTAAGCCAGTTCTCTTAGATCTGCCCGAACACAAGTGAAGCCCTTGACTTTGCACAGGTCTCTTGTCTTAACTGCCCAATCATTTGACTCCAAGTCCCTCTTTACACCTGCTGTTGCCAACAAGTAAATAAATAAACACTCAGTGAAAAGGGATGGATGTCAAGACAGAAAGCATAACTTTTAATACTCTTATGGTTAAACACAAATTTTAGATTTGTATTTTTTATAATTTCAAGCTTTATTTAAATCCAACATATAATTTTCTTTGTGTGTTCCAGATGATGAAAAGGACTTAATTTTAAAAATATGAGTCATAAGGGCAACCCTGAATTTGGTGTGCATTATTTATAGCTCCACAGTTAAAAGAAATAGAATAAACTTTGCAAATATAATCACAAATTAATAATGTGGATGGAATAATTATTTAAAATGCTTGAGGTTACTGAAAAAAAATCTAAATGTTACAAAAAATGTCCACAAATTATTTCTTGAAATGTATTATCCTACTTTAATTTTAATAAAACTTCTGGGAGAAAAAAATTAAATGTATTACTTTCATCTCAACCACAAGGTTTTACTGAAAAAGTTGCTTGTGGCAGACTATTGCTGTTTTGGCAACAAAAATAACAATCATCTCTTCAACTGTTTGGTTTTGCATTGAACGACTAGTGTTACCAAATATATTACTGGAACAAAAAGCCTGAATACATATGATTCTTTAATAATTACCTAACATGGGTTGCAGTCAAAGCATTTAATTGCAATACTAATGCAACAATAAATTTATGATATATTAGGCAGCCATCCTTTAAGGAATGTTAATCAATAAAGAAAAGATTTACCAATTTTGGGGCAAATTGGCCTAAACAAATAAAGTGCTGTTAAAATTACATGTTTCCTCTGAGTTTAAAGAGTTTTTTTTAGGGTGTAAATGCTAGAATCACATGTTCTGGCTTCACAACATAAGTTATAACCCAGATCAGAGCATCTGTTTGTTTAATTTCTGCCAAAGTGGTGAATGTGGAAGTAGATTTAAAACATGTTAGTTACATTTTTGCACAGAGTTTGTGGTGGCTTTGCATAAGTTAGATAGTAAAAGCACTGTGAGAGAATCATTGGTTATGTTTTCTGCAGAAAAAACATTTGGCCTTTCTAACACAGAAATCATCATCAGCAGCAAACAAAATTCACATAAACAGCATTAAAGTGTAAACACAGATATCAAACAGCCCAAGGTAGGTTGAGAGCTTGGGGTGATTAGGGTCAGCTGGGAAAAACATGTTAGAGATATTTCAGTAGTTTGCTAAATGTCTTTTGTAACATCCTAAGCTTTAAAATCTCATACGCTTTTCAAGTTGATCAATTTTGTACGCTGAATTCATAGAATAGTGCTTCACAGTGCTGCAATATGGTCATTCTTCTTACTCTTTTTCTGGTCATCTCACAATTGCTTTGTATTTTCAAATAGGCGTCCCTCGGTGCATGCATTATCCTTGAAAGACTGGCTTACCTATGAGACTTTTTTTTTTTTTTTTACCAGTAGTCTCTTTGGGCCTCTCTTTCAATAATGATGTTCTCTTTGAACTTCATACTTCACAGAAATCTCCTGCTGAGTTTGTTCTTTTTGCCAACTCAACATTTCAACCCTTTAATGATAGTGAAACCTTTGGCTAATCTACCATATCTAAAATAATCTTTACATATATTTTTAGCTGAGACCCTAAGACAGCCTGAGGTTTTTTTTGTTTTTTTTGTTTTTTTTTTTGTTTTTTTTTAAATCAAACAGTGTTTAGACTGGACAGCATTGATTTTATGTTGGGGTTAAGATTTACAACACTGTTCTAACAGAGAAGTGTAATCTGTAACATTGGACATATCAAATTACTCTACAAATATTGTTTATAATGTGTATTTAAGGTGATTCAAAACTTTGCAATGAAACTGGATCTTATATTCCTTAACGTTCCCTTAATGTAACAGTAAAGTAGTGAAGCATTTGAAATTCTATATTCTATGAAAATCCCTTAATAAAGCAAAAATTAAACCCTTTCAGTGAAATATGATGTGGTGAGTTTGTCTTTTTTTGTTTCAGTAAACAAATACTAGGACTATGTCCTGATTTACTGAATAATTGATTGTATTATTACCCAGAAGTAAAAAACTCAACTTGACACTAAATAGACCAGTCATCCTTTTTAGATCTAGCTTTCCAGAGAGATGTGCACAAAGACAGAGAAAAACAACAAAAAGGGTTTAATGTTATCACTACAACAGAGAATAACAAAAAAAAATAGCAAACTGAATATGAATGAATGAGGTCATGCTTATAATGCCTATTATGCAAACTATTCTTGTTTTAAAAACATTAAAAGAGTGTTTGACCATTTTATGCTGGAGTCACATGGATTGCTTTTGCCTGAGTTATATACACCTTACCATCCGAACACTGTATACACTATAAATGTGCCAAAATGGTTCGAGTTCAAATTTATTATTATTTATTTATTTTATATAACATTTTTAACAACAACAATGTTGGCCAAAGATGGTAATAAAGTAGAAAAAAACAACAAAGTGTAGACAATACAAACACAGAAAATAAGACAATAAAAGCAACTGCTAAACTGTATTTAAAGCCAGCGAATACAAATCTGTTTTTAAACGAGACTTAAAAACATTCACAAATTTAAGCCTGTTTGATGTTTAGTAGCACTTTGCTTTAAATTTTAAAAGCTGCAACTGCAAAGGTGTGATCACTTCTGTAGACCTGCCTAGATCTTTGTACAGCTAAAAGCAAGTGATCTTTATATCTAAGTGATTTGAAGGCTGCAGGAGGTCAGACAAATTAGCAGGAGCCTGTCCATTCACTTATTTTTTGTTAGCAATACCAATCCCAAAGAACACCAGTTAAATCCAAACTAAAATCAAGTAAGGTTATTTGTGCCCTGTTTTGCCTCTCTTTATTAAATACAACTCTTGATTTCAGGATGAGTCACTTCTGCACATTCTGGTCATATATATAGTGCACATAAACATTTCACTTCCTGTTTCTGTCCTGGCCAAATGAGAAACCCAATGTAGATCATTTCAGCTGGATGCTCAGTCAAATGATTGCATCATAAAATGTTTCAGTTAAATGAAAAAGGATGACACACCAAAAATAAGGATTATGAATCAGATGTATGAAAAATATGTAATCACACACTGATTAGTATTTGCCAGCTTACTCTTTAACTAATAAAAGAGCTCTGACCAGTAAAGGCATGGCCAACATGTGATAGTGTGCTGTTTGTCTGATACCTAGTTTTTAAGAGTAGACCTGCTGAGTACTGTAGATTAGGGCTTGGTGTTTTTGTGAAGTGAGTTTACTAGCTATAGATCACATTAGATCCCATCTGCTTGACATCTGTGGAATTTGAGCATCTCAGGCATTTTTTTGCATTGTTAAGCTATCCCCTTAGCAACTTTTGGTAATCTTACTGACATCCTGCTGAGAAGTGGTGGTTGATTCTGCAGAGCAGCAAGGCAGTTCAAAGTGCTCCACGTCATGAAAACATCAATCAGGTATACAGCAAAACCATCAAAATCATCAAGCAAATACACATGTAAATCATCAAAACCATAGAGTACAGGCCCTTTACCATTTACCATGCTCTATTTGGGCCAGTTGACTAACAGAATTTGATAGATTATGACTCCTGAACAAACTAGTAACGCCTAACAATCTCCAGCTGGTAGATACGCTATATTGCCAGGAGTATTTGCTCATCTGCCTTCACAAACATATGAACTTTGGTGATATAGCATTCTTAATCTATAGAATTTAATATGTTGGCCCACCCTTTGCAGCCTCAACTCTTACAGAAAGGGTTTTCACAAGGTTAAGGAGAGTTAATATGAGAACTTTTTACTATTATTCCTGAATTGCAATTCTGAGCACAAACACTGATGCGGGGTGAGAAGGCCAGGCTCAAAGTCTCCACTTTACTTCATTCCAAAGGTTTCTGTGAGGATTTAAGGTTAGGACTCAAAGCAGGGAAGTAAAATTTTTCCAAACCAAACTCACTTATACAAGTCTTGTTGACCTTTATTACAGCCCGGCTCTAAAGACCGTAACAGAAAAATTGTGGGACATGACACCAGTAACTATTTAAGCCCTTTAGAGGCGTTTATTTTTTAAAACACAAGTCTAGGGGATATGGGCAGCAGCCCAGGCACTCTGGAATACACCCAGAAACCACTGAACCATTCCATGTGTGGAACGAAAGCCCCTTACATATGGTCCAGGTAGACCCATGTCCCCATGTGACCTTGGGTCCCTCCAATTCCGGTACCGTAATGAAAACACAGTTAGCAGACCACACTGCACCAGCAGGGGGCCATCACATCTTCCTTTGTCCAGCGGTGTGCAGTCATGTTGGAACAGAAATGAGCCATCCTCAAATTGTTCTTATGAAATAGGGAGAATGAAATTGCCCAAAATATCTTGGTATAGTGAAAAATTAAGAGTTTCTTTAAGTGGAACTAAGGGGGCAAGCCCAGTTCCTGAAAGACAGCCCATTCTGCTACAAACGTTTTACTTGATACAGTGCAGTCAGGAAAGTGCCATTCTCCTGGTAACAGCAAAAACCAGATTTATAGAACCAGTCTGCAAGTTTAGGTGCTAGATTTTATGCACATGTGACCATGGAAGTGGTTGGAATACCACAATTTACTGAATTGGTGAGGGGGGGGGGGCAAAATACTTCGGGCAATACATTGTATTTATTAGAGTCATATAACCACACTTTGTTACAGCGGCCAAAAGAGAATTATTTTAAGTTGTCTCTTGTACAAGTGGGGACAAAATGTCTCCTTGGGGGTAAGAAACTGATGCATGGTCAGTATGAAACATCCAGTTGCAGAACACTCCATTTCATATTCCAAAAAACTGGGTATAAAAGAACCTAAAACCACTGTGTTACAAAATAAAAAAGGGGCAAAATGACCAGAGCCTCAACAGAATAAACACTGTTATTCAGGTTCACCTTTCAGTTGAGTTTTAAATGGCTTGACCAATTATTGTCAATATCTTTGTCACTTTCAATAATTAGGAAAGAAGATAGAACTATTATACAGCAAAGTAAACAAAAATTTCTGCGCTAAAGCAAGAGTTTTGTTTAAACTTAGGTTAATAAAGAATCAGAGACAAAAAAAATTAGACCCCAGTCAGCTCAGTAAAGCTCCAATTTTTAAAGCTCAGTAACAAAGTCGAAATAAGGATATTTAAAAGATTGGAAAAATTCTGACTCCTCAAAACCTCTTAAGCAGCTGCCAAGCAGAAATAATTGATGCTTGTATAACAGAAGAGGGCTAAAAAAGGGAACCAGTGTAGCCATTTCTACACTTTAAATTTACTCAAAACATATTAATTAACCAGAAGAATGGAAGTCAAAATGGAGTTGTTGAAACCTGGAGAAGCTTGCACTGAGCTTAAGTAAATCAAGTTTGCATTTGTGTCAAACACTATACCATTTTGGCAGAGTGCAGCCTGAAGAAATAATTTAACAGACTCTAGAATGCCCCCACAACTGTTCAGCTGTGGAACACCTGCACAAACACAATCTTTGTTGTGCCCTTGTGCATTCCCACAAACCTGCTGGTGGCACCGCAGGATCCTTGCTGCTGCAATTCACTTCACTGATTTGTTTTAATTGCCTTTGCACAGATTTTAGGTTATTATTTTAATAATAAACACCTTATGTTTCTTAACTCATGTGTCATGATTAAAAAAAACTACTTTGGATTAAAAAAAAAGATAAATGAGAAATGAGAACCTCTGTGGACTATTAAAATTAATTTAAGTTGCAATGCGTTTTTTGTTTGTTAACAGGGTGCAGAAACAACTGAAAATAATAACTATCCATCTTCTAAGCAGATAAGTTCATTGATCATGCTTTAGAATTGTGTTAGAGTAGCACATAGGAATAAGAAAATTTCCCCTTTGAAGATCAAAACATGTAAAAAATCTGTAAAAAAATTAAAATTAAACTAAAAACCACTGCACAACACTAGAGAATGGCTTCAGCAGCAAGATACTGATCATGAGTACTCATGCAGGTTCACAATGTACCTCTTCAAGAGGAGTAAACTGAAGATTTTGGCTGTTGGAATGACCCTCAGACAACCCAAATATGAACATCAATAACAAAATTAAACACTGATGTATGGATCATAAAATCTGAATCCTTTTTATGAAAGTAGCAAAAAGAATTTCTTATACATAACCTCAAAATACTTTTTTGTGGCTTTAAAGTGTGGTCCTGTTAGAGATTCTTTAGATGTTTTAAAACTAAAACATTTTTAGCTGATCCAAAGTAAATAGATACATAATTGTACAAGTTAGTCCACTTTCAGGTTTTCTTTTCAGAGCTTCCTAATTAAACCATTCAAAGTGCCTGCGGATGAATGCTAATACCTCTAATGCTTGGCTCAGGTTACAGTTTTGCTAATTAATGTTAGCAAGCAGATGCTGTAGTCCTTGTAAAGTTCCTTCAAAGTTTTTGATTTGTCAGCTGCGTAAAGAGTTATTTCACTTATCTAATTGCCAAATGAAAGCTTTCAATCAAAGGCTTACTTTAGTGTTTTGTTTTCCACCTTAAAGAGCTGTGAACTGATGTTAAGACAGCCTTTTAGTCTACCAGGTAAATGGTTGTTGAACAGCAGATTATCTGTCTCAAGGCTAAGAGAAAACCTGACAGGATAAAAATAAATAAACCTAGACAGTAAGTTAAAGCTCAGCAAACTCCTTTTACTCCAGATCAGACTCATTGTTATCAAAATTATGTTGCTTTTAGGTGCAATAACAACCAAAGGTTTTGTTTGTAGCTGGTAATTTATGTGTTTTTTTGTGTGTGAACAGAGTGTGAGTCTCTTCTTTGTTTTGGGGTCAGATGTTAGTGTGAATTTCTCTCAACTACGCTTTCAATTTACAATTGAAAACTGATATTTACAGAAGCTGTATAAAGACACATAACCTTTTTCTTCTCACCGACAATATATCAGACAGCACTTTTATTGTTTAAGATCAGTGCAGATTAAAATAATTATTTCTATTCCCTAAGTGCCTGATTTTTTTTTCTTTACCATGTCCTGTCTGGCAGTATAGCAATCATAATTGTTGTCTGAGTGCTAAAAAGCAGCCTAACAGATTTACTTTCACAAGTGGAGCATTAAGATTTATGCACCACTTGATAAATATATTTTTTTAAACTTAATTAAAATTTGCTTTGGTTTTATTTCAATCATAAGAGACACAAGAGACAGAAAAGACAAGAAGAGGAGAAAAATAAAGGGAAGAGGTGTTGATAAAAGTTGAAAGGGAGAGAAAAATAGAAGAAAGGAGGGGAGGACATGTCAGATTAGTGAGGAGAAATTTTCCTTTAGAGAACTTTGTATAATATTCCTCATATTCAGAAGGTTACACTTGTCTACGTTTGCTATGCCATTGAATAGTTTGGAAAAGACCAGATAATGACGCAATGGATTTTAAGTTATTATAAAATCTGAGTTAAAGAGACACCTGCGGATGTATTTCAAGCTAACGTCTAAAGGAAGAGGTATCGGCAAGAGAACTTTCAAACTCTTCAAGTCTGGTTCCTTGGGCACAATTTACAAAAGTCTGGAGCCTGGTAAGAGCGTGTCATTATTCACATTAAAATAAGTCTTGTACCAGCATGAGCTCAAAAGCCACTCTGAGAGGAAGATGCCATTGCTTCAAAAACAGCATAAAAAGGCAGATTGCAAAGGCACTCGGGGAAAAAGATCTTAATTTTTGAAGACATGTCCTATGGTCTGATGAAACTGAAATTGACGTTTTTCGCTGCATTATGGATTAGTGTATTTCACAAAATAGATCATGAGGAAAGAACATTATGTACAAATATTAAATTGACCTTTCAAAACATCAGCAAGTCACTTACAGCTTGAGAACAAATGAATCTTAAAAAAGGCAATCTTACAAAATAAGGAAACGTGTGTAACGTTCTGTATTTAAAGAAAGTAAAAAGAGAAAATCTCAAAAAAAATGTCTGTTTCATTTTTCTGGGATTTAGCAAACAGAAATTATTTTGGTAATCCAAATTTACCTGGAAACATCTGGTTTCAGATCAGTCAGTAACAGATTACTACTTACAACCTGTTATCTAAAAGGAAACACTAAAAAAAGTATGTTTTATGTTTTGAAAACACACAGGATCAAGCCTTTAACTATTACGATTTCTATTTTATCTATTATCTTCCAAATATATTTTTGAAAAAACTATTTTCATCTATATATGACTCTGCTTATGGTATTGGTTGAGAGCAGTTGGCATATTAAACTGCTAAATCACTCCATTATTGTTAGTGCAAAACAAGGCTGATGTAAAAGCTGTATGTATAAACAGCTGTTTACTGTATGTTTATGGCTGAATTGTATAAATCTGCGATCCCACTGTGGAAGAAAAGAAGTTGGCTAACCAGAGATAAATAAATTAATGATTTGCTTCTACAGATTAGTCACTAAGACACTTAATACTCACTAAGTAGTTGTGTTGCTACTGAATGGTGATACACAAAGCAGACAGAAAAACATTTCAAATTTATCATAGTGTATATTTTAAACAAATGGCTTTAAGTTGGCCCCAATTCATTTTGTTTTAATGTGTTGTGTATGAGCTGTTTCAGAAGAGTAGAATGTGTCACACAGTTGCACGGAGCTCAGGGAGCACCACTGGGTCAAATGCTTCGCTTCACATCAAGCGGATGTGAGCCTGGAGTCAGTGTTACCCTTCAGTTCAAGCATCAGATACAAGACATGTCAGACCTTCATGAACCCACAAACCCATTATCTAACCCTGTCACACACCCAAACATGCGCATTAATTCATTGCAAGTGTTAACCAGTGCAAATGAAAACACTAACATCCCCTCCCCCCATGTCAATGTAAAATCCCCCTGATTCAAGTTAATCACATGGTGTTCAATATAATCTTCTGATTTAAAGGCCGAGCGTGCCATCTGGAAAAGCTTGGCAGTGTTTATGGATGGTTGTAGAGTGCGAATGGGTTTGAAAAATGTGCAACAAATGTGTGTAAAAATGCATAGGACACAGTTTTTTAAGCACAACCCCCAGTGGGGGTTCTGCTATTCTTGGTTTTACACATATACAGACCTCCATTCTAAGCTTGTTGGAGGGAAGTGCATTAGCCATGGTCAAAAACACAGACACGTACATGCCACTGCAGGTCACTTGTCTCCACTGGCACAATGGAGGCAAGCCAAAAAAAGAGAGCAAAGCTATATCACTTAAACACAGTTTCTGTCAATCGTACATGACCAAACTGTATGTTTCATCTAAAGATCAAGTTATTGTTCTGATTAAAAACTTTTTTGCGGGAACAAGTACATCTAAAATCAAGGTAAATTATAGTTCTACAGTTTTGTACCATTTATTTTCCTCTTTAATTCTCCAGGGTCCAATTATGTTTGTGTTTTTTTTTATTTTACTTTTGCTACATTTATACGAATGCATAAAATTTGCCCAGGTTGTGTGTTTTGGATAATTTTTAATTATTTTTATCATTTAAATCTTTCTTTAAAATAAGGGGAGAAATCTGTGTCCTTTTGGGGTTTTTTGTTTCAGTGATTCCCACTATAAATGCATTTTTTATACACACTACTATTGCAATTACATTTTTTTAAATAAACTGTGTTGAAACCCATCCATTTCATGCTTTCTCTTGTACCAAGTGGGGAGATTTTTTCATGGACTGGAAATCTAACAAATTGCATACCTTAGATAAATAAAGAATTGCCCAATTTTGACACTACCAGTCTTAGATAATGCACCCCATGTCCCTTGAATGGAGAAAACAATCTACTTTTTGTGGTTTTTGAAATGAAAAAGAGAAGGACTTGAATTGCTAAAACTGGCATCTAAGGGGTTAAAATTTTCAGAAATTCAAGAACCTTTGCTATGTATAATGAGGACCAATGTCAGCAATACAGTTCATAAAAAATTTTAAAAATATGACATTTAGTATTTCTATGGCGGTCTTCAAAAGAGTACATTTTGTGTCCATAAAGGTGGAGCAATTTATTTACAAACACAGAAAAAAATTTAAATTGATCAGAATCAGTGAAGAATGTTGCTGCTGAGTTCTTACTTCAAGGCTCTGATAATGATAATATGGGAAAATTTAACTTTGCTAGCATGTAATACTAATATATTACAATGGCATGAAGAGGTTTGAATTATTGCCATACAAAAGGTTGCTTGAAGATTGGGACCAATTCCCCCCGTCTTTCCTTGCTGTTTAGCTGCCACTCATACTCAGCCTTTCTATTTCAGTCTCTCAAGTCCTGTTTAGCAAAGTTAACATGGCAGCCTTTTTATTACAGCCCTACAGTGTAATTAGCTGTCAACACTCAGCAGCCAGGTTTTGTTATTGCAACAGAAAGCCTGAACCAAGCACAAGGACAATCCAAACAACAATGGTGCGAGAAAATAAAGAGAAGCATGACTAATAACATTTTGACTGCTAAACAATTAATCTTTTTCTTAACTATGAAGACACTTACTAAGTAGTAACACTTAATAATAAGTGTCTCCATTAAAGCTGCAGTAAGTAACCTGTTTGTGTGTGTGTGTGTGTGTGTGTGTATATATATATATATATATATATATATATATATATATATATATATATATATATATATATATATATATATGGGTAAGTCACCCGACCTTCACCCGGGAGACCGGGGTTCGAATCCAGGCCGGGTCGCTTGGTTGAGATATCCAGTGTGGGTCCTTAGGCAAGATCCTTCGCGCTACTGCCTACCTCATGATGAGTGATAAAGGAATACACGCCATGCCGGCTCAGACGTCGCCCGGCCAAACAAGGTCTGCGTCAGGTGCTGGGGAACCAGGGCACCTTCACGAAAAATGGGTTACTGGAACAAGACGGAATTGGGCGAGAGGTGAAAACTTGGATCTGTTGGAATGCTACTACTCAAGTAACCCTAGTCAGAGGGGTTACATGCAAAGAATGCGGGAGGAATGGTTACGTCGACATCCCCATTCAACACTAACTGCCAAACAACTAGTAGCTCAGTGTTCCAACATCCGCAAACGGCAAATGCTGTCACAACTTGAGATAGACGAGGTACAACACAAATGCTACGGCAAGGGGGAACCAGGACGCCAGGTCAGAGGGGAGTTAGCTTCAACTCCCCACCCGCAGATTGGGTATGCAGCCCCAATAATGAACGAACCATCAAAGCTGAACGAGGCAGCAACTGACCTGAGAGGTAGGATCGTGGCCCGAATGAACACCAGGCAATCCCGATGCCAATTACAACGGCTGAGTGAAGTACCATCAGAAAGTCTCATTGAAGATGTGAATGCAGCATTGAGAACGATCCCTACCAACACCATAACGGAAACCAATGAGCTGGTGTACAACTCAGCATCAGTGATCCTTGAGATGCTCGGCTATAGGAGCAACCATGAGATTCAATACCCACCATGGAAAAGACGGTTAGAGGCTAAAATCAAGGTAACAAGGAGGGAAGTGAGCCAATTGTCAGAGCTCCAAAGAGGTGCAATCAAAAGACCGGTACCCAAGCGGTACAGCCAGATGCCCATACCTGAAGCGCTCGAAACTGCCAAACAAAGGCTCCAAGCCTTGGCCAGTCGCCTAAAGAGGTACACGAGAGAAAATGAAGCCAGGAGGATTAACCGGCTCTTCTCCACCCAACCAGCTAAAGTGTACTCTCAATGGCAGGGTAATAACAACAGAGCAGACCCACCAAGGCTGGAGACCCAACAGTACTGGAAAGGCATATGGGAAAGGGAGGCGACCCACAACAGCAATGCACAGTGGCTAATCTCTCTACGAGATGACCACAGCAACCTCCCTGAGCAAGCCCCAGTAACTATCACAGTGGCAGATGTCCAAGAAAGAGTCTCAGGTATGAAAAACTGGACAGCACCAGGTCCTGACATGATCCATGCCTACTGGCTAAAGAAATTCACTGCCCTCCATGAGCGACTGGCAGCTCAAATGAACCAGCTGCTACAAAGTGGGACTCACCCTGAATGGTTAACTGAAGGGCGCACAATCCTGATCCAGAAGGATCCCTCAAAGGGTTCGATCCCATCCAACTATCGGCCAATAACCTGTCTCTCTACAACATGGAAGCTCATGTCAGGCATCATAGCAGCTAAGATAAGTGGGCACATGGATAAATACATGAGTACAGCACAGAAGGGCATCGGCATAAATACCAGAGGAGCCAAACACCAACTCCTGGTAGACCAAACAGTCGCCCGAGACTGCAAAACCCGACACACCAACCTGTGCACGGCTTGGATTGATTACAAGAAAGCCTATGACTCAATGCCACACACTTGGATCATTGAATGCTTAGAGATGTACAACATCAACAGGACTCTAAGAGCCTTCATTGCAGCCTCGATGGGGATGTGGAAAACCACCCTTGAAGCCAACTACAAGCCAATTGCACAAGTGTCCATCAAATGTGGCATATACCAAGGAGACGCTCTGTCCCCACTGCTGTTCTGCATAGGTCTGAACCCCCTCAGCCAAGTCATCAACAAGACTGGCTACGGATACCGACTCAAGAACGGAGCCACCATCAGTCACCTCCTCTACATGGATGACATCAAGCTGTACGCTAAGAGCAAACGAGACATCGACTCACTGATCCACACCACCAGGATCTACAGCACTGACATTGGGATGTCATTCGGACTAGAGAAGTGTGGTCGGATGGTTACACAGAGAGGGAAGGTCATCCACACAGAAGGGGTCTCACTCCCAGAGGGAACAATAGCAGACATTGAGGACAGTTACAAGTACCTGGGAATACCACAAGCAAATGGCAGCCTCGATGAGGTCACAAGGAAAGGAGCCACGGCCAAATACCTCCAACGAGTAAGGCAAGTCCTGAGAAGCCAGCTCAACGGCAAGAACAAGATCCGTGCGATAAACAGCTATGCCTTGCCAGTAATCAGATACCCTGCAGGAATAATAAGCTGGCCAAAGGAAGAGATAAAGACCCTGGATGTTAAAACTCGGAAACTACTAACCATGCATGGAGGGTTCCACCCTAAATCCAGCATCCTGAGACTATACGCGAGCCGTAAGGACGGAGGCAGAGGACTAGTGAGTGTGAGAGCCACTGTCCAGGATGAAACATCCAAGATCCATAAATACATCAAGGTCAAAGCCTCAACCGACGATGTGCTCAGCGAATGTCTCAAACAATGGGGACCAGAGGATGAGGTGCTGGAGGAACCATCATGGGAGGATAAGCCCCTACATGGGATGTACCACCGACAAATAACTGAAGTGGCTGATATCAGGAAATCCTACCAATGGCTGGAAAAAGCTGGACTCAAGGACAGCACAGAGGCACTCATCCTGGCTGCACAGGAACAGGCCCTAAACACCAGAGCAATAGAGGCTCAGATCTACCACACCAGACAAGATCCAAGGTGTAGATTGTGCAAGGAGGCCCCTGAGACAGTCCAACACATAACAGCAGGGTGCAAGATGCTGGCAGGGAAAGAGTACATGGAACGTCATAACCAAGTGGCGGGCATAGTGTACAGAAACATCTGTGCAGGATATGGACTGGAAGCCCCGAGATCTAAGTGGGGCACACCCCCAAAGGTGGTGGAGAATGACCGAGCTAAGATCCTGTGGGACTTCCAGATCCAGACAGACAAAATGGTAATGGCGAACCAACCGGACATCGTGGTGGTGGATAAACAACAGAGGAAAGCCGTTGTGGTGGATGTAGCAATACCAAGCGATTGCAACATCAGGAAAAAGGAACACGAGAAACTGGAGAAATACCAGGGCCTCAGAGAGGAACTGGAGAAGGCCTGGAAGGTGAAGACCACAGTGGTGCCTGTGGTCATCGGGGCCCTTGGGGCAGTCACCCCCAAACTGGAGCAGTGGCTAAAACAGATCCCAGGAACAACGTCAGACATCTCAGTCCAGAAATGCGCAGTTCTCGGCACAGCCAAGATACTACGCAGAACCCTCAAGCTCCCAGGCCTCTGGTAGAGGACCCGAGCTCAGAGGTTGAGAAAGACCCCCCGTGGAGGGTGAGAAGGGAATTTTATATATATATATATATGTGTGTGTGTGTGTTACCTGCCTGCTACGGCTGTAATAAACTCTTAGCTCGTGTTTTTTATTTAGCTGAATCAGTTTATTCCTTGTTGTATTTTTAGATGATTTAATGGTTTTCACATGTCTAACTTTTAAAGGACATTTCAGGACTTAAGTGAAGTTCTGTTAAAAAGTTATAAAGAGGTGATTTCTTACCTTCAGCAGAAAACTCTTGTCATGTTTCTTTAGGATAAAGCTAGACTGGTCCCTTTTGCTAAGGCTAATAGCTAATTTGAGAGTTGGGTAACTCTTGTTATAATGTTTTGCTGGGAAAATCTGGGTCCTGGATTTCTCATAGCTGTTACTTTGATTTTGACACCATTGTTGAAGAAAAGAAGTTGGCTAACCAGAGATAAATAAGTGAATGATTTGCTTCTCCTCACATGGCAACAACTCCCCCCCCCCATACAGTGGTAAGCCGTACATCCCTGGGCCCCATGAAAACTACTTATAAAAGACAAAGCGTATTGCAGAGTCTGGGGTTTTCATGCAGCTTCAAAACTCCCCAGATATCAATCTGATGGGATCTGATGACATCTGTGGACGAACAGTGGGTTTGACATTAGAAAAAGGAACCAATTTAAATTTATTTCTGATGGAAATAATTAAATCTTTGATTACTGTAAACACTTCACCCAAAGCCAACATATTTTTTTCCCGCTCATTCAGGTTGATAATACATGCAGGCATGCTGGCAGGTTTGTTCACAAAGATATTTCTGTCTCTAGATTTTTGACCCGACACTGACAATGCTCTGATCTGCCACAAATCTCTGAGTGAGGGATTAACCAGACTAACTCTAATAAACAGTGCATCTGTGGTGTCCATGTTCAAGTTTATCAATAACTTGAATAGTAATATTACTATTTTCAGATTCATATATGCTGTGAAAGCATTGTGGCACTGACTGTAAAAATAATTCTGTAAATTATTTGTAAATTATTATTATAAAATAAATTATCTACTCAATTACAGAAACACACCATATAAAAAATTCTAGATTTTTTTTAATTGATTCTATTTTAATGTATATACAGTAATTAGTACAGACAACAACCCGACATGGCCTTAGAGGGAAGGCTCATTGAAATAAACATACAGACCTAAAAGGTCCTGAACATATGGCAGCTTCTGCTTTGAGATAAATCTGAGGGCCTTTGAATTTCCCACACTGCTGTAGTTAACCTGAATAAAACAAGGTTCATCTACAGTTCAAGGCATTCCAAACTGAGATGGTTCTACCTCATTCATATTGCAAGTGATCATTTTAACGGGCCATCAACGTCAAGGCCTTGGTCTTTTCTAATTTTGTTTTGCTATAGAAGGAAAACAATCATACAAAAAAGGGTGAACCTGTGTGGGTCTCTTGGTAGCAGGACACAGAAGCACCCAAGTATTGCAAATGTTGCTTCAAAAAAACATTTAAAAATGTGGATATTACCAGAGTATATGATATACCCAGAGCAAATTCTGTAAACTTTGAGAAACAAAAAATAAAATCCGGTTCGTCTTCTTCTGGTAAAAAATTCTTAAATATGGGATAAATAAAGACTTCCAAACCTGTTTCTAGCAACATCTTAGCAACATTTTAGTTTTTTTTTTTTTTTTTTTCCTTTCAATTAAAAAACACAACCTTTTTGTTCAAATTTAGCAATGGTTGCCTATAAGACCCTGGTCTTTCATAAACAAAACAACTGCATGGAGGCCTTTCCCTGATGAATGCTAAATGATGAGACTTTGGTTTATAAGAACTATGGTGTTGCCAGTGTAAAGAGAAAAAGCAACAAAAACAAGGATTTTATTACAAATACATAATGTCTGATGACTGTAAGCTGATTTCTCCAATAAGAAGATAAAAATGGTTAAAAATAATTACTGAAATCAAGTAAAACTGCAACTCTCTGAATACTTTTTTATATTTTTTTTGGTTTGATTTACTTTTACTTTATCTAGCAAGTAAACCAAAAACCTGATTGCATCCTAAATTTACCACAAGCCTCTGAAACTAGACTTACCACAGAGAAGAGGTAAGAAAAAGGAAAATCAGGTTATAATTGTTTTACATTCTGAATCAATTTAAATATTTTTAAGTGATATCTACAATATCACCCACCTAGTTATCAATTTCATCTTCTCAATAATCCCATAAAAGACACATAAAAGTTTTCCAAAATTCTCACAAAAGTAACCCATATTTAAACTATCTCATAAATCAGTATAAACAATCAACCAGTAACACAAACAAAAATTGAAAATTTCAAGATGAAGAAAAATCAGTTTCTAAATCTATATCAAATAATTATCTCTACTTTTTAAAGACTAGGGTGAATTAATACTATCATATCTATGACTAAACATACAAACACTGTATTACGTTACTACATTCTCACTAATACTCCACCAACCCTAAAACCATCAGCACTCATAGCAAAGTAGGAAGCATCAAACAATAGTAAACTGATGTCACAGTACAAGTGCTGGACACTGGACATTTCTACATACGACAGCCACAACCTTTTAGATTATTGACAGGCTGTTTGGCTGATTATCAAATCAAAACATTCCTGCTGTGTTGTCACATTGTTGTTAGTTTTGACAAAATAAACTTTTTTTTTTTAACTGAGTCTCAAAGACAAGACAGTGACAAACAGAGAAGAAAGAGAATGTGACAAAGGAGTCACTCTGGATAAAAGAGGAAACAAAAAGACAAGAAAACAAAAATACACATCAAAAAGACGCGTGAAATGAACAAGACATGGAAACACCCTCAAGAGTACTCTGAAAATATGAATATTCACTGCGACAGATGAAATATGAATGGGCAGAAAGCAAGAAGACGAAACACTAAAAAGATAGACACGTATTGAATACCACTGTAATGTAATTGATTTTGGAGTTTTCTACGTAATACATGTCATGCTGCAGCAGCGCCTCCATGGCCTATATTCTGCCAGCTGGCAATGAACACAAGCATGCATGAGTATGCATCCTCCACTGACACACATACGCAGAGGCCAGATGAGACAGTAGTAGGGCAGTATTATCAGAGAGAAAGATGAACAGACAACACATTTAATAATACAATAAATCATTTGGCTTTCACTTTTTGGCCATGTCATGAAAGTAACAATGTAGCAATTCCCCACATTCCCCTTATCAGCTGAAACTATTTGCACAGCTTTTCAAAAGATCAGATCTAACAGCTAAAAAAAAACAACTTGCCTTTATAACCTCCCCAAGTAAAAGTCAGTTTCTCCACATGCAAGCTTTGCAATTATTTCCTCCTGGCTGGGTCTTGTCCAATCTGATACTCCTGTCCTAGTTCCATCCACAGAAGCATAAAACTCATTTTAAAGTTTCATGAGGCAGATTAGCCTTGTTCAGCCAAGCAGTGTAAATTGGGATGAGTTTGCGAACGTCTTATGATATCCATGACATTAGCAATCCAAACTGGAGCTATGTAAAAAAAAAAAAAAAAAAGGATAGGAGAGTATCTTAGAAAGAAGAGTCTTTGAGCTGTGAGGGGTGAAATAGGAGCCCATGTCTGTGTCAAAGGGTCACACTGATGCTAGGCAATCAATAATCCACTCGATGGGTAGGCTAACCCCTTCAGGGGTATATTGTGGAAAATAATTGTGACTAATTTAGCCCAGCAAGCAAAAATTAAATGAGGACTGACAGACAAGCAACACGCCCACAGTGATGCAAAAATACCTTTATATAATACCAGCAAAACAAAGCCAGATACAAAAAGACACAAACTAAATGAAAAAGCAGAAGAACAAAAAAAGTAAGAAGATTAAAATTTTTATAGCGGCATCAATAATAAATGTGCCAGTCCAAGTTGGAAATTCACGGCTGTGCAGTTGATCATACAACTTCCAAAACCCTGTCAGGTGAGTACTGTCAAGTAGAATAATACAATCATGGTACTCACCTAGTCTATGTTGCCCTTATGGCTGGCACAGAGAAGCATGACTCCAACACAAACACACAAAACAGCACAGCCATCAACTACGAGTGGAAAGAAACATAGGCAGAAAAAAGAGAGAGCACTCAGAAATGTTGAGAAGAAACAAATAGGTGTCCAGTCCAATGTGTCAGTGTGTAGTGAGTGTGTGTGAGTGAGTGTAAATTGAGTGAGTGTGTGTCTGAGTGTACGGGCAGATCTGCTTCAGCAGTGAATGGTATGGGAGAGCTCTGTCTCAATCTCGCTCTCTGGCAACTGTGACGTGTTAGGGCTTCATCCAGACCCCTCCCACCTCTCCCGTATACTCCACTCTACTCTCTCTATTTCCCCTCATTCGCTGTCCTAATCCCTTTCTCCTTGTCTCTCTTAATCCCTCGCTTCCCTGGCTGGCCCGCCTCCTGGTCTGAAGGCAGACAGAAACTTATTTCCAGTGGCCAAACACAAAAATTAAGGGAGAACATTGACTGTTCATGGTTTACTTTCATGCATTGCTGGACATAAGATTATTTCCAACTGGTCTATGTGGGTTTCTTGGATTTCATTATTTTTCATTATTGTTGGTTAATCTTTACTGCTCGACTGGTTTCATCAGGTTAAATTTCAATGCACACTTATAAATACCACATAGTCCTTCAGTTAATGAGTTTTATAAATATAAACAAATGTATTTCCTTGAAATGACAGATTAAAATTTAATTTAAAGTTAACACAGAGATATCAAATAGCTCTTGACATCCTAAAAAATATAATGGGGGGTGGCGGGGACACTGAGCTAAGTACAACCAGAAGGAGGAATTAAACTATTTTTGTTAGTGTAGGAGTTATCACAGAATAGAGAGATGATACATTTTATCTCTACTTAATTTCACCCTTAAAATAAGCCAAACTAAACTATTTTCGCATGTAACCACAAGTAACTACAATCAGTTTCAATTTTCTTGATAATTAATCTTTCCTGGTGCCAAACCCAGAATCTAAATTCAGTTTCTTTTGAATGACTTAATGGAGAAAAAAATAGAAGATATAAAAGAGCACATATCTATGAATTGGCTTCACTAAAAGTCTAGCAAGTAAAATCTTGTGAGAAAGATACTGCCATTAAGATTACAACTTGGGCTGTACGATGTTAGGAAAATATACAATAGTTGATAACGCTGATAAATGTTCCGATAACGACTTGCAATAAACAAATAATAAAAAACAGTGTTAATGTCTTTCTGTTTCGGGTTAATAACAAATATAGACCCCAGATAATGAATAGTCTATCCAGCTCCTGGGAAAAAAATCATTTCCATCTCCACAAAATCTTATGAAAAAAAGCTTCCTCTGGCATACATCTCCTGTTTTGGCAGTGAGACACCTTAGTTGGGGTTTCATAATAACTTTAGTACCTTACATTCTTACCTTCCAAAGCATTTAGATGCTGCAATTAGCCTGGCCATCACCTCCTATGCAATTCTGCTCGATTCTCACTTCCCTTTAGTGCTACATCTGGGCTTCTCCCACTGAGCTGGATTTCTCCAGTAGAATTTCAACCAAGCCAATCAGAAAACATAAGTTGTGAACAATAATGTCAATTTTCTGCAGTGTTTTATTGCAGTCAGCCTGTAGTTTTAGCAATGGCAGCGCAGGAGGGGAACGAAGCCATTCAGTCCGTGTTGGTCACGCCTCCAAATATTGAATTAACATTAACATCCATCTCGTTCGGCTTGGCACTTCTCTCTTCACAGTGGGGGGATGGTTGTTTATGGTGTGGGCAATTTCTAGTAAGCTTCATAGTGTCGAACTGGCGCATTGCATACGTCACAGCCAAATGTTAGTGATTGGGTAAAATTTAAAACTTCAACACCTCCAGTAAGCAAATGTTTCTCAATAGCCAAGGGTCCAGACCTTCTATACAAAGCAAAGTGTAAAACAAGGGGCTGGTTTTTAACAGGCTATGTTTGTTACTAAACAAGTGTCACCGAATACATTAGTAACATAGAGAGTGTGAATGCATAGTAGATAAATAATGAGCTAGCATATATTCCATTCCAAGCAATTCTTTGCAGTATGCATATTGTGTATACTGCTATCACAATAACCATAAATTTGTGATATATTGTGTTTCCCTAATGACCACCACTACAAATACGCTCTGTGACCAGTTTTCATAGATTAGTTCTTATTCAACTAAATAAAACTACTTTCAGTGGTAAACAAAGCCTATGGTTTTAAAAACATGATTTTATCCTCATTTGCCTTCATCTTTCTGTCTATCTAGTGCAGTACTGTCTGCTGTGTGTGTCCAAAAATGAGTGTAGGTTTTCCCATTTTCTTGCTTGCTATTTAAATGTTTAACATAGTCTACATAGGGAATACAAAATGCATGCTTTCAAAAAATATATTTTTAGTATTAAACACCTAATTTTTGTTACGATTACCTTACTAGTCTACATAGGGAATACAATACACATTTATCATTGCTTTCATTGCTTTAAAAAAAATATATTTTTAGTATTAAACACCTAATTTTTGTTAAGATTACCTTACCAGTGGCAGGATGGTTGTGTTCTACTGGAACTTTAAGATGTTTCCATCTCCCTAGCTCTTCCCCAAGTAGATAGTACCATCCTTGAACCTCCTGGAGGGCAAACACACAAATAATTGACCACACACACATGGGCTTTGTGTCTATTATAAACACGAACATATAAATGTTGTCAGTGAGGTCAGGAGTTCAACATCACAAGGCCTAAATCTGAAGTGAATCATCTATGTGGCTGTATAAATATGTGGTCCAGACAGAAATCTCTAAACACATTTAAGCTGAGTTTGTTTGCTCCTTCAGGGCTTAAAATGTTCTCTGCACTTTATTTTTTTCCAGCAGCTGATGCTTCTACCTCTGCACATTTCTGGTCTTTAAACCAGATGGCGTGTAAATTTATACAGGAGAGGGAGAGTATTTTTACGTTATCTTTTGTGACTTAATGAGAGTGTGTACACTGACAGATTGAGTCTGATTTGTAATCCGCATGGACATGGTCTGACAAACAATAGCATAACAAGTCGATTAAATTCTGATATCATTTTACTGTCACACATTTGTTCTGTTTAATCTAACACACATTTGCCACACTAGTTAATTTCTCTTTTGTGCTCAATAAATGTGGAGCCACAGACTGTGACAATATTCTTCATTTTAAAAGCAACGTCTCGGACTGGACAGATTCCTGCAGGCTGTGGGACAAAGGGGAGGATAGGCAGGGAACTTATTTAGAAGAAGGGGGGAGGGGAGCAGAGGGTGTACGCCCTAAAAAACTGGGAGGGATTTATGCAGTTATTCAATATTATCCTACACACATGATGAAAGATAGTCTCAAAAACAGCTTTTGGGCCAGGGTGACACAAAGGAGAGGAATAAAAAGAGAAAGCAGAAAATGACAAAGAAGTAAAAAGCACTACTTGCGAAAAGGGTGAAGACAAATGGCGGGATGTGACAGCCAAGTTAAGAAGTTGCAGAAGTTTGCACGCAAAAATGTGTGCAGTCACCGTGGTGAGCAGGAGGCATAGATACGACTGAAGACATTGCTTGTCAAATATCTGGAATATTTAAGAATATAAAATATGAATAATAAAATACAGATTAAAAATATCCTCCAGCAATGCCGATATTGAGCTGTAGGATTACCAAATAATTTCATCGCATAATCACTTCATGGCAGCACACTGTTATGTCTTGATGCTGTGCAGGAGTGCATCTATATAGCCCAGAAAAGGTGATTCAGATTTTATTTATCTGCTGCATGTTCCACAAATTGTGTGGGCAAAATATGTCTGCATGGGACAGAATAATGCCACCAGACTGCTGACAATATTGATGCAAGTAAACGAAAACAAAAAACACCATGACTAAACTTAAATATTGTACCACATTACTTCACAAACAAAACTGAACATTAACAGCCACAAGGGACCAGAAAATCATCATGGGGCCAAGGAGACAGTGTTCTGAAACAAATGGGAATGAGCTGTGGAAAGGTGCCTTGTTATTTCTGAAGTGTCACTCACTGGTTTGTGCAACTTCATTTTGTGACTATGCAAAATAAAACATTTTCAGTGAGAATCATGATAATGTATTTTACTATCAGCAAAAAAATAGGTACTAGTTAAGAACAATATTTCATATAATTATATAGATTATACCCTGAAACGATAAAATAGTGTGTATATATCGTGTGTGAACTTTGACCTTAAAGCAGAAAAGCTCAGTGAGTCAAACTTTGTTCCCATTACAATATCTAGAGGCAACAGTGCAGTGCTGTGACACTGTTAACCCAAAAGTGTTTCCTCCAAACTATTAAGGTCACTGGAATTCATTCGCACTGAACTAAACTCTTAAATTCATGGTCTGATGGATGAGACACACAACACATGGAAACACTTGCACAGAGCTGAAAACGGCACAAAATAGCTTTAGAACTGAAATCTGTGTTCAAACTTACCTTGTCTGCATCCATAAGGGAGCGCAGGCCAAAACTCATGCAACCAAGCAGAGCATTCATTCTGATGATGTTAAAAGACATCAGAGAGAATAAATCAGGAGAATGAAAATCAATTAATACCCCTGAGCCGAGGGGCTCAACTAACTCAGGTCAGACGCTTCAAATACATTTTTAATCCACCAGGGGCCAGAAATGAAACAAACAAAAAAAATTAAACCTGTCAGATTTATGCTTTTAATAATTTGCGTGTTTTCTTTTTTTATATATATATCTATTCTTTAAGTCTAATATTGCATCAAATTCATTCATAAAATTATCTGTGATGTCAGAGTAAAACGCCTGATGAAAGGACATAAAACCTTTAAAATTTAAAGTAGAGGACAAAAGGAGTTTGGAAATATTTCTGAATAAGCAGCCATTAAGGGGCAAATCTGCTATGTTTAGTTAGGGTGGTCTGTGCAGCTGTGTCGGTAAAGGGAGGACATTCAGTTATGCAAACATAAGAAAAATAGTTCTCGACAAGCTCACAGCTGGAAGCATGTAGTGCAGCTGCTGACACTGTCTTGATGGCAAACTGGCCGTCGTGAGAAATAAATACCTGAACTGCATTTGCAGACAGTAAAATGATTTAACGGCAGCAAAAAGTATCACGCTGGGAAAAGAATAAGGGTGAGATCCTGTAGTTTTCACTGACAGCCCCGTTACCTAATTTACAGTAAATAAATGTTTGGTCTGACTACCAAACAATAAAATTCTTTCAGCACATATAGGCACATATAGGTTATAGATTCTTATACTTGGGAGATACCTCAGTCTAAGAGTTGAACTGATCAGGAACATAAGAACTGCCGGGTCATAAAATAGGCATCAATTACACAAACCAGATCACTCCTAAAACATTATATTCTGAAATAATATAAACTGGAGAGTGCACACTTACCACTGCATCACTAGCCAAAGTAACATTTTGTAAGTGGAAGTCGTCTTTAAAAATGTATTAATTTATGAGAACTGGCGTCTTCCAATAAAGTGAACCATTTGAGTCATGTGCCATAGCTGTATAGACATTTTTCCATTGCCTTCTTATGCAGTTCTGCTCAATTCTCACTTCCCTTTAGTGCTCCATCTGGGCTTTCTTCCATTGAACTGGATTTCTCTGGTAGAACTTCAACCAGGCCAATCAGCAAACAGAAGTTGTAAAAAGTTGACGTCAATTTTCTGCGCTGTTTTAGAATTGTAGTCTGCCTGTAGTTTGGCAATGGCAGAGGATGAAGTGAACGACGCCATTCAGTCCATGTTGGTCACACTTCCAAACATTGAACATTGATGACAAAAATAAAATCTTCATCTGTGTGAGTCCCATAGATTTCAGAGTCTCAGACTGAAATAATAAATGATTTCTAAGATCTGTTTAATATCATGGTGTTAATAGATCACAGAAGGGAAATGTCCATGAAAGACTCAGCTGAGTTTGATTGGTTCAGCATTTTGGCAAAAGCTCAGTAGTGTTTCAGAGGATTTGCTGAGGAGGCATTGCTTCCCACAACTTCTGATTTCAGCAACCCAAAGACAGATCATGTTGAACATGCATATTACATTAGACTTCAACTAGATCTTGTGATTGCCTCTGAGATGAGCATAAGTGCTGCAGTGTTGAAGATCAGTTCTGCAGAGATCAGGGTTATGACTCATGGTAATGCTTTAATATTGGTTGGATTTGCAGACAACCTTAAACGGCAATTACAGACAACAAAGCTCTAAAGTTACACAGTACATGATTTTCTTTTTACCATAAGGTCCATTGATTTTTCACAATGTGGACCAAGCTTTGAAGTCTACATATAAATCCTTGTCCACATATAAGACCTTGGACATATGGCAGTGGACTAAACAATTTGATTTCGAACATGTTCTTGACTTGTTCTCAGACACAGCTCTGAATAGCGTTGGTCAAATGAGTGCTGCTTAGCTGAAAAGACAAACTGCCCTGAACAGATGCTACCCTGGTTAATTGTACAGGACACAAATACTGCCTGGAGAATCCATAAGACGGAAATGTCTTGGTGTAAGAATACTGTATGTGAAAAATAGCCTAATCTATATAACAATTTCTGCAGTGAAGGCAGTTCTCATTAGCTGTGCATAAATCGAAATATTTAAACTGAATATACACAAAATGCATTAAGGTATATAAATCTTTATGACTTAGTAAATCAAGTTCTTGGAGAACATGATCTTGGAATTTCATCAACTTGATAGAATGATTGAACTAAACTAATCACATTTAATCTGTGTCCCAGAAACTCTTTCAGTCCTAATCTTTAAAATCATTCCACGATCTTAACAAAGTCACTGCTTTGACATGTTATTTTACTTTCATTACATGCTGTATATAGTATTTTATGTAAGATTCCTTGACCACATCTGACATGCTCAGAATGATTTTGTTCAGTGTTTTCAGGACACATTCATGCATTGTGCCTGTATCCTTAGTGCAACATAAAGCACAGGAAAAAAATTCTGACTCACTTAACCAAAGACTCAGTAAGCCTTTTCCAGCTCCAGTCTGCTAAGACTAAAGAGGGACTGCAAAACTATCACAATCATTTAGTCAAATTCAAAGACGAGTATATTGTAAAACTGTGAGCAGCAACCTGCATCCAGCGGCATCAATTTAAAAATTATAAATATAGATTTTTCTGCCCTGGACCTGGTAAAAAGTTTGTGTCAATACATTTTCAAAGTTCCACTGTTTTCATAAAATAAAAAAGAAATAATTCAGACTAAATGGGAAAAAATAAATCAATGTTAGATTCAGGTTTCCTTATCCCATGTTTAAATTATGTTATCATCCACATCATGTTCAACTTTTCCAACAGGTACCTTGATGTAGAGTCGGAGTTCCAAACTGTAAAGAGCAGTCTCTTATGAAGGTCTTCCTCACTGACCGTACTGCAAACGAGAAACAATATGAGAGAGAAACAATATGCAAAATGCGAACAAAATATAAGCATTTATTCAGGGGGGGTGAAAGCATGGAGCAGTTACATTCAAAATAATGCATAACCTCTGCAAAATACAGGTTTGTTTTAGTATAACACATTGATCCAAAAAATGTAAGGTTTCAAACACTTTATTTGTGATACATGTGCTTTCTTTTGCTTTTCAGAACTAAAACTGAGTTTATTCTGATTCGTGAATTATGGGACTCTGAACAGAAACAGACAAAATGCCCCTAGCAGTGTTGGTTTCAGCTTCTGGTGGCAGCTATAGAACACTGCCTGAAAGGAGGTAAAACACTATCTGAGCATTTGAACCTCAGCAAGAGTGTATTCAAACTGTTGTTATTAACATTATGAGCTGTTCTGATAATTTTACAAATTCATTTGTCAGGAACAATGCAGCTATAAAAGCCTTAAACTAGAAGCAAAAATTATGAATATATCATTTACAGCAACACTTTACCCATTTATTGCATTCCGCATGTTTTTTAGGCATAGTAGGATACGAATAAAAAAACATAGAGTGGTAAAATATAGTACATACCATAAGTTGTGTGTTGTACAAAACAATCTTTTCATTATACAGCACTAAAAATATCATTTAATGATGTTATGCAACATGCTTGGGAAAAAAAATAGCTAAACAATCTAGTTGAATGCTTACAAGTAAAAGGTCTGTAAAAAGATAGGGTTTCTACATTGAGGAACCATCAGAGTCTTCTGCCTTCCCTCTGGATCACTGTCAGGAAACTTGCCAACCTGCAAAACAAAAGTACAAACATTTATCTTACAAGTCATGTAAAACTCAAGTTTTGAATTATCCTGAAAAGCAAAACATACCTTAACATATGAGTTACAGGACCCTTGACACTTACTCAGCATGTCTCTTGCCTCCAAAACTGTACGAAAAGAACAATAATGACATAAAGCCTTATATATTAGTTATGTTCCATGCTGCATTTTCCCATTACTTTGTGAAATGTAGATTCAAATGCTCTTCATTAAGTTGGTGATTTTGTTAGCTTAACTTGTGTAAAAAAAAAAAAAACATGTGAACGCTAATTGTATCTTAACACCAGCAACATGATTTAATACCCTACTCTGTGCTTTTATTATCACAGGATACCTGCATAGAATAACAGAGAGGTTTTGCTCGGCTCAAGATCCTGCTTGTCTCTGTAGGTTTTGTACATAACAACCTGCTTATCATAAAGGTTAGAAGTCTTACAAAAAGTTAGATTTTGTATTACTTAATGAATTGCCATGTTGGTCAGTTTGAAAATACTGAGAAATACCAGGTTTAAAGTGTCCTTTAACCTAATTTTTTATGAAACAGTTTGGATTTAACATACTAGTTTTACCTAAATTTTTGTAGCTTGTATTTATGTTATGTTTTGATCATTTTCAAAAGCTAATATGTAATACAGTTTTACTGTTTTACAAAAAAGAATTAGCAGTGAGAAATGAAACGGAAGCAGTCAAAATCAGAGGAGGGTAAAAAAAAAAAAAAAAAAAAAAAATGCTGAGTGGTTAGATAGAGGGTCCCACACAAAAAGACAAGGGTGTTTGGGTTGGTTGCTGGGAAACCAAAATAAACAGTCTTGTTGAATCAATGTACCACCAACCAAGCTTTTTATCATTAATGGTCTCCTGTTGTGCTTTGAACAGTGATCTGCAGTGGGTTTTTTGATATTAACATTTGGCAAATTATGTTTGCAGTATAATAAAGTTGCCTCTTTAGTCTATTTCCTATATTTATAATACTGAAAATGTACACACAACAAAGTATGCGGAGGGAACAGATTGTAGTACACTGCTTTAATTGAGATGCATAAAAGCAGGGTCTCTCCATATAGGCAGCCTTAAAGATGACTCACCGCTTACAACGAGTATTTCATGCTCTTTGAAGACTGACAGCTTGAGCTGACCTATAAAAATTTAAGAAAAAGTTTTAGAACAGATATTGTACATTATATTTCCTTCTAAATATAATATAACCCTTACAGAAGAAAAATATGTTATATTTATCAACAACATTTGTATTTCATAAAGTTTAGATTTCTAGGTTATTTAAAGGGATCTGATCAAATTATAGGTACTGCTGTATTTAGCAATTGATACTGATTAATAATTCACTGTAAAACTTACTTCATAGTATAAAATATATATTGAAAATTATATTGGAAAATATAACAGGTTAATATATTACAATATATGTAATAATATATACGGAATTGATGCTTTTCATATATTCAAATTTATAATATATATTTACACAGGCATGCTTTAATATATTAATATACTAATTAAAAATATTTTTTAATATATTGTAATATATTTATCTGCCAACGCTAGATTATATTATGTAATACTTTATATTACCCAATATATTGAAGTATTTTTAGAATATATTTTATCATATATTTCTAATACATGAAAAGTGGCAATCCCTTATATTTTATTTCATATATTGCAATATATGGTCTTGGTATATTTGTCAATATATTTTGACATATATAGGATAACATCTGACTTTTTACTATTCTCTTTGTCAAATGATTAAAAGACTACACATCACATATTCTTTTAACAGTTAAAACATTGTAACAATTCATCAAATGACTGGAAATATCTTAAAACAGAACTTCACTTTTATTTTTAAAAATACATTTAATAAGTGCACTGGTATATTGCCAGCAATGACACACTAAATGCATCAAGTAAACATTAACAAGGCATGAAAAGCACATGTGTTTATTAAAAACAAAAGAAAATATAAAACAGCAAAACAATCAACAAAACTGTTTATGCAGTCAAATATTTTGTTTCAAATGAATTCAGAGTTTCACATGTAGTCAGGAATACAGCAAAAACAACAAAAAATAGATGTTCCTTTTGTAACACTTTGTAAAACATTTTTACATTTTCTCTTGCTCTTCAGACAATCCCACCAACTAATGATTATTTTGTTTATTCTGCTCAGTTTTGTCATTAACTTTCTTTTTCTTCACTTGATGCCTCAACTCACAGATTCTTGCATTGCTTTTCTGATGTCGGAACTCTTCGTCCACGGATGATGGTTTATGACCGCATCTTTGGAAAAGAAACACAGAACACAGAAATTTAAAACTAGGAAAATTTACTTTCTTACTAAGTGATATAATTGTAAAAAGGTCTATAAAAAAATCTTTTTAACGTACCACACAGGTGTTAAACTGACAAGACATGAGGCAGCTTAAGCATAATCATTCTTAAATAAACATAAAAATGCCACTGAAATTCTGCTTTTGTTTTTTCTTTATAACAGATTTTGATAGGTTGCATTCCTTGGTTTGACAGAGTACAAAGTTACAAAAGACCAGATATAAAAAGGGAATCAGCTGCAAGTTATATAGATATTTTTTTAGGTAACTCAATGCATGTAGTTACCTAAAATCAGTTTAACCACCACTCATCACTGTTATATATATATATATATATATATATATATATATATATATATATATATATATATATATATATATATATATATATATATATATATATACTGCTGACAAAATTAAAGGGAACACTAAAATAACACATCCTCAATCTCAATTCATTAAATAATCTCATTGAAAAACTTTATGATTAACACAGTGGAACTGTTTGAGAAGAAAATAACACAAAAATGATCCATATAATTCAAAATTATTACACCATGAAGATCTGGATTTGGATTCATACTCAATATAAAAGTGAAAAATAACATGACAGGCTGTTTCAGTGAATATTCCTCAAGACAAGTCTAAATCAGGCTCAGTAGTGTGTGTGGCCTCCACGTGCCTATATAACCTCCTGATGAGATGGCGGATGTTCTCCTTAGGGATCTCTTCCCAGACCTGGAGTAGAGCATCAGTTAGCTCCTGAACAGTCTGTGGTGTGACGTGGAGTTGGTGGATTGACCGAAACATGATGTCCCAAATGTGCCCAATTGGATTCAGGTCTGGGGAACGGAAGGCCAATCCATAACATGAATGCCCTCATCATGCAGGAACTGCTGACACACTTCAGCCACATGAGGCCTAGCATTGTCCTGCATAACAAGGAACCCAGGGCCCCACTGCACCAGCATATGGTCTCACAATGGGTCTGAGGATCTCATCCCGGTACCTTATGGTAGTCAGGGCACCTCTGGCTAGCACATGGAGGGCTGTGCAGCCATCCAAAGAAATGCCTCCCCACACCATGACTAACCCACCACCAAACCGGTCATGCTGGAGGATGTTGCAGGCAGCATAACGTTCTCCACGGTGTCTCCAGACTTTGTCACGTCTGTCACATGTGCTTAGTATGAACCTGCTTTCATCTGCGAAGAGCACAAGGCGCCAATGGCGAATCTGCTAATTTTGGTGTTCCCTAGCAAACGCCAGTCGTCCTGCACGGTGTTGGGCTGTAAACACAGGCCCTATATGTGGATGTCAGCCCTCATACAACCCTCATGGAGTGCGTTTCTGACAGTTTGAGTAGAAACATGCACATTAGTGGCCTACCAGAGGTCATTTTGTAGGGCCCTGGCAATGGACCTCCTGTTCCTCCTTGCACAAAGGATGAGTTAGCGGTCCTACTGCTGGGCTGTAGCCCCTCCTATGGCCCTCTCCATGTCTCCTGGTGTACTGGCCTATCTCCTGGTACCCATTCCATGCTCTGGACACTGTGGTGAGAGACACAGCAAATCTTCTTGCCACCACTCACATTGATGTTCCGTCTTGGATTAGCTGCACTACTTAAGCAACTTCAGTGGGCTGTGAAAAATGCCTCATGATGCTTCTATGTGTGAGAGCACTGACAAAATGAAAAAGTAACTAGAAGTTCAACCGGAAAGGATGAGAAAAGAGAAACGATCTGTGGTGACCTCCTGCAGAATCACTTTTTTTTTCTTGCTAGTTGCCTCTCATTTCCACCTGTTCCATTTGCACAGCAGCAGGTTAAATTGATTCACAATAAGTGTTACTACTTAACTGGTGACATTGATTCCACAAAGGTGTGACTGATTTGGAGTTACATTGTTTTGTTAAGGTGTTCCCTTTATTTTTTCAGTGATAGATAGATAGATAGATAGATAGATAGATAGATAGATAGATAGATAGATAGATAGATAGATAGATAGATAGATAGATAGATAGATAGATAGATAGATAGATAGATAGATAGATGTCAGCATATGAATATATATAAATATATTCTCAAATATGTTATTGATAATGTCCTTCTATATATTTTTAAATACATCATCAACTTTCAATATATTGCAATATATTGTTTAATATATTACTGTATATTTTGCAATCTATTCCAATGTATTTTTCTTTCATAAGTCAGACTCAAATAATTTCAGCATCATAAAAAACATATTTCATCTTGGAAATTATGTATTGACATAAGTAAAATAACTCATCTATGCTACATGGAATTCTTATAAAGTAGTGAACAGTTTTTCAACAGTTTTAGATTGAAGATCTTTGAGCGATTGTCTTAAACCTCTGCTCAAATATTAAAACAATTCATCCCAACTATGGAGAGTTTGATGGGAGTACCACCACCAGCAGACCACCAAATTACCCCTCAGGACTTAAAAGATCAAATCTATCCAACCCATGATAACATCTTACATCTCTGGCATTTGTCTTTTTACACTAGGAGAGGACTCTCAAATTATCCATCTATGACTTATGTATTTAATGCCCACCAGGAAATTGCGCAAATACCTACAAAATCATTATTCACACTTTACTACCTAAAATAATAGAAAAACAATGTAATACCAAGCTGGCCTCGACAAGATATTAAACTTGACTATATTAAATATTCTGACAGCAAAACAAGAAAAAAAAACAGACCAAAAAAAAGGTCACCGCCTCCAGCATGTAGTAATATTTATATCCTCTGACTGGTCGTGGTTTGGAATATTTATCAGGAATGAACACTGATAGACATTCAGTCAGATTAGACCAAGTAGAGACCAAGAGGTTTCGAGCGGCCCACCTGACACGGAGCCAACCTACCTTTCAACTATCATTTTGTTCTGATAATAAACATTTTCTGGAGTTTTTGATTTAGCCAGTTGTTTTGATGAGACTGCAGAAAAATGGAGCACGGTAATGTTTTGACTATTTTGTTTTGGCTAATGTAAGACCTTATCATAGAACATGTGTTGCTGATAGGGAGTGCACTGATCTCCTTACTGTACAATCTTGTGTTATATGCAGGGATGGAAATCGGCACCTGCCACTGGCCAAATGCAGGTAAATGTATGAAGTGGTGTGTGAATTTGAACAACGCACCAGCCACCATGGCAGGTTGGAAATTTGAACAGAAAAAAAAAAAAAAAAAAAAAAAAAAAAAAAAAAATTGCGTTCAACTTGTACTTTCGTCGAAGGCCAAATGTGCATTGGCCTGTACTGGCCGTACAGGCCAATGCACATTTATGGACCGGCACAGGCTGTCATAATTTAACAAAAAAATATATATTAAACATTAAACATTATTTTTAATCGACCGCGACGACCCATTGGTTGATTTTCTTGACGGATATTGCAGTTATCCAATGAAATCCCTCAGTCCCCCTTGGCACGCCCATCCTCTCTCCTCCGAAGTGAGTCATTTCAGCTGAGCGCAGTCGGTAAAAAGTGAGTTGATATGAGGTGGGGCGGGTCAGAAAAGTTGCGAGAACAAAAGCTAAAAAGCGCCAACAATTGGACGCAGAAAAATGTGTCAAACTAACCGATACGTTTAACACAAACTCTGATCGTTAGAGCACATTCTGGAGTGCAGAAGGAGGGAGAATTAGCGATTCAGGGGATTCGTCGTAGTCGGAGCGTGATGAGAGAGAGATGTGACCCAGGGACAGCATGAGGAAGAAGTCAGATTAGCTGTTACCAGCCCGGTAAGAAAGAGTTGAAATATTCATGAAGAGGGAGCGTTTCATGCAGAAAGGAGGGCAAGTGTGTGTGTGTGTGTCCGGGTGAGGAAAGCCTAACCTTAAACTGGCAGGTAGTAAGAAAAACACTGGAATAACAGGAATGATGATGGCCCATGCAATTAACAATAAACACGTTTTGGGACGTTTGTAATAAGAATAATAATTGTAAATGGCACTGATCGCAGATGACGTCAAACTGCTAAATTTAGAATATCGCACTGCGCACGCGTGGCGGCCATTTTAGTTTCGGACAAACAATTTCGGTAAAGCCTGTGTAGTGAATGTGTAGTACCAGTCAAATCATCTCAACAGTGCTAAAAATGGTAACTACAAATTACTGCTGCTTTAGTATCTGTCGTAGTGACTCAAGATATGGTGATTGGGAAGATAGGAAAGGAGTTTTTTGTTGTTTTTTTTTTTTCCATTCTGCCGAGAAATGTCAGTGCTGGATATGAGCCTGTAAGCAAGAGGGGTTTACTGAAAAAAAAAATGTGACCAAGGACACATCTGCTCACTACATTTTGTCGGTGGAAAGGGACCAACAATTGACTTTCCAGACCCTCTCCCAGCGACTGCAACATCTGTGCAGATATATTTATATGGATTTTTCTCAGCGGGATGAAAATGTCAACATACAATACATGACATGATCCCTTATCTTCAAACCATAAACACGCCACACACTTCAACGTAGCACATTCAGGCATTCATGAGTTTACCTCAGAATGCCAGTGGCGCTTTGACAGGCTCGGTCAGGAGTCGGGACAAACTGGAGAAACGTTGCAGTGATCTGGGACAGTCAGATCACTGAGGGTTTTATTTCAGACACTTGTTACTGGATGAGCCGTTTCATGGTGTGTTTATAGTGTGCTTATAGTGTGTTTTGGGGAAAACGTCTGTGCACCTGAACAGCTAATTTTGTGTGCGATTGGCTGATTTAGTTTATTAATATGTAATCGGTACAATTTAATGCACACCAATAGTTTTCTGCCAACCGTAAAGAAACTGAAGACGAAGGACTGACATCGAGCTGATATAGTGACAGCGCGAGCGGCTGACGAAAGTGTTGCTTACCATGGCACTACAGCAGATCTAATCGATTCACAGGCTTTTCCGCATGGACGTTTAATGGAAAAATGAGCTGCAATGCATTGATGAATCAGTATTTTTTTCCTACACTGATTACCAAGCAGGAAATTTGCAAGGTAGGCCCAGATAATTTAGTGCTAGCTACCACACTGTCCGTAGCCAGAAAAAACAAACAAAAAAAAAAAAAAACAACCTACCTTTCAACTAGCACTGCCTACTTTCCGCTCACTTTCAGTCCTCTGCATTTCAACCATCGTTTCCATTGCTCCACACTGTGCTTCTGTATCGCAACAAATTGAAACGAAGTTCAAAGGACGTCCTCATCTTCCAATATCAAATGCTCTTCAGATGTCGCCATTCTGTTTGTGATCTCTGTCCTCTGTTTGTCCGAACATCCGGGCAACTAGCACGCTTGTGAATACTAATAAGCAAATGTGACGTCATTTGCGATCAGTGCCACTGAAATAGAAAACATTAAAAAGGGAAAAAATAGAACAGTTAGAAAACAGCCCATAATGAATACCATGTTAAAAATGACTTGAGACACATCTTCACCAAATACTATCTGGGGAAGCTGTAGCTAGAATGTGGAAATGCTCAACATAGAAAATTATTACAAGACTTATTTTTAAGCTGCTACTTTGATGAAAAGCTCTTTATTTTACATGGATATGTGGTCTTACTATGGGCATTATTATGCTTTTGTATAAACAGCATATTCTATAAAACAGTGAAAAAAAAATCTCTGTCAGAGTTTCTTTGACATCCACTTTCACTTCAAGATGGGAACTGTGACACTGGCTCTCTCCCAAGATAAAAAGAGTGGTGAGAGAACGTGTCAATTTTTTAACATGGTTACTCTCCTCCTGGTTGGCTGCTGTGCTGTATTTTAATGTTTGAAACAAGATATAGAAGCCAGAAAGTAAGGGATGGACTTGGTGAATATTAGGGTTGTGTAACCTGTTAAAGTTTGATGTTAGTGATTACTTAAACTTGCTGCACTACACCTCTGTTAAGGTGTCCATGCTATCTTAAATTAGTCTGTATATGTATGTATGTATGGTAAACTTGTCAGTAAATCATTTTTATTAGAGTTAAGAAATCATATGTTTTATATAATTTGATTGTACTGGTGGGGTTTGTAATCAAGGGAAATGTTACATACACAAAAATAAAATCAGTGGCTGGTGCAGAAAAATTTGAATTTCCACCCATGGCTATATCTCTTGTGTGATTCAGTTAAATCTTGACTTCTGAGAACAGAACTGAACATTAGACTCTGGTAGGGGTTAAATGTTAACCATAATCCTTGGACACATTGAAGGGACTATTACTGCACGCATGTCAGTCTGTGTCCACTGTCTATTAAAGTGTCTCTTTCTCTACTAACTCTCTTAGTCTGTGCCTCTTTCCTGTATTCCTCCCAGTGGTGCTGACAACAGGAGACTTATTAAACATGTTGACATGGTCACAGCTAACACTGGCTTTGTGCTACTCCAAATGAATCCTGTTCATTATCAGAGCACAGTCCACAGCTAAAATAAAGGAGACCTGCTGTGTGATATTGCTGCTGGCACTTCAGAGCTTGGGTACGAGGGATGTTTGTCGTTCCCACACTGAACTTGGCATGGATTTGAAAGCAGTGAAGGAACTTTGTGAGAAGTGAAAACACTGTTGGAAAGATTTTCCTGGTCTTGACATGCCTTACACAAAAGATATCATGAAGCAGTCCCAAATGTAGCTGACCTAACTTGTATTACATGTTTGTCATAAACCAAACTCAAAATGGTCAAAGCAGATTGCCAAAAGACTAGTGGGAGGATAGATGTTTAAAGTGCTTAAAGTTGTAAATATTGGCTGAAATTTAGAGTATCTAAGAGCATAATCCTTGAAAATGAATTACTTTGGACAGCAGAAATATTTTGCTTTTTTGTTGTTTTAGCATTTCTATAAAAGCTGTGTGAAGATCACCAGGAACAGCATTGAATTTCAGTGCTGTAACAAGCTATTCTCCCTTTATGTGCTTTGAAATTTTTTTTTTTTTTTCCCTCACATGTAGATTCAAAGGCAAGAAATATAGAAAAAAAAAACAATTCATGAACTAAATCACATTGTAGGATATTTCTAAAGTTAAAACAGTAGACATGATATCACAGAACACAATACTTAATCTCTATAGATAAACCTCAATCTGAGCACATACATCTGCAGAGGAATCCCAACTACTGTCTGATAAATATAAGCTATCCAAGGAGTTAACTGGAATAGTCCCTATTAGGACCAGACATCAGAAGAGAAATAAGCTTTTGTCTCAGAATGAAGGTGATATTCAAGAAGAAACTAGAACTAAAAGAAAAGGCCCCTGATGTCTTGGAGGGATGAGATAAAGCATCTGAGGGATATCAGTTAAGACAGTGGTAAAAGTCCTGATGTGCATGAAGACATGCCGTTATGACCCCTGCAGGACCCTTGTGTTTAGGTTGGGCATTTACCTTTTACATTCAACACTGATTACAAGTATGGGAAACCCGAGGACCTGGTAAGGCCCTCAGTTTTTTTTTTTTTTTTTTTTTTTTTTTTTTTTTTTTAACTTTGAGTGCCAACTAGCTCATCTCTGTTCTCCTCCACAGGTATGCTAATGACTTTTGCCTTGTAAATTATTTTGACTGCACATTACACTTTCACATACAGTCCCCACTGCACACTACTCACCACTGACTTTCACACTTCATATTAGAAACTTTGATTTTCACCTTAGTTTATGCTGAATAAATTTATACCTCAGAACTCTTACACATTGTGCGTCTCAATTTTTGTTGAGCCCAGCCATAATTATATTGTTACAACCCTGTGAATGGAGGTCTAAGAGGCACAGGCTGAAGCACAAAATGTATAACTCTAGCAACCAACAACTTAAAATTACTTAACAAAATGCAGCAAAATGCAGAAAAGTGATTAATTTTCACAAGTTCAGGGTTTCATACATGACTTCAGGGTTTCCAAGGCCAATCAGCAAACAGAAATGCCTCTTCTGACTGAAAAAAAAGATACATTTTACATTATCAAAAAAAAAAAAAAAAAAAAATGCTAAAGTACACTACCTAAGCTCCATGGCTGGCCACAAGACAGGAGAAAACTACTTGAAAGAAAATAGCTGAGAATCTCCACCAAACTTCCCATCTTAAACAGGATCTCTTAAATGAAACAGCTCACCAAAACAGAATCACTGTCAGTACACAGGATTAAGTTGGTGTGGGACTACTATCCAGATACTAAAACACCAGTGTCTGCTGTAAATGCTGTTCACTGTACTGTGCAAATTCATTACAGTTTGGGTAAGGAAGAGTAGGATAGAACTGGCCTTCTTGATGAGCTTATCTAACTGCAGAGCTTAATCTTTAACCTAAATGTTATGTTTCTCTGTCTTTAAATGATAGTTTTACATCTCTCTGTTCATAGGGAATTAACATATTTGACATACTTCATTTTTTTACCTTTCTTTTCTATTCAGAAACCTAATAGGTTCCTATTTTGTTATATATTATAATTATGTCTAAGCTTAATAATGTGTGAAAAAAAAATGTTTGTTTATTCTGTCAGGGTTTTGCTTAATAACTGAATAACAAAACTGAAAATGTTCTAAAAACCAGAAGCTTTTGGAATGAAGAATGTATCCTCTAATTATATTCACCAATCAAATGATGAATGTTGGGAGAAATCCAGATGGTAGGAAATATATACTGCTTATGTGTGCCTCTTACACTTTCTCACCATTCTGTCTTCTGTCTTTCCTACTTATTTGTTACATTTACATTTGAAAAAATCTTTACTCCAAAAAGATCCGGCAAAGCCAGTTCAGGGGACACTGACAGTCATTATGTGACAGTTTACCCAGCCATTATCAAAGAGGAGCCAGAAAAGAACAGAGTTAATCCCTGTTCTTAACCCTTTTCTCCAAGAACAGGAGGCTGTTTGAAAAGTTGGGAAACTGCTGTGTGTAGGATTTAAAAGTTCTCATCTGGGGCGAGTGCCAATTCATCCCATTTGATCCAGGATGGAACAAAGAGGAGATTTGATGAGAAGCACACAAGGTGTCCTCGCTTCTCTTCATTGAATTTCTTTTAACAAGCTTTTTGTATAATGTCCAAAAAACTCATCCTCTTCCATGCTGGTTTCCAAAACCAGTGAAACCCAACTCTTATAGATTTATTTAATCAGGGCAGTGGATCAAAATTATTCTCTCCATTTAATCCAGTAAAGCAGACACTTGTATGTCAGATGCCAGTGTGTTTAACAGAAAGAAGAGAAGATTCTTTGAGTCCTGTAGAGTTCCGTTGTATCTTGTAGGCTGCATATTTTATTTTGATAGATAAATTTAGCATGTTTATTAATACCATGAGTTTTATCAATAACTATGCACTTTAATCATGGCAACACAAGGTATTATCCTATTGCACATAAGACCTGAAAACAATCATACAAAGAAAGGTGAGGTAATGTTTAACATTATGCCAGCAAAAGAAACGCTAATATAGGTAGAGTTTAAAATAATGGAAGAGAAATTATGTTTTTCCTAAAAAAACAAAAAACAAACAAAAAAAAACTATTGTAATGCAACAGTGCAGTCAGTGTAAATCAAAAATTCAGTTTCTTAAAAAAATGTTAAATAATAAAAAACATTGTTAAGTAGTAACTGTTATGTTATTTCCCACACAACATTGAAAAAATACTACTAACTTGACAGTTATCCAGCAGTCATAATAACCCTCCATGAGGAGGTAAGCCACAAAAGGCCTTTACCAGAATCAAAAGGTATGGACTACAGCTAGAGTCAGTGCTTTAAGGGTTGCCACAGAGACATATCCAGAACATATGCTATTGGATTTCTTCTGTTAAGGCAGTTCTAGAATTGCACCCGTCAGGGTGGCATGCATGTTGGAGTAGCTCTGTAACTTTTGAGATTTTGAGAACAGTGAGATGCTTCTCTATTAACAAACCCTGGGTCACCAGTGAGTTAAATGAACTGTTAAACAGGAAAAAAGAGCCTCTAGGGAGTGAAACAGAGAGTTATTAAAAAATATACAGAAACAGCTCAAAGTCAAGATTAGAGACAGTAAGGAGGTGTGTAGGAAGAAGCTGAAGAGTAAACTGCAGAGGAACAATATCAGAGATGTGTGGTCAGGGATGAAGAAGATCATGGACTTCAAACTAAAGGAGGATCAGATAGATGGAAGTCTGGACAGAGCAAATGAGCTAAACACACTCTTCAACAGGTTCAGCTCAGGAACAAGCTCATCATCCTCCCCTCCTGCCCCCAGCCAGACAGACATCCCACCCTTTCCTGTCACACCTCAGATGTTCTATCTTCCACCTCAGTCATGGACTCTTCTGCTTCCACTAGTTTGTCTTCATCCAAATCAGGAGATGCTGCTGCTCCCTTTGCCACCCCTCCCACTTTTCTGTTTCTAGAAGCCAGGTGAAGAGGCAGCTGGAGAGACTGAGCTGGAACAAGGCTGCAGGTCCAGATGCTGTCATCCCCAGAGTCCTGAAGGTCTGTGCAGAGCAGCTCTGTGGGATTCTGCAACAGCTCTTCAACCTTAGCTTGACCCAAGAGAAGGTACCACTGTTATGGAAGACATCCTGTCTGGTTCCGGTACCAAAGAAAACTCACCCATCAGTTATCAACAACTATAGACCCTGACATCTCACATCATGAAGGTCTTGAAGAGACTCCTGTTGGCCCACCTGACTAAGCAAACTCAGGTGGGCCTGGGTCTCATTTATAAAACTGGTGTACGTACAAAACAGGACCTGAAACTTATATGTGTCACTTTCCACGCAAAGGTTGTCATCTATAAAGCAAAAACTTGATGGGAGAATGTGCAGTTCCTCACACAAACGCTGACCCATGATACGCTTGTTTTGGAGATAGAAGGAAATGGTGACAGATGGTGAGGTGGGGAATTGATGCCACACTGCATCATGATCCCCTCAGACCTTTAATTGCATTCCAAATCGAACTTTAACCATAGATTGATTTTATCATAAGCATTCAAAAACGTAGTGTGATATGTGCTTGCACTAGTGAGCCATAACTATACATGAGGACCTTTCAGATAAACAACAAAAGGTCTATTATGCAACCTCAATCCTAAACCAATGTCCGCAAAATATTTAAACATTTTCTCACCATGACATTCCTCTCCCCGATGATCACTAGGGTGAGATGTACCACAGATTAACATAAATTGTGACAATGTGTGAGGCATTCACACTGATTGCTTTAAACATCTATGCATCTATGTTTTGAAACCTTTACATAAACCTGCATGATGGATGCATTGGCACTGTTGGAAGACACTGAAAATAGAATAGGAAAATTAAGAGGAACACGTTTTCAGGGCTCACCAAGATCTTCTGGCCCATGATGATGACTGGCTTATAAACCGATTTAGATTCCCTAGAGCACTGCTCTTGGATCTACGTGCTGAACTGGGTCCAGTATTGGAGAGACCGACCCGCTGGAACTGTGCCTTCCCTGGGGTTGCCAGGAACTCTGGGGTTCCTGGCAACTCTGGGGTTCCTGGAAACTGGCTCCTATCAGCACGAATTAGCAGACAGGTATGTGTTTGAATTAATCAAAAATTAATTAACTCTCTGCCTGAAGCCACTTTAAGGAACGACATCATTCTGTGAAGTTATCCATAGCTCTGGCATATCACAGCCAGCACTAAGCACAATAACGGTAAGATACATCAGATTTCCCTACACTGTGGGAGAACAGGTCATTTTTTTCCAACGTGACCAGACCATATTGCTATAAGTGCTCCATATAACAATGAAGCTGTGTATGTTGAAAAAAGCATGTGCATTCTATTAATGTGAAAGTCATATGTGACTTCAACATGCAAATTTAGTGGCATACTCGCCTGGCTCAACACATGATTCCTTTATCCTGGCACAAAGTGTGGAGAAAACACTGCAGGCAGGCATTATAAATGATGGCTGGCTTCTTGGTGAGTCCATGAAAAAATAATTTGTGGAATTCTAACTATTAGGGCCAGTGTACTGATGCACTATTCTGCTATACCCTGCAGGGGACAGAGGCTATCCCCTAAGGCACTGACTCCTAAACCCCTTTCCAAGCCCCCAGAGCACAGCGGGAGCACGCGTTAATACTGCTCACACCCGTGAGCAACTGTGTTGCGTGCCATAGGCTTGGCGGTGTGTAAATTTTCTGTTACATCAACTGTGGCTACGAAAAATTATATTTTTTTTCAACTCTCCACCTCACTCAGACTGTAGCTTTTTGCCTTAGTAAAATTAAATTTTTTTCCTCTTTTACCTGTGGTTGGCATTGTTGATCATGAATTAACATTGATCAGCTGAATAATTTAAATACACACTGATATTCATGAAGTGCTTCACATTAGCCATTTATGGTTGAATGTGGGCATGTAGAGGGCCAGACAGGAGGCGGGACCTTGTGCGCAAACTTTGAGGCTGTTGGGAAAATTAAAGTTGTTTAAAAAGTACAACCAAGACAGAAATCACAAGAGTTAAAGAATCTCTTTAAATGATTTTACTTGCTGACAAGGAAAAGTCCAATAGAGAAAATATTTATGACAGGGAACTTCTAACAAATAGTTCTAAACATTCTGTTTATATACGTCTGCATGTGTGAAACGCTGAGCATGGGCGTCTTGCAGGCTTGCAGAAACATCTGCATGTACACAGGAAATGAACTTATGCTGTGAACACTGAAAGTGTTACAATAACCAAAGTTAACTTTCCACACAGACAAATGTCATCTTGGCCATAGTCAGACTATGTCTGGAAATATAAGGTTAAAAGATCATAAGGGACAATGAACAACAAATGAGTAATGATAAATCAAAACAATGTAATCAATACATGCAATGGACGATTAGTAGATAACATAAAATGATGATAATGAACAAACATTTTTCCAACAGAGGTACAGCTGTGATTTATAATGGAAAATTGCTTGCTGGTGTGTGTGTGTGTGCATAGTTTTATAAATCAGATTTTTTTTTTTTTTTTTTTTTTTTTTTTTGCATATGTCATTTTCGCCTTTTGGTTGTACATATATGTTAGTATGGATCCGATGCAATCCTTTATAAATGAGACCTCTGGACTGTTGCTCAATGCTCCAAGCTCTTCTTTTCAGATCAAAGAAGTTTTAGAAATCAAGTCCCTGAGTCTGAAGAAAAAGTTGCTTGAGGTCCAGTGTGACATTTCCAGTCAGTGATGATTTAGGCAGCCATGCAACCTGCTGTTGTTAGTTTATTCAAGTCCAAAATCAGTGCAGCCATCTACCAGTAAATTATGGAGCACATTGTGCTTCACTTTTGCTGACAAACTTTATGGTGATAGTGACGTTGATTTCCTTTTTACAGCAGGACTTGGTGCCCACACACATTATCAAAAGTGCCAGTGCCTGTTTTAAAGTTCATGGCATCACTTTGTTTGTTTGACCTGTAAATTTGCCTGACCTGAATTCCACAGAAAGACTCTGACTCACTGTAAAAAGGAAGCTCAGAGGCACAAGTGCAGGCAATCTAAATGCTGCCATTAAACTTGGGCTAATTAAAATTTTGAATAATATTCTGTCATGAGACAGTCATGATTCCTTCTTTTAGACTTTTGCTTCAGTCATTTCTTTGTACTGATTTCTTATTTTCCCTCTTTTAGTTCAGTTATTTTTAGATTATGTTTAATGGTGGCCATTCTGTGTTTCTTGTTTTGATTAGATCAGCCTTGTTTCTGTTTTACTTTAGTTCAGTCTTAGTTATTCTAGTTTATTATTATTTCTTGTCTCCAGTTGTCCTCTTTTCCTGTTAGATTCTTTTCCCTTGCTCCTCTGTTTATACTCCCTGACCCCCTGTTGCCATTTTTTCTTGCTCTCAGTCTCTCTCTCTTTCCCTCTCTCTCTCCTCAGTCTCCCTTTAGCGCTTTCCTCACACCTGCAAACTGCTAGCCAATCAGCCCCAGTCAATTGTTCCAGCACTGACACTCCCATTACTTAAGCTCTTTTCTTGCTCCAATTTCTTGTGGGTTCCTCTTGTTACTTACCCATTTTCTTCCCTGTCGTGCACTGCTGGTTTTGCTCCCTGGATTCCTGTTTTTGTTCTGCTCTGGCTTCCTGCATTCCCTGTGACTTTGTAAGTTTTTTTGTTCATCATTTTGATTAAATCTTCAAGAACTACTCACTGCCTCTGCCTCTCTGCATTTGGGTCCACAACAACCAACCACAACCATGACAAAGACACTGAGATGCACCTGTATAGAGAAGGAAAATTTGACAAATAGCTATACTAAACAGTGACCAGACTGGATTTTCAAGACAACACTGCAGCAAAAAGTATTGTAATTATGCAATCACATTTTCTGTGCTCATGTCTGTATAGTTGCTTTGTGGGTTTGTTTGTCAAATAACTGAACCCTTTGACTAGCGATTCAGTCTAGAGAAAACCACACAACAGACAAACCAACAAATCCCCAGAGGAGAAGAGAGCATTAGGTCTTCACTCGGTTTAAGGCTCTAAATTACTCCTTGGCAGCAAAGGAAATGCTCTTAGGGGTCAACAGGCACACTGTACCAAACAAAAGCTTTCTGAATGCTCACAGAAAAACTTGACCCAGTTTTTAAAGGCCACATGTCAAATTGGACTAAAGTAAGGACTGAAGCAGAAAGAGCAAGCATTTCGTAACAGCATTTTACAAGCTGTAACATTTTAGACAGAAAGTTTGATACAAGGTCTGATATATTTTACATTTCTGGTGACAACAGGAGACAATATTTTGTTTTTGATCAATGCTGATGTTCTTTTGTTTAGCCAAGTCTCCAAGGAGACTTTTGGATTGTGTATGAACAGCTCATTTGTACAGTTCAGACCAGATGTGTATCTAATATTGAAACAGCTCCCCTGAGTGAGCTTTAAAATCCAGATATAAATGTGATTATCCCAGATAATTTTTACAGCCTGTACACATTTCAAATATAAAGATAAAAACCAACATTGGTGTTTCAGCTAATATCAACCTAAACACACATCACATGTACAGATACATTTGGATCTATAAAACAGTGTCATCAAAATAGTTTGTCAAATGTGGTTGTTGAAGGACAAACTTTTGCTTAAAGGGGTGGTGACATCACTGTATAAACTATTTCATGTAGTTGATATTGCTGCATATGTCAATTCTCCAAAGAATTTCATGTAAAAAAAATAACGTCACCTTTTTGTAGGGGGTTGTTTCGGCAGGCCAGACTTCCCTCCTTGGTAAAAGGGTGGGGTACGGTAATGATATGTGGCTCTACCTAGTTGACTTCACTTTGATTGGCTACAACCATATTTGGGAAACTCTTCAGTAAAATGTGCTGAACATCATCTCAAACTGAGGTTATAATTGTGTGGTACTTCCTCATAAATGAACTTCACCCATTCTTCTGTGACTCTGTCATCTTTCGGGAGTAAGTCGAAACTTCCGTTTTTGAGAACCTTTGAACATAACAGCTCCCCTTTTAAATAGCCATCCTCTTCTCAAGTGAAATAGTCAGACATGCTAAGACGACTTAGCCCTTAAATTAGCCGGTGTATCAGCTGGGGGGTAAGGGGAGGGCTGTTTGCTTGATGGTGTTCTCTAACTGGAGAATATGAATTATGTAGAAAGATAATCTTGCATAGAAAGATAAACTGTTCTCTGATTCGTCCATTTTTGAGCAAAGAAACAAAGCAAACCACCTATGAGCAGGTCGTTTGATACCAGCTCCTGACATTCACACTGCCTCATCAGTGCACAACAGTTAAAACAAGAACTAAAAGAAAGCAATTGAAGCTTGGACAGTAATAGAGTTCCTTCAGTGGGCCTGTCTGGAGAAGTGCCTAAACATAGAAAAGACTACTCAGAACTATGGCTTATATTTCTTAATAAATAAAGCACAGAAAAAAAGCTTGTTTGTTCACTGAAAACATCAGTTGTTTGTTGCATATCATTGTTATATTTCCCGAATAAATAATAGGGCCAGAATGCTCATGTAATTATGCTCCACAGTCAGAACTTAGCCCCTGACCTCTTCCTCCCACATTCACACAAGCACCCCATGCATAAAATACCTAAATTAACCTCTGTAAAGTGGCCACACCTCTATAATACCTTATTTACATTCATTTATCACTCCCAATAAATACTAGATTATGAATGAGGTTTCAATGTCAGAAAACAGTGCAGGTGCACCCTTCCCTGGTTTGGATAATACCCTCAATAAATAATTCACTGTGTCACCAGATAAAGAGGGGAAGCCTTATTACCAGACCAGGGAACATGTTACTCCACTCGATCCTACTAGTTGCGGTGTGGAATATGCCTCTCATCCTAATAGATACACTGCAGGATTGAGTGTCCACAGCATCAAACCTTCATGACGCAAGAGTTTATCTAACATGGAGACATGCTTTTACACTCACTAACGGAGAAACAAGATAGCAATTTCACTGAAAATTACACCAAGAGTCTTTTTCAGTTTTTAGATTCACACAAATATGTTCCAAATTTCACACAACCACATAATATTGTCAGTGTAAAAAAAAAAAAAAAAAATAGAAGGAAAGAAGGAAGGAAAATTACTCTTACCATATGTGCTGATGACAAAAGAAGATATCTCTGGAGTGTTATTTGGGGGCTTCCGCAAGTAAACTGTAAGACAAGTCATCTTGGACACAGCCTGTGTGCTTTAGTAGACGGGTTGATTTCAGCCTCAACAAACAGGACAGGAGAGAAACACGATGCCTGTTTGTGCATGCCTGAGAGTGCAAACATACAACATATAATTAGAAGATAGACTGGATGTACAACCATAGAAATAGAAAAAAATAGGATTACAAACATGGTTTACTTTGGAAAGCATTTTGCATTTAAATGATTTGATTATTTCTACTGGTGTTTGTCATGAAAAGAGAGTCTTCCTGGGATAGTAGATGTTTGCATTTGAAATTTAGTCAGTATTAGTTTTAAGAATGATTATATTTTTCAAAAAATATTCTAAAAAATACTAACAAATCAGAAACAGTGTGAAATCTAAAATCCAAATTTGATCAGAAAACTCCATTCTAGATTATCTGAAATTGCCACATTGCAAAGCTTCTCCTTTTTAGAAAATAACCAAATTCTTAATTAGTGATAAATGCACAAGTTTTAAACCACTATGGCAAAAAGACTTGGGAATAAACACAGGACAGAAACAGTGGCTGGGGATTTTGGCAGATTGTGAAAAATTTGTAGGAGAGGCAAGGCGGTATTTTATACAATACAAAATCATACACAGATATTATACTCCTATGGGATTACACAGAATAAAACTGATAAAAGACAATATCCTACGGAAATGGAAATCAGAACTAGGAACCTTACCACATTGTTTATAGGACTGCAAATCTGTTAATCTGTTTTGGGCTAAAGTAGTAGAAAGGCACCATAATCCCCCTGACTCCTGCTGTATGTTTGTTCGGGGACAGATCCCAAATCCTAAATGTGTCCAAAAGAATACTTTTTATTATGATGGTTGGTTTAGTTACAGATTCCAGGATTATTTTAAAACACTGGAAATCAGCTCTGTCAACAAATTTGAAAGAATGGACAGACGCCATGGTGGGGATTGCATCTTTTGAATCTACATAAGCTAAAGGACTGCAGGGGAGAGGAGGATGGTCAGAGCCGTGGGACCTTGTATGGCTCAGCATTGGATAGTATTTCACACCGCAAATCAGATTTCATATGGATTACATGATCTTTTACTATTGCAGACTAGATTTCCACTCATTTTTATTTCAGTTTTTCTGCTCCTGTGCCTTATTGTTTTATGCTTTAACAAATTCTGATGAATGCAGTTAACCTGTACCACCAGACCAAGCTCTAATTATCTTTATTTGTTCGAATAATGTTCCTAATTAAAAACATAATAAAAATGTAAATGACAAAATAAACTCACTCACAAAACAATAGATTATTTTTTAAAGGAAAAATAAGCACTTATTTGACATCTTTAGAAGAAATTCATGGTGTTGTTTGCAACTGTAATAGTTATTAAAAACAATTATTTGTGGAAGCAAAAGTTGGTTTAAAGCAAAGCACATTTTGTCCCAAATTTTCCTTTGATGACTCCAGTAGGCAAATAAGGGCTTTCAAGTTTTCTTCAAAAGCTTGACATTTTTTAATTAAACAATGAAACTCTTTCATGATTATGTTCAAGGACATTTTGAAGCATCTGTTTTAAAGATTAAATCTAATTCTAATTCCTATTAATTCAGATCTGCAAGGAATTAAAAACATCAACAGACTCTGACTTCAGAGCGAGCAGCAAAGACAGAAATCCAACAGTTAATACCCAGGTTGGATAATCTGTAAATGTGTTCAATAACAGAGAAAATACAAGCAATCCAGTGTTGTGTTAATGTCACAATAATCTGGATTACAGTACATCATGATTTAACACACCTCAAGGTGAAATGTGACAAAACAGCAACATCTACATCACACTATGTATACATGTTGCCTAACAGCAGTGTACCAGTAACCCAAGGATGAACTTTGAATTTTAATCCTGATTACCAGTTGACCCGCTTACCAAGAAAGCACCAAAATCAAAGCCTTATTTAAAAGCAATAGATAGATCTGGCAGACAGAGTCACTGCTGCTTCTCCAACACAATCTATTTCAGCAAGTATTGTACTGACACAATGCTCACAATGATAATGGATCCTCAATTAGAATATCTTAGGCTGACAAAAACCACATGTCCAGTTATCTCTTTTTCCTGTCTTTTCAAAGTCTTGTTTCTCCGGACTTTGAAAACTCCTGATCATTCACCTTTGTCCCCTCATTCTGACCTGCCAGAAAAAAATCCCTGATTCAATGGGTCTTTATCAGTTCGAAGGAAAAGAAAACAAAGGAGTTCTCCGAAACTCCTACACAGCCTTCCTAAACGGGAAGTAGAACAGGACTTCCACATGTCTGTCACTTACGAAGACAAGCTCATTTAATAACAAATGTTCTGCATTTTCAGCAGACACACAGTGGTTTGGAAAACTATTAATACCTCTGGAGGTTTGTCACCTTTTACATGTTAGAACCAAAAAACTGCCCCTCTGTAATGTAAATACTTTGTATTTATAGGACCATGTTTTGCTGCTATTACTGCTGCAAGTCACTTGGGGTATGTCTCTACCAAGTATGTGCATGTAGACACATCTGAGTGGATGGAGAGAGTCAGTTACATCAATCTTCAAGTCTCGCCACATGTCACCACACAGATTCATGTCTGGACTGTAACTGCACCATTCTAACATGAGAATATGTTTTGATCTAAACCATAGTGTGTTTCAGCTCATTTGCATTGTTGTGTTACACACGCAAGATGCAATTCTCTACAAAGCATTATTTTGGTCTCACCAGACCAGAACACCTTCTGAAAGAGGGACGGCTTATAGCAAGCTGAAAACAGGATTTCTTATGACTTTCTTTCAACAATAGCTTTCTTCTTGCCATTCTTTCATAAAGCCAAGATTTATGGACAATGTTAGTTGTCATGTTACACCTGAGCTGTAAATTTCTACTGCTCCTCCAGGGTTACCATGCGCTTCTTGCCTGCGTCTCTGAATAATGCTCTCCTTTCCCAGCCTGCTGGTTTAGGCGAGAGGCCATGTCTTGCTTGCCGTTATGCAATACTCTTTCTATGTTAAGATGATGGATTAAACAGTCCTCTATGAGATGTTCAAAGCTTGGGATGCCGTCATATTACCTGTAACAACTTCCAACTGATTCACAATTTAGTCCCTGATCGGTAGATCAGGGATTAAGTTGTGTTGATGTGTTCCTTGGTCTTCATTATGTTATTTATTCCCAAACAAACCTCTGAGATGTTCATTGATAATGAAACCAAATTATGAACAGGTGGACTCTATTGAATAATTGAGCAACTTCTGAAGCAAATTGATCACATGGGATTTTATGTGGAGGTATTAGATTACAGGAGGCTGAATGAAAATGTATACCCCACTTTTCAGATTTTAGTTTGTAAAAAAACATAGACATACAACATAGATAATAATTTATGATGCCTCTTGTAAAACATTCTGAAAACCAATTTTTATATTCCTTTCATTTCACAAACATACAGTTCCCTCTGTTGGTCAATTACATAAAATTCTCTTAAAGTACTTTTAAGTGTGTGATTTTTTTTTCATGACAAAATTATAAAAGTATAAATAATTTAGTATAATACTGCATAATGTGGAAAATTCTGACCTAAAGGTCTAGTTTGGCATGTTCACAACAGAGTATCAGTATTAAATTCATTTACACAACATCTTATTTTAAATAAATAAATAAATGTCTGGTTTCATATTTCAAATCACTAACAATGTGTGACAAAAAGACAAGCATAGAGATGCTTAAGTCCTTGGGTTATTAGTAATAAGAGCTAGAAACTTTTACCTGAAACCATAGTTGCCTTGTAAAACTTGGATATTTTAATTTGTGCTGTAAGTTATAGTCATGATAACATTGTACACATATCATGAAAAAGTAGCACCTGGTAAAATGAGAGAAGAAAGCAAAGCAATGCATCTTAATGACAATTAAGATGGAGAAGATAAGAAGGAAAATTGTGTTTTTACTCAGAGGGGTGAGGGGTCAGAAGAAAGATGGTGGTGTGCAAAAGTAAGCACACAAGAGGGCTACACACAAAACAGGTCCAACTGAGAAACTCATTTGGGAATCAGCAAGTAGTTCAGAGAAAAATTTAAACTAGCAACCCCCCCCCCCCCAAAAAAAAAAAAAAAATAGATCAATGTGTGAGGTATGAACAAAAGATGAAATAGAGAAAAGTGAAAGAAATTACGAAATTACCTTGCTGAGTTCAATAACCAATACAGGAGAACAAAATGACATGACAGTTAAAACAGGGAAAGATACTGGCCAGTAAATCTGAGTTTCACCTCGCTGGGTAATAACCATGTCAAATCATGACATCTGTACTTCTGAAATTTGGTTTACTGTACTATAATACAATTGCACAGCCTAGCGGGTTCAGTGTGAATTGCAATCAGTGTTACAGCATCAACGTTTAAATGTACAAACTGGAATTTGGTCTCAGAAACGCAATGATGATAAACAATTTTCTCTCTCTCTGTGTATGTATATATATATATATATATATATATATATATATATATATATATATATATATATATATATATATATATATATATGTGTGTGTATGTATGTATGTATGTATATATATATAACAGCTTTGTTGATATATAAATAAAACTTTAACAGCTGTAACATCTATTTAATTAGAGAAGCAAGTTGATTATTTTTTTGTATAGTGCATGTCTCGTGTATCCACTAAATACATTTTATACCAAGCGTATCGTGAACCAAACATTTAAACTTTCTTAAAGTTAAACTTTTAACCCTGAAATTGCATTTAAGAGAGGTCTGCGTGTGTGGGGGGGGGTGGTATATTTTCTCAACACTACATACAAGAGAAAAGTGTGACGTTCAACTCCAAGCGAAAATGTTCAGGCTTTTAGGTTTAAACGGGAAACAACACTACGTCTTACCTAAGTTAGCCACAGTAATAAAACGGCTCCACTTCTTTGAAGTTTTATGCGATATAAAACGTATTTCCCGAGGATAAATGCGTTGCCTTGTGTAGAGTGAAACGGATTAACTGAGCATGCGCGGCACGAAACCATGACAAATACGTCTGAATCAGACCAAATAGCGTAGCTAACGCAAAAAACCTGCTCACAATTTGTTGCGTAGAGCTCATGCCTGGTGTGAATTAGAATATTTACGCTGGTGAGTAAACGTCTTAACTTAACTTTACTTAACTGTATCAGCAGCATGATTTAATAAAGCGTGTGAGAGAGCTGTTAAATGAATGAATTAATGGTTCGTTGTCATTTCATGCCACACGGACAGTTAGGTGTGGAGGAAGAGCCTCACATGCTAAGCTGTAGTAAAGCGCTTGCTTTTGTTCAGGTCTCCAGCTGGAATTTTCAAGCTAAGAGAAACTATCTTCAGCAGCGTTTTAAAGTTGATATGTAATTTTGGTTTTAAAAAGGAAAAATACGTTAAAACAACAAAGTAATTTTCTCGCATTTTGCGCCGTGCTACTTTTTACGTAAGAGCTTTTCTGAATACTTCCTGTAACGTTCTACTACAGAAACTGTATTATCGTCTGCTTTGAAGCAGACATGAAGACTCAGTAACACCAGGTTGATTTAACTGCACCACTGTGCGCCATGGAGTTTCTCCCAGTACTTGACCCGTTTGACAGACCTAAAGAAGGAATCTGGTATGTATAGTAAAAGTGACCATTTGTGCTATTAATTGTTAAAATTGTTCAAATTTATCATGGCTTTGTATTTTTCTAAAACACTTGTGTTATCTACAGGTATTCATTGATACCAAGTGGAAGCACTCCAGGGCTTAGTGTGGGTCATACCTGCATGTTTGTTCCCTCTGAAGATGGAAGAAAAGGAAGAATCGTTATTGTTGGGGGAGCCAACCCTAGTGGCAGTTTTTCAGAGTCATATGTTATAAATCTAGGTAAAAATATCCTGGGAATACTTTTTAAGATGTACCTGTTATACCCTAAGCATAACCACATGCTTGCTAGACAATGTATTTTATTGCTACATGCCATAATTTTTCTGCAAAACTAATTCAGCTTACTTTAAATATAAAATTTTCAACTTTAAAACCTCCATTCATGCTTGTTTTGTTATTTTTAAATTATGATCAGATCTAACCTCCCAAGACAAGATTCTGTGTGCTTCTGGTGACATCACAGTATGCAAAGGACAACTAATCAGAGTTTATACTTCATTATCCAGCTGATGTCATATTGTCAATGTATGTTTAATTAAAAAATAGCACTGAATAATGTCTTTATAGGGTTTGCTAACTTTGAAAGTAAAGTTTCTAAATAAACATTATTAATTCCTCATTACATTTTGAAAAAAAAACCCTACATCAATATCAAGACAACCATTATGCAAACTACTCTTGTTAGTAAAACATTAGTTATGTGCTTGACTAGTGTCTCCTTCAAGCTAAACTACAAAAGATTGTATTTCCATCTTTGTTCCTCTTCACCAGATAATCATGAATGGCTCTTATCTGACTGGAAAGGTTTAGAGGCCCGATATGAACACTGCAGTTTTGTGTCTGAAAGCTGTCCACAGTGCCTGTGGGTGTTTGGTGGGGCACAGAAGATGGGGAATCGCAAATGTATCCAGAAACTACAGCTGTCTGGTAACTCTTATCTTAAAATTCCCTTCTAATCAGCATGATTATGATTTCTGTAAAAACAATTAAATCTATTCTGTTTCCAGACAAGGAGCCTCAGTGGAAAAATGTCGAAACAAAAGGGGAGCTTCCCAGTTCCAGGACATACCACACCAACTCAGCCTGCATAGGAGACAAACTGTATGTGTTTTCTGGTGGGGAAGCAGGCGCTGCACCTGTCTCAGACACCAAACTTCATGTCTTTGATACAGGTTAGAGTGCAATGAGCCAGCCTTTTAAGATAATTGTAATAAGCAGCGTTTTGCAATGTTATTTGTTTTGATTATTTTATATTGACTACAGTTGTATGCCATAATCTCAATGTTACAAATCTATATTGTATTTAGAAACCTTACATTTTTACCAGTGTAATGGCTTGTCAGTGTTTGTACTGTTTTTCTTATCATAAATATAATATGAATAAAAACTTTTTTCAGCTAGAAAGGACGCAATAAAATAGCACATCTTATCTTTGAGGAAGTTTGGCCAGGGATTGCAGCTTAAAAAATCTTGAAATGGGTGCAACAAAAGTATCATCAATTAAAAAGACAAAATAAGCAAGAGCTACAGAAGATATTATGATCCAAACATACAACTTTTAAAAGAATGATGAGAAATATATGAAACCATGTTAACTGAATCTAATAGAATTCACAAACTGTAAGAAAAATTATTAATTTCTTTCAGAACAAGTGTAAAGAATAAAGTTGTAAAGAATAAAGTTTTGACAAATTCTGATTGTACCCGGGGAACATTTAACTATATTTTAAAATGGCTCTAATTTCCATCATACTACTATGATTTGAAAGAAGGTTAGACCTCTAAAAGAGAGTGATCCCTCCTCAAGGTTTGTACAACGTTGAACTGGTGTCCAAGGCAATTTAATGCTGCTTGTCTTCCTCCAATAACCACCTTCCTGCATCCAGTCTCTTGAAAAAAGAGGAAAGTTTATGCATATAAATAATATTGCTATTGTCCAACACGAAAAGAAAGCAACATTGGACAGGTTTCTTATAGCTACTTTTTGAAAAGAAATAAAAATGAAAGGCTAATTGCTCATCAAGCCAGTTTCTTAATTATTTATATGAAATTGGTCTTTCTATACCATCTAGTTTGACAATTGAAGGACCAGCTGTTTAAAGATTGGAAGAAGAGAACATTTTAAATTTAGTCTGCTTTGAGTTCAGATAATTTTAGTTTCAACAGAGATTGCGTGGTGACTGTAGAGCTCCCTGTGAAAGCTCTATGTGTTGATTTAAGGAGTGTGTTATTGTTCCCATGCTAACATAATGCATTGTGTATGAATGTTTTCCAGTTTCTTCCACTTGGTTACAGCCAGAAACACAAGGTAGGCAACCAGCATCCAGGCACGGACACATAATAGCTGCAGTTGGTTCGAAGATTTATGTCCATGGAGGCATGGCTGGAGAGAAGTTCTTCAATGATATGTATTCTCTTGACTCAGGTAAGTCTTACCAAGGTCAAATATCTAAACTTTGGAAGTTCTGGATAATCTAAAATTGGAATTTGTATTTAAAGGGATCATGAAGTGGGAGAAAGTGCAGTCAAAAGGAGATATCCCACCCGGCGTTGCAGCCCATTCGGCTATGGTACAGGGTACAAACATCTACATATTTGGAGGGTTGACTGTAGAGGGTGCCATCAACTCCATGTGCAGATTTAATACTGGTACACTGCTTTTGCCTGGTTTTTAATTTTCTTGAACCCATATTTCCTCATATCATACATTAATTCTGTATTCTGTGTTTGTAGAGAAGAAGAGGTGGACCCTAATGAAATTTGAGGGAGATTTGCCTCCCAACCGCCTGGACCACTCCATGTGTTTATTGCCATGGCAGCTGTGTAGGGAGCAAAATCCAGATGGGAAGCAGACTGATAGTTCAGACTTTGAAACCATTAATATGGCTTTTGTATTTGGAGGAATGGACACCCATGGTGTTATCTATAATGACTGCATTGTGACTGTTGTCAAGTGAACTCAGTTCATTTCAGTTTCTGCAAGTTTCACAAAGCAACATTGACCGATTTCAAGATCTGCCAGTAAAGATGTAACTTTGACAACCTAATGTTTCCGCATGTGAGAACTTTTACATTTTAGACTTCTCGCCATTTAATTCATGATGGAACTATTTTTAAGCAATGTAACTTTGATTTTTCAGTGCCTAAATATACTGTTAGTTTCCCCAAGTAGAATATTACAAATGTCAGTTAAAACTATAAGTTTTATATAAAACTTTGGCATATTTAAGATTAAGGCCTTAAATCACTTTGTGCAAACCCTGAATTTTGTGTTGAAACTAATTTTAAACGCTGACCTTTCCAACAAATATCAAAAATTAATGCAGTATGAAACCAGCAGTGAGTTTGTATCAAACATTTATTTCAGTGTCTTTCCAGAAGTACAATAAATAACTTTGAGCATTGCCTGTGAACAGAACCATTAATCCCACAGCCCACCCACCCAAATAAACCCCTCCCCTTCACAAAACCCCATCAGGACTGCCTGAGAACAGCAGCAACAAGCCTCATCTGGGCTGACGAATCTCCGCCTTGCAGCGAAGGACACTTCTCACACTGAAGTTTAAGTCTTTTAGAAAAATCAGTATGGTTGCTTGTTATCGTCACCCCTTCCCTGCCACTCCTCTCACTATTGAGTCCCATCAGTTCAAATTCATGTTAATGCCACCTAAAGGGGAAGGGGCAACCGAAGACTTCAAACCTGCCTACAACTCATCCTTCTCTTGCTCTTCTGCCCCCTCTGGTGGAGGTCCACCTGCACTACCGTAGAGCTTGCTGATGATAGGCTGAACCACATCCTCCAGCTCCTTCTTCTTCGCCTGGAAGTCTTCCAGGTCAGCATCTTGGTGGGACTCCATCCACTCAATCTTTTCCTCTACAGCCTTCTCAATGGCCTCCTTGTCCTCATCTGACAATTTGCCACCAAGCTTCTCCTTGTCACCGATTTGGTTCTTCAGAGAGTAAGCATAACTCTCCAGCTCATTGCGGGCATCAATCCTCTCCTTCAGCTTCCTGTCTTCATCGGCAAAGCGCTCAGCATCGTTCACCATTCTCTCAATATCTTCAGGTGTCAGGCGGTTCTGGTCATTTGTGATGGTGATCTTGTTCTTGTTGCCTGTTCCTTTGTCTTCAGCGGTAACACGCAGAATGCCATTGACATCGATTTCAAAGGTGACCTCAATCTGTGGAACGCCACGAGGGGCAGGGGGGATGCCAGTCAGGTCGAAGGTGCCCAGCAGATGGTTGTCTTTTGTCAGAGGACGCTCACCTAAAATGAGTAAATGATTAGGCTTGTGCAACATTTCAATTCATGATAAGTTTTATGTCAGCATTTGAAGTCTTGTCCAATTCTTACCTTCATAAACTTTAATTGTGACAGTCGGCTGGTTATCTGAGGCTGTAGAGAAGATCTGAGATTTCTTTGTTGGCACCACAGTGTTCCTGGGGATCAGTTTGGTCATGACTCCTCCAACAGTCTCAATACCAAGGGTGAGGGGGCAAACATCCAGAAGAACCACTTCTCCTGCAAGGGCAGAAAGATTTTTAGAAAACACTTGCCATTTTGATCAAGTTTAACTATTTCAGATGAGTGAAGAAGACTTACCAGTGTCTTCTTCTCCAGAAAGCACTCCAGCCTGGACAGCAGCTCCGTATGCCACGGCCTCATCAGGATTGATGCCCCTGGATGGCTCTTTGCCATTGAAGAACTCCTTCACCAGCTGCTGGATTTTAGGGATACGAGTGGAGCCACCAACAAGCACAATCTCATCAATGTCGGACTTCTTCAGGTCAGAATCTTCCAGGACTTTCTGCACAGGCTTCATTGTAGCACGGAACAGGTCCTGGAGTTTGTGGGGGGGAGAAAAATTTGTAAGACATTTTTGAAAAATTTGGTTACGTTATTGTTATGCGGCATTTTAAGAAAACTGAACTTACCATGTTCAGCTCTTCAAACTTGGCACGGGTCAGGGTCTCAGAGAAGTCTTCTCCCTCAAAGAAGGACTCAATCTCAATACGAGCCTGGTGCTGGGCAGACAGAGCCCTCTTTGCCTTCTCAACCTCGCGACGGAGCTTCTGCACAGCGCGGTTGTCTTTGCGCACATCCTTGCCAGTCTTCTTCTTGTACAGCTTAATGAAGTGCTCCATGACACGCTGGTCGAAGTCCTCACCTCCCAGGTGAGTGTCACCGTTGGTGGCTACCACTTCAAACACACCGTTGTCAATGGTCAGAAGGGAGACATCAAAGGTACCACCACCCAGATCGAACACAAGGATGTTCTTCTCGCCATCCTTCTTATCCAAACCATAAGCAATGGCAGCAGCAGTTCTGAATTTAAATATAAACCAAAAGTTAAGAATATTACAATCAGAAAGGAAAATATTTCTATAATATCAGCATTTTGTATAAATACTTACGGCTCATTGATGATTCTCATGACATTCAAACCAGCAATGGTCCCAGCATCCTTAGTGGCCTGGCGCTGAGCATCATTAAAGTAGGCAGGGACAGTGACCACAGCATGTGTGACCTGTGCACAAGAGGAAAAATAAAGTGGTTTTTTTTTCCCCCCCAGTTTCACACACATTCAGTAGTAATTAGAATTAAATCAAGTGGGTTTTGGAGACATTTCTTACCTTCTTGCCAAGGTAAGCCTCAGCAGTCTCCTTCATCTTGGTCAGGACCATAGCAGAGATCTCCTCAGGGGCAAAGGTTTTGATCTGGCCACCACCAATGTCAACCTGGATGTGGGGCTTACTCTTCTTCTCAATAACCTAAAATAGGACAAGAAGGTTAATAAAGAGTCTTTGTGGAACCCAACATAAACCATACAGTTACGATCATTACTGCAACAGTTATGAACTGGAACTCACCTTGAATGGCAGGTATTTGATGTCCTGCTGCACAGAGGAGTCGCCCCATGTGCGACCGATAAGCCTCTTGGCATCAAAGACAGTATTCTCTGGGTTAGAGGTCAGCTGATTCTTTGCAGCATCACCAATCAGACGCTCGCCCTCACTGGTGAAGGCCACATATGAAGGGGTGATGCGGTTACCCTGGTCATTGGCAATGATCTCCACACGTCCATTTTTGAAAACTCCAACACTACAAAGGAAGAGAGAAAAAAAAAAGGTTACTTGGAGTACTCTTTTCAGCATATCAAAAGAGAAAAAAAAATCCATTTCAATTTTCTCTGAAATCTTGAATAATGTGACTTAATTCCTTACCATGAGTAGGTTGTCCCCAGGTCTATTCCAATGACAGTCCCCACGCTGTCCTTCTTCTCGTCATCATCAGCACGCACGGTGCCGACCACAAGCACTACAAGCCACAACAGCTTCATCTTTGCTTCTCTTTTTCCTGGACGCAGATACAGAAAACCTGTAAAAACAAAAACAGACTGTTTAAAAAAAAAAAAAAATATCCAAAATGCATCGCGAGGCCTTTTACCTTAACCCTATCCTATCTATAGAAACTTGGGCATTGCCAACAATTTAGAGACAGGAAACACAGTCATTACAACCAAATGCATGGGAACAGAAATTGAATTGGTACAGGTTGGAAAAGACAGGATTAATAGTATTAACTTTAACAAAATTTTAGCCTTATTGGCAAGTGTGTAAGCCAACATCATGGAAGAACACAAAGACAGAATTAAAAACGTAACAAAAATACACCTTACATTCCCATTAGGTTATTATTATTATTAACTGTATTTTTGAAATTAGACTGCATTGTTGTCTGCTTTATTAGCTTTATATATTGGCTAAATAAAGCGCTTTAAAAATAAATTCTTCTACAATGGAAAACACGACATTTTAGAATATTCTATTAGCATATTTACATAAATTTATGTACATACCGTTACTATAGCGTTATCAGTGATTTAAAGGCCTCGACAATGAATCAATCCAGTCAAGTTTCCTCCGAATAAGCTGCGTTTCTTCTTCTGTATCTTCTGTCTTGCCTCTGTAGAATGATGCTGAGAGAAGTGTGGTGTCTCAATATATAAGCCGTTTTTTGCTTTCCCGTCGTGGAGGCCTACGATTGGCCGAGCAGCTGTTCGCTGGAAGGCGCTGATTGGTTTAATCTAGCACGCTGTCCGACGCTGATTTGCACACATCACTTTGAAGCGACGTCATCTCTTTGTCCACCACTCCGCCGACGCTGATTGGCTGTCAGTCAGCCACACTGATGAACGCAGTTGGTGCAATGACACGCCACTCTATAGACCGGCGGAAAGGCGTTTCATCGTTACATTTCATACATTTTGAAGTTTGTGCAGTGTTTGCTTTTCTAGACCATTCTTATGTGTTATAGCATCCTATCTAAGCTACAATATGAAGGCAAGTAATAGTGTGTATGCTGTTATAGTATCACGCATAGTAATGATCACTCTCCTGATAAGTAATATAGCAAAACACCATGTGACTTATAAAAGATACAGCACATGTTTCATCAGATGTACTTGGTGTCAGAATGATTCATTTATAGATTTGTCTGTTTTGATATGAGGCTGGCAGATATGTCAGTGCTTCAACATAAATACTGTTGAGCTATCCCATCATTTAAGTTATCACATAAAAACATTTCATTAGTAAATTAAATTAACATATCCAGTAAGTGGCACCTTTCTTTCTTTATAATTTTAAACATACTGATTTCAACATCATTAATGAAATAATGTGTGTTCATATGAAATAATGTGTGTTCATATGTGTCTAGGAGAGTAGTGGATACCTCTAGAATGTTCTAGAAACAGTATGAAAAATGTAAAATATCAATAAAACAAAGATATAAATAGCTTGGCCAGTCTGTAAATGTAAGTAAAAAATATCATGCAATCATTGCAGATATTTGTATCGAACTACATTTGATTGTTATTTGTCTTGTTATGAAGGCCCAAATTCAATCAGCTCAGGTGAATGATTTCATTTCTTTGACAGTGCTACAACTTGAACCTAATTGGCAGAATTTGATTTATTTTACTGGATGAGGATAAATATCTATAAACATATTTGTCATTGGTTCTTTATTTGGGCTGACCTGATGGATATCTCTACTAAATAACTATTAACTATGGTTTGGCATTATACTTTCTTAATTAATAGGTGACACAATTTTTAAAATTAATCTCCACCCTAAATTTAAGTAAAACAACCCCCCCCCAATATTTCAGTTTCAGTTACTCAAAATTCCAAAGTGCTCATAAGTAGATTGAGATGTAAACAAATGACCTCAACTGGTTACATATTTCTAAATAAAACAAAATGGTTCCACACATGGTTTTATAACTGATAAAGGGCAGCACACATATGAATACATTAAAAATACAAACAAACACAGTCTGAAAAAAAAAACTGATTGTGGGTTTTAGGCTCTTAATAAAAAAAAGTAAGTAAAACAAAACAGCAAAAAGCTCATTCAAATTCAAAAATACTTTATTTATCCCAAAGGGAAATTAAATGTTGCTGTAACTCATTTAATTAAGGAGTTATTATAGATGGTGATGACTGTGGGCAGGAACGATCTCCTGTAGCAATCCATTTACAACCAGTCTGAAGAAGCCTTTGACTGAAGAGACTCTGTTTTCCAATGACAGTCTCATGAAGAGGATGTCCAGGGTTGTCCATAATTTTCTTGATTTTATGCAAAATCCTTCTTTGCACCAGAGGAACCAGAGTCCTCCCCAGAACAGAACCAGCCTTATTTATCAGGTTATTGAGCCTTTTTAGGTATCTGGCTCTGATGCTGCTGCCCCAGCAGATGATGGCAGAGGAAATGACACTCTCAACAACAGACTTATAAAAGATCTGCAACATCTTGCTGCAAACCTTGAAGGATCTTAGCTTCCTCAAGAAATACAGTCTGCTCTGTCCTTTCTTGTAGACAGCTTCACTGTTGAGTCTCCAGTCAAGTCTATTGTCTAGATGAACACTGAGGTATTTATATTCCTCAACCACCACCACTTCTTCTCCCATGATGGAAATAGGGTTTGATCTAAACCTGTTTCTCCTGAAATCTGCAATCATCTCCTTTTTTCATTAGGCTCATTGAAAACCAAATCCCCCAGTTGGTGCACACAAGTCGTTGAAACACTAGAAAATAAACCTATCATTTGTTTAACGATTAATAATTTCCTCTTTTTGCTTCCACAACTGTAAATCACAGGAGCTGGACATGAGTATTTTCAACGCTAGGGAGAGCTATTTTACTGCAATGTCATACTATAACCAGGAAGTGAAACTAGCTGTAAGATCTTACTCTCTTTTTTCAGTTTCTTGCTGTTGAATCAAAGACCACTCTCACTTTCACACTAATTGTATGTGTTACTTCTAAAAAAATATATATGTATAAATTGTTAGAGTACAGTTTTACAATGATTCTTATTTTGTAGCTCAATTCTATATTTATCATAATTAATTAATTACCAGTATTTTTTTTGTTGTTGTTTTTTTTTATTATTTGAAGCCATGGTGACTGTTCAAAATTAGGCGTCATCAAGTCACTTTATCCGTAATACAAAAGATGGATTCTTAACATACGTTGCCATGCTGTTGTAAAAATTAGTCCAATATTTCAAGCTTTAGGATTGGTGCAGAAATGAATGGTTTATTCTGTTTTTAATTTTCTTTAATTTTTTTCTTTTTTTCATTTAATAGTTGTTCTATTATTTATCTTGCTGTGAAAGTAAAAAAAAAAAAAAATCGTATACCAGCAAATGCTAGTAAAAGATAAGAAACATAAGTAAAGTTTTTCTGTTTATCAATTCTATTTTTGTTCCATTGTGACCTATCAAAATTTTGTGACAAATTACTTTGTAACTAATTAATTTCTTGTTGTTACTGTTGAATCTCTTGATTTTGTTTAAAATAATTATTCGCTATTACTTGTACTCTTCTCAAAAATTCAAAATTCCAAATAACGTCTTAGAGATGACTTTAAACGTGCCTACAAACACGAAAGAGAAAGAACGTACAGTTTGAAAGTAATAAGATTTACAGTTAGCGTTTTTTGCCGTCAACATATCCAGTCGACGTTTAATACTGGTCGCGCTCTCTATAAACGTGGGCTTTGCGCCCCCTACTGATCGAAGCATCCATTAGCACCATACTGATGACGTGGTTCGGTCGCTTGACCACCAGAGCAGCAGGATGGCCGACCAGAGTAGGCAAACAAAACTCGCTGCAGCTAAGAAAAAGGTAAAGTGTGTTAATAATGACTTTGCTAAATGTCACATTGTATACTCATCACTTATCCAGTAAGCAAGTTTATTTCAACCGTGTTTCTACTTGTTGTATTATAAATTCCATGACTGAGCACGGGTGTTGTCATTACACGTCGTCCGACCTCTGCGCTGTCGCTCGTCCCACCTCTGGCGCTCGTATCATGGCTTCACTGAGCAGGAAAGACCGGTGCATGTCTTTCGGCCTCTACTGATAGCATTAACCTTCCCAGATTATGTAGACTATTCTTAGTTGGACGTTGTATTCACGACATCCTATTCATCTTAGTGCTTTAATGAGTAACTCAGCTGTGTGCCAAAAGCTTTTCCCGTCTTTCAAAACAACCGTAGATTTAGTCTTTGGCGAATTCTGAACGTGCTAAGGCAAGTTAACATTAGCAAACAGGCTCAAAAGCTAACGAATATTTTGCTACGTATGAGTGGAAACACTGCAACACAGAAGCTGACAGCCTTTTGACTCGTTTGCAAAAATATCAACTTTAGAAACTGCGCTACAAACAGTCGTTTTTAGAAAGTAGAAAAACTGAACTCTACAAAATTAGCGAGGTAGCATAGTGAACTGGATTGAATCAAGGGAACAGTTTTGACAGCTGACACCCTCTCTATCAGAAGAGGAGCTATTTTGGAGTTTTATAAGAAGACTGATCAACCTTAACGACTGTACTCGTCTACATTTAATTTTTGACCCATACGTTTTGTAAATAAGTGATCTTGAAACCTCCCTGCGATTCAACACCATTTCAAAATTGATCAGTTACTTGGTTTCCTTGTTATCCCTCTGTTTTCTCCGTAACAGTCTTCAAGGCCCTGCGCCTAAAATGTTATATTTTCTGACGTATTTTAAAACATAGTCTCTTTTTTTTTCTAGGTTTAAACTTTATTTATTTATTTATTTATTTATTTGTTTGTTTGTTTGTTTATGTTTTAAACAATAATCTTTGACTGAGTGGGAAAGTTTTTATTATTATTTTTATTTTTTTTTAAGAATAAGTGGCTTAAAGGTGCATGAGTAGAGATTGCTTGGAGTTTATTATTGCTTCATGTCAGACAAAATTGAACTTGAGAAACCTACTTGATATTAGTTGTTGACTTTTGTGGAGCAACTGCAAAGAGGCTTGGTGTTTGATCTCCTACAAGTAAACAGATTTATATTCATTATGTTAAATGAAGAGGTGTATTTTATTGCCAATTAGCTTTTAAAAAAAATGATTTTTCTATATATTTTCTAATTCTAATAGGTTGACATAATGGACATAGTGGTTAAGTTTTCTCATGGTATGTTGAAGGCAGATTAGAAAACTCACCTCCCTGAGCTTTTGTTACAGCCTTCATAAATGCTTGTTGACAGGTGTTTGGAACTGTAGTTAAAACATAAGGACATGAAAGCAACTCATTATTCTAATATAGTTAATTTTGCAGTAAAGTATGTGATTGTTTTTAAAGTCTTATACACTTCACTAGCCCTCTTTACATTTTAGAAATTGTATAAAACTTGGCTAAAGAAAGACAAACATTTTGCAAACAGACAGTTAAAGACTCTTTCTGCATCCTGTTTCTTGTTCTGATGTATTGCTCAGCTGAAGGAGTTTCAACAGAAGAGCTCCCCTGCTTCTGTGGGAGGAGAAAGGGGAGGAGGAGGAAGTGGAACAGGATCCAAGAAGAAACGAAAGGTGAAGGAACTGAACCAACTTGATGCACCTTCAGCAGACAGAAATTCCCCAGACAATGTGAGTTTTTCCATGACTTTCAGTTAATTTTGTCTTATTTGTTGGATTAGGTTGCCCTACACTGTGAACTATATGTACATTTTAACAGAGTACTAGATAAATATATGGTGCTTTTTAGTGTTTGTTACCCCCAGTGTTAGTCCCTCGTATTTTGAGCACAAATTATGTTGCCAGTTGCAAAACTATGTTACTGATTTTATCAAATTAAGCAAATTTCTTCATACAAAATTCTAGCAAAATAGTTGTTGCATATACACCTTTTTGGATAAGCATTAGTTATATTATTGATACCTATTGTCAGGTCATGATGTACAGCAAGCATTTAGATGTTTGATATGCTCTTAGATATGCTGAAAAATTCCTCCACACTGAATGTTTTACCTGAAAATATAAGTGTCAGTTCAAATCTATATGACAATGCTGTCAGATTTCAGATGAAAATGGTTTTGTTATAATACTGCGCATTTTAACAAAGTACAATTAGTGTAACTGATGGGAATGAATAATTGGAAACTATCTTCTCATTTAAGATGGAAATGTGCTTGTTGAGCTCTTGAGGCTGGTTTTAGTTTATCAGAGTGGGGTAGGAAAGCTGTGTGATCATTGTCAGTCATAAGAAAGCAAATATGCGCTAGTCTTTAAACAGTAGTTCTAATAACATTGGTTGCTTTATCAGTGGCTTATTATCAACCCACATTTTGTTTTCCTACAAAAGTGTCATTGAAGTAGCATATTGATATCAAGCATTGTCCCCTGCTTTGTGTTCCAATTAACAGTCTCTGGTCATATTAAAAAGGCTAATGAGGAAGTGTGTGTGCTACTTTCAGACAGCACATGCACATAACTTGGCTCTGCCTCATGACATTTGACCTGCGTTTTCGCCCATCCTTTAGACAGCTGTCGATGTACTTCTCACTGTTACAATAACAGTGACTTCACTCTGCAGCAGTCACAAGCATGACCATTACTCTGAATTGGTTGTAGCAACTTGAAAATACAATTTGCAGAGTAGGATTTTTTTTTTTTTTTTTTTTTTTTTTTTTTTTTTTTTTACCTTTGCAATGTCTTTTCCATTTACAAAAGACTTAACAGGAAGCTTGTTCTCCTCTCGCTGTCTATATGCGCATGCATTTCTGTTGACAACTAACATCATCGTTTCCTCTTTCCTTATAGCTCCTCTCTCACACCATGTTGGTTATTCATTTTATTCACTCTGTGATGGGATACTTGGAAAGTCTAAATTTATCACAAGTGTAAATTGTTAACTCAATTTCAGTTCAGTTTATTGTATAGAATTCATATTAAAAAGAGTAAATAAACTAGTTCAGTCCAAGTCCAATGTAATTTTAGCCCAATTGTGATTGTAAGTGGAGAAAAAAAGAGTTTTATACAAATGTTGGCAACATATTTGGTCTCTTGAGTAAGTCAGTGGTCAGTTTTAGTTTTGCTACACACTAACCTCTGCAGCTCTTCCTTGTAGTAGCTGCTTCTGTCGTTTATCTCTCTGTGACTTTCTGATTTGTTTTCTGCCCTGTCACTTCTCTCTCTCTGTTGCGGTTTCTTTCTGCTGTAGTTTGACAGTTTTCTGAATGCACTTAGTCAAAGCAATGGAGTTGTCGTCCCACCTAATGGCAACTGTCAGGTGAGCCTCTGTCCCTCTCTTTCCTCTTTACCCTTTTCCTTCCCCCGTCTCTGCACTCCTTGCTGTAAATAGCTGTTCCTCATTTTTGATATTTAAGATTGTCTTTTTTGACTGTGGTGTTGTTTGTAAATCTGTGTCAAGAAACTTTATAAATGGTTTTGACAGGGGGAATGTGCATTATTCTTTGTTCGTTGCATTTCAGTGCATTGTTGTTTTTTTTTGTTTGTTTTGTTTTTTGTGTGTGTGTTAAGAAATGTTGATCTTATTTTTTTCAGTGTTGTTGGTTGATATTTGTGCATTCTTAAGCTAAGCATAGCTGTGATTCCTGTTGCTGAATGTTTGAGACTGATGCATATCTCGTTAAAAAAGAACGCTGCTCACTTTTCAGTTTGCTTCTTTTGTGTTTGATTTTCAGTGTCCCTTCTTTGAAATACACCTATTTCTGAATACCTCAAACACATTACACATAACATTAAAATTTGTATCCCTAATGCTAATAAAACTGCAATGTATGCATAACACAATTTAGTTACTGATAATGCCAAGAGTAAGATTAGAGTTACAAACCATTTAACACTATCTGAAAATTACACTATTTTTTTTTTTTTGTCCTCATGCACAGTTTATTATTATTTAGAAATAAACTGTAATCTGCACTAACATGATAGATTTCTTTTGTGGAGATACTTGTTGGCTCTTTCTTGTAAACAGATGTTGTCTTACATTAAAAGTGAGTACACTTTTTTTGTGTATGTGTTACCTCAGACCTTTGCTGACATGGAGGCCATGGGGTCCCCTGTTCCTCAGCTGCTGGAGGAGTCACACAGCGAGTCCGGCCGTGGCTCACCTGTGTTTAACTCTGCTAGTGCTAACGCTGCTACTAACTCTGAGTTTGTCAGTCACAACACTGAGTTACAGGTGTGTCCTTTTTTTCCCCTGTCTGCATGCTTGTTTTATCTTTAATGTTTAAAACGCACCTAGGCTGCCATAATATGTTGTGTTAAAATGCTACATTCTGTGAATCTGTGAACTTGTCTGGAGTTAGGGTTAGTAGGGTTTTTACATAGTTATGGAAAATGACAAGTATTGGTGAGTCTTTTTTTTTTTTTTTTTTTTTGGTGATGCTTTAATGTGCTGTCCTAACAGAAATTCACCTGTATGTTTTTCCACTCTCTTACTTTTAATCTTTCTCTCTGTACAGGATTTCCCAGACACCAATGGTAATCGTAGTTTAAAGGAGGAAAATAGGTGGGTTTTTTGATTTTCCCTGATGTACTTTAACTTTTTTTTATTCAGTCACGTCGTACACATTGTTTTTTTACTTGATCAAATATGTTGCAATCTGTATCTTTAGGGGTTTGCTTTTATGTTGTTTTGACTCATGTTGTATTTAGTCATTGTACGGCGAGTTATCTTATTTTCGTACCAGCATGTCTTGTTCGTACATTTGTTTCAAATGACACTTGTTTGACACTTGTGCAAAGTAAAGTAAGAGAGGTGAAAATTGTTTCATCTTTGTGTTTGATGTGGATGGTTGTGTTTTACCTTATTTATAACTAAGTGCTGGGATATTACTCAAACACATTGCTCTGTCTTGGCTCAGCTTAGTTCCATGTCAGTTTTTGGGCGTACCTGCAGTATATTTGCTTTTTTTTGTGGCAGCAATACTTCACAATCTCTGTGCAGAATTGGCTGTTTCCATTCATAACATATTTGAATTTTTCAAACATTCTGTAAAAGCAATGCAATAAAACAGAAGAGTTTATGATTTGTGTTCATTTGGCATATCTGTTTTGCAGACCATTGTCTTCCACAGAGAGCCTGCGGCAGCTCTCACAACAGCTAAATGGCCTGGTCTCAGAGGTAGGGTGTTACAGCCATCACTGTCATCCCATGTCTTTCTATCCCTCACTCTTTCAGTCTCACACTTTGTCATTCTGTGTTAGGCTTTTAACAAAACACCCTGCCGGTCTACATTTCCACACAGTGTGTGTGTGTTGCATCTATTGTTTGCAAGAATGCACTGGAAGCATTTTTAGCTCTGCCAGTCCTTCTCAATGACACACTGAAACCATCACCTGGTGTGCCTATCGGATATACAGGATCCTCCCTGAACTGTGTTTGGAACAGTAAACAACACAGTGCACTTTTATGTTAAGTTTGCTCAGTTCAGAGAAAGAAGACAAACTGTATAATCATCTCATCTTTACACATATAATGTTGCACTGTAATATATGAAAAAACAAAGGTAACTCCAGCTGAGGTTAAACTAATCAAATTCCTTCTTTGCTATGCAACATTTGAGGTTGTATTTTTTTTTTTTTTTTTTTTTTTTTTTTTTTTTTTTAAATGAAGGCCATTAATATGCCTGCTGAGACAGACTGTATGGAGAGATGTTGTCCTTACACTGTCCCTTAAGTCACAAATATGTAAAGCGTGCGATAAGGTCTGTGTTAGAAGGCTCATAAATCATGATTTCTTTGTCGTTCCAGTCGACATCGGCTCCCTACGTGAATGGGGAAACTGCGTCTTCCGGTGAACTTGAGGTAAAATTCAAAACTTTGTTTTGTTTTTTTTTTGTTTTTTTTTTTTTTGTTTTTGTTTTTTTTGTTTTTTTTTAACCTGAAATTCATTTTGTACATGTTTACTCATGAGCTTTACCTTGGCTACACCATTAAAGTGTCAGAATAGGATCTGAATTTACTGTCTCCAGGATTGATTCAATTGGCCTTTAAAGTATTTTAAAACTAGTCTTTTTTTTATTATTTTAATCATGTGCCATTTTCCATCATTGAAAGCGTATTACCCACCACTTATAAGTATAATATTATTTGCCTCCATGTTAATATTTCACATTTGAATATTTATCTTCCTCCCCGGTGTTCTCTGTTTGACTTTTGTTCCTTCACTTTATTCGTGTCTTTTGTTTATTTTTTTTCCTTTTGTTTCCCGGATGCATGTGTGCACGTGATAGAACCGGAACCAGGAGCTGGCAGCCGCCCTGGAATCTAGCAAGCTAACAAACTCTCAGCTCAATACCAAGCTAGACCAGCTGGTAAGAAGCTGTGTGTATGCATATCTTTGTGCCCTTGCTTTTGCATTGTGTTACCCTAACCTCCCTTTCAGTTATTTGCATTACTCTATGGATTGTAATGCACTTTGCATGCTATCATAACCACCAGGCCATCACGCTCATCTTTTATTTTCTCTCTCTTATTTCTATCTGTTGCTCAGGTGGATTAAGATGTATTCTACAAACACAATCTATAGCATAAGCAGCACTTAGGGTGCACATTTTAATCAGAGCTTTTATCACTTCAGTTGTAGTTGCATGATGTTTAGGGCTTGTCAAGGCAGTTTAGTGGGCTAACCTTAAATCTTTAAGCAAACATGAAATAATATAACACATTAGGAATTACCAAATAGGTCCTTTGTTTTGAACAGCAGTTTTGTGGCTGGCATGTAAAAGACCTCCTCTGCAGAGTTTTGTTTATATTTTCTAAGATAGAATAGTGTACTAATTTTGGGATGGGTTGATTTTTATTTATTTTTTTCCCCCTAATCCTAACTTTATATTATGTTGTTTTGGCAGGTACATCAAACTCAGGAGCTCACAGATCAGCTCCAAAAGGTTGGATTTTTTTATTTTTTTTCCCCCTTTTTCCTACTTTCACTTATGTTTCACTCAAATTCCACCTTTTTATGATCTTTTCCTTTTTGAGCGTTTTCATGATCAGTCATGCATTTTGTAATTTCCTGCCCTCAGGAGCGAAAGGAATTTGAACAGAAATTTTCAAAGGAGCATGGAGCAATGAGAGAGCAGTTGCAGGTAAATTCCTTTGAAATACTTAACATTTTTTTTTCTCTTTTAGTACTCCTTTGGAAATATAACATGAAAAAACAAGTATACGTTTGCATGGTGTCACTTTTCCATAAATAGATGGTAATGTGATCCAAAACTCTTCCCATGACAGTTTTTCCATGTAAACATTTCAATATATTTTGTTTCTCTCAGCACTCAAACAAACCCTGAAATCTGAAAATGTTGGTTTCTTTAAATCAGGACTGAAAACATTTTTGTTTACTGCAGCGTTTGATCAAAAACCTGGCGACTGTACTGTTTCAAATATTTGCTTGTTTTATGCCTTTTAATATCTGTATTTTAACATGTTTTTTTATGCAATGCTTTTATGTTTATGGTTTATTTTCTTTCCTTTTATGAATGGTGCTACATAAATAAGCTTGCATTCCCTGTGACTTCAAAAGCCACACTTGATATCATGTTTTCTTTCTCAATAAGAAATGCCATCGTTGTTCATTTGTCCTCCAAGGTTCATATCCAAACCATTGGGATACTGGTATCAGAGAAATCTGAGCTACAAACAGCACTACAGTACACACAACAGGCTGCACGGCAAAAAACAGGTGTGTGTGTGTGTGTGTGTGTGCATTGAAATGAATTTGGCAATGTTTTGGTTTGCACAATCGGATAGTCTGTTAACTGTGTTTGCATGCATGTAATGATGTTCTCTGACTCCGTGTGTGTATGTAGCTGAAGCAGAGGAACTCAATAACCGTCTCCAGACAACGAAGCAGAGAGTTTCAGAACTGGAGCGAACCCTCTCTACTTTCTCCACACAGCAGAAGCAGTTTGAGAGGGTAACACTCTTTAAAGAATATATTGTGAAACGGATAAACTGTATAAAATGAAGATCATTTCCAGTTGACTTTATGCATGTGAAACAGAAGTGCATCTTGCTTGAATATATTTTCCTTCATTTGAAATGTTGGTGTGATGTTAAGTATGAACAATGTATTTTTTTTTTTTTTTCTCCAGCAAAACAAAGAGCTTGAAAAAGAGAGAGACAACTTAAGGCTAGAGGTGTTAAGACTCAAGTAAGTTCTATCTTTTTTTTACACGAGTGTGTATATATATATATATATATATATATATATATATATATATATATATATATATATATATATATATATATATATATATATATATATATATACACACACCAACTTAGTCTTGTGTAGTGCAGGCATTGCAAGTCCTGAAAGTATCAAGTAAGTGGAATGTAATTCCTTTGTGTTTTTTTTTTTTTTTTTTTTTTTTTTTTTTGTTTGTTTGTTTTTTTTTTTGTTTGTTTTTTGACAGCAATTTAAGTGAGGAGTCAAAGCAGCAGAGCTCAGAGCTGTCTGAACAGTTAAGACAGATTACACAAGATAATGCTGCAATGAGGCTGGAGGTAGACGATCTTCACAAGAGGCTAGAGATGGCTGACCTCATGTTACAACAGGTGCTTGCAAAATGCTTTATTGTCAATTTTTTACTATTGAAATTATGTTGTTTAATCATAAAACAACCAGATATTTCTTTCCACTGTTCATTTCCATTTTACTTAACCTGTTTCTATTTCTCTCTAGTACTCCAGTCAGTCAGATTCCCCCAATTTCAACCAAAAAGTAGAGGCACTGCTGGAGGAAAAGCAGCAGCTGGAGTCACGCAATCACCAGGTTTGAGGCATCTCTCTCTTGCATGTATATTATGAAACATTAAGGTAAAAATAAGTGTTGCAGACCTGCCAGCCTGTGATTATTTAGCATAAACCTTTGACATCAACAACCCAATTTTTGCCTCATTAATATCTCCCACAATCCCCCTCCTCAATCTAATTGACTGACCCTTTTGAAATTTGAAATGGGTGCACGATCTACAGTAAAAGGCAGGGACACCACTCTGGTTACGGACTGGTTTTGGTTCCGTTTAAATAAAGCAAGGTAACCAGATTTTACTGTTTTAAATTGGTGGAGATCTGCCCAAAACACTGTTACACAGGTAACTGTTTTGGTACTGGTAAATTTTAGTTTTATCTTAGGTTAAAAAACAGACCACCTTTTCTTTGAGGTTGGTAGATCGGTCTAAATCTTTCTGCTGTTGGCGCTTATAATGTTACACAGGTAACTGTTTTGGTACTGGTAAATTTTAGTTTTATCTTAGGTTAAAAAACAGACCACCTTTTCTTTGAGGTTGGTAGATCGGTCTAAATCTTTCTGCTGTTGGCGCTTATAATGGATCACATTATTGGTGACAAAAATATCTCTGCAGTTTATTCCTTATTTCATTAATTAGAGATGTTCAGCTAACTTTCCCATCATTTCCATACAATTCCAAGTGTAATTATTTATATAAAGGTGAACTTCAACTCCTGTCGACTGAAATTTATCTCTTATGTCTACGTTGTAGCTTCTGGAATCTATAGCCCAGCTCAAGACGGAGAGAGATCGTTATGTGGAACGAATCCAGGAGGAGGGCCGTATGTGGAAGGACAAAACCGAGCAGCTGCTTGCACAGGTATAGTAATAAAATATAAACTGTTTGTCCATAACACTGAAAACGTAGCTGTTTGTAATGTTTCTTAATTTGTATGTATGAAGGTCTCTTTAGTAGCAGAGGAGAGGGACAGAAACATCAACAGAGTCCAAGAGTTGGAGGCCAGCATTGTAGAGCTAAAAAATGCTGCGGGTGAGACTTGCACACAGCTCATTTTCTCAGTACTTTTCACATTTTCTGTTGGAAGAGCTATTGGAAAATATACAGCTCCACACCAGAGGTAACTGAAATCCATCTGTATTGTTGGAGCACTTGATAACTGTGATTCTTCCCCTCACAGCATTATTGTCTGTGGAGAAGGAGGCCCAAAATAATGCTGAGCCTCAGCCTTCAGGACCATCAGAGGCAGAGGTGGCTCTGCAGGAGGCCGTCAGTAGTTTACAACAGGAGAAAGATGCCATCACTGCACAGTACCAGGCACAGGTATGCATTCAGTGGTTTTATCCAAACATCTGGATGTATAACTAGTAGCCTATCTTGTATTACATGGGTCATTTATCCCAGACATTTCAAAATAAGACAAAAAGACTATAGTTCATATTTGGTTTTCCTAATATTAAAGGTTTGTTTTTTTTTTTCCCTTCTATCTTTTTGAAATATCTCCTCCAGCTTCGAGATAACGAGCAGCTAAGTCGCCTGTGTGCCGAGCAAGAGACACGTCTGGGAGAATTGGAGCGGCAGGTGGAAAGCCAAGCTCAGGAGGAGGAGGACCGCAGACGCATGTTGGAGGACGTTCAGTCAGACAAGGCCACGATTAGCCGTGCTCTTACCCAGAACCGCACATTGAAAGACCAGCTGGCCGAACTACAAAATGGCTTTGTCAAACTGGTGAGGCCAAAAATGTACTAATGTTTCACTAAATGTATTGGTTCTGCTCACCTTATCTTCTTAATTGGTTTTCTTTAACATTGAATTTATGCTTCCATGTTTCCATTTCCAGTGTTTATTTTCTGCTGTTGCTTTCTAAAATTGAAAATGAATGAAGCCCATTCATTACCTTAGTGCTTTGTATAAGTAACTGAGAGTTTGTTTTGAAGCTATGTTTCCTGTTATTCCGTCATGACAGACTAATGAGAACATGGAGCTGACCACTGCAATCCAGTCAGAGCAACATGTGAAGAAAGAGTTGGCACGCAGGATGGGGGAATTACAAGAGGAACTGCACAACATCAAGGAGCAGGTAACATACACACCACTCTCTTACACACACAGTATAGAATTGATGAGGGGAACCTAAGTTGGTTTCTTAAAGCACTTATGCTATTTTTATTTTCATTGAGGATACCTCCCAGTTTACTCTTAGTAAACTTTAAAACTTACTCTCAATACTTTAAAACAGTAACATCAACTCATCAACTTCATCAACTGTATGAAGTTTTTGATTTTATCAAGTACATTTTAAAATAATTGACAATAGTTTCTGGAATTTAATTAACTGAATTGTCTGAGCAACTGAGAAATAATCTGCTGCTTTTTGGTTTTATTGTCCATTTTTCTTTAATCGCCTCCAGCTGGAGCTAAAATGTCAAGAGACTCAGGGTGTTATGGAGCAGAGAGACCAGGTGGCGGCCCATCTGCAGCAGTATTTTGCTGCCTACCAGGCCCTGGCTGCAGAGAGGGAACAGCTCCACCAACAGTTTCTGCAGCAGACCCAGCTCATGGACCGACTGCAGCATGATGAAAGTCACGGCCGTGCACAGCTGGACGTCAGCCAGAATCAGCTCAAACAAGCAGAGGTGTGTACAAACACCAACTCTTGAAATTATGACCAAGAGGTGTTTAGTTTTTGTTTTTTTTAACCTCATCTGCTTACGGTACCAGGGCTTTATACGAGGCAGGGTTTTGTTTGAGCCAGGCATTTTTAGGTGTCTTATTGTAAAAATTGTGCATGCATATCATACAGATAAGAGATTCAGAATAATTGCATCAAATTTTGAGGCTCAACTGCCACTTGGAAATGCTTAATCCTTAGATATTTGGTGTTTAAAACATTTACATAAACACAGCATGTACTAAACATCAGGTGTCCATTATTTCCTGCTTACTTCTTGACTTTATCCCTTGTATCTTTCTTTGCCTGATATACAAACACTTAAGAGCATTTTTAATATCATTGTTTTGAAAGCCCTGTGTGTCCTGTTGTAGAAGCATTTGGAGCAGTTGGTCAGAGACAACGAGCAGCTGAAGGCTGAGATACAAGAGCTGCTCAACAGTTCGGCTCTTGTGGCGACATCCAGAGACCAGGGTAAGGGTTTAGTTTCTGTATTAGTGCTTTGGTAGCGTTTTTCTGTTTGCGTTCCTCTTTTAAAATTAGCCACATGTCAACTCAAGTTACTTTAATAGCACTTATTACATTCCTGCATAAGTTATATTATCAGAAATGTGGCAGCAGGTTTAAAACAGCAAAAGGTTCCCTTAGGACTAAAATGCTTTTCTTGAAGGCGTTTAATCATTTTGAGACTGTGGTTGTCTTTAAACTTGGCAGTTATGTTTAACTTATAGAAAACCTACTTTTGATATTGTGTTGAGCTATTAAAATTGTTCTTGGTTGATTTTGTTTATTGCAAACAGCTGCGAATTAATTTGTAGTGGGAGTGGAATGATTGTAAGATGTGAAGCATCTTACCTGTTGTGAAGTAGTGTAATTTTAGTAAAACTGACCACCTGACCTCTGTCCTAGCGGTAGCCAGACAGCTGGAGCCATTTTTGTCCCTACAAAAAAATGTACTTTTTCTTACTTGTGATACGGGTAAAGTTGTAGTCATCAGCTATTTTTATTGTTCTGCTTTGTCATGTAATTTAGGAGATGGTGTGGAAAGTCTTTCAGTGGAGGAGAGCCCTATAAAGTCCTCTTCCATAGTTATCCCAGAAGACTTTGAGAGCCAGAAAGAGATGGTAGGTACAGAGATGAGTCACTCTACGTCTGACCTAATTTACACTGAACAAAATGATAAAAACGCTACACTTTTGGTTTTGCTCCCGTTTTTTTTTTTTTTTTTTCATGAGCTAAACTCAAAGATCTAAAACATTTTCTATATACAAAGAATAACCACTTCTCTCAAATATTATTCACAAATCTGTCCTAATCTATGGTAGTGAGCACTTCTCCTTTGCAGAGATAATCCATCCCACCTCACAGGCGTGGCGTATCAAGATGCTGATTAGACAGCGTGATTATTGCGCAGATGGGCCTAAGGCTAGCCACAATAAAAGACCACTCTGAAATGTGCTGTTTTCTTTATTGGGGGGTCTGAAAACCAGTCAGCATCTGGTGTGGCCTCCATTTGCCTCACACAGTGCAACACATCTCCTTGGCATAGAGTTGATCAGCTTGTTGATTGTGGTCTGTGGAACATTGGTCCACTCCTCTTCAGTGGCTGTGCGAAGTTGATGGATGTTAGCAGGAACTGGAACACGCCGTCGTATACGCCGATCCAAAACATCGCAAACACGCTCAGTGGGTGACATGTGGTGAGTAAGCTGGCCATGCACTGGGATGTTTTCAGCTTCCAGGAATCGTGTACAGAGCCTTGCAACATGAGGTGATGGTCGTGAATGAACGGCACAACAATGGGCCCCTGGATCTCGTCACGGTATCTCTGTGCATTCAAAATGCCATCGATAAAATGCACTTGTGTTTAATGTCCGTGACATATGCCTGCCCATGCCATAACCCCACCGCCACTAAGTGCCACTCGATCCACAACGTTGACATCAGCAAACTGTTCACCCACATGACGCCACACACACTGTCTGCCGTCTCCCCTAAACAGTGAAAACCAGGATTGATCTGTGAAGAGCACACCTCTCTAATGTGCCAGACGCCAATGAATGTGATCATTTGCCAATTCAAGTTGGTTACCAAGACAAACTGCGGTGAGGTTGAGACCCCGATGAGCATGCAGGTGAGCTTCCCTGAGACGGTTTCTGACAGTTTGTGCAGAAATTCTTTGGTTGTGCCAACAGATTGTTTCAGCAGCTGCCCGAGTAACTGGTCTCAGATGAACTTGGAGGTGAACATGTTGGATGGAGAGGTCCTGGGCTGGTGTGTTTACACATGGTCTGCGACTGTGAGGCTGGTTGGATGTACTGCCAAATTCTCTGAAACGCCTTTGGAGATGGTTTATGGTAGAGGAATGAACATTCATTTCACAGGCAACAGCTCTGGTCGACGTCCCTGCAGTCAACACACCAATTGCATGCTCCCTCAAAACTTGCGACATCTGTGGCATTGTGCTGTGTGATAAAACAGCACATTTCAGAGTGGTCTTTTATTGTGGCTAGCCTAAGGCCCACCTGTGCAATAATCACGCTGTCTAATCAGCATCTTGATACGCCACACCTGCAAGGTGGGATGGATTGTCTCTGCAAAGGAAAAGTGTTCACTGTCACCGATTTGGACAGATTCGTGAACAATATTTGAGAGAAATGGTTATTTTATGTATACAGAAAATGTTTTAGATCTTTGAGTTCAGCTCATGAAAAATGGGAGCAAAAACAAAAGTGGTGTTTATATTTTTGTTCAGTGTACATAATATGATGAGATAATTATTTCCTGTTTTCCATAGTAGGTCTTCTTTGTCACACTTTTTTTTTTTTATTTTTTTTATTTTTTTATTTTTTTTATTATTCTTCCAACAGGAGGATTTTATCCGTGGGGCTTTGGCTCAGTTGGAAGCAGAGAGGGATGAAGCCAGAAGGCAGCTGGAGGAGGAGCACAGGCTCCACATGGCAGCCCGGCAACAGGCGGCTGTGGCCCTTAGACTGGAGCAGCACCATCACAATTCCAAGCCTGTTCACGAAGATGGTCACGAGCATAGTGAGACTCGGGAACAACACAGTCACAGCGAATGCAGTCATGAACATTCAGGTCAGAAAAACACAATTGTTTGCATGCAAGTGTCCATATGTGGTGTGTGTTTTTAAAATGCATTAAAGGACCATACCGCACCCCTCTGGAGAGTAGATTTGTTTCACCTGCTGGTCCTCACATTCTTCTGCTCTGTTTACAGCTATGATAGCTTGGTCACCATGTAAACTTTCAGTATCCTGTCCTACCTCTTCAACAGAAGGAGTTCCAGTTGAAGTACATCAGGCGCTACAAGCTGCGATGGAGAAGCTTCAGCAGCGGTTCACCTCCCTCATGCAGGAGAAAGCCGACCTGAAGGAGCGGGTGGAGGAACTGGAGCACCGCTGCATCCAGCTATCTGGAGAGACCGACACTATAGGTAAGAGCTAGTTGCTTTTTTTGTTGTTGTTGTTGTTGCTTTTTTAACTTAATAGCTATAGTATATGAATTGAAGTTTTTTGGTTTTGCCCATTTTTATTTTAAGGGGAGTACATCGCCCTGTACCAAAGTCAGCGGGCCATAATGAAGCAGAAACACCAGGAGAAAGAGCAGTATATCAACATGCTGGCCCAGGACAAGGAGGAGATGAAGGTCTGCATTATCTTCTGATGTAGAGGCAGACTTGAATGTTTTCTGTTTTCTTATAACTCCATGAAGTCCAACTTATGAGCATAAAAGGCATGTAGATAGTTTTAAAGATTAAATTAATTAGTCTTCCTTCTTTCTCTCACATATAAATTATTTTCACTCCGTTAATAGTTTATTATGGTTAACAGAAGAAACAATCACACTGTACTATACTGACACTGTTTTCTATGTGCATACTGTTGTTTTTGTCTCATTTTGCCATCAGGCCAAACTGGCAGAGCTGCAGGGTCTTGTTCTGAGGCTTGTGGCCGAGAGGGACGACTGGTACAATCGGTACACTGGAGCCGTAGCCAGCACGGGAACGGCAAACCCCGACCTGCTTCCTGTTGGGGAGGAGCCCTCTCACTTACAGCAGCAAGCACATACGCATGAGCTTAATGCTGTCGATGGAGAAGGTAAGCACGAGACGAACCAAGTCATAAAATCTGAAAACAAAAGCTTTGCGATTTCATGTCCAGTGGAGGGTAGAGGATTAAGGGCAATACTCGACATTGATACTGAAAATGGCTAACTTCAGGTCCTTGTTCTTCAGTAGCAACTTCCACACCCAAGAGTGTCGTGATTTAACTTGGCAGCTTTTTTTTGTGGTTTGTTCACTAACTTGAAAAACATGGGGTTGGAGAGTTTCTGACTGGATGGTCAGGACCAGTCAGTGTTAACATCAACATATTCCGATCATCCGCCATCTCTAGTGCGTTTGTGTTTTCTAAGCCAAACTTCATGTGTTGTTTACTACAGAAGCCATAGAGGTTAGCCCACTCTCCGAGCCCTCCCATCTACAAGGTGTGGAAGCTGCCTCATCCCAAACGTTACCATCTAGTTCTGTTCAGACTGAGTCCAAAACCCTGGTTCCCAGAGAGGATGCCACTGCCCAGCAAATCATGCAGCTTCTCCAGGAGATCCAGAACCCCCAGGGAGCTCCACGATCACCACCATTCTTGGGCGAGAACCCTTGCATCCCCTTCTTTTATCGGCCCGACGAACAGGATGAAGTAAAGATCCTGGTGGTGTGAGGCCTGAGTGTGACTGAGGCTTTGCGTTTGAATGCTCTGTAGCTTGATGAACATATTTACACATCTGAAGAAGTTTGACTCTTTAAGAACTGGTCCTTAATAGAAATCTCACCCAGTTACACTGAAATGCCCCCTCTTTGTTCAATTTGTTCCCCCTTATTTTGTTTTTGCCTTCTTTTTTTTTTTTTTTTTTTTTTTTTTTTTTTCTTTTTCCCACGGATGGGAGATGATTAGTATTCCAAAATAAAACATGATTAATCTCCTTATCACAATTTTTAACCGCTATCCCATTCGTTTTGTCACTCATCTCACACGTGCAATATTGGGGCCATATGTCCCTTTTGCTGGTACAGCACTTAAAGAGCTGCTAAAAATGAGCAGTTCTTGTGCAAAAATCAGTTTTAATTCACTGTACACATGCCAAAAAGGGCATCCTATTTGAATGTAATAACTCCTAGTATTTAAATGTATGTGAAGTCCGAGGAGAAGGGTGCAGAGAGAGGACATCAGGTTGGTTGGATGATGACATGCAGAGAGCTGAAGGGCCAGGTTAAGTCAGCTGGTGCACATGAAACTTTATGTGCCATTTAGTTTTGAAGTCATGAGCTTGCTAAGTTACACTATAAAGTTCAGGAAGTTAAAGAGGGTGTCACTGATTGGTACCGTATCTAAAACCACATTCGTCTTATTTGCTTCCTACTTCAAACACTGAAAATAAATCTTATGTGTACATTACATTATGTTAATACTTGTGAAATCTATTTTGTACCATTGTATTTTAAACATGTGCTTAGACTGAGAGTGGTCAACACCATTACAAATTGGTGGTTGAGCAGGTGAAATATGGGCATGGATGCAATTTAAAGACCTCATGAAGTTTAAGAATTTAAAAAATGTTGAAGGCACAACACACATCTGTTCCAGGCTGTCCCTTTATAAAGCTTGGGTTGCTGTGCTAAAAGTTCCTTCCCAGATTGTGTCTTTAAATTAGTCTTTGATAGATATTAATATTTAACATGTGTTGTGAGGCATTTTGCTAGTTTCACCACAGACATAATTCACATTCCAGCCACTTCCTTCTCTTCCTCAACAGAACGTCACGGCTAAAAGTCATTTTCATGGGGTTTTTATGTTTGGGACACTATTCTTCAGAGCCTGTTGTTTTTCTGTTACGTTTATGTGTAGCTTTACATATCAGATGATTCAATGCACGTCTTTAACAACTGGAATGTGTGAGTCTCTGTGAGTGGGGTTTTTGCTTGGAATCCAGATTGTTTTTCCCTTAGCCAAAAGCGCATCTCTTCTGCTTTTGTAATGTTTTGTTAGATTATACAAATATGATTGCACTAAAACAGTACAAAGCTTCCCACTCAGCCCTGTGCTGTCAGGCCGTTTGGACCATAATGGGACTTGGTTTCAGTGAAAAGGGGACGGGGGGGAGGGGTGTCCTATGAAGTGTCATGCTGAGGATTCCTCTGAATTTAATTGTTGGTGTGTGCTCTGTTGCACTCAGAATATGGCCATGGGGTTTCGTAAGTCATCTTAATGAGACCTTCAGCTTTAAAAAGTCTTTTCCATAGTTGAGGGACCAGCTGGGTAAAAGAATATTCAATTCACATTTAGCATCTTCAGTCAGCTATAGTTGTTCTTGGCTAATAATCACACTTGTGAATATCTCTTTTGGGCATTAAAAGGGAGAATCTCAACATTATAACTTTTTGTTCATGAATGGAGACTGGTAACAGATTCATTTCTTCAAAGCAGATCCCCTTCCTATAACTAAACATAATTGGAACATTTTTAATTTGAAACCCTTTTTCTTAATTGTTTCTCATTTGTTAAACTTTGAAATTGTTTGGGAAAACAATAAGTTGTCAAATTTAAAGGGTTCAGATACAGGAATTGTAAAAAGCACCTTTAGTAAAACACAACCACGTTACTGTTTTAAGTACCTTTTATTCTCAACACCTTCAGTTAAAACCCCTACATTATTGCTTTTTTTTTCAGATATATATATATATATATATATATATATATATATATATATATATATATATATATATATATAAAAATAAAATATTTTTTTTTTGTTTGTTTGTTTTAGCGTTGTTTTTTGGATGGTCTGACCAAGAGACACAAAACAAGCTGCGCTTTTTTTTTTTTTTTTTTTTTTCCGCCCCCCCCCCAAGCTGTGTGAAAATAATGTGGATAAAATGACTTCCAAATTCTCTGCTTCAGATGTCACATGTGATTGACACCAAGAAAAAGCATTTACTGTCTTTATTGTAAAAGAGGTGTTGTATATACTGTAACTGTGTAATATATTGTATATTCATTATGCCTGATTGGTGGTGGTCCGGGGGGGAAGCTGCTTTGCCACATTTACTGGCTGTATGGATTGTGCGTATGTCTGTTAGTGCAGAGTTGGGATGTTGACAGTTACTGACTGGCTGTGGTTTATTACAGACATCAATAAAATGAAAAAATGTATTTATTTGGAATAAGTTAGTATCTCATCTAATCAGTTTTAATATGAACTTGAAGTGAGTTTAGGATGAAGGATCAGAGCAACCTGATTTGTGAGTGCTGCTTCAACTCGAGCTGTTTTTTTTTGTTTTGTTTTGTTTTTTTGTTTTCTCTTGAGTAATACTTTCTCTCCTGAGGAAAACTGATTGAGCAACTCAGGCTGTCTGGACTTACTTTTTATTGGGATTCTCCAAACGTTTCGGCATTAGAAACACGTTCAATAAAGACATTGCAAACACTTGCTCTGGCTATTTTGCTTGTTGACTTCTTGTCCAACACATAGGTGCAAGAAATGAAACGATCGTTCCTATTCCTGTCATGACCAGTCTAATTCCAACACGAACAAGTTTTCACCACAGAAAATGGTTCATTAATGTTGAGAAACAAAGGTTAGACTCTTAACAGCCTGCTGCATGTTTTCCAGTTCGTTCTGTCAGAAAACAAACAGGGCAGTACAAAAGAAGGCAACATGGTGCATTTACTTTATTAGCTGATAACAAGAACTACTTTAAAGACTCATCTTTCACCAATGGGAATAGGCTTTCAGTTAATGCTTTAATCCATCTTAGTCATTTTTAATCATGTTATTCTCACCCATTTTTAGTTTTATCATTGTTTTTACTACAAAGAACTTTGATCATTATTTATGAGAAACGCCAAGTAAGTCAGCTTACTTGTTTTTAAGTTTCCAAGAGAAAAACGATAAGAACAAACACAGAACATAGAGGTCTTTAATGTGTAGTTGAGAGTACAGCAGTCCTTCAGGATGTTACAGTTTCTTCACATCAGCTGAGACAAGAAGCAGGACTTGTCCTCAGCAGTCGTTCACACACATCATCCCTCCATTTGACTTTATAAACTCAGAAAAAAACACAAATACACCTTCCCTGATACAAGAAAAAGTATCAAACAACCTGCCAGCATCCATTTACAGCAGTTTTTTTTTTTTTTTTTTTTGTTTTTTTTTTTAGTTTTTTTTAAGTATTCTATTATGCTCATTATTTACTCATCGTTTAAATACTCTGATGCATACAATGCAGACTAAATTATCTAAACAGAAGGGAGTATATGTCTAAGTTGCACCACACAAATACGTAACACATTAAGATATGATCATAATAAACTAATTATTGTTAAATAAGATATGATTTGATGTGTTTGCTTTGCAGATGTGGTGATCAAAGATGCACCGATAGGTGAAGTGTTTGTTTTGTTTTTTTTTATTTTTATTTTTTTCCAGTAATGATTAAAATAATGATCACAGGGTAAAGATGAGGATTTTTTTCCTTGTGTGTAAGGCTAGTAGGTTGCTGTGTTTGGGGTCAAACTACAACACATAACACTGACAGCAGAGCTCAGTGGTAGAAAAAGAAGGGATGAGAAGGTGGTTTCTGCTCAGCAATGTGACGGCTCAACACAAGCAGTGGTACTTTTATGCATAGACTTGGACTGTTCATGTTCTCACTCACCCCCGTGTCCACTGAGAGAAAACAGAGCAGAAGAAAACAGAAAGAAGAAATGGCAGATCAGCAACTTGAATAAAGTTTTTAAGTATTTCCCTGTTTAATTAAACATTGGAGGCATAATGTGTTCAAACCTGACTTATACTTACTACTACTATTACTATTACAATCCTCTTTTATTACACTCCGAGTAAAACATTTTAAGAGTTAACAGTCAGCTCAGGCCACAAAGTCTCATTCTCTGGTTTAAATATGTTCAGTTTCTACCGGAACAGGTGCCATGTCAACAAAACTACTTGTACTACCTTGCATTGCAAAAGTATTCAGACCTCTTAAATCTTTCTCTCATGTTGTTGCAATACAATCCCAACCTTCAGTTTGTTTTAATGGGATAAATCAATAAATACTACCTGATTTGCCAGTGGAAGGGAAAGGAAAAATGGTTTACAAGCTATTTTGCAAATAAAAATTGGAGTGTGACATTTGGAGTTAATTCATTTTAATTTGATACTCCTAAATAAAATCTAATCTTACCCAAACTAACCTCGCATTAAACTTTTCAAACCTGTCCTTTATGGAAGAGTGGAAGAAAGCTGTAAGAAGTTCCCAACAGCTTGCTCAATGACCAAAACCCTGGTCCTCGGGGCCCAGAATTTAAATGTGATAATACGTGCTTGTCCCAGCACAACTAATTTAAATGACTGCATTACCTCCTCAGATGACCATCAACAGCTGCAGAAACCAGATAATCACCTATTCTTTTAAGTCATGTGTGCGGCAGCAGGGAAACACCTGCAGGACAGTGGGTCCTGAGGACCAGGGTTGGAAACTTCTGAAATAAACTAAGTTCTGGCCTGAAAGCAAAACATTACATCAGGTGAAAAACTTACACTGCACATCACCCTGAACACATTTGGCAACAAAACATGGTGGTGGCAGCATCATGCTGTGAGGATGCTTTTTTTTAACGCCTTTAAATAAGTTGTATTTATCCATCTCATAAAATTCCGATAAAATACACTGAAGTTTGAGATTGTATTGACAAAAGGTGCATTTACACCCCACCTCTACAGAATTAAGCAGTAATAATTGTGCCTTGATAAGGAGAGGAACAAAGAGGGAAAATAAATTGCATGTTTTTGTCATAAAAGGACTGAGACACCACCTTTCTTTTTTGCATAGGTTGTCTGAATGTCCAGCAGTTTAAGAGGAGGCTGTGACAAAGCATTGTAAAAACAGCAACAATGAGACTTTCTGAAGTCTGCAGTTTTCAAAATAAGTAATCAGAGGGTCCGTTAGATGTTTCTGACTGAATCCAGAGGTCATCCACTTCTTCCTCATCTGGGTGGTGCTGCTGTTTTACAGTTTTGAATGGTGGAAAAGATTAGATTTTTTAAAAAGAGAAAGGAAAAAAGGGAGACTGCAGAAGCTTCATTTGAGAGTTGAACAGTGGCCTCAGGATGAGACCATGTTTGGCCAAGCTGTTCGAGGAATGTAAAAAAAATAAAACAAGAACTTACTTGGCAGGATGGAAGGTCAAAAAAGAAACTATCAACCGTAAAAGAGAGTAAAACAGGAGAAATATGAAAAGAAGCTAAAATAATATTGAGTCCTTGCTTGCTGTTTTTTGGAGAATGGTTACAAATTAAAACCTAAACACAAAAATAAATATTTAAAGTAAATATGTCTAGACTGAATTTAACTTGCATCCCCTCTCTTAAAGAAAAACTTCAACTACTAAACAGTATATGTTGCAAAGAAAAAGATTCAAATTTCTTTACATTTATGCATCAGGCTACTAATATGATGCTTATGTGCAATAACTTAAATTTGTATTATGTGGTACCTCTGTTTCCTGAATAAAAGGTCTAGTTTACGTTATTCTGTTCCAAACATTTTCAGGTGAAGCATTTCTTTAAAAAAGATGAGCAAACTAATCCCAATAAAAGTAAACAAAACAAATATTAAAACTGAGAAAATGCTTTTAAAATGCTCAGGCATAGATTCATGCTAAACTTGCAAATGTTTACCCCTCAAGGTATAAGAAGAGGGTAAACATTCTGCTTTGAATTTGCTTGGATATACAATACATTGACTCATTTGTCTAATATGATTCATCTCATGGTGTCTAGGATTAAATTATGAGGAACAAAGTTGTATGTAAGTCATGCTTTCAAGTATTCTGCTTCTCTGTGTGGAAACAGAGGGACACAGTAGGGGAGGTTGGCGGAGAGGAACAGGAGGGTCAGGCCAGGCAGTAGATTAGAGGAAAGTGACGCCGTTGTCCATAGCGCCTCTTGTCCAGACGAGGGGGGTGCGACAGAAGAAGGAGGGAGGAAGGAGCTCTGAGGTCTAGTGTGTTGGAGAAGGTGGGGGTCTCCGACTGGCAGGGACAAACAGAGAGGGAATGACATAAAGAGGAGAAAATACGTCAGATTATTCTTCATAAGGTGGACTTTTCTTGTTGTTTTGCCTACTTCATGGACACTCTGGATTAAGGTTTTAGGTTCTTCAAGTATCATTTGTGAAATTGTACAAAAAGACAACACCTTCACTAACCCACACAACTATTTACAGAGCTTTGCAAACATATTTACACCCTTTCAAGTAGGTCACATTTTGTGTTGTTACAACCACAGCTTCTATTAATTTTAGAGGGATTTTATGTGACAGACCAGGACAAAATAAAACATAATTGTGAAGTAGAAAGAAATGGACTTCTTCACATAAAATCTGAAAACTGTGCAGTGCATTTGTATTAAGTCAATTTTACTCTGATGCCCCGAAGTAAACCAGTGCAACCAACTGCCTTAAGAGGTCACTGAGTTAGTAAATAGAGCCCAGCGTTGTGTAATTTAATATCAGTTTAAATTCAGAGTATGGCACAACTGCAGGCCTACCAAAACACAGATGTCCACCATGCAGCCAATAGAACCATATTGACTGGAGGAGCTGCAGAGATTCACAGGTCAACTGGGAGAACATACTGACAAGCAAGCTATTAGTTGTGCACTGCACAATTCTGGCCTTTTTGGGGCAGTAGAAAGAAAGCCATAAGAAGTCTCTTTTGCTGTTTGCCATAAGTCACGTAGTCAGAGGAGCGCAAAATTATACTTTTTGACCAACAAGGAAAACACTATGTGTGGTGGAAAGCTGACACTGCACACGTAACAGCCAGGGTGACATCGTTTTTTTTTTATTTTTAAACTGAAAAACATGGATCATTTTCCTTCTTCTTAACTATGCATTATACTGTGTTGATCAATCACATCAAATCTCTATAAAACATGTTTACGTTTGTGGTTGTCAAGGGTTGTATATGAATTTCTTGACACAGAACTGTGTTTTGTAGGATCATACATTGAAAACTCACAAGTACCACCAACATTACAGAGTTATCAGGCTCTGTCAATGTGGAAACAAACCAGAATATAGTGAGAACAAATGAAGATGCTGTAACTGCATATCCAACTGGGGTTAGCCTACATATAGCTCTGTTGTGCATTTTCTACAACCAACAGAGATGCATCAAAGGACAGGTGGGATGTCATGGTGTTATTACCAAAATGCAGGAAAAAACAAAAGCTCTAAAACAAATTCTGTTCCTGTGCACTAAAAATAACCGCCCCATTCCTGTTTCCTGCGACCTAACTCAGACTAATAACTCCAAAAAACTCATGCATTGTTCTGAGAATAGAACAGTGAGAAAGAGAGAAAATGTCATGCGGCAAAAAGATGAAATCCAAGGAGGTTTGTGATCACAATGAGGATTATGGTGGCACATAGTATCCAACATACCGAGAAATGTTAGTCTTCATTGGTCAGTGATAGTGATTCTGCAGAAGGAACCATAGTCATGTGTGTGACAGAGGTGTGGTGAGGAGAGAGAGAGAGAGACAGACAGAGGGCGAGAAAAGAAGTGCAAACAGTTACAGTGAAGGGGGAAGGCCAGCGATGCATGTGCACAGCTCCCTTTAAGAACAAATTTGTGCACAGGAGCCATAAAGAGATTGTTTATGTTTGTTTTTTTTCCCTAAAGGGAGCTTTGCACAGAGACTCTAGCTTTTACTACATCAACAAGAGGCAAGCTACTATGCAAACAATTAGTTTTTAAAAAAAAACGTTAATAGATCACAAACAACATAAAGCACAAGGCCAGCAGGAGCAGAGACGCATAGAAATCATGGACACCAGGCGAAAGCAATTATCTGATGTGACATAAGGATGGGTGCAAATAATGAGTTGTTTGTAATCTGTAGCTGATGAAGGATTATTGTGTTAAAAGTTTAGTGAAAAATACCAATAAGAAGTCAGATGTTCAATTAATTACAAAAAATAAGGAAGAAATCTAACTGATATCACTTAAAAATGTATCTATTTAAGGATTTCTAGCAAACTGCTTAATTAATTTACTACCCTCTATCACAAGCAGTACTCTCTAGTTTCGTTTACCTCCTTTATCCCCTCATCCAGGCTTCTTCACATTCCCCTGACATAGGATATCATAGAATATGGGTTGAATATCCAAGTTCTTTTCATTTCTATACCTTTACAGGAGGGCTGTTGGCTTTAAAAGGCTCTCATGTTTCTACTCACCTTGGCACACTTGGGGGTGCACGGTTAGGCCGGGAGGGCACAGTGGGAGGTGGTCCACCATGAGGATCTGGAGATGCTCCAGGGCGAGATGGTACAGGGGGTCCCCCAGCAGGAGGAGGCCCAGGTGGGGGTCCACGGGAGCCTGGGCGAGCTGGTGGACCTGGTGGTGCCCTGCGATTCGGAGTTGGACTGGTTGCTGGAGATCTGATGGAGTTATGAAACAAAAAGTTTTTAAAAAGTACCAATCAAACCAGCCTATACTTTTTGATTTTTCAGAGAGGTTAAAATCAAAAAGGTTCTGAAAGCACAAAAGACTTTAAAAGGCCAAGATGAAGATAGCTAGATTATTCATTTTAACTAGGAGGTATTACCAAACCCGTAACCACTATGAGAGGCATTAAAGAATATGTGATTCAAGCTGATAATGTTTAAAAAAAGATGAAAAAAAGATTCAAAGATAACAAAATGCTTGATTTTTAAAAACAAAATAAAAAAAAAAACATTGAAATGAACAACAGCAGGTACAGCCAGCTTTTTTCCCTACCTTTTGACCACCATGGAAGAGACAACTGAATGTACATCATCATCCTCATTAGAAAATTTGTTGCCTCTGAGCAGCTGTATTTATTGCTTTTACATCTACAGTATGAATATTGCACATAACCTCTTTATCACATACCCCTACTTAAAAAGAAAAAACCTTGAGCTATTGCAGTATGCACCAGACAACAAACATTAAGGTGCCAGGAAAAATTAGCCAAGACAGAAAAAGGTCTTTAGATTTTTTTTTTTTAAAGCGATTAGATTGTTTTTAATAGCTGTTTTTCTTTTGTGACAAACCCTCTGACTGTCTTTAACCACACTTCATTTATTCATGACATACCTTCCTCCGGAACCACCCCGTTGGACCTGCAGCCAGGAGTCATCCACAGGAGGCGGCATGGAGGTGCTCACGGTGGTCGTGCTGATGTCACCGATGATGTTTAGCGCCTCCCGCAGGGCGTGGTACATCCTGAGCATCTCATCACGCCGCTGCGCCTGCTCCTGAGACTCCTCCATTAGGGTATTCTGGTCACCACATGAGTAGAGCTGGGCCAGCAGCTCTGCATTAATGAACTCTTTTGTCTAAAAAAAAAAAAAAAAAAAAAAAAGAGCAAAAATAATGAATTACTTTTTTGCACATTTAACTTTAAAAGTTTTTCTGATTTTTGCAGATGTCTCGCTGGAGACTCACATTGTTGATCATGAGATGCATGACTGTCTTCGGTATCAGGTCACGCACGGTCTTGTTGACAATGGCCATGTAGGAGTCAACCAGGTTGCGGATTGTTTCCACCTGCCGCTCCAGCTGAGGATCCATGCTGTGCATGAAGTTGTCTGAGCCATTTTCATCACCGCCATCACTCTGAGGAGACAAATTAGAGATGACTTACAGGAAGCATAACTGTTAAAAACAATAAGTGGGAGTCATGGGAGGGAAGACAGTGATTTCACATCAGTAAGTGTTTCTGTTTTCTTCTATAGATGCTTTATCAACTTACAGATTAAAAATTAATTATAACTTCAAACTGAAGCTCAAATACAAACCATGCAAATGAAAAGCCATTCCGCTCCAAGTGAATCTGTTGTAATAGTTTGTGTTGGTCCAGCATTGCATAGTGCATTTTTAAAGAGGGTATTCTGACCATTGCTACATTTGACAACAACAGGTCAAAACAGTGATCAGTACTTAAATAATTTAAATTCAATCGTGTCACTCAACCTGTATACTGAAAATCCCTGCATGCTGGAGTACTCAAACCTAAATCAAACAGTAGTAAAAGCTTAGAAGGAGGCATCTATATTAATAATGTTGTTAAAAATGTAATTGTGTTCAGATAATTCATTGAACTGCTCTAAATATATGTATTAAGTTTATTTTAGTTCTGTAACAGGGCTACAATTTTTATTTTTTACTGGGTACTTTGAACATTTAAAAGGACCTAAGAAGACAATAATTACATGAAAAATCCTTCAACAAAAAAAAAACATGCCCATTTTTATGTCTCCTACCCCTACTTGTATAGTTAAGGCAGGACTGAGCAAACATAATTATAACTGTTTATTGAATCTAGAATGGTTTTTGCTCATATTAAATATCCTTACTGTTTTGAAATATCTAAGAGTAGTTGATAATCTCGACTAACTTACTGATTACTGTCAGTTTATTAAACTGAAAGAAAAACAAGTTCAAGAAACCTCATAAAAACATGTATGAATGATAAAAAAAAAAAAACATGTGGAGAGGATGCCATACCTTTCCTTCCTTCTCCTACAAGGAGCACAACAGCAATGCAAAGACATTAAAAAGGACACACAACACGTGAGACATGACATCAATGAAACTGAAAATGCATCTGATGATCATTTTTTTAAAAAATAACTTTCCTCTCCACTTGTAAAAATTAGCAGGATTTTATTTGTACAAATGTATGTTTTAAGGAAGATGTATAAAACCTTTTTTATATTCATGATCATATTCATGTCATTACAGTCACTACAAAGATTAGGCTTACGGTTACACGCTCAGGATAAACTCCAGCTCTGAGGAAGGAGGCCTTCCATGCATCCACATCTTCCTGGCTCTCACAGGCCAGCTCCAGCTGACGGTAGTCCTTATACACATTTCTGTGGATGTAAAACTTTGGGTCAAAGAGTGCTAACTGAGCAATTACACACATTTCAGCTTAAAATACAATTACTATGAGAGCAAATTCATGGAAAACAATTTCATTATGAAAGCTGCATTTTTACAGCATCAGATCTGTTTTCCAGTTGACCGTACATGTTATGATTTATAACCCTAGAAAGGCCTTGCACAAATGTTAATATTTTTGAATAATTAAGCATCCTAGAAACCTAGGATGATTTTATGCTTATTGAACACCCCTACTTTTACCACATTTTTATATCAGTAGCCCATTTCCAATTAACTCATATCTCTTTGCTTCTGTCCATGATTGATCATTTGCACACTACCTACTTAACACACCTAGTAATATTGTCAACAAGTTTGCCAACAGCATTTCCTGAAACTGACTGTATAACAAAACCATTTGAATGAAAGTTTGTTTCAAAGTTGACAAAAACAGTCAGTTTTTTTAGATTTAAATTTTATTTTGAAGTTAAATATTTAAAATTTAAATAAAGAACTTTTTAGAAGTGTTATCTATTTAATAAATAGTGATCTGACATAACCCATATCAAGCAGGAACATATTTTGTCATATAAAGTTTGCATAAAAAGTGAGAATTTGTTGTTTGACAAAAGCTTCTCTTCTAATGCTAACCAGCTTTTGGTGGAGGCAGTGTGATAATGTGGGGTGGCATCTCCTTCACAAGAAAAACATGTTGTATCATCATTGGAGGTCATCTTAACACAGAGATATCAAGATGAGATTTTGTGCCAGATTGATGTAACCCTATTGGCTGGCTGAACAATATGATCCCCTGCCACAGCAGTGTTGGACCAAGCTGTTGAGCATATTGAGGAATAGGTGCCTGGCTTTTGTGGCTGTGTAACGTTCTTTCACACAATACTGAGGATGTTGTTTGTCAAATAAATAACTTGTTAAACGGCCATTGTGTTTTGTTTCTTTAAACGTTACTCATCTGAGCCCGATTTGGCCTTTGTGAAACGAACGAAGCCAGGATGAAGTGATGATGCTTTGTCAAGCCTGGCTTTATCGCTTATCCTGGATTTCAGAATCCTACTTTTGTGAAACAGCCCTCTGACCTGAACTGAGCAAAACAGTGAACAAAGAAAAGCCAGGAACTTAAATAGCTGGTGAAACAAGAGAGTGGTATAACTCAGATGGGGAAACACAGGTGGGTTCAATGAGTTTAACTGCTAGAACAAAGTAACTGAACTGAGGAACTGGAACCAAAAGGAGAAAAAGGCCTGACAATAATCAAAGAAAATTAATACAAATACACAACAAGCGCAACACTAAGAAAAACATAACACTTACTAGACAAAGAAATGAGCAGCAAACCTGAGGGGTGTTTCACAAAAGCACGATTCTGAAATCCAGAATAAGAGGCAAAAGCCACGCTTGATCTGGTGTCATCAGTTCATCCTGGGTTTATCCGTTTCACGAAGGCCGAACCGCACTCAGAAGGTGTGTCTGTGTCAAGCCAGGTTTAAGTTGTTCAGTTACATGCGCGTCCACAGCTTTCTTCAACAGACCATGAGTTTGATCACAGATTCACTGATGCTGTAATGGATAAATTGGGCATGCCATTGTAAAGGATGATACATGTGTTTGGAGATACCTATGTAAATAACGCTAAATACATTTCTTTATTTGTTTGCATCCCTTTTTGGTGCTTATTGACCTTATTTAGTTTTAAATATGGTTAACTTCCTGTTTGAGCTTTGATGCTATTATTTCAAAGGCACAACTTCCTGCTTAACTGTTAGCGCAAAGGAAGCTTATCAGCAACCAAAGTTGTTGTAAAGGAGTTCATAAAATGTATCTTGTTTTTAGCAGCCCCTTGATAGAGGCACAAGGTATGTTTATGATGTAAAGAAGAACATGTTTTAATTATTGTGTGACTTAAACTGTGCATTTGTTTAATTATATGCCAAAACTAAAGTTATTTTAAGTTGTAAATATTATTTTAAGTAAAGAGGGTTTATTGCCATTATACCTAAACTTTCATCAGTAAAGTGTCATCCTTCATTCGGGAGCGTATGGTACAACTTCTGTGGCCTCACTTGATTCCAACACCTTTGCTTCTTTATCAGCGATTTCTCTAATCCCCTCATCTCATGTGGTAGTCTTTTAAAGGCCTTTCTGTTAAACTTAGAACAACAGCAGTCTTCACAAACATAATCGAACAGTAACAATGCCCACATGGATAATTATAAAATTGACAATGGTATATTCTAACATCATGTTAAAACAATAATAGTAATGACTGAAAACCAAAATGAACCAGTGGTATTTTAATGCCGGCTGATAATAAAAAAAAAAAAGATAGAAATGGACGGATAAGAAAATGGAATGGTTTCTGATTGACGTGACTGCTGACTGAACAGATAAGGCACCAGGCCTTACTCCCAAGCCTGGCTGTCAGCCTGCTTGGGAGTAAGCTAGCTCCATAGGATAAATCGCCATTATAACTTATGTGTTGCTGCTTTTGTGAAACCGAGTCAGGCTTTACTTCAGCCAGGATATCAGGAAAATTCCAGCTTAATCCGCGATCTTAATTTTGTGAAATAGCAAGGAGTAAAAGAAACTGAACAGAATGTGATCAGACTTTAAAATAAATCAAAAAGGGAATAATCAAATACACTAACAGACATAGTGTAGAGAAACTATTCAGGAAAGGGAACACCAGAATAACTTCTAAAAACAGACCTGCCAGAAAGAACTAATAATGCAAAAACTATGAACCATAAGTAACCCATAATGAACCACAAACCCAAACACCAAAGAATCATGACACCTACCCCAAAATGAAATATGAACTCTTTAGAAACATATTGCCTGTGAAAGAAATCAAGCACTCTTAAGGGACTCCTACTGGTTGGGGGTCCTAAGGAGCAACTTGGTTTGTTTCTTTCTTGGACCTACTCTGCTTTCATCCTTTAACCAGATGCTTCTGCCAGCAGTCTCCTTGTGTCATAACTGAATCTTGCCATGTAAATTTTCTCATATAATTTTACTTGTGCATGTAGGAAATATATGTGTGGGTAACAGCACCTCTGTTCAGTGTTGAAGAGAGCAAAAATGTGCTTGCTGGACATGAAGCCCTTCTCCACATCTCGCAGCTTCAGGTTGTCCACTGGAAGCATGTACTTCTTTTCCTTTTCCTGCAGGGGGCGAAAAAGGAATGCTTTGGTGAGGAAACGGATGGACTGAGGAATATAACAGAATAAATGGTGCTTAAAGGCTATTCTGCTGCACTGGTAATGTTAGATCACTGGCAACTGCAGTATTGGGGTTGTTTTAGGGTAAGAAATTTAGATTCCACATTATTTTTGAAACATAAAGAAGAAAAAAAAGATTAATAAAAGAAGATAAAATAAAAAAAAAAAACCTCAAGAGATTTTATTCTAAGTTCCCAGTCCAGGCTGATGAAAAAGAAGCAAGACAAAGGAATCTGGTTTTGATTACAAGCACAGTCAGCTCACACACAAACACACTTGAAATCTCTTGTACTTGTAAATCTGCACACAACTATGTGGTATACAAACGCCCAACTCTTGATGTATCAGGGAGGGAACCTCAAAGCTAGTCACCTCAGTCGGAGACATGCTGGCTCTCTCTAATTCACACAAATGTTGTGGTTGCACTCCTCAGGATCTATTGTTGGAAACTGTGTATTTTTTTACTATGCACAGTAAAGTAAGAATTAACAAAATTGCACACTAAAAATAAGTCAGGGTGACAGAGTTTCGAAAAACATGAACTCAATGCACACACATACGCCGCTCTTCTTATAGTGGTCTCTAACTAACCTTAAAACCATCTGGAAGGCTAACCGCAGGCATGCCCTGCCCAGCCGTGTGTGTGTGTGTGTGTGTGTGTGTGTGTGTGTGTGTGTGTGTGTGTGTGTGTGTGTGGGTGGGTGTGTGTGTGTCAGAGTAAGAAGGGAAAGACGCAGGGGATTTCATGTGAGACCAAACTCCTTTATCAAAGGATTTATGACCTGTGCAGCCAAATGGTCATATCCCCTGAATGCATGTAAAATCTCCACAGACACACACAGCAACACATATAAACACAGACACATTTGGCAGTGCCAGCACTTCTTGGTGTCTACTACACACACTCATACACACATAAGTATGAAAAAAAACAAAACAAGCAGTCTCCCCAGACTGCTGAATGCTGACATCATCATTTATAGCACTGGTGAGTATCCCACCCCCATTTTCCCCCCTCTTTCTTTTATTTCTTTTGGTTCAGCATTTCTCCATCTTGGCCTTCCTCATCCTTTTATTTTCTTTTCAGTTCCCTCGTTCCTCTCACTCTCTGGCTTTCCCCTCTCTCCCGGGGAGTGAGCAGCCTTGGACTGATTCATACATTTTCCTTTCCTTTGGCCAGTAAATCCAGTCAGGAGAACTGGAAAAGATGGAAGGAGGAGGAGGACAGAGGAATACTGAGTGTCTCGATGTTGAGAGGAAAGTAAAATGAACTAAAGCAGAGTCATATAGAGCAACAATTACTTGGATGTTTTGATAGATATCATGGATAAATACGATTTGAGATCTGTTTCAGCAAGCATACAGTGTGGGCTATGTGTGTATTTGCAATGTGGCAGCATCATATCAGACTATTATTTTCTTTCTGACAATCAGCTTAATTTTTAAGGAGTCAGGTAGTGTGTGTACTTGGATGAAACTGAGTGCTTTCCCATATGCTTCCATAAAACCAGTCAGCATGAGTGGGCAACGATACAGATTTTAGAATTAAACACTCACATGGACACATGAGAAAACAAATCTAAATGCATGCGAGCACTTTATTTGACCTTAGGCTGCAGAATTTAGTCTACATAAGAACCACACTTTGTGACTGCTTCAAAGACAAAGATACAAAGAGATGCTACAGGCTGATATATAAAATACATAGGGCTTTGCAAAAGTTCTCATGCTACTTCAACTCTTCCAAATGTAACTTTACAACCAAAAACTTTTATGTATTTTGTTGGGGATTTTATGTAATAGACCAACACAAAGTTGAACATAAAACCACAAAATGATTTATGGTTTTCTAATAGATTCTGATAAGTATAACATGTATTTGTGTTCAGTGTTCCTGAGTCAAAACTTTGCATGGCAAATTTTTTCATGCATTTGCAACTGCAGGTCTTTTTGGGTATGCCTTTACCAGCTCTGCAAATTTAGAGACCAAAATATTTCCCCATTCTTCCTTGCCAAATACCACAAATTTGCTCCGATTCAATTTTTAACTTTGACTGGACCATTCGAACACATGAATGAACTTTGATCTAAACCATTCAATTGCAGCTCTGGTTGTATATTTAGTACTGTCTTTTGCAGCTTTTGATAAGTTTTCCTCTGAGATTGTTCGACATTTATCTTCATCCATCTTCCCATTAAATCTGACCAGCTTTCTTGCCCCTGCTGATGCTGATCCTCATAGCATGGTGCTGCTACCACAATGTTACATATTTGGGATGATGTGTTGAGTGTTGTTTTTTTTTTTTTGTTTATTTGTTATTTCTACCACACATAAAACTTTGCATGTAGGCCCTAAGTTCAATGATGGCAGCATTGGAAAATAGAACCTTGTTAAACTTTGTTTAAGTCAAAGCTGTCCTATAGACAGATTCTCCTGCCTGAGCAGCTGATCTTTGAAGCTCCTAAAGGGTTACCGAAGGCCTCTTGGCTGCTTGTTTGATTAATGCTCTACATTCCTGGCTATGTCTTGGTAGTTTTGTAGTTTTTTTCCCTCATTTTTGGTTGATGGGTTGATCAATACTTATTGAAATATTCAAAGCTTTTGATACTGTTTTACAATCTAACCCTGCTTTAAGCTTCCCCACAGCTCTCTCCCTGGCCTCCCTGTTGTGTTTCTTGGTCTTTGTGATGCTGTTTGTTCACTACTGGTCTCAAACCAACCTCTGAGTCCTTCAAAGAACAGATGTGTCTACACCGAAAATACATTACACACAAATGGACTCTATTTACCAATAAGGAAAGTGTTGAGGGAAGGCCGTTGCAATGGATTTAATTTATGGGTGTGAGATTAAATGGGGCTGAATGCACACCGCATTTTTCAATTTTTTTATTTGTAAAAAACCATTAAAGCCATCTTTAAATCTTATACCAGTTTATAATTATGCACGACTTTGTGTTGGTCTATCACGAAAAATACATTAATGTTTGCAAAAAAAGTTGCACTGTTATTAACTACTGTAGGTCTCTGATACCCAAACACTCTGACTTTCAAGTCAACATAGCTGACTAAACCACTCATCTCATTTAGTCGTGGACCCTTCCAGTTTTAATTTTTCTTTTCAATGTTTCTTTTTATTTTTGTTTGCACACAGCCCTAACTTTGGCCTGGCTCTCCTTAAATACACCCCAGTCAGAGCACTTTATAGTTGGTGTGTGAATAAAGTATTCTTTCCATGGATCTGTTGTGTTAGTGAGTAATAGCTCATTCATTAAAGCCAGAAGAAGTTCACTCCTACATTCATACATGGATTTAACCCTCCTGCTCACCATTCAAAAAACAAAATCTGGAAGACTCAGGCACTGTTTCTAAATGTTAATCACACATAATCACATGTGGAAACCTAACACCCCACAAAACGTGCATGTGTGCACGGTGACCTTACACATCCCGTAGCCAATTAACAAATCGGAGTTGATTGGTTTAGTAAAACCAAGAAGACGGTTGTTTAAAGCCTTCACGTTGTTTTAAGGGTCTGTATGTTTTGTGTGTGTTTGTGTGTATGTGGTAATGTGTATGTCGATGGGAGTTTGATAGAAAAGTCCTGGTGACTTGGGCCGTTCATCAAAGCGATGTGGAGGAGCCGCACGGCATCTGGGAGCAATAACGCTGCCTCTAACCCTTCATTACCACAAAGACCAGGCCCTGGGTGGCAGCCAACGGCAATTTTCACAACCCTCCTCCTCACCTCCCTCCGTTTTTCTTTCCCTCCATTCTTCTGCCATTCCCCCATTGAGTTCTGTCTTTTAAAAAAAATTAATACAAAGGGCAGTTCTGCAGCTCCTGCATGATGTGAATGCAGGAAGAGAGATAGTTATCAAAGTTAATAAATCCATTTTTGCTGAAATGGTGAAAAAAAAAATAATTTTTCACTACCAGAAAACTTTACAAATGTGATACAGACTAAACATTGAAAATCACACATGACAACAAACCTGTGAGAAAGAGCAGAGGGAACATCTGAGGAAAACTTAATTAGTCTTGATGCAGTTTGGACTTATTTAAAGTAAGACCACATGTTTACAGCGCTTAAATCAGGAACAGAAAACCTTAACGGAGAGAAGTCCAATGGGAAACTGTTAAAGTAGAGCTATTTCAGGTTCATGTGTAAAAACTTGCAGCTGTTTATGACTCATCAGGCTGCAAGGTTTGTGCAATAATCCTCCTAACAAATCACCTTGGGTAGCGCGCCAGTGTCCACACACTCTCTAATAGTTCATAAATTATAGTAAAGTGTTACCTGATAACATGGCAGAATCCTCCTCACTGGTCTGCAAGCTACAGTGTCCAGATTCCCGAGAACAACAACACTGAATTCCCAGAGATAATTGATTGAGTTTTGGCTGCATGCTCTGTCTGTCTCAGTGTCTCCTCACTGTGTTTCTCTACTCTTCCTGTGAGAACGAGCACAAATAAGAGCAAACTCCTACATTAAGACAGGAAGCCTGATGTCCAACGGCTGAACAGAACCTAACAGGTCAGCGATTCTTCCTGTTTAGTGACTCATTGCATGAATTTGGAGCACATACTATGCATTTGGAGGCTGCAAAAACCACAGACAGGAAGGAAGGAAGGACGGAAGGAAGGAAGGAAGGAAGGAGGACCGACAAAAGTTTTAGAAAAGGGATAGAAAATGAAGCCTGGAAATACAAATATTTCTCCACATTCTATTTTCTTTTTCCATGCTCTTCCAGACAAGGAAAATACTTATATCAAATTCCAGATTTTTCCAGGCCAATTAGGACATGTGATCTTTCACATCTGACCACCACAGTGCAAAGAAACAAATGAAAACCTGAAACCACTGCCATGGAAACACCTCTGCAACGCTCGCCACGTGTGTTTGATGGAGACCAAGTGTTCAATTAGTGTTTTTGGCTTACTGATTTCACTGATGGATAAAGTTCACACCACAATTTTCACTGTTCTATGACGGCATGAAATGTGAGGAATATTTATAGTCCCTTTCAGAAAGTCACGTAATCACACCATCGGAGGTTCCTGTATTTGTATTACTCTGTCAAAATGACGAATGGCAAATGTGGAGTCTCCTAGTTTGTACAAATGAACAAATGTGAAGTGTGTCGTGAACAATATAAAACAATAGCAATAAAATGCAAAACTTTGCAGGAAAAAAGGACCCAACCATTACAGAAATGTGTTTTTTTCATTCTTATACTCTGCTATTGTTCATTGTTCTGGTATGTTTTTTATCATATCCCTCTAACATGTGCTTTTTATTTACATTTTCCTTTTTATTTGTGTATACTGAAAAATAACTGTTTTCTAAAATAATCTGCTCTGTTAAATGTTACATTTTTTCTTTAATTAGTTTAATGTGACTGTGATTTGAAAAAAAAAAGTCTGTTACAGGACCATGTTTTTCTCTGATTCCCCCCCGCCCATAAAAATGCACTATTTCCTCTTGCACTTCTATACTTACTTGTGTTCTACAGCTCATGAAAATTGCATTTGCAAAATGGGATAAAAAGTACAAAAATATGCAGACGTGTAAATCTAAAAAAGTGCAATTTTCTAATCTAAGCTAAACATAAACGTCAGAACATATTGAACTAAAACATCCGCATGTGTAAACCAACCTGAGCCTAAAACGCAAACAAGCTTTGAAGGCACACATGGTTTTCATGGTGCACCATTTTTTGCAAAGGCTTCACTAGATTTGCTCCTTATTAGAGTCCTTGCATGCCTTACTGGAATGGTGGCTAAAGTATAAAGAAGATGGAGCAAACAAAGTTAAGAAGACCAACCTGCAGGTTAGTTTAGTTGTAAGGGGTTAAAAAAGGCTTATATTTATTTTTAGAGTTTGTTTTTGATTTAGCTGATAAGAGACAGTTTAAAATGAGGATTGGGAATTTTTCTTCTGCTTGACCTTATGCATTTACAGTAAATCTAGTATCGTAAAACTTAATTTATGAGCAGAAAAATGTCTCTCTTATGTCAAAGGGTTAGGATCCAATAGTACGTCATTCTTAAAATCATGGAAAAGTCTGTAACTAAAGAGAGGTGTAAATTTTTATATATTGTGTAAGTTTGAAAATTAATAAACGAAAAAATGATCAAAGGAAAGAAAAGTTATGTGTTGAAACTTCACAAAATCCATAAGTTTCACATAATAACATTTATATGATTAAAAATATTTTAGTGATGACTTATTTTTGTTTCCAAATAGCAACGGTTTAAGTGAGTTAGAGTTTTTTCCACCACATATGAGTACATTTGCTTTCTATTTAACCATTCTCTGCTTTTGTTTTTCTTTCTTTCATGAACAAAAATACCCACAGAACAATGAGTCATAATAATTTACTGATTTAATTTGCAGCACCTCATCTAACACTGAATTTTCCTTAAATCAGCTCCCTTCCTCAGCCCCTGCTGGAATCATCACTTATTTTGTCTCTTGTTTAATCTTTAAACACTGCAGTAAGTGTTTTTTTTCAGTGAAATACTATGATTCATTAATTATAGAAATAGTGCTATTAATCTATCAAACTGCCTTTTGAATTTCTTCTCATCCATCAAAACATGTTCTCACGCTTTTTTCCACTTTTGCTTACATGTCTAATTCATTCTTTAAGTAGTAGCATGACCTCACACTAGCAGCCAGTTTGTAGGAGAGTTGGTGAACTAGTGGGCCACCCTATGCTGTAGTTTTCAAACAGTGAGCTTAACCGCCTTTCCTACCACAGCTAAGACAAATATGGGTCATCATCCAGCTCAGAGAAATGAACCTTCGCTCTGTATTTAGCTCCATCCAACCATCCATCAGCTCTGACCAGCTTCTCTGTCCCCTCTCAAGAAAACCATACCCACAGCATGATGTGGCCACCATTATGTCTCACCATAGGGATACTGTGTTCCGGGCGATGAGCAGTGTAAGTTAGAGTGCAAGTATTTTGTATGTGGGCCAACAAACTCATTTTTTGTTTCAAATGCCAGAGCACCATCTTCCACATGTTTTGTGGCAAACTAAAAAGGGGACTTTTTGAGGCTTTTTCTAACTTCTCTATGAGGGCTAAATTTAAATTCCCCACTTGAGCAATGGATCTCTCCAGTTCTTCTTGAGTTACCCTTGGCTTCATGGTGGCTTCTCTGAGTAAGCTGTTCTTTCCCGGCCTGTCAGCTGAGGCTTGTAGTCATGTCACACTCCTTCCATTTTTCTGATGATGCCTTCAACAATGCTCCATTAGATGTTCAAAGCTTGAGAGGTTTTCACAGAATCCACTGGTTAATTTTTAAACTTCTTCTATCAATGTTGACCAAGAGTTTGAGAAGGAAGCTGCTTTTCCTGGTCATCCAAACAGTGGAAACAATGTTGTTGCAACCGCAGAGCTCCTCCCTTCTTCCCAATAAATTCACTCTTTCCAGTCCCCAAACCCTGAAGTCGGCTGCAGCAGCGACCTGATTTAATCTCCTGCTAGGCCTGATTTCTATCATTCACACCCTCTCTATTGCTACCATTGCTCACTGGTAATAATTTTGTCTGCATCCCTCTTTTATTCCATCTTTTCCTGGGATTGTGCCTGCTTTGATTTCAAGTTCAGAAATCTCAGGCAGAAGTAAGACTGCAGCATAAGTGTGTGAAACAAAGAAGCTGAAGGAGGCAAACCTTTGGTGCCTCAACACTTCTCTTCCTCAGCATCTCTTCTGGTTCTGATTTACAAGTAGCATGTCAACTCTTGAAACCAGTACCCCCTCACCCCGCCCTTCCACCGCCACCAGTCCGGTTGGAGAGCCGCATAAAGGGCTCTTTATTCCAGTCGGACAGAGAGAGGAAATCAGCTTTAGAAGTAAAAACAGAGGGAGCAAGAGTGAGATGGAGACCACAGGGCTGCACATCTGGAGTTATTACAAGGCTCCCTCCCACTTGCCAAGAAAACGCCGACATTCCTGCCCTCACTACAAAGACCACGGAGCCTCTGCTCTCATTCAGCTCCACGACTCTACACACATCCATCAATCAAATGTCAAAAATAAAACCCAACACATATACGCTTATATGTACAATAAGCACTGGATTAAATAGAAACACATACATAGGTCTCAGAGTGGAGTCATCCTGCCCACACTATAAAGTTCCCTCCCTTCTGCCGCAAATCCTGCATTCCCTTCCCAAACTTTACAACACACACTCCAAATGAATACATCTCACTTCCTGTTCACCTTTGACCTGCCACTTTCTCCCCATAAACCAGCGAAGAAAGAAAAAATAAAAAAGAACAAGAGAGGTGAGGAGGGGGTGAGGGGGTTACAGACGGGAGGGGAGACAGAAAGAACAGAGGAGTAAAAGAGAAAAATGGGGGGCCGGGAAGCTCCACCTCTTTTCTCCTCCATATCTCCTCTCTCCCTCACTCCTTTTCTCCTTCTGCCTCTGGAAGCAGGAACTCGGCAGCCAGTCCCTCTGCCACGTCGAACCTCCAGCCGGGCCACCTTCCTTGCTACAGGAGAAACCTTTCCTTTTCCTTTTCCCCCCTGTTCTCACACTGGACAGTTGCATTTAGGGCACCGTTGTAGCGCTGAGCGTGAGGACAGGGAAACTGACTGACAAAGGGTGGCTCAACCAGTGGAGATGGAGAACAAATGAAGATCCAAAGAAGAGGAAGAAGAGCAAGAAGTTGCAGGTATTTCACCTTCAAGAGATTTTTCCACCAGTTTTGGCATGCAAGGAGACAGGAGTGTAGTTATTTCGGTGTTTCAGTGGGATCTGCAGGGTGAAACTGAGCAAGATCTCAGCTGACCACAAAAATTCTTATCCAAGCGAGAGTAAGAGTCTGAAAACACTGTAGAGGTTTATAAACTGTTATCATGCATCCTGTTTTTCTTTTCATCTTGGCCTGGAGTTGAACGGATAAGGGTTCAGAAATTTGGGCCTAAAATGAATTATTCACCAACCAGGAATTATAAAAAAAGCTATTTCTTTGTCCAAATGTTTCGAAAGGAAAAAATCACCCTTTCAGTTTTAAAACTGTAATTTGAGTAATTATATCCAAATATTATTTATTTTTCATGCTGTACGTACATAAACTGTATTAATAATGTTTTGTTTTGGACAACTGACATGTTTATGCAGCCTTTCTGCAGCTTGTCTTTCCTCCTGAGAACCTGACGTGGAATGCTGTTCTTCACAGCGGGAAACAGGAGGGAATGTCACTAAATTTGCCAGTCAGTGGCTATCACCTCTGACTAACCCCTTCTTCCTCCTCCTCTTCTTACCTCCCTGTCAGACCCACTCATTCACCCCTTTACAGGCGGAGAAATCCGGAAAAGTCTGAATTTGGATTTGCAGTAAGTATCTGTCTGTGACACTAAAGCTGCTCCACAGCATCTCCGAGCTGCCGGGCCCGCCTGCCCAGTGTTCAGACTACCTGTTCAGGAAGTAGTGGTTGTACAGTAGTCTGCACATTGGTTAGGCTGGCCTGGAAAACACACATGGATACCTGGGGTTAGAAACGACACCGATGGGATTCAAGAAGGGTCCAAGTTACGGAACCATGGAGAACCCAGTTTAGTTCATCTGAACAAGCCTTGGCTCCATCCTAGAGGCCTAAAGCTCATCCAAGATGGATTAAAAAGTGAAAAAGGTCCTAAAATTCATGAACACTACTGCTGTGGATTTTAGTTAAAATAGTTGTAATAAAGATTCTTCTCAGTGACACTGTCTCTGTTTTTTTTCCCTATCGTCTCAAACACTTCCCCCAGATTTGACAGAAATATCACTCTCTTGCAGATCTAAGTTAAGGGTTGCATGACGATAGGTCACCATGTTTATTTTTCTACAAACCAACCATTTGGTCAAATTTTTTTTAAAAAAAGAATGCTAACCCAAAACGATAACTAAAGCACAGAGTAAAACCCCCAACGTTAGGCTGCACCCAGGATGGAAATGTGCAATTATGCGTCTGTTTTCCCCCGTGTCAGTTTGTGGCTCCTTTACCTCAAATGACCATGTAAAGAGAAGCAAGATGGTAAGCCACCCGGGAGAAACGTCGAAAAAGCAGCTCCAGTCTGTTATTGTCTAGTCACGGTTTTCACAAGTCTTTCTATAGCTCCGTCTAAAAAAATCATAAAGAATAAAAAAATTACAAGTTGCGGGTTTAATGTTTTCAAATGATGTCATAAGGAACATGAAAAGTGTAAGCTCTGCTTTTCATCCCATTATTTTTTATTTTCCGCCTCCTTTCTGGGAGCCTCCCAATATTGCCTTTTGGCCTCGTCTGTGTTTGATAAAGCAAACCCACACCGTACGATCTTCAAAAACACAAACGAAAAAGAAGGCAGAAATGTTCACACGGTGTCTCATCACAGTGCATCATGTGCAGGAATGCAAACCGCAAACCAACCTGTTTCCATTTAGAGCCCCGCCACCATGAGCCCAAGTTTTTTTTTAATAGCATGCATAAGTTGCAGCACAAAGAGAGTGCACGCAAACACACATATAAGAGCACAAACGCAAATGTCAGAGCATGCATGCTGATTGTGAGTGCCCCCACCAACCCCAGGATGTTTACAGCTGAGAGCCATGAGGCCATTTTGGCTTTCTGGTAGCTTTACAGTGGGAGAAGGGAAGCCCAGGCAAGCCCAAAGAAAATTTACCCTACAGTTGCAAATTGTGTGAACCATCACATGGGAAAATGCTTGTATTGTTGTTTATTGTTATTATTGTTTCCTCATTAACCAGTTTTTATCAGTCTCAGTTCACTCTACCCTGCTCTGTCTCTGCTTTGGAAAACTTTTCAGCCAAAGAGAGCGTCATGATTCAAGGAACTGGCATTCGCTGCGGTAATACAGACCAGAAGGTTCCTTAAAGCACACACATGTGCATGTACGCGCACTAACCAAAACATCCTGGCATCATTGAGTTGGGTTCAAAGTTATTATTAGTGTCAAAGAGTGATGTGCGTGTCTGTGTGTGTGCATTTGGCTTTCTCTCTCCCCTAGTGAGGGTTTTCCCCGAGACAAGATGCAGCCAATGAAACAGCAGTGGAGAACATATGTTCCTGCTCAAAACCTGCTTTTAGTAATACATTTTTTTTTCTATGAAACATAAAAAATTTCATCAGCCGTGTTTATTTTGGCAATATCTCCACCCAGGTTTGTTGTTTGAACCCTTAGGACAACTCCAGCCTTTGGTGTCTGTGTGAGACTGAGAGGCCAGTATGTAAAATGTTAAGCTTGGATTGAAAACATTTGCTCTTTTTTCATGGCATCCACAGCTTTGCAGTGCCCTGCAGGTTCACCACTTAGCTGTAACACCAAATGTTGAGTGTTGGTCTTTAGTCTTCATGCACCTTCGGAGGCCATGTTTAAATGAGCATACAGTAGAAAGAGGTAGGGAGACATGGAGGAAGAAGGTAGAAGAAAAGGTCAAGAAAAAAGATGGAGACCTCCAGTGACTTGAAAAAGCCTTCACACCGCTATACATTTTACCATTTTATCACATTACAACCACAAACTTCAATGTATTTTTATTTTTAGAAATAAATATCTGCAAAGTGTGGCATGCATTTGTGTTCAGCCCCTCTTTACTTGCCTTAGCCAGTGCTTTAAGTGGGCCAGTACGCAATATCACCACTTCTGAATTTTACCCCTCAGTGTGCCAGGACTTTTTCCGGTGTTGTAAGAGGTGTTATGTCAATCTGGATTTTCCCATCAATATGCAGATCAGTTTAAACACATGAGGATGATGAGGCATCGCAGGTGAATTGCAGGAGGGACTAATGCTGAGCATGAATACAATAAAAACGGTAGGCAGACAAATAACGTGAGAGAAACTAAAGAGGACATAATAAACACAGAAAGGCGAACACTAATCTAAGAAAACTAAAATACAAAACTAAATGCATAAAGGACAAAATACAAGAATAGTCTAAGAAACCAAACACAAAGGGAAAAACCGATATGTCAGATCTTTTGATCAATAATTAACTGAAATAAAATCACAGTAGATCATGATAGGAAAAAATATTCAAGAAGACGAACAACAATAAACTATGAAAATATGCCTAAAGCAAAGAACTACAATGGCAGAAACTATGAAGGATGAATTACCCATAAGCAAAGGTGGGTAGAGTACCCAAAGATTGTACTCAAGTAAGAATAGCACTACTTCAACATATTTTTACTCACAAACACTTTTCAGAATATTTTTTTCAATATAAAATGTAATAAACTAATACAGAGGGTAATGTATATGTATGTTAGAACAGGGTAAAGTATGTCAAGTAACAATAGATAGTTTTTACTGTATCGTTTAGACCTCCTAATGTCTCAGCAGCTTCAGCAGATAGAAACTAACGTCAGATCAACAAAGCTGGTGTTCGAACAAGAATTCTCACTTCAACATAAACTGTAGGTGTGTGTCTGTATCTGGCGCATTTTTGGTTAAAACATGTTTGTTCTTCATTTTGTGAAACCACTCACAGCAGGAGGAAAAAGTAAATTTTTTCCTAAATGTTTCCAAAAAGTAAATGCATCTGAGTAAAACTAATTAGTTACTATGCACTCCAAGACACTTGGAATTTCACTCATGGATTTGATTTAGAACTGGCAATAAAACTTCTCATCTACAGATCGACAGATCTATATAAAAATATTATGTATGTTTCCACACCATATTTTTATGACATTAAGGAAAGTACTGGTACTTATTTTTTTCCACTTAAAGACCTGGCCTTAGTTTAAGAGTGAGAAGAAGAATGCTATTGTTGAAATAAAGGGGCCCATTAAAAGTTTTCCAAAATGCTATGCATGGCAAAAAAAACCCCTCAAATACTGTACATCATCCCAAATACAGTAGTGGCCGCATCATTATGTGGAGATTTTTATTTATTTATGTATTTTTGCCTCAGCAGAGACGGGAACGCTAGAGCTGATGGGAAAATAGAGGGAGGAATATATGGGGCAGTTATAGAGGAAAATCTGTTAGAGGCTTACAAAGGTTTAAGACTCCTTCCTGCAGGACAACAACCCAAAACATACGGCCAGAGCGACAATGGAGTGGGTTAGATAAAACGAGATTCATGTGTTCAAATGGTCTAGACCTAAATCCAATTAAGAATATGTAGCAAGACTTTAAAATTGATGTTCAGAGACACTCTTGGTCCGATCTTACTGAGCTTGAGCTATAATGCAAAGATGAATAGGCAAAAATGTATAATTCTCTGGTTGTGCAAGGCTTGTGCAGACATTCCCTATAAGACCTGCAGCTGTCATAGCAATACAATATGATTCTATGTAGTACTGGCTCAGGGAGGCTGAATACAAATGCACGTCACATTTTTAAAATGTTAATTTGTAAATCATTTCCTACCATTTCCCAACAATGCACAGCTTTGTTTTTGTCTCTCAAATAAAATCCAAATCAAATATATAAAAAAGTTTGAGTGTAACACAAAATCAGGAAAAGCTGAGTACTTTTCCAAGGCACTGTGCAAACGGACTTTACAAGAAAGAACGATTTTAAACCATCAGCTCTTTTTCTTCACAACAATCAGCGCTAACGCCTATTCAGAAACACTTTCCCTCCTTTCACGTGGTCGTTGTTTCTCCTGCAGCTCATCCAGCTAACAAGAGGCACTCCTGGCTGCAGCCCTCTCCTCTGCTGCAGTCCAGTGCCCCCTCTTTGAAATGTTTATTAGAAGCAGCTTGAGTGTGACTTTGTGTGTGTGAGTGAGTGGGAATGGTACAGGGGGCTCTGGTATGCACATGTGTGTGCCAGCTTCAGTGTCTGAGATGCTGGGGGGTCTGCACTCTAGAAACAGGGGCCTTCACACACACACACACACACACACACACACACACACACACACACACACACACACACAGCCTAATATCAGTGAACGGAGTGAGTGGCTGTGGCTAAAGCCTGGAGACGGCGAGACTGTGGTGAGCGTATTAAACTTCTGCAGTACATCACTGGACAGCCCTTTGACCAGCCAGTTATCTAACAAAGCAAATCAAATCCTTTTTAAAAAGACAGTCATCAAATCGGATTGATGATTACATGTTCCAGTGGAAAGAGCTGAAATGCTTTTTTTATTAGAAAGTAGAAAGGAAATATGATAAATGAAAGTCACGTCCAGATGAAATGGTTCTGGTTTTGCAATTTCAGAGTCTGCTGAAAACCAGTCTGTTGAGGAGAAGTTCAGAAATTTGCAGACAATGATTTGAATACTGATTTTTAATGTATTTGTTTCTTTATTCTTATTTCAAGATAACATAAAATTAACAAAACACAGATTCAGGGTTAGGGCAGAGCAAAGAGAGAAGGAGGAAGACATGCATTAAAAGTCTTAAGGTCGAGAATCAAACTCAGGACCCAGTACATGGGGCACCCACTCTACCACACGACGCGCCTGTTTTATAGAAAGTTTTAATATTTTCCATTTTATTTAATAATATTTATTACTATGTTATATTTATTATTATATTATTATATTTCTTTAATGTTAATTAAATTTCTAATTTTTGGTCAAAGTCATATTAAATATCTAAATGACCAAATATGTTATACATAGGGTGTCATCTGGTATCCTGATTTTTTTCTCCTGATTGTTTTAAGCAGGAGTAAAAGCTAATTTAGTTTTTTTAAATAGTGCAACATACAGATAGATCTGGGTCAAAATGAGATATTCAGAGCACAACCTTGATAACCTAAAACAGCAAAGCAAAAATTATTCTTATTGTTGCAAAGAAAAAGAAATCTAAAATATTGATTATTATACTAATCACATTGTTTTCCATCTAATTTATTTATAGTTATTTTAATGTTTATACATGTATAAAGTGGAAAATATAAAATAAATACCAACTAAATTCAACAGTAGTTCTCAAAGAAACATGCTTATTGTGCATGAAATTATTTCTTTTTGCTGTTCTGACAACAGTAACAAAGGGAATATAAGAAGTTGAGATTTTTGCAAATAATTGTGAAAGCACATAACCATACTAACACTGAAATCCATGTGATGTGTATCTGTTTTCACTGAGATTGTTTGAAAGAACTCACCTCATCATCCTTGTACCAGGACAGGGACTCTGCGGTGAGGACAAACCAGTACTCTTTGGCTCCTCCCTTCATGATGCCGATGTTGTTGATGGTCAGCCAACCCTTCCTGATCACCTGAAAAATAGACGAATCCACAAATGGACACAAAGATTGTTAATAATTCAGAGCAATGTGTTAAAAGTCATAGACCTTTTAATTAACAAGTAATTTCAGAAATGTAATTTGTTTCCACCTCAAAGTGTGAAGAAAATGCTTCTATGGAAGATAGAAAACATCTTTCACAAAAACTTTCACCTACATGACTAAAGACAATGTTTTTAGACACTTCTTTTTCTAATTCACTCACTGGACCTCATTCACTCCTCCTTACAGACACCATACATGTATTATTTACTTAATGTGTACGAGTTATTTACCTTGTACCGATCGTTAACTCCTCTCTCCGGCTGAGTGAGAATGTGGAGAGAATGTTACAAAGCTTTGCCAACATAGGGGGAATTTCGAAAAGGCCAAATTCACAGAGTGGTTATAGCTCAAAGACCAGCTACCAGAATTTCAGCTGGATGACAGCAAGCAAGGTGGGGAGGAGGAAGGAAGGATGCTAAATGGCTGGAAAATACTGTTTCATTGGTCATGCACAAAGGTGGGAAACCTTTATTGCTACATAGCACACGGCATTTGCCATACAGATTGACAAGTTAGCCTTCTAAAGCGAGAAGGCTTCAGGCATTAGGTTACTCAGCAGGTATTTCATCAGAAGAAAACACTTTCTAAGTATTTTATCACAATGTCACAGTGACCTTTTAAATGAAAAAGATGGCAGTATTTGAGATTTCTTTTAAACTTTCTATGAATTTATGGATACCATCTGCAGTTGTTTGCTATTTCTACTGTCTGACTTATTTAAAATTGGAAAAATGCTGCAAACTGATGATACTGTGGGAAATAATACCTAACTGGCATAAAATGCAGCATTAGCATTTTAGGGGGAGTTTTTGGAACTTCTTTACAGTAAGGAATAAGGAATAAAATCCCATATGAAAAAGAAATATTATGTTTTTTTTGTTTTAAATTGGAAGGTCAGCTTGTAAATGTCTTCTATGATTATTCTTGACAGCTACAATTAAATGCATTATAGTGAAGTAGTACACCTAATCCCCCATCATACCATATATGGCACGACAAAGGGTGGGAAATCTGCCACATGGAACCTACGAAATACTCTTTAAGACGTCAGTAAGATTTGTTTATCAAAAGATCAGGACTTGGATTGAATCTGTGTTTTTTCTTCTATTTTGTGGTTGTTGTTTATAGGGAGTTAGCTGCCCCTGCTTTCTGCTAAAATAGTAAATGGCCTATAAAAATAACTGGAGATTTTTTTTTAAGTTGATCAAAGTTATCAAGAAATTTTAACTTAATCAATGACTTCCTGTTTTTCTGGGGTATAAATATGATGTGACACACAGACCCATTTCTCTTCCTCTTTTCAAAATAGGTAAGTGAAGAGAACATGCCATTCAAGTCAGACAGATGTGTGCTGACTGTCATAATTTAGCAACTGGATACTCATCTAAACTCATAAATATCTTCAGTCAGAACAATAACTTAAAAGTTTAAAAACAATTGGAAGTGTGACAAACAAAAACGGATGAGGTCCCAAGTTTATGTTGGAACTGTGCACAGGGATGTTAAAAAAAAACAAAAACAAAAAAAAACCAAAGCTCACTTTTTACAACAATATTTCATTGTGAGATAATTCTACCGCATAAAAAAACCACAAATATTTTCCAGGACAGCTGATAATTGTGGAGGTTGCAGGATATTGCATCAGAAAACTGGGGATCTTCACTACAGTTAAGATAATGCTTTCATAGAGATTAACTTTAGTGAACATTTTATAATCCATGTCCACCACAAACAAAGACTAATCAAGATTAAATGCAACTTTTGAGCATTTTTTCCATTTACAAACCCACTGCTGAGTTGTGTTTTACCTTCCCCAGTGTAAAGGTGCAAACGTAGCAGAAGCTGTGGGGTCTGAAACAGCAAAGAACACCCAGTTCTAAACAGGAAGTGAAGTTCACTGCTTTGTTTACAGTGTGCCCCTGACTTTTGACCCCAATCATGGCGGGTGTTATGACAACTGAAAACAACAGGGGTGCCATATGTGTCTTACACTGCAGGCATGGTCTCTTGTCTGTACTTGTGTAACTTTGTGTGAATAAAAAAATGAAATTTCGATTTATTAAACTTAAGAAATGTTGTTTAAGGATCTTTACTGCTTTTATTTTTCTTTTATCATTAACGTTCTCTTTTTCTGGTTAAAGCTACAGCTGGGGAGAATGTCTTTCCTATTAAAGCATACAGACCCACACAGAGCCTCTCCAAACATAACCTTTCTTTTTGACACGTAACACCACAGAAATATTTAAAAAATACAAACAATAATTGTTGCATTTGTGTTTTTTGCAAGCAGATTGTTGTAAAATATCATGTACGACACATTTACTGCTTAGTATCTTAACTATACAAGCACATGTTTGCCAAAAGACAAAAAAAAGGAGTGGAAAGGGAAGCAGCTAAGCATCTGCCATCTACAACCATTTCATTTACAGAAAAAATAATATATCCCACCCAATATCAGGTGTTTACTATCAGCTATGCTTTTAAAGAGAGAAAAAACTTAGACATATACAGAAATAATTTACCCCAAGCTTAAACATAATGAAAGCTACTTGCAGACATGCATACTGAAAAAATGCATAACCAAAACTCACCATGATTTCATCCTGCAGCAAAACCCCAGAGAGGACAACAAAGGGAGGAAACAAAGAGAAAAACGAAAGAAAACAATTAGAAGAAACATATAGTGCTGTGAAAAGGTATTAACCCTCCTTCAGATCTCTTTTGCTTTTGTCTTTGCCAAAGATTTAGATCATCAAACTATTTTACAATATGAGACAAAGATAACCTAAGTAAATAAAAAATATTTAGAAAGGGGAAAAAGATAGAGTAATTGCCCCCCAAACTAATATAACACTGTGCCAACCTTGGCGGCAACAACTGCTGTCAAGCATCTTCTAAACAGGAAACAGGTAGTTAATATCGTTATAGAGAAATTTTGATCCACTCATATTTTCAGAATTGTTGTAATTCATCTACACTGGAGCATCTTTGAACATCAAGCATCTGTTTAATGTCATGTTACAGCATCACAATTGGCTTTAAGTTTGCGATGGTCTAGTTTATTGACTAGACCATCCTAAAAACCTTCATACTGTCTTGCTGTATTGCTTTTTGGGTGGGGGTTTAAGCCACTTTTGGCCGTTGTTGTGTTGTGGATTGTTGTCCTGCTACGTAAGCCAAATGCCTTTGAGCTTAAAGTCATGAACTAATGGTCGGACATTTTACTTCAGGATTTTCAGGTAGAGAGCAGAATTCATGGTTCCATCAATAACTGCAAGCCGTCCAGGTCTTGAAGCAGCAAAGCAGGCCCAGACCATCAAAATACCATCACTATGTTTGACTGTTTTTGTGAAGTTCTTTTCCTAGAATGCTATGCCAGATGTAGACAGATGCACACCTTCCAAAAAGTTTTCCCATTAGTGTTTAGGATCATCAGGATGTTTTTGGAAAATGTAGACGGGGCTTCATGTTCTTTTTGGTCAGTAGTGGTTTATATCTTGAAACTCAGTCTCCTTCTGTAGGTAAGGAATGTGTGCAGTGTTTTAGATGTTATTCTTGGTTCTCTTGTGACCTCCTGCATGAGTCAGCAATGCAGTCTTGAAGTAATTCTCCTGGGAAGATTCTCCACTGTCCCATGTTTTGTCTTTCTGTTATTAATATCTTTCATGTGGTTCTCTGGAGACCCAAAGCCTTAGAAATGGCATTGAAACTCTTTCCAGATTTCAATTACTTGTCAAAAGTTTCTTCTCTGCTTTTGAATTAGTTTAGACTGGGTCATCTTGTATTCTTTTTTAGATCTTTTAGACTACTTCATGTGGTCAGACAGGTTCTGTTTGAGTGATTTCTTGATTCTTAAGGTCTGGCAGTGATCAAGTCTGGGTGTGGTTTGTATGACTGAACTCAGTTTGCCAAAGAATGAGATATTCAAAACTAAATCATGATTTACCAAGGTAAGTTACTACTTTCCACATAGGGACAGGATGTTTTGGAATGCATTTTGTTTTCCCTTACTAAATAAACCAATCATTTCAAAACTATCTTTTGCATGTACCCAGGTTATCTCTGTTAAAAATGTTGCTTGACAATTTAAAACGTTTAAGTGTGACAACAAAAGTAAAAAACAAAAGAAATCTGTGAGGCAAGCACTTTTTTATACCATTGGAAGTGAAGAAAATTGCTGACAAGACAGAACAGACGTAAGAATTAGTTTATAGAAAGGCAGCTAACAATACAAGAAAAATTAACTGAAAAGCAAAGTGCATCAAGCAAAAGCTGGTTTTATGGCAGAAATCTGTTGATATGGAGCTTATTTGATGCATACCACTTTCCCTGAGAGTTTAGATGTCTTCAGAAACTTATTAAATTAATTTAGTTATTGTGTCACTGTGTTCATATTAATGCAATTTAAAATTAGTATGGAAAACGTTGAGCCACAGAAACAATTATGTCCATCCTTCCAATTTCTACTCTCATGCATGCACACACTCACTCCTAATGGCAATTATTTAGGGTGGCTAATTAACTAACATACATGTTTTTGGAGAAAACTGATACCTGCACAACGAAAACATACAAACTCCACACAGAAAGGACCCAACCCGGATTTGAACCCAGAACCTTCTTGCCGCAGGGCAACAAAGCTGACAACTGCTCCACTGTGCAGCCCGAAACAATTATGTGTTCCTGATATTTTCCATCAAAGTTCTCATGTGCTGACACAGCTTTGGCTTTCACCAAAGAGCCAAGAAAGTTTAATGCTCAAACAACTGTTGCACATTACCGTGCAACAAGTACTACAGACGGCTGTTGCTTTGTGGAGGAATCAGAAAGTTGCCCGTGGTAACAAAATACTGTTTAGCTGTGCAACATTTAACATGAAAAGAAACAGTGAGCTGAGTGCTGACAGAAAGAAGCCTGGAGGGAAACTGCACTTAGTCCTCTGGTTGCCGTCCAACAGATCAAACACATTTCAATGAATTCAGTCCTACATTATGGTTATCATGAAGCTCAAACATCTAACTTTTACTCAGAAACCAATATTGACAGGGGATTATGAAAGTGGGTATTTCTGATTGCACCACCTGATTTCCAGCTGTCTTCTTCTTGTTCATTTGATTGATCCTCTGCTGAGCACTGCAAAACAAAAGGAGCAAGGATAAGCTCAACAAACATGATTTGTGACAAGACGTCTTAACAAAATAAAAACTCACTTTGCAAATCCAATGAAGTCTTCATGGTTGGTGTTCATGTAAGACAATTCAATATCAATCAGCAACAGCACCTGTACAGAGAGGCAGACAGAAATCTGTCACACAATGATGTTTATTTTCATTGCATTTTGGGAAGACATTTTCCAGGTTTACCATGAGAAACATATCATGAGATGAAATTTTTGATATAGAATATTTAAAAAGCAGCTATGTTTCAACTAAAGTAATTGCACATTAGTGTACAGACAACAATGAATTAAAACCTTATCACAATATTTTGTTATCTTTGCGATGACAACCAAAAGCCTTGCTATTACTATCTATCACTGTGTACAGTCGACCAGTACAAAGACAAATAGTGCTCTAAAAAACATACCATTATCAAATGGGGTACTTCAGTATACTACTGCTAAACACACATTGCATTCAGTCGCATTTAAATTGTAAAAACAGCAATTATTGAGGATCTCAACAGAGGAAAAAATTAATTTTAACAAGAAAAATAAATATTCCCAGATTTGCAGATATATCATAATTCTTATGATGATGTTTTTCCCTGATAAACTTCTGGTATTAATCATTTGTACTTAAATTTTTAAAGAAAATATGCAAATGGATACAGGAACATTCAAGTAAAGGTAATCAAATATTTCACATGGTTTTATTCATGTAAAAATTTTCAGCATTTAAAACGCTAAATCCTAGAAGAGACAGACTTACTTTAACCACCACTGTAGACACATTTATCACAAGAATAGACAATGTATGACAATATAAATTTGGGTTATATGACTAATTTTATACTTCATCCATTGATTTTCTATTATCTTTACAGGGTCATGTGGGGCCTGTGGCCTATCTCCAGCGGTCATTGGGCTGAGAGGTGACCTGGACAGGTCACCAGTTTATCACAGGGCAACACAGAGACACACAGACCAGACAACCATGCACGTAAGAGCAATTTAGAGTAACTAGTTTACTAACAGTCATGTATTTGGACAGTAGGAGGAAGCTGGAGTACCCGGAGCGAACACAATCTGCAAGGGGAGAAAAACTTCCATGTAGGACCTTGCAGGTCAACAGCACAACCATCTGCAAAAGCGTGCAGCCTACCTTAAAACTTTTTAATATATATACTTTAAAACGTCTCAAATGAAATTCATTATTATTTGAGTATGTCCTAAGCTTTACTGTTGCTACTATTGTGATGGTTTAATTAATCATATTCACAAATTATACTGTAAATTCACAAATGTCAGAATAAATATATGTTTTGTCCCCCAAAATTCAAGCACCCCTAGAAGAATGTTGATGGGTTTTTTTTTAATCTTGTTTGTGCCTCAGTCTCCAGGCAGTCACAGCAAATGGCCATGTAAACTGAGCCTGGTTCTGCTGGAGGTTTTTCTTCCTGTTAAAATGAAGTCATTCCTTTCCACTGTCTCCACATGCTTTCTCAGCATGGGGGAATTGCTGAAAAGTAAATTACTTTAATTTAGTATAATACTGAAGTGGAAACTAGCTATCTTTACTGAAAAAAAATGTAATTCATATTCTGTAAATTTCACAGTTCACAAAGGATATGTTTTGCTTAAAGCTTTGCATTTTCCTTGTTCTTCCCAGGTGCAGCTCTGGAGTATTTCCAGTTATGAGGACATAACTCACATAGATATTCTCTTAATTTGCAATACATGTATAAAGGGGAAATCTAGACTGAGCCTAATTCAAATTTACTAAACTTTCTCTCACTTTCAAAGCAAAAGTTTAAATTTCTCAATGAAAAAGTAGGGTGTGATGGCTGCATTGCAGCCATACAAGGTGGGAAAGGGGCAAAGCAGGCCTATATGGAGAACTGCAAATTGCCTCCAACCAAAAATGTAGAACATGGTGGGGGGGGTTAGTCACTATTTAAGCTTCTCATTTTGGAAGGTCAGATTGTTTGAGTTACTGTTGTTTTGTTGCCAGTTCTTTGAGTAAAGTTCTGTTACTTCGACCTCTTTTATGGGCCCATTATCTTGTTGATTTGTATAGTTTATAAGTTTGTTTATGGGTTAAATAAAACTCCCCTTTTCTTTGGACTTTAACCTGTGCCTGAGTGTTCAGGCACCACTGCTCAGTCCATCACATAGGGGTATGGGAGACCATGGTTATCTTTTGCCTCAACAAACATCATAAAAAAACCCTGAAACAAATATGTTGAAAAGGTGATCAAGTACTTAATTATTCTCATTGCACACGCAAACCAGCCGTCAATCATTGTGTTTGGTTAGTTTTTTTTAGCCGTACCTGATCCTTGGTGCGGTTTTCTCTGTCTCTGATGTGCTGAGTGACGATTCTCTCCATCTCTTCTCTCAGCATGGGATACTGAGCCAGCTGTGAGCACAGAAACCAACAGGTAGCCAGCAAATAAACACACATAGTCAGACATCAACATACAAGCTCATACAAACACACAGAATTACAAATCTAACTGAACCACAACACTTCAGCTGCACACAAACGACACATTAAAAATGTACTGTGTTCTGAGGGTTCTGGATTTGTCACAGACTGCTCTTATCCCTGCACACTCTGTGGAAATTTGTTCAACTGGATTTCAACTTCTGAATATCTATTTGTTGCCAATATGGGAAAAACGGATAAGAGCAGAATCTGTGATATTACCACACAAAAGACAAAATAAACAATGTTCCTGGCAGAAAATCTTCTTCTTCCCAGCACACTGCGGGTCTTTTTCCATGAGCTCATTGCAAACCCACAAACACAGACGCTGGTGGGCCTCCAATGTGACACGAACACATTTGCCGAAGTGTGAGGAAAGAAGAAGAATCAAAACCAAAAAGAATTTTAAAAATCACAGTGCAAAGAAAAGAAAAACGCTCACTGTTTCTGTTTAAGTTACAATGCATCTTTTAATGTCTGTCTGATGTGTTGATGGATGAAGGGGTGTGTCAATGGACTACTTTTTGGTTCACAAGCTGATTTACTGCTTCCTGTGTCCAATTACAGTGCATATGATGAGACCACAAGCTGGGGAAAAAAAATGGGTCAGAAATTGTCAAATAGACATCGGTCAAACTATGGTGGCATTAAAGGTTGGAGTATGACCTTGTAAGTGTTTGAAACAGATGATGAGTGACCATTTCTTTAAGGCTAGTTTGTCACGCTTTTACTCTGTCTACATGTTACAGCTGTCTGCAAGAAGTTGGGTCTGTTATTGATAAATTTACTCTTCTGTGCAGCGTAGAAAGATAATTGGAACATGAATATTTGAGGTTTTTGGAATTCCTACTCACGCCATTTTTATTCGAGGGAGATTTCCCTAATCCAAATTGGAGGTTTAAGGATAATAGATGTAATTCATTCAGAGAGGGAAGCTGTGAGTAAAAATGTCTTCATTGTTCCATCATGAATGGAAACGTGTCTGATGAGGAGGATTTTAGGGGTTTTAAAGTTTTCACAATCAAAACATAAGCAGAAAACTTTGAAAACTTTAAAAATACAAAGCCAACAAAAGGTTTTGATTCACTCAAATTAAAGAAATTATGAAAGATGCAATGTAGCTTGAAGTCAGATACAGGATGTTAAAAACCAAATGTGTTTACTGTTTTAAAAACTGCATCAGAAACACATCATAGACTTAAAGTGGACTAAATATATTTTCTTTTTTTTAATAGACATATTGTAAGATTGACATGCAATGCAAAGAGTCCAAGGAGGGAAGGAACAGGACAGGGAGGAATATCTTAAACTGGCCGCTTTGTGGATTTCTCTAAACATTGTGTAATAGAATACAGTATCTTTAAGTATTGCATGCCTTTGAAAAAGAAATCAAGATAAACATCTGACAGAGCAGAGAAATCCCAAAGAGGTCATGCTTATGGGAAGCAGCAAGTTTTAAAAGTGTGGAGGATAAAGATGAAAGAATAAAGAAAAGAGAAATAAAGAGACATTCTGAGTGAGTCAGTTAGTTGGTGAGTGGTACGAAACAACTGATCAGTCCGATGTATTTAACTGAACTGACAAAGACAAAAAAACACAAACCTGTTTCCAAAAAAGTTGTCATGCACAATATATGAAATAAATTTACTCCAAAATTCTGCCAGGGTAACAATGAATAGCAAAGACTGTCATCTCAAAACACAGGAAATCTGCAAAGCTGAGCAAAAGTCATAGCTACACCAAAATAAAGAATAACTTGATAACGTGAATAAAAATCATTTGACCTAAGCGATCATCTGAGAACAAAAATGGTCACTTCCACTTTTATAGCTAGTCTCCATCAAACTACTGCATATCAGCAATGTGTTTCAATAGTGTATAAAGATATATGGATCTAACTTAATAACATTACAGCATAATCTTTAAATGCATTTGATGCTATAGTGTAAACAATTTGATCTCTGGCTGAACCAGGCTGCCACTAATTATTTTGGACTTGTCCATAGATTCTGCAGTACAAACATTGCTACTTAGAGATCCCATGTAAACCACACATATTCTCCACTATAGAATTTATGCAAGTGCTACTTAAATGCTGCAGCAATAACCCAATAATATTGATAACTAATCTTATGCTACACTATGCAGACACTCTGTTTGCACTGATGAAGATTGTTTCAAATTAGCATGCCCAATGCTTGAAGTGGCTCCTGATTAGTTATACTAAAAATTATTTGATCACCTCAGGGGATTCATAGCACTAAACCCAGAAAATTTCCAGGTGGTCAAGCAGTGATCATTCTGTCATAGTCCAAGACACTTTACATTTTATAGATTTCATTCCATCAACCCATCATATATGTAACAGAACTTGATGTTCCAAAAAATACCTGTCAATTTTTTCCACTCAAGATCCTCTGCAAAAATGGAGTGAGAATATAGAGGACTGAAAGATGAAATCTGATCTCTGTCCTCCCTCTCTGCTGTGCTTCAGAGTTACCACTAAACTATCCTTTTTAGCCTGTTTTAATGTTATCACTAATCTTTACACTTTTCCTCTAGAGCAACATGAATGTATTTTCTGTCGTATTTTCATCTGTACAACAAACCACCTTCATTATGTCCTAAAAAATCGAAACATTGCATTGAACCAGCCTAACTTCTGACTGTAGTATAAGAAGGTCTATATTTTTATTTCAAACTTTAGACTAGTTTTCTTTATTTAAATACTTTTAACTAATCTGGACTTTTATATTTAATTATATTTTGTTTAGTGTTTTAGCTTTTTTGGAAACAAGGTTAAATGATTATAATCAAAATAAATTAAAGGATTTCTAGACATCAAGAGATGAAATAAGAAATATAATTATCTATTACATGCATTTAATAAGCTGAAAAAATAGGGTCAATAACTTAGAGACTTGGAGACAAATAACAACATAGATCTACATAAAATCCTGATTAAATGGAGTAAGGATAGACTGATATTTGCTGGTCGAATCTCAGATTTGCTTCCCCCTAAATGTCAATTAAATCTGTATTATCTCCTCTTTTCATTATTTTTTAAAGCAAGTTTATATAAATTTAAAAATGACCTAATTTAAATACATAGGTATTAGACATTATGAAGCCTTGAGGCTGCTGTGTAGTTTAATATGCTAAAAACCTCCCTTCATAAACATTTTACCAGTAGGTATTGATTAGCGAATGAAAACGCTTATTGATTTTCTTCATCTTATGGATTCACATTAGCGTCAATATATAGGTGATATTTATGATCTTTGAGGAAAAACAAGATTTCATAACGCACATTCTTAAAACACATTAAACACCTTAAAGCACATGTTCATGTTTTTCCCTGGACAAAAATGTGATTATTTCTCCCCAAATCTGACCCTGGTTCCACCATCAAGTTATTCTTTATTATTTTTATTTAGTGAATGAGTAACATTTGAAGTTAAAATATTTTCTCTTGAAATTATGAACACGCAAATTAGAAACCAGCTGCATTACAGTTGTATTCTCAAGAATATTCCACATTTTTGTCTTACAACTAAACATTGACACAATTTAAATTTTTCCATAATTTTTTTATGAAAATGTTTGATTTGGTAATTTATAATTTACACTTCAATAAAAAAAAGTTTGTTATGATATACTTTAAATCAAAGTAACACTGGTTGAAAGCATCTCCAGCCATCAGTCTACCCGTACCTGCTAGCTTAACAGATATACTCGAAGTAGCTTCTGTTCACTTTGCCATGTTACCTTTTCACTACACTTCTGAATGGTCGAGGTGAGTTCACTCACTACCATATCTATACACTTCAGTGTGGGCTCCTTCAGCTTTTGGATCTGCTTTTTCACTATGGCCTCAAAGGCCAGGTCAGGGGTGAATAGCCCCGTCCTGTTGGGATAAGCAGGCGGCACGAGAGAGGGAGAAGCAAAAGAAAAAAAAGGGACAAATAACAAAAAGACCGAGAAAAAAGAGGGAGTGAAGGCACCAAATGGGAGAGGAGATGAATAAGGAGTGAGGAAATTAAAAGGGGGAACGAAGAAAAAATAAAAATGAAAGGGGGAATGTGAAAGAAGAGAGACAAGAAAGTGAAGATGGAATGGAAGAGACGAGATTGAAAATGAAAAAAGACGAGAAAGAGGTTGGGGGGTTGGAAGGACAAACGGCACAGAAGGAGGAAAGAAACTGCGAGTGAGACATTTGGTTTTCCCTGAAGCCATTCTAAAACAGGACAGTGCTGGAGTCTCTCTCTAAGAGGAAAGAGGAAACAGAAAGAGAAGGCCAGAGAAATAGTTAGAAATAGAGAGATCCCCCAGCTTGAACAACTCCGCCAGCCAAAACTCAAAGCAACACACAGCAAGACTGCAGATGTGCACCTGGACGTTCAGCCAAGACGCCCCACCCACCCAAAGTGCTGACCCTTTCTCCACCCATCCTCTGCGTCCTTCAATTTTTAGCTGGAGCCAAATCCTAACATATATTTTCCAAGTTCTCCAAGTTGTTGCAGGCCAGCTGCTGTTGAAATCATTTGATCATGGTGGATCCATTTAGATAAAGACTTTTGCTCATTTCGTTTGGCCCAGCTCTGAAACATGCATCCCCGAGGCACGATGAAGAGCCGTTAGGCCATAACTTTCATGGCTGCAGGTGCATGGCTGCAGTCCCACACACGTGAAAGTTTGGAAACTGATGTCATCCAATATGGTTGCAGGACAACTTAAATCCTTCAAAATCTATTAAAATGTAAGTATGTCCAAATAATAAATCTGGAAATTAAGAAAAGGAAAGCCTAATAGCATTTTGTCTTAAATTTTGCAAGATTTCTTTTCAACAGTCATATTCTGATGACTTTCAGCTTCCACACAGGATTTCTTTTCACAGCACAACCATCAATCATCAGCAGCCCGTCCAGCCAAACCCGTCTGAAGCAGTACAACAGGCAGGCAGGTAAACAGCAGCCCACCCTGCCGCTCCAAGCACCCCCCTCGCTGTCCAACAACAACAAGGGCTGGAGGTAGCTAGGTGATTACAGCCACAAGGAGTGAACGACTGAGGGACAAGGATTGAAAGCAAGAACAAAACAGGTGCTAATCACTGTTTGTTTGGGATCTTTACCTTCTTGGTACACTGCCTAACTGTATTGACTAGCTCAGAAATGACCATGTCCACACATTTGGTGCAAGGCTCTTTAATCTTCCCAATCTGCCTTTTCACAATGGTCTCAAAGGCCATGTCCGGGGTGAAGAGGCCAGTTCTGTCCAACACGGAGAGAACAAGCCACAGGATGGCCAAAAATGCCAGAAAGGTGGTGGAAATAAGAGAGAGAGAGAGAGGAAGACAGAAGGAGGGTTGGGTGGAGAAAAAAATGTTAATTATGAAAATTTACCCTACATTTTTGAGTCTCCCCCACCAAACATAACCACACACAACTTTAGAAATAAGAAAGAGAGAAATGGAGTGAAAGAAAAAAAATCTTTTTACCTCCTTTACCATTACTGGGTTACTGCAGACTGGTTGGTGCAATCTCATTCAATACAGTGGATATTTCTAAAGATTTAGGAACTTATTACAACATTAGCATTGGAATAATATAATAAGAGGAAACTGTCACATTTCATTTTAGATCTTTCAGTAGTGTGAAAAAGTCAGACAAAACAAAAATGGCAAGAAAATATGATTTATAAACAATCTAGTTACTTTCTATTAGCAAACAAATAATTCAGTTTAGCTATAAAAGACAAGAAACAAGATAAAATAGACTACTGTACAACACCAATTACTTTTAATCCTTTGTTAATTTTTTTTTCATTAGAAGGAAAGTAATGCCTTGTTCACTGAAACTAAACATTTTTTAGCTGCCCCGAACTAAAACCAGCTGGTTGGAAACTCAAACATCCAATCTTTTGCTGGTCAGCGAACATCCCAAGCCTAAGTGCGAACAGGCTGTGCCAGCAGCAACACTCTTTGAAGTGAACATTTTTAAAGACATAAGAAGGAATACTCAGAGTTTGCTTTTAACGCTATCTGTCAAGTCTTAAGAAAATAAATCAGAAAAAGGAAACTATATCTCTTGGAGGCATGTCTGATAATTATCCAGGCTTCTGCTTTTAAAACATGAAGCAAAACTTCAACAGATAAGATGAAGGTTAAACAGATCACACCAAAGCTACTCCTTTTTATCCTTTTGAGCTTTCAACCTCTGTCTGTCATGGAACATGCTGAAAATGTTAGTGTCATAATCCTTGTTGTTTTTGTGTTAAAATAAAGGTAAAATCCTGTTTCACAGCGACATTACCTCTGCCTTTAATATAAATACTTCATCAATGCCCCAGTCAGGAATACAGAATATAATATTTTTGATGCATAGTTCTTTAAGACAAACTGTAATTACCTTGAAATTTTTATTGGCAAGTCCAACTCTCGCTACATCTCTAATTGTTTCTATTATTCTGTATAATTATGTCACATTCATCAACAAGGTGAATTTTCTTAGTCAGATCTTTTAGTATGGAGGCCTGTAAAGCCAAGAGTAAAATAAATAAATAAATAAAAATAGATATGAACACCTTCAGTTTCACTTTAATGAATTAGTAGTAATAGTCTGCAATGATTTGCAACAATATTTAGGTCTTGCTGCAACAGGTCTTGGACTGAGCTCTGTTTTTAGTTTAAAGCCAAAGGGAAGATCTAAATGGCAAACCACATCTAAGCACAGAAACAGAAGCAGAAATTGGGTCAAAGACCATCTACAAATTGCAACATCAAGACTTGAGATTATTCTGTATCCCTTATATAACATCAGCATTGCAGTAAATTTAGACACATGTATGTTAATATAATTTGGGAGAATTTTCTATCTTTGTTTAATTTATGGACCGTTCTGAGGCACCCAAACATCAATTAGAATTAGGGCATAGGATATTTTCACCTTTTCTGCTATTGAAGAAATAGAAGTAAATAGAAATCTGTGATTTTTAATTTTCTTGGTTTCAAAGTTTTTGTTCCTGGGTGTGAAAATTGGTTTCCCACTTCTCTGAACCTAATCAATGAACTCAAACAGGAGGGCTTTCAGTAAGAAAATTTGTGCATGTTTTCCTGAACTGATGGAAAAAATTCCCAAACCTCTATTTTTTTTTTTTTTTTCTTATTTCAATAACTGGCACCTTGTAGAGTAAGTGTTTTCAAGAACCCTGCAGCTGGCTGGCTCATATGACAATATATTGATGAAACATGAACAGAGCAGATTATGCTCATAAGAAATTTAGATAAATCTTGGTGGATTTTACCAACCAGTCAGACACCAGCATGGATCTGTGAGCACATGAAATGTCAAGACTTCAAGGTATCTTTTAACCACTATCAGATTCTCAAACTCCCATGTTTGAGTGTATTTTATAACAGCTGGAGGCAGAGCAATTTGTTTTAAAAGGTCTTGGCTCAAAACGGACAGGCACTTAGAACAGGCAGTAGTAATTGAGAGAAAGAGATTGAAGGGAGTTAAGTGAGGAAGGACAGAGGAATAAGTTGAAAGGCGGACGTGCCTGATTCCATGAATGTTCTTGATTGCATAGCTGATTTCCTTGCGGAGTTCTTTCTCATCAAACTCCATCTGAAAAACAGGCGGAGAGGAGATTAAACACACACACACAGACATTAGAGTCTGGCAAACTAAGGGCAGGCATCACGGGAGTTCATCTATTCACCTTCAAGCATCTGTTTTTAATATGTTTGACCAAATATCTCTTCTTTATTTAGTGCAACGCCACATTTATTACCTGCATTCCTAAAGTTAAACGTTTTCTTCGGAAACACTCTCAAAAATCACATAAAACATGACGATGAATCACCCAAGGCTTCCTGGATTTTCAGTCCAACCCTCTGGTTAGGAAGCAACCTGCTCTGTCCTCGGTGGGAAACCCACTGGGAAGTTTTATGCAGCCTCGACCGTCTGCAGTGAGTTTTATATCCACAGAGGGAGGTCAAGAGAGGATGCAAAAGAGAGCTGGAAAACCGGGAGGAAAGGCAAGGTGGAAATGATCTGGCTATGTAAAAGAAAGGAAGTTAGGGACAGGTATGCAGAGGGGATATTTGGGTCAGAACCATCATTCCTCAGATGGATGGTTTAACATCTCATAGCAGGAAATTCACAGGTTTATTTAGATTGGCAGGAGAAACTCCTGCTCTTGTGCATGCTCGGTCTTTGCCATGATTTACTGACACACTAAAGGGAACTGAGCAATCATTAACATTATTATTTCCACACTTGTTTTTCCTGCTGTGAACATTCAAATTTAACCGGATTCACCATATATGTTTGGGGTTTTTGTTATACAGGGCCATCTGGGAAGTTGTTCATAGACAATCCAGGGGTAAAGGGTCCAAAAAACGTCTCAGACAGGTCAAGAAAATGTTATTTAAAAATCTTTGTATAGACAAACTGGTCTTGACTTTTCTGCAACAGACAAGTACGAGCCAGGCAAGATAGATTCATAGGAGTAACTATAATCTTGTGAATTTCTCATGAATTTTCATTCACCATTTCTAAACACATTTTCATCATCAAAACACATTTTTGTTATCTGAAAGTGTGACTAGCCAGACTTTCAGTTTTAGTGTAGCATTTGTGTATTTTGTAACAATCACTGCTCATTTTCATGAGTATGCATTGCAAAATTGAATACAGGCTCTGTATTATCTTGATCTTCAAAAAATTAGGCTTTCCCTAAAATCTGTGCCATTCAGTGACAAGCAGGTTACGGGTTCAACAGACAACTAGTGTCTATGGAAGTTGCAACAATAATACACAGTTCTCTTCGAAGATTTATAGAAGCAAAGGCAGCATCTGCTCATACTATCACATTAAACAAAGGGGAAACAAATTTGGAAGAATACGGAGCATCATCATTGGCCCTCCAGCACCCGAAAAAAAAAAATCAAATCAAATAAAAGGAATACAGTTCTCTACAGTTTCTGTTATACACATGCAAACCCCCTGATATAAACCACACATTTCAAAAACTTATGAAATTGCAGCAGCAAGATATAAAAATTTCCCTGGCAAAGTATAGGAAGAACAGGACTGACAGTCTCCCTTTGTGCCAGAGATCTTGAATTTGAACCTCTGTAAATCTGTTTTTCTTTTTTTGCTGTGTTGGTTATATGATGATTAATAAGCCCATTTAAAAAGTTTATAGCAAAGTTTACTCTGAAAACAGTCCCTGGGATGCTGTTTCTAGGAGTTGTGAGGAGCATCGAACACGCAGATGGGGGTGAGAGAGATGCAGTACCAATTTAACACTTAAAAAGTTGGTGGAGATTACTTTTTGTTTTTTACTTTTCCTTTACCTTGCTGTAAACTGCTAACTGAGGAGATCACGGTTAGAAAAAAAACCTTATGCAGAGAGATGGACTGAACCAGCTCTAAGGTGAAGGAGGATGGAACTAAAATTTAGCAATAAACTCTAACATTACAAACAGAAAAATTAGAGACTTTGTCGGACTGCAGGGAGCGATCAGACTTCTTTGGGTAAAAAAATGGGTGACCTGAAACATGAGTTTACATCCCCACTTTTTAAAAGGGGGAAGAACTGCTCTTGAATGAAATCAATCAAATCAAACAAACAAAAATCCCTCACTTAAATCATTCGGTGTAATAACCGAATGCACTGTAGCATTTTAATAATCATTATACCCCATGAACTATGGCTGTGAAAAAAAATGAAGATTTTTTTGATCTGTTATACAAAGTTTAATTTATGTGAACTTAAAAGGAGAGAGAAAACAGATGGAAACGAATAGAAGTTTGAAAAAATGAGACTATAAAAACACAGCATCAACAGATTAGTTCAATATCACATCCTGGATCTTGCTGTCTTTACTCTTTTTACATTATAAAAATGAAGCACCAAACATCCTAGCATAAATTCACTTCATTTTTTAAATCTTAAAATAAAAAGATTTAACTGGAAGTTATCTATTTTGAAAGTAGGAAAAGTCCGATTTCTGACAATGAGTTTAGGAACAAATCTTATTTTAACTAAAACTTGCTAAACATGCATGGGCACCCACCTTGACCAGTTCGAAGGGAAAGCGTTCATGAAAGATACGATTAATCCTTGCACCACCCGACAGCTCAGCCGTGTCAATCTGGTCTCCTGAGCCCTCTATGCACTTCTCAAAGTCCACTGAAAACTGCTGTACCATCCTGCATGTAGATGGGGATACAGGTCTCAACAAACATCCACCTACCACACGTTTAACATTAAATCTGTTCATCTACTTACTGAAGGAGAGCCTTTGTTTTGCGGGATGGATCATCAGGTCTAAAGTTCTTGTACTCCTCGACCTCCTTCTCTATGGAGAGGAGCTGACTCTGCAGCTTTGCCCGCAGGCCCGGCAGGGTATCTCGGATGTGGTTGGTCAGTTGCTGTGCAAGTCAAAGGTCACTGTTATCACTTCAGGGATGCTGGAAAAAATGAGAAACAACATAGAGCAACACACTTTTCCCCACCTGATTAAGAACTTTCTGGAGGTAGGGTGTGCCCATCCGTTCAGCCAGGTGTCTGTAAGCAGGGTGGGTGAGGAAGAACTTTCTCTCAGCAGCAATAGCAGCATTAATGTCCTTCTTTCCATCGATGTCCTTCTGGCTCCTGTTAACCACACCGATGTAACCTGGATGCAAAAGACATCAGTTTGACTTTTAAAAGAGTCTGATAATTTGGGATTTTTGGGCATGTGTTTCTGAGGAGGAACTGATCCAGGTAATTTTAGGACTTCCAGAAATTCGAGACTAGATCTGACTAAAGAAGAAGAATCTTGGATTATTTTTAGCCAATAAGTGGATCTAACTGATTCAGATGTTTTTCATGATGCAAGTCTGAAAAAGATCACTTTTTACGACAAAAAAAGTTCTTAGAAATGAAAAGATTTACATTCGTCTTACTTCGTGTTTTCAGGATAAGAAGGAGAAGAAATAGGAAAAATCGCTGGGAGTGTTCAGGGCAAAAGGATCCCATTTCATCTCCAATTAAGTTCCCTGATCCCTCACTCTGGTAAGTCATTTCATGCTCTATAACCAATGCAAATCTGAGCCAGCAGCCTTGTAAATCAGAACATCCGCGACATTAGACAGAGAGCGGGATGGAAAAACAAAGAACATGAAAATATTCAAAAACACATGCCTGGGGTCTAACCAAGTGAAAATGGAAAAGAAAAGACTGAATCAGCACATAGCAACAACAAAAACCCACAAGATAGACACAAGATCTTTTCCACAGGGAGCTTTTCCTCTTTTCTTTAAGCTCTTTTTTCTGATCCAACTTTCTGACTTTTGATTTTTTTTACTCAGGTCTGATTTATTTCTCTTCCTCCTTTCATTTCTGCACCCCAGCAGCCTTCAGTTTTTCCCCTTCCTTCTTGACCAGCTTTGAATATGCCTGCCTTTCTACCACAAGAGGGAAACAATGCGTCACTGTAGTGCCCTGAGGTGGAGAAAAGAAGAATGTTTGTTTGTGGTTCTCACCCCTCCGCAGGGGAAGCAGTTTGTTCTCCAGGATGTCCTTAGCGTCTGTCCCCTCGTCCATCAGGTCTAGCTTGGTGATCACCCCTATGGTCCTCATACCTACAGGCAGTGAACAGAGTCAGCACAAATATATCTAAAAAATACAACATGATTACATTCATGCTCTCAATGAAGGGATGAAGAGTGTAAAAAAGTGTTTTAAGCAAAATGTCGGGTTTCTATGTAGTTGGGAAAAGTTTGGAAAAATGTGAAATTTATTATATTTTCCAGGTCTGGATAAGGATGGAAAAAGGAAACAGTATAAAAAATATTTGTATTTCCAGATTTATACTGTGGCCAGTACTCTAAAAGTTGTATCAGTCTATCTAATCCATCCATCCATCCATCTATCTATGGTTTCAGTCACTGTTTTTGTAAGTTCCATATTTAAAGCCATCAATTACTGTAATCTATGGCCAGTAAAAATTGGGCAAAAATGAAATGTGGCATTTTGAAGTCACACTTTACAACCTAGCAATGCTTTACCAAACAATAAATACTTTTTTGGTAAAATAAACACATCAGTGAACTTTATATTCCTTTCAGTAAAAGCTTTTGATTTCTCTCTGTTGACTTTCAGATTAGCAATGTGTGTCTTTGCTGGCATGCATGTCTTTACCCTGAGGATCGACCTCTTTGGCAATTTTTAAAGCATCAGAGTTGGCCAGATCAGAGTTGGCCGGGGATACGGCCAGCATGAGGCAGTTCTCCTTGGTGACAAACTGCATTAACATGTCTCTGATCTGAGACTCGATGTCTGCAGGCTGGTCTCCCACTGGCACCTTGGTCATTCCCGGCAGGTCCACCAGCGTCAGATTCAGCACTGCGAGCAGGAAAGGGAACAGAGGAACTAAGATCATCGAAAAAAACTGCACTTGATGGTGTACAATTTATAATTTAGAGGCCCAAAAAAATTATTAAATCTACATGTGATGGACTTATAAAGAAAATGGATCTATATCAGGCTTACCATGAGGCGAGTATACGCGCAGGTTGATGGGCACAGGGGAGATGCCCTTATTGGCTCCTGTGATACGGTCAGTCTCCGCCTCAATCTCCTGTCGCACTTCATCAAAATCTGTGAATTTTTTGCCCTTGCAGTGGAGGAACTCTGCATATTCTATGTAAGAAGGAAAACAGGAAAGCATAGTTAAAAGTCACATTAGTCAGTAATGGAAGTGGAACCTGTTGAGGTTCTAAGCAAGAAAAAGAGAGAGCAGAGAGTTAAAGCATTTTCTCAGGTCAAAAACAACAGATTTCATGTGGATAATAAAAAATAATTAAGGTCAGTAAGCCTTTAAGCATAGATTTTGTGTGTGTGTGTGTGTGTGTGTGTGTGTGTGTGTATATATATATATATATATATATATATATATATATATATATATATATATATATATATATATATATATATACACACACACACACACACACACACACACACACACACACAAAATCCTTTAAATTTGGTTTGTTTATCAAAATATGCCACTGTTATGGCTGCATCAAAATTCAGGTGTAAAATTACAATAATTTGAGATTTATTTGTATTATTACATGATTTTATGTACTTTCCTATATTATATAGCCATAAATATGTAAACACTGAGAATATAATTTACATTATTTTCAGGTTTCTGCTGCTGGGTAAGTTCATAAACAAAACTAATTTAATGTGTTTTTATTATTCTTATTTGTTTTGTACTAAAATCTGTAGTGTACATCAAACAAACTCTGCAATACCAAGGGAGTTTAGTGTTTTTAAATGGCCTATTAAAATATCAAATTATCAGTGGCACCCCCAGAAAATTTTCACAGTGGTGGCCAGACCAGACCAGTAAAAATTTTAGGGGGGCACAGCTAAAAAAACAAACAAAAAAAAAAACATTCATATTTATTAATACATTTGTGTGCAGTGGGGTGGCCAATATTTTTCTTTGAGGACACTGCAGATTATATATAGTGTTTGTTCAGATAACTTGTTAGTTTGTAAATCTTAAATTTTAAATCAGCCTTCCCTCACAAATTTAATCTCATCTTCCTGTTTTATGTTATCTTTTAACCTGTTTTAGCTAAGTGAGTAAACATTTCTCATTTTGATTATGTTTTTATGTTCAAATTACTGAAAGATTCATCCATTTTACCTGTAGGGCAGTTCATCAGCTGTAAAACCAAAGGACGACGGGTCACGATGCCAGAACCACGAGGAAGAAAATCCCTGTAACACACAAACAACAGACAACATATTTAATGATCAATGTAACATAAAAGTCTAAGGGATTAGATTTAAATATAAAAATATAAAAACTTTTATTTTTTTTTTTTTTAGTAAATAACTACCTATGTTAACACTGCTGAACTTAAACTAATTTTTTTCCCCTTTTCAAATATTTATATTTCAAAAGTCTTCAATAGAGTAAAAGCCAAACCAAAGTCAACATTAACCAGCATGTGTTCATTTAAGAATATAGGTTTTTTGCAGACTCCAAGCCTGCTCTTGATTGTGTGGGAGAAGATTGTGCTTGTGAAAGCATAAGAGTCTGTTTCCACTTGGATAAGAATCAAGATATTCAGATGGTTTTTTTTCATGTGAAGTATACTGTTTTCTTTTGCTGCTTATGCAACCTTGGTGTCAACTCGCCCCTGGAACTGTACACATTTCAGCCAGCTGGCAAGGCTGTTGTCATTCACTGATTCATAAATAAGACAGTACTGAAGACACATTTACTTCAGTTTTTTAAGAATTCATGTGTATGAAAAGCAGCTGTGGCTAACATGTAATGTAGCAAAATTCTACTATATATCACGTAATGCACTTCATATATAGCCATATTTGATTAATATGGTCACATAGATTAATATCACACAGACTGTTTTCAAGCCTTTATTTCTGTTAATTCTGATTATTTTCTGCTTAAAGCTTACAGATAATGATTATTAGAATATTACATCAGACCAATGAAAAAAACTTTTCAAATATATAAATGTGTGCGTAATGAAATGTTTAATACCCCCTTAAAGATTCAAAAGTTTCTTTGAAGCTGATAAATAAGCCTCATCAGGATGCATATTCAAGTTTATTGAATCTGACTGTATTTAACATTCTTTTGCACAATCTTCTGAATGTGACTGTACAGACTAAAATCAAAAAGTAGAAAAACCAACCTTATCCATAAAACAAACACTGTGGGTAAAAATTGGCCTATTTCTTCAAACTCTATCAGATCGTGTCACAACACTAAGCCTAAGCTTAGTTAGCTTAGTCATTTACCAACTCCAGGAGAACAGAACAGCTCTGGCAAATTTTATCAGTAATCTTTCGTTTCTGCTATGTGCTGCAGCCCAAAATCACCACTAAAAATGGCCGAGGCAACTACAAAATGTTAAAGGTCCTCGGGAGTCCATCCCTCATCTCAGAATACATGGTGGATTCCCACCCTCAAAATTCCACACTTTTCCAGACTTGAATTTAGAGATTTCTCTGTCGTTTAAATTCAGCACGCTAATTTGAGGAACAAAGAAGTCTAACTCATCTGGGGGGGGGGGTTTCTAGCAGTTTTTAGATTCAAGGTTTGGGTGCTTTTAAATACCACTTTGTAAAAATGAAAAATATTCCCAAACAAAGGTTATTTCTTGTTTCCCTACATATACTAATTTAGTCAGAAATGTTGACCTGAATGACTCTTCGCACTAAAAAAAACCCAACCAGCTGCATCTGTGTCACTTTATTATGCTGTGTGTTTGTTGCGGCGAAATTAGTAAAACGACTTACAGATTAGAGTAAATTTTTTGAAACGTCTATTGTTTATCTCATAAATTTCTTGGCACCTTTATTTTTGACAGGAACATTATATGGTATGGTAAAGAAGCTGATTTATTATTTGTTATTCTGCTTTATCACAGGAAAGGAAATCCTTCTCTCTCATAACATTTCCATGTCCCATCTGGTCTACCTGCCAGCAAATGTTAATTTTTGTGTGTTGTGCTTCCCCTCTATTCTCCTAGTTGGACACTTTTCACAGAGAACAGATGGCCTTAACTGCAGGTCTTCCTCTTATTCAAGCCCCCCTCTTGAACTGGCAATGATCCTCCAATTAATGAGCAAAGCCACAGACATGGTTTTTACACCTATCTGTTTGTACACGTACAATTGCCACAAAATAATAAATGAATTGCTCTCTCTAGCATTTAATAAATCCCTGATCATTTCACTGATTCCTTCAGGAGAGAAACCGCCCCCATCAATGTCCTCTATTGTTAAATCTCTCACAGCAATGTGGGAAATGAAAAACACCCACACAATGACACAATCCTTTCATTATGGAGACAAGGGGACTAAAACTGATTAAACTAAACAATCAAAAATTATTAAGACAGAAATGAACATTTTTTATAGTTACATCAACCTACCTTTTGGAGAGCACTTAGCAGTAGTACAATTCTTAATCAATACCTGTCTCAAACCTCTTTCAGTCCTAACAGAGTCTCTGGTAACTCCATTTACCATCTGCACTGCTTTACAGACTCAAATCTCCTGCAGTTCTGCAGATTTGTGATTTTGCTGCCGCAATGAAAGATGACTTTCTTTCTAGACTTGTTCTTTATATGTGGTGCCAGAAAAATTAGTCTCACTGTAGAGCTTTTCTTCAAAAAAAAAAGTTTGTTTTGTAGAGTCCTGCTCCTGCCTCTGGGCTCGAGGCGCAGAATCAGGACGTTACAGTCAGTAAGGAAAAAAACATGTAGAAATCATAAATGAGATAAGAAAAAAGAAGAAAATGTTCATACTAGTAATCCTCATTAGTGGAGGAATAATACTTGAACTTTTACATAGAAATAGTTGAGTTTCGATCTAGTAACATAGTAGTTACATTCTTTTTAAAATTATTTTCAACAATTTTTGGGATCAAAATCTTGTTAAGAAGGTTTAATGAAACAGAATGTTTCAGACGGCATCAAAAAAACTCAGACATACAGTACTTTGCCTTTGATGAAAGCCAAAAGATTTTACTACATATCCCTCATTACAAACCATACCTATATCTATAAAGTCCTTATTACACAATAAAGTGGACTCCAATATTAGGTTATCAGTTTTCTGGGATGAATAAAGGCCAGTTTTTAGTCATACACAAAAAGCAGCTAATCTAACTTTGTATTGTACTGATTTAATGTGATTTTTAAAGAATGCATTGTTTTCTTCTGTCAGACAGCAACAGTTTTACATATTCAGTGGGTGGATTTGTGGGTTTATGTGTGTTCCTTTACATTCTCTTCTTACTGTTTTATGTATGACACACTTATACATTTCATAACTTAAACTTAGCACTCTGCTGGTGTTGTTATGTACATCACCTCACTTCCGATTCCAGACACTGTCAGACACTGAGCCTCATCTAATCCTCCTCTAATGCGTGCAGTATTACAAGTCCTGACAGCAATGAAGCAGCACCACAATGTGTGTGTCTTCCTCTGCAGGCTCTCAAAAGAGGGGATGGTCCTAGGTGAAGGAATAAGTAATGCATATACATACAAGACAGAGGTTAATGGTAGAGCCAACTGCACTCCTGGTTGCTGTATTTTTAGAATTTATGATAGGCCACATCCAATGGGAGAATGTATTGAAGGCAAGCAGAGATTAGTGCTAATCCCCTCTAGCAGTGCCTCAATAAATGATGTCCTCTCCCCAACTGTCTCCCAGTGAATGCTGCCTCACCCTTTCTATACTCAGTTCTGTTTTATTAGTTTCTCCACAGTTCAAAACTACTTCTTTGACTGCAGAAAGACCAGTAATGACACATTTTACAGCATCTATGAAATCCTAAACATTTTCTCAGAATTTTGTATGAAAAAAATGTAAATCTTTAACTTATGATTTTTAGTTTCATAATTATAACTCTATAAATGTACTTGCTTAAAATAATTATACAAAATAATTTTAGAAAACTTCTTCCCCTTAAAAACTACTGGTAAATTAAAAGGAGTAGAAAAGAAAAAAACACCAAGTAAAAGACAGGTAGCAGGAAACTAAAAGGATTTTGTAGTAAGTAGAAGGAATCTCAAACATGCACGTCACAAACATAAATCCACTATGTTACCTTTTCTATTTATAAGAGTAAGAAAAGTCAAAAGTGTCAACATGATAGCAAGGGTGAATATCATCATAGCCACATAAGTCAGTAAATCTCATCTCATGTTGCGCGCTCACAGAGCAAGGATAAAAACAGCTGTCAGGAGGAAAATGAGTAAAGAGAGCCAAGCCATGGTTCAATTTTGTTGTTCTGATGAAGAGCAATTGTGACACTAAGTACTGTGCACTAACAATGCAATCCCATGTTATGTTGTCCAAAGATTTTAGAACAGAATAGAATAGAAACAGTGTTTATTGTCCCACAAAGGGGAAATTCACGTATAACAGCAGCAACAGATATAAAGACATAAAGTTTCACACAAAAAGTTCTTAAAGTGTAAAAAACAATTTTTTGAAAACAAGATTAACAATAACAATAATAACAATATACTAAACAGACTCTAGCAGAAAATACTGTGCAGTTATTTGAAACAGGCATATCAGACTCATGATCCCAGGGCTGTGTAACTGAGTCGGATCACTTTTTTCAAAAATGTACGTTATATGTATTGAACATTAAAAAAAGAAAAAAAGTCACAGACTATTTACAATACGGTATATGACTGCAGAAAAGCAGTTGTGCAAAAACAGCGGAATGAGTCATAACAGAGTAGATGATTGTGCAAATGCCAGCAGGGATGTAAACAGCTACTGATTTTGTTGGGAGCAGTGATGGTTATAAAGTCTAACAGCTGCTGGGAGGAAGGATCTATGATAATGCTCCTTTGAGCATTTTGGATGCAGCAGTCTGTCACTGAAGGAGCTCTGCAGTTCAGCAACAGCTTCATCCATTGGGTGGGAGATGTTCGTATTTGATAAACATTCAAGGCAGATTTCACTTCCGTGCAGCAATCTAGCACTTTGATTCTCACAACTGGTATAAACTTTGACATTATGTTTGGTTTATAAATTCAGTTTATATGTTCAGAAATTGTTCAGTTTTGTTCTCATATAGGTTTTTATACTGTCAACGTTCTCTTTTTACATTTTTATTTCAAAGGCTTGTCATTCAGACAACTGTCTGAGCAACGGGCCCAACTGGCACGACTACATTCAAAGTAAAGGGTACCAGTAAATCGAAGAGCCAGCAATGACTGAAAAAAATCTTCTGCCATCATCTGCAGCATCATCAGAGCCAGGGACTTTAAAAGACTCAACAGCCTGATAAAGAAGGTTTGTTCTGTTCTAGGGACTACTCTGGAACCACCTGAAATGTTGTAAAAAAGGATTCTTCATAAAATCAAGAAAACCATGGACAACCCTGAGCGTTCTTTTCATGAGACTACTTAACAATAAGAGAGTGTCTTCAGACAGAGGCTTCTGCAGAGATGTTGTAATACTGACTGCTACAGCAAATCCTTCCTGCCCACAGCCATCAGTATCTACAACAACTCTTGTTGTAATATGAGATACAACATTATTTCCATCTGGGATTAATAAAGTATTTTTTTAACTGAATTGAATTGAAATGAAGGTTTACAAGAATAATTTTATTTTTTCCTTCTGATTTTCAGCTTTAATGCTTTAGTAATGCAATATTCAACTGGCACAACTTTCAAAAAACAGACTAGGTTGAATAGCTGACCATTCATTTTTTAAATAGAGGTCACACATCATGTCCTTCATTCTGCATTTATAAGCACTGTATCTCTCCTCAAAATATCAGACAAAATAGAGTGTTTCATACACCTGCAGTCCACTGTCCTACTCCTCTCTTCCAGGCCTCTGCCTCAGTGTTATGTAACACATAACACCATCTTCATATCATCAGCTTAATGTGGGGGTGGGAACAGTGATGGCAGCTGGGAGCGAGGAATCGTTCAGGCTGTAGTTTTACTGTGTGGTATTAGGTTCTGCAAGTCAGCAGGTCGGATAAGCCATGTAAAATGCTGTAACATCATTCTCCTGAACTGACTGCATCACAGGAAAATGTTTTGCAATGTTTTTTTGGGGTTTTTTTTGCCTCATTTTACTCCCCACTATCAGCCTCTGTTCTTGCTCTTCACTCCTTTTAATAGGGTTTAGAAAAATTGTTGTTGTGCATCCAAATACTTTATTGAGTTAAAGAAGATTAACACTTCTTGACATTGTTTCTGTAAAACAACAGCAATAGTTAACCGAAGAAACAACTGTAAATTGCAGTTATAAGCAGTTTTTGTTGGGTTTAATAAATGATTAGAGAGAGTGCTGTCCATGGTGCTGAAAATAACATTGAATAAGCAGCATGTTGAAGTAAAGACTGGGAGGGTGATACGTTCTGCAGACTGAAGTTAATCCATTCTGGGGCTGAAATATGTCATATTATTAAATGCAACAGTGTTTCACTCAAGATCCTAATATCAGAAATTATCTTTATTTTTACCCACAATGCAACACAAAGCTTTTGCATAACTATGGGTTTTCATCTCACTATATCCTTTTCAGTGTCAGCCTTTTAACAGATTTTTATTTTCACTTTAAGATAAAGAATTACTCCTCAAGCTAAACAAAACTGACTTTCAACTCCAGGTCCTAATTACTGCTGAGCTCAAATACATGTGTTCGGCACAGGAGACCTGCTTTGTCTGAGATAATTAGACCCCTGTGAGTTTAAAATACCAACTGGATGACAGCCATAAAAGGAACACAGCAGCTTTACTCATGTCTGTCTTAATGAAAAACGATATTGTTTACATTCAAACCTGTGCTGTGAGATGTGTGAGCAGAAGTTTTTGAATAAAGAAATTATATTTCAGATACCTACTTTATTGTCATTATATATATATATATATATATATATATATATATATATATATATATATATATATATATATATATATATATATATATATATATATATATATATATAAAGATTAGAGCAACATAATAATGATGATGATGAGTAACCCCTTAAATATGTTCTTCTCTTAGAAATCAGTGATATTTTGATATTTTCTTTTTTTTTTTTTTTTTGCTTAAATATTATTGCATCTTCAAGGACACTTCTGTATAAATTACAAACAATACATAAAATAAAAAATGGTGCATCCATAGTCACCTGATCAAACAAGAATAATTTAAAAAATACTGCAGTGCTTTAAAATGTAATCAACTGAGCATCTTCACAAAATGTAAACCTCACTTGGATAGAGTATTGGATCTTACGCTGTCATTTTCTGAGGAAAGTGAAAGCAAATTAAGTAGATTTTAGAATCAAAAAGAATGCAAACTGTTGTGAATGCAGACAAACTCCATCGTCTAAATCTGACCTTTTAAACCACTGAGATATGGCTTGAACCAGCACAGCTGAATTTAAATGAGCAGCTATAAAAGGCTCAGAAACAAAGGTTCAAACTGTGACAACAAACATTAAACTGAAACAGTGGCAGTTCAAAAGACATCAGCAGCTCAATGCAGAGACGACACAAGGCAGAACCAACATGGTGAAGGACAAACGACGCAAGAGACAACAGACACATTTGATTAATGTCCTGAGATGTCATCTCATGCTTTTGATGCAACATAAATCAGCAGCTTTTCATTCTCCTTGTCCTAGAATCACACCTGTCAGATGAACAGCAGCATGCACTTCAAATTTAGAGATAAAGGACATCTTTAAATTGAACTTGACTGAATTCCTTTCAAACAACTTTTCTTTTAAATTGAGCAGTTTCCCAAATCCCAGTGATGTTTAACTTCCCAAATCTTGGAGAGAAACTCACTTACTCATCTCAGTTTATCCATATAAACACTATGTGCCACGGACAAGATACTTTAAAAAAGGCTTTACAAACGAATGCATGAATACAGGAAAAATAATTGTTCTCTACTATTTCTAGCATGCTTCAGTGCTGGATATGAGTTGAAAAAACTGGCATGGGATACACAAAGCTTCCATAATAAAAGAAATGTACAGGAGAAATAATGACAGGAACGGGAAGTTAGAAATGGGAGAAACGATGTGTGAACACACTCTGTTGTATGTTTTTAATTGGTTAGACCAAATAAAAGAGGCACAATGAATAAAGTAAAGCAGCATCTGTGCAGCTGAACTTGGAGCAAATAAAAACAATCATTCCTGTTTCACACTGTGGAAAAAAACTATATGTCCAGCTACTAAAACATCTGCTTAAGAAATTCACATAACATCCTCTTGCTACCAAACCCCAGTCTCTAAGGTAAAGACACATTATCAGCAAGAAGCTCTTACTATGACAACAGAAGTGTGAGTGCAGAGTAGTATTTTCCAAAATGAGTGTGATGAGAGCTTTAATGCCTTGAGGAAAAAAAACAACAACAAAGTGTTATTGAATCAGGGTCTTTCTAAAAGAAGAGGTGTAAAAATTACACAAGTTAAAGTGAATAAATTATGCTTTTAAAGCAACTTCAAATGATTAAGCAAGAACATGAATCTAAGTTGCAAATGCATTTAAGGCAAAACATTCACACAAAAATGAAGAAAATGTGTTTAGATATGAAAAAAGTAAAAACCAAAATACCAGAAGCACCTATAAAAAACAAAACAATATTCATGGAAAGTGTAAAACTAAGTGAATGAAGAGATTAAGATATGATGAATTTACAAAAAAAAAAAAAAAAATCCAAAGCTTAAGAGAAAACCAAAAAAGTAATCTTTACTCAGTCACTACAGTAGGTCTTGGCACTGCACAGGATGGTTCCAAGCAACTGGACAAATATATTATGTGAATGTAGGGGATTTAAAATATAATATCCTACCAAATATTACATCCAAGCAACCCTTTACTATTGGGATATAACTTATATTTACATTGCAATGATGCTTGGCTTTCAATATATTGTGAAGCTCTAATATTCATTGTCTTTTCTGGTGGTTTTTTCGTGATTGTAATTTTCTTACATTACATTAAATGCTTTCTGACTTTCTGAGTTTTTATAATATTTTTTGATATTTTACTTTGTGCTTTACTTGTGGTTAGTAAAAGGGTTGTGTACTTTCAATGCAATTCAATTCAAAAATACTTTATTGATCAAAAAGGGAAATGAAATGTTGTAACTCAAATTATTCAAGATTCTTCAAAGAGTTGCTTTAGATGGTGATGGCTATGGGCTGAAAGGATCTCTTGTAGCAGTCTGTATTGCAGCAAATTTAAGAAGCCTTCAACTGCAGACACTCTGTTTTTCTATGAGTCTCAAAAAGAGGATACTCATGGTTGTCCATAATTTTATTGATTTTATTCAAAATGCTTCTTTGCATAATCACCTCCAGAGGTTCCACAGCTGTCCCCAGAACAGAGCCAGCCTTCTTTATCAGGTTGTTGAGCCTTTTTAGGTCTCTGGCTCTGATGCTGCTGCCCCAACAGATGGCAGCAGAAGAGATGACACTTCCAACTACAGACTTACAGAAGATATGCAGCATCTTGCTGCAAACCTTGAAGGATCTTAGCTTCCTCAAGAAATACAGTCTGCTCTGTCCTTCCTTGTAGACGGCTTCACTGTTGAGTCTCCAGTCCAGTATGTTGTCCAGATGAACACCAAGGTATCTGTATTCCCCAACTACCTTAATTCTCACTCATTTATCTTGTACTATGTTTTCCTATTTTATTTCAGTTTACTTTGGTGTTGTTTGGGTTTTTTGCTGAGTTTTGTTCAGTGCTGTGTTGTCCACCAGTTTAATACATATGTTCATTGGAATCCAAGTGTTTATTATAAATCCCCCTTTGAGGCCCTGGTAGGCTGTACAGAGAGCATCTGTGTAGATTATGCAGACATGTAAAACAGAAGACGTGGCTCACCTACGCTCAGTTAAGAGGGAGATAAGCTGCCACCAGGTGAACTATGAGTGGACCTAAATCTTTCCGAACGTAAGATAGCTGTTACAAATCTGTGGAGTAACTCACAAGCAAGATATATCGATCTGCTGGACATATTTATTTGTGCGGTGGGGTCCATTATTACAATGCATTTCTTCAAATGTGACTTTAGTTTTCCCACTTGAAGAAATAATGCTGAATCACACTGACTGCATCATCCATTAAACATCCAAAAATAAACAAGCAGATTTTTTTTTTTTTTTTTTTTCAAAGCAAGTCGGTTTCACCCATGTTACTCTGTGTGCAGTGAGCTTTACTTCCAGCATTATAAACACTGGTAGACAGATGGTTTGAGCTGAGCTGAAAGGGCTCAAAGCTCAGGTGGACTCATTTTCCCTCACTACAAGGTCACCAGCTACTGCCGCACAGCAGATCAGATTTGCTCCATTTTGCTTTGTTTCCTCTCTTTCAGCAGAAACAGCAGCTCTGACAGACAGGAAAAACAAACTGAACAAGGTCTGAAGCATCAGTTCTGCAAACTGTTCTGCACAGAATTAAATACCCTGGAGGGGCTCACTACAAAAGCAACATAAGCAGACAGAAACTGTATCCGCTGCACAAAGTCAACACGCACTTATTTTGACTCTCTCATGATCCTAAGGGGATTTATGCTCTTTATCGAGAGAATAAAACAGGCTTTTATGCTAAACTTACCTATAGTTATTACTATAGTTATCTAACAGGGAAATCTGGTCCGTGAATGCATCATTCTGGAGTAAACAGATAAACTTCACCGGGGATTTATGTAGGCCTCACAAAATAATCTGCTTGCCAGAGCGCTGTTAGTGACAGAAAGTGAGAATAAAACGCGAATTACCCCCAATGACTATGCGCCAGTTTGGATCATCCAACTCTTAATGTGTCCTCTGTAAGGAATTTGAACCTGCCCCGTAGTGGAGATGTAAACTGGGCCGCCTGCGCGATGCACCGAAGCGCACCTACATCCCCCGCTGCCTTGGATAAAGCTACTTACTTCCCGACGAAGTTCTCCAGAACCGAGCTCTTCCCCGCGCTCTGGCCGCCCACCACGGCGATCTGCGGCAGGTCCAGGTTCGCGTTTTGCCCGATGGCCGAGAAGGCATCCTGCATGCGGTTTACCAGAGGAATCAGATCCTCCATTCCCCGGTTCCCCATCTTTGCGGTGCTAGAGGATATAGTCTATCCTCCTTGTCAGCGCAGGAACGGGTTTATTTATCTATCCTCTTTGTCCCTGCTCGCCACCCACCCTCCTTCAGAGGGAGTTTTATGTTTTTATTCAGACACGGTTTACTTCTTGGTTTGCTCCCTCATTTATGGGCCTTCCTTGGTGTGTCAGATCACCTCAGATAGGACTCTTTCCACGGTACTCCTCTACAAGCGCCGCAGGGGGAGGAGGAGGGGGAGGGGATGATCTCCTCCATCGGAGAATCCCTGCAGTACATAAAATGCACCACCTGGAGGCGCATTTTCTCAAAACATACAGAAAGTTTCCTGGATCCTGTTTCATAGTTTCACAGTTATGCTTACATCATTAAATCGTGCTTATTTACTGTACGCGTATTCATTGTACGCAGCATAAGTATGAAAGTCAGTTTGTACAGAAAGAAAAATCTTAAAGTTATAATTCGGAAATTTAAGATCATAATTTTGACATAACATCCCCGAAGAGTGACTTTCAGTGTCGTAATTATGACTTTAAAACTCGTAACACTCATTTTTGAAATTGAAGCAATAATGTTAAATTTAAAAGTCAAATCTTTGACTTTGAAAGTTTAAAGTCAAAATTATAGATTTAAGATCATAATTTTGACTTTCAATCTCGCAATGAGGACATTTCTTGTAAGAAAGAAGTCCTCTTAATGAGATTAAATATGAGATGCAAATATTTATGAGATTAAAAGCAATGAGCTTGAATTTTAACATTCAAAGTCATAAATATGTGGAATGACTTTGAAAGACAAAATTATTACTTTCAGTTTCATAATCATAACTTTAAACTTGTGATTTTGACTAAGGTTGAAAGTATAATTTCTAATTTCAATGTCATATGTCCAACTTCCAAAGTCATGACTATAAGATACAAAGTCAGAATTTTTAGTTTTAAAATCATAATTGTGAGGTTTTTATCTCATAATTGTTACCTTCAAAGTCAAAATTATGATTTTTTTTTTTATCTAATAAGTTATCACTAGTCTTCCCAGCAGAAAATATTCCAGTAAATTTTGCATAAGATCAAAACTGCAAAGAACGGAGAGAAGTAAGGCCTCAGTCAGCATGCTAAATGCTGATTTGAATCTAATAACCATATTTGGAGTGGACTCAAACTTTTTCAGTGTCTCATTCATGGTTGTCAATATTTTACACAGGGATTGCAGCAAAATCAAGATTCTGCATAATCTGATTGTAAACAGTTTTGTTAAACTTATTGGTCAAACATTCTGTAATAATTTGGATAGACTATAAACATGACTACAATTTGATTTGAATTTGGCCTGTTTGCTTTTGTAGCATGCCTTGAGATTACATCTGCATTGACTTTGCAATACATAAATAAAGTGAATGCAGTTTATTTTCAATATTTAATCAACTTACTGGGTTTTTATGTTGCCTATGTTTTTCTCTCATTGCATTAGGTTTCAAAATAACAATCAGAATCAGTGTTCTTTATTAATCACAGAGGAAAATTTATGGAGCGTAAAATTAAGTAAATCTTAAAATAATTTGAAGTTGAGAACAAAACCCCAAATACAGTACATTGTTATAAAACTACAAATAATTTTACAGTTCTCCTTTTTTAGTTTCTAGGACAACCACTAGAGGGCGATACGGTCCTCCACTTTCTTTTATTTTTTGAGTCCGGTTTTGGATTTCAGGAGAGGAGGTGTGCAGTGAGTAGTTAACTCTACAATATGACTTTTGCTGGATATTAAACCAGCGTCCTCATTTTGTTCTTTGCATCAGAATTAAAGGAGGCCTCAGGTAAAATGTAAAAGTTATTTTAAACGGCCATATCACTGCAATAACTGGCTAGGTGAAAGCTATGCTAAGCTAACCTGTTGTTTTCAGTGTGAGTGATTGCTAGCGTAACATTAGCTTCGCTCACGTTAAAACAGGTGTAATTATCGTTAACTAACTAATAATACCCTGCTTCTATATGATGATACTCAAGTCTCTTATTAAATAAGTTAGTTTACGACATATCGTCTTTTTTGGGGTGTTTTAAGGAGGTAAGTTGGCGTAAAGTTAACGTAAATGATTTAAGCTAACATTAGCAAGTAGCCCTGAAATACGAGAGCAGCGTGATATCTGAGGCTTTGCGCAGGGTTATAAAGTGTGCTTGACAATACGCAGCGGACTTAAAGACACATGAAAACGAGTCTTTCTTCCTCCGCTTTAGGGTCCTCATGCGGTAGGGACGTTTCCATTACTCTTCTTGTGTCAGACACCTCACTGTGAACCAGCAGAGGATATTGATATTTCTGCAGTGATGTTCAACCCACACATCCATCAGCAGCAGCAGCAGCAACAACAGCTTCACCAACACCTGCGACAGCTGCAGCAACTTTTCCAACAGCAGCCTCCGCCTCCTCCTCCAGCGCAGCCCCCTCCCGCTCACCATGTCGGTCATCACCACCAGACTCCGCGGTAAGACCGTTAACTCGACCCCGGGGATTATGCGGGGCCTTCGGTGTGAGAAATGCGCTCACTGCTGGCGGCTGAGCTATAACCACCACCAACAACAACACCAACCAAACCTCAAGTTACAATGCCTTGCTTTAGTTTTCACATCCTGTGAGGGTTTTTTTTAAAATACATTATATTGCATTAAACCACAATCTTTAATGAATTTTATTGGAATTTTATGTGATACACCAACACAGACCTGCATAGTTATGAAGTGAAAGGAAAAATGATCATCCGAACACTGGAAGATACAGGTAGAAAAAATATTCCGATCTCGGAGACTAAAAATAAACTTTTTAGCTTACATCCAGGATGCCTTTTATGGTTGAAATCTAACAATGTGCATTACCCTGAACACATAGGGTAAATATGACAATGATGTACATCATGCTGTTGGGATCCTTTTTTTTTTTTTTTTTTTTTTTTTTTTTTTTTTTTTTTTTTTTTTTTTTTTTTTTTTTTTTTTTTTTTTTTTTTAATAGACAGTGATGCTGGAAAGCTGATAGGAAGATAAATGAAGCTAAATTCAATCCTTGAAGAACACCTGTTAGAGGCTGCAAAGATTTGAGACTGGGGTGGAGGTTCACCTTTCAGCATTGCAATCCTAAGTCTACTGTCAGAGATGCAATGTAATGTTTTAGTTGAACACATTTATGTTCAAGAATGGTATAATGAAAGTTTAAACCTACATCCAATTGAGAAGCTGTGGCAAGACCTGAAATTGCTATTTTATATATGCTTGCCATCCAGTCTGACTGAATCAGAGCTTTTTTTGCAAACAACACTGGACAAGAGGAAGTTGGTTCTATAAAGTATTGACTCAGTGTAATTGCACATGGCACTTTAAAGACTTTTACTATAAAAAAAATATTGAAAACCATCTATCACTTACCTTACACTTCACAATTATCAGTTACTTTGTGTTGGTCCATCACTTCAAACAAAAATGTGAAAAAGTTCTAACGGTCATGGATGCTCTTGCAAGGCGCTTGATTTTACATGTCGTTTAACTTGCAATTTAGTCTTACATTTTTAATATTTTGAGGCTTCGACATATTCTGTGTCTCGAACATTAGTTATATTGATCTTTGTTTGTTAAAATTGTTGCAAATCATCTTGCTTCAAATTAGAAAACCTAATCTTTTTGGGCTTTTTTTGTGCCCACAAGCAGTAAAAACAAACTCTGATCTGAACTGACTCAGTTTTTGTGAAATGAGTTGTGGAGCAGCTAACGTTTGCATTTGGACAGAACATTTGTCTCCATGTGTTCAGCTAAAATGTAAAAAAAAAAATTAATTCAACAATTTTTATTTATCTTATTTTTTTTAAGCTGATTGCAACTCAGATTTTTAGTGTAAAATTAAAATGTCCAGACTTTAAAGAAAGGAGTCTATTTTGCTGGGGGAAAGAGGGTCTGTATATTGGTGGGTATTTACTACCTCTTGTATGTGTTTTTTTTTGTTTTTTTTTTTTTTTTTTGTTTGTTTGTTTTTTTTTGTGCAGCGCCATTCCTGTTCCTACTCAGACGGCCCCTCCACCTAGGATGGTCAACTTGTGCCAGACGACCCAAACAACTCTTATTGCCCCCAATCCAATGCTGCAGAGTGCGATACTGATGCAGCAGATGCAAGGTGCAGTTTGAATTAACGTTGACAATGCAGTGTCTTGCAATAAAGAAAGTGCTGGATTTTTAAAGTAAATAAAAAAATTGCCAGATCGCTTTTTCTGTTGTAGTTTAAAGCTATACATGACTAACAGCGCACTCTCATTTGTCTGCTCTCATGCTGTGCTTTCATCCAGGCAACATGCGGGGCTTTGGGATGGGGGGGCAACAGTTCCGGCAGTTCTTTACTGCAGGGGCCAGGTCATCACTGCTCGGCCCAGTCCCCATGGGAATGGCCATCAAATCTCCCATCATGGGTTTCCCGGCTGCACGGCCCTTCCACCCACACACTCGCTTCTTCAACGCCACTGCTTCCTCCTCTTCCTCCATCTCTACTACAGTAATAATAAAGGAATTGTTTTATGAATATTTCTTTGTCAGTGAAACTCTTGATCTGTGAATGTAGAAAGCAGCGTGGTTTGACAACTATAAGAAGCAACAGTGATTTTATAGTTTTGTGCCCATGTGAAATACCCTAAATGTATTACATTTAAATATGTAATACAATTTTAATTACATTTTTTGTGCCTAATAACATGTTGACAAGTTTCAGCCTTGTGTATTTAATGTAATGACAGTACAATAATTTGTCAGTGCGTATGTAAAAGCAATTTTGCCTGAAAATTTCATAGCTTAATATGAGTGATTTTGTTGGTTTTATTTAAGCAAAGTAAATATGTGTAGTTTTTATGAACTTGGCAATTTATATAAAAACTATTTAAATACATCGATTTGATGTCTGAGGTAAATGAGATAGGTCTGATTTTTATCTGTTATTCCAAAGAAGCTTTAATATTTTACAAAATAGGCTTTTATTTACTAACTATTTATTAAACAATTCCCAAACCAGAATTACAAATAATGTTTTGTTTTAAACTAAAATAAATCAGAACCTGGTTTTAAATTATGTTAAAATGTGAAAAAGAGGAGCAAATTCCTTAAATTTATCTTAAAAGAAAGTCGTAAAAGGTGTCAGTCAATTAACATTTATAAATCAAGACTAACAAAGCTACATGTGCCTAGAATATCTTTATTTCAGACTGCCATTGTTAAAGAAAGCTTTAATGATAAGCTCTTGTCCTCTGTCTCTATGTGCAGGACACTGCAGCTCGCCAGACAGACAGGAAGAGGGACAGTGAGCAAATGGCTGCAGGAAGCGCCGACAACCCACCAGCAGCAGCTGATAGTACAGATGAAGCTACTGACGAGACTCCAACAGGTACATGACTGCTGTTACAGATGGAAATCTGTGGCATGGTGACAGTTTAATACGGTGCGTACAGCGAAATGTCACAAAGCATATCCATAAGTGCTAAAAATCTGTTTGTCTTTGAATTTTTCCCTGACAGACGGTGCTGTGGAAGGAGAAAATAGCCAGAGCTCCGAGGACCAACTTGAAGAACCAGTAACAAAGCGGCAGAAGACGGAAGGGTGTGGAAACATTTTTATCTTATTCCTAGAAGTTTTACTTATTAGTTACAATATATGTCAAATCTTTTTTTACCTCGGCAAATATTAAATACAGCAGGAAGGTGAAGTTGTTACTATAAAGTAAAAGCTGAAACTAAACAATACTGCAATGGATTTTATTTCTCCCAGTCAATTTTATGACCAGTTTAGTTAAGACAAAAGTTGCACAAATTGCAGTAACAAAAAAGCAGCATTTCTATTTAAATGAGAGCCCCACAATGAACTGAATCACATCATCTTCATATCCATGTGTGCAAAACTGCAATTACAAACAACTGTTTGGATGCAATATTTGGTAGACTATTATATTTCAAGTACCATGCATTCACACTCTGCATGTCAGTAATATATTTGGCTAGTTGGATTGGCTCTTTAGACCCTTGATGCTCACACCTAATAAGGATTTTTAGTTACAGAGACACTAAAGCTCTGAAAGTGCTGAGGATATGGTGATGATGGAAAAAAAGATAAGAGTGAGAAAAAAGTGGGTTAATTGCAATTGATATTGATAGTACAATATTTAACAATATGGAATGGTTTCCTAATCTGCAGCTGTTGTTTAAATCAGGATTAATAGTATTTTTATTTCTAAAAAGTGCAAAACTCCTGTCTTTGGCTCTCGAAAGATTCACTGATAGATGTAATTAAGTAACAAGAGCACCACCCCAAGATGCATTGTATGTGTCCCTCATGCTATCTTGAAAATAATAGCAAAAATGTTCCCTCTGCTAGATATTTCAGCATGTTTGCTACAATCTGGAATGGTCCAACAACCTCAGAAAGACTTTTCTAGTAGGTTTTTCACATGTAAAATCTAATCTAATCTAATAATTTGCCTCCAGTGGTGCTGTGTCTCGCAATACATGAAGACACTTGAAGATTAGATGCACATTACTCCCATTCTGCTGTATGTTTTTTGCTTCTGGTTATGTCATAACTATTAAGGTTGTATGTTTACATTTTAAACATACAATAATACAGTGTTTGACAGTGCAAGTCTGATCTATTTCCATATCACCAAGAAAACTTCAATACCAGATTTTCCGGACAATAAGTTGCAGTTTTTGTCATAGTTCGGCTTGTCCTGCGACTTATATATGTTTTTTTCCTCTTCACGCACTTTTTGACTGATGCGTTAAATGTTCATTCATACTGATGGGTATGAACTAAACATTACCGTCTGCAGCCGCGAAGAAAGCTAAACGTGAGCTGAAAGGAAAATGGCCAGAGCTGGAGAAACGAGTCCACATTTGGGTGCTTAAATAACGTGCTGTGAGGCTTGTGAATGGTGCAGTTACGTCTCCACATCCTAGTAGCTGTAAAAGAGATAAATATATGACTTTGTAGGTGGATCTCTTGGTGCAACAGCTTCAATGAACGCAACCGCCTCTTTATCACCCTGGATTTACTGCGTCTCTGCTCCGCACTTCGCCGGCTAGGGTAGGAAAATCTGACTAGGTAGCACAGATCCGGCGGAGCAGAGCCGTTCCTGATTTAGAGCACGAACATCAGTGTGTCAGAAACTGCCAGCAGACTTTCAAGCCAAAGCCAACAGTTTCCCTGAGTTTGTTCAAAAGCAAGCAACTGAACGCAGCATGTCACCAGGACCTTTCATCAACATGAACGACGTCCCCCTCACGTTTGATCATTTCTAAATAAATGCTGCTTGTACTCCAGAGCAACTTATAGTCTGGAAAATACGATTTTTAGTTGTTTGTGGCTTTTATTGCTCAGTTACTCAATTGGAAAGTCTAATACATCCTTCTGTAGGGAAACCGAGTGACATCACATTGAAAACGTAAACAGAATAATGCAGCTTAATCTGTTACAACAAAGGGAGGGCTATACTGTTTGTAGTTATTTATTCTTCTTCTGCATTGTTGAAGAATGAATTTGGACAATATTGTGTTTCACTGTAATATAAAATATAAAGTAAACAGTCCTAAGGTGCAGGGCTTAAGGGTGTTTAAAGCATCATGTTTTTCTCAGGTCAGAGGAGCCTAAAGAGCAACACGTGGTTGAGACAGTCACATCTCATCCAGAGAGCAACACAGCGGACACTCAGTCGGAAGGTAAAACCTCCCTACTCCAATACGTATTTTCATTTAGCAGACATACAAAGTAGGATCTTCATGCAATCTTGATATAAACTGATACTGTATTCAGCTCACTATTCATATGTTTCTGGCTTCTGGCCATTTCCTAGGTTGCATCAGTCAGGAGGATGGCTGCCTCAGTGGGGGGACGAATGATGTGGTAATGGAGGAGAACAAAGTTGATAATGTAAGAAAAGCTCAACAGAAGATGAAGGCAATGTAGAAAAATGAATTTATTACAGCATATTCAAATAGCAGTTGATACCAATTGGCTGAAAGTCTTTCTTTCCTTCTTTCTTTCTTTCTTTCGACCTTCTATGCTTTTGTTATTTGTCTGTTTTTCCTTTTGTCCTTATTTCCTTACGTCCTTTGTCATTTTCTTGCTTGTGTTCTTCCTTCCTCCCTTCCTTCCTGGCTATCAGTCTCTGGTGTTTGCAGGTTCCCCATGAAGCCTACTTAGAAATTCATTGGAGATTCTTTTATTTATATTTTTCAATAGGCGAGGCAGACTGGCAACTCTGGATGTCTGTGTCTATTCAAGTGTCGGATTTTTACATAGAAAACGTGTAGAAACCCTCGATCTAACAATACATTCAGTTCGAGAGAAGGTTTCACGAATCCCAAATGTATTTTAAAGGGTTTGTGTCTGTACTGAATAATTCAGCATAAAATCATTCAGTACATGTTCTAAAGACTGCGGTTTTCTATCATAACCACCTCTAAATGTGATCCAAATGCTAAAAAACTGTGAAAACTTCTTCAGTAGCTATTAAGCCAAATGAATTCATGCCGACTGTGGCTGAATTGTGCTTCACGAGATTTTTATTCCTTTTAGACAGGAAATATTGTGATGCTTTATTATGATGTGATCCTACATCCAGAATGTTATTAGTTAGTATAATTTGCTATTTCTATCCAAAGGCCTATAGGGGTTTATCAGCCCAGTCACCCTCCGGTGGACCAAGTGAAGATAATGAGCAGGTAAATGTACCAACAGAGGAGACCGCAAAGGACAAAGATGCCTCAATAGCTTTTCCAGAGAGCCTGGACGAAGAAGAAGCAGCTGAGGGTTCAAATAAGTTCTACTGCTACCTCTGCAGCATCACCTGCCACAACCAGCAAGTAGGTGGAATGCACACACAACACAAGATGCAGATTTTTGCCAGGGAAGAAAAACTCTGTGTCGCTGTCTTTAAGTCTGATGTGTTGTATGTGCTTTCTGTAGAACTTCAGGAGTCACATGAACAGCATTTCCCACCAGCAGAGGATGATGGAAATCCAACACATGAGCAATGCCTGCTTGGTCACTCTGCTTCCACGAGTGCAAGAGTCTCTACAGGGCTCTAGCAAAGACGGGTCCGTTTTAAATACAAAAAAGCATTTTGGCTTTCATTTCTCTTTTTATGTGATTGTGACATCTTGTTTTCATGTGATGTATGTGTTCTTGGCAGGGAGAAAAAATCAGACTTAAAGCAGTGGTGTGCTACTTGTCACACCCACTTCACCTGTAGCATCGTAGACCACCAGCGCTCAGAGGAACACAAGGTAAAGTTAGGCAAGTAGATTCACAGTGTGGGTGTTGCAGAGCTGTTGGTCTAACAAGATTCTGATGTTTCTCTTCGTCTCTTCAGCTTGCTAGTAAAACCGACATGTCCTTCTGCGCAGTCTGTCAGAAACGCTTCAAGACCTCCCAGAACTTTTTAGAGCACCTGCACTCTCAGGAGCACAAGCAGAAGGTAGATAGGATCTCATTCAATTCTTTCTTTACGTACCAATTATTTAGAAGTGAAGTCTTAAGTTTTTAACATGCTACAATGTTGCCAACATCAATGCATTTGTTGATGTTTACTAGCTCCGGGATAAAGGCTGTGAGACTTTGGCTAAGCTGACCAACATGGGCACAGATGGCTTTTCATGTGAGTTGGAAGCACAGGAATTGCAAAAGAATGAAGGAGACCAAGGAACTGCTCAGGTGAAATGCATATGATTTGAAGTTGGTTCTTATTAACAATAACTTAAATCTGATGTCAAAATCAGAGATTTTAGCTCACTCACTTTGATGTGATTAACCTTTCACTTTGACAGGATGGCTGGTCCTCCGCCAAAGAGGTGACCCTCAATGACATGACCAGCGATAAGCAGTATGACCCTGACACCATCTATGGATCCAGTTTTTTAGATCCAGCGGCAGGCTTCATCTGCAGGCTTTGCAACAAGTTTTACCTCTTTGAATCGTCTGCCCTGCACAGCCACTGCAAGTCACTGCAGCACTTTGAGAACCTTAAGGTAAATTTGACTTCACCACCAGTCAGAGGGAGGACAGAGTCACCTAAACGCAAGCTGGAGAGGTAGACAGCTCCACAGCCTTGGTGCCACTGACTGAATGGCTCTGCCCCCCTTGGTATTCAGTCTGGTGTCCAGCAAGCAGAACGAAGACAGTGAGCAGCAGTATATGTTGTGAGAAGATTCGATAAGTAACCTAAGCCTTTTTAGTGCTTTGTATGTTAGTGTGAGAATTTTTTTAAAAAAAAGTCCTAAAATCTATTGAAAAATCTATCAAAGACTGTAAAATGGGGCCATGTGGGTTTGCTTGTTGGAACATATAAGTAGTCTGGCTGCAGCATTTTGAATGACTCAGAAACATGAAACTGATGATTTATCCAAACTGGTAAGCAGGGGATTCCAATAATCTTAAGTGCAGTGACATAAACACATGGATATTTTTTTTTTCCTTGTTCAGCAAAAGAGACCATATGTTCCGGTTTATATACAAAACAGATTTTAAATGTGAGTCGCAGTCTAGAGGAGTTAGACAAAAAGAAATTTTAGATTTTAAGTCATTTTCTTATTTACTAAATGATTAGGAAATGAGTTGCAATCATCAGAAAGTACCACAGCAAGTTACTGATGTTGAGAACCAGATGCAACCTAAATCCCAGCTCAGTTCTTTGACTTTAGGATTATTGGTGGATTTTCTTCTCTCTTCTGTTTCCCAGAGCTACAAAATGATGGTTGGTGAAAAAGGTGAAGCTGCTCAGGCCTCAACAAAATCCATCCCAGCAGCAGACAGCCTCAGACCCGTAACAGAAACCTCAGACTGCTCTCAAGAAAATTTGCTCCCTACTGACACGAGTGAAGCTGCTGACCTAAACTCTACGAAGTCGATTATTTCAGCGGTCGAACTGAAAACACAGGACGAAAACCAGCTGAAAGAATCAGAGGCCACCTCGAGCTCACTGGACTTCGCCCTCTCAGCGACGAGCAATGAAAACCCCAACCAAGAGCTCAGTCCTGACCACAAGGAGAGAAGTAATGCATCCCAGGTGTCTGCAACTGAGGAGAGTCCAGTTGAGCCGGCCGCTGACAGTAGAGAGGAGGCAGACTCCGAGCCTGCAGCTACTGCTGGGGATTCAAATGTGGAGGAGGAGGAGGAGGAGGAAGAGGAGCCTCCTGCTGGCCCTGGGAAAAAAAACTGCGGAGGAAAGGGAAAAAACACAGCTAAAAGACGGTCAGGGAGGGCCGCAAACAGACGCTGAGTCTGTACCATGATGTAGGAATTGAAACCATCTAATGTTTTGCAACTATGGGACTGTAGTTAGAAGCCCATCTCTCCTTACTGGAAAGTGTAAGGGAATCACACCAAAAACCAGGAAGACTGGCTACTGAAAACAGTAGAAGAGAACCTCTCATGCAGATCTCTCCCTCAGGGTGGGGAAGTAACAGTTCCTAAATGGAGGTTATTGCCATCAGTTGTGAATTAGGCTGTTTTGGCTGTAAAATATTTTATTTGCCATACCCTAATGTCACTACCAGATTACAACAATCTAAAATGAGCTACAGAGAAGATCCTTGTGGTAATTAACCATTAGATGGAACAATAATATACTGCAGCAGGCTATGGGCATTTCGTATGGTCACATTACACCAGACTGAAGGAGGAGAGCATTGTTTTACAGCTTGAAACTGGATTGACTGGGTTCTTCTGAAGTCAAAAGTTTAAAAGGCATTGGTGCAAGACCTGTGGTGTTTGCATACTTACTGCACATTACATTACGCATTATACATTACACGTTATATTATGTATAGGTTGTGCAGAAGTAGGGTTTGTAGTTTGACTTCAAGTTCCAAAAGTAACATTTCACTTGTAATAAATACCACAAATTTCAGGTGTAGTGTAACAATTTCTCAGGCCAAAAACAACTGTATGATGTCCGCTGCAATAGAAGATGTACGTTGGTCCGCCCTGCTGTCCTCAGGTCAGGGGACCAATGAGAGCAAACCGTCAACCTGATTGTCACATGATTGTCAAAGTCTATAATGGTGGTGAAGAGAAAACATTTTTCACCTCAAAATAGCTTTTAGTAAGCTGGAATGTGATCTACATAAACAGTTCAACAAGTGAACGTTGTTTAAAAGTGTTTCGTTTGCACTTTGAATTGAGAAATATGGATCTGGTCCATAGTTAGATTGAGCACATTTATGTTCCTTTTTGGGGTTTTTTTGGGAACAAAAGTAGGCAACAGTTGTAGCTTTGAAAAAAAAAAAAAAAAGGGGATGGGGGGTCGGCAGGAGTAGAGTATGGTTGTGGATACCTGAAAAACTATGACCAAATGGCTACTTTTATACAGTAAAGAGGCACTGAAATGTGGAAAGGGCTCCTTAAAAAAAAAAAAAAAAAAATTAAAAACAGCAGATAAAAGGCTTCACATACTCTGAATCTGAATTTAGATCATGACATTTCAGACTAGTATAATTTCAGTTGATGCTAATAATCCTTATTTAAGGTTTTTAAATGATCCTGACCCTGAAGAGGGATAATATTCAGAATGCCAGTTGGTGTCATATTTAGGCCTCCATCTCATAACGTCCCCATTGATTATTGAAGGCAACTATGAGCATCCACAGCAGAATGTAGTTTGCAGTAGTTGACTCAAGTTTTCCCTCATTTCATTTTCCTTTCCTTCCATAGAAATAAAAATCTTAATTTTTCCATGAAATGTGTTTGTGTAGCAATAAGTTACTACAAACTGTCTTCTGCTTTGAAGTACTAGTTACATACTGTAGGGTGTACAAGCGTGTAACTACAAATGTTGAAAAGAGGATGTCACTTTCCTCTTTGACTGATTTTCTTTTCTGAAAACATTTCATCTTCCATACTAGTTTAGGATTTCTAAAACCACAAAAAAAAAAAAAAAAGACACCTGTAGCAGCTTTTGTAGTCATGGCGATGAGTCTGATGATTGTCACATGTTGGATTTTTCTTTATCTCTGAAGGAATAAAGATTTGCGCTGAACTTTACTCAATTCAGACCTGAATGGTTCAGGGGAGAGAAAGAAATCCATAGATGGTAGTTTTGAATAAAGCTGTATGTTTCCTATTGTATTTTTATTCAGCTACTGACAAACTGAGATAAACAACCAGGGGATGTTTTTAACTGCTGGAAGTTTATTGTATTTTTTGGACATTTGTTTTCTGTTTCAAAGTAATCTTAATTTATATTAAAATGTCTGACAATTCCCACAATGTGGTGATGTAATTTTAATACTGTACAACTGATAGAGACTGGTTGGACCTAATCACACATCATAAGCAAGTTGAGGAACAGTAACACTACATAACATGGATTGTTGACAGTACTGGAGATATATTAACATCTAGACAAATCTTGAGCCAAAATAGGTATACAATTATTCCTATATATACACATACACACACACACAAGCACGTTTGATATTCAGCAGGATCTATCTTGAGCTGATATCTGGATAAATCGTAGTTTGCCACTAAAATATGAATAAATTCAGCTTTTTACAGCAGCAACAAATATGATTGGATTTTCGAAGTTTATGAAAGAGAACCGTGAAACCAGAATTTATAAGGTTGCAACTAATCCACTTCCATCATCTCTCCGTCCTTGCCTTCACGTCGACTTTATCTTGTCAGTGATTTTCTTCATGTTGCTCTTGCTCGCTTGGTAAAGAAGACTCCTGCTCCACGGCATGATGCTCCTCGTGGGTTGGAGAGCCAAGTAGCTGCGCCCTGAAATCCAGACGGGCTTGCCGGTTTGACTCCAGTAGTTCGTGCAGTTTTCCATTAAGTGCGTCGTTGCGCTCCTCCAGGTCATCCAGATAGGAGTTGATCTGATCGAGCATAGAGTTGATCGCAGCATATTCTGTGGACAAACAGCAGAGAATAGACTACTTTAACACGACGTACAGAGCTTTGGAAAAGTGTTTTTACTTCTTAAACTTTATGATGCAACCACAACCTTTAAACTACTTTGTGGGATTTCAAGTGAAAGAAAAACAAAGTAGCACATAACTGATAAAAAGCACCCCCTCAGTATGATGCTGCTACTATGTTTCACGGTGGGTGTGGCGTATTCAGGGTAATGTACAGCATTGTTTTTGCCTGTAGGTACTCATAATTTTCAAATAGATTGAACATTGTTCCATTAGATGTCCGCCTTAAGGACGTTTTATAAAATAAAGTAAATAATGTTCACATTATTTCCCTAGATATTTAAAGCAGAATGTAGCGTAAGGAGCTCAAGTAGCGTAAAGACACAAATATGTTATTTAAACATTTGAGGCTCATATTTTTCAGCTGCATTATGTAATGATCTGCGTGTGTTACCCTCTTCGCCAAATTCGTCGTCGTCATTGATGATCCCATCTTCACTGGAGATGTTTGGGTCTCCATTTGGTCCAGACATGTTTTAAAATTCCTCCCTTGTTAGCTTTAAAGCAAAACTATTGCTGCTAACCTTCAGCTAGCAGGAACTATCATCAGTAAAGACGCCGTTATTCTTAGATAATTAGGTCAAATTTATGTGGATTAGCAAAGAGCTCGCTTTTTAATATCTGCTCTAAGGTTGTTTCAGATTATATGAGTGTTTTACTAGGAAAAAGTAAACAAAACAAGCCTTATCTATCGGATCAACCAGCCGTCTAATATTTGTATATCGACCCAATGAATTGTGGGAAAATAATGGGCGGGGTTTCAGAACAAAGTAAGAGGACTCACTCTATAGAATTTTTCTAGTCAAGAGTTAACCAAAGATATACGCAATCATTTACCACAGAAGTTATAGAAAATTTTTTCAAAGTTACTTTAACTCATTTCTGTTTATGAGTACGATTCAGTCTGTTAGGCTAAGTCAGATCCTCCTGAATATTTTAATGCCATTAATGGTTTTACAAGAGACGTACGGAGTGAACACTTTTACGTCTACTCCTCTCTGAAACTGAGCCGTCAGTCAGCTGACCAGAGGCTCTGCCATCACCTGACTAAAGCCACTTACTGTCAAGTTTCAAAAATGCTAAGATGTCATAAATTATTTAGTAAGTAGTTATTTATATACGTCATAGAAATAAATACAGTCAGTGTATCTATTTTTAATTAAAATTTTCAGTTTATTAGATAATAGATAATAATTGGTTTAAAATGTAAAAATCATTAATAAAATTTTAATCTAATATTAAAATGAAATCCAGTTATTAAACTATTTTGAATTATTTTAGGGTTCCTGTGCTTAAGTGCTGCATCAAATGGGACCTCTCAATACAAATTTTATTTGTTTCTAAAATTGATATGTGGAATCATTTGTTCTCAGTAAAAATACAGAAAATAAAAATACTTTGTTCTCACTACATGCACAAGCCAAAACTTGCTCAACACTCAAAATCTCAACCATTCTGAGCACGCAAAAGGCAATCATTCCTAATAGTAACATTGCCAAAAGCAGTGAATAACTGTTACTGTGGCCTCGCAAATGGACATCTGACATTTGATTTGTTAACCAGTACAGCATGTCAATTTCAAACAAGTAAAAGCAATAACTGGAGCAGCAATAGTCAAATAAATTCATACTGGTAAAGGACGTGACAATTAAATATTTAGAAACAAATAAATGCTGAAGTTGCATGCTTTTAAAAATTATAACAGAAATATGATATATTTTAATATGTGCTCATGCATGAGATAAATTGAGTACAAAGTTGTCCTTTCTGACTTTGATCAGTAGGGGGCGCTGACACTGAGAAACGGAGACTGTCTTCAAACCACGTGATGTTAGCTTCCTGTTTGGGAGGCGACTTCCTTACCACACGCTGGGGTCTGATTGACAGTTTCTCAGAGATGGATGAATTACCTGCGGATATCAGAACATTTCTGATTGATCATCCATTTTTCCAGCTCACAGATGGCAAAAAGGTTCATTAAAAAAAATGCAAAATATCACTTAAAACACACGCGTACTTGCGCAACGTGTTTTAGCAGCGTGCTAACTTACTTGTTTAGTCAAGTGCAGCTATGTGATTGATTTTGAACATCAGTAAAAATTTGTTCGCAGATCAAATGCACCCTGAATGGACATGAGATGCCCTGCAGCATGGCGGAGCTGCAGCGCTTTATCCAGGGGAAGAAATATAAGAAACTGAATTCAGCAGCAGAGTTCAACTACAGCCAGTATGAGCCACACATTGTATCAAGCACAAAGCAACCGTAAGACGACTTGTATTTGTTTGTGTCGCATTACTATGTTGTGACATTTAAGCAGTGCTGATTAAATGTCCTTTGGTTACATTTTATGATCTTTCTTGTTTTCTAGCAATCGACTCTTCTGCAAACTGACCCTGAGACATCTCAACCGGCAGCCAGATCACGTGTTAAGACACGTCAGTGGGAAGCGCTACAAGAAAGCCCTTTCTCATTGTCAGTGCATCACTTATTTACATGCATGGTATTTTGTAAGAGTTGGTGGTTTGTAAGAGTGGCTGCACAGCATTGCATGCAAGACAAAAAATATACTTTTTGAGTCATTCAGGAAGGAAGTTTAAGTTATCTGATGTTTTGGTGAGGAGGATGTATTTTTGCTGAAATCTGTCATTCTTACTCTGCTCTTACCAAAATATTTTTGGCACATCTGTGCTAATCAAAAATCAAACACATATTATGTTATCTGTTGCTTCCCTATGCCTCTTAAATACTACTTGTGAGCAAAATGTATAAAAACAGAGCTAGACAGATCGGCACATGAGTTAGTATTCTAATGTGAAAAGGTGCTTTAGCGTGATTAATGAAGAGTGCTTCGTGTGTTCTGCAGATGAGGAGTGTGCGCAGAAGGGGACTGAGTTTGTTCCAGCCAGACTGAAACAGAAGAAGCCCAAAAACACAGGAGAGGAAATGGGTCCGTCCCCAAAAAGACGGCCTAACGGCATGTGGGAACCTTCATCCAGCGAGGAAGAACACAGCGACTCAGAAGACAGCATGAGCGACCTCTATCCATGTCAGTATCTACTATGCCAGCTGCAGTTACTGGTAGCCCTGAAAAAGATGTTCAAAAAGTTGGAACATAAATTAATCCTTTGTTGCAGTACAATAATTTTACTCTGAATATATTTAAAAAATTCAACACTTAATTTCAGAAGATTTGTGTGTCGGTAGAAAAAAACTTATGTTTAGAAATAATCAATCAAAAAAGTGATGGGATAGTTATTGGCACCCCTTGATTCCTTTCTACTTTTGAGCTCAAGTTTTGAATTGGATCTAGGCCTGTTTCAGTTGATTTTGTTTTGTTGTTAGAGTTGATGAAATGCTTCATTTAAGTCTCTGGTATTTTAAAGAGTTCACAAGAGTTCGCTTTGCTCTCCACAGCAAAGTTCCCTTCGTCTTCGAAGGAAAAAAACAGGTTCCAACATATTTAGTACCATGCTTTTCCCACCAGTTTGTCATTTGTTTTACGTGAAACCCACCTGGAGTGTTTGTGGACAGAAAGCTCAGTGATGGTCAGTCCCTACAAAGCTGAGTAAACCGCACTTGATTACATTTGTGATGGTAGGACAGAAAGGGCTTTTTCCTGGAGTCAATCCCAAACAGCTTGATGGCATGTAGATGGAGACTAATTGTTGTTATGGAGACTTGGCAACTCCAAGATGCAGTTCTCAAATAATTCGCTTTAGAAATTTCTCGTACTTCCCTGGCTGTCCTGCTTACTGGGCATGGTGAAAAGATAAATACATGTCTTAGTCCATCTTAGTGACAATGACTTAAAGAAAAGTACCTGTGTCATACCCAATCCAAATCTCAGGGAAACGGGAGGTCATGGATTTTTTTTTTTTTTTTTAACCCACATTTTTGTCTAAATATATATATATTTACAGTAGAAGTTGGTTTGTATTATGTTGTGCTTAAGCTCCGAAATTTGGATGCCAATCAATTTAATTTGCTCATATATTCCCACAGCTTCCATGTTCTCTTTAAAAAATCCAGCGGTTGAAAACACAGCAGGTGGAGATGATGATGAAGAGGATGACTTTCAGACAGATGAAGACGAGGAAATGGAAGTCGACACACAGGTGGTTCAGAAGCGCAAAAAGGTTTGTAAATATATCTCTTGACATTTTGTATCAGTTAGTCGAACTTTATAAATGAGGCCCTTTTCATAGATCCAGGTGTAACACAAGATGCTTCACAGAGCCTAAAAACCAAAGGACAGACATAAAATCACAACAAAGACACATTATAAGAATGATTCTGCTAAGTAAACAGACAAAACAAATAATGGTATTGATAATAAAATAAAGACTATTACTGTTAAAGTGTTAAATGTGGTTTAGTTGTTCCTGCTTGTCAGAAGTTCATGTTCTCATTTATACATATTGTAGGTCCAAGGTGGTGGTTTCCAGAAGAAATCCAGAAATTACCGGTGGAAATCAGGACGCAAGAAACACAAAAAAGCTCAAAATGGAAAGTAACCTGTGAAAACACAAATGTACAGTATTTTTTTTATAGCTGGGTAACTAAACTGGATGTCAGTGTTGCCTCCTGACAGACTATATATTTAAACCAGCCTGACCTCTGTACATCCATTTTTAAGGATACAAGTGACTTTTGGGAAATGCTTTATGTTTCTGAAGTCATGATGTTTTCACAGCTGGTTTTTATGACATAAAATGATTTTTCTCTGGGTCACTTGGAGTTCCTTATGTTTTCTAATCTAATGCACTTGTAAATAAATACTGCATTGTTTCGATTGTGTAATATTGTCTTTGTTTTGAGGGGGGAGGAGTTCAGTTATTGCAGCTATCTAAATTTATTCAGCGTGCTGTGTGAATGTAAGACATCCAAATGAAGCACTTTTATAGACTTTTATTTTCTAGAAATGTACATTTTCACAATAATAATGAACATTAAAATGTTTTTTATTACACAACCAAAGAGGATAGAGATTGCAAACACTGGCAATATTCCTGAAATCACTCATCATAAGGGCCCACTGTCCTCCATGTTTCGATGATGCCAGACTCCTAATTTAAATGAAGGGGTCACTAACAGAGCATTGCAGAGCTTGATTCTTAAGTTAAATCTTGATGTTCTAATGAGAGATTGTACGATGGGATGAGGTGGAGTAATACCGGAGCTACTCGAGTCTGAGGTGGTGGAGAAAACCGATCCAGAATCGAAGCTCTCAAAAACAGTTTTTCTACATACCTTATCTACAGGTGAGTTTCAAATTGGAATATCAAATATAGGTCAGTTTAGGTAATTAAAATGTGTGTTTTCTTCTGTTTTGAGGATTATATATTGAAGCTAATGAAAATAAAAATTCAGATTCGCTAAAAAAAATTACTTAAGACCTATATAAAAAGAATTTTTAATACAGAATGTTCATAAATGTACGACAGTATATGTAGTCAGGGCTCCTTTTGCATGAATTACTGCTCTGATTCATGCAGGCAGTCTGTCTGTGGCATTGCTGGGGGTATAAGGAAGCCCAAGTTGAGTTTGTCTGCATTGTTGGTTCTGGTGTCACTCATCTTCTTGACAATACCCCATAGATTCTCTATAAAACCATAGTTACTAAATCAGCTATCAGTGCTTTTGGCTGTGTGGGCAGGTGCACGAAATCAGCATTTTCATAAATCTTGTCAGCAGAGCATAGCATTTAGCTCTCAACATTTTCTGGCAGACGGCTTCCTAAATTATTACTGACTGTGGAAGCTTCACTCTGGACCTCAAGATGTTTGCGGTCAAAGCTACCCTGTGCTTCTCCACTCTTCTTCCAGATTCTGGGACTTTTGGGTTCCTGACGAAATGCAAGATTTACTATAATTTGAAAAGAGGACTTTGGAGCACTGAGCAATAGTCTGGTCCTTTTTTTTCCCCTTCTCAGCCCAGATGATATGCTTCTGACATCTCTGGATGAGGAGACGGTTGTAGCCCACATCCCTAGATCTTTGTCTGGTGGTTCCAGCTGTAGTCCACTCCTTGTGAATTGCCTACAAACTCTTGAACGGGCTGTGCTTCCCATTCTTCTCAAGGCTGCAGTTATCCTTTTTTTACCTCAACTTTTTCTACCACACGTTTTCCTTCCACTTAACTTTCCATCAACATGCTTGCAGACAGCACTCTATCAACAGTCGGCTTCTTCCTTGAGTCGTGTGTCAGTGATTGCTGCACAACCACCGAGTCTTCCCCATGTAGGCTAAAAAAAAAAGTTTCTGCATGAAAATCTTTTTTTTTTTTTTTTATTTGGTATTATTTTCAAATGTTCAACACTTTTGGTTTTCATTAACTGTAAACCATTATCAACAACATTAACAGAAATAAACAATTGAATTACATCAATTAGATTCTTTTACTTTTTTTGTTTTACCTTTATTTCAGATCTATTGTTGAATCGGTCTTGTGTTATTGCTGCTTCTGTATAGTCAATTTTATCTGTAATTGGCTGTTCATTGTTATGTAACATATGTTATCATTTTATTGCCTTTTTAAAATTATTTTTATACAGTTACTGTTCTTTTAATGTGCATGATTCCTTTGTTTACATTATATACCTGTTTACATGAAAACAATGCTGGGTGGCTGCGTGAAGCCCGTGCCCGGTTCAGTATACGTGGCATACGGCGGTTGCAGTACCATGCAGGGGGGCTCTTCGTCAAATCGCGGCGCATTGTGGGGCGGAGGCGGCCTTTCTCTGCGTCCGTCCGAAGCTATCGGGAAATCTGTAACTAAATAACGGGGAGAGGAACGCAGTCTGAAGAAAGCGAATCCAGGACACCGTACATTGTGTTCCGCAGTTTTTAAAAACACAAGTAATATTGGAGGAAAATGGGGCAGGAAGACCTTATGAACAAAGCCGAAGACGTGGCAGACCAGGTAACTTCATTACTAGCATGCTAACTGCTATTAGCATGTTAGCTGCTAACTAGTTTTCATGTGAGTCAAGTGAGGCTCCAGAGCGTTTCCTTGAATTTTTTTTACAGGTTTCATTTTTCTTTCTTGGACATTTTGACAGACATAAACATAATCTTGGATAAATCTTAGAGTTTTACTTGTGTTTTAATTGGAATGATGAAATTATTCAGGAATCCCTGCTCCTGTCATGTGGCTCATTTGATAGCATTATGAAGACACACTGACCAGATGAAAATGGGATTTGTTGATTCAGTCAACAGTTGACTGGCTGTTTACTGCATTTTGCCTGATTTTTAGTCAGTTTTTAAGTATTATTGGGTTATTTTAGAGTGTCGCCGTTAGCCAATACATACTATACCAGTCTGTAGTTGTGAAATCACTTGGATTATCTCAAGTGTTAGTCAACACCCGATTTCTGCCATTAATCTTTGTAATAGCACAAAATACTTACTTATAGTTTTTACTCTTTCATCAAGAGACGACATGAAACATGTACTTTACTCAGCACTTGCATGTGGCCTTTCTCATCATTCTGCTTCCACACAAACTGTTTGTGAAACTTTACCATTAGCTCCAGCTGATTTTAAATGCCTGGTGTTAGTTTGATGTTTGAGCTGGACTTACTAGTTAAAACACTAGTCTTTAACAGAAAAGATCAGTTTGTGCTTTTGTGGTGTGGCTTTTGCTTTCACATACACATAAGAGGAAGAATAATGTCTTCAATTTCCTTTAGGTTGCAGTGTGGGTTCAGACAGGAAGATTTGGAGACAACCTTTTGAAATTTTGCAGCAGATGAGTTAATTAAACTCACTTCGCATGCTAGCACTTCCTGTCTAATGTAATTACCTTTTAAATGTGTATGCCACTGTCACGAGGGCTATAGAACATATAAATAACATGAAAAGGGGCACAGGGTGTATATAAAATAAGATGTTTGTTTCATAAGTTCATTTTTGGGGTAATTTTGTTACAGAATGGATACCAAGCCAGGGTTTTTACTCAGACATAACACTCAAGAGCTGTCTATTTCTAGGCTGTTGCAACAACCTTTGGCTTGTTCGGATTGGCTCCATCTTCACCCATTCATGTCCCCGACAGCAGTCCTAGTGGGAGTTGGTGGATGTTGATAGGCCACTGAGGTCTGACTGTGCTGATGTGGACTGTTGGATGGGCGGATCAGGGGGCAGGTCCCTGCAGCTCTGCTGAGTAGTATCTGAATATTTGTGCGTTGATTTTAACTACACTTTACCCTAGAGTAGGGGTTTTCTTGTATACATATTCATGAATAACACTGACAAAAGATAATGCATAAATCCTGTTGGGACTAAATTTGACAGCTTTACTCCTGCCCTGATCGATTTGTCCTTCTTGGATGTTTGAGGTGTCCATGTGTTTTGGTCGGTTACAGTAAAACAATTAGTGTTCATACATTGGTTTGCTGTTTTGTAATTTTGTTTTTACAAACAAACCAGAAGGAAAAAAAACATCAAGAATGGTTTCTTCTTATTTCTCATTCAGACATTTTTTATTTTATTTTACACATTTGGCTGTTGTGCCTGAAATTGATTATTACTGATGTTTACATGGTAGACCAAAATCATTTTTTCTTATACTTGTCGAGTAACAAAGTGAGAATTCACCTCAAGGAGATCCAGATGTGGTCTCTAGTTTTGGGAGTTCTGGTTGTCTTTTTTTTTTTTACCTGTTTTTCTCTCTTTTTCATGTAACAATGCTGAGCTTAGCCAGAGCAGCTTTTCACAACTGCTGCTGTTTTGTGACTCTGTGACCTACATTGTTTCCTATTTGTTTCGCTTGTCGGCATGCGCAGAGTCACCCACTGGTCCAGCAAAGTTCTTAATTCTTTAGACACCGGGTTGCAACTTACAAGCCTTATGCAAATGATGTTTTATTCTCCAGTGTTGTCCCACTTGTCAAAAAAATAAAAGGTAAATAAAATGCCACTGAGGCCAGAAATTCTTTTTACATTTGAGCACAATTACACTATGAACTAGAGACAGCTTAGATATTTCTAAGAACTGTAAAAAAATTACATCAAGCGTTGCATCACATGTAGCAATTATTGTAATATTAACTCGTAATGCTGAGCTCTAAAAAAATGTGATACTGGTCTTTGTTTTATCCAAAGAAAAATGTAATGTAATTTTCTATCTTGGCCACTAATGTTTGGTTTAAACATAAGAATGAAAGCTGTTTAAACTCTGCAACCTCTCTTATTGTAACTGTTTAAGCATCAATAAATCACAATATCACTTTTTAAGTTTTCTGTAATCCAGTATTCTGTTCAAAGAGTAATTAACAGATATGTCCAAACTTTTGATTTGCCGTGTTTGTATAATATTACAAAATAAAGATTATTTTGGCAAAAATATCCCAAAATCCCACATCAATCAGAATATTTCTGTACCTCTGTGATTTTTTTTTTTTTTTTTCTTCAGCCCACCAGAATAGACTCAATGAGAAACTGTAAATATTTTGGATTTTACTCGACACCAGTACAGACACAATCCATCGCTTGTCATTTTTACGTCCCCCCGCCCCCACGCCCATTTACATACTTTTGATTTTTGTGTTCTCCAGTTTCTGCGGGTGACCAAACAGTACCTGCCCCACCTGGCACGTCTGTGTCTCATCAGCACGTTCCTCGAAGACGGGATCCGCATGTGGTTCCAGTGGAACGAGCAGAGAGATTACATCGAGGCCACCTGGAACTGTGGCTACTTCCTGGCTACATGCTTTGTGCTGCTTAACCTCCTTGGACAGCTTGGTGAGTGCCAATAAATCTGGATAAAGTCGATTTTTGTGGCGTCAAAGACTGTGATGTAAAGCAGAAATGAAGTCAAATTACATGACAGAGTAGGTGATAAGATTAGAGCAGTTAAATGCACTTTAACCTCATTTTATTTACAGATTGCACAATACAGAGAGCTTATATTATAGGGACTTGGTTGAAACAAACTAAGGATTTTACATATCTGCCTCAATAGTGTGTGAAGAAATTCTTTTCCTATCCCTGACCAGCAAAATGAGAACACAGAGATACTTTGTAATATGCAACTTATGCAAGTGATTCTGCAACAGAATTTAAGTGCTTTACAAGATAAAATGAAAAACAAACATTCAAGACCAGAAAAAATAAAAACATATCTGTAGCAGAATAACATTAAAAGCAATAACACAATTTAACACATTAGTTAAAAATAAATGAAATTGTTAATAATATAACAGATAGCTATGAAATACAAATGCACATTAAATAGTTATATAACGAAGTAAATACTGAAAATGACTTTGGATTCATTTAAGAAAAATCTGTAGTCACAGTTGATAACGACAGAAACACTTTTGTGTTTAGTAAAAGGTCCTTCTGCCTATAAATCTGTTAATTTTATGGTTTACTGAGGCTCTTTTATTTTTGTTTTTTTTTTTTTTTTCTGTTTCTTTAAGTCTTTTTATAAGTAAAACTCTGAAGACAGAGTTGATTAAAATGTTTTGGGTTTTTTTGGGAGGGGTGAATAATATAGTTGAAGTTTAGACGTGCTGAACCTTTAAAACAGACTTAAATATAAGCGGCAGATGACCATTGGCCTTTGCTGCCTGATATTTCAAAACAGCAAGTTTTATTAGCAGGTCAGATTACACACACAACCTTGTGGGTCTGTCCGCTCACTAAAACTGAATCTGTGTTGAACTGTGCTGGTAATGTGGAGAAAAACTCTGATTTGCCAAAGTGGCTGTTAGAAAGGTGGCTATTACAGACGGCCTTGCCCTAATGATTTTTTTTAATAACTGTTATTGCTGCAAAAACATGTTTTTCACACAAAAACGGGTCCATTAAGACCTAAAACCTTGCTATCATGGGAGTGGCTGTAACTTTTCTTTTGTGCCTTTTGTCCTAACAGGTGGTTGTGTCCTCATTCTCAGTAGAAATTTTGTACAGTATGCCTGCTTTGGATTATTTGGCATCATAGCATTACAGGTGAGAGCACTGTGCTTATAGATCTTTCAGGAAATCCATAAAACGTGATTGTGTCTAATTTTATTTCTGCTTTTCACCAGACTGTTGCATACAGCATTTTATGGGACCTCAAGTTTTTGATGAGGTAGGTGTTGCTTAACTATTCAAAGTACAATACCTTCTGAATATTTCAACTGAATGCACTCCAGATTTTCCATTATTCTGTTTTAGTCTTTATCAGGCTTGTATATCAAGTCACTCATTCTCGGGTTTCAATTCAAATCCGAGTAACAATAAGCGTGACAGTTGTGACAGTCGATATGCTTGGGTTTGATTGAAATTAGATCAATAAGAGCTGCCGTAATCAGACTGAGGTTTCATCACATGGAAGAAAAGCTTTTCAATGAACTTGAAGAGGTACTATGTGAGGAAGTATCTCAGTTTTCAAACCCAACCCTGAAGATGTAGTCACTTTATTTAACATAGTCAGGACCAGGCATGGGCCGGTCATTTGGTTTCGAGGAGTGCCGAGGTTCGTTTTAGTACAGCATGTTTAATCAATCTGTTCATATGGTTTAGAGGGCTTTTACTGACTCGTTTGAGAATGTGTTGGGTAACAAGAGTTTCCTCCAGATGAATGGAACATTGAGTTTTGCAGCTCTTCCCCTCCCCTACCTGTTGCTGCTGGTCAGCGTGGGCCACCCATTGTACTTCCTTGGGTAATCCTGTAATAAAAGTAAAATTAGCAAGTGACAAACGGCATATCTAGCACAGCAGCTAATCCAACTAATTAACCAGCCATTTTAGTCTCAGTGTGTTTCTCGTTAAAGAGCAGAATTGCAATAATAGTGTAGATTCTATGCATTAAGTATTTAAAACATTCTATAAATGATATAATTCTTGTTTTAAATCTTTCTTATTTCTGCAGTACCAGGTAACCCATGCCAAGTCAGGACTTGTTTATTTAGATGGTGAGAGGCTGGATGAACCATCTGTGTGTAAAGTGCTTCATCTGAGTCATTTTGTTTGCATATGCTATAATTCATGAGTTGCCTGGATAGAGTCAGATTGTAAAGTATCAGATGAGTCATATAATATTTAAGATAGTAGGCAGAAAATAGCCACCTAAGGAAGAAACATTTGCAACATCATAAAGACTTGCTTCAGACTCTAATGAGATGATGGTTCAGTTTTAGTCAGTGTGTGATCTCGTTGGACACCGATAATATTTTCCCTGTTTTGTTATTCAGAAATAAAACTCCTCTCTCCCCTCCTCATAGAAACCTGGCCCTCGGAGGCGGTCTGCTCCTGCTGCTGGCAGAGTCTCGTTCGGAGGGAAAGAGCATGTTCGCTGGTGTCCCCTCCATGGGAGAGAGTTCGCCGAAGCAGTACATGCAGCTCGGCGGCCGAGTGCTGCTGGTGCTCATGTTCATGACTCTGTTACACTTTGACTCCAGCTTCTTCTCTGTGAGTTCTGAGACGGCAGCACCTATTTACACAAATGGACCCGCTCCTATTTTATCTTCTGTTACACCATATTTAATTAGGCAGAGAAATCCCAGGATGATGATGGCTTAAGATTTCAGTGTTTAAAAATCACACTGTAGGATTTTCTCTTTAATCAACACGGATAGAAAATGTTTTTCTTCACTTTATAGCTTGTACTTATGCTGTTCTATATTTAAACATTGTCTATATCCAATAATAAATCGCATTGGGTTTTAAGGTGAAGTTTTGCTTTCAGGTGTAAAATTAATTAATGCATACAAAGAGATTAAATTCATATTTTGACTTGAAATAGCAGGTGGAGCTCAGGTGCAACCATTTGTGTAGCATTACATGTCTGCAAGTATGTATACTTGTTTTTTTAGAACAAGAACCAAATCGAAACTTCTTCTTTGGCAGAAGTACCCCCACAATTCAAAATGTCCACCATGTAATAGGACTGGATGAGGAAGGATAGTGTTAGTCATTTACTTTAATGTCCTCGACTGATTTCAACAAGGTGGAAACCAAGCGCGGTCCAAAATGATCCTAAGCCTTCTGAATTATAAATGACAGCTTGAGTATAAAATGTTTGTTTAAAGGCACTTTCTTAATGATGCAATACTCTAAAGCTCAATTATAAAAGTGGTATTTATTTGTTTATTTATGACTCAACTAGTCAATAAATTTGCCTTAACAAGTTAAAATGCCTTGCATCTTTACAGACTTTCCTTTAGTTGTAAGCTTTATGAGACTTTATAATTAGAATTCTTCTGTTTTTAAATCTTTAAAACTTCTAATTAAGTTTGCAAATGTAAACCAGATTACAGGATGTTTTGTTTTGTCTCACTCACTCAAAATTCCATGTGAGAGATGTATTGTTTCTACATACAACAGAAAACTAGTGTATCATTAGGAAAAGTAGGAGAACATAGAAACCTTGTGTTTCCAGATGTTATGACTCATTCAGTTATAAACAGTGAAAAACTGAATTTCTAAGATGTTAAAGGGGGGTATTAAGTAAAATTTACTTTTTTGTGGTATAACATCAGATAAGCTGCTGCTTATCTGATGTTATACCACAACCAGTTGTGCATCGAAACCATTTTCCTTAGCCACAGTATGGCAGATTTCAATAAAATTAAATAGGGATTTTTGTTAGTTTTCATTTATTTTTGTGAACCTTGCTTTGGCTCGTTAATCTGACCACAACAGAATAAAGGTTAAAAAAATCTTAAAATGGGTCAGCCAGTCATCATCTGATTGATCTAATCAGCTGTTCCTTAGGTTTACTTCTTCCTGTTTTTCCACAGATCCTGCAGAACATGGTGGGGACTGCTTTAATCATTCTGGTGGCCATCGGCTTCAAAACCAAACTGGCAGCCCTGACCCTCGTCGTGTGGCTCTTTGCCATCAACGTGTATTTCAACGCTTTCTGGACCATCCCCGCCTACAAGCCCATGCACGACTTCCTCAAGTATGACTTCTTCCAGACCACCTCGGTGATCGGTGGCCTGCTGCTGGTGGTGGCGCTTGGCCCCGGTGGAGTATCCATGGATGAGAAGAAGAAAGAGTGGTAGGCAGAGCGAGAGATTCACGCAGCACATCTGACGGCCCTCACCACCATGGGACACAGAGACCTTCCCTCTCTGGCTGTTCTGCCCACGGGATACACAGCCTGTTGTGGGGAAAACACCTCAACTATCAGTGGACAATTTATCTTCTTTCTTTCTTTTTTTCCCTGTCCCAACTGCTAATATTTTTTGGTTAATAAAAATGACTTTTTTTTTTTTTATTATTATTTTCAAAAACCTCAGCCTTCAATGTGTGTAAAAATAAAAATGCCCGTTTATTTTAAAGTGCAGCAAAAAAAAAAAAAAAACCGGTTAAATAAATGTTTGTTCTATGTTTAGAGAAATAAAAACAATTCATTGTATTTTGCAGGTGTTATGTCATAAATTATCATAAATCACTGATATTTTCTGAATAAACGGGCAGATTAGATGTGGTCCAGCAATTTGGCTCCCTTATTGATGCCAATTTTTGTTTGTTTTTATATTTAACTATCACTGTTAGGGGTGTTAGAGACTCAGCAACAACAAGGCTTGACTCTCCATGTTTCATCTCCACCATCTTTTTTTTTTTTTTTTTTTTTCCAGTTTCCAGCACTATAGTGTTTTTTTACATTTGTACACATTCAGTCTCGTCTGACTGCCAGCTGTTTGTGTGGAGACAGGTAAAGTGTACATTATATGCTAAGTGGTGGATTGCAGACATCATTTGTTAAAAAATCTTCACAGTTATCAGCTCCAAGACTTGGCGGGCACTTTGTACCGTACGTCTTTGACAAATGCCTAACGAGTGAACTGTGTATGATTTCTAAAGTTAATTTTAAGGATGGAGAGGGCGGCTAGACATTTGTGAGAATATTCTGAGATGTAGAGCAGCAAAGAAGACTGAGCCCAGTCACTAGCCACACAGACTGTCTCTGCTCAGTGTTTCTTACCCTGTGTGAGAAAGTTTAAAAAAAGTATTCAGTGTATTGATTTTTCAGAAGTTTATATTGTATTTTTGGTCATGTTTTTTTTTTTTTAATTTTATTTTATTTTATTTTTTTTATTTTGGAAGTTCATGGCGGAAAAAAAAATAAATATTCAAAATACAAGGACCCAGTCAAAGTTATTAATGTGTTCTTAGAAGCTGGAGCGTTTTAACTCATCCACAAATACATCACACAATGCGGGTTTTAGTCTAAAAGTCTCAGCTTATGTGAGGAGCGTAATAAAATCAAAAGATCATGCCAGACAAATACTGACCTCTACTGGATCAACTTGGTAAATGTTGGTGATCCTGATATCACAGGATAGATTTTGTTGATTTTAAAATTGTAGAAGCAGTAAAGTCAGGTTGAACACTAATAGGGTTCAGATTGCAGCCAGCGGTTCTGCATAAGTCGATTTTCATAGAATCTAAACATTGGAAAATGTATGAAGCTTAAATCAATTATTTTTTTCCTAAGCAGATTGTTATCTCATAACTTAAATTCTGCAGATAAAATGTAAAAAAAAAAAAATCAGCATAAGAGGTTTTTTTTTTTTTCCAATCTCAACAAAGGATGAGTAAGGCGATGGATACTATTGTCATTATGAAATAGTGTTAACCATGAGTCAAAAGAATCAGTCCTGGTTTTATCACACTTTTAGCATTTGTGTCAGACTTTTCTGAACAACACATTGGATTGTGGCCATAATGAGAAATATTGTTTCTTGCTTTTAAATTTAATGAATTATTTGCAACTGTTTCACTACAGAAAATTAGTTAAATCAGTTACAAATGTATAAGTGGTATCATTTTTGAAAAAGAAAAAAAAAGACAAGCAAAAAACCTTGTTTTTATATACATTTTAACAAAGAAAGCCATGTAAAACTAAACCTTCTCAGTAACCAATGGAAAAGCCTTTAGTGGCATTACAGTTGCCAAAATCTTTGTATAAGTGCTGATAAACGTTTTGCATGTTTCCATATTTGATGAATCATCTTTTGTTTGTTTTGAGCTTCATGATTTTAATGTGGATAGTTGTGTAATGTTTTCATCTAATTCCAACACATCTTAGCTCACTTCTTTATGGCAGTTCCTTTCAAAAAGGCCCACCCTGCTCTCCTGATTAGTTGGCTAATTGAGGGCAAGTGTGTGTAAAAATGACCTTTGACCAGAGGAGCCTTTTTTGGAGGGGATCTTTGTTTTATTGTCTTTATAAAAATGCTTGCACACACTTTCAGAGACAGGTTTCAGTCGCTCATTCCTAAAATATGTTAACAGCATCTATTGTTGGGGATTTTTGCTTGTTTTTATTTGTACCATGGACATTCCCACTATGGAGAGCTGTTTCATTCAAAAGTAAATTAATAAATACTATTACTGTTATTAATAGATTATTAATAATATTCCATGAATAAATAAATGCCCCCATGAAATAAAACAAAATAAATATTTAAATATTTACCTTATTTGTTTATTTATTTTTTTTTATTTATTTCAAGATTTATATATGTATTTATTTAATTGTTTACTTATTTGTTTCATAATGGTGTTTTATTTTGTAAATCTGCTTTATGTATTTCATGTCATGGACTTTTATTTTTGAACTCCCTTTTTATTTCAGGCTCTTTTTTTCCATGTTCTTATATTCAAATGAGGGGGTGCAGCTTTCTCTGTGGAGCGGCTCTGGTCAGAGTGCAAACTTCAGTGGATCTGCATGAGGGTGGAACGTGCGAGTTATACGGGTTTGAAGTTTGTTTCTCAGGAGTTGAGAGTGGCTTATCTAAAGTAAAAATGTAGGCTGTATTGAACACTATTGTAATTTAATCAGTAAATACTTTAAAATGTATCTATGTATTTATTTATTTTTTATCAGTAAAAGGAACTGGCATAATTCCATGTAGTTTATATAGTTGTGGGAGGTAATTCCACAAATTTATTGGGAAAGGACCATATGGTAAAAGAGCTGACAAAGATTCTTAGATATATATTTTTAAAGTAAAAGCGTGTTTTAAATTTACTTATTTCAACATGGTTAATAAACTGACTACTTAGGCAAATTAGAAAAAAAAATAGTAATCATGAGTTACCAAAAGGAAAATAATGAGTGTTTACATCATAATCCATGTTGTGGAGGAGGACAGATGCCAGAAGATGGCCTGCAACTGGGTGGCTGGTGATGGGTAGTTCTTCCAGCCCCCTAAAACACACACAAGCACAACATTTATATACACACTGAAATCACATAGAAGTCTTAGTAAAGAAGGGAAATTGTTACACAGTTAAGCTTCAATTTGGTCCACATTTGTATTATAATTTGAAATTACAATACAATAAAATTTAAAATTTATATTATACTCACAACACTGGACCCAGACAGGCGCTCAGCCTCTTGGACAAGCTGGGAGCAATCCAGTGACAGGGTCTCCTGTACCTTCTGAGACGTCCTGGTAGCCACAGGCTAAAGCAAAGGATAAAAGATGGAAATTATCTAACAGTGTAACACAAAATACCCGAAACACATATAAAGCATGAAAGAATGTGGTTTATAGAGATCGCAACTGTCAAAGAGCCAAATGTTATTTTGACCGGAGAGGAACTGGATGTAATGGTGCAAAATCACTGGTTTGGTGAAAAGTGCAAAAACAAACTTAAAGAAACAAGAAGTTGCACAAGTGGACAATGCATCCTTTCAGCTCTCCTTCACATTGAAGGACAACAGGTGAAATTGCAGGTCTCAGTTTATGAATCATCTGTGTTATACTACACCAGGCTTGTTGAGTAGTTGTGGGAACAAGAAGAAAATCACATAACATTACCCCTGAACTGCAAAAAAAAACAAAAAAAAAAAACCAAAAAAAAACTGCATTCACAATGCTGTCGCCAAATGGCATCTCTGAGAAAAGAGAGGTCTTTTCAGCAAAGTTGAAACTACTGATAACAGCCCTTTACCAGATAAACGCCAAGTCCAGCCCTTTACCAGATAAACGCCAAGTCAGGCATGCACACAACAAAAATGAGTTAATCATTGACAATACTATGGAAAGAATTTGGAAATATATTACATCCCACAAAAGTGGGATGATGATGATTCACCATTAATGGGTCATTAATGGTGAATCATCATCATCCCACAAAAGTGGGATGATGATGATTCACCATTAATGACCCATTAATGGTGAAAATTTATTTTAACACTTTACCTGTCAGGAACAGTACGTCCCAGTCCTTATCCTCAATATCACTGGCCAGATGTTTTTGCTATTTTGCTGTTTCAGCACACCCTATTCTTTTTAGTGGGGCATTAACAACAAATTCTTGAGGAGCTCCAATCATTTGGATTAGGTTTTTTTGAAGCATGGAAATACTTTAGGGAGTTCAGGAAGTATTTTTATGTTGTGGGATGTAATATATTTCCAAATTCTTTCCATAGTATTGTCAATGATTAACTCATTTTTGTTGTGTGCATGCCTGACTTGGCATTTATCTGGTAAAGGGCTGTTATCAGTAGTTTCAACTTTGCTGAAAAGACCTCTCTTTTCTCAGAGATGCCATTTGGTGACAGCATTGTGAATGCAGTTTTTTTTTTTTTGTTTTTTTGCAGTTCAAGGGTAATGTTATGTGATTTTCTTCTTGTTCCCACAACTACTCAACAAGCCTGGTGTAGTATAACACAGATGATTCATAAACTGAGACCTGCAATTTCACCTGTTGTCCTTCAATGTGAAGGAGAGCTGAAAGGATGCATTGTCCACTTGTGCAACTTCTTGTTTCTTTAAGTTTGTTTTTGCACTTTTCACCAAACCAGTGATTTTGCACCATTACATCCAGTTCCCCTCTGGTCAAAATAACATTTGGCTCTTTGACATCACAGCAGAAGGACAAAGACATTCAAATAGTTCAATAAAACTTCGGAATGCAAAGTCTGCATTCAAACTGTGCTGATCAACTTCAAGAGCTGACATCTGTGTTTGCGACCAAGTATTTTTGATTATATGTTGTGTTCTCCACAGCAAAGATTCCTCTGTTGGCATCCATACATTGTCATCTAAGATAATGGTTTTCAGAAATTTTGTTTCAAAAAGTCTGTTTTCTTTTTTTTTTTTTTTTTTTTTTTGTTTTTTTTTTTTTTTTTTTTGTACATTTTCAATCTTCATTTGATAAATTACTTTGGACACAAATTAGTCTCTTTGTTGTTGTTGACAAAGATGAAAGTCTGTGGAATTCTTCTCAAGCAGAAGGGGGACTGATTGGACAGAAATCTCTGTAGTTTGTATTTCTTTGTTTGCTATTCTGCTGGATGTTGTCCCTGCAGTGGTTGCTCCTCATATTTTTTAAGGGTGTGAGCTAATAGTCTGTTCACTGCAAAGTCTGCATGTTGAACACGTGTTACAGGACATAGGTCATCTTGTTGGACAGTTTCAGCTGGATTGTCTAGTGCATTGTGATTGCAAAGGTGTTTTATATGGTTTGGAATCATCAGATCAGAGCAGGAGAAGGACAATCCAGTCAAAACGGCTTGAGGGTGGAGTCGGACGTGTGATCCCGCCCAATATCAGACATCCCATTCGTTCCCCATTTCGCTGCTGTTCCTGGTTACTTCGTCCACCGATCGATTTACTCCGAATAGCGTCATACATTGATTCATTATTGACATCTGCCGTAAGTACACTTTCTTTGGGTGTCAGTGTATGTTTTGCATCCATACGCAGCTCCTGTGATTCTGGCAGCCCAGTGTGGCTGTCGTTAATAAACGTCGTGTTTCACCAATGTGCTGCGCAAACGCGGTCTGAGGCTCATCTTTAAACCGATCTAGCCAGGAGGAGAAGAAAGCAAATTGTCGAATTGAAATTGAACATTTTAACGCAAGCTATTTCTGGAGCTACAGAGGAGGTATCGATCATCCTTTGTGCAACACCAGTAGATGTATGCTTTTTCTTTCTTAACATTAACGTCCCACGAAACTGACCCTACGCGTCTCCAAAACTGAAGCATTGTAGTTTCGGTGAGGTGAGGTGCATAGACATCTATTATAGGATAGTTTTTTTTTCTCAGTACCATCCAGTGCTTCTTGTCTTTGTATGACACCACTTGCAGAGATGTCGTCGTCACCATCAACACCATTGTAAAGCCACAAGTTTGAGATCTAAGGTCTCACTCAGTTAGGCTTAAAGTTTTGATCACAATTTGTCGTTATAGGTAATGTGCCAGTGCCATCAAAGTTATAGGCTAAGGCAGAGGTATATTGCTTCATTGTTATCAATAAATTAGAAAGTAGCCTAATTAAGCTGGGGTGTCTAAAAATATCCAGACTCTGGTTTTGTTTTTTATTTTTACAATGAAGTTAATCTTTTTTATCATCCAAATAAACCTGTTGCCTGTGCACAGCTCAGAATAAGCAGTTTCCTGTATAATGTTATGTTACTAAGAGGATAACGTGTTATACTGTGCTATTTATTAACATTTTGTCTGACAGAAATAACTTATTTCTTCCTGTCACTTGTCCACTGTTGTTTTACAGCTTTTGACCCTAAAATCCCTCATCATGTCTAAAGGCACTGTGGTTCTGGCCTACAGTGGCGGACTGGACACGTCCTGTATCCTGGTGTGGCTCAAGGAGCAGGGCTATGACGTCATCACATACTTGGTAAGGTTTTACAACAGGTGTTGGCACTTCAAGTAGGCCTAGCTGTCACCCAGCTGCTTTTATATGTCACGTATCTCTTAGGTCTATACGGTTCGCTGCTTATGCATTTTGTCAAGGCATGTAGAAGTCGACTATAGACACATCTCCAAAAAACAACAGCACTGATTATCTCCGATCAAAGGATTTGTTTCTATTATACCAGGCTAAATCTGGATGGCTTTTCTGTTTGCCCCTGGGGTAACTAAGAACTGCAATGCAGGCAGATTTTGTTGCTGAACTTCATTCATTTGTTTTGTGGATTGCTAAAGGGGATGTGGGAGTTAGTCAGCATGACATGAGGTGCAGAGGAGCAACTCTTTTGAGCTCTTGCTCTCATGAGGATAAAGTGGACGTGTATAACAATGCACTGGCATAAAAAGACTTACAAAGATATGATCTGTTTATGGGGAGTAATGTGTTTATATGCATGTCGAGTAATATTTAGAATAGTTTTCATTCAACAGTGTTATTTTTAAAAATATTATTTTGTGATATTGTGATATTAGCTCATATTTTTCAAAGGTATGTCAAAAGGAAAGACTTACAGTGGGAGTTCTTGATATAGACAAAGTGGCCCATTGCCAAGGGCGGCAACTAAATAAGAGTGGCACAATCACTCTGAGGTGAAAAAAAGTTAAGGCATGCTCCAGTGTTCCTCTCATGAGTCAGTTGTGGCCTCAACAGGAAGTTGTTGGTGCAAGGTGTTGCAGAGTTTATATAACCTTTCCTTTCCTCATAAGTATTCCTTCACTGTTAAATTCAACAATTCTTGTGAAAATGTGCTCCACCTGCTCGGTCGAGTGTGATAAAATATCTGCAATAAATAAGACTATTCCACATGTTGCTTTAACTGCATATTTATAAGCACTCATGCAATTAAAATATAGCTTAAAATGTTTCTGTTATATTGATTCTGTTTTTTGTTTTTTGTTTTTTTCTTGCTCAAAGGAAAACACCCTCTTAATTTACGTTTATTCTTGATTTTAGCCTTCAAGAGGTTGTTTTATTTCTTTCAAAGATGCGTTTTGAATTACAAGAACAGTGAATAATCAGAATTAACTTATGCTCAGACACAAGGGCTTGTGTGTGTACACATTTAACACAGATTCCTCTAAAACAATGTTAGTACACACATTAAGACTTTTTCAATATGTTTATTGGGCCTCTGGTGCATATTTGAAATTTCATTCAACATTTTATTCATTTAGTTTCATAAAATTTTATTATAAGTTCAATTGTCTCATTCCAGGCCAATATTGGGCAAGATGAAGATTTTGAAGCTGCCCAGAAGAAAGCAGAAAGCCTTGGTGCAAAGAAGGTGAGAGACACTCAAGTCAAACCCTTTGGGTGAATACGAGAGACCTTTAAGTAGATTAAAACTAAGCAGTTGCATGTACCGCATTAGGGCTTCATTCAAATTTAGTGTTTTATTTCTCATTCACTCCAGTGTGATCTCATATAATATTTAGGTGTTCCAGGAATATAAATATTTATTATCAGTCTGATTTTGTTTTTTATGTGTTACATTTTTTCCCACATTCATGTCATTTTTTTTGTCCATTTTTGCTTAGAAAGGCAATGTTTCATAAACTACCTATCAACCTCTATTTAATTACAAAATAAAACTATCAGTCCTGTTTTGTGTCCATGTCCAGGTTTTCATTGAGGACCTGCGCAGAGACTTTGTGGAGAACTTCATCTGGCCGTCGGTTCAGGCCAACGCGGTCTATGAGGACCGATACCTTCTCGGTACGGCCATAGCGAGGCCCTGCATCGCCCGTCGTCAGGTCGAGATTGCACGCAAGGAGAGGGCACAGTTTGTATCCCATGGGGCCACTGGAAAGGTAAAAACTAACAAACTAGATAACTAGTTTGTTATCTAGTTTATGGTCACAGCACCATTTAGGGCTTATGTCTGTAAGATTGAATATTAACCATTTAAAAAGTTACTGTTTTCTGTAACTAAGTCATCCATTTAGCGGAAAGCAGAGGTTTCCTGCGAATAGACATTTCTTTACTCTGTATGAGTCAGCATCTAAATGAAATCCATCCTTGCTCTTGAGATTAAAATATAAATTTCTATTTTTGAGCATCTCTAGATCGGTCATACAATCACAACATCCCTGATTTTTTTTTTTTTTATGAAGATAAAATCCAACATCTGTAAAGCTCTTTGCAGATTAATAAATGATAATGATAAATGATAATGTCAGCCTGCATAACCAGCTTTAGCTGGTTATGCAGGCTGACATCAAAAAGTCATCAATCTTCATTTCAGTCTTTGCCTCATTAGGACAAATGATGCATCACATTTTAAACTGCTTGTATGCTGCTGGTGCTGGCATGTTTTTGTTTTCTGACATCTGTTCTATTGTGCAACTGGAAATCATAGAGTGAGTCATTGGTAGATCTGCACAAGTCAGCTAAAAATGAGCTGAAAGTCTGTCAATATCTGGGAAGAAGAGCTAGAGTTTATACAGGTCTGTAGACACAAATGTTGCAGTGATACTGCTGTTAGTTAAGAAATAATGGAAAAATAATTGTTGCTCATTTAAAAACAAAAGTACTGCTTAATTGGGAATGTCAGACAATGTGATTCAGAATTATTTATCCTGTTATTTTTCCTAATCTTTTTAGTGTAATTGTTCATTTGAAAGGTTTTGGAGAGAATTTTTTTTTTTTTTTTTTTTTTAATTTTTTTTATGAATTTTCTGTGTAAGACCTTTTCTGGGCAGTAGATGGAACCAAACACTGCTTCATAAATTTCAGTTTTAAACTTGAAATACTACAGTAGCATTCCACAACTGGTACTGACTTGTGAATTTGGCTAATTAATTGTAAATAATCAAGCTCTTCATTTCTTCATTTCCAAACAAGCTAAGTAAATGTCGACACATAATATTTGGTCAAAAATCTATCTGGCTTCTTTGAACAAACACAGAAAATATCACCAGTTTACTGTAGTAAGTTTTAGAGCTTAATTGTTACATGATAAAGTGATGCGGGAATTATTAGGCAACTTTATTTACTATATAATAAAATAATCTCAAACTAAAAGTGATAGAAAAAGTTAAGAAATAATTGTAACAAAATCACTAATGCCACAATTATTGACACCTCATCAATTCCTACAAAATATATGTAACTTCAGAATGTTTTGAAATTCATACTTTACTTCTTAAATTGAGCTGACCTTTTATTAATTTTTATTTTGTAATCCACAATTTTCCCCACAATTTTAGGCCCATATGTCTTCAACATTATTGAAAATGGGAAATACAGGAGAACATCCCATTCCAGTAAGGCAAATGTGTGTTTATTTTTGACAGTCAGGAAATGGCTACAAAACATTGATATTTGCCTGCCCATATTTTCAGTCAGAACAATAATTAAATGCTTTTAAAAAACTGAAACTGTCATAAACAACTATGTCACAACTATGGACAAAAGTTCATGTTCATCTTGACACAATTTATGGTGAGTAGGGTCGTAAGGGAGGAGAACAAAAAACGCTTTTCGGTCCTACCATCACATATGTAAACATGTAAAGCATGCTAACCTGGACTAGAACTGTGTGCTTTGGTTGGAGCTGCAAGAACAAATTACATCATTATGTTCTTGCAACTTATCTTGACACATCTGGGCAGAACTGTTTTCGTTTTTGATGTCCAACAGCTATTATATTAAAATGTTGTATGAATTCAGAGGCCACCTCTGAATTAATGTAATTGTATTAAAGCGTATTAAAGGTTGTCTTTTTCAAAACTTTTCATTGTGAGGTTAGTCTTATGCAATAAATGATTGATTTATTTTATATATTCTTGCCAGGGGTGCCAAGGGATCGGGTTAAATGTAGATGCCACTGTACTTGTCATTTTTTATATAAAAGTCAACATTTTACTGTTTTTTGTCTTCTTAAGTTGTTGTGATTTCTTTGGCATTTCAAGTTATTTTACATCTTCTTGTATAGCTTTGTTTAACAACCGTTGTGTGGATGCAAATCATTAGTTGTTCAGAACTGGTCACTCAAATAAGTGAAACAAATCTGGGAAATTGTGGGTTTTTTGTTGGTTTTTAACTGTTTTCATCTAATTGTATTGACCAATTATGAAACAGATAATTTAAAAAAGTATTTAACAAAAATAATATTCAGGACAGGGATCCCAAACTGCTGAATGACAGAGATAAACCAGTTTTCTGCCTTTCAGGGAAATGACCAGATACGCTTTGAACTCACGTGCTACGCGCTGTACCCAGAGGTCAAAGTAAGCTTGGTGCTTTTATTTTTTACATAGGAAAAAAATGGCCTTTCCTGTAAAATAATGTCACTGCAGCTGTATGCTTGTGTGTGTTTGTGTTAATCAGATCATTGCACCGTGGAGGATCCCTGAATTTTACAATCGTTTCAGGGGAAGAACAGACCTGATGGAATATGCACAGGTAACTGCAGCTGTGTAGACCAATGCTACAGTGTAAAAAAGGATTTTATATTTATTACTGATGAGTCCATCAGCTAAAGGGCAAGTTTTGGCATAGCATTTTAAAAATTAAACCCCAGACTTCCCTGTTTACAGCAGGTAAAAGGTTTAGTTTTAAAGTTTCCAGAACTGCAATTTCTACCTTATTACCAGGTCACTAATGTGCCTTAAATGTCATGAATGTATGTTGATTTATGAATTTAGAAACATTTAGATGATCTATTTATGGAATGGCACAGTATTTTTCCTCGGTTTCTCTCATAGATTTTTAATGTCTGCATACTCAGCAATAGTTTTCTTATATGTTGAAAGGTATCAATTGTTTTTCAACTGTGTCTGTCTTCTTTAACTACAACAACTTTTTTCTCACCAGCAATACAGCAGTTCTTTGCATCTGTAATCCAATTTCACTGGTTAATTTAACATGTTTTAGCTTTAGATATATATCATTTTATTGTTTTAACCACAAAAAACTTTAGTGTGAACCTAGGTAGTTTTCTCCACTAGAGGGCGATCAAGAGGTTTTTTAGTAAACATTTCCTGCTGGCAGCTGGACCTTTGGAGGTATAATGCAACCTTAAAAGCATGTACTTTTTTTTTTTTTTTTTTTTTTTTTTACAAAGATACTAAAACATATTGTCAGTTTTTTTGTTGTTTTCACTGTGGAGGACCAAAGGACTCAGAGGAAATAGATATATGTTGGTTTCACAGCATGCAGTGAAATTAATTAGGTTTTTTCAGGTCCTCTTCACATGTGTGTGTTTTTTGTCTTTGTTGTAACTACAACTTATTTTCTGATATATAACATATCAGAGTACTTTTTTTTTTCTTGTCAAAACACAGAAACATGGCATCCCAGTGCCAGTCACTCCTCGGGCCCCCTGGAGCATGGATGCCAATCTCATGCATATCAGGTGAGGACGACTAATGTGAGGTGCACTATGATGTGGTTTTTTTCCTGTTAGAAATAAAAAATAACAAACTCTTACATTGCATCTCTTACAGCTATGAATCAGGCATCTTGGAGAATCCCAAAGTAAGTTCTTGCTGGTGTCCATCAGAAATATTTTTAACCCTTATCTTATCACTGTGGTGCCATATGGTTACAGGGAAGCTAAATCAGCTCTAAAACCTGTATAATAACTCTGGGATACCAATATATTTACAAAATCATAATACATGAGTTCCTTTTGCAATAAAATATTTGCTGACAGCACAGGAAGATTATTTAATGGGCTTAGTGTTTTATCCCACAATTCAAGCATCTTCTGAAACTGAAACTGATCATGGTTGTGCAGATAAATCAAACGTACCCCTAAAACCAAGTCCCAAACTTGTAGTATTCTCAAAATGTTTATTATGTTATTTCACCTTGATGCACTCTGGGGTTATTTTTAATTTAAACAAATTAATTTATCCATCCATCCATTGTTTTGTGCTTATCTGAGACTGGTTCTTGGAAATAGCAGGTCCTGAATGAACAGACATTTCTCTTGCCAGAGTCACTCTCCAGTTCATTTTTGGGGCTCCCAAGACATTCCCAGGACAGAAGAGATAAAATTTCCTTCCAGTGAGTTCTGGGTATTCCCCAGGGTCACCCTTCTAGTGGAATATAATTGGAAACCTTCAAATTAAAGACTTCCAGAAGGTATCAGTTTCAGATGCCAGAACCTTCTCAGCTCACTTCTTTTGACACAAAGAAGCAGTAAATCTATTTTATTGCCCCAATCCATTTATCCCTCACTTGTTTACTTCTGAACAAGACGCCAAAATGCTTAAACTACTTTACTTGATACTGGATCAGTAACTGCCTCTAGCCCAGAAGGAGCACTCCACCTTTTTCCAATTGTGGCCTGAGACCTTGAGGAGTTGACTCTGATCCTGGTTGCTTCACACTTGGCTGTGTTCCGCTCCAGTGGATGTTGAAAGTCATGTTTTTAAGATGAAAACAGAATAACATCATCTGCAAATAGCAAAGATGAGATTCAAAAACGAGACACTCTCTTTGCCATGACTACAGCTTGAGATTATGTCCAGAGTCCAACCTGCACTAAGAACAAGCTTAACTTTTGGTTTCTTTCGGAAAGATTGATCTTAGAAGCATCGTGAACACCCCATACACCTGCAGCACCCCCAACAAAAGGCCTCTGGGGACATGGCCATAGCCCTTCTCCAGATCCATGCAACAGACCAGACAGACAAACTCCCATGACCCTGTCTGCAACTCCACAGGGCTGTTTTACAACCAGGATAAATCCACACTGCTCCTCCTGAATCTGTTGCCTCCTAAACAGCCTTTCCATCACCCTGGAGAACATTTTCAAAAATGAACTGCTCGAGTGTATGTTAACATGAATAAAACACCTGTCAACATAAAAAGTAAACCCACACCTAACTGGTTGTTATGGTGATCTTTTAGTCATTTTTCTCAAGTACAAACCATGTTAGAGGGACAATATTTAACTTTTTTGGAGTTGAAAACACCAAACATAGTTACACAGAACAATAAAACTTCTCCACCTTCTGCTGACCCAAGCCTGGCTGACTCAGTCACAGAACCATGAGTGAGACATGAGTCTGATCTCTGCCGGAGGTCGGAGGTCAATGCAGTATGCACTGTTTTCCCCCCGGCTGACCTTCAAAGCTCCCATCCTATGGTCGATATGTCTGTGTCTGTGTCTCCTCTCACCCCGGGTTCTCGTCAGGCCCTGGGAAGAACCTGGGACACACAGACACTGACTTGTCGTCAGCAACGCTTCGACTAATTCCCGATTTCATGGGAGCCTGGGAGGGGGAAGGGTTAGGGCGTTGCACCCAGCTGGGGCCTCCTGAGTTCCAGCCTCAGCTCCTCGGGACCTCATTGTCTGGACGGTTGCGCTGCCGCAGGCTGCAACGTGGGAGGGGAGCCACTTCATCTTGACACCGTGACACCAAAATGTCACCAGTAACAGTTAAGTACAAAGACAGTTTGCCAGACAGATGAGTCCCCAATGCACAGGGTGTTGTAGAGAGGAGAGGGGTCCCACTCTGCTGGAGAGGAGATTCAGGGGCAGGGCCACTGTAACTCACAGACCTCTATCTCCCTGCGTTCCTTTCCCACCCCTTCACTACCCTGTCCTTTAGCCATCCTGTGGAGAAATGTTTTGAAATGAATGAGGCGAGCCAGCTCAATAGCATAGCGATGTATGATGACAGGGCTATGTAACTGATTTTATTCAAGGGCTTTGCTTTGGACCATTTACTCCTATACTAAATCGATTAATAGCATTAAATACAATGAAATATTTATGGTGCAGAGGTCTGAAGTGGTAAAAGGATTTCAATACATTACCAGAGCTTTGAAACATGTTTAATATTTCTGCAAATTAATGTAGCCACAACCTCTAGGCCCTCTATTTATATTTTACATCTACAAGTATGTTTATTAAGTGAAGCTGGTTTATAACTTACAAGTACAGCTGAAACCAGATATAAAAAGACACACAAGCCCTTTTCTTATTATCTGAGATTAAATGGACTAAACCTTTCCCTTTTTTTATGTCAATTAGGATTACAAACATTATTTCTAAATAGCTAAATAATGAGCAAGATATTTTTTTCATTACTTCTTTATTAATTTAATTGAATTTAAATGTTTACATACACCCGGATTACTATGCCTTTTAAACCTTTTGGGGACATCCAGATGATGATGCTATGGTTTTGTAAGGTTCTATTAGATTAATTTACAACAATTGAATTAATTGGGGGATACACAGTGTTAAAGCAACACTTCAAACAATAGAAGTCATAACTCTTAAAGCTGCGTAAAAAGCATATTACAGTTTGTAAATGCACTCAAGCTAAAAACCTTAATTTTCGTAGGTATGTCCTGTGGTCTGATGTCACTAAAATAATGTTTTTTGGGCAGATGCAACCAAAAGAAAAATGTTTGGTCTTAAAGTGCATAGGAAAACAAACATGGAGTAACAGCACAAACACTTTACAAACTACCTATCAAGCACGGTGGTGGATGGGTGATGACTTGAACTGGTTTTGCTGCCACAGGACCTGGGCAACTTGCAGACATTGTAGACCATAAATTCCTCTGTAAACCAAAATATTCTTGAGACAGTCGGACAATAACAGACTAGTTTAGAAAAAACGCTCAGAAACCTCAATAAACTGAAGGAATATTGTTAAGAAGAGTGAACCACAATACTTCCACACTGATGTTAGAGCAGAATAAAGTGGAGATAAAAATGTTTTACTGTTATTGCTAGAAAAGATGGAACTAAAAACTAATCGGGTGTATTTGGATTTTTCACTTATTCTTCCCCTTATTGACCTAATCTTTTTCAATGAATAAGGTTATGATGGAAGATATTGTGTTTTTAACTACAACATAAGGTTTATTTCAATTCATCCAAAGATAACAAATAAAACAGCCGCGAATTTGAATTCCTAAACTAACATGTCAGATTGTGATCCATCTAAGAAGTCATCTAAGAGAGGTCTTGTTCTCAGTATCTCCACTGTGTATCAGCCTCTGTCGCTCCTTCAGTTACAGCCCTAAAGGCTAAGGCCAGACCCGGACTATTCAATTGCCCCCCACTTCCCCCACCTGTAACACAATGGTCCCTCTTTGCTCAGTGCTGTCACATTAGGAAATGTCCAAATGGTCGCTCATATGTTTTCCTGCAGATAAGAGCCAGAAGAGTTCAGGTTACTCTGTTATTAACAATGTATCCTTCCAGATAACCTCAAACCTTGTTCTTTATTGACACAATGACCTTAAGACCTTTATTTACTCATTTGCATCTGGTAGCATTAACCTCTGTGAAGCAATGCAGCTTTTGCAGGCTGTTATTGTGTTATTACCTTTGCTGTGCACCTGATAACTTCGTTGAATCAGTATTTCTTGTTAATGGTTGTGGCTGGTTGGCTTGGAAAACATAATCTGATGCAAAAGTGTTCATAACCTTTAAAAATGTCCATGTTTTGTCATATTACAACTGCAAACTTTCATGAATTTTTTAACCTTGTATGTTATAGACTAACACAATGCAGTTAACATACTGTATGTAACGTGGAAAAAAATGATGCATTGCTTTCTAGATAATTTATATATAAAAAAAATTTGCATTTCTATTCAGTCTGCTTTATTTTTGCCATCCAGTGAAATCCATTGAAACCAATTTCCCTCAAATGTCAGAGTTCACCTGCATGTAATTAAATCTGTTTACATCCAGCTTCTCTGTGAAGGCCTCAGAGTACAGATAGAGACCTTTAGAGAACAACAGCATCAAGAAGACAAAGAAACACTGCAGCAGGTCAGGGATGTGAAGAACTTTACTTCCACCTGATAGTGGAAATTGTATGGTACAAATGCTAATTTACCAGGGCATGCCTGTCCGCCTACAATAAAAATCTGGACAAGGAAAGCATCAATCAGAGGATGAGCCAAGTGGGCCATAATAGATTTAGAGGAGCTGTAGAGATCCACAGGTGGGAGAATCTGTTTACAGGACAACTTTATAAAAGAGTGGCTTGAAGAATGCAAATATTGAAAGAAAACCATAAGAAGTCCCATTTGCTGTTTGCCAAAAGCCATTGAGGTGCTACCACAAGCATGTGATGAAGGGACTCTGGTCAGATGAAACCAAATGAGACTAAAATTGAACTTTTTGTTCTACATTCAAACATTGCACATTCCCCTGAACACACCATCCTCACGTGGCACATGGTGTTGGCAGTATCATGCTCTGGGGATGGTTTTCTTAAGCTGGAGCGTAGATCCTGGTGAGATTTGATGGGAAAATGGATGGGGCTAGATATATGGCACTCCTGGAGAAAACCTATTAGAGGCTGCAAAAGAGTTGAGACTGGGGCGGAGGTTAACATTCCTTCGGGACAACAACCAAAAGCATACAGTCAGAGCGAAATGAATTGCTTTAGATCAGAGCATAATTTTTAGTAAGAATGACCCTGTCAAAATCTAGACCTAAATCCAATGGAAGATCTGAGACAAGATGTGAAAACTCCTCTTTACAGACTCTCCATCACATCTGACTGAGACTGAGCTATTTTGCAAATAAGAATGGGCAAAGATTCCAGTCTCTAGATGTTCAAAGTTGATAGAAACGTATCCTAAAAGACCTGGAGCTATAATTACAGCAATGTGTGGTCCTACAAAGTGTCGAGGACTGAATAGAAATGCACTGCACACTTTTCAGATTTTTTTATTTGAAAAAAAAGTTTCAAAAGCTCTTAGCTCTTAAGGAGTGGAGCTGGGCACCCCTGACTTAAATCTATCTCAATAAAATCCACCAACATATGTAGTTGTAATGTAACAGCATGTAAAAAATTGTTTTAACGAAAACCAGTGAAGTTTATTAACGAGATAGTATAATTTTGTTCTCAAATAATTTTATTTAAAAGTACCAGAGTAAAGGGGGCTGAATACATATTCAGGGAACATGTTTTTTTTTTTTTTTTTTTTTTTTTACATTAAAGCTTATGGCAAAATGACAGAAAGTTCATGGGGTGTGAATATTTTTGCAAGGTAATCTAAATTACAAATTAAAGAAGCTGTTACTTCATTTATAGATATTTTAGAAACTATATTTTAGATTTTTACTAGGGATTCTTCAAACCTGTATTGTATCATCAGCAAAAATCAAGTTTCCATTAATTTCTTATTTAACGGCCTATATTTAACATGATGCCTCTTGTTAGCAAATGCTTTGTCTTCACTCATCATTTCCCTCCACACTTGAGCACCCAGAGCCCCTCCTCAGGATGCTTAACACTCATCTTGAGTCTTTAATACTTAACCTCAGTCTTAATTACAACCTCTGTCACTGGTGAGTTCACCCGATCTCACTCAGTTCTTTGATCCGGGAGGTGATGAGCCGCTGCTCGTGTTGACTCAGAGCCAAAGGAGTGAAATGCAGAGCCTCATCTCACCGAGAGAAAATAAAAACTTGTTTGTGGCTTGTTGCGCGGCCTGCTGGAAAGATGGATGGTCAAAGGAGAGCCTGTGGGGGTAGGAAGTGAGCTTGTAGGTGTGTGTGTCTACATGTGAATATGTGCTTTGAAGCAAAGAGGTCAGAACTTGCCATGTGCCCTCGCTGCCCCCAGGCCTGATGGGCTTGACCTGTGAAGAGCTTTCTGCGTCCACCTCAGCTTCCACTGCTGTCTTCATTAAAACTAACAGATGCATCCTGTGTGTTAGAGAATAGAAATCCCCTCTCCTGCAGATTACATGCATATTGTTTTATTCTCGGTTTAGATTGCTGTGTTTGCATTTTGATAAGACGCACCGACTTGAGACACGGTGATTTAAGCATCACTTCCAATCCGGTGCACCAAAGATACCCCCCAGCCCTACATCCCCTCTTCCCCGCTTTGCACTCCTGCTACCTCTGCCTTCTTTGGGGCGCTTTTGGCTTTGATTGAAACCCAATGAGGCAACTAATAAGTGGAAAAATAGAAATTTACTTGCTTTAAGTTCATGCGTCAGCCTTCTTTTTTTTATTCTGTTGCTGTATGGGGACACATTTAGCACAACAATATCGCAGAGGCAAAGGCAGCCAAAGGAGCTGCTCGGCACTACATGATGGTGAGCTTCACGCCCCATTTCCCACCAATACCCCTGGCCCCCCGCCTTCTCCATCTTTACCTTTGCCTCTCTTTCAGGGCCACAGCTTTGGGACAGGTCCACCTGCAGGGGGTTTGAATTGAAATGCATTGATCTCCTGCTCACTGGAAACAACCCTATTGGCTTACATTCTTTTCTTTGCTTTGCTTTAAGGAAGTTTAAACTCTTGCTGTCGGAGAACGGATGAGTTTTCACACACTGCAGTTTGTGTACATAAAAAAAAATAGTCTTAGCTGTTTTTTATAAGCTTTTTAGGCTTTATTGGATTTATTTGCATCAGAAATTTGACAAAAATGCAATAAAATGTTGAATTCAAAAAACCCCCTCTGATTAAAGCGAAAATAAAACCAAAACCAATTGGGTTTTTTTTCCCTTTTTTATTTTTTGTTTTTCCTCAAACATATAGTTTCAACCAATAGCCCTTTTATCTGAAGGTTGAAAAAGCTCCCCCAAAAGTATTTATTCCACCCTCCCACCCCCTTAAAGAGTAAGCATCAAAAGGCTTTTTAGAGTAGTCATTTTGTCCCTCTCCTACAAACTCTCATTTGGCATCTTTCAGGGCACTGAAGCAGAAAATAAAAGAGAGGGAGACGCTCGCCTTCTCACTCAATTTTTGTGTTTAGTTAAAAGGAAGGAAAGTGATTGCGCTGCTCGTTTTCCCGTAGCTGACAGGCGCCAAGCGGATGCCGATTAGTTATTGTATGATCATTTCGAGTCTGGTAAAGCTTTCCATTTAAATGCACCCAGCAGTTATTTTGCATAGCCTCCCCCCCCCCCTGCAATTTGCCTCAGCTCAGGAGACATTGACCATCGTCTTGTCCTAATGCGGTGTAATTGTCGCAGGAACACATCAGCCGGGTGGAATTGTCACACCACCGTGCTCCTTTAGGTCCAAACCACGACTCACTGAAATCACTTAGCAGCCAACTGGAAAAAAAAAAAAAAAACGACAAATGTCTGTCAACCAGCATCGCCTTTGGTGGGAGTTGGTTTTAGATGTTTGTTGTTGTGTGATGCCCATTTAGGAAAAATCTTCCTCTGAAAATGAATCCGAGGAGAAATGTCACTCAGAAAATCAGAGCTGGAAAGCTGAAAGAAGCGTAGACAGCTATCCCACTCTTCGTTTCACTTTTCCTTTCCTTCCCCCTGCAGAGAAGGGCTTCCCGGAGAAAATGAAACCAAACAGAGGATAAAAATTGCACTTTTTGTGTTCCCTCTGCTCTTGATGTTGTTTTCAAGATGGTACCTTTTTCACACATTGTTCTCTCAGTTCTTTTACTTGCTGTCTGTTATCTCCTTCCACTGCAGCCACTGTGCTGTTCTCCTGATGAGAAGCTCCTTGTTGTTAATCAAAGTGTCTGAACGAAGAGCATAAAAGTTGTGGTTCTGTTTGTTTTTCAGAGCCATGCTCCAGCTGACCTCTACCTGATGACCAAAAACCCAGAGGATTCTCCAGATGTCCCAGATGTCCTGGAGATAGAGTTCAGAAATGGTTTGTATGTTTATGAGTGTCCCATCTGCTGACTTCTCAGATCGTCAGCTTTTTTCTGACAACTTCAAAAAAGTAGTCCCTGATATAGAGTTGAAAACACCCAACTCAGAAATGACATCCTTTTTTAAATAAAGACTTTATAATCTAATATCTATGTTCATTACCAACCAGTCGGTCAAAAAGATTTCATTCATTGAGCACTTTTAAAATACTCAAATGTATCATAAAATCCCAAACAGGGAGTAAAAAGGAGGGGACACTAGAAAATGCTGAACTAAGTAGAGAAAATACTAATAGTTATTCAACAAATAGATTAAAATGATCATATAAGCTGTAGCACAGTTTAGTGCTGATAGGATTATTCAATCAGATGCCAACTTCAAGAATGAGTACTTGTGCGGTCCCCAACATAATGACGCCCTGGGTGCTGAGCCATATCAAAACTTGCCAATAATTTGAACATCTTTAGCTCAGAAATGTATTTACAGATCAGTATAAAAAAACTTAACATGTTACTCCATCTTCGGTACAGGTAAAACAGGATGCTGAAGTCCCACTACCTTCTCTTTGCCTTCGCTCTCTGATTGTTAGAGGTGAAGTGAAAAGCTGAAAAATCAGGAAACATTTTTCCAAATCTTGGAGGCCACGTATCTTTGCTAAATATGTGACTCAGTTTTGAAACAATAACCAAAGGGTAGCAAAAACTGTTTCCAGCTTCTGTTGTTTTTTTGTTTTTTTCAAAAGCTTATTTAATGTTTTAGTATTTTGGTGACTATTTTCAAAATTTGAAAGCTTCTGACACCTCTACAGGCAGAGACAACAGGTGAGGACTCTTGCAACACTTTTAGGAAGTCCGAAAGCTTAAACATATTGATCTGTTCAATAGGATTCTCAGTCATATGTGATATGGACATCTTAAGCACTTTAAAAAAAAGCAAACTAAATTTCTTTTCTTGTTCCTTGAAGACATTTCCCCTTTCATCCAAAGAATTTCTACAGTTCTGAAGAACTGAGCTAAAGAAGGTTTTCAGGGAAGATGTAAAATACCCCCAAGGAACAAATTGTCACATTTATTTAAGCACTTGGGATTTATTATTAGGACCACATTAAAAGTCAAAAAACAGCCACTAGTTGTCTTTTGAAAGTTGGATTCTTGTAGTTTCAAGTGAAACTTCTTTTGAGCTCTACTTAAATAAAAATGTCTAGATTCAATGGTTTTTTGACATGTGAACATAGACTTCCAACATGACTCTGTTTTCCCCTTCAGTTCACAGTGCAGTGAAAAAAATATTTTTTTCTGTTTTGTTTTTTTTTTTTGTCAAACTTAAATATTTCAGATCATCAAACAATTTTTAAAATCAGACAAAGATAACTCGAGTAAACACAAGAAGATATTTTCAGAAGATGGTGATGATGAACAGAGATTGATTGCGATTAACTAACATGCCTGGGTTCTATTTTACTCACCACACAAAGGCCTGACTACTGTCAGACCTGGAGGATTAATGAACAGAACCTGTCTGACAACATGAAGCAGGATAAATATATCAGATATCAACACATTATGACCCGTCTGTAGAAATTCAAGAAACAAAGTTATTGACATCTGTTAGTTTAAAAAGGGTTACAGAGCTGCTTCTAAGGCCTTGTTACTCCAGTGGAAGCACAGTGAGAGGCATTATCCACAAATGGAGAAAACTTTGAACAGTTCCCAGGAGTGGCTGATCTGTTAGAATTATGCCAATTCATGTAGAAGGTGCACCTTGTAATAAAACTAACACAGCATTTCAGAAAATGGATATCTTGCCTACAGTCAAACATGATGGAGGCAGTGTTATTTGTCTGGTACTGCTTTGCTGCATCAGAACCTAGCCCTAATTGATGGAACAATCAATTCTGCTCTATATCAGAAAATCCTGAAGGAGAAATATTGGTAAGCTTAAGCACATTTGGGATACGCAACAGGTCAGTGATCTAAAGCAGACCAACAAGTCCAACACTGAATAATTAAAAAAGCAACATGCAACAAGCAAATGAAGGTTTTTAGAATAGCTTAGTCAAAATCTGGACTTAAATGTCGTTGAGATGCTGTGGCATCACCTTAAAAACCTTCTAAATAATTTTTTTAAAAGTCTGCTAAGAAAAGTGGGCCAAAATTCCTCCAAAGAAATGTAAAAAAGTCAATGCCAGTTATTGCAAATACTTGATGGCAGTTGTTGCTGCCACTTGTAGCTTTTTCAAGTAGTCCCAGGTTGATTCTGATAATAAAGGCTGATCCCTTAATAAGTGAAATTATCATTTAAAATGTACTTTATTTTCTCTGATAATCTTTGAAATTCATTTTTTGATAAACTGAAACATTTAAATGTGAAATCTGTAAGGGGGAAACACTTCACCATAGCATTCTAATATGTTAATAGTGATGGTCACAACTGACACTTTAAAGCTGACCCTTGCACTTTATTTCCACTTGTGACCACCCAGACTTATCCTTAACCCCTCACTCCGTCACTTGGGTCTAAAACAGCCACGTTTGGCCCGGGGGCCCGCACACAAGCCGGAAGCATTAACTCCAGCTTATACTCCGAACCCAGAGGGCCCAGAGAAATGATCATTAGAGATGTTTGCTGCAGGGCTCCGGGTTGAACACAAGAAAGTGTCACATGTTTGTGCAAAGAGAAAATGGCAAGACACATCCAGGCCTGGGGGCGAATGACACAGATGTTCCTTCATCCCTGATGTCACCAGGGGTGGCTGAAGTGCAAGAACATCAATCGGCTGTTCAGAACCCATGAGGTTTGATGGACAGCTTTATGAGCTGTAATCCAAATTTTATGGAAGTTCAAAAGTTTGCCAGAAAGTTGTGATGGGAAAATTTGCAAATTACTGAAGCAAAAGAAATGTCCATCTGTTATACTGATGTGGACCAGCAACAGTCTCCCTTTACCAGCTCTCTGCAGAAAATGTTAACAACAAGCTGGTGTGTGTCCATTCTGCTGGAGGTGAGGTGTGCTTTTGTAAAACGGTGATGCACCAGTAAAGCCTCGACTGGTTTCGCGGGTTCCTAGCGGCCCTGCTCTCCATTTTCACACATATTCTCTGGCCCTTTTATTGAGCACGCTATGACAAAAGCTGTTTTAGTTGTCCACACAAAGGCCCAAGCCCACTCCTCCCTCTGAGCACAAGATCAGCAAAAGAATGTTTCGTTTCATTCCCCCCTCCCACCTTTTCATCCCTGCCTTTCTCACCAAAGTTTTCTCACTGATTAAAAAAGAATATATAACAACAGGAACCTTTTGCTCCCCCCGTCAAATGGTCTATTCCCCATTACTCTCCCCTTTTTTTAAGCAGAAAAATTAAATTCATGCCTCCCTCCTGTCATGCCGAAGTAGTGAGGAGGAAAAAGAGACAGAGAGGAAAAATGTAAAGCAGTAATTTTTCCTACAACTGTGTCTGCGCTCCCATTGTCTGCACTGTTAAGGTTGCAAAAACTGAAAATAAAGCAGCGAAAGGGAACGATGGAAGGGGCGACCTGAGCAGAGTGAGGAAAATAAGAGCGGAGGGTTGAAGGCCCAAACTCCCACGTTCAGCTAATTTACTGGAGTTGTTTATGTGATTGTTAAATGTCTAAAGGAGTATAGTTTTGACAAAGCATAATTTGAAAAAACATCAAGAAAGCACTGCTCAAGCATAAGTTCCTCACCTGTCAGGGGTTGGGGAACTGCAGGCCTAAAGGTGTCTGTCCATCTATTCTGTCCTCTGACTGCCCATCAAAAAATGGATGGAGAAGGCTAAAAACTTGATTCTCGGAATGTTTGGTTGAACATGAAAAATGAAACGATGATCTTGGGATGGAGAGTCGATTTCTGTTTTGTTTAGACTTTAAACTCTTTTCATGCGTCTGTTTGTTTCCCCACCTCCACCTTTGGCCCCTGCTGCTCAACGAGGACCATGAATAAGCAGGCCGGTGACAGTGATTGATGTGCACTTGGTTTAAGTGGCTTTGTAGAGGAAGTGTGTGTGGAGTAAACTTCTGTTTTGTTCTTTATGGAAAAATTTGCTCTGTGTGAGAAATGCTGTTAAAGGAAGGATGATGGATCTGCAGACGGTTCTGTCTTCTGCACATGCTCATGAGCTCACAAGCTGTGGAAAAAGAAACAAAATCTCAGCGCTAAAGAGAGGATGGGTAACAAAGCTGTGTAATTGAATTAGGTAGAGGCCGGCCCACAATTTCACAGCTTTCAAATGAGGAGAGCCTTTGAATTTATTAGCTTTTCTCTCCGTTGCAAATATAAAGGTTTTCAGTTTGAGATAGTATCTACTGATCTCTCTAACTAAAACAGAAACAATCTTCAGGATAACCTACCCACTGTTTGCTTGTCATTTTGGTTTGACTAAATAAAAATATTATCTTAAATTTCATTCCCTAAAACTCTCTATTTGCTACAATGTTTAACAGCTTTCCTTTTTTAGTTGTACTAATTGTTCTTTGTAAAATCTCAGTGTAAATCTTGCATATTTTGTATTTTTTAGAGAGCATGTATGGAGGAAATTTTGATTTCAGAGCTTTCTGTCTGATTGTTTCCATAAATTCAACTTTTTGATCAGGACAAATAAGATCTAAACCTAAAAATACCTTAGCTTTTGATTGAAATTATCCACTTATGTCAATTATCTGTCGGTGCAACTTCTTTCTCTAGGAGTTCCTGTCAAAGTGATGCATGTGAATGAAGGGAAATCCAAAGACACGCCACTGGATATTTTCTCATACCTCAACGAAATAGGGTAAGTACTTTTACATATTAAAAGTAACACCAGAACATGTTTTAAGAATTTACTAAAAGGGAAGTCCTCTATTATACTTTAAAATCTAGATTTTCATAACTATTAGTTTTTATAACTGGTGTTCTGGTACTGGTCTAGTACTGGTGTACATAACTTGTGGTGAGTCACCGGCCCAAAGTCTAATTATAGATCATGAAATATGGATTAGGAAATTTAAACCTCTTTGATGTTGTCTTATAAATGATCAAAGATTATGCACTTTTATCTATGCACAATGTTATTGCTTTAAGCACCGTTTACTTTGGATTGACTTTAAACACTTTTAGGTAGAAAATACAAAACAATACCTGTCATACCTTTAGTATTTAAAGACTCCTAATTTTTAAGCACTGAGGTGTTTCTTTTCTGCATTTAGGTTTTGTAAGGTTGGAAACATTTAGAGCTTTTATTTTAAAGAATATGTTTTGAGTGTTTTTAATTTGGATTCTAAATTTTATTATCCAGGTAAGAAGATAATGCTGGAGATCTCAAACTCTCCTTGCAATATTATGTTGAAAAGACAGAAAAGATGGCATTACCTGCTGTCTAAACTCTGTGTAAATATGGTTGAGAGGTAAAAGGTATAAAAAGATACACTTTAAGATATTTATGTGTAATTTAAGTTTTTAGTGGATGGTTTAATTTAAATTTCATCATCTCACCTTATTAGTCTTACAGCTCCTGAATGGTGCTGAGTCACAGAGATGAACATCAGCAGCTTTTATTTTTCACCAATTTCTAAACTGATTTGGATGAATTAAAGTAAAAGTGTATCATTCTCGCTGTTTTTCCACATCATAAATGTTTACGTGATGCTATAAAATTTAGCAGCATGTCGCCTGTGATGAAGAATAGAATGTGCTTTTCCTCCAACATATGCATCTATTTGAATTTGGTTCAAAGACTGACATGTTAGAAATGAAGGTGGTTCATCTGACAGATTTTTACCAACAGGTAATCAGTAGTTTATTTCTAAATTAGGATCACCTAACTGAAGCTGGAAGGTGTATATATTTGTGTCCACTGAGCCTGTCTTTTTCTCTTAGCGGAAAACATGGAGTGGGGCGCATTGACATCGTAGAGAACCGTTTCATCGGGATGAAGTCACGGGGTAAGACATTACAATCTGGATTTTTTTTGGTCTTTTTTTTATTCCGTTCTTTCTGTCTGTGCTAATTTACACATTCTGACACAGTCATAGCAAAAGAAAGTACATCCTCTCTCATTCCTAAGAGTGTAACACATAAATTTCTTCTTTCTTCTTTTTCTTTATCTATCTTTATCAGGTTCTGAAAGTGAATAGGACTATTTAAGGTCTCATTTCAAGTTTACAAAACAAACAATTGATTCAACCATGCTATTGGTAATTAAACAAAAAGCAATCCAATCTGGAAATGTTTGTTGAATAGTAAGTAGACCTCAAAAAAACAGATCAATAAGATACATATGTAAAATAATAGAAGTGAGTTAAATCTGGAAATTTTCCTCATTAATCTTTGAGCACAATGCTATCATTTTTTTTACTCTGACATTTTTAGAAAAATCCAACTTCTAATTTAAGTGCATTAAGTCATTTTTAATGACACCCCTAACAATTACTTTAAACTAAATGGAACTCAATGATTTTTTACTTATATATACTTTTTCACTTATACTGAAAACAATGGAAGAATGTGTGCAAAATCACCCAGTGCCCACTGTTAAGTACACTGAAGGATCTGTTAGGCTCTGGGCCGGCTTTTCTTTTAAAGGTTCTTGGAAACTTGTTAAAGTGAATGGCATCATGAACTCTTTGAAATTCCAGGACATTTTAAATAATCCCTTGGCTTCTGCTAGGAAATTACAAAGCTGTTGTTGGGACTTGAAAAAGAGTAATCTGGAATTATTGGGCAAATAACCATTGAAATGATTGACCAGACACGAAGTCAGCATTGACCTCTCAGTCTTTAGATATAAATCCTACAGAAAGTCTGTGGTCTGAGCTGAAGAAAAGAGAGCATAACAGACGACCCAGGACTCTGGATGATCTACAGAAATCGTGCAAAGAGGAAAGGTCAAAGATCTCTCTCTGTGTATTCCCCAACCATGTGAAATATTATGGTGCTTTCCTGTTTGCAAAAAGTATAAATTATTAACAGTAACAGCAGGTGGACCAATACGTTTGGCAGTAGTGATTTTGTGATTTTTTTTTTAAATTTATTTTTTTACTGCAATAAAGGATGAAATTATTTTAAGGCTTTTTTCCCATCTTTACCTTAGGTGCCAGTTCAGGACTTAGTATTTGTTGTCAGTATTCCTTTTCTACATCTAGGGCCTTCATGCACGTTGAAGTTATTTTACATGAGTGCTTTAAATGTCTCGCTTGGCTTCCATAAAATCGAGCTGAATGACAAACTCCTCGCGAGACGTGTTTTCCTCTCGTTCACCAGGAATTAAGATGTCGTAGTTATTTCCAGTCATCTGTGCGCTTGAAAAAATGCATACAGTACACTGAGAAGAAGAAGTTGCTCCACTGGACACACGTAATTACACAGTTGATTGCATATTTGTCCAGAAAGTTACACAAGGATGTTTACCTGCAGTATTAACAATCAACTCTTAAAGCTCCTTTATTAGGTATCTACATGCGTTACCACACCCGATACACAAGACCAGTGTGCAGTCCTGGCTTTGCAAAGATGCACCCACATGAGGACACACACTGACTCCTCTTTCCCCCACCTTACAATGTGCTGTGATTGGCAAATTGACTGGCCAGCAGACTGTGACTGCGGCACAACTTGGCAGGTAGAAATTGAAAAATGGGAAACCCACTTTTCTCCCCTGTCGGCTGAACAAAAGATCAAAGCTGTTTCCTCTTCGCGAGCAGTAGGAAGAGGTGGAGCACAAGGTGCCCAAGTGGTTGAATAACGACCATTGAGCGCATAGGTTGGCCTCTTCTGGAGTGGCAGTTGTATGAGCACAATAGATGATGGGAGGGATCGAACGGGGACGTGTCATACTTATTTGTGTTTGGGTCATATTTATTTGTGCAGGGTCAGAGAGGCGGATGGGACTCAAATGGTTTGTCAAGAATCTTGTCACTGTGCTACAAAACATTCAGCAACCTGTGATGCCCTACTAACATTTCCCAGCTGTCATGGTGCTGTCAAATCTCTGACTTGGGCTCCAATGAGGACCTCAGAAGCAGCCAGAGATGGCTTCATCTTCTGATAAACATGATGCATCATGTCAAACTGCTGCAAAACTTTACAAAAACTGCTGTTGAACACCTAAAAGTCCAAAAGAAAACTTTTCTTGGTTGTAATTTTTAATTTACAGTGTATTATAAAAGTATTAATACACCTTGAAATTTTCCCCATTTTGACATGTTACAACCAGAATATCCCATGCATTTTACTTGTATTTTATGTGCTAGACCAACACAAAGTTGTTATTCGAAAGTGGGAGAAACACAAGGGTTTCTGAGTTGCATGCAAATACAGATCTGAAATGTCCCAGTCATTTGTATTTAGTCAGTACTTTAACTATAATAGCAGCTACAAGGGTTTTGGGGGTATGTCTCTACCATTTTCTGCATGTAGAGACACTTTTTTTCCAGTTGATTTTTCCAGATTACCTCAGGATGAGCCAGATTAAATGGAGAACATCTAAAAACCGCTCCTCAGTTTGATTTAGGTCTGGACTTTGACTGGGCCATGAATACACTTTGCTCTCAACCATTTTATAAAAGGTCAGGCTGTTATCCGCTGGATGGTGAGTATCCACCCAGTCTCAAGTCTTTTGCAGCCTGTACAGAGACTTTGTTGCAGATATACTCTTTGTTTGGCTCTACTCATCTTCTCATCAATTGACCAACTTTCATATCCTTCCTGGGAAAAAACAGTCCCACAGCATATCATTTTCACAGCATTTTCACAGAAAGATGGCATCTTTGGAGTGATGTGCAGTATTAGTTCAGCGTTTTGTATGTATAGCAACAGCTTCAGTTTATGCCTCCATGGACCACAGCATTTTTGTCCACATGTTTTCTGTGCTCTTTGTGTGGCTTTTGGTAAATGACTAACAGGACTTCTTATGGACAGAGTTTTGAAGTACATTACTAAAACCAGATAACAGATTCTCCCAACGAAGCTGTGAATCAGACTTACGATAGGCCACCTGACTCCTCTGACTTATTCTTTTCTTGCCTGGCCTGTCATTTTTGTTGGATGGCCATTTCTTGGTATTTAGTAGTTGTGCCATTCTCTTATTTTTGGGGTAATAGATTCATTATCGCATTTGATGTGAAATGTTCAGAGCTTGCGATATTGTTATAGAACCTAACCTGACATGTCTGCTGTGTTGCTTGTTGCTGTGTGTTCGTTAATGTTCTCCATCAAATGTCTGAGGCCTTCACAGAACAGCTGCATTTATGCTGAGATTGAAACTGCATGCACATCAGCTCCTTTTATTATTCAGAATGATTGCAAAGCAATTGATTGCAAAATATATTATTTAGGGGTATCAGTTTCAGGGGGCCGAAAACAAATATATGCCACTACTTTCAGATATCGTCAAAAAATGGAAACCATGGATCGTTTTCCTTCCACGTCACAGTTATGCACAACTAATATACAATCTGAATTAAATACACTGTAGTTTGTGGTTGTAACATGACAAATGTGAAAAACTTTAAGCAATATGAATATGTTTGCAAGGAACTGCTTGTGCTGCCTGTTTAAGCCTGTTTTGTTCAGATGGGATCAGCTCAGGAGGAATTCAATCCTGTCCTGAAGCCGTGCCAGCCTGCATCGTTGTTACCTGCAGCGGCTGTATAAAAGACTAAAACCTCTGAAACCACAGACGATCACGTCTCCTTAAGCCCGACTAAAGCACCACTGTGAAAGCTTAACCGGACAGTGTCCGATTATGGGCTCCAACCAGTTAAGCTAGCTCTTTTTGGCAGCACTTAATCTGAGTTGTGTTTGGGGGCAGTTTTAAGTTATCTGATTGGGGACAACAGAAATGTCCCGGCGTACCCTCTGCAGCCTAACCAGGAACACCAAAGGCCACAAGCCGTTCCAGCTCAAATGGGGATCTTTTGAAGCTTTAAACAATTAGTAGTTTTGCTAAGCTGGTTTTGGTTTTTTGTTGCTCCAGTCAGCTCTTAAATCTGATAAAGCACTTTAGTGGACACTGGAAAAAAAAACATTACTTCTAAAGATCTGGATTGTTTCTCACAGTTTATTTTTAACAAAAAACCCTGCCGTTGGTCAAATTTGCAGAACCTGTAAGGAACCATGTATTTAATGAGTAAACAGCCCTCACTTTCTTCAGATTTCACCCTTCTTAGTAATAGATGTCATAGATTTCTCTTTTGTCTCTATTGTCAGGTCTGCCTTTCTATATTCCCTCTGCCCTCTTTTTGTTTTAGCTGACATTTAAATGACAGCTTCATTTCTCCTGTCATGTACCTCATTTTTTCCTTCGTCACCCCTCCCTCCTTGTCCGGAGGGGGTAAATTGCAGGGTACACAGGGCCCTGGTCCAGACTCCAGGCTGGCAGGGGCCTCCCAACCTGTCATTTACCCAGGACAAGCTTGTCCATGATTTGTGAGCACTATGAGGGCCTGTCAGTCACATCGCTAATGACTAAGAGCTGCTTGATGCCCTTTGCTAAGATGAACAGGGCCCATAAATGGTCGTTGAAAATTAAAATAATGACAAGAAAGCTTTGATAAGGGCGTTAGGACAGTAGAGCCGACATACATCTCCTGACAGACTCAATAATTTTCTAAATTCTTTTTTTTTGTCACATTAAATCACATTGCAACCACAAACTTACGATCGTTTTTTTAGAATTTTATTTGATAGACTAAGATTAAATATCACATAATTATGAAGTGGACGGTTAATAATATTCTTTCTAAGTAAAAATTTAAAAAAGTAATACATTCATTTGCATTTAGGCTCCCTTTTCTGCAATGTTCCTAGATAAAGTCCGGTGCAACAGATTGCCTTCAGAAGTCGCCTATGAATTGATTCAACCTTCGTCCATATCAACTTAAAGTGGGGCCATCTCTAGAAAACAATAGCAATGAGAAGAGTCACCTGTCCAACAAGGGAATGTCCTTTTCCCCTGGGAACAACATACAACTCTATACATAAAGGCCCCCTGATTAAGTTTGAACTAAGGGCCTTCTTGCTGCAAGGCAACAATGCTAACAAATGCCTGACCATGTAGCCCTCAGAGTTTTGTTATAGATTATTAGTGAACAAACAGCAGCATGAAGACCAGTAAGCAAACCAGATAGGTTAGGCATAAAGTTGTGCTAAAGTTTAAAGCAGGATGAAGCTATAAAACAGTATTCCATGCCTCTTATGTAGCATTGTCCTATCCATCAAAGTAAAAGAGTATGGCAGAGATACAAATCAGGACGAGAAACCCAGTCTTTAAAAAAAAAAAACATGAGTAGTCTTCTTTAAAATTTCCCACAGCATTTATGCTGTCTGACCCAAAAACTGGGTCAGACACCATAAATATACAGCAATGAAATGGTTTAGGTCAAAGCATATTCATGTTGTAAAGCTTGAAAATAAGGAGAGATGCACAATCTATCTATCTGTCTGGCTGTCTCTTTAGTCGAATATTGGTCTTCGGCCTACGTTTTCATATCAATGCATGCCTTAAAATCACTTGGAAGCTGTTTATGAAGATTTTCCAAATATTTTTATCACATAAAATCCCAGGTATTTACATTGGCATTTGTGTCAAAAAATTAAATGAGTATAAAAACTTTTGTCAGGCACAGTAGTTTAATTTATTTTTCCTGTTTTTGTCAGGGATATATGAAACTCCTGGAGGCACAATCTTGCTGAAGGCCCATCTTGACATCGAGACGTTTACCATGGACAAAGAGGTCCGACGGATCAAACAGGGACTTGGCATCAAGTTCTCAGAACTTGTGTACAATGGTAAGCGTCCATCAAATGTTATAGTAACTTATTCTGGAGTGCACTAATTTTAATTTCTAGCATACAGATGTGGGAGGCAAACCTGCCATGTACGAATGCAAACACACCCACAGCACAGTTAGTATGTTTGCACATGTTTGTGAGCTTTTCTTGGCTCAGGTGTCTTAATCCCCCCTTCTGCCCAGTCCCAGGTCGTCTGCACCTTCATCCACATAATAGGATCAGTGCCATTACAGACCGACTGCTAGGCCGCTCCAGTTATCCCCTCTAGAGACGTGGAGACAAACACTCTCACACACACACGCACACACACACACGTAGAGGTACTGCATTCAGGAACAGGGCAGAGATTAAACCCATTGTGGGTTTAAATCATTAATAATTGCAGATTGCAGACGGCTGGTAGTGGAGGAGCTTATGTTAACAATCCACCTGCTCTGCATCTGTTTACAGCTCTATTTAGCCAGAGTAGCATGAGGTATTCAAGTATGTGCTAAGTACATTGAAAAAATCAAAATAAATGATGGGGTGCATTTCCCTGTTTAGATATGATTTTAAAGTTTCATGTCGTAAGTTTTGAACTGTAGATTCGACAAAATAAGAATTAATTGCTTTATTACATTACTTTTACATTAAAGATTCATTGTTTTTCAAGTGTCAGTAAAAGAAAAACTTATCATAACATATCTCAATGTTTATAGCACAAAGAAACATTTAGTCATACAAACATGGATAGAACAAGCATTTACATCAAAATGATTCAAGATATATCCTTAAAGTCCCACATAACCTTTATGCAATTTTCGCTTTTAAGTACTATGTGCCAATTCGGAGAGAATTAAAGGAGGAGCTCATTGTGCCTTTGAACATAGCCAGACGATGAGGTGGAGGTCGGCTGCTGATGAGAGGAGGACCCCTGCCGAGCGGGGTGTGCCTGACCTCTGAGCGTATATAGACACGTCCCTCGCCCATCTGTCCCTGGGCTCTGATGATGGCTCAGGTTTGCAAAACGGCCGAGAAGAAAAGAGCGTGTGAACTGTGATGTGGGGACGAAGAGCACAGACGGAGACGTATCACATTAAAGATGTTGCTTTATCTCGTTCATGTTGCAGCTTCTGCTAATGGATGGGTTTTCAAAGAGCAGCATCCTTCTTTATGCCGTCATGTATATTCCTCTTGCTGTTGCCCAGTGAATTATATTAAGACAAAACTATCAGTAGAATTAGGCCCCTCAATCCACTTTTCTATTGGGTACTTTTCTATTGTCCCACTCATTTCTGTGGAATAGGGGAAGAGCTAAGGGAAATAGCTTTCAAACCTGTATTTTTCAGCACCACACTTGAAACAAAGGGGAAGGAGCTGTTTTAGACCACTGATTACCACCGATAAATCATGTTTTATGTCACTGTGTTTTATGTCACATTGCTTTTTATTGTTGTTAATAATTTAGCTCATAAGACTTTCCCTTTGTGATTCCTAATAATTGTGTGCAGAAAACAAAACATACAAAACCAGTCTGTCACATACTTCACTTTGCTTTAACTGTCATAATTATTGCTGAAGAGTGCTGTCGCAGCATCCGGCTCTGGTTCTACTGTGCTCAGATCTTTCATCAAACACTGAAAGCAATTGTGATCAAAAAATCCTCTTTTTTTCTGCTATTTCACAAATGTCCAAATTTTATAAAAGTTGTTTATTCCTGTGATTTCATCCATATTTTTCGCACTATGGCCTGAGTTTGGAATAACTTGTGTTTCGGTTTTAGGAAGGCTGTCTTGTAGTATGCTACATCTGCTATGCCACCTGTCTATCCATTCATCCTTTTCTCATTTGTCTGTCTCTCCATCCATCCTAGCATTTTTTTGTACATCCATCCATCTGAGCATCCATCCAGCCAGTCATCCATCAAATCTGCCCATCCATCTGTCTGTGTTCATACAACCATTTATCCTTCCATCCATTTTACAACTCCGTGTTTGTCATTGAGCGAAACAGGTGTTTCTCAAGGAGTGAAAAAATTCTCTTTGAGTTGATCACTTTAATGTTACATGATGTTTTTGGAGGGAAACGTTTAGTAATTTCCCGTTTTCGCTGTAGTTTTACCCAAAATGAATTAGTGTTCTAAAATGTTCTCATTAACTGTTAATCATTGAATTAGATTTTTAAAGTCATCATCTTTTTTTATTATTTTAATAGCAGTGCTTATCTGGAAAGCTTTGAGTCAGAATACTGGCTTTCTTTCCTTGTTGCAATTTTTTCTCTCCCAGCAGAATAAAATCAGGCAGCATTATTAGTCCTGTCACTTTATTATTGACTTTAAAAATAGATCTTTAAAGTAAAACAAAAGCCAAACTATGTAAAAGAAGAATAAGTTAGTAAGAACAATACATACAGCATAAAAGTTTAAAATGTCACTGTGCCATGTTATAACATTAGCCTGAAGGTAGTAATTCTCCATTGTGAGGATGTGATTTCATTGGCTGATAATTTCTTTTGTTTCTTAGCCACCTGTTTCTTCCAAAGAGAGACAAGCCTGAAGTTTAATAATCTTCTTTTATTTTGTGTTCAATGAAATGGAATAAAATCAGAAACAACAATCCTTTGTGAAACCTTCCCTCATAGCTGTGTTTCTGTTGCAGGCTTCTGGTACAGTCCAGAATGTGACTTTGTGCGACACTGCATAGCCAAGTCCCAGGAGAACGTTGAGGGCAAGGTCCAACTGTCTGTCTTCAAGGGCCAGGTTTACGTCCTGGGACGAGAGTCACCCAAGTCGCTGTACAACGAGGAGCTGGTTAGGTAAACACAGTGTGTGTGGCTAGAAAACAGCTTTAATGAAAGCGTTCATTTATCCTAACCTGACAGATGTTACTTGACGTGGCTATTCTGGGCACAGTGCAGCTATTCCACATGTTCACCATTCAAGTTTTCTGATGACCCAAACATCAGCATGCTAAACTGACCCTGCCTCACAAAGACATCAGAGAAATGTAGTGCTCATAGCCTGCAGGGCAGATCCCTCTCCAAACCCCTTAGTTCCCCCCCACCATGCCCTCTTAGCTGTGGTAACAGTGGGTTTGTTCAGGCGACTGACCCTTGATGCCCTCTGGGCAGGCTCAGCACTGACCAAAGGAAAACCTCTCCATATGGCTCTCCATCTCCACTTAAGTCACACACACTTCAGTTGTACCCTAGAGTCAGGGAGCTAATGGTGTTTTCAACTGGAGGAGAGAGGTGATTTTGCTCGGCTTTTAGGAGAAAAGTAGCTGGGTGTCATGGTAGTTAAGCAGGTCAGAGAAAGGGGGACAAAAATATGGCTCCCACAGTGAGAAACACAGCTCTATAAACTGAAAGAAAGGACCAGTAATTTATCACTTACAGAGAGTTAGTCATTTTTGAGAAGAAAATAGATAAACACAGACTGTACTCAGCTCTTTCAATCTGTTACTTGCAGTTTTCAAGAAGAATACTTTCGTTTCAGGAAAACATAAGTTTAGTCTCTTTAGATAAATTAGTCATTCTTCAGCCTCATTTGAGCTGGATCAACACAACTGTGTGTCAGATTCGTTCCCCAACATCAAAAAGTCTTTGCGGCCTCAATTCGATTGTGCCAGTTTACAAGTGTCATCTCAAGGCACAGACGAAGCGGTCCAAAACCATACCCAAATTTTAGGATCTAATTGGAATGGATCCAAATGTAGTTCAAATCAATTCAGTTTATTTTGATGCAATTTAGATATCTATTTACTTACAGTCAAATTCATTCCAAAATATTATAAAAGTCAAAAATAGTTGATTATCTGATGTCTTCATTCTGGCTGGATGTTTGACCACTCTTCTTATCTTTAAATTTGTTAATTTACTAATTTGGCAGGGATTTGACTTTTAACCATAGTTCATAAACATGCAATAAGATCGATGTTGTAGCATTGGGAAAGCCGTTCAAAAAGCTTTATGTGGTATCCATTACAAAAGCGGTTTTAATGGGTACTTGTGATTGTTCTGTTTGAAGACAAAAGTTCATGGATTTTGAGTTAATCCTCCTTTTCTATTACTCAATCCGCCTTTTTGAGATGCATCTGTACTACTTACTATAATTTATAATCTATAATCTTTCTTGAAAACTACAAATAAACTTAAGATTTGTTGCAGTTGGACCTAAAATGATTCAACCTTCACTTCAAATTAAATTCACTGGAAGAAATTAAAACATGTTCAGGTGTTTGCAATAAACAAATTGCACAATATTTTAAACAATTAAGGAGAACTTTAGGACTTTATAGAAATTCAACACTAAATATTGCTTTCAGTGACTACTGCAGTCTCAAAATGATTCAACCCACTGAGCTGAATTCTTCGTAAGAGCACAAATTTGCGAATCAGGTGTGGTTTCAGATACACCTGATGAAACCAATCAGTGGCTTCATTAGCTGCATCAGGTTGCTTCAGATACAACAGCCCGAATACATGCACTGTTAACAGTAATGTTTCATTTCATAATAAAAGTAGTAACTTTTCTACCATTATTTATTATAAGAAGAAATTATATATTTCAATACAATTGTGCTACACACTCAAGGTATATAATTCAAACTGCAAATCTATGGAAAACTAATAAATACTCACATCATCAACGATGTGTGTCATTGTCAGACAATGACATATACTTGTACCTGGCATTGACTCACCTGAAAGCAGTGCACACTTTCACAAAATCATGCCACATTCATCTGTACACACACTCTCTCTCTCACACACACACACACACACACACACACACACACACACACACACACACACAGAGGGACCAGATTAGGCATGAAACCCCCACTGACATCCTGTTGGCTCTCCACAGGCAACAGTAAACGGCGTCATTAACGCAGTGGTAATACAGCCCGTCACCGCACCCATCTGAGACAGAAATGTCACCCTCCTCACTCCTGCCCGGCTTTATTCTCAATTAGACTGCAGGGTTTCTTAAAGGAAAACACAATCACATGCTTACACGCACACACATTTACACACTCACAAAGTGGCATATTCTTTGTGGCCACTCGCTCATAATGGCCCTCAGGTGCCGGGTAGGGAGCCTTGTATTGAGAGTTGATGATTTAGTTGTCGTCCTTTCTTTTTATAATGTTTATCCTATCATTTGTTGGCAATTTCCTCTTTTGCTAAGTGCTTTTAAAGAATGAGTGCAAGCTGTACGCTGGGACGTGGGGGTGTCTCAGGCAGGAGAGGACTCGGTAAGAGAGTGTATTAAACACTGCAGGTAGAAACTGCTGTAATTACACGGCACTCTTTGCGAGACGCTTGCTGAGGTGTCTATACAAAGAGCAGCTTTAACATTAGAGCCCTGCATAAGTTATAGATTCAGTATTTTTTCTTAGAAAAGTGGAAGACAAACATCAGATTACAAAATCAACACAACTAGTGGCACACAAATGAGACGATGGGATTGTTTGTTTTTTAAAATTCTTTTTAATGGAGTTATTTTTTTGGAGTGCTTGTGTACATGAACATGTTTTCATTTTGCTGTATTGATTCTCCATCATTCAGGACAAACAGGTGCGTTTAGAGGAAAATCAATAGGAACTTTTTTTTTTTTTCAAAATAGCACATTATCATTTATAACTGATTCAGCTGAAGAGGCTCTGTATCTCTAAACATTTCAGTCAAATTTATTTTCCTTTGGCTGTTGTTGCTTTTACCTGTCATTCACTATCCAGGATTCCTTTTTGTACTTGAAAGTGTGGGGTTCCAAGCCAGAAAAAAATCAAATTGAAAACTCCCTGAAGTTGGTAAACTGACTAGGAAATGCTGATGTCCCCAGCCAATCCTTTGGTTAGATTTAATATGAGTCCTTTGCATTTAAAACTCAGTAAAAGTTTCAGGAAAAAACTGTATCTTTACGTTTATGCGAGGTTGTTTCACATTACACCGGTGGCACATTCAAGACTGTTCAGCCTCATTTTCTGAGCATGTTTCTTTACATCAACTGCCATATCCAGCAAGTTGTCTGACTTCCAACTGGATGGTGCTAAATTTAGATGGGACATAATTCCCAAATCCAAATTCTGACTGAAAAATCAAATGCAGCATTTTAGCATTTTTCTGTTCTTTCCTTTAAGGTTTCCTTTCCTTGGAAGTTAGGTCCGGTATTTAATTAAATTATGCGTGAAAACTTTCATTTGAGTTTCAGAGAGAGACAGCTGAACATTCATTCTCAGTTCCCTTTGGATATTCACTTTAAGCAGTCAGATTTCATGTTTGTTTGTTTGATGTTTTGTTTGTTTTGTTACTTATCTAATCATTAAGATATATTGTGGTGATTACTAATAGAATTATTACTAATTCTATTTGTAAACAAATATAATCATCAATTTCTAATTAAAATATTAATACTCTGATTTTGACAGTAGATATATTCTATAATACAGAAATGTCATTAATTTCTGTAAAAAATTCCAATTTTTGTTAACAAATTAAACACACCTTAAAACATTGTCTCACGTCTTTTTATTTCTTTTCTCTTCAGCATGGATGTACAGGGAGACTACAACCCTTGTGATGCCTCTGGATTCATCAGGATTAATGCTGTCAGGTTAGCATTACTTGAAACCAAAAATGCTTCTAATACATGTGAAAAAAGTTTTACAAATTTGAATTAAAGATGCTGTTCTGATTTCTTTCATAGGTTAAGAGAGCATCATCGTTTGCATAGCTTCTCTGGCACCAAACAGTAACTGATGCAGTCCTGTGAAGCATCTTCCTTTCTTCTGCCACTGTGTCTCAAACTCTGAATAGGTTTAGACTTTGTTCCTCCATTGTCAACCTCTTGCCTTATTATCTTGTGTAGTGTAAGCACACAGGGTGTAAGCACAATAGCCTCTTATTATCAAAACTGTTTCTCAGGTGGTGAAGAGTTAAGGAAAACCTGTCTGAATTAGATCAACAGATATTCTAATGGATACTAAACATCAACGCTTAATAAAATGGTTCTTGGTATTTTAGTTACTAAATTTGTTTCCTTCTTGGCCTCAGTGGTGTTAATAGATGTATTTCTGGTCAGAAGTTTAACTTTGTAATCGTCGCTGGCATGGAACTCAAAACAGTTTGGGACTTTTGATTATTTACTTGATCTGTTCTGTGAAGTAATATAAAATAAACAACTTTAATCATTTTTAAAAGCAAGACTTGGGTCCTCAAGTTTGAATGTGTTGTGGTTTTTCTCTGTTTGATTCAGGTCTATAACTGTACATACAGTTATAGACCTGAAATACAAATACACACACAAAAATAATTGTTTTTTTTTTCTCCCCTACATAGTTGCAGACAAACAGCGTTGTTTTTTTGGACGTCAACAAACATTTGGCATAAATCTGGCTGGATATTTAATCACCCTTCTTGCCAGAAATGGTGGCGCTCATTTAACTTGAGACTTGTTAGTCTGCTTTATTTATTGTAAACAAAGGTTGGTGGTGTGTGTGGTTTTGTTGTTCTGTTGACTTTCGAGGTAAAAATGGCGGAATTGGAGGCAGTTTTCCATCTTCATGTTTACATTCCCTTTGCCAGTACAACTGGTAGCAAAACAGCCTTTCAGCATGATGCTGCGACCGCTACGCTGGACAGCTAGTGTTCTTCTATGTGAAAGCCTTACCAAGACTCATTCAAACCAAACTGATGTTAATATGGCTAAATAACTTAATTTTTGCCTTGTGTGACTGTAAAACATCTCTCTAGATTTCATTTGGCTTGTTCATGTAGTCTGCTGAAAATTCTTGATTGTGCTTGTAGTTGTCTGTTTTGTAACAGGAGCTTCTATCTTGTTCGGTACCACCTCAGTCTACATTGACATTAAGCTATATTGTGGACAGTGACTTTCATGTTCCAACAGTTTTATGTTTATGATAAACTGAAATGTTAGTGGATCTTGGATGTTATCTACAAATATGAACTAGTGTTCTTTCATCTGAAGGTGAAGAGTTTGGTCATTTGGTTGGAGCTTGGACACAGCTGGCTGTTCCAAAGAGACAAGAATCCCAGACATCAGTCAAAATTGGTTTTAGAAAAAATAAAGGCTAACATTTAGCTTCTGCAATTGACATGACCCCAGTTTAGTTGAAAATATGTTTAAAAGCCAGGTTTTTAGCCAACCAGAATTTGACCAGAAGCTTGTTAATGCCCAAAAAAAGTGTGTGATCGAGGTACAACTTGGTAAGGGTTATTAAACTAAAAAATAGTATTATATGTATGTATTTGAGCCTATTTTAACTTGTGTGGATTACAAATAACCCACTATAACTTCAAACCTGTGGGCTCATTCTTGTCCTTAAGAATCACTGAAATTTTATGTTGCATGATGATTCCATCCAGGAAAAAGAACTGCTCACATTCATCTTTGAAAGCACCTGCTGACTGCATGTAAACCTCTTTACTAAACAGTTGAATCTAGAGATTTATCAATTTGTATGCACTGGTTTTCTCAGGAATGTCAGTCTCTGAAAGTATGAAGGTGTGTAACAGGCTTCATGTTATTGCCGCCTGCCTGTTTAACTCTTGTACTCAGTAACCTCAAGGACGCTGCGTCATATTAACAATATGCAGATGGAGGCCGACAGACTGGAGTGAACACTGATGGATCACTGATGATGGCCGCTGGAGCAGAAGTGATGAGGCTGTTTCTGAGCACAAATGGCTCAAGTCAAATGGAAGGAAAACCAATTGGGTCACATATGTATATTTTACTGCACAGCTTTGGGTTCTTCCATTTAGAGAATAGAGGAACGCCTCTCAGAGAGCTCAAATACATGGTATGGGAAGGCTATGTTTTCATGTTTTTTTGAGGGATTACAGTCCCTTGCAAAAGTATTCACACCCCAGAATTTTTTTAAACATTGTCGCATCACCAAAATGGTGAATGTATTTTATAGGGATTTTATGTGGTTGATTAACACATAGTGGTGCATCATTGTAATGTAGACAGAGTGATGATACATGGGTTTTAAACATCTTTAGCAATAAAAACCTGAAAATTGTAGTGTGCATTCATCCAGCTTTATTATGATGTCATAAATAAGATTATGTTTAACCAGTTGCCAACCAGTCACTAAACTGAAAGACGGGGACATATGTACATTAAATTCAATACAAATAATGACTATTAAACATGTAGTCAGAGAAGCTGCAGAGAGCCACAGTTCAGGTGGGGTAGTCTGTCAACAGGACAATTATTTGTTGTGCTCCTTAGAATCTGGCTTTAATGGAAAACTGACAAAAAGAACCCTACTGCTAAAAGAAATCCTATGTGCAAAGAAAATTCATGTGTTAGACTGGCCAAGTCAAAGTTGAGACCTAAATTCAATTTACAATCTGTGACAAGTGAAACTGATGTTCACAGACACTGTTCATCTAACCTGACGGAGTGCTGAAATTGACATCTCTAAATGTGCAGTTTGTATCGACTGTTTTTGTTGCAGATTTACTATAAAGGGTATCTCTATGTAATGCAATGCATCAAGGCTTACTCATGCTACAAAAGAGGTCACCTGTGTGTGCTCAGTTGGAAGTGTGTCATGTTTACAGAATTGCAATAAGACTAAAAATTCAACCAAATTCTTAAAAATGTCTATTTGAATTAGGTGAAGTGCTTGTGGGTGATGTTGTAGATACCTTCTTTGGCTAATTTAAAACAAGAGAAAAAGATGCACGTTTCATTCTATTTACAATTATGGTAAATCTGGCCAGCCATCATTCTACCTTCTTCTCTGATAGCTGTAAGAATGACTTAGCTTGTCCTATGCTCCATGATATCTGAACCCTCACAGCTGCCTCACTGCCACACCCTCGTCCCTACCACTGAAAGGTGTCAGTCCTGTACTGAAGCGCCTGATGCGCTGTGGGCCTCTTGATAAAGTTCACAAGCACACAAGACCCCCTGCCAGGTCTAATGGGCAGTGAGGAACCCTCAGACCCTTTCAGTCCCGCAATGCCCCCTCAACCCCTGTTCAATTACACGGCAGGCGTCTCAGTCTTTGCCTGGTCAATTACCAGTCAAGCCCCTACATTTACTGTCATGCATGCACTGGCTTTGGGATAATCAGTGTCCAAAATTGCTTGGTTGGAATTGAGGGATGGATGGAGACATATTCAGATTAGTTATTCAAGCTGAAGCAAAGGAAGGTGGGACGGGAACAGAAGCTCAGCACATTTGGTCTGGCATCATGCTTTTTGTGACCTTTTAACTTTTTTTCTGATGAGATATGATCCATTGGAATTTTTGGCTGATATAACAGCTGATCTGTATTTTATTATTTTTTGATAATTTTGTTTATTACATCTCTTTATAATTTTTATTCATTTTTTGTTCTTGTTTTAATTATTTTTGTCAGTAAAGACTGTTTCATATAGCCGTTCAACTTTCTTATGTTTCTTAACATAATTTTGTAGCTTTAGTCTTTTTTAAAAAATTAAATAGCTGAACCCTCTCGAAGGAATTTTGTGTGTTCTTATAGTTTGCTTTGCATATTTTTTTATTTAATTTTTTTATTGTTTTGTTTCTTTATAAAGTTAACTTGTTACCACCCATTTTCAGGTTAACAATAACCCATTCATTAATTTACAAAAAGTATATATTTTTTTTTGTTTATGACCCCTACCCCCAGTAATTTTTGTGCATGTGTTCCTTGCTACACATCCGCTTTCTCATTCATTTACCACATCTCATATTCCACCTTCTACCTGCTATTCACTCAGCCAGGTATGAAAACTGCCCGACACCTGACCGCGGGAATTAATCATCCTTGACCCTGGGCCAATTACCCCTCATTATCCACTCGGTGTCCACCTCTCAGGGGAAAGCTGTATAACAATAGCGCGACATGAAAGTCGGCGGCAACACAGTCCAGAGCCCTAATGGACACTCCTGTGCAACCTCCTCAGAAGGCTAACCTTCAAGTCCTTGTCACTCTTCCAACAGTGCACACACAAAGGAGATTTTGTTCAGGATCAGGGTCCATGACCTCTCGAAATGAAGTGCACAGGGCAGGGCCGCTGGCAATGAGGGGCAGCCGTGCTACAAAAAAATCATCGACTCAGATTTTTGTGACAGTAAAAGGTGTAAAGTTTGTATGCCATTATCTTTTATGAAAGTAATTTATGTAAACTTTATACAGTTCATCAATACATACTGAATCAAAAATGCATCCTGGAATACAAAATCTTTTCTTATTTGTCTTTTTTTATTGGTAGTTTGAACACAAAAAAGTAAACTACAAACAATGTCAACTTAGCATTTGGTAAGGTAGTTTATTGCATCTTCTCATGTTTTTTTACGGGTCATACATGCAAGGAGGAGGCAGGCAAGCAGTGTATTCAGTTTATAAAACATTCATTCAAAGAAAAAAAATAAGTTGAGCAATGTGGAGCTCAACTTGCAAAAACTGGGTGACCATTGCAGCAAACGACATCCAAACAGAGGCGCATAGGAAAAACCAAAACAACAGCCATGACACTGGGAAGAAACAGATGATGAAACTGGATAGTCGTAGCAGGGTCTGGCAATGACCTGTAATCACAAGGGAGAATACATATTGAGCAGGATGATAACTGGCATAGCAACCAGGTGGAACAAATATCTCAGTGAACATAGCTAAGAGGAACCAGGAAACAAATGTGCCATTTAATTAGTCTTGGAGGTCAAAACTCAGATCTAAGAATAACATCACCCCTATAATTCCAGTGTTCCCAACACTTGCATAGCAGAAGGTGTTCTACCAACATCTGTGAAACAATGGGTTGCTCTCAGGAGCTCAGTGAGTTCCATAGTGGTACAGTGATACGATGCCATATGTTCTTCAGGCAATAGAAGGCCAACTTTGTAACTGTCTTTATGTGTATCTTATGGTTCAGGTCTGAGTCCATCACTACACCCAGATTTCGGGCCTGATCACTAGTTTCTAGCTATAATAACTGAAGCTGTGTGCTGACTCTCGATTGTTCCTCTTTGGGTCCAAAAATAATAACTTCAGTTTTGTTTCTGTTCCACTGGAGAAAGTTTTGGCACATACACGCATTGATTTGTTCTAAGCATCTGTTCAGTGCATGGATGGGTTCAGAGTCACATGGTGACATCGCAATGTAGAGCTGTGTATTATCTGCGTAGTTATGGTAGCTAATGTTTCTTGTTATGACCTGAGCAAGTGGGAGCATGTAGATATTAAATAGGAGGAGTCCCAGGATTGAACCTTGGGGTACTCCACATGTGACTTCTGTCCACTCCGATGCAAGTTGAAGAGAAGTTGCCTATTGACACAAAGAAGTCCCTGTTCTTTAGGAACCAGTCAAGTACTGGACCAGAGAGTCTGATCCAGCTCTCCAGTCGCTTCAATAATATCTTATGGTCAACAGTGTCAATTGGTGTGCTGAGGTCCAACAGAACCAACACTGTGGTTTTTCCACAGTCTGCATTTATGCGGAAGTCATTGAACACTTTGACGAGGGCAGTCTCAGTGCTGTGGTGAGCATGGAAAGCAGACTGAAAAACATCAAAGCGGTTGGTCATCATAAGGAAGCTATTTAACTGATGAAACACAGCTTTTTCAATAATTTTACTGATAAATGGAAGGTTAGAGATTGGCCTGTAATTTTGCAGATGTGATTTGTCCAGATTGCTCTTTTTTATCAGTGGTTTGATAACTGCTGTTTTTAAAGCCTATGAGAAAACACCTGATGAAAGGGATGAGTTTACTAATTTAATCAGATCAGATGCAATGACAGGCGGAACTTTTTTAAGGAAGGTTGTGGGTGGGATATCAAGACAGCAGGAAGAGGAGCTTAATTGATTTATAATTTCTTCCAAGCTTTTATAGTTGAGTAGTTGAAATGTAGTCATTTTCTCTGCATTTGTTAATAATGTCTTGACAGTAAGCAAGACATTAAATAGTCTATAGTTATAATTTGTAGAAATGGTTATTGAACCTTGCAGTCACAGTGCAAGACACAGAAACAAAACATGATTTAATACTGAAATTAGACCAAAAACTGAAACCTACATGTTTTGAGACTTAATCTCAAAAGCAACATTGACTCAGTTGTTGGGTAACAAAATAAATAACCAACTAAAAAAAGCCTACAGGAATGTCTGCTGTCTTCAACCCATCAGTATATTTTGTGGTCATCCAATCTGCTCTTCATCTCCCAGTTAGAGTAGAAAAGTATCACATGTTCTGTGACCTTTACTCTTAAAACACAATGAGAGAAGGGACAATGCGCATATAGAGTTAATTACAACCAATTAGAAGCCAAAGTGGTTCTCTGCCCCGATGGTTGATGTGTAACCTAAGCTCTCATGAAGGCTTCCAAGAGAGCAAAAAATCCATGGAATAAGAATATGCAACAATCGCTTGCATAAAAATCCTCCCAAGATTTCAGCTTAATCCAACCTCTGGAGGTTTTTGGTCCTTCTTATTCCCTTTGCACAGTTTACCTGTCTGCTTTTAGTTATATCTGAATAAACTGCCAGTTGTTTTTCCACATTTCACTTAATGCTCCTTTACGTAGCAGGTATAAGGGGTTAATGGACAGATCTCTGGAGGTTAGTCCAGAAAGCTAATGGGCCTGGAAAAGATGATGAGGTCACTCCCTTATTTCTAACAAACAAAGAGCGATTTATAGGCCAGGATGCTAATCCTACTGGCTTGCTATTTAATCAAATATTTATAATTGTACATTTTATTTTCATCCGTAACATCAGATGGATCAGGATATATTGTAATAATTGATGATAAGTGCTTCAATTTACAATAATGGTGCTTGAGTCAACCTTCTCATAGCATGATGGCAAAATCTGGCTAAATACTAGTTGTGAAAGGAGAAGAATTTGTTGTATTAATTTGTGAATCAATTCTGTTGCTAGTGTCCTGTGTTTAAATGCCACTCATGCTCTGACAGAGTTGATCTGTCCTAATAGCTCAGATGTGTGCTTCATTCATACTCCTGAAACTTGATCTCCTGCTGCAACATCAAGAGACCATCTGTGAGGAACCATCAGATTAAAGCAGGATACTCTTTGCCTTCCAGGCTTGCTAACATCCGTGGTTCCTGTCTGTGTGTGCATGTGTGTGTGCTTTCACCTTGATGTCAAAGCTTATTTTCTGGTGTCAAAGGACACCCATACAGTGATGTCCTGACAATCTATAGACAGATGGGACCATTATGGTCAAAGCCCCTGGCTTTGTTTGTCCTGAGCCGGTGATGAAATATTGATAGAAAAATAGAAATATTTTGCCTGCTGCTGAGTCTTGGCCACCTAAAAGGGTCAATGAGCATGAGGACTTCCCTGTCTCCTGTTACAACAAAATGAAGCTCAACTACTAGCTAACATCGACTAGTCTGGAGTCTGCAGCCTCTCCAGGGGTGGCAAGAATCGATTGAGTTTCCTGAGTCTTAAAAAGGTGAATTTATTTTAATGTTGTGCTGTAACATTGTATATCTTCCATATCTAATTGACACACTAATTACATTTTTAATAATCTGCATATTTTTTTCTCCTGCAGGGATTTAGACAAGTAATAAAAACTATGATTGTCAGTGATTTGTGAAATATGTTTTAAACTATATATCAGAGTTTAGGTCTTGTCTATTTATCTTCAATCTAAAACTGGTTCCAAAGTAGTTTTTATTCATATTCTAGCTCAAATATCTGATTTGCTAAAATGTGTTACTCTTGCAATAATCATTGAAATGTTGTGAGCACAGTGCCAAGGAAAGTAACTCATACCCCTTGAATGTTTTCACATTTTGTCACACAGCCACCCTAACTTTTAATGTATTTTGTTGGGACTTTTATCTAATAGACCAAAACAAAGCTGTGAATTATTGTCAAGTGGAAGGAATACGATATCTGGTTTTCCAAGTTTTTTTGTTTGTGCGTTTTGTTTTTTTTTAACAAATAAGATCCTGAAAAGTATGTTTTGCAATTTTTTTAATCCCAGTTTCTTTGATATCCCTCAATAAAATCCAGTGCAACCAGCTGCTTTCAGAAATCATCCAAATAAGTAAATAAATCCACACCACACTTTTAAGATTTGTAGAAGATGTTTAAACTAGTGATACATTGTGGGGATTTTACATGATAGATGTGAATAAATGTGAGTGAACTGAAACATATAGTACCTGTTTTTTCAGACATTTTACTTTATCAAGGGGTTTTGGAGAAAAGGGAACTGACTACAAATCCATAATGCACTTTTTAGATCTTTATTTGTAAAAACAAAAATACTGACAACCAAGTATCATTTTCCTTCCATTTCACAACAATGCAGTGCTTTGTGTTCCTATATCACATAAAACAGTCATAAAATACATTAAGGTTATGATGAAATGTGATTAAATGTAACAAATTTCATGTGAGCTGAACATGTTTGCAATACTTGTAATATTACAAAAATTAAGCAAAATTAAATCCTCTGAAAATTTAATTTTGCTTTTACAAAATTAATGTTGATTTTTCATTTACTTTATATGTATTTGAAAATATATCAAAATAAAAATTAAAAATGTTTCTGGAAAAGACTGCTTTTTTGAATTTGTAGTTTATGTTAATGTGCAAACCCAGTTATACATTATAATTATCACTTAATTATTTCACGATTTTCATATCAAAGCAAATATAAAAATATGACTTTATCAAGGCTTAACTGCATATTGGCCTTAAAAATAATTCACCCCTCACATTACTGTTTTTCTATTTTCCCCTGAGTGAACACCAACACAGCATGTGAATTTTAAATCAATGGATTTATCTCCTCGTGGCTCCCCCATTCCCCTTCCTCTCCTAGGGGTGCACTAGTGGGGTTGGTTTGTGAGCACACACTTTTTATGTTCTTCGATCTGTTGCTCCACAAAGTGGTGAAAGGCTTCAAGTCTCTATGCTGGTAGCTTCATGTGCTCCAGTCTCAGTGAGCCCCAAAGAGGATGTGAATGTTTAATGGCTCTGGTTATTTGGTCATAATGGTGTGTGTTATGATGGATGGTAATGCAATGTCTTCTGATGGCAACTGAATTACACCACAGGGTATAAAGGCTGTTTTGGTTGGGTGTTTAACTGGCCTTCATAATTGAGCCTGGTAAATATCATCTGAAATACATATAAAAGAAAAACATGTTTGTTAGTTCTGTTTGGTCATTGTTGAAATGAGTTATTCTTTTGCTTTTCCTGCATCTTCTGAATTCACTTCTGGCCCCGTTTGTGGTCCAGTTGACACAGCTAAGCCTGATGTGAACTTTTCTATCCTTTCACTCATCTTTGACTTTAAGCTTTTCTTCACATGCATTTAGTTAAAAGTAAAAGACTGTGTAAAACATGCGCTCCACAGGAAAAATTTGACATTTAATCCTCTTTGGAAATGCAGGCATTTTTGAGACACTTGTATAGAAATAATAGAGTAGAATAGAAATATCCTTTTAATGTCCCACAGTGGGGAAATTCAGGTGTACCAGCGGGAAGTTAAAAGTAAGTGGAAGCATGCATATTCTCACAAAGATAAAAGATATAAAAATAAGAATAAGGCACTATGCAGTAAGTTAAAATTTACAACATAAGAAAAATGATAGTGTAAAGTTAATAAAAAATAGCATTAAATTAGAAGAAATGTGCAAGTGAGCAGGGTAAATTAAAGAAAACAAATGTACAAGACCTGCATGTGTATTTGTGCATAAAAATAGACTTTTTACAAGAAGTGGAAAAACTGTGCTAACAACAGGGTTGTAAGCACTGATTGAATTTTCTGGGAGCAGTGATGATTATAAAGTTGAACAGCTGCTGGGAGTAAGGATCTGGGGTAACGCTCCTTTGTGCACCGAGGATGCAGTAGTCTGTCACTGAAGGAGATCTCCAGTTCAGCAGCAACTTCATGCCTGTAGTGGGAGACATTGTTACACACTGATGTTATTTTAGTCAGAGTTCTTCTTTCTCTTCTAAAGGGCACATTAATAGCATCTTATCTTTTTGAAAAATGTTTTTGTTGTATTTATTTTAGGGCTGTAAACTTTAACGCGTTAACGCAAGCGATTAATCTGAAAAGATTAAGGCGTTAATATTACATAACGCAGATTAATCAAATTGCCTATTTTGACCTAAAAGCCTCTCTCCCGCAGAGGTTCACAGCAGCCAGTTATGGGCTCCACACACGGGGAGCGATGAACGACAGTGAAAGGCGAACGTTTTCCACGATAGCAACAGCGGACAACTAAAGTTGAACATTTTTCGACTTTATTGTGTCGTGCCGCTAGACCACGTGTGCACGACTGTACGAGCTCGAAATTTTATATGCACGAATTTCGCCGGTCGTTTGGCTGGAGGAGGGCAAGCGGTTGTCGCCTCATCGCACAAGTTCCACAGGAAATGAGGAAAGGGAACGACGTTGCCTCCCGTACATCGAGCCCTTCACAAAGTCTTGGACTGAGGTCTGCAATGTAGAGTCGCAAACGCAAGTGATGAACTAGGAGAATCAAAGTTCTGTGCACAGCGGCAAATTTCGCTTTAAAAAACACCCCGATGGAAGTTTGAATAAAACCAAGGCAGTAGCTATGTACATATTGCAATATTAAATCCTTCCATCGAAACACAAGCAGTTTATAGTTAACATTTATAAATTAACGTTTAAAACAAAATGACTTCCTTTAAACCTTCCTGAATATGAAAACTTGGAAAATTTAATCTTGTTTGGTTTGAGACAATAAAACATTGTCATAAACATTTTTTGATAATGTGCATACAGTGGTGGTTTTAGATAGGGACTATATGGGCAGTTGCCCAGGGCGGTATTAGAAAGGGAGAAGGGGTGGGGTCATCCAAGAACTGGAGAATAAAATACATCTTATTTGTCAGTTGTCCCCTGAAGAAGTTTGGATGTGTAGTGGATTAAGTTACCTTTAGTTGGTGGTGAGTATTGGGGGACTATATTACCTGCTTTCTGCTGAAAAAGAAGGAAAGAAAGATAAAGAAAGAAAATCAAATAAATACTTGCATCTTAATAGGTTGGACTGCGATAGAAGGAGGAGCTTGCTCAGGGCACCGTTGCTGCAAGAACTACCAAGAACATATTTATATTTCAAGCTTACAAAGTTAAGCATTGTGATTAATCGTGACTAAATTTTTTAATCGATTGACAGCACAAATTTATTTATAACAAAAGTACACAAAATATACAAAATACACAAAACAAAATCTTCCTTTGCAGTTAGCATGTAAAGAATTACTTCTTACTTTACCACCTGAAGCAGCTTCATGTTTACATCCAAGAAAGCTGAAAGAAAGCAGACAACCAAGCTCAGTTTCTATTCATCTAGAAATGTTTTGTTATGATTTTGTTGTTTTGTATGTTTATACTGTAGACACCGATTTACTGAAAATTCTACATGTTTACTTTCCAATCACAGAAACTGCCCATTAGTGTGGCTGAAATTTCAGAATTCATTTAGCTGTTTTTTTGCCATTCTTTTTGTTATCTGTATTTTGTGGTCAGTAACATTTCCAGAAACATAAATTTACCTTACTCTAGAAAGAAAGTCTGGAAAAGGCATATAAATGTTCTAAACATATAAAACTAACTGCAAAACCACCATATAAAATGGAGACTGTCTCAGATAATACATTCCAAATTTAAAAATGTGTCTGCTTAGACTGTTTTGAATAACTTGTGATGACTTCCATGTGCAAACATGTAATTCCAAAAGGTCTGAGATTAACCCTCCCTTAAATAAATAAACTGCTGTCATAAGATGTGGTGTAGAAGTAGGATCAAAGTCTGTACAGGAATATAAGAGCAGCAAGGTGATACTGAAGGATTTAATGAAAAAATAAAAACAAACAACTAAGCATGAGGGGAGCAAGACATGAAACCAGGATGGATGCACCAGAGGAAACCAGTGGTGAAATGGACCAGGGAGTTTAAATACTGAGGTGTGATTAGTGACATGGAGCATAAACATGGGAATGCTGAAGAGCTGAGGGAGAATGCTGAGAAGAGAATCCAAAGAAGATGACTATAAAACACATAATGAACTCAGAGGGAGCTGAACCAAAACACAAGCCCCAGCAGATCACGACAACTGCTGCTGTGTTCTGCCAGAAGACATAAAGTATGTAATTTAGGCACCCAAATCAAGTTTACCCTTCAGCCTGACAGATTTTTAATAGATTTGAGACTGACAAGAATGATACATTTCACTAAATGAGACTTATATACACATACACACTGGTGCTTTCTGTGCATGTGTGCATGCTTTAATGAGACTTTATCCTCATTTCAAAATGGACATTTCATAAATCTTAAACTATGTTTTAAAGAATTTCTGAGCAGTGTAAAATAATCCAGTTTGAGTTTCAGCAGTCTAAGACTTTTAGGCTTTGAGCTACAAATGATCAAATGTGGTCTGTTTCTTAAAAAAATGTACAAAAAAAGTCCTTTCCTGAAGCACTGAATTAGTAGCAGCAAGCCTAGCCAACAGTTGTGTACAGTCATATTTTCTTATATTGTTTACGCTGCACAATAATTGCAACCTCAGCTCTTTGTTGAGAGAATATGAAAATAATCAATAGAAAACAACTGACAGATGAAAAAAGTTAAATTCTCAAATTCCCCAAGACTGTGCTGCCCTGGGCAATGAAACATGTTGCCCATATCACAAACTGCTGCTGGTGGATGGAGGAGGTTGCTTAGGTCATTCCTTTCTGCTTTTATTTCCTGCCCAGCCAGTCAGCTTTTGAAATGACATACAGGTTAAATGGAGCTCATTCATAAAAATATGCACTTGGCGATATTGCTTTGTACCCTAACCCTGTTTTAAACTTCTCCACAACTTTATCCTTGGCCTGTCTGTTGTATTTGTTGGTCTTTATGACTGATTGTTCTCTAATGTTTTCTGACAAACCACTTAAGCCTTTGCAGAACAGCATAAATTACACATAGATGGATTCTGGTTACTAATTATGTGAGTGGGCTGCTCTGTTGATATCATTAAGGGGTGTAAGACTAAAATGGGTGTAATATGAGATGACCAGAGTTATGTAGTTGTACTGTAATGTGACCAAAATACAGCAAACTAATTAGTTTGATTTCCATATGTCCAGTGTGGGTATAGGTCATAAACAGTTTCACACCTATGCACACAATATGAATGGCTTCATGTATTTCATGGATGAAGCTGCCCTAGCCACTTTTCAACTCACTGAGATTAAGCGGCATGAAATAGGTGAGGTTTTTATCTTGAAAGCAGATTCAACACCAACGGAGAGCATGAAAGCTTAGTTCTTTTAAAGCACCTCGGGACAGAGTAAGCTGTGGGTTTAAAGTGCCGAAAAGAATCACATATCTGCTTCGGTTTGGATGAATAATAATAAAAAAATAAAAAAAATAAAAAAAAAACCAAACAAAAAAAAAAAAAACCATCCTTTCCATCTCTCCAGTTCTTCCTGCTGATATGCTTTTATCACTGTCATGCCTGCTGTTTGCATCTGAGCAGTATCTCGTCTCAGATTTAAGAAACTCTTTGCGCCAGCTTGTTTTGTGGTGACAGCAGAAAAATTACTTGTAAAGCGCCTTTTTTGTCAGCTCACTGTGCAGAGAGCTCACAAACAAGACCATTTAGCTATTATTTCCTGTCAGTCTCTGATACACCCAGCAAAGCGGATGTTTATCAAGAAAAACTGGCAACTGTGGGAGTGGAACATAATAGGACAGGTGGAGAGAGTGGCAAGGAAAGAGGGATGGAGAATAGAAGGGGGTTATTGGAGCCAGGGAAAGGGTCTTGGTATCCCAGTGGAGAGAAATAGTGGAAACCACCCGTAATTTTCTCTGCAGGATCCCATGTAATTGAGTCATTTAAAATACAGATACAGAGCTGAATCAAAGCAAAGTGGCCTGTGGTGGTGGTAGAGAAGGAGGTGGCAAAGTAAAATGGAAAAAAAGAGGTGAAAACAAGGAAGTAGAAGTGTACCTCCTCTATTATTGAGCAAAGCCAGTCTGTTTATCCTTTTCATCTCTCAGTCAGAAGTGGATGTTACCTGTCATAGACTTTGTTTTATCTGCTCATTATGTTGTGCATTTTCAACCATCATAATGGTACTGGCGACTGATTTTTTTTTTCTCGAGTTCAAGAGTTGAATTCAGACAAGCTTCCAAAAAGAAATTTATTTTTTTATAACAATCTTTACATCTTTACAGTTTTATAAATATTATAAAAACCTTAAAAGGCATTGACAATCTTTCTGGTCCTTAATGTCAGTGAAATATAAATAGTGGTTTTGCAAGTCCTCCAAGAAGAAAATCAGAAGAAAATCCATCCATCCATCCATCCAGTGTACAAAAATCCAATTTCTACAATGGTTTAGGTGAAAAGAAAATTAGTAAGACATTTTTTACATTTAAAAGCATACATCTCAATTAAACAGGGTTGGACCAAAATAACATACAGGAAATTTATACATCTCTCCATAAAAAAAGGAGTTCATAAAAGGAAGGCAATCCAGGTCTGGGTCTCATTTTCCTGTGTCTGAGTTTTAAAAGTGTAAAAATTATTAATGTTTCCCAGCCTTGTTTTTATTCATAGCTTCCTGCTGTATGAGCCATGTGGTTCTGAAATGAAAGCTTTGCTGGGATACCTTAGGGGTCTCTGGAGGAAACACCAACTATTTCTTGGGCTCTGCCTCTAGAAAATTTTGAGTGCTCACAGCAGAACTGTGGCAATTATAAAGCAATTACAGTTTCACATTGCCTGTTTTTGGGACTGAGCAGGAGAATGGCAATAAGGTTAAAAGCTTTGTAGTTGAATAGAGGAAGTGTGAGATATATTGATGGGCTTTTTTTTGGTAAATTTGCACAAGTCAAGCTGCATTACTCGTAAATGTCCACTTAAAGCCTGGCTAAAATGAAATGAAAGGTGATCAGTTATTTATCTTCCTCCTGACTCTTATTAAGTTTGCACTTGCACTTCATTAAAGTCAGGTAGCTCAGTTTTACCAGAGTGAACCCTTGGTACAAGCATCTGTCTTCTGAAAGACAATAAAGGGAGCAAGTTTGTGACACATGATCTGTTCGATACGATACTCCAAGCTGCACACATACTGACACACTTTTTGTCAGCACCAACTCAGCTCCTTCTTCCCGATAAGCTCCTGCTTTTACAGCCTTCACTTCCTATTTGATCTGATCTGATGGAGGTATTCATCATAATTGTGTGCATTCTTCAGCTGTACATGAAGATCACCATCTGACCCCCTTTTTGATATTAAATGACTGAAATCACTCCTCCGTTTCCTCTTGTTTGGGTCTGAATACACTGGCAGTGCCGCACATGGCTGCAAGATGTCGGAGGAGACGGATCAGACTTCAGTCATGTGAAATTGGAGGTCTTCGTTCAAGGGTACTGGTCTGGGAAAAGCTTTCAGCTGCCATGTAATTCCTTTACTTCTTTTTGGGAGGTGATAACATGCCCAGGGGCTGAAGTGGAAGAGAAGCTGACATATGCATGAATGTCTGAAAGATGAGGAATGCCAATCTGCTTATCTAAAAATTTGTGTTTGTTCATCCAGCAGCTGCATGGACATATTGCAGGTGTGTAAACGTTGAGGGAAAAGTATTATAAATCATACGCCTCAACAAAAATAAAACTTCAGGTTTCTGCATCTGCTCTCACCTGTACTCAAAGTAAAATCTTGAACAATAAAGATCTCACAGATAAGAGCACTAGAAATCAGAATTATACACCAATGAGCTTCAAAAGAAACACAGAAACAAGTACTTGAGTGATCTGTGTCTCACATTGTCCCACAAGACAACACATCATCTCACTGCTTTATGTTACTCTCTGGAATTTGGATGCAATTTATGGAGCAGGAACTGTTTTGCATAAAGAGTTCTGGAAATCTGAAGCAATTTTACTTTCTACTGTCTGGCTGCTGGCATTTTCCAGATGTTCAACAATAGATGCTTCCATATGTGGTGCAATGTGGAGCATCGAAAACTCTTTATATAAATCTTTATTATTATAATCCTACCAAAAAGAAAGTCTTTTAAATTGAAGATTATATGTTTCAAGTCTAAAAATTTAATCTTTTCAGATTTCATATGATCAAAATTTATTACACAGGGTCATTATTTATGAGATAACAATATATTTGATCATGTTTGTACAAAAACTCCAAAAATCTGCAAGGACTTTTTAATGCTTATTTTGTTTTATTTAAGTCAAGTCGAGTTTATTTGTATAGCACATTTAAGCAGTGAGTCAGTTCAAAATTCTTTACATCATAAAATCATCAAGCAAATGTACATCAAAATCATCAAAATCATCAAGCAAATGTACATCAAAAAATATTGATAAATGTTCCGCTTACTACTAAGCAAAGGCGACTGTAAATAGGTGGGGTTTTAGCCTTATTTAAAAGAACTTAGCATGTAAATTGAACTTTCATTAATCTGCACTAATGAAACTGTCTTGCTGGTCCACTGTATGTCTATGAAGTCCAGGAGGCACTATGAAGTGTGTTGCGTTGGATAATTGTGAATGAAAGGGAATGAAATAGGATTTTCTATTTTTCATTTTAATAATTTCTTTTTCAAATAAAAGTTTTAAAATAGTTTTTATTTATAATTAGTCTCTCTGTGTCAAAACTGCATAGAACCAACTTTTCCTGCAATTATAGTTACAAATGTTTTGGAGTATATCTGACCAGTTTTGTACATCTTTAGACTAAGGTTTTTGACCATTCTTTGCAAAATAGCTCAAACTCAGTCATATAAGATGGAAACTGTCTTTGAACATTCATAAAAAGTCTTGGCACAGATTCTCAGTTAAGTTTAGGTCCACACTTTGGTCTAGATCATTCAACTATGGTTCTGGCTTTAGGTCATTTATCCTTACCTTTATGTCCATTTGAACTTTCACTTCAATCTCAAGGCTTTTTCAACATTTTAAGCTGTTTTTTTCAAACTAGGTTTTCTTCCAACATTGCCCAGTAACCTCCTCTTACAGTTTTTCTCAGTGCTTTGGTGCATTTCTCAGAACAGAATTGAAATTCTCAAAACTACTTGTTCAATCTTCAAATCATTGTGTCACTTATACACATCAAAAAAGCAATTTCTGATTCCTTTGAGGAAGTTGTGAATGCTTTTGTACATCATGCAAATGATTATGTGCAATTCTCTGCTTTTTCCTACATTTGCAGTTGCTTTTGTCAGGTTGATCAAAATATAATATTTGGGTCTCTGCTGAATGGTCTTAACCTACACAACATATAAGCATAAGTTCATCATATAAATCTTTACATGCAAAATGCTTGAACAGGTTTTAATAATATGTCAGATGCATATTTCTATACATTTCCATTAGACTTTTTTCTAAATCTGCCTAGAATTGGTAAATTTCTCCCAAGTGAATCCTGATTTTCTCCAATGTATAGGTAAATGTGTGTAGCATTAGATCAACCAATGATCAACCAGCTTTCTGAAATAGCTCAAAGGTGCATCTCATGAACCATCAACTGGCAAGTATATTATGTATATAGTCAGAGCACAACACAATGTTACATTTCTGACAATGGAAGGACAACGATTTGGACAGGATCAACAGCTAGAGAGAAGAAGAGGAGTGAGGTTGTGGTGGAGGAGTTCAGAGACTAAACAGAGTAAGAGGCAGTAGAGGCCAAGGAGATGTGCGGGTTTTCATCGTTTCAACATCATCAGGCAATAGTTTGCGACCCACAACAGGATGCTAATGGAGTTCCTCTCACCATACTCTTCTTTCCTTAACCCTATTGAGAAAGCATATGATTGCCAGCCACATACACAAATGACCCTTCTGGCTGGCATAGATGCAGGGTGTGATGACTTCACAGCAGATGCCTGCAGAGGCAGGATAAGACACTCTCAAAGATTCTTTTCATGCTGCATTGCAAGAGAAAATATTTGTTGTGGTGTGGATGAGAATTTGTGAACCAACACCTGAAAACTTCAGGAGGTGTAGGAAGAATGCACTGTAATTCCTGCACCACTGCGTGTACGGTTTTCCCTAAGGAGATTGTCATATGTTCCCATTTCTACTTTGGCTTTTTTTTTCTCCTTTTGAGCTCTGCAATGCTGTCTTTTCACATAGTCTGTCAAGAAATTCCAGCACAAACAGTGAAAGTATAAATGTGAATCTTGCTATTAATCTCCCACAATTATAATTTACAATACTTGTTATCAAAACTTTAGCCATAGTTTACAACAGACCATCTCTCCAGAGTACAGTTATATGGACAACATGATTAAGCAATTTGTCTGTCTTATCCACATACAATGAAACAAGGAGTTGTCATACTGAGGCACTACTGACATGTTCATTGACAGAGATATTTACTTTTGAGAGAAAAACTAATGACACACAAAAAAAAAAAACTTCTGTTAAGACCTGAAATAGGGCCTAAGAAATAAACATCTACAAATATTTTTACAATCATCCTATTGGTGACAAAATACTATTTTATGTAATTAAAACTGTATTTTTATGGACTCAAAAAATATATTTTCAAAAATTGGCATTTTGCAATGTTTTGTATTTGACCCGGCTTGTGTCTTAAAAAGGTCAGATACTGAATAGAAGAACTTTGTGGAAGCCTGAAGAAATTCTGCTCAAAGCCACTTTTAAAGATGGCAAGGTCTTGTTCCTTGGAAACGAAATATGAATACATATGGAAAGACACAACAATACTTATGCAGTCAAGATTTAAAAAATTCTGGCAGTAAACAGGGTGGTTGATATGTGCAATATGACTTCTTCTTCTCAGGATGGCACAAATGAGACAAAAAGCAAAAATAATGATTAAAAAAAACAAAATAAGCTCAAACAACTTATATGTCAGTTGTATTTGAACAGGTTTTCTATTGCTGATTTGTGCAGATTTAGTCAGAGGGGAATAGGTGCTTGACTGTGCGATGTAAAAAGTTGGTCACTGACAGTATCTATCTATCTATCTATCTATCTATCTATCTATCTATCTATCTATCTATCTATAATACAAAATCTAATTCCCACAATGGTTTAGGTGTCTTAAAGGCGAATAATTTAGGAGGACATTTAAAAGCATACATCTGAATGAAGTAGGGTTGGAACAAAATAACAGGATGCACATACAGGAAATTTAGATATTTTTTTCCCCCTGAAAAAAGCAGTTCATATAAAGAAGGCAATCCAGGTCTGGGTCTCATTTTCCTGTGCCTGAGTTTAGAATTGTAAAAATTATTAATGTGATCACAAAAGGTTTTTTTTTTGTTTGTTTGTTTGTTTGTTTTGCTTTGTTTCCATTTTCAAAAATAATCCTTGTCAGGGAGTTTGCCTGTGTTTGGGTGTACTGTACAGGTAAATCACCACTGCAGAAAAGCAATGGGCCATTGTCCATAAGTGTCAAAAATGATTTTGGTTTTTGGTAGTGTGAGTTTTGTTTGTGTATGTGAAATGTAGGAAATGTAATTATACATCATGTTTGTTGCCCTAGGAGGGTTAATATTGCAAAACGTGACATTATATTAAATGATTTACTGGCTGAAATTTTACTAGATACACGTTTTTAATGTAACACGTAGGCAACGATAACATACAGAGCAATAAAACATTAGTTTACTTTGTAAAAAAAAAAAAAAAAAAAAAAAAAAAAAAAAAAAAAGCATTTATGTTTCTTAGGTTCAAAAGTCCATATGTTTTTCGATCAGCTCGCGAGATCTACACGCTCGCGGAGTTTTAGCTCAGGCACGTGTGCAGTTCTTTTTTTTTCTAAGTGTGGCTCTCAGCTGCCGAGGCGGATGATGATGATGATGGCGGAGCTGATCCAGGGACAGGCCTCGGTGGCTCAGCCAGGCACGAAAGATGACTTCGCAGACACGATACGCCGGGTCCGACAGGTAAAAATGCTCTCTGGCTGACACGAGTGTGATGTTTTTCGGACCACAAACGGCGTGTTTTACGGATGGAGTGGGTCGAGGTTTTGGTCGGGGCAATCCGGACTGAGCACTATAAACACTCCTCATGCACCCTGCGAGCTAGCAGGCTAACACTAAGTAGCCGAGGCAGCATAGCTGAGAGGACAGATTAAAGTTTACAGAGGTCGGCCGAGCAGTTAACTCGGAGTCTGAGCCGTCAAAGCGACCGCACAAGCCCTGGATAGGGCATGAAGCGAAGACCTGTTTTGATATCAAAGTTTGCGCTACTTTAATAAGTTAAGTCTACAACCTGTTGTCAACTCGCAGAAGTTGCTGTTAGCATCGTTGCTAACTTATAAATTCAACTTGAATGTCTTGGAACTTGACCCATAACGGGACCAAACACAACATTCAGTTTAGACTCGAAACCTGAACAACTGTTTGGTTCAATTCTGAGTTAGCGTCAGTGTAACTAGTTGTTGCCCCAGTTAAAGAGACTATTTTGGAGCCTGAAGAGGTACCCACTCGCTGTTCTCATGTGTAAACCTTTCAGCTGTGATCGTTGTAACACTGTTAACATCAATATAATCAATCTGACGTGTGTTATTTGTGCTCGTAAGATCGAATTAGTCTCTGGAGCAGCTGCTAGCCAGCTAGCTTGTGTGATAGTATGTCCTGGCAGCAGTTGGAGTTAGGCCATGTAATGTAACGTCATCTGTTGAAATAAGCCCCCTGAACTGCTCCTGCTTAGCACACATGGACTTTTCCATTACTATCTACAAAGTGCTTGATGTGTGAAATTTTAAATTTTACTGCATCTTATTGTTAGTTAAGTTACCATGTAACTGTTATTAAGTAGGTTAACATTTTTTTTCTTAATAGTTGTATGTTAAAAAAAAGTTATTTAAATTACATGAACACAAAAAACCTTTCAAATACTTCTCTTTTTGGAATAATAATGTGAGCATATAACAAGCTGTTAAAATACATGCTGTACATATCTTGTCAATTGTGGTATTGAAACACCTTTCCCTTTTAAAGGAATGATGGGTGGTTTTCACCGCCAGAAATTATTCTAAAGAGACATATTTGACTTCTTTGTAAGCAAGGAGAAAGTTCAGTAGCCTTCGTTTAGCCATCTTATCAGCAGTGTGCAGCAACAAGTAGGTGAGGTTTAGAGGTGTGTTACATCAAGATCAGTTAGAGAAGACTGTGTCTATGGTATGCTGGAAAAATCTTAGCAGTTTTGAAGCCATATTTATAAAACCTTGATCTTCTTTGATATTGGTATACCTAGATCAGGCATGGAATTTAGAAATTTACAGCATTTTAAAATCCTAAACTTTGGGGTAATATATGTTCTTCAATTTACATTAAAAGCTATGAAAAGCGGTGACCTGAAATTTCCCAAACTAGCATAATTAAAATACAGTTTTTTGGGATTATTACTTTGAGACTTTCAGATCTTCTGCCTTTTTCAGTGGGAAGAATAAATGTCAGTTTAGTTGTAATCATGTTTGTTTTTTTTTGTTTTTTTTTTTTTAGCCTAAAGATAATGTTCATGAGTGCTAAATGTTGTTTTCATTATTAAAATCAGCAACAGGGAATGTTAAGTCATGGAAATGAAGGCAAGCTAGTAAATATTCCCTCTTTATTTTTAGGATACCCAGACTTTCCTTAGACTTGAAAAGCCTGTGGTCACATAAATAGCTGATTTTTGATACTTTGTCTATTTCGCTGATTTAAAGGTTTCCCCAAAGTTTGGGGAAAATAAATCACAAATTGTATTCTGATAATTCTTCCATTAAGTTAAGGATAGGGGTTTTAGAAACTAACCAGCAGTGGCAAAAAAAAAAAAAAAAAAAGCCTCCAGTTGCATCATCACAAATCCAGCATTTGAAGTACAAACAGCAACCCCACACTCACTGGTTGTAACAAATCCACTACAAGTCAAAGATAGTCACATGGTAAATTTGTTAAATACAACTGTTTGCTCAAGCAAAGAATTGATACACCAATGACAGCTGGTGTTAGTATGTAAACTGGACTTTAGCCGCGTTCTATTTCAGCTCCCCCCTGCGTCAGTTAGCACCTTGTTTTAACCCCATTATATGTTGAGTGGTGGTTGTGCAGAAATCCCTTACAAAGCTAAATGAATGTCCTTATACAAACATAATCTAATGAAAGGTTAATAAGTTTTCAGCAAATATTATAAAAAGTATAATTTTCCTCAGCTGCTCTTGTTTGGATGGATATTTAGTAAACACATTTGAAGTCCCACTCGTGTGGCTTGTGCATGGCTTGTGGGGAAGGGGATGACTTTAATTTCTGTTTACATGATAACAGATAAAAGTATCCACACTGCAAGAAATAACTCATGTTCCTAGCCTGCATCAGCAGCAATGGGCTGTTCATGCACATCGCATGTGTTGTTTTGACAGAAACTTTGCATGGCGTATCGGTCAGGGCTTGTATAAGTCTTTAAACTCTAGTCTGTTTTAAAATGCTTTGGAAATAATTAAGTGCTCATGTAGAAATGTTGAGGTCCACACATAGGAGAATTATCACAATACAGAAATTTCATACTCAAAATTAAGAAAAGTACTCAATATTCAATACCCTTTTTAATACTGCAAGAAGTTTTTTTTAAAAAAGAGTTGAGCAAAAAGTATAACTGATTACAGTATGACAATATTTTAACTTCCTTAATCAAATCAAAACGAATGGGTAGGGAACGGTTCAACCCTCATTTAGAAAAACATATAATTCTTGTTTGGTAACAGTAGACAGGATAACACTTAATATAAATGTTATCACCCTTTGTGGAAATATGTACTATTGATTCAGTTGTGCAATTTTATTATAACTGCTTACCTTCGTGGTTGCTTCCATTTGCTATCTATACAAAAATAAATGGCTCTGGCACATTTAAAACATAGTGGTTTGTTTTGCCGCTTCCCTATTTAGTGGTCGTCTGAGCCGTCAGCTGCTGAGCGTTTCCCTGTGTTAATTGGTACCTCAGTAGAGTGGAACTTCGCACCTGAGAATCGCATCTTGATGGGGGAGCTCAGACCGACAGAACACCATCATTGGGCTGTCAATGAAGCTAATATTTAAACGTAGAGCGTTAGCTTATGCCATCCTGGGGGTTTACTGCTTCGCTGTTGCAAATACAGGAGCGTAACTGACGTTTTTAAGTTGCTCTCAAAGACCAGTGTAGACCGTTTTTTCCCTGTCCATCTGCCTCATAGGGGACTTTCCTTCAAACAGCGCTGTTGTTAGCCTTGTTGACTAAATATGGTTACATGTGTTTTTGTTTTTTCTTCTTTATGTACTCTCCATGTTAGCAGAGTTTTAAAACTTTCAGCAGCAGCTCCTTGTTTTGGTCAGGTTGGTGGCAGCAAGGGGGAAGAGGCTGAAGGGCTCAGCATGGTCTGACCGAAGTCGAAGTGTCGACGTGCGGTCACGTGGTTTTTGAATGTTCGTTTTCGCACAGACCCTTCACGTTCCACAACACACCGAGCTGAGCTCCTATGAAACCTCTCCCCCTGGCATTTAACATCACGATGTTTTGCCGTGTGTGTTGTTTACAACAGTACAGTAAACACATCGATCATGGCAGAGAGTAACGACTATTACCATTATTCTGGAAGTTGAGTTGTCAGTGCTGTTTTCCTCATAAATAAATACACCCCCGAAATTCAGACCAACCACAGAATAGTTTCGCATGGAGAAGGGGGGCAAAAACTTCACCATGGGAGCTGTGACAAGAAGGGGTGGACGACATTAGTCTGAGAACAAAACAATGCGATTTTCGTCACACAGCTGCGACAATCAGAACTGATCTCTGCAGTTCGACTTGGCCATGCAGAGCCCTTGAGGGTTTTGTTATAGCAGTGCTGCTTCTGGAAGAAGTGCGTAAATGTAAGCCAATGTGAATCAGTCAGTTTGTAGGATTTTGAAGCAAATATTTGCTTTAATTATTAATTATATTAATAATTAGTTTATTATTAATAAACTAAAACTAATTATTAAAACTAATTATTAGTTAATAATTAGTTTTGAAGTATTCAGTTTTGATGCTGATATAACAATCTGGGAGATGTTCAAAGCTGTACAGTGACTAAGATTAGATTATGGCTGCAAAATATATTGCAAATATACACTTATAAGTGTGATAAGTTTACACTTTATACCCCAAATTCCATTGCAGTATTTACCGAAGTGACTGCAGTATGCATGATTTTCTAATAGAGCAGTCTACTAACTATCCCTTAGTTTTTATTTTTTAAATAAAATATAGATTGAATTTAGCCACCAAATTTTCAGTGTCTTCAATAAATTTCAAAATAAGTCAGACTGAAACAAGTGAAACTGTAGACTTCTGCTTCTCTCATGAATTATTACACACAGAGAAAATGGCCTTTATGGTAAAATCCCATACCCCTCACAAATCAATAGGTTTAAAATGGGAGCTGTATCAGCAGAACGCTGGCAGAGGATTTTCAGCTAAATTTAGCCTTACTGTTGCCCAATTATATATAAATGCAATCAGCGAATGAACAATGTCCAACAGCTCATAAAAATACTCTGTGGTGTTGATGGTGATACTGATTAAAGAGGACTCAGAGTTGGCCAATTTCAATCACTGCTTGTTAAGTAAAAGGAATTCAGAGGAAGAACAGAGAAGTAAGGCTAATTGAAAGAAAACTATTTTCTACAAATTAGTCAGACATTCAGGGTGTGAAAGGGTGATGCTTTTGTTAAATATCAGGAAGGCTAAACAGAGATGAACACATTTGTTCTTTTTTTATTTTAGAGAAGGATGAATATTATCCAGGGTATACACACCAAGACTTTATTTTTTTTCCTGGTATATGCTGTTTTGTAACATAGAATGGGGGGAAAAAACAGTGTAAAATTCAACTCTGTCTTTTCCTTGGTTAAAAAATATAGAGAAACTTTTTTTTATACAAATAATTGTTTTTCCCTATTTTGTTTTGAAAAGTGTTCCAATTATTTTCTTACTCATCTGTGGTTGGTCTTATAACACCTGGTAGGGATCATGAGATGATTTAAAAAAAATAAAATAACATTAAAATCAATGTTTTTTTTATTCAAACAGGGCTAGTTGTGGTCACAAGTCTCTGCTGCTCTTGTTTTTGTAAAGTATGGGAACTACTGCTCCAGAGAAACAGGCTGTATGAGGTTTCGTTGTATCATATGACAATAATGCAGCACAAGACTAAAGTAGGAAGTGCAGACCATGTTATTATGATTATTTATACTTGTTTGTGTGGTGGTGTGTGTTACCACAGATGCACTCACAGCAGCTACCTTCCTGGTTGAGGAGCAGCTGCCGAAAGTGAATGACATTTAAAACGGAAAGCGAGAGAGGCTGGAGGGTTATGCTGTTGCACTTAATGTGTAGCACAGTGGTCCAAGACCAGATTTTGTCTGATCGGTGAATTAATCAGTGTCTCACTGTTTCTACTTGTCGTTTGGATCCTAATCATACCCAATAACACTGACCCACTTAAATAAAAAATAGCAGTCTATTGTCACACTCTTAACCTTTTAGATTGTAGTATTGCAGAACAGTGTACATCATTGTAGAATGCCTTTCTACAAATTATCTAATTTGTGTAAAATTTTATTAGTCATAAAATACAAAACCTATATGACTTTTAAAAACATCTGTTTTTAAACCTTCAAATTCCACCAGCAAGGGTTACATTCAGCGCTTCCTTGGAAACTCTTTTGGGAAGCTCATATAGTTCACAGTGATGTTCACCTATTTACTCTGTGGTCTCAGTGGACAGCTAGGCTGTCGGACTTGGAACAAACATTTTGGAGTAACACTGATCAGATTTAAGACTAAAACTCCATAATGCTATAATTTATCCCTGCGCTTTGTTATAAAGTCTTCCATTTTAAAGGAGTCAAATTCTTAAAGCACTGCATTGTGAATTCGAGTTCAGAAAAATGTCTTTGCTCTTGTTTTTCTTATACATCATATAACAGAGATGACATATATCTCTGGAGAGGAGAAAAGAAAAGTGAGCTTTTGAGTTGAAATATGACAGCTTGCAGAGGATGGGTTGGAAAGTATGTGTTGAAATTAAACCAGGATATGCGTGGTTGAACATTCAGTCTGTGCTCCTTCATCTATGTTTCTCAGGCCAGGCAATGCGTGCACAGATGCTGTGGCAACAGTTGTCACTTTGACATAGAAATTTATGAAAACAGATGCTCAAATACCAAGGTGTTTGGAAAATTGTCTGATGGCAGCAGCAAACAAATACTCTAAAAAAATTAAGAGTTACACAAGTATTGACCTAATCCAGAGTGCTTTAAAATTTGCTTGATGGGTCCGTGGCTTCAGAGGCGCCTTGGTAACAACAACCTCACACCTGCTTCCTTTTATGCCTCCTTATTTCTATTGCAGCTTCACTTCCACCAGTGGCTTTCTGAAGTAGATAATCGTCCCTGAAGGTGATGGGAGACTCTAATTTCCATGAGGATATTTTCATATTGTGAAAAAAACATTCCAGGCAAGCACACATGTCAATTTAGTGTAATTTTCTGAAATGCTATACTTTAGTGTGAAAAGAGAGGTGACAGATTAAGGCAGAATAGAAAAGCGCTCTCACGCAGAAGATTTGAATGTCCATCATCGCACGATGTGAGAATCTACTTTGTATTTGCAAGTGGTTCATTTTTTTGAAAGACGTATTTTTATCTGAGCTGTAATGCAAATAGCTGGATGCTTTGTGGTTTGTTCTTCTTTTTTGTATGGAGTTATACACTTTTCCATCAGCAAAAAAAAAAAAAAAAAAAAAAAAAAAAAAAACATGAGCAGAGTAAATATAAAGAACTGCCACTGTTCCTTATTTTTGAAAATTGCTGACTTAGATACTGATTGGAAAAATTACTGAGAAATGTTTATTTTTAACATTTGAATTATGAAAGAAAAATCAAAAGTAGAAAACGCATTCATGGTGCACAAATAGCGATATTAATCTAGCAAAAATAAACACATTGCAACTTTGAACATGCCTATTTCAAAGCTTTCCATCTAAATGGTCTATGTGTATTTTTACCATTTTTGGTTTTCTTTTTGAAAGGGCGTAGGAACAATGTGACCAAGTCTTATGAAGTAAATTACAATGTGTGTTCCAATGAGGCTCGTTTGTAACATGAAAAGTACATTTTGGAAATATAAATGTACTTGTTAAGCCCTCATTTAGTGGTTTTATTTTTTTTTTTTTTTTTTTTTTTTTTTTTTTTTTTTATATAGGGATGCACTGATTGGTAATTGGCCAGAAAATTGCAATCTTTAAAAAGCCTGATCTTTCGATTTAGGCTGATACTGATTTTTTTTGTTTTGTTTTGTTTTTGCCCTTTTTCAGGGCAGATCAAAATGGGACAGTGGCTGATTTTTGGACCTTTGCAGATGTAGATAAGATCAGTGGTTAAAATCAGTTTCTCATGTATTGCCCAATTTCCGATCTCTCAAAATTAGGGGATTCGGGGCCGATTTATTGGCGCACCCCTAGTCGGTAATCTTCTAATCTTAAATATTTTTAGTTGATATCTTAGTAGAAAATCATAACAGAAATAAAGGCTTAAACGCCTCATTTTGTGTGTAATTAATCTATATGTTTCACTTTGTGAATTGAGATACTGTAGTAGATGAGCTTTTCAGTAATATTCTAATTTATTGAAAATGAATGCAGATGATTTCTTTTTAAGCCTATAAGTTGCTGTTCTTCCTTGGAATGAGCCACATATTTATAGATTTATTTTTTTTTATTTGTGAAGAAGAGTAAATGACCTCAAGTATGAAATATTTAATTCTGCAAGGTGATGAAATGTAGTTAACGTTCTTGACTCAGAATGACAAAACAGCAACAATAGTTATTTCATTGAAGACAACCCACACTCGCTGGCATGGTGTCCAGCAATCCTTGCGCTGCTTCTGAAAAAATGACCCCACAACTAAAACCCAGTAATCTAAACAGCCCACTAAAACAACTTGTTTTAGTTGCGTTACGGTCAGAACTGATGATTGTCATTCCCCGCATGGTTTCATCTTAAGATGTGATGTAGACTTTAAATAGAACATGATCACCATTTTGCAGCTCAAAATCATTACCTGTAGAGACCCAGGTCTCTTTACAAAATAATATTTCTTAATGTTTTGTTGCGATTGCCTATTTTGTATAGTTATATTAAAGAATGGTAATGATCAGCGGCGTGTTTATGTTTTTTTTTTTACCAAGATTCAAGCTGCTTTAGAAAGTGTCAATCTCAGGATGCTACAATCATGCCGGCATAATCAGGTCACATGGTGTTTCTAAAACAATGCAACAGAAAAACTAGGTCATCTGGAGTGCTGCTGTTAACTTCACCCAAAAGTGCAGATTTGCATAGTTCACATAGTTTTTAATATGACATTGATAGATTGGCATAACTAGATATTATAGCTTTGATTTGATATCGCAAAAATAATTATCTAAGCATAAAAATATGATAGTTGTATCCTTTGTTTAGTCATTTTACAAAAATATTTGAATCAGCTGATAGTACTCTGACTCCTGAATATCAATTATGTAGAAGATGGTTGTCTATAGTTTTACTATATTTTTTACCATTTGCCTTGATATATTCATGTTTGCGAATATCATAACTGAACTACTTGTTCCATCTGTCCCACTGTTTTGTCTCCAGATGGCAGCCAAGATGGGAGGAGACCAGATGCCCAACATGAACAGTTCATGTCCAGTCATAGACCCCTCCCTCTATGGCTTTGGGGGCCAAAAACGTTCTCTAGACAATGGAGGTGAGCCTTCAGTATAGCTCTGTAATAATAAAATACGTATTAAGTTCAAAATGTCTGTTCTTTTTTGGTCCTATAAGTTTTTATTTTCTTGTGATATCATTATGTTAGTGATAACTCTAAACTGACACTTCTTAGGGCAGCGTGCAAGGATTTTTTTTTTTATTTTTTATTTTTTTCCACAGACATGTCTTTGCATGTAGAAAAGTTTTAAGTAGCTTCTTACATCTCTGACTTCATTTTTAAACACTTCACTGATGCTGAAAATGGATAACTTTGAGTCTTCCTTCTTTAGTAACTCGTTCCACACCAACAGGTTGGGGTGAGCTGATATCTTCTGGTACAAGACTTCAATAAATGGACCAGTCAGAACTGGACTGAATGATTTTACATTTATTATCGATGCTTAAAACATTTTATGATTTCTAAAATCTTAACTCTCTTTATGTGAACTCAGTGGTGTGTATTATCTCTTCTCCTGAGCTGGATGGATTGTTAGACCCATACCAAAGAGTGTCGTTTTATGATTTGGTGGTGCTTAGCTATGGTACGTTCATTTACTGGGAAAAGATCGGATTTCTGGTTTTCCCACCAGATTTTTTTTTACTGGTTGCAGCCAATACATCTGAAAATCATCAGATTCGAGTCACCATCATATAGACATATCTCTTATTTTGAGTTCAGTATTTCCTTGAAACATGAAAAACAGATTCTTCAAAGAAGACAGTTCGTTGGGACTGAGTGTTTTTGGTGTGGAGTAATTACCATATCTTCCAGACTATAAGTCACTTTTTTTTTTTTTTCATAGATTGGCTGGTCCTGCATCTTATAGTCAAGAGCGACTTGTATATGTTCTTTCTTTTTTTCATGATGCATTTTTTGACTGATGCGTTAAATAAGTCATGACAACAAATTTCATTTTTCTGTGGTTTTGGGGTATAATATCCCTCCTTCCCCCAGCTGATACACTGGCTAATTTAAGGGCTAAGTCACGCTAGCATGTCTGGCTACTCCACTTAAGAGGATGGCTACTAAAAAGCGGAGCTGTTATGTACAAGGATGCTCAAAAGTGGCTGGAAGTTTCCACTTACTCCTGAAGGATGATAGAATCAGAGAAGAGTGGCTGAAGTTCATGTATGGGGAAGTACCATGCAATTATAACCCCAATTTGAGACAATGTTCAGCACATTTTACTGAAGAGTTTCCCAAATATGGTTGGAGCCAATCAGAGTGAAGTCAAGTAGGTAGACACACACATCATTAGCGTACCCAACTTTTTTTACTGAGGGAAATCTGGCCTGCCAAAACAACCCCCTACAAAAAGGTGACGATATATATATATATATATATATATATATATATATATATATATATATATATATATATATATATATATTTGGAGAATTGACATATTCAGCAATATCAACTACATAAAATAGTTTATACAGTGATGTCACCACCCCTTTAAATTTATTTATACTGATGGACATGAACCAAGGATTAAACACTGCCATCTGCACTAATTGCGGTGTGAAAGCTAGAGGGGCAGAGCCAGAGGAACAAGTCCACAGTTAGTTACGTAAAGAACGTGCTGCCGGTGTTCTGATGATCTGTGCTACCTCGTTCGATTGTCCTACTGTAGCGCATCTAGATAACTATCTGTCAGTGCTATCTTTCGAAACTGCTGGAACACTTGTTGAGGCTTGTGAATGGTACAGTTTCGTCTCCAGCCCTGGTAGTTTCCATGGAGATGAATATAAATGACTTTGAAGGCAGGCCTTCTTGGTGTTACCACTTCATGCAACGCAACCACCTCACTATCACCCCGGATTTACTACATGCGTCTCCGCCCCGCCCCGCTCCGCTCTGCCAGCGAAGTGCGGAGCGGAGATGTTCCTGACCTCCATGATTGAGAGCACGGACATCAGTGCGTCAGAGACTGCAAGCAGACTTCCAAACCAAAGTCAACAGTTTCCCCGAGTTTGTTGAAAACCAACTGAATACATTGTGTCACCAGATCACATCATTAACATGGACAACGTCCCCCTCATGTTTAACAATTTCTAAATAAATGCAACTTATACTCCAGTGCATCTTATATTTTTTTTTTGTTTGTTTGTTTTTTCTCCTCCCCTCATGTTGCATTTTTTGACTAATGCAATTTATAATCTGGAGCGCCATATAGTTTGGAAAATACAGTAGTTTATAATCTTAAAATGCATATCTGATTATGATTTAGTAGTTTTTGTCATATTGTTATTACCAAATATGTCATCTCACCCTTAGACCTTGTGTGAGCAGATTATATTACATTACCTTTGTCTTTGCAGTGAAACTGGCAAAGCATGTTGGAGTTAGACTATAATCTAAAGTGAGAGCCATGTTGTTTGTCAGATATTTAATACTCACTCAGAAAGCTGTAGTGGAGACAATCATCCCGCCATGTTTTTCGTCACTCACTACAAACATTTGATCCATTTCATTTTCACGAAGTGGAAACACTAGTCATTTACCCCGGCCTCCTCTTATCTTGTCACAGTTGTTTGTATGATAGTTCAGCCTTGAATGCATGAATAGGAAAATTGTATGCAATTCAAGTTTGAGTTTGTTTGATGCACTGTTGTTTGTGGGAATTTGTCCTCACTTTTCTTTAGTCAAGGTTGTCCTTTTTGTATAAGATAAATGACAGACATGGTAACTTTCTAGTTCTGCAGCTGGCTTTCAGTGTCTAATTTTCAAACATGTATACAAGTACTCCCAAAAGGTTTTTTTTTTTTTTTGAACAGTTTTGTCCTTTATATAAGTTTTTATAAAGTTTTTGTATATATTTTGTATTCATAGCTGTTCTGTTCTCGAGCTTTAACCCCAGCGCTTTTCCAAAAGAAGTGAAATCAGTGCAAACAGCCATAAAATTGATTGAACCCGTAAGATATCAGTTGAGGTTTTCACGTCCATGGCTGCACATCCTCCAGTGACCCTGCAGGACCCTTGCTTGATTCTACCTGTCAAAAATTCAATTCAGGACCAGCAGTCACTGACCCGGCTGCTGCCTCTCTTTCAGAGCAGCTCTGATTGAAACGCTCATTCATGCACCTCCAGGTCTTATTTCCATGCCGGTGAAAGCTCCCTGCTGTGGGTCAGATGCAGACATGTAGGATTGGCAGCTTTACGAGCATCTGCTCCCATTTTTCCCCAGCATTAATCATTTTTTCTGATATTGCTTCTTTTTGTCATTGTTTTTCCATGTCAATAAATTTCCTACCAAATTTGCCACTTTAGATGTATTTCTCACATTTAAATTTACTTTTCTTTTTTTTTTTTTTTCTTTCTTCCCTCAGTAGGAAACCATCTTGGTGCATTGGTACATCAAAGGTGAGCAAAAAAATCTTGGCTGCTTTTAGTAACACATTTTAGCTTTATTTGTTGGCCTTGACAAAATACGAAGTAGATATCTTTAGGTTTATTCTATGGTTTGTATTTTTTTAATGGTAAACTTATTCTGAAGCTTAAAAGTAATTTTAGCCATGATTTAGACAAAACTGAATAATGAGGATTTTTGAATTAGGAGTCATAGTGGTTGTGACGTAACTATAGCAGATACTTGTCGAGCTAAGCCATAAGTAAGTTAATCAACATGTAAAATACCGGACTTGCCGCTAATCGTGCTTGTTGTTTGTTTTGTAGGGCTTTTACAACAGAAGACTTTAAAGTGCCTGACAAGATGGTTGGATTCAGTAAGTAACCCTCAAGTTCTTTACTTCCAAATGTAATATGTAGTTATTTTTGATCACAAATGAGGTCTTTTTAGGAATTCAGAAAGTCTCAGTTTCTTTTCTTATCATAGTTATTGGAAAAGGAGGAGAGCAGATTTCAAGAATACAGCAGGAATCAGGTTGCAAGATCCAGATTGCTTCAGGTAGGTCTAATAAATAAACGTGTAAAGTAGAAAGACGGCACCGTTTGTAGAGTACCTTTTGTACTATATATGCAACACAAAATGTCTTCCAAGATTGAGGCACCCACCCTGCCAAAAACAAACATCTGACAAAAAGAGGTTAAAATAAAATTGTTTAAAAAAAAAAAAAAAAAACATTTGAATATGTTATTTTAGACCAGCCATGAGAAGGATTGTGAAGTAATGTCATATTTCTACCGTTAATTTAACATTGAAGAATAAAAAGTGAAATATGTATAAAAAGAAAGACTATGAGTAATTGATTTAAAGATCTACAAGTATTAATACAGTTTTCTAGGATGATTAAGTAGGGGTGGGAATCTTTAAATATCTTATGATTCGATTCAGATTTTAGGGCCACGATTCGATTCAAAATTAATTTTTGATTCAAAACGATTAATCATTTCTGCTTTAATCTATAAGATGTTCAAAGGAGCCTCATGATCTACTTTAGTCTGCAGGGCATAATTACAAATAGAGACATTAAAGTGTCTTTTTCACATTTATTAAGTTTTAAACATTAATCCATGCTGGAATTACACCCTCCCTGCTCCCCCCGTTTTGCTTTAACAAAATGGTCACGGAGAGAGCGCCACACCTTTCTGCAGACAGCCTCCTCTGAGGACGACGGCGTAGCAATTTCCATCCAGGGGTTTTAAGCCCTTTGACAGTCTTTGTAGTGATTTAGTGAACAATCGTACAAATGTACATAATTCCTCACTGCTTCAGATAAACTCCCCTTATGTCCTCTGCAGATACAAAAACCAGATAGTGAAAGCGAAATATCAACGTTGTTGTCCGAGCGCATTTCTGCATAAAATACGGCCACAAACCTCTGACCAGTCGCGCTGCGCAGAGCTCTGTACAGGAGGTTGTGGTGTATCTTGGCTCCGCGCGTTTGCAGTGTTCCCGAAGTGCTAAATCTTCATTTTGCAAACCTTGCACACAGTGAAGCTCATGTCAAGCTCGGTCTTCCGAGGCATTCTGTAAAAATCAAATTGAGTCTAAATGACAGGGCCGGCTGAATCTCCCTTTCATTTTTGTAGTTTCCTTGCTTTTCGTGCTTTTTTGCGCATGTTTACGTTCCAGTACTGGTTGCGTGATGATATCACAACATCCCATGTAGGTATGAAATGGAGGCAGACAGCGGATTTGTTTTATTTCTTAAAATTGATTTTGAGACTTTTTATATCGATTCTGAATCGTAGTAAATGAGAATCGGGATTCTTATGTAATTTTTTTATTTTTTATTTTATTTTTTTTTTGGTATACCCCTATGAGTAAAGTTAGTTTTAGTTGAAATAAATGCATGTGATGGTGAATGAATGAATTAAGAAATTAAACAGAAATGCAAATAAATATTCCAGTAATAAGTGTATGAATTATAGTAGATATAGAAAGGTTAAAAAATACAAAGCAGGAGTGCACAAAACGAATTTTCTATATTAAAATTATTAACTTAAATCTAACTTAATTTACAATTCAGTGACAAATATAACAAGTTTCAAAACCTCCTTAAAAATGCGAAAGAAAATTAAAATAACCAGGAAGCTCAAAACACTAATTGTCTTCCATCAATAGATGTTGATGGACTATTGAAGTGTCTTATTTTTCTTACAAAATGTAGAGCTGCACAATATGAGTCATCATAATGATGCAATATCGCAATTGCTAAGAACTGCTTGGACACAATAAATAGTGGAGTACTATATCTCAATAAATAGGGGGGTACTATATCTCACGTTGCAGGCATTTAAATTCTGCACATTTCCAATGTATTGAGAAACTGTATTTATTAACTGCCGTTAATGCCCACACTTAAATTTATATTTTTAGTGGCTGAGATACTGAAGCTCACGGAGGATAGGGGGAAATTATGCAAAAAAAAGGGGGGGGGAAGGGGTTAGAAAATTTCAGGTTAATCATAAAAATAATTTTTGCAATTTTTAGTAATACCATCAGAATTCTATATTTCCCTAATATGCAGCTCTATAAATAACCAGTGCATGTATTCTATTTTTTTGCCTGGCTTTTGTTTTAAGTTGCCGTTTACTATGCTTTTAACTGTTTGTGAAGGGAAGTTTTTCTTTTCCAGCATTAAACTATATTGTCGGCCTCTACTGATGAAAATCGATCTGCCTCTGAGAGCTCGAATGGTTAAATTTCTTAATACCAGTTTCTTTTGTGGTGCCTTTTTATTTTTTTTTTCATGGAAAGCAATTTCCTGACTTTTACTGTGACTGCACTGTTGACCACACGTTATTGTATAAGTGACAAGGATTTGAGATTTTTTTTTTTTTTTTTTTTTTTTTTTTTTTTTTTTTTTTTCCCCCCCTATTATTGTAGACAGTGGTGGCATGTTGGACAGACCCTGTACTCTGACCGGGAGCCCAGAGAACATTGAGTGAGTTTGGGCACAGATTCAAAAAAAATATGTTTATCATTGTTGTGAAAGAAGTCAAACCTGTTGTTGATGCAAAAAATTGTGGCTCAGCTAGTTTTTGTTTAACCGGTTTAATCAATCTTGTTTTTCTGCTCCTTAGGCAGGCAAAAAGGCTGCTGAGTGAGATTGTGGAGCAGTGCCGGTATGGTCCCGGCTTTCACAACGACATGGACGGCAACAGCTCCATTCAACAGATCCTTATCCCTGCCAACAAAGTTGGCCTGGTCATCGGCAAGGGAGGAGAGACTATTAAACAACTGCAGGTCTGCTTGTAGGCTGTGATAGAAATGCACCTCTTACAGCACACTAAGATCAGTCATCGGTTTTCTTTGAGGTCTAACATGTCCATTATAAATTTAGGCTAATTTCTGAAAACTTTATATAATCTCAACAGTTAAATGTATCAAATGTTGATCAAATTAAAAATTGTGCCGCAAGTCCTTGAAAGAGAATCTGACAAATATTATCCTCATTTATGTATCAAAGCTTATTTGTTTTATAGGATTTTTACTGGGCAAAGTGCATCAGAGAAAATGCTGTTTTGATGTATTTACAGGGTGAAAAATTGGGAGTTTTCAATTTTAATGCATTTAATGAACAGGAAAGAAATTTCCGTATTTGAGGTTCTGATCACGGTTGGAGCCGATGAAAAGAAAACTGACTGATTTTGATATCTGGGCGATTAATGAGATTGATTAAACCAAAACACCAACATTAGCCTTGAATGGTTTTAATTGATCAACTTTTAAAATAATATAACCATTTGATATGAAGTGTGAGAGGCTGCCCAGAAACCGTGATCATTTTGGCCCAGTTTATCTTCTATTTTTCTACGATTCTGATTTCCGTCAGCTTATTTCTTAGAGTAAAAAGCCCTCCACTCCATTTTAACATTACTATAAAATACTGTCCATCCTATTGTCTTGAAATTATTTTAAATTACTTTGCTGCTTCGATAACTGGTGTTTCTACGCAGTCTATAAGATTCTGGAAAAGTTCAATATTTTGCAGTCTGAAAATGAGTTTGGAGAAACAGTTGTATTTCCAGACTTCATTCCCACTTTTACTGTCCAAATGTTGTCTTTCCTGCTTTGTGTCCTTCATATACTACTTTTCTCGCTCTCTTACGTCCTTTCTATCCCTCGTTTCTTTCCTGTTTTTTTCTTCTTTTGAGCCCCTGCTACTTGTCTGTCCTCCCTTCATTCTGTCCTATTTTGTCTTTCTTCCTGTTTCTGTGTCCTCCCTGTCTTTCCTCGCTCGTCCTTTCTTTCCTTTATGTTCTCCTTTCTTTCTTTACTTGTGTACTTTCTCATGCTCTGCCTTCCTTGCTTCCAGTTAGTGGTTTTTCCTGGTTCCCAGTGTAGAAATATGTCTTAAATTCACAGATACTATAAATGTTATGCTGTACAATACAAATTATTGTAATTACTGTACTGTATAATACAAATTATACTGTATTTATGGTATAATCTTTAATAAACCGTTACTTTTTTCTAAAAGATAAAAAAATGAAGAAAAATCTTGTAGGACTTCTTGGAAAGCAGTCATCCACCTTGTGTTAAACTTAATAAATTGAGGCTGATCTATTGGCTAATAACATTTGGAGGTCATTTTAAAAGGCTGACAGTTATACTGTAAATATGCTATTGATACATTTACTTCTAGCTAATTTAAAATGGAGCAAAAAGTGACAAGCTTCATGTTACAAATCTGTTTCATTTAGAAGGGTTGGTATTCTGTTTATATGAAGTCCAACAGCTGTTTTGTGTAATGGTACTTTTTGGTCATGTAGTGGAAACGGTCATTTAAGTAAACACCCTTGCAGGGTGTTTGCGCAGGTTAGTATCACAGATATCTGTAAAAATCTTTTGTTGTTTTCGTCAGGCAATAATCCTGAGTCACATTACACTTGTACCACCTTCACTTGGTGCAAGAACTGGTGAAGTCAACTATCTCCTTGCAGAGTAACACATAATTTTCTCTCTGGATATCATATTTGTTATATCAGCTGACATCCATAGAGGCTTCTTTTTAGCCCACTGCATAATTACTGTTTTTATTTGGCTTTTTAAAATATAAATCCTATTTTCTTGAGCCCATTTTGTTGCAGTTTGTTTACAAACATGACCTTAAACACCACAACTAGGGTTGAAAGATTATTTTATGTTTATTGTTGTTTATTTTGTCAATTGTTCAGTGGTTCGTTTTGCATCCTTCTTGGTCCACATTTTTATTTCCCTTTAATAATTTCCCACTTTGTTTGCCCTGGTTTCACATGTTCATGTAACTGAGGGGGGAAAAAAGCAGGTGCCATAGAATTTCTTTGCTATGACTAGTGTTTTGTGCCCCATGTAACTGTGGTGGTTTGCTGCTTTGGGTTTTTACCCCTGCAGGAGAGAACAGGAGTCCAGATGATAATGATTCAAGATGACCCCATGCCCACTGGAGCAGACAAGCCCCTCAGAATCACTGGGGATCCCCACAAAGTACAGGTCAGACACAGAGGAGATCACTGTGGGCTGCCGTCTTTCAGTTTGTTCTACACTTTACACATTTTATGTCTGCAGTATGCATTTCAGATTGTGTTTCATAGAATTCTGTCTTTAATTTGTATTAACATATTTTGTTTCTGTATTTTTTTTTATTTATTTATTTTTTTTTTTAGCAAGCACGTGAACTTGTGGTGAAGCTCATCAGAGACAAAGACCAAGGAGACTTCAGGACTGGCAGGTTGGACTTTGGGTCCAAAATGGGTGGAAGCAGTCTGGATGTAAGAATTTATCTGCATTTTCCCGATTTGGAAATAGCCACCTTTTTTTTTTTTTTTTTTTTCTTTTTCTTTTTTTCCTCCCCACTGAATTTTTCTTTTTGTTTTTCAGGTGGTTGTGCCCAGATTTGCTGTTGGCATCATCATTGGTAGAAATGGAGAAATGATCAAGAAGATTCAGAATGATGCTGGAGTCAGAATCCAGTTTAAACAAGGTCAGCTCAAAGATTGATAAAAGAAATCATAAGTTGACTTTTTTTTTTTTTCTTTTGGCTACAACAAAATCATGTTAGCGAATAGTTTTAGCCTTTGCAGCTACATTAGGCTTGCTCTTAAATCTCTTTGTCTGGGAACATATTTAGAGCAGGTAAAGAGCTGGTGTGTGTTTCTTTGTTTAGATGATGGAGTCAGTCCTGACCGCGTTGCTCAGGTGATGGGACAGCCCGACCACTGCCATCACGCTGCCCACCTCATCAACGAGTTGGTCCAGACTGCTCAGGTTTGTGTTGGCTCTGTATAGGTCAAAACAAAGCAGTAAAACACAAAACTATTATAAGAGCATCATGAAAAAGAGATTCCATCTTTTACTCTTACTAAACTTTCAGAAATTATGCCGTTTCATGGCTCATGAAATAATTTGTCTTGGCAAAGTTTTCACACCTTTTAGATCTTTTTCACATTTTGCCACATTATAACCACAAACTTTAGGGTATTTTTTATGATTTTATCTTATAAACCAACACAAAGTAGCCCATAATTAAGTGGAAGGAACGGATGGTTTTTAAAATGTTTTTTAAAATTAAAAATTTCAAACATGTGGCAGATCTGGTATTTAGTTCCCTTCACTTATCCCTTGATAAATTTCTTGGAAATCACCCATCCATCCATCCATCCATCCATCCATCATTTTAGTCCACTTATCTGAAATCGGGTTGTGGGGGAAACAGGTCCAGGAGGGGAACCCCTGTCACCCCTCTCCCCAACGACATCCTTCAGCTCATTCTGGGGGATCCCAAGGCGTTCCCAGGCCAGATGGGATATATAATCCCTCCATTGAGTTCTGGGTCTTCCTTGGGGTCTCCTCCTAGTGGGACATGAACATAAAACTCCCATAGAGAGGCGCCCAGGAGATATCCTGATCAACTGACTCCTTTTGATGTGGAGAAGCAGCGGCTCTACTTTGAGCTCTCCCCGGATGACTTGACTCCTGAACTACTTTTCTCTAAGGCAAAGTCCAGCTATCCTCTGGATGAAGGTCATTTTGGCTGCTTGTGTCTGGGATCCTAACACATCTGGCCTTAATGTAAGGGTGAAAGCCGTTGTTGAAAGAAAACCATAAGAACTAAAATATGTACTTTGCAACAACCAAAGGTAGACTCCTAGAAGAAGGTGAAAAGTGACCTTCAGATGCTCTCCATTAAATCTGAGGGGGAAAATGATTGAGTTTGAACTATTTTGTAAAGAAAAAAAAGGCAGAAATTTCAGTTTCAGTAATTACAGAGCAGGAAGAGACATACCCCAAAAAGTGTATCTACAATATATAGACTCAGAAGGGCTCAATGCAAATAAGTGGGATAATTTTCAGACTTTTGTTGGTAAAAACATTTGAAAACCATGTATCATTTTCCTTTCAATTAACAATTATGTTGAACATTGTGTTGGTCTATCAGGCAAAATCCCAAAAAATACATTGAGTCTAATGTGACAAAATGTGGAAATAACCAAGGGGTGTTATACTTTTGTAAGGCACTTTTAAAAGAACAGTCCGAGTAGCAATACAGTATATAAATGGGTGACTGGGAAAGATGAACAATCCTCGTCAAGAGCCTCTGTGATTGTTTGAATTTCTGCCCATGTCAATTTGTTTTTTTTCCCCGTTTCCCTCCCAATAGGAGCGGGATGGATTTGGCATTATGGGCCGTCGAGGGCGCAGTGACTGTAACGTGGGAGGGGCTGGAGGTCTGCAGGAGGTGACATACGCTGTACCTGCTGATAAGTGTGGACTGGTGATTGGCAAAGGTAAAGAACATGTTGCTTCTCCTCAGTAAACAGCTTTAAATATGCTCTACATGTCCAGTCCAGACTTATTTACTATATAAAGCACAAAAATTATTTAATTTAGATTTATGTTCTGCATAATGACACTTCCTGAGTTCCTGAAGAAAGAATAGGAAGCCTTTAATACAAGACAGCATTGCAAAAGAGAATACAATGGAACTGGAAAAGTGAATCTTTCAATAACTGGACGCTGTTTGCTGTTCAGTGACTTCGTGAAACTGATGGAGGGGGTGACCACCCTCCTATTCTCCCCCTTTGGGCTCATGTATATAGCACAAGTGGTATTCATTGGCTTCACTAAGGGCTTAATGACGGGGATAATGCGTGTAATGTGACATTAATTGTTAAAGGTGCATAATAACAGCCCTCAATCATGTGGAAGGCTGCCTGGCATCTAATGAGGGTCTTTCAGTCCAATAGAGTGCAGCGAGGGAATGAATAGGAGGAATTAGCTTATTGGCTATTCATGCCCACTCTATTGGCAGCTATTTAAAAGTCATTGACCACTGCATTGGAAGGAGCTATGTGTGCATGTGTGTTGTATGGTGGCATGCATGTTGCCTTAGAGTGTGTGTGTGTGTGTGTGTGCGCGCGCGTGTGCAATGGTGGGCGGTTCGGAGGGGGCCTCTTTACCTAAGATAAAAACATGGCAATAGAAATGTCAAGTGGCTTTTGTGCTTGTAGTGGGGCGAGGGAAACAAATAAACCTGGGCGTTGCGTCCCCCGCTCTCTGCATTAGCATATGAAGTGAGGCAATATGGTAGAGATGGCGGTGGGTCTGGGTGCTGTCAGCCACCCCTTAAAGGGTGCGGTGATTAATATCTTTACGATGCCATATGCAGCCTGTTGCCCCTTGCTTGTGACCTCATACACTCACTCACACACACAGTCACAGAGGGCTTGATAAGTCCTGCCACCCACCAATCTGCTCAGACTTTATTATAACCATGAATTCAGTGTGTAGCAAGTACCTTTCCACTTCCTTACAGATATTTTTCCCACATAAAACATCTGCAGTCTTGGTCAAAAATTTTGAGACTGAAAAAAGATTTATATTTTGCAAAATTTGCTGCCTCAGTGTTGGATGTTTTTGTCAGATCACTCTATGGCACGCTAAAGTTCAGTAATAATAAATTCATAAGTCTCAAAAGCTTTTATTGAGAAACACATCAATTCTATTTCAGTCAGAATGGCTCAGCTGCCCTGTGTTTATTAATGCTTTACCCAGTGCTAACAGCAGAGTTCCTACCCAGTCTGGAAAATTTTAGAATTTTGGTTTTGTTATTTCCCAGGGCCGGATAAGTATGGACAATTAAAATTAGTGTGGAAAATATTTGTATTTCCAGACTTATAGTGCCTGTTTTATTCTTTCTTGTGTCCTTCCTTTGTCCTCGTCTCCTTCCTTACTTTCTTCTCTTGTTTTCATCTTTCCCCGCTTGCTTCCCTCCTCATGCCCTTCCTTGCTTCTTTCCCTCCTTAGGGGTTTGTAAGCATTTGTTGTTCCTTTCCTCTATCTTTGTGTCCTTCCTGTCTTTATCGCTTGTTGTTTCATCTATTTTTCCTTCCTTTTTTTAATTTCTTATTTCCTTGTGTGCTATCTCCATTCCTTCCTTTCTGCCTAATGTCCTTTTCTTTCTTTCCTTTAATGTGTACTCAAGTTTCTTCATCATTCCTTTCTTTCTTTTGTCCTACCGCCAATTTCATTTGATCACCATGCGTAGCAGCGTAGGCTTGATTCAAATTACAACATTCAAACCTAAATCGATTTAAAAAAAAAAAAAAAAAAAAAAAAAAAAAATAATATATATATATATATATATATATATATATATATATATATATATATATGTGTGTGTGTGTGTGTCTGTTGGTCAAGAACCATTGGACCACAAATGTACACCTAAAGTTTATTGGGTTATTTTGCTTAAAACAGTTGAGTCAAAAGTTTGTCCTGATAGGTTTTAACAAGCTTGTTTTTATGTAAGATTGCAACAATTTTACCATGATCGAGATGCACCACTCAGTTGGCCAGAGATACGAACTGGGCAATTGATTGGCTGAGAGAAATACTAAAAAATCAGACTTATTATGAATTTTGATTCATAAAATCAAATTGGTCATAATCCAGATAAATAAGCCAGACTTTAAAGGAAATTGTAAATGATTATTAATCTGGAAAAGCCTCATCAGTGCATTTCTGTTAATAGCTTATGTTTCAGTGAATTTACATTTTTCTGACACCCCAGATTTCGCAATAGCTAGCAATGACATTTTATAACATTGATTTGGAAAAAATAAGCTCACAAGGGTAGGTTGTCTTTAGCAAAAAATAATTTAACAAAAATACATGTAGTGAGTAATTCAATATTGATTCACTTAAAATTCTGGAGTGTTAAAAACAGTAAGTATGGCTGTATTTGAATATCTACTTTTAAGTAAGCGTAAATATTTAGAGCTGAAACTGGCCAGAGAAGAAATGTCATTCAAAAAAATTGATGGTTTTTATTTCCACACCAGCAGCTAACCAGTTCCTCAGCTTTGCCTCTGAATGCTGCCACCAGTTGCTCTTTTATATCCCCTCCCTTTCTGCAGTTCACTAAACCAGTCTCATTAATAAGGCCCGTATTATCTGTCCGCTCTACAGCCCAGTCCATGAAATGAATAGTCGGGGTCTTCATTGCTCTCTGCTGTCTGACTAGAAGAGATCATAATGGCTTCATTAAGGCAGAAGTTTCATTTGGTTGACAATGGCTTAATGGCCCATGTGCAGTCTGTTGGCTGCAAGGAGAAAGCTACCATAGGAAAGGATTGAGATGAGCGTTTTCATTCAGGGGTCAGTCAGGGTCGTCAGTGTGTCAACCACATGTGAACAAATGTGTAATTGATGTTGGGGACAGCCCCGGGAAGCACCCCCTTCCTCCCCCCTCCCCTCACCTCCCACAGGAGGACAACACGAAGTCAAGAATGGTGGAAAAAAGTAAGAGACAAACTATGTCCCCAGAGGAGGATACGCTTCAATTTTGTCTTTTTCTCCTGCCAGCTACATTTCGTCCTTCCCCGCTGGTGTGATTGCTCTTCCCACACGTCGGGAAGCTGGCATCTGATGCGAGAGCTGGGGGTGGGGTGCAGGAGATGTTGTCTTTTGTTTCCTGATTTGCATGGATGTTACTAGAGAATGGTAGATGAGTTGTGAGACGCATGCCGGGGTTTTCTAAAGGTAGGCTGGGAATTCAGCGAGGTGAGTTCACGTAGTGAACCAGTTCACCCTAAAAATAAGATACATCCATCCTAGTTTATCCCGTCCCAATTTATAGGAACCTTACAGTTTCTGTACATTTTAGGAAAAATGTTCTGAAATTTGGTTACAGAGGTGATGAGAAAGTCAAGTTTATTTGTACAGCCCATTTCAGCAGCAAGGCAGTTCGTAGTGCTTGACATCATAAAAACATCAATCAAGTATACAGCAAATTCATCGAGCAAATATCAATTCATCAAAATCATGTGGATCATCAAGCAAATATCTTCAAGCAAACAGTTCAAAACTATTGATCAATGTTCTACTTCCTACTAATCAAAGGCAGCTCTAAACAGGAGGGTTTTTAGCTTTGATTTAAAAGAAACTCAGTGTTTTGGCTGTTTTGCAGTTTTCTGGAAGTTTGTTCCAGATTTGTGCAGCATAAAAATTGAAAGCAGCTTCTCTATGTTTAGTTTTAGGGATGCAGAGTAGGCTTGAAACAGAAGACCTGAGTGGTCTGGAAGGTTGATACAATGACAACAGGTCTTGAATGTATTTTGGTGCTAAGCCGTTCAGTGATTTATAAACTAATAGAAGTATTTTAAAGTCTGTTCTCTGAGCAACAGGGAGCCCGTGTAAGGACTTCAGAACTGGGGTGATGTGCTCTATTTTCTTGGTCTTAGTGAGAACACGAGCAGCAGTGTTCTGGATCAGCTGCAGTTGTTTGACTTTTTAGGCAGACCTGTGAAGACACTGTTGCAGTAATCAATGTGACTAAAGATGAACACATGGATGAGTTTCTCTAGATCTTGTTGAGACATTAGTCCTTTAATCCTGGAAATGTTCTTCAGGTGATAGAAGGCCAACTTTGTAACTGTTTTTATGTGTACCTTATGGTTCAGGTCTGAGTCCATCACTACACCCAGATTTCAGGCCTGATCACTAGTTTCTAGCTGTAGTAACTGAAGCTGTGTGCTGACTTTATATCGTTCCTCTTTGGGTCCAAAAATAATAACTTTAGTTTTTTCTCTGTTCAGCTGAAGATAGTTACATCCATGCATTGATTTGTTCTAAGCATCTGTTCAGTGCATGGTGGGTTCAGAGTCACATGGTGACATCACATTGTAGAGCTGTGTATCATCTGGGTAGTTATAGTAGCTAATCTTATTACTTTTTATAGTCTGAGCAAGTGGGAGCATATAAATATTAAATAAGAGGAGTCTCAGGACTGAACCTTGGGGTACTCCACATGTGACTTCTGTCCGCTCCAATGAGAAGTTGGCTATTGACACAAAGAAATCCCTGTTCTTTAGGTAGGATTTGAACCAATTAAGTACCGTACCAGAGAGTCCAACCCAGCTCTCCAGTCATTTTAATAATATATCATGGTCAACAGTGTCAAATGCTGCACTGAGGTCCAACAGAACCAACACCATGGTTCTTCCACAGTCTGTATTTGTGTGGATGTCATTTCTGTGGTGAGCATGGAAACTGGACTGAAAGACATCAAAGCATACAACTTTTTCAGTAAATTTGGTGATGAATGGAAGGTTAGATAGATTGGCCTGTGATTCTGCAATAGTAATTTATCTAAACTGTTCTTTTTTAACAGTGGTTTGATAATTACTGTTTTTAAAGCTTGAGGGGGGGACTTGGGGGATGAGTTTATCATTTGAATCAGGTCAGATGCAATGCCAGGCAGAACTTTCTTAAGAAAGATTGTAAGTAGGATATCAAGACAGCAGTAGGATGAGCTTAATTGTTTCAAAATTACTTCTAAGTTTTCATGGTTGAGTTGGTGAAATTCAACCATTTTCTCTGCATTTGTTATGTCTGAGCATAGCAGTGGTACTGGATTATGTGTGGATGTTCAGATTAACCTTTTAATTTTTTATTTTTTTCTGAAAAAAAAAAAAAAAAAGTTGGCAAATTCATTGCAGGCCCTGGTAGAGTTGAGTTCAGGTGGTAAAATCACAGGTGAGTTTGTCAATCTGTCAATGACAGCAAACATGTTTTTGTTTATGATTTCCACAAAGAACGTTTCCCTTGCATGTTTTAGTGATGAGTGATAGCTTCACAGCCCCTCTTTGTAGATTTCATAGCAAATGTTAGAAAAACAAACAAAATGCTGCCTCCTCTTGTTTAGTTTGAATCCTGGGAACACTGAGTAAACGGTTGTCTGAGCATCTAGAAGACTCATACCTGGCAAGTAACTCTTATGTATATTTAGGCTTAAGACCATTGAGTGTCTTTAAAGAATGAACATCAAAAAACAATAAGCTTGTGAAGTGATTCTAAAGACAGGTGTGATATGATCCATTTTTCAACTGTTGTAGTAATATTGATTACTGTAGAATTTAGATCTATGTCCATATTTACACCGAGGTTTCTGGCATGTTCAGTATTTTTTAGTTAAATGAAACATAGTTGAGTTCTGGTCTGTAATCTAGCATTTTTTGGGTTCAAGAACAATAACCTCTGCATTTCTAGATGAAGGTGGTGGAAATTCTTCCCCATCCTGATTTCTATTATCAACACACTCAGTATAAGGGAGTGTTGTGCTGTCATAATGGCGATTTAAAGTTGTGTGTCAGTTGCTTAGGGTCAGTAAGACATGTAGTAATCTAATCTTACAGGAGCATGTAGATATTGAACAAAACTGACCCGATAACTAAGCCTTGAGGAACAACACGTGGGATTTTTATTTAATTCGACTGGGGAAAAAAGCAAGATGACACAAATATTTTCCTGAATAAAACTTGAAAAACATTTGAAACAAATTTTTGAATTGACGCACAATAACATTACAATAATGTTTATTTCAAGCCTAGTTTTTCTACTTACCAATACACAGTAATCACTTGATTGAACAGCATTTTCACTGAGTTGTGTGAAAAAGTTTGTCCCCTTCCTGATTTCCTTTTTTGCAAGTTTTCACACTTAAGTGTTTCAGAACATCAAACCAGTTTAAGTATTAGTCAAAGAAAACACAAGTAAACACAAATGCTGTTTTTAAATGAAGGTGTTTATTATTAAGGGAGAAAAATCCAAACCTACATGGCCCTGTGTGAAAAAGTGATTGCCCCCTAAACTTAATAACTGGTTGGGTGACCCTTGGCAGCAAAAACTACAATCAGGCGATAACTTGGAGTGAGTCTTTTACAAATATGGAATAATTTTGGCACCTTCTCATCTTTGCAGAATTGATGTAAATCAGCCACATTGGAGGGGTTTCAAGCATGAACAGCCTTTTTAAGGTCATGCCACAGCAAGTTTTCCAGGTCCTGAAGCAGCAACACAGCTCCAGACCATCACACTGCCACCACCATATTTTACTGTTGGTATGATGTTGTTTTTCTGAAATGCAGTGTTGCTTTTACACCAGATGTAATGGGACACACACCTTCCAAAGAGTTCAGCTTTTGTCTCGTCACTCCCCATAAGGTTTTCCCAAAAGTCTCAATCACTTTTTCCACATAAGGCCATGTAGGTTTGGATTTTTTTCCCTCCCTTTAATATTAAACACCTTCATTTAAAAACTGCATTAGGTGCTTACTTGTGTTGTCTTTGATTAATATTTATATTGGTTTGTTGTTCTGAAACAATGAAGTGTGACAAACATGCAAAAAAATAGGAAATCCTGATGGAGGCAAACACTTTTTCACAATGTATTTTAATTTAGAAGTAATTACCGGAGTTGATAGCCAGTTAATTCTTAGTGCGTTTCTTGTGAATATTCACTGAATTTGTTGTTTAATTTTGGTTTCAGCAAAGACAAAAACTACTTCTACTCAATTAAATCCACAGACATTGTAGCCTAAATCACCAATCACTGGTGCCCTGCTCTCTTTCTTCCAACTTGGTAAAGTGAAACTGATTTACCTAATTTCTTTTACCCCTTCAGATTAGCATTGAGGGTGGATAGGAAGCTGATAGTAATATTGATTAAATCCATTACAAGTTATTGGGTGTTAAGAAAATTATAAACGATGAAGACAAGTTGTCTTGGATCTACGTCGACTCTTTTATTGTGGGGCAAAAAAAATCAGCAGTGTTAAGTCACAAGTGGATTTGCGCGCCACAATGTCTCCAGTTGGCTTGGAGGGGAAAAAATTATTAAAAGCTTGTCATTAACATTTCAGGTGGAGAAACCATAAAAAACATCAAAGAGCAGTCTCGTGCCCATGTGGAGCTCCAGAGAAACCCACCGCCCAACACTGACCCCAATGTCCGTATCTTCTCCATCCGAGGCACCGCTCAGCAGTTGGAAAAGGCCCGCCAGCTGATCGATGAGAGAATTGGGGTAGGTGGTCTATCACCGGCACTCACGGTGCTCCCCCTCTTCGAAGTCCTATTGTCTGATCTGATATTCATGAGCACACATGTCATTGCCTGGGTGAGCTGGGCTTCTGTGGTCCTAGTGGCCAGCAGGATGTCACCAGAGGTTAAACATGAAGAATCCATCAAATGGACTTAATGGAGTGCATCAGCGCTCGCCCCTGCCCTCTGACCTTGCCTGTTGGCTCCCTTTAAACACAAGTGTGGTCTCTCACTTGCCTCTGCTTTTGTTGGTCTTCCTCAGGGTCCAGGGATAGGCAGCAACAGCAACTTTGGGATGAGTCCTTATAACCAAGGCCCAACTACTCCTCCTCAACAGTAAGGTCCCACTCCTCCCATTTTAATACACGGGCTTGCAAAAATACTCATGAACTTTGTCACATTTTATTCATGTTGCAACTACTAAAGTACAACATATCATCCTGAGATATTATGTGATAGAGCAACACAAAGTAGTACAGAAAGGTGAAGTATAATGATTCAAGGTTTTCTAATTTAAAAAAAAATCTGAAAAGCGTAGCACATTTGTATTTAGTCCTTTGTACTCTGATATGCCTAAATAAAATCTAGTGCAAATAATTGGCTTTAGAAATCCTCTAATTGGTTCATCTGCGTGTAAATTATTGTTAATATAAATTCATCTGTTCTGTGAAGGCCTCAGAGGTTTGTTGCAGAACATTTGTGAACAAACGGCACAAAGGCCAAAGAAGGCACCGGAGAGGTCAAGGATAAAGTTGTGGAGAAGCTGAAATCAGGATTAGGTTATAAAACAAAATCCCAGGCTTTGGACATCTCACAAAAGGTTGTATAATCCATTTTCCGAAAATGGAAAGTGTGTGTCACAGCAGGGACCCGACGTGGCCGTCCACCTAAACCGACAGGCTGAGCAAGGGCAGCATTATTGAGGGAAGCAGCCAGAAGGGCCCAAGGAAGAGCCTCTGGAGGATCTGCAGAGAATCTGACAGGACGACCACTAAGTGTGGACTCTGCAAACCCGGCCTGAATGGAAGAGTGGCAGAGAGAAAGGCATGGTTAAAATGAAGCAATATTAAATCCGTTTGTAGTTTGCCAAAAGCCGTCTAAGGGACACTGCAGACATGTGAAGGAAGGGACTCTGGTCAGACCCAAATAAGCTTTCAGACTTTCATCAACCTGAACAGACCATCCCCACGACATTGAATACAAAGTCCCTGCCCACATTTTTGTCCTTTTGTTTGTAAAATGTTTTGAAAACCATCTTTTATTCTGCACGACTTTGTTTGTCAAGCGTATAAAAGCCTAATAAATGCATTGCAGTTTGTGGTTTTGACTTGACAGAATTTGAAAAAGTTCAAGGGTGAAAACAGTTTGCAGAGTACTTGTTCCTTGGGTAGAAATCAGTTGATGTTGTGAGGACTGATTCTCAAATATGTTTGGTTTTTCTTTCAAGTGGACCTCAGATGTTTATGACTGGAGGATGGGGCACAACCTTTCAGATATGGCAGCCTCAGGGCCAGCAGGACCACAGTAAGTATTTCCAAAGTGATGACGCTCATATTTAATTATAAATGTGCACAAATCACTAAGACTGCTCTAAGTAAATGACTATAGTTTAAGTCTAAGAGGGCAGTTTCTCAAGTTCCCTGTTCCTGTAGTGGATTCAAATAGTTACCAGCCTGCGATGAGCCGCAGAACATTCCCTGTGGCTGACCGCGCACTTCCTGTATGGACAGATTTTTACATGTGCTGTCACTGGAATTCATTAGGAAGCAGAATTGTTAGATGGGAGCAGAAGGTGAAGAGCAGAAAAGCCTGAACCCCATTCTCAGTAAATCTGGACGTGTTATCTGTGTCTGGTTTCAGGTCACAATGGATCCCAGACGGGCCAGATGGACTGGGAGCAGTATTATAAAAAGCTAGGCGAGTGTCACTAAGGAATATTTTCCAACCAGCACAAGCTGTTGCAGATTTTACTTTGTTACAGCAACAACTTTTAGATCACGTTTGGTTTAGACTTGATCAAACATATTGGTTTTAGTTTTATTTGGTCATTCTGATTGAGAAATTAATCCAATGCATTAAATATCTGTTTGCTTCCAGCAGGTCAGCAAAATCAACCACAGAGCACTGCTCCCGAATATAACAAAACCTGGGGTAAGTTCTTTGGTGCCATTTTCTTTAAATTATAAGCTCATCATTAGACAAGATGTTTCTAATGTTTTTTTTGATTCTATTTTCTTATGTTTTTTCAGGCCAGGCAACGGGTCCTGGATCTCAGCAGACTTCTAATCCTGAATACAATGCTTGGGTTGACTTCTACAGACAGCCAATGGCCTTCTTCAACCAGGGCGCTCAGCAGACACCAGCCCCAGGCCTTCAGGTGATACACTGATCCTCACAATTGTTTTTTTTATTTATGCACGGATGTTTCAAATAGAGCTGCTGCCTAAAAAACTCTGGAAGAGAGTAAAAACTATCCAGCACAGCTTGATCAAATACAAAGAAATCTTGTTTTGCATTTTTGCTCTTTAAAAACTTAAACAGCATGCTTTTAATGCTCCTTATTTTGAGCTCAATAAAAATCAGATTAAGGTAGGGACATGTGCTTTAATGCAGATGATTCTCTATCAAGGAATCTGTAGCACGTTTTCTCTTTTGTGTGTTTATAAAATCCTTCGAGTGAAAACCTTATTCAATCAAAATTGCAATTGGCTGCTGGCCACAGGATGCTTAAGCCACTTCGTATCTAATATAGAAGCAGACTTAGACTTACTGTTCATTTGGGAGACCTATATGGTTTTCCGGGTGGATGTCTTGAGATGTTGCCAAAATAGTTCTACAAAATGTTCTTCTCTCTTGATGCTGTCTGTCTGTGTGAACTGCACCAGTAGCTTTTGTGGCCAAACACCCACACATGATGCCGCTACCCCTGTAATTCACAGGTGAGGTGGTGTTTTCTGGTTGGGGGCTTCTGCATTTTTGTCCCCCTCAACATTTACCCATAGTCATGGCCAGAAACTGCAACTTTGGTTTCATCAGACCACAGGGCCTGTTTCCTAAAGTTAACGTCGTCGTCCCCAAAGTGCATTTACAAACTGTGATCCGTCTTTAATTTGACTTCTTCCTCTCTGCGTGGCCTTTCAGCCCATGTTAGTACAAGGCTCGTTTTATGTGGATGATGACACCCTTACCAGTTCCAGCCATCATCTTCACTCGGTCTTTATTCGGAGGTTGATGGGTAACATTTCTCCTCTGGGTTTTCACATATAGTTTAAAGGCATAGTCATCTTGATGCATATAAACTTCTGAATTTAAAGAAAGAAATGTTCTCCTTTTTCTTTCATTTAGCAAATAAGCATAATTTTGCTAATCCTAACTGACCTAAAAGGGGGAGTGTTAAGTCAGATTTAAAGAAAGATCACAATGAGGAAAAAGGTGTTACAGATTGTATTAATATCTGGTGTCAAGTGCTATATACACGAAATGTCTTTACACTGAAACATTGTTTTGTATGTTTTGCAGGATCACTAGAGAAGATGCCCATGTGAGACTTGAATCAGTGAATGGATGAAAGCAGCCCCCCCACCCTTTTTTTTTTTTTTTCTTTCTTTTTTTTTAAACAGAGGGGGTTATAGATTTACAACGCCTTGAAGACTTTTTTCTTAGTGAGAAACACTAGCTGTAGAATGACTTGTATGATTAAGTAATATTTCTAAAATCAGGAACATTTATTTGTTACTAAATGCTTATGTACACTGTTATTTTGGATAGACAGTATCTGGGATCCCTTTTTGGACATGAGAGAGCTGTTTTTTGGGGGTTTTTTTCTTGTTTATATTTTCCTGTCTTGACTCAGATTGTAATCGCCAAAATGAACCCACAAGTTGTAACATTTCAAAAGGCAATATATATGATCTATTTTTTCTAGTTATGTAAAACCATGATTACTGTGCTTAGCAGTCTTGAATACGGTTTTGTCATATGTCATAAAATGTTTAAAGAGTGTGTTTAAAATGCTTTGTTTTTCCTTTTTACATAATTCAGTGAAATAAAACTGTGATGTTTTGTTACAGGAAATGTATTTTTGTTACAAGGTTCAAAACAAGAATTGATGTCCACCAGTGGCAGTGGTTCTAATTTAATTCCTCTTGTGCATTGTATGCTGTTTTTCATTGTCATTTTATTGTTCTCTGGTTAAAAAAGGTGCAATATCTTATTTCACTTTTGAAACAAAGATGGGTTCTCTAATGTTTTGACAGACTTTTAACTTGTAGTTTTAAGATGATTTGGTTTTTTTTCTTACTTTGAAATGGAGATGTCATGGATAATTTATTACATTGATCTGAAATGATAGGATTTTAGGGGGATGTTGCAAATAGCTTTTTTGCCTTTACTACCTTGTAAAACAATGTATATATGCTCATATATTTGACTGTTAATTTAAGATATATATGTTTCATATATATATATATTTACACTTATAAAATTGTTGTTCCTGTGATCTGTGTTGCAGGAAGGTTGTCCCTCTTTTTTCTGTTCTGTTTTCATACTGAAAATGTTCAAAGATTGTGAATGTGTGATTTTGAAATTCGATGTTGCATCTTGTTATGAAGAAAAACAAGACGTGGTAGATTTATTTTTGTGTATACTCTGTACCTGAACTATTCAAGACTGCTAAGCTTCTGCAATTCGTACCTGTGTAATAATTAATGTAGTGTTTTTTTAAGTTACATATTTTAAGTATTATGATCAAAAAAACACAAACTTTGTCTTATTTGGTACCTCCCAGTTCACCAGCGTCCCACTGAGCGCTGGCTGTAGACTCAGTGGGACGTTGGACTCAGTCCAATGCTAATTTTAATTAATTTTTTATTTCTTTGTGTGATTAATATAAATGATGCATCCTTCTGGAGAATGATTCTGGTATTAATGTAATTTCTTAATGAAAAGGGATATATAATTTCAAAATGTCTAATAATGGTGTTTATTTTCTCCTTGTGTGTACAGTTAACCATGTATTAAAAAAAAAAAACATCCAGACTACCTTTATGTGTACTGTTGAAGCTGATTTTTCTGTTAGATGAATATTATAAACATTTGGATGTCTTTTGTTGTATTCTGCTACTAAAGTGTTGAAACTATCTGAAAACTCTATTGTGTGTAATAACAGATGAAATTTAGAGAATATCTATATAGGCCAAATGTATGTTTTCATGTTTTATAAGCAGAAAATATATATTTTCTATAGTCTACTGCCAGTTCTCAAATTCAAATAAATTTTCCGCAAGCCTCTCTTGTGGTTGATTTATACTATTGTTATAATTGTAGCTGCAATACATTTTCACTGCTCCACACTAAAATTGAAAGTCTGCCTTTTAGTAACCAGGTTAACTTGTCACAGACAAAGGCTGCAGATTCAAAGTTGTAATGAAGAAGAAATTAAAATGTAACAATCATTTAGTTAGTGAAGGTTTGTCTTTTTTTTTTTTTTTTTTTTTTTTTTTAAGGGGGGGGAAGGTAAACTGAAAGTTTGCAGTTTCTTGAATTTTTTTTTTTTTTTTTTTTTTTTTTTTTTTTTGGTTTTCCATGCCTGGGTTTTGATTTAGGAACACAGCGTCAGTAATTTTACATTCTTGCTTTCAGCATCCAGATCTGCACTTTAAACTGTCAAAATCTACTCGATTTTCCAACTGCAACCTTCCGCAATGTTGAACTTTCTTCACTTTCATGTCACACAGCACCTTCCGCCATTTTTTCTCTCTTCGTTTGAGTTAACTGTCCCTCTGGATTCTGTCCACTCTAATGTCCCCCCTCCTCCTTTTCCTCTGTCACTGCACATCTTTGCCCTCAGCAGGGTGGCTCCTGCCACAGTGGCCCTGCACCGGCCCCTTGCTTTGAAGCCGTGCAGCTGTTTTCAAATCCGACCTCTTGGGTTTTGATCCCCACTTTCCTCTTCGACGTGTCGTCCCCGTGGACACGTCATTCCTGCTGGTCTTTTGTGGCCATCTTCATATTTTAGCCGTTTCATGTAGCGGAGGGTGTGAGAGGCGTGCTTATTGTCGCTGCAGGACATTCTTGGACACACTCTGGACTTCATGGTTTATTTTGGGATGTGGGGTGCTGGATTTAGGGGCAGTAGTGGTTGAATTTGCTCAGGTGATTAAATGGTAAGAGTTTAAATGAATGAATGGACGCTTGGTCACCCCCAGTACTGTATGGCCAGATGCCAGAAAAGACATTTCAAATGATACCAAGCTGTATTTCTAAGGGCAAGTATTCTGGAGCATATTTTAAAAGCACTTATTTTGGAAATATTTTTACGTCTTCATTCATCCAACTTCTATCCCTGGTTGTCCTTGCAGGATTGTGGGGGGGCTGATACCTGTTACCAATAGTCATTGGGTGAGTGGCAGGTACACCCTGGACAGACTGCCAGTCAGTAACAGGCTTTTATTAGATGTGTGCATTTTATTAATTTATTTTTGGTTCATGAAATATTTTATTGTTCATCAAATGTATTGTAAGAATCTTTTATGCTTTTTTAAAAAATCTAATTTCAGCTTTACATAAAACAAAAAAGACAATGCAGAGCAATGAAGATCCATTTGGGCCTTTTAAAAAAAAAAAAAGAAAAAAAAATTATATTAACCTAAACTATGAGTGGGAATTTTTAAAAAAATAACTACCAAGACTTTTTTTTTTTTTAATTAAAAGCTTTGATTGCAGGTGTTTAAAGAGATGTTTTATATCCAAATGATATGCATTTTTTCCACTTGCAACTTTCCAAATAGATGCTGGTTACTTGCTCGATTTTTATTCCTTTTATCTTCAAAAACTGTGTGTATTAAGATGAAGGAGAAGTAGAAAATGTTACAGCTGCAAAATTGAAGTCTCATACATAAAAAGGGAAAGAATTAGTTTATTGGCTTATTTTACATTTGCATGACTTTATGAATTGTAAAAAAAACAACAAAAAAAAAACTGTCAAGTTTTGGGTTTTTACTTTTATAGATTTATTTCAGGTATAGATCTCACTTCTTCCTCCACTTGATACTGTTTATATTACATTGTAATTTCAAAATATGTTTTAAGTTTAAGCCGAATAAAATACAAAAAAAAAAAAAAAAAAAAAACATTTTCTATGCTTAACATGATGTTCTGTCTGGTAAGAATCTGAACTTTATAAAAAAAATTAGATGGAAGAAAAAAAACTTCTGGAGTTGAAATGCTCCTAATACTTAGTTTTCTGCGTTTCTCTTGACAGCAAAATTCACTTATAATTTCAAATTTCCTCTCCAGTAATAAAGTGAGTTGATTCAAACATTTAAAAAGCCAGTTTCCTTGCTGCGTAAATGAAAGCACACCTCCACCTCCAGCAGGTGTCCGGTCCCGTCCCGTCCATCAGCACAGAGGGGGAGGTGTGGTTGTGTGGGGTGAAGTGGGCTCTTTAGGGAGAGGAGAGTCTGCGCCGCTCTCACCTTTGCAACAGATAAGCCGGAGCTGAATATCCAGCGCAGTGTGGCAGCTACCTTAATCTGTTTTTAATGACACTGTGGAGGATCCCGGGAGGCTCTGCGCTGCTTTCCCCGCAGTAGGAGTGTGTTTCCCTGCAAGCGGGCCTGGAAGTTTTAGAAACGAGATTTGTTTTTCTCTTTCTCTCTACTTGCCCCTTTTCTTAGCCTTTAACACAATATCTCCAAACTATATTGTGAAAATCTGGTATTTTCAGATCATCTTTAATGTTAATATTCAATCAACTCCCAAGCGCCCCCCCCACCCCACCCATGAGCGTAAAATTCTGCTATTTAGCCACAAACAAATGCTCCACGTTAATAGGTTTCCCACCAGCGCTTTGAAATCCCCCCATTACCACATTCTTTGTGCAATAATTGTCAATCATCCACATTAAATTGATAGGCTTTAAATGGGCAACAATAATAGCTCAAATTGTCTTACAATAGAGCAGCTAAGAGGGATGATTTGCTATTGCTGACATGCCCGCGGCTTTACCAGCTCCGCATAATGCCACAGGTTAATGCATAAATAAGCAAATCAAATCCATGCGTTACCCCAATTCAACTCATTTAATTCCTCTTTAATAAAGAAGCCGCCCCCACCACCGACCCCCCCCCCCTGCAGCCCCTCCCCCTCCTCCATCCATTTACCTCGGATTTGTGCGATGAATGCCATAAATGTAAATCAATCTAGATGAGAAAGAATCCCATTGAAAGAGCGGAGAAATTTCATCTGGGAAAAGAGGGGACAAACGAAGGAGGGGCCCGCTCATAAAAAGCAGCTGTTTCACAGTAATCTGTTTTCGTGCCCTGTCACTCACCTTGCCTTTTCACTATCTCTGCTTCTCTCTTAAGGAAAAAAAAAAAAAAAAAAAAAAAAAAAAAAAAGTCCCCTCCATTGTGTTTACTTGCCATATCTTCTTTCCCATTACTTTGCGCACAGTTCATATTCCTGCAGACACGCAGAGAAAAGAGAGAACAGAGCTGAAACTTGCCCATTTTTTTTCCGGACAATCCCCTTGTAGTTGTTGAAGTGAAAAGAGGAGTGCATGGATGTCAAATTGCCCTCAAAACACCATGAAAGATTGATTTGCAGCACTTTTCAGGGCCCTGACATTACTTGGAGGGAAGCTGAATGGGAAACCTGTGAGCCGGGGATGGAATAAAGATGTCCTCTCTGCTGGAAAAAAGAAGGAAAACTGCCCATTTAGCCCCCAGTCCATCAAGCCCGAAAAATAGGCAAGAGAGCAAAAGAAGAAAAAAAAAAACAGAGGGCCACGCAGAAAGAAAAGGGTATATATATATATATATATATATATATATATATATATATATATATATATATATATATATATATATATATATATATATATATCTGAAACGTTACAACAATACAGAGGGGGGCTCCGAACATCCATGAATATTAAACCGCTTACCTCAACAAGGGCTTGAAAAAGTGCGCCACGTCAAAGCCGCTTTGCACGTTTTCCTCTCTCTCTCTCTTTCTCTCTCCCCTCTGTTTTTTTCTTCCTCTCCGCGCGAACAATGCTGGGAAAAATAAAGGTTTGTTTCCATTCTTATCATTCCCGCGCTAACTCTTCACGAAAAATTAATATGAGCAGCACATGAATAGGAAATGCATGAGAAGAAAATGGGCGAGCATCTCCCAGACTCGCTGACCCACTTCTAATAATGAGGATAATCACGAGTAAACTGACAGCAAGAGTTTGTTTTTTAAAGAAATGATTGCATTCGCAAACAAAAAGCGTACTGCACACTTTGAACTCTGAACAAACTTCTGCTTTCTTTTAATCTTAAGCACGTTTTAACAGTTATTTTCCCTCTTCCTGACCATTTAAAGCTGGTCATTCTAGATGTATAAAAGCTCTTAATTTATTTAGAACTTTTATCGAAACACGGTGATGGCATGAATAAAGTTTTGCACCCCATTCTCCCACGTTTTCTTGCTCTCTTGGTGGGTCATTCATGGGGGGGAAGGTGGCAGAGGCGCAAACAAGGGGGGTGGGAGGTGGAAGCACAGAGAGTCCACCTCTGTTTGCTAATTCCATACTTTCTAATTTATGAAGGTAAGGAACAATATGTTACAATATTACAACATATATATATTTTTCTTATTTCTTACTTCCAAAGTATGACAGTTTTGAAACCACTGAAAATGCACTGAGTCCATCCCAGCATCATAACCGACCACCTTTTGGCAACCCCTTTAAAAACTCTATGGAGCCGCCCCTGGGAAATAGCCATAAAGATAATGACCAATAAAGGGGATAAACAAAGGCACTCTAGGAGAACACACACACACACACACATACATACATTATACATATATATATATATATATATATATATATATATATATATATATATATATATATATATATATATATATATATATATTAGTGATTCTTTAAAATAAATTATGGTACATTTTAAAACTAAAGGAGAACATTAGATTCAAATAAACATTGTTTTCTATTGCTTAGATTTAGAACAAAGAAAAAAGGTAAAGAAAAATAAGAACGAAAAAAGGATGGAAAAGGAACATTATGGTGTCACAATGAAATATAAGTTTTTCTGTGAACATATTTTATTCTTTTTATTAGAAAAATACGAAAAGTCTAGTTTTTCATAAATCCAGGATGTTTTGCCATAAACTGAAAAAAAGAGGGTTTTTTCGTCAATTTCCAAGCTTTTCACCTTCCCTGTGTTTGGACGCATCCTGTCGGTGCGCCTCGCTGCAGCGGGCAGGTCCACATGGTGAGGGGTGTGTCATTAATAACTAATTAGACCGGGGTCACACCAGCCACTTATATAAAGAGACCACTCACAGCCGAGCTGGAGCAGTTTGTTGCGCGCACAGTTTGGAGCGAGGAGGACGGACTCTCTGTCTCTGCGTCCACAACCGTGTCCAAACCCAGTTCATTTTACCGCTTGTCTCTCATGCATCATGGGCTCCGTGCTGCCCGCCGATGCTCTGGCTCTGAAGCCCGGATTTAAGTGCTCCGGCCGCTCGCTGTCGGACGTGATCACCTCGGACATCCTGCACAGCTTCCTGTACGGCAGATGGAGGAACGTGCTGGGCGAACACCTGGCGGAGGAGCGGCAGAGCGGCAGCAGCCCCAAGACCGCCTTCACGGCTGAAGTTCTGGCCCAGTCCTTCGCTGGAGGTGAGACTGACCTGCTGGGTCACTTTGGGAACTATTGAGTCAAGGCTTGCGTGATACTACTGCACTTTTAAACCAAATGACTTATTCTATTTGGTTGTGGGGTTTTTTTGTTTTGTTTTTTGTTTTTACAGAAATAGGATGTGGGTATGAGCGCGTCTGAGTTGACTTTTACGGAGCTGAACTAACACGTTTGCGTGACAAAAAAACATTTATTTTTGTGCAAATGAGTTTAAATCAATCGTAGCAAATATGTTAATTCACGATTTAAATCATTTACCCAACAATCCCTGCACAGTTCAGAAATCCAAAAGAACTTTCACTGACCTTCTTCAGCATTTTATCCCCACTTGCGCTTTCCCTCTCTTTTTTTTGGCTGCTTTTATTTCGAGCCATTAAACGCATTAACCCTTGCAGAGCCCCGAGACCCCGCGGTTTGGAGGCTTGTTACTTGTAACTGGCGCTGATTGAAAAAAAGCAGAGCATTAAATTCATTTGGTTAACTTTGTGCTTGACCTGGGAAAGTTTCCCACTTAAACCTCTCGGAGAGAAAGGTTTCTTTTCTTTGACATTTTTTTTTATCCATGCATTCATCAATCTCCGGACAGTCTCTTTTCCTCCCTTGGCAGCTATGAGAGGCTCTGGAGGCTCTTTTTTTTCTTTCTCTTCCTTTTAAGAGATTTGCTGTTCCTCGCATAATGCGCCGTGAAGGCTAAATCTAATGCTATTCATTGCATGTCAACCATCTAATCGCCTTTCCATTTTTTTGTCGCAGAAATTCCTCCGTCCTTTTAAACAAGCCTCCGTCTCATTCAGCGCAAATTTATTGCAACAAAGTTCTAAAAAGGATAATGAATTTGGAATTAGTCATTCCTTTTTCCAGTAAACTGTAATGAAAATCACATCTGAAGCATGACAAATTGCTGGACCCTGAGCAATAGAGGATCATTTAACCCCTACTCACTTTTCTGCAATGTGAAACCTGAAAAAAAATAAATAAAAAAAAAAAAATCTTTGAATTTGACATTAAAGAATCACTTTTTTCTTCTCCCTCGCTGAAAAAGCTTGAAGGGGGCAGGGGGGGTGGGAGTTTGCACAACAAAAAATTCAATTCATCCAGATAATCGAATTAAACGCAGGATGAGGTGTGGCTTAATATTCGTGACTAAAATAAGATCCAGTTCATTTGCTGCTTTCACAACTGAAAGCTTTCATTCAGACACCTTTTTTTCCACACATTTTGCACTTATTTGTGTTCGGGTTTTGCATTTGCAGAAGTGCAGAAGCTCTCCAGCTTGGTGCTTCCCAGCGAGGTGATCATCGCCCAAAGCTCCATCCCTGGAGAAGGCTTGGGTATCTTCTCGAAGACTTGGATCAAAGCAGGAACAGAGATGGGTCCCTTTACCGGGAGACTCCTGTCCCCCGAACATGTGGACTTGTTCAAGAACAACAACCTCATGTGGGAGGTGAGCGCACTCTGCGGCAGGGGCGCTGCTAGACATAAAGGTGTACTGGGGCACAATCTCCAAAATTTCCATCTATATAAATCACATGCTAAATTTATCGTTTTAGCATTTTCAAATTTAATTTGAGCTTATTTGAACAAACAGAAATGTGCACAATTCAATTAAAGCAGTTCAATTTTACTCTCTTCTTTTTTTTTTTTTTTTTTTTTTTTTTTTTTTTTTTTTTTTTTTTTTTTTTTACCACCAAAGTGATCTTAAAGCATTTCACGGATTTCATTCATAAACAGAAATACAAAATCAAATAAATCCAACACAATAAAATTTAGTTACATTTTACAGGAAATTTTACAGTGCACCAAAGGTATTTCCTGGGGGCTCGGCTCCCAGTGAAATGGATCCTGCAGCGCTTTGGCTTTAAAAGCACGCAAATGCAAAAAAAAAAAAAAAAAAAAAAGTAATTCTTTTCGTTATTTGGTTGGTAACATCCACCTCATTGTTCAGGTGTTCAACGAGGACGGCACAGTGCGGTACTTCATCGATGCCAGCCAGGAGGACCACCGCAGCTGGATGACCTACATAAAGTGCGCTCGGAACGAGCAGGAGCAGAACCTGGAGGTGGTTCAGATCGGCAGCAGCATCTTCTATAAAGCAGTGGAGGTGGGTCGATTTTACACTTAAAGTATGCTCTGTCGTGGTCTTTATTTCAAGCCTTAAGCTCAATGGCATGCATGTGCAAACTGAACCTTGAAGGTTTGCAGCAGAGCTGACCCTGAGCTCGATCAGCTGTTCCACTAAGGACCAGCAGCCTCAACAGCTCCAACCATCTACCTTTCTGTGGGGTTATTAACGTAGCTTTGCATTAAACCTGAACTGAATTAAATTGGCTCTGCTTTTGGCTTGACTTACGGTTAACTCTTAAACAATGATAAATTTAAAAAAAACCTGTCTAGGCAACTGCAGAAAATGCAACTATACTCATTGACTTATTCACTCACTATATAGGCCGACAGTATTTATTTTCTCTGCTTATACCTCAACTAGCCTCAAAAGCGTATTTCTGGAATCAAATAAGAATAAATGCGATAATAACCGATATTTTTAACCCGTCCCCCTCCCTCAGACCATTCCACCTGATCAGGAGCTTCTAGTCTGGTATGGAAACACGCACAACACATTCCTGGGAATACCTGGAGTTCCTGGAACGGATGAAGAACACCAGAAGAAAAGCAGAAATGGTGAGTGTCTTCCTTTTATGGACTCTGGCAAAAAACAAATTCAAAGTCTTAACCCATCACCTCTTTGTTTCCTCTCACAGACGACTCCCACTCTAGTGAGGGTCCCGCTTCCTGTTCTCCTCCTTCGTCCGCCGCCACTTCTACAGGCCGGATGCGCTGCGTCATCTGCCACCGCGGCTTCAACTCGCGCAGCAACCTGCGCTCCCACATGCGCATCCACACCCTGGACAAGCCGTTCGTGTGTCGCTTCTGCAACCGCCGCTTCAGCCAGTCGTCCACGCTGCGGAACCACGTCCGCCTGCACACCGGCGAGCGGCCTTACAAGTGCCACGTATGTCAGAGCGCTTACTCCCAGCTGGCGGGTCTGAGGGCGCATCAGAAGAGCGCACGGCACAAACCTGTGGCGCACACCTCCGACGCGCCACAGCAAGTATCCCCTCCTCCTCCTCCCCCTGCACCGCAGATGGCCGCCATGCAACATCAGATGCCTCTGGTCCACCACATTCCCACCATGGTGTTATGATACCAGACACCGGGTCAGGCTGTGGCATAGAACAACGACGCACTTTAGACTTAGAGCTGTGGTGGAAATGTAAAGAGTGAAAATAAAATGAAAAGAAGCGCTGATGTGATTGTGAAGCATCTGCTTTAGACGTTTTTTGCCTTACTTGTAATGTCTCACATTTGGCCTTCATGTGGTCAGAATGTAAGCATTAAGTGTTAATTATGGCGGATGAACATTTTTTTTTGTTGTTGTTGTTTTCTTCAAATAAAGTCAGAGAAAATGAACAGATGTTTTATTGAACTTCAAACTGGAGGCCGGGAAGATGCTCTTATCACTTTCAGCAGCTCAGGTAGAAAGTATCAGTCACAGATTTGTTGAGCCAGCAGATTTAAAAGGCGTGTCCACAATGGTCAAGCTGTATCCTCACTGTAAAATATAAATGGTCACTTTAAATTTGTACAGAATGGAGATTTGTGTAATTATAAAATTGTACATTGTGAATGTAAATACATTTGTGCATTCTTCTATTCTTAATAAATGATATGTGAATTAAATGCTTGATCGTTCAGATCACTATGATTTCAAATATGAATTTGACGGTTTCTGTCTTATATAATCTCCAGTACAATAGCATATAAGTGCTCTGCCTGTTGACACAGTCATGTAACAAGGGCTTTGGAACTTGATGCATCCAAGACAAATTCTTGAACAAAGACAAATCCAGAACAACAAGCACTTTTTGGAAATGTTTTAAAAAGAGAGCGGTGGTGTGGATATAACTAGTTCAAAGGTCTCCATCTTTGTCTTCCTTTAGCAATTAAAAGCTTAAAAAACTTTTAAGAAAAAAAATACTGGAAACACAGTTATGATGACTGAGGTAAATTTAAGAAGTAATATTTTCCATGTCACTGTTTTGAGCAGTATTAGAAAACTGACATCCAAAAAACTGAATTTAGTCAAATTACTTGAAAACAAAGTAGTGTTGAAGCTAAATTAAATTTTCTATGTCTGACAAGTAACATACAACATACAGTATATAGTATTATTCTTCCTTTACAAGATCTCTTAAATAATGTAAGCATAAATTTATTTGATTTAAGTATATGACTTCATAAGCCAATATGTGAATCTGGACATCATCAAGCTATTTTTTAGAGATACACGTGGATAAAGCATTACATTAAAACAATATCTTCATTGTACGGTGAATGAAAATGTATTTAAAAACAAATAGAAACTAGTTATGGCAATAGTTCTTATGTTTGGTCACATAAATAAATAAAAGTATCTATAGTGTCTTAGGGAGAGTAAAATGAAGGCTACAATAATGGAGAAATTGAATTAAATTCTTTGTACCAGGGAAGTCAAAGCTCTGTATCACTATGTTCTTTTAGCCAAGTCTAGAGATCAGTAATTTTATACTGACATTTCACCTTTTTAGAACCCACTGATATGGAAAACCTTTTTTGTTTTTCGTCAAAAAAAAGTTTTATCCACCTTATCACCCCAGTTAAAAAGGGCTTACAGTTTTGAAAAGCTGCAAATTTATGTTAAACTAATGTGTTTTACAGCTCTGGAAAATTCTACTTTCTGATGAGGAAACAGAGGATTTAAAACTTTCTGTTACAGCTTCTGAACAAAGTTGGATAAGTCTGGAATTCATCAACTCCACTTTCAAGAAGGATGGAAGGGATTTATTTTTCTTTTATTGTGTCAGCTTAAATGAAATCCAGAGGAGGAATGTACTGTCAAATATCACTGTTTAATCACTGTTCTAATTACAACCTAAAATCTTTATCTTTATAAGTTCCGCTGTTTTTTGAGAGCACACTTCTTTGGCAAAAGGTGCACAACTCATAATGTCAATGAATGGGAATCTGTTATATTCTCTGGTTCCAACATCGGTGTACTCTTCCTGCACTTTTCTGTATACAACTTGTAGTTACGCATGATATCCACACGATGGCAACAAACGCTTAGGGAATGTTAAATGACCAGAAATATGATGATCTGAGAAACTTACAAAGGTTTCATAAACGAGACAATAAAAGGATCCGCAGCATTCTTTAATCAGTTTATAGGTCAGAATATTAGGCTTAAAAAGTTACATTTTTACCATATATGGAAGGATGCTGCAGTGGAGTGAGTGCTGTATACTTGTCAGGTGTCAGACACTGTCCAGCTTCCTAAAACAGGAGTTTTCAGACAAGTCGTCATTGTAACGAGTACAGAGCAACCCAGAGTCTGGGTAAAGCAGATGTAAACATGAACGACCTAAAAGCAGTAGACACAGTGAGGGCCATTATGGAAGAGTCTGATGGGAGGGTTTTGCATCACAGTTGACCGTCCACACTTTCTGCCCTGTACAGAGAGGAAAACATATCAGCTCATTCATCAACTCTCAAATTGCTCTTACAAATCAAAATGGCTCATTGGATGAAGGGCACCTTTACACTGGCAGTCCGAAACAGTCCCATCCTTCCCAATGGAGCAACAACAGGAGGCGACCCAGTTAATGACCTGTCGCACGCCTGAAGGAAGACATGCGCCATACTAATGAAATAATGTTGGAGATGGTAATCTGACCTGACATCCCTATCAGGTTTAACACAAAGTATTTTTACATGAATCTACTCCAAGTAGCATCTTTAAAATCTTTATAAATCGAAATATAAAATATAAATATAAAACTGTCCTTTTAAAGAAGGTTATATTCACACAAGAATTTGATGTAAAATAAATAAACTCACCAGAGATAATCAGTCAGAGCATACTTCCACACTTTAACTCTTCCTTCAGGATTTATGTGAAATTCAGCTTCTTGAATTTGCTCAGCAGCTATTAGTGCACTGACACAAGAAGACAGTGACACAGCAGTTTTTCAGTTGCTGGGGTTTTTGTAGTCCCCAGACTGTTGCTCACAGAGTCAGTAAACAGAGCTGGCAGGTACACCCAGAGGGAGGATCATGTTACTGTAATGTTCTCCCTGACTTCTACATGCATGTGTCTCTGGTGCTGAACCAACCACATGTAAAGAGTGGTGGTTCTTTAATAGAGGTCAAAAAAGTGAAACAAAAAGCTCATGATGTGTAAATATATTTGTTATTATTATAATCCCCAATAACTTCTGCAGGGTTCTACATAATTTTGCTATTTCTGTTACTGTATCTTCAGATAACTTCAGTGCATTCATACTGGCATTTCTTAATTACGTTTCCTGTGTCTAAGAACATTACATTCATTACTATTTTATCCCAACATTAACCTAGACCAGAAATCTGCAACCAGTTATTTTGAAGCCATTTGTTGCTGTGTAGGTCCTTTAGCATTGGTCGGCCTACCAAAATTAATAAGATAAGAACGCATCAACGACTCGTCCAGGAGGTCACAAAATAACCCAGAATAACATCTAAAGCACTGAAGGCATCATTTCTCTCAGCTAAGGTCATTATTCATGACTCAACAAAAAGAAAGAGTCTGGGCAAAATTGGAATCCATGAAAGTGCACTGCTGACCAAAAGAACACAAAAGTGTCACACACTTCACCAAAATAAAATAAAAAAAAAAAATCTGAGTCAGAATCAGCTCACACACACAATTGTGCACACAGACAAGAAATTTGACTTCGGTGACTTGATGATTTCTTTGACTTTTTAGGAAATATTCTGTAGAATGATAGGATGAATGTGGAACTTTTTGAAAGCTGATAGCAGGTGACAGTGTGACTGTCTGGGATTGCTTTGGTGGTTCAGGATCTGGACGACTTGCCAGAATTGATGGAAACATGAATTCTGCTCCATGGCAGAAAATCATGAAGGACTATATCCAGCGATCAGCTGGTGACCTTAAGCACTTGAGGAATGCAGTAGGACATTAATCCAAAATACACCAGCAAGTCTACCTCTGCATGGCCCAAAAAACCTTACACACAAAATCAATTCTGAAAAACCCTCCAATACCATTAAATTCAAACAATTCTGCAAAGAAGAGGGCCAAAATTCCTCTGCAGTCACATCAAAGACTCAGTGCCAATTACAGTATTGTAAATTCACGATGCCATTTGTTGGCAGGGGGGTGTTAGAACCAGTTATAGGTTTAGGGATTGATAATGTAAAAAATTGAAATGAAGAAAAATGAGTTTCTCCTAATGAACTGTCACTGTTACTGACCAAGCAGAAACTGAGTTTGTTGCAAGCTACAAATACTTGGGAACAATAATCGACGACAAGCTGGCCTTCAATATGAACACTGATCAAATCTGTAAAAAAAGGTCAGCAGACACTGTATTTTTTTTAAGGAAGCTAAATACTTTCAGTATACATAGAAGGTCCATGAGCCTCTTTTGTTGAATCTGTCTTAACATTTTTTATGGCTGAATGTTTTGGAAACTTAAGCGTTCAGAATAAAAACTGCCTCAACAAAATTGTTCCTACGACAAACAAGATAATTGGGATGGCTCAACCTCTCCTTAATGATGTTTTTATTTGTCGTACCGCCCAGAAAGCAAGGCTTATCCTACACTCGCCAGACCACCCTTTCAATTTGGAGTTCCAGGTTCTTCCCTCTGGGCGGAGGTTTAGGCTTCCTAGGATTAAAAACAATAGATGGAAGAATTCCTTTGTACCCACAGCAATCAGGTCCCTAAATTTGTGAGTTATAATTCCATTTTATATATTTATGAAGTGGTGCTTGTATGCTTTGTCTGTTTTTAACATTGTCTATGTTCTGTTATGTTGTTCTGCATGTCTGAAATGTCTGGCTGCAAAACCAATTTCCCGCTTGGGGGACAATAAAGGAGCTGAACTGAACTAGAAGCAGAGATTGATGATTTTCACTCAGACAACACTTTATTATTTCTTGCAAGAATAAGAAAAGCAAGCAGACATGCTCAGTATCTGTTCAGTCTGATCTGTTGTAATTAGACAGAGAATCACTACCTATTCTTGGGTTATAACAAAGTTTCTCACAGGGAGTCTGGGAACCAACATATCTGGCTCAGCATTAGGATGTTGACAACGACCTTGGAAACCTTGAAAATGGAGGAGCGCTCCATTCTTATCTAAACCCTCCCTAAGTTCCAGTAGGGTGAAAATACAATGAGTCTCACATAAATCTGGCTACAGCTGGAAGAGGCAAAGTAAATAGTTTTTTTTTTTTTTTTTTAAATTAAGTTATACAATTTAAAATAAGCTATTTTCTGAAATCACACTAACAATAGATATACTTTTTTCAATATAAGCACTGAATGGTTTGGTATGTTTTTTCCCCCAAAAAATAAAGTAAATTTTTGTTTGAAAACGGCTTTTTGTATCTACTCCTGTTATCTTTGTCATACAGCTTTATCGGATGATCTGAAAAATATAAGTATCAAATAAGCAAAAACAGAATAAATGTGTAGAGCAGCAGAAATATTTCACAACCTTCAAACTCGACAAAACGAGACACCAAGTCGATTGGGCTTATTTAGCTTTATCGATTATTCTGTACTCACTTAATCGAGTCTTGCCGCTGTTAGAAGATTGTTTTCATTTTTCTGTGGCTAGCCTTCAGTGCTTGCAAACCAGTTGGATTTTGTTTCTCCTCAACACTCTTTCACCCAGCAGGTAGGTGGCAGTTTGTGTCAGAAGATTTATATGAATGAAAGCTGATGAGCTCGTAAAGCATTAGCGCTAGTTTATGTGAGTAAAGCTTTGTTTTAAAGTGTTAATCGTTGTCAGGTCAAAGTTAAAAACAAACGTTAGCTAACAGCTAGCTGGTTCTACAACCGGTGAGCTAGTTCAGCGCTAGCTTGGTCTGTTAGTTTAGCTGCTTACTAAGCTCTTTTTTTTTTTTGGAGATAACAAGCGTTAAAACCTACAACGTTATCTCAGTATTTATTGTTACGTTTGTCTGGGAGTAGGTTTTTTTGCTTTAGGCACGAACAGTAACTTATAAAGGTTTGTCAACAATATGTCCATCTTCGGTCATCTGTGTTCGAGAAGGAACGAAAAACAGAACATTTCCTTACGATTTAAAGATGATTGTGGTTACAGTTCGTTTAAAAAAATATCCTAACATAATTTATGACAATTTATGTATTATCTAGTGACTTTATGTAGCGCCAAATCACATCCATCTAATTATTTTTATGGACATTTTTTTTAACTTCAGTACTCCAAAAATAGCCTTATATGAAACTGCTGTCAGGCTGCAGATAGCGCTTTAAAGGCACCTCGGTATTGAGTAAAAATGCTTATTGCTCTCTATGCTCTTGGAGATTATGCAGATGGAATCCAAGCTGAGAAATTCAGATTTTTATTGTTGGAACGTTGACAGAAACACAGGGTTCCTGCGCAACCTTGAAAAGTTTACGATTAATTTACAGCAATTTTAGGTGTGGATAAATACAGAAGACTGTATCCATATGTACATTTCTTAAATTTTACAAAGTTTTTCATATTTTAAAGGGGATTTTGATTGGCTAAGAATTAATGGCTAAAGGACCTAAAAAATGTTATTATGAAGAATATTTGTTGAAACTGTCACTATGTCGAGACAGATGATCTGTGAAATTAATCAGAGACAGGGGGCGGGACTTAGGGCTGTTAATCACCGTCTGAGTGGCGCTGCTCACCCCCCCCCCCCCACGCTCTCTGCTGCGCTCCAGCTAGCAGTAAGTGCCGTGCATGCTAAGGCTAGTTAGCATGGCCACCGATGATGACGGATAAACGGTTTTCCTGTAACGGTAAGTTGTTTCTCGCCATCAGCACATTTAGCAGCGAGTAAATGAAGTTCACTGACAGCGCTAAGCCCCTCCTCCTGGCTCTGATTGGTTGTTTTTGGTCTGGAGCGGCACAAAGTTACACACTGCAGCTTTAAGTGAGAAAAATGCATAACTTGAGCACTGGGCTTTACCACTTTGGATGTATTTTTCAAAAACTGATATTTTTGCTCTGTAAAATTTGCCCAGGCTCTAAAATCCAAACAAAAACATCAAAAATATTTTCAAGAGAAGGAATAATTCAAAGTAAGCACTTTGAGAACATGGATAAAGCTGTGCTGGGCTAAATCCTTAAAAATGTCTTTGCTACCCTTTCCAGACTGACAAACAATGACAACGTTTCTCATCTTTTCTTGAATTTCTTTGGGTTGAGGCATAATGTGTTGCTATTTTAGATCTTTCACTTTCTTTTTGTTGTCAGGTTCTGTTTAAGTTTAGGTGATTTCTTGATTTTTCTGATCTGGGTGTGGCTAATAAAATTGAATTTAGCTTTTCAAAAAATTTGGTTTATCAGAGTTAATTTATAATTTAACAATGAAAATGACCTTTTTACATAGTACTAATTTAAACGGGTTAGGCTTTTCCCGAAAGTAAAAATAGAAGAAATTTGTAAGGGGACAACACTTTTTTACAGCACTGCGTGTGTTTCAGGATGTTAGGATGGATTGGGATCCAGTTCTGCCGGACAGCTTGGTTTTGGAGATCTTCCTGCATCTGCCCCATGATGCCGTGCTGAGAGCCGGCCTGACCTGCAGACAGTGGCAGGCAGTCTCCAGAGATGAGTTCCTGTGGAGGGAGCTGTTCTACAGATACTACCGGATACCGCGCTCCGTTCCTCGACACCCTTGTAAATATATGAAAAAACATGTCTACATGTTGTAGAGGAATTTGTTGCCATTATCTCCTCACTGGTTTTGACTGAAGACGCACTTTTTTATGTCTGTTTTTACCCGTGTGCAGCGGCTGTGTCGTGGTACAGGGAGTTCAAGCGTCTGTATGACTGCATTCCCTGTGTGGAGGTCCAGACGCTGAGAGAGCACAGTGACCAAGTTCTTCACTTGGCTTTCTCTCACAGGGGCCATCGCTTCTCCTCCTGTTCAAAGGACTGCACAGTTAAGGTACTAAAATTACTCCTGTAAAAACTGATCATGGATGTGCCTTAGTTGGCCTAATTTTACTGGTTAACATAAGTAACTTATCTATTGCAATTATCATTATAGGATTTTATGTTTTTTTTGCATATCTTGTTTATTTTAAGGTATTTTTTATCATCACTTTGACTTGAAATGTGGCAAAATCAGCAGAAAATTCTCAGAACAACCTGCCTGATGCAGTTTCTTTTTTATCAAAAATAATTTTTATTACATCCTGGTTTTGTTTTTTTTTTTTGTTGTTGTGAAACAATTTTCAGATCATTTTAACACAGCTATGCTTGAAGTCAGATGTTGTCTCTTCAGTTAGCTCTTTCTAAACCTCTCTTTCAGCTGTGGGACACAGAACGGCAAGATGGAAACATCTCATTGGTGCACAGCTCCAGCATGCGTCAGTTTAACTGGGGCTACACCCAGTTCTCCCAGTTTAACCCAGATGATACCCTGCTGCTCGTATCCGGCGTGTACTTGGGCCCACATCACTCGTCTTCTGGGGAAATCGCCGTCATTAGTCTTGGTAGGAACATGAGAAACTCCCACATGGCTGCCTGTTGATGTGCCTTGAAGATTTATTTTGGATTTCAAATTAATTTGACGTAGGAGTTTTCTAACCACACTCAAATGTTATTATGTTTGATTCCTTTTTGAAATTACACATAGTTCAGGGAAATGATTTGACTTAAGGAGGCTAAAGTAGAAAAATAAAACTGACTTGCCTAAGAAAAATGATCTTCTGCTAAAGTGAAATATAATGCAGAGAGCTCAGACTCAGATTCCCCTACTGTCTAAATTGATGAGCAAAGATTACTTGTAGGCCTTCAGAGCCTTGAAACCTTTACCTGATTATCGAGATTATGAGAAGTGATGAAGTACAGTGGCTTTCACAGGTGTTCGTAGGGCTTTTCCTTATTTTGCCAAATTATAGCCACAAACATCAATGTATTTTATTGGTATCGGTTTAGAACGACCTACACAAAGTATTGCACAGTTGTTAAGCATAATGCAAGTGACACGTGTGGCATGCACTTATATTTACCCTTTTTACTCAGAGAGTCTGCTGACAGGACAACTATCATTCTTACACTCCACAAATCTTGCCATTATGGAAAAGTAGTAAATGTTTTGGCCATCATGCAAAACACAATGTGTATCACCGTGGTGAAACATGGTGTTGGCAGCATCATGCTGTGTGGAAACTGGTCCAAGTTGAGGGGAAATTGAATGGCACTTGTGGAACATCACCTGTTAGAGCATGGAGTCAGAGCTTGCAATGGGATTGTTTAGATCAAAGCATATTCATGGGTTACAATGGCCTAGTCAAAGTTCAGAGCAGAATCAAACAGAGAATCTGTGGCAAGAATTAAAAATAGGAAAGGTTGTTGTGCAAAGTATTAACTTTGAATGTAAACCTGAGTGAAAGCACACACCACACCTTTCAGGTTGTTATTTATATATCAAAAACTTTTTTTTTTTTTTTTACCTTCTACCTCTCTACTTAGTTTTGGTTTATTACATAAAGTTCCAGTGGAATCCAGTGAGGTTTGAGGCTGTGGTCATTTTTCAAAGTTAGATTCTGTGTGTTTGTTTCCAGAATCTCACTGTGTCCCTTTTAACGGTTTGTTCCAGAAAATTACACGCTGTTGTCGCGGGTCAGGAACAAACCGTACGACGTGTTTGGCTGCTGGCTGAATGAGACGCACCTGATCTCAGGGAACCTGCACTGGATCGGCAACATGACGTCCTGCTCGGTGCTCTGGCTCAACAAAGCCTTCCAGGTGATTTGAATTTGCGATATTCCTTGTTTTTTTAGAAAAACAAAACAAAACAAAAAAAAAAACATCAGTTTTTTTTTTTTTTCATGTCATCTGTATTTTATGGTTTTTTTTTTTTGTTGTTTTACCCTAGGATATCGAATCTGAGAATGTAAATGTTGTGAAGCGTCTTTTCAAGATCCAGAACATCAACGCTAGCACCATTCGAACGGTGATGGTGGCTCACTGTCGCCGTCATGACAACCCGGACCTGCTGCTGGACTACGAGGCTCAGTCTCAGGCTCGGAGGCAGAAAGCTGAGCAGGACAATCAGCATCACCCTCTTCTGTTCGACCTGGGAACCTCCGACAGTGAGGAGGAGGAGGAGGCGGAGAACGAGGAGGAATGTGACATGGATGGAAGGAGTCATAGCTTCTCGTCTGCACGGATCCCTCAGCCCACAATATCCGGCTTGGACCATGTTATTCATGTAAGATGGGGATTAATTTGGGATTTTTGACAGATTTTTAGAAATCTGTTGTCTTTTCTTACGTTTTATTTGTTCTGATCCAGAGCCGTAAACACGTGGGGACCAGGGAGCTGCAGATTGAGACCCAGGTTGCTCAGATGATGGGTAGAGCCTACACGAAGGCCCCTGACTCCAACTTCATCGACCCCTCTGAGCCTGGAGAGGGGGAGGATAAAACATACTTACTCTTCACCACCGGCAGCCTTACGTACTCTCCTCACCAGATAGGTATGACTTTTTCAGAACGTGCTAAAATAAAACCAAAGCTTGCGATTGTGGAACATAAAGCTGTCAGACTGCTCTTACGTCGTCGTCGTTTGGTTCCTTTTCAGGCATTAAGCGGATCAAGCCCGACCAGATGACCACTTCCGGCCCAGTGCTCGGAGAGGAGAGGAGCTCAGAGGAGTTTTTTGATTCACTGGACCATGTTATTGATATTCACGGCCACATCATTGGTATGGGCCTTTCACCTGACCACAGGTAAAATAGTCAAGACACACACTGGAAATCTGCAGCATATACTTTTGCATTTGCGGTCCTTCCTGTTTTTTTAGACCAGTGTTCTGGTCCTCCACGGATGTTGTGTTTTCTCATGCATGATATACAAGGCTTGGCATAACCTCCGGGTTCCTACGCTGTCTGGAATTTGATTCCTGTAGTTTTCAGGTCTGGATACGTCCAGAAAAAAGAATAACTATGGAAAAAATATTTCTAGACTTTCGTCCTTATCCCCCCGTCTAAACATTCTTGTGTCCTTCTTCCCGTCTTTGATTCCTTTAAGTCCTACCTTCCTTGTGTCCTTCCCTCTTTTTCTTTCCTTTTTGTCTACCTTTCTTCCTTTCCATCCATCCTTGTATTTACTGTCAGAAGTTCATATTGAACTTTATTATTTCATATGAAATGGAAATGGAACGATGGAAAGTTAAGTCTGGAAATCTTTATTTTATTTTATTTTTTACATCAAAATGTGTAGAAGCCCTGTAGCCAGAAATGAGAGAAACACAGCAGATGCCTGTGTCAGCCGCTCTATGCTTAATTATTCCTAGATGTTCTGCTATGATGACTCAAGCTCGTCTGCTGTCGTTGGTTAGGTATCTTTATGTAAATAGCCGAGCGTGGCCGAAAGGATGCGTGATCTCAGATCCCATGTCCCCTCCCCCCATCGCCGAGGAGATAGACATGCACGTCATCGACCTTAAGAGTTTGAGGGAGGAGAGGAGAAGTCTCCGGGCTCATCGGGCATTCACCCCTAACGACGAGTGCTTCTTTATCTTCCTCGATGTCAGCAGGGACTTTGTTGCTAGGTATGATGCAGAAAGATGGTTTATGTTGCATGGTGCATTCATAAGCTTCAATAAAGTGACTTGCAGTTTAACGGGAAAGACCGACACAAAATACTGCTTAATAGTGGTGTGAAAAGATAAAGTTACAGTGTTTAAAACATTTTTTACACATAAAAATCTGGAATGTGTGATACCCATGTCAGCCTCAATATGTCAGTAAAATTCTAGTCAGAATACTTTGAAGTTTCTGGTTGTAGTCTGATGAAATGCAGAAAAACAAATGAATGCCTTCGCAAAGCACAGTGTTGTCCACTTGGGTTTCACTGTGGCTCTACAATGGGTCTACTCACTTTTTCTCCACAAACATCTTCCTGCAGTGGCGCAGAGGACAAGCACGGCTACATCTGGGACCGTCACTACAACATCTGCCTCGCACGACTGGCACACGAAGACGTGGTGAACTCGGTGGCGTTCAGCCCCGCTGACCAGGAGCTGCTCCTCTCCGCCAGCGACGACTCCACCATCAAGGTGTGGCGGTCGCCTCGCATGGTGCGCCTCGCTCAGGCCTCCCCCCGGCAGCTGAGACCTCGCAGCCTTTTGCCGTCTTGGCTGCTGCGCCACAAGAACCCCACGTTTGCCGGCAGCGTGAACGGGAAAACCGTGAGCGAGGGCGGGAAAAAGCCTTCAGATGGGAAGTAGAACAGGTTGAGGAAGGTATGACGATTTAAACACTCCGTGTGTAAGCATCGTGTGTTCTTAATGATTTCGCTTGAGCTCACTTTGTTGTGACCTAAGGCCTCAGGCCTCCACAGCTCAACAGGACACAGAGGGGAATGCAGACACAAGGGGGCGACGTTGCACCAACAAAAAGGAGAAGTGACAGCTGGTGCTGCTTTTAAAGGAATTACACATTTATGCAGGATGGAGGATGCCGAGCTGACGCCTAAATGTGTGAGACAGAACTCTGAGATGGATATTATCATGGTTTTTTTTTTGTTTGTTTTTTTTTATCTGGAACGTTCCACCCGACCAGACTGAACTCCTGGACCAGAGACGCAGAGATGGTTCTTTTCTGATCATGGTTGTTCTCATTGAGGCTCAAGTGCTGAGACTGGCATTTTTTATTATTATTATTATTATTATTATTATTATTATTATTATTATTATTCATAAAAATCTTTAATTGGTTCCCTTTATGAAACACATCTTTGGAGAATTAAACCACAGGTTAAAAAAGCTAAAGGGATAAAAATAGACAAAGCTATATTTAATGTAGTCTTCCTTAGTTTTATTGGTGTCACATCCCATCGTTTAAAAAAAAATCTGTTGTTATTGTAATAAATGTCGAGTTATTGAGCAGTTTAATAAAAAAGTTGTGTTGAGGAGATGTTGGCCCAAAGCATGACTGTAAACAAAGAGTGTTATATGTGTGTAGCTAACTGTTATTGGAGCTATATAGTGTGCAAACGTTTATATAGACACTCTTCATTTGTTATCAGCACAAAACTTCACCTTTAATGTTGGGTTGTCAGATATTTCGAGGAGTGATTTTCGAGATTGCTTTGTAAGTACCCATGACGAATTATTTTTGTTTGCTTTTTTTTCCCTATTTAAACCCATCGCTTCCCAACAGAGTGATGCTACCTGAATATATGAAATACTCAGAGAGATCTATGATGATTTTAGTTACCTGCTATCTATTTTATGACCCGACTCCCACAGACTTAATGTTTCTCTTGAATAACACACACATTGGGGTGGACTATTTAAAAAGCGATGTTTCATTACTTATTTATTAACCCTTTATTTCTTTAGGAATATTAGTAAAGAGAGAATCATTCTTTTAATGTGGCATGAATTTGAATGTAAAACTCCACTTTTAACATGCAAATTTGCTTAAATATGTTAAAACAAAAACATGGAGGTGACAAAATTTTGCACTAAGCTGTGCTTGAAGCAAGCAATAAAAATAAAGGAAACAATAGAAAATTTAATTAACCTTTTTAAGTCACCTTTTTTTTTTATCTATATGTGATGTTTTCTCATGGCTCAAACTGACATTAGATCAGTGCTAAAATCATAAATGGAGCTACAAAGGACACTACTCGTCATTCCCTTCATGGTGCTGCTATATTCAACATTCAGTGCCTCTGAAATAGTAAAAGTCAGTAAATTAAAAGCGAATCTGCTGCAGTTTTAGCTCAACCTGCAGAAGCTTAAGGTACTTTTGCCAGGTAGAAACTGACATTTCCACATGGGTGCCCTGGTGAAAGAGGATATGACTGATCATAAAACCCCTGCTATTCTCAGTGGTTTGTGTTTTTGAGAAATTTGAGCAGATCTGTTATTTTCAATGTTTCAAAATGTATGTAATAAGTCAGAAACTCTCTAGCTCTCTTTGGGATCCTTCCTAATGTTCCTTTTGCCTCTGTCCTCTCCGTCTTTATGTTTCATTCTGTCAGCTGTTGTTTTCATGCACCCTTTAAATAAAAAGCATGTCCCACAAAGCAGTAAATCTAAAGACCCGTCAGATGCTTAAACTGTTGTGTAGCTCTCGATTAAAGGTTGTGGATAGAGAAGTCGACCTGAGTTTTCTTGTTTTTCTGTTCGACACTTTTCATCTGTTAACAGATTTATCAGAAAGGGTTTTTCCGTCTTTGAACTAAAAAAAAAAAACTGAGATGATTCTAGACTGAAGAGTCTTTTGCTCATATGCAGTAAAGTCTAAATACAGACTGATGCCTATTTTTGGACTATGACTAAAACTTTCCAAGAAAGTGTATCAGTTTTATTTTTATATCTCAAGTTATTCTGAAGAACATACACTCAGTGATAAGAATAATTACAGTGCATTGCAAAAGTTTTCATACCCCTTGATCCTTTTCATATTATATCAGAATACCGACATTGGTTTTTGTGCTTTAGTCACACTTGCAAGTCATTCAGGTAAATCGCCACCAGCATTTGCACATGTAGAGACTGAAGTTTTGCCATTTCTTCTTTGCAAAACAGCTCAAGCTCAATGAGTTTGGATCGAGAACAGTTTCAAAGTCTTCCCAAAGATCTCAATTGGATTTAGATCTATACTTTGACTGGGCCATCCTAACACATGACCATTCTTTGATCTAAACCATCCCATTGTACTTCCGGCTGTATGTTTAGGGTTGCTCTCCATTAAAACATCTGCTTTTGCTGGATTGTCCTATATTTTGCTCCATCCATCTTCCTATCAGCTCTTACACCTCCCCTCAACAAAAACATCCCCACAGCATGGTGCGGCCACTACCATGTTTCACTGTGGGGATATATGTATAGTATTTTACATTAAAAAAAATCTATCCTTTTCCTTCCAATTTACAGTTAATATGCTACCTTGTGTTAGCACTCAACTTTTGTAGCATGTCAAAATATGAATTAGATCAATTATGAATACTTTTGCAAGGCATTGTATGGAGAATAATTTGTTTTGGGAGATTTAGAAAAGCAAGATAGTCTCTTCAGTTTGGCCTTACAAATGATTGTGGTATATCTGAATAACAGCATGGAGAAATAAAGTTTCACCAAAATTGTCAGTAAGTGTACACTGCATTTCCTTCATTACATGACTTTTTTGTGCACGTTTTCCACAACTGTCCACAAATCTAGTATGAAGGATCATGCACAACTGCATAATCAGCTCTCTGATGTAACCATCGGGGAGATGGCTTTGTATCACCAGTTATGCCAAATTATAGTTCCACCTTTGTGCTTCACAGCAGGTTGCATCATGTTGCTGTAAAATTTCTGGATTGCTCAGATTGAACGATATTTTTGGAGAAGCCTCTCGCGCTGCTCAAATTGTAACAGTTTCAAGCTAAGTACTGGAATCAGTTAAGGTCTCTAGAAAATAAGGTTTTCTTGGCAGTGACCAAGTTCATGATTGTAGCAAAGAAAGAATCATTCTGCTTACAAATGTACAAGGATAAATGTAAATTTATGTTTTAAATGTAAATTATTTTTTTCCTAAATAAGAGCAGAAGTAACATCTCCAGTCCTGTACTAAACTGGATGAGTGATCATATACAGTTTGTCAGATGCTTCCAAAAAAAGACAGCACTAGCTGAAATGATGCAGCGTCTGTAAGGAAAACGTAACTTTTTGGAAGTGTGGAACTTTTTTCTTGTAGCTTCGTAATGAAATCTTTAGAAAAAAAAAAAAAATCTAATCATTTTCTAACTTTTTAATTTATAAGTAATTGAACCCTTTTATATTGCATTAACTTAGCAAAATTCTTACTGTTTTACATTTCTCAAGACGGGGCATCATTTTGAGCAGCGATTTTTTTTTTTTTTTTTTTTTTTTCTTCTTCTAGTCCAGATGTTGTCCTTTAAGGCCACATCATGCAGAAGTGATGCATTTCCTCTGGCACAGCGGGTCACCATCACAGGTCAACAATGTCAGCAACCTCAAATATGCAGCGAGTAATGCTTCAATACCTCTTCAGAGAAGTTGTTGCATGGTGTGTCAGTGGAGTTTTTCCCTGTGGTGTTGGATTTAAGTCATCTGAGGATGATAGTTATATTTAAAATGAGACACATGATAGAAAGTGGTTGAGATCAAACGTTATGACTTTGATAGTTTTAGGGTTATTGCTGTTAGAGGAACGCAACACAGTTATGGTAAAAAAGCCTTTGGAGAACACCAATCCAGTGACACTATTCTGATGTGCAGAAGGTAGTTTTAAAAGGTTTAGCATGTCAGGGTAGATTTCAAACACTAGGTATATTTAAAGCTTATAGAAACTTGGGTCAGAAGTCATATACTTTTTAATAGTGCTGGTAAGAAGTTTTCCCACACTTATGAACATTAAATTGAAACTGATTTGGGGGTTTTAATAATTAATCGAACCATTCTTTTCCAGAGTGGGTTAGTTATTTATTTACACAAACTGGTTAGCATTTGCATAAATGTTCCTCCTGGTATAATTCATGGATATTCACTTTTTATTGGAATGCCAGAGCTCCTTTAAATGAATTTGGTTGTTGGCAGACCATGCCTTTAAGTAAAGTCTATGCATTTTCAATAGCGTGGCGATGAGGGCCGTTCCAGATGCTTAATGTTGTTCTGTTTCATCTCTTCCAAAACTGATTTCGTGCCAACTTGATATTTCCTGTTTGAACAGAAGTTGTTGACTTGAGAAATTGATGAATTTTGAGGTAGCTTCTTCCCTTTGTTATTCAACCAACTTTCCACAGTGCACCAATCTGACTGGCCCAGGTGAATCAGAGCCTCAACATGATACAGCCACCACCATGCTTAACCACTGGTACAGTATTTCCAGGTTTAAATGCATCACCTGAACTTGTTCAAATGGCATTTGGTCTCTTCTGACCATAAAAAAACAGTTATCCAGAACATATTTAGCTTCATCATGTGGGCAGCTGCAAATGTCAAACTTGAAGGGAACTGACTTTGGAGCAGACGTTTCTTCTACGTCAGCATCCTCTCAGTTCATCTTAAGATCTCTTCACTGTGGACATTGAGACTGTTGTTCAAGTATCCTCCTGTGTATGACCAGATGGCGTCTCGGTAGTTCCTGGGTTTTTCCATTTTCTTTCATTTCAGGGTAAAAGTTTAGGTCTATTCCCAAATGTAAATCAAAAAGGGTTTGGGAATGGAAAATGCAGACTAAAAATAAAATAAGCACAGACTTCAACTCTATTGAAAATAGAACATTTTTAAAAGTTGGAAGAGTAGCCCCAGGATTATGACAGAAGCTTGCTGATTACTACAAAAATAATGTAGTTTCTGTACAATTTGCTAATGAACATTCATCCAAATATTCATTGGGTGTTTGTATATATTTGAGCCTGTTTGTGTAATTTTGTCTTCAAGTGAATTAGAGGAAAAACTACAATGAATAAAAACTTGTGCACCTGATTCAATTGTTTTTTAAACCATTGGAGTGATTTGTTGTATCAGAGAAAAGGACGGTTCAAACATCCAACATTATGACAATCATCTCCATGATGTGTACATAACTTTAGGATCTTTAGGCCACTTATTGTGAAACTATGAACGGATCAATAATCGGGACTTGTTGAGCAAACCATTAAAGTGTCAAGGAAAGAAGTCATAAACCAACTGCCTTTCACAAACCCACAAAATAGAAGCAACCTTTTCCACAGAGGATGTAAGTGTGAACCCTTTTCACACCTGCTTCAGTTGATCTGCATTTCAAACAGTAAACAAGCCACGGGGGTTTCAGCTTCAAAGGCTCAACAAGTTCAACAAATATATTACAAAACAACACTGAAAACAGAAGAAGCACACACTGAATCATTTTGACTCGAAACTGTTTAATGAATCACAGATGATCCCATTTTCTAAAGGATCAAAGCAGATTTTTAATCAAGCTTTTCCAACAGATCTATAGATACAGCTGATAAAAGTCCCATCTGACTGAAATCTAGGTTTTGGGGGATTTCAGTTTGGAGCTCAACCCTCAGGCAACATTATGGACATTTTTGTCAGTTTGGTTAAATGTTTTTCTCTCAATGAGGGCAACATTTTTGCTGTGTTAGTGCACATGGCGAAATTTTTTGGAACAAAGTATATTTTGACAGGTTTTGTTATTTAGCATTTAATTTTGCAACAGATCAGCACAATGCTGTGAAAATATTTCTTACTCTTGAGTAATTAAGGACTGCAATGTTCACATCTGAAAGAACCTTTTTTTTGTTTGTTTTTAATTTAGATTTTTTTTTTTTTTAAAGCCTAATTTTCAGAAAATGTTAAACAAATTCAAGGATTTTTACCATTTAAATGACATGTTGATTATTTTCAATTATTCACATTTAAAAAAAAAAAAAAATCAATAAAACAAATAATGGGAGGCTGGGTTTGTTTTCTTTTTAATCTCTCAGATATGTGAAAGATTAGCCAAAACATTGACTTTGGTTCATTTTTATTTTTATGTAGAATCTGATTTAAAATTGTATTAACTTCTAATAAGTTTTGTTTTTTACGGTAAGCTTTTTTAATCAATAAGTATCAAATTAGGATTTCACCCCCTGAAATACCAGTTTGATTATATGATGCTAATAGAGTGCATGGAACCCTCCCCACCAAAAATGAGGTAATTACCATATAACAAATGTATGGGGGAATCCATTGAGATCAAAATGATTAAATATTAAATAATAAGCAGAGTGTTGACCCTTTAAATGCCACTTTGATCACATGATGCTAAAATTTAAACTGGCATTGAAAGGGCTGAAAGTTTTTACAGTATTTTTTGGAAGTGGATATTTTTATCCTTAATAACCTATCAGGCTTTTAAATAAACAGACGCCTCAGGGTTAAGTTGCAGCAAGTGTGGTAAGCATAGGCAGGACTTTCCTAACATGCGTTTTTGCAGCTACCTTAAGCAATAGAACTGTGCATCACGTTCCACATCTGCAATGACTGCACAATATCCGCTGAACAATGTGACATTTTTTTTTAGTGTTACTGTGTTTATGGTAAACACAAAAACACCCTGTGACTGAGCCGTGCTACAGAACTACAGGAATTACCTTAAAAGCCAACATGGTACACCGATACCACTCAGATAACAGAACTGTAACAGAAGCTGTTCTCGGGATGATTCTTAGCTTCTGTTTGCTGAATTCAGACTCTTATTCTGACTCTGTAGTGTCAACATGATGCTTAACAATAAGTTCAGTATGACTTAATTCATTTAGCATTTAGCAATGAAGCATCAGCTTTTAAAGAAAACGAAATAAGGAGTAAAGGAAAATCTTCATGTATAATGTATAAAAGTCATTTAGTCAGTATGAGAACATAATGGTTTAAAGTCATTTATTGAAGCAGTGTTGTGAAATAAAAATCCCTGGTATTAATACAGAAAGTCAACAGCTAGAATGGCTCAGTGCGTTTAGTTACTCAGATTATTATATACTGCTATATTAAACATCTTTAAGTGTTCAGTAAAGTTATAAATTTAAAAACAGTAATAATCAATAAAGCCATGGAAGTGAGGAAATATTTATAATATTAACTACAGTAAGTAAACTGGATACAGTAATTGACTAATTGATTATATTGACTCTAGGTTATGTTGTCTTAATGGTTAGGCATTTTTATATATATATATATATATATATATATATATATATATATATATATATATATATATATATATATATATATATATATATATATATATAAAGCAGTAATATTGGTTTTAATATACGTTTATATTTTTCAGTTTTAAATTTCACATTTACTGAAATATTTGCCACAAGGCGATTTTATGGGTCAAAGATTTGCTGAAAACTAAATAAATAAATATTACCAAAACATTTTTAAACATAAAAACCTCCACAGGTTGGCTAGAGCACATTTCTCTAGACTGAGTTCATTGCATCATGAAAAAAAAAAAAACTAAAAAAAAACAAACAGACAAACTATAACTCCCAGTTTAACAGCTGATGACTGTTCTGCAGTGGTTGAGCAAACATCTCTGCCTAAAGGCAAATTCTTCACTTTAAAACAAACAAACAAATCAAGTTGCACACAAAACTGTACAACTCACATTCTGAGGTATTCTGATAGTATTCTTCCTAAATTACCTCTTAAAAACCACAGGAAACCTTTCTATGTTAAAGCTATGACCCCTCAAAGAACCTGCAAGAATACTCCCAAGTTTTATGTTTTTTTAAAAGTGGATATTGAACTTTTTTTTAATGTAATGTTACATTTAGTAGTTTTTAGATTAGACTGTAATATAATAAAATATGTTTCTGTAATAATTACAGAAAACATATTTTAGTTTTAGTCTCAAGGTTGTCTTTTACGAACCAGTTTTTTTTGTTATGAAATTAAACTAAAATAAAAAAAATGTGGTTCATAAACTATATAATAATAATAATAATAATAATAAGAACAACAACAACTAACCAAAATATTTCAAACCACCACTGTTTTCACCTATTTTTCCTTACGGGGTTGAGAAAACCCACCCATGCATGGGGAGAACATGCAAACCCTGCAGAAAGACCCCAGGCCAGGGTTTGAACTTGTGAGCAACAATGCGAACAACTGCGCCTCACAAACATCCAGCAACAATTTAACCCAAAAATGCAGGAAATTCTTCGGCTTTTCGGTTAACATTGCCAATGTGCAAGGCCCTTGTTTATGTTTTGGATCGAGAATGGTTTACGGATGAAGCGCAACAAAAGACCACTTTGCTCATTTCACTGATATACTGCATGTTCAGTTATTATTAAGCAGGTTAGAAGTACTGTTAAGTTGCTAGTTTTGCCCCCTGTGGAAAAATGTGTCATTTGTGTGGCTATTTTGATTTTGGTGGTTATGGACACACACTTCTGCTTTTGTTTTAGAGAAAAATTTAACTTCTCTCATAAATCACTTCAAAGCAATTTGGTCTTTTGCAAAATATTGAAAACAAAAACCTATTTTGTTACACAAAAAAAACTCAGCATAAGCACTATTATAACTATAATTTTATAATAAACGTTACAAAAGATATTTTATAATATGTCATAGTGAGTTACATGTTGTCTAACTCACATTATAACTATAGAATATTTATATATTTGTATCTATAAGTTATTATTTCTGTTTGTCAATCATGGCATTATTATCTGTATATTAGCATATATATATAGAAACTATTATATTCCTACTAGTATCTGCATGGAGTTCAGTGCATCTTCCACAGTGCACATTACAAGCCTGTGAGGTCTACGATGGCTTTGATAAATATCGTATCATCTCTCAGATATGGGCTTTTGCCTGCCAGCTTAGCCAGCGGGCAGAAGAGCGGGCAGCCGCTGGCGATGTTCATCTCGCTGATCGGCCGCTGGAAGGAGGTGGAGGTGATGTCGGGTCGGAAAGCGTCGATGATGTGCTCCCTGTTGTTCTGATCCAGGAGCATCAGAGTCACCTGGGTGGACGAAAGGAAGGAGGAGAAAATCAGCTTCTGTTTTCATGGACAGCCAGGAGGGTGTTGATTAACGCTGATGGAAAAATGATTCTTAAACTGTGGTACCTTCTGACTGAAGGGCCATTTTAGCAGAGCGTCGCACTTGCCCTTCATGACCACAAAGAACAGGGAGAGGTGCGTCCCCCGTCCCGTCCCGTCGCCGTTCAAATAAAGCCTGAGACACATTTTGTAGCCATACTTGCTGGAGTAAAATGCTGCAAAGGGCAAGAAAAAGGAATTCAAAATAAAGTCCTGAAATGTCATCAGACTCAGGGAGGTTCCCTCCCTGAAAACCAACATCATCACAAAGAAGTGGAATCTCCCTAGTCTGCAAGCCAAGAACAAACATCACACCAACCACATGATCTTTGTCACATTCTTAAAGAATCTTTCTGTGAGGTCTGAACTCATGCCAGCGGTTGTGTCTCTCGTCTTACCGGGTGAGAACATCGCAGGCGTTCGGCCAGCCACGGCTTCCTGCCTGCGCCGGGAGAAGTCCGTGATTTTCCAAACAAATATCCCATCGTAGGTGCAGTGCTGAAGCTCGCGCACCAGCTGCTCAGTCTCAGACAGCTGCAGGTCCCTCATGGTCACCGTTCGCTCGAGCTGTCGCACTCTGTTCGACAGATTTTCAATTTTCTCCTGGTCTAATCGATGCTGGTGGGCGAAAGCCTCCAGGGTGAGCGAACTGCGCTCCACCTCCCGGTTCAGGACACACACAATGTTTTCTAAAGCATTTACCTGTTGGAAAACAACAATATTCATTATATAATCCCAGTAAATGCAGTTGAAAACAGACATTTATATAGACTCCTTATTGACTGATTAAATTAAATCAAACTAAACATGTTTTAAGTCAGTTCAGATTACTGTTATTGCAATTTGCTAACTTGCAGAATAGAGAGAGTTATTTCTATTGTTACATTCGGAGAAAATGAGAGAAAGCTTGCAAGCCTGAGAACACCGTTTTAACTGAAGTATGGTGGTGGCAGCATTATGGTGTGGGGATGTTTTACTCCAGAAAGGACTGGTGACGTCAGGAGTAAAACTTGGAAACAACTGGCTCTTCAAAAAGGACTATGGCCCTAAGCAAAGCACCAAACTAGTTTCAAAGAGGCTTAAGAACAAGTCACTGTTTTGGAGAGACGATCACAAAGCCCTGATCTCAGTAATCTAGAAAATTAGTGGGCAGAGCTGAAATGTGTGCGCAGAAACCTGACTCACTTCTGTCAGGAGGAATGGGCCAAAATTGTTGCAAACTACTGTGAGGAACCAATGGAAGGATACCAAGGAGTTTAAAAGCAAAATCCACCAAATAAAAGGTGTGAATGTAAACGTTTTAGTTTGAAGAAAAAAAAAAAAAAAAAAAAAAAATCTCCACAAGATTCTTTGTCTCAATATTTTGGCATTTAACAAACAGAAATAATTTAGGTAATTATATTTAAACTGCCCTAAAATACAAAAATATTAAACCTGCTTTAATGTCTAACAGTGAGGGGGGGGGGGGAAGTTATGTGTCTTTTTATTTGGTATGTGTACTCAAATGCCTTCAGTTTCAGTTAGTAAAGCCATGAAGTTTGGAACAGAGGCTCACTTTTTTTTCCAGGTCTACAGGCTGTGCGGCGGCTGCAGCGCCACTTCCCTCTTCAGGAGCTCTGTATAGACCCAAACCGGAGTCTTCCTGCCACTCCCCGGATCCCAGGACCTCCGTTCGTGGACGGGTCATGGTCAGCACCATCGGCAGCAGCAGACGCAGGTGCTCCATGGTGCTGCTGTGCTCATGGTCGCTGAGCTTCCCATTCTCTATCTAAGGAAAAACAGGAAAAAACACTGAGCTTAGTTTTAGCGGATCGAAGATGCTTTTAAAGCTGTTAAGATCGGTAAACTTTCTTGATTTCTACACAATCAACAAATCATGTTTCATGCCCTGAATTTGATCTAAAGTTGATTTTTTTTTAGGTCATAATGGACACTTTTAAATAAATTAAAGCATAACAGAACTATAAAAACAAACAAACAAACAAAAAAAAAACCCAAAATCGTTTTCATCAGTTTTAATGAAAAAAAAAATTCCAGCTCAATAACTTCCTCAAGACTCTGACAGCAGGAATGAGAAGCATCTGAAACTAGATTCAATAAAAGTGGTTGAACTCCTGTCAAATGACTTCAGCTGAACTGCACCCACTTCTAAGTCACCAATTTGCCAAAGTGCAAGTCACAGGGAGAACACTACAAACATTCATTCATTGACATCATTAGTCACGTTAGAACGTGAGAAAAAAAATAAATAAAAATAAATAAATGTTTTTCTTTTTTAACCATGTTTTATTTAGATGTACTTTAAACAGTTTCCAACCTGTTTCCAGTTGAATTAAGCGAAGACAGCATTTAATATTAATGTTTGACATAATGGAGTAGTTTGATGCACATACCACTGTTTTACAGCCCACTTCACTGAACGGACAGGCGCTCTTCGACTTGGCGCAGGATTTGATGTGATCGTTGAACTGAGGAGAGAGCAGGGAAAAGGGTTAGCAGGGAGTCAGCTCAGGAATAGAAGTGAAAGCAAACTGCATGATGCTCCATCAGAAGGAAACTAACTGGTCAAAAGGGGGATTGTCAGTCTGAGATAAAACAAGTTTCATTATTCAGAAACCCGAGTATCATTTAATTCTGCTTAAATGAAGAACAAAATTTGAGGGGAACTAAACAGCCTTTCCATCAGCTTTATTACCTCGAATTGTTAAAACAAAGAAATAATGGACCAAACACACATCTCCTCACTCTTTGTGCCAAGCATAGATGAAATGAAAAACAACAAAAAAAAAACCCCCCAAAACCTTGAAACTAAAAATAAAAGCTTCTACCGAAGGGAACAGCTCTAACCTTTTCTCTCGGGATCTTCTTCTTGCCACAGTCTTTACATTGTAAGGGAAACTTGAGACAGATCTCATCGTGGGCCTGAAATTGTTTTGATAAAGCAGAACGTTATCCAACATACTCATGTTTGCGAACACAAAACACCACAAAATGACTTTAATCCTTATACTTCCACACATTTCTCACCTTAATGTCTTTAAAGTTGAATGTAACTTTGCAGTATTTGCAGTTGAGGGTTCTCGCCTCGCATTCTCTCTCGTTGTGTTTGTCCTTGTCTTTGAGGAGGATGGAGGCCTGGCAGGCGTCGCACTGCACCCGCTCGTATTCACAGCGACCTTCGTGTTGAGCCTGAAGATGCAGAAAATGATGATTTGATGCTGTAAGTTGTTAGCAGTTCTCACGCAAGGCAAGTATGTCTGCCATTTGCCTCACTATCTTTCAGACCTGCACTGCGGTGAGTCCGGTCATGCAATTTACGATGACTAAACCTCAGAACATTTAAAAAAAATAATAACCCTTTCTTTTAAAACTTATCTGAAAAGGTATCAGATCATATTATAAGCGGTGTCTGAAAAGAGCAGGTGTGGTACAGCACGCGTTACCATTTCAAACATGAGTTGTTTTCCTTTTGTTTTTAAAGCAGCGATTTTTCTTTTGTTGAGAATTCAAAAAGAAACAAAGAGATTTACTAAAGAAAAATAAAGAAATTCTGATCATTTCTTGTATAATATGAAATTATATAAAGAGCTCACTTTAAAAAAAAGAGTTATAAAGAAGTCAGGAAGTAACTGGATAATGTAAATACAAACATTTGAGAAGTGTAGGAATACAAAAGGGGAAATGAAAAATGCAACACATAAATATTTTTTTTGTTTTTCAAAATAAATTTAAATCCGTGAAGCATTTGGTGACATTGCTACACTTAAAACTGCAACAAAGGAAGGGGCAGGGCTTGTTTGGAGGAGGCGCTTTTGTCAGGAAGCTGCTTTTATTTCTCCTAATGAATGGAGACACCACGCGGAGAGCTGCTGAGCGAAACCATCAGGTATGTTACATGTTTTCGTTTTGATTACTCATTTTTCAACTTGCAACCCATGAATCCAAAAGCCAAAGTGAAATTGAGTCATCTTGAAGTGGTTTCTTGTCACATATCTGTCCACGTTTCGCCACTCAGACAACGCGGTAAGCCACAATTAGCATCTCTTTCCAATGCGGCGGAATCTTCTCGGCCGGGTGCGTGTGGAAAGGCGTTGGGAAAGCCGTGTTTTCAGCCAACAGTGACTAAGAGTGACTTATTGTTATTGTCATATATTTGGGTGTTCCACCTAGCAATCATTTCTAACAGTAACACTTAACCAACGGCACATTTCAATCATCCCATACTTCTTCAGGGAGGATGTCTCACCAACACGCTCACATTTCATTTTGCACAGCATGCAAATGTTGGAACAGCCTGCACCACCAACCTAAAGTTTCCCTTTTCACATACATCCTGCCAACATAGCATCTGAAAAAAATCATCAGCACATCTCTCCGTACCGTCAGCAATTAGGGTTCAATGTGACCGCAGAGGCAGGTAAACTTCCCTTACATTAAAACGACGTTCATCAAGGATCTCCTCCACAAACCAACCCACTAACTACCTCCAAGCAGACGTGTTGACAGTATAAACAAACGATAGGCAGACGCTGATTACCAGCAACATAAAATATTGTTTACATAATTTACTGGGGATTTTCTAACCCTCGTCCTTCCACACGATCAAACCTTTATCTTACATATAACCCAAATCTTATTTCTCGATAGCTTCATTATCTGGACAGATTTACGGTCAGTTAATCCTCTATGGCTTATCACTCCGCCCTTAAATTACATGGCCTTTCTTCTGGTACTTTCCACTGAGCTGTTTGTGAATGTCTGTGGGGACTTTCCAGGCCACATGTTTAGTTTCACTTCCTGTTTCTTCTTCAGCAGAGCTGCTGCTGCATGTATGAAAACGCAGCCATAATATAGGTTCCACAGCCGTAGGATAGTTCGTTCAAGTCGCAGTGACATGTCGCACTGAACGCAGGTTAACCTAGGGTAACCCGACACCTTAATGAGGCTTGACATGAGGTCAAAGTGAGAACAGAGCAGTTCAGTTTAACCCCTCACCTCGTACTCTTTTATAGATCCAGTCCAGATGCAGCCCTGGTTCAAACACCTGGCAGGCAGACTCGCTATTTCTCGACCGGCTGCGTTGTCTGGAAATGCCTGGTGGATGAGGGGGAGGGGGGAAGGCAAGAACAAAGCACTCAGTGGATACATAAAGACACTGTATTAACAAGAACACAGAGTGGGCTTCATTGTGTGGTCATGGAAACCCCCTTCAGACTGTGGTCAGACATTCATCAAAGCTTTGCAAAAGGTATTCACAAGTCTTTTTCACATTTTACTCAACAGTACAACCCACTTTCGCTTTAACTACAGGGTATGTCCACTAACTCGTCACATCTCGAGACGGTGTTTCTTTGTAAAACTGCTCAAGCTCAGTGAGACTGGATGGGAAGCGTCTGGGAACATTAATTTCAAGTCTTTTCATGTTACAACCATTTCACTGTGGTTGCAGCAGCATGTTTCAGCTTGTTGCACAGCTGGAACATGAACCTTTGCTCCAGTCTCTAATAGCTTTCCCAGGTTTGAACTGCATTCAGATCTATCCATCTTCTTATAAACCAGACTCCCTCTTCTGGCTGAATGAAAGTATCCCCACAGCATGATGCTGCCTCCACCATGTTTCAAGAGTGGGGTTGGTCTGTTCAGAGTCACATGCAGTGTTACTTTTTCTCAATTTTGGTCTCATATGACTAAAGCTCAAGCATCCAGGATTGCTGACTCTCCACATGGCTTGATGCTTTAAATGGGATTTCTAATGACCTTGTCGCAACAACAGCTTTCTTCTTGTCACTCTTCCATAAAGGCCAAGTTTGTGAAGTTTGCTGCTAATAGTTTCAACAGATTCTCCAACCTGAGCTGTGTATGTCTGCAGTTTCTCTGATAAATGTTTTCCTAGGTGGGTCCAGAGCAGTAAGTTGCACTGGATTTTAGGGGTATCAGAGTAAAAAGGGGTGGAATCCAAAAGTCCTCCACAGTTTTAACATCTTTGTGGAAAAATAAGAAAAATTTAAACCATGTTTTTTTTTTTGCGGCCATCTCATAATTTTGGACTACCTGTGTTTCGGTCTATCAATAAAATCCATTAAAATTTGTGGTTCTAACAACACAACACGTGACATAAATACTTTTGCAAAGCACTGTGTAGTCCTCTAATTCCTCTCTGAAAACTCACCTCGTTACTGTTCAGAATGGAAATAGGCTCCTCATATATCTCCTCTTGGCGGCAGGCTTCACAAGGCTTTGGACCAGCGCTGATAAAAACAAAGGGTTTGTGATTTGCCTGTTTAAACAGCAGCTATGACCTGCTCCCCCATCATCTCCTGACCAACATGGATCACAGTTCAAGTAGATAAACAGAGGTGATATAGAACAGATGTAGAGCAGAAAAACACTGACTGCATTTGGTTTTTGAGGTTCAAAACCAAACATCACACATACAGACGCCTGGAACTTGGACACCATCAGTTCATAAGGAAATCTCATGTGATCAGCTTGCCACACTGATGAACTTTGACACCACAAGCATTGCAAAATGAGAATTCCACAAGTGTTTTAGCTGTTAAAACTTTCCAGGATTACACCAATGAATCATAGTTTAACTGCTTTATTTAATTAGCAATGTCATGTGTAGTAAAGTTGTATAATTTTCTGTGACATTTCATCACTATTTTATGTTTAATGATACTGTCGTGGTATCTTTAAACATACAGTGATGTACCAGAATATTATCAAGCAACAGGGGTGTTCAGTCATAACCATTGCATAGGTGAAAAGGAATGGAAGAAGAAGAAGAAGAAAAAAACAAAACAAAACAAAAAAAACACCTTGGAATGAGTCAGCAAAGATGATTAAATGTGTCAGCATGACCAGATCCTCGTGATTCATCAGGTTTAAAGAGTCCAACCATATGAGAAATGAGTCTGCATTAAGAAAATGATGCCGGGTGCAAAAAGCAAATCCAGACCGGAGCAGAGATAAGAACGCAGCACGTGCTGAGGCACATCCACTAAGAAGGGGAAGCGTTAAGCCGGCAGAGTGATGGGGGAGGTTACACTTCATAAGCTTGTGGGTGGTCTATGGACCTTCAGTCTACCTGGTGAGCAGTTTGAAGCAGTGCACACAGAAGCGGTGGCCACACTGAGCCTGGACAGGTTTCCTCAGGACCTGGAGACACTGCTGACATTTGTATTTATTCTCCATGGGCACGGACAGCACACTGAGGGGTATTCCTGGTAAAGAGTTTGGAGAGTCCAAAGAGATGCGAGCCATAGCTCTCCATTAAACTGATGCTGCACCAAACTGTGGAGGAAAGCAGCAGAAAACAGATGTCAACACTTCAATGTGCGCACTGTTAGTTTTGAATTCCCTAAAACATTTCCATATTTCTCAACGTACAACCACAACCACCAGTGGATTTCATTGGAATTTTACATTGACCAACACAGAAGTCTATCCATCTCCATCAACTGACTAGCCTCCCTGTTCCCCGCAGCACGATTTTTTTCCCCTCCAAATTTCCTCCAAAAGTTGATTCTATAAAGTATTGACTGAAGGAAACTAAATACAAATGCTCACCATTCTTTTCAGATTTTATTCCTAAAGAAAATTGGAAGCCAACTATCTTCTACCTCTACAGTTATGCAATACTTTGCACTGATTTATCACATAAAATTCCTATAAAATATATAGTTTGTGGCTGCAGGAGCCACTTGTGAGGCATGGGATATGTTCAAAACCAATACTAAATGGTAGTCAAAAGGTTTATGTGTTGTCCAACTTTGTCCAGCACTCTTTCTTTTGGTTTAGAATTGAATGCAATGATTCTGGTACAGCTGAACGTCTTGTGTTTTCTCCTAATTGTCTTGTTGGGTCTATCAAGGAAGAACAGATGGTTACAGAGGGTAAAATTCACTTGGAGATTACAGATAATCGCACTTTACCACTGAGCCACCATGTAAAACCATCATAAACATGTTTCTATGTCACTGCAAACGGCTGCGGCCAGGTTCACTGGACTGATAAAAAAAAGCATTTTTTTTTAAACAAATAAATGATTGCATTAAAACAATGTTTGTTGAATCGCACGAAGCTGCTCTGGAACATGTGCAGGTATAAGGCGAGAAAGAAAATAATAACTGCATGCTTTCTTTCTTATTCCTGTTTACGCATCGAAGGCTACATGTTTCGCCTTTTCCAAACTAACTTTTTCAATAAACGAAATACACAAAATCTATTTTCTCTGAAGCTGAACGACACACAGCTAGTTTTGAAAGCACTATCTTCCAACTGGTAAATGAAACTTGTTTACCTGGTTTTTCTGGGAAGGTATTTAAAGAAACTGAAAGCTTATATAAAGAGAGATGTTTGCCAACAGCCTGCAAGTCATGTAACACATAGATTTTGTTGCATGGCACGCAACGTATTCCTCTATTGTTGTGGGAACTTAACAGTTGATTTTGTAATGTTGTTTTGACTTTTACTTGCATTAATTATGTGAACCCTTCCTCATAACCAAGCCTGGACTGCCATCTAGTTGTCAGTACGAGTTATCTGCATGATTGCTGCAAAATATCTGAGAATGCCATTTATTCCTGAAAAGTCAGCTTGCAGAGTTTGGAGAAATCTATTTCCAGAAATGCAAGAAGAATTAACCCAACCATGCTTTTTATCTTGCTCGTCACAAAAATAACACTTGTCGTATTTGTAACATCAACATACGGTAAACATCTTCCTCGCATGTTCGCATTTTGGATAGATTTATGGTGCCCTATAACAAACACAAATTTCATTCTGAAGCACATTTTTTTTTTGCCAATAAAGTGTACGTTTAATGTTGCAGTAATCTGCAATTTTCTCTTTACTGCCATCTGGTGGATGAAGTAAGAGTAACATTTACTTTGCAGCAGGACGCTGCAGGTTTTATTTCTAAAGAAACACATTTACTCAGTGTTACTTTGAACTGATTTTTTATTTTTATTTATTTTTTTATATGAATAAAGCCTGGTCATTTTAAAATAGTGACTCCTGTCACACATCGTACGCTGGGAGACGCCACATGGTACCGTTAAATGTTGCAGCAGAGATATCAAGACCAGCAGAGATATCAATCCACCAAAAACAAAAGGAAAGTAATTTTATAAACAGGGTCATAATCTAACAGTTGATCATTGTATGATTAGTCAGAAAACCTTTGAGATACTTTTCAATTAAAGACATTCTTTAGGATGAATGAATTTATTTCAAAACATAATGACGAAAACCGCCTCGTTATTTGGTGTACCCTAAACATGGAAAGCCAAAGGTGAGCAACTGAGTAAAAAATACATAGCATGCAAGAGAGAGGAAATGCCCTCGCAGTCACTGACAGGCAATCTGCTAATTACAGGAACAAAATGATATGTTTTCCCCTTCCCCGGGGTTCCCTGTCTGGAAATGCATGGGAGTTTAGTCATATCCCTCCACCTGATTACCAACAGTGTGAATGAGTGGAGTTTTTTTTTTTACTTAAAATCTGCAGTGATTTTATGTCTGAGGTCTATAATTAGGTGCTGAAGCAAGCCTCAGCAATAAAGACAGAGGTATTACTTATTTTCCACCACCCTCTTTCTGTCTGCCCTGTAAAATTGCCTGCTTTTGGAAATGCCTGAATAATTTTCTTAATATAACATTACTTATTTTAGTTCATGAAATTCCCTTGTGGTAAAAGAGTGGGAGTGTTTTTGATTTCCATAACCAGTAGATGCTCTCTATGCTGAACAGCCACTAAATGTTTATGTATTCATTTCCACAGCAGAAAAATTGAGGAATGATTGAAAGTTGGTGGAAAATAGATAAAAGACAAGTAAAAAGACTTGAAGTACATTGTCATTTATCTCCCCCTCCATATTTGAAAAATTAAAAACTACATTTGCTCTTTCTAGGTTTATATCAGTACACATGTTCACTGACATTTTTGCTCACTAAGTCTATGACTGGAAATAACCAAATTCTGTTTTTTGGGAAACTGGTCATTAAATCAGCAACTTTCATAGAGACAAGATGTCCTCTTAAAAACCTTCATGTGGGGAAGTGAAGAGAGAAAATGATGTAGAGACAACTTAAAAGTGAAGTAAAAGCCACAAAGTTTTATTTCAACACTAAGCTACAAGCTACTGAACCAGAAAGCAATTTCTGGATTTCAAGCAGTTTCAACTTGAATAACTAAAAATGTTTTTAGCTTTCAGTCATACAGCAAACAAACGAATGACATTTCATCTGGCATTTGTTCCATCACTCCATATCTAACAACATTTCCATGAGAGTATGTTTACAGTCTAAACTCTGCCTTTTTAAAAAGGTAAAATCAGGCAGCTTGAGCACCTTTCCAAAATTATTTTAAAGTAAAAATGATTTTAAAAAACGTTTGCAATATTGAATATTTCTGAATTTTGAGGAGCAAGACGATACATACATTAAGTCACAGCAGACAGTATAATGTTAGAAAGGGTTAAGGGATTTTCTGTAAATATAAGATCTGACTTACATGGCTGGTTTAATTCTTATCACCTTTTAGCAGAAACCCATCGATGGCTTGAAGCCCAGTGCTGCGCTTAACTGGAAATACCTGATCTAAACTGATGAAATTCTGGGAAATTGACCCAGAGCTGTTCTGGTGAAATGACTGACATTTCTGAAACATGGAACTCTGACACAATACTGGAATTTCACTGAGTTCAACAAAGCTAGTCCAACTTAAAAATTACAGCAAAGGTAGAACTTGTTTGGCTCAGGCAACACCTTTAGAACAAACAGAGAAAACTAGTCCTGATGTGTAAGGCAAATACTGAGCTGTTTGCTTTGTGTATCCACAAAAACTCTGAAGGTAGCAACTATCAGTTCACTGATAGTAATTCTGGATCACTAAATATAGTCTCCTTCTCAAAGTGAAATTGCACAATCTATGTGCAATTTCACAGTCATACAATTCATACCCTAAGCTAACAAAGAGCTATTATAAAAATGACCTTTGCTATGCAGTCATATGGGGAGAGATCAGCAGTCATGACAGCAGTATGCTTTTTAGTTTTTTCAGTAAATTTGGCAAGAATAATGTCAGGCCAAAACAATGTATATTTCTAATACACATAAAAAGCAACCTCAGCTGACTAAAAAGTGCTTCACATAGCATTAAGTAAGAAGCAATTGGTAAATCTGCAAAAAAAAAAAAAAAAAAAAAAAAAAAAAAAAAAAAAAAAAAAAATTAATACCGTTTAAAGAAAGGCAATATTTAAAGAAAAATCTGCAAATCTACGCAAAGTTTCTTTAGCGTCCATACTAAATTGTAAATAACAAACAAAACATTGTTATTACTGCTCCTCAGAAATGAACCAGCTGCTTAAATGTTTATGAACACCATCACTCATTACCCCAACTCTACTATGATATTGCTCAATAGTCTACGTCAGAAACTATCTCAGTACCAATGAAACAAAACAGGGACTCTACTCACCGAAACGGCGTCTGATCTTACAGCCCGAACTTTTCGAGTGCAGTATTTGTATTTCATGCAACAGTCACACCCAAATGACGTCAATATCTGATCGCAAGAGTAAACCCTCAGCTCTAACGTTAGAGCTCATTTCGCAAATAACTTCTGTCGGTATATTTCTTTTTTTTTTCCTGTGTTAGTGGTTTTAAAGAGAACCCGTGCTGCTTTTCAACTTAATTTTGGCATGAGGAACAACAAAGCTTTGTGTAGTTAACCTAAGAGTTAAATTAAGTGGACTATTTCTACAGTTTATTTTTAAGTTACTCGTTACTCAGCATGCTAACTGCTAACTTCTTCGTGTAGGAGCAAGCGTATACCAGTTTTAGCCAACTAACCTCGGAGTCTTGGACGCTAGGGTAGAAGGGAAAACGAAACTATTCACAGACAGGAAAATGAACACTCCGAGCTCGAGCAGTCTGGAGTTTAAATAATGCACATCAACTTCCGCTTACAAGTCTACCAGATGGGGGCGCAGTTGCGGAGCAGAGGTAGGTAGAGTAGCCTAAAAAATATACTCAAGGAAGAGTAGCACCACATCACATTTTTAATCTAGTAAAAGTTAAAAAAAAAAAAAAAAAAAAAAAAAAATACCAATCCAAGAAATCTCTCTTGAGTAAAAAAAAAAAAAAAAAAAAAAAAAAAAAAAAAAAAAAAAAAAAAAAAAAAAAAAATGGTAACAAGGCTACACAAGAAGTACTGAGTTACCAATCTGAAGCTAAGATCCTTCAAGGTTTGCAGCAAGATGTTGCAGATCTTCTATAAGTCTGTTGTTTAGAGTGTCATCTCCTCTGCCGTCATCTGTTGGGGCAGCAGCATCAGAGCCAGGGACCTAAAAAGGCTCAATAACCTGATAAAGAAGGCAGGTTCTGTTCTGGGGACGACGGTGGAACCTCTGGAGATAATGATGCAAAGAAGGATTTTGCATAAAATCAAGAAAATTATGGACAACCCTGGACATCCTCTTCATGAGACTGTCATTGAGTCTCTTCAGTCAAAGGTTTCTTCAGCTTGGTTGTAAACCAGACCGCTTCAGGAGATCTTTCCTGCCCACAGCCATCACCATCTATAAGAACTCCTTGACTAAATGAGTTACATCAACATTTAATTTCCCTTTTGGATAAATAAAGTATTTTTGAACTGAACTGAATTTGAATCATATTTAAAAATGATGTAATCAGAATATATTATGTTTTATGGAAATTCAGCCACTTTAAATAAAATAATATACACATTTTATGTAGTGATACTTCTTTGTTTAGACGGTCATAAAAGTGAGTTACTGCCGAAGCGAAGCATGTGTAAGTAATCCACCCCCCACCCTCTCCAATATTAATCAGACATGAACAAGAGTTTTTCTTTTCATGCCACTATTTTAAAGAAATGTTGTCCCAAAAATGTATTTTTTCGTTTTCTTTACTATATGAGTTTATTTAATGTAAAGATGTCATTGCATTTATTGTTTGATTAAGTTTGGTAATACACAACTCAACTTGAGCATTGACTTATTGACACTGACATAGGAGCCGACTCCCACAGATAAAAGAGCCGGCAGGTCGAGTGGCTTCGTCCTTTGCAACGCAGGATCATCTACGCATGCGCAATATCTTTGGCTAATAATGTGGCAGCGCTGGTCAAATCCGTTCATACGGCTCACTCAAAGGCATAGTTATTTAACCTCTAAAGATGTCAAAGGTACGAATTGACACGACTGCTCTCTGCGCAATTACAAAAGCCTTTTAAGCAATGAGTCGGTTATGAAATTAGTTTTTGCTTGCCTTTTCAGTTGCGTGTTAGCCTAGCTGCTTCCTTCAAGCAGCCAAAAACAGAACGGTATATAACGCAAGACGCTGGAGTTAGCATCCGGTTCACTAGTTCAATAAAGAGCTGTGGTATTTAGTTTAGACATCTACTTTTACCTTATTTTAACCACGTGTTTGTGTTTTGTGTATTTATGAAAACGAAATTTCTTCAAGAAAAATATAGGTTACATAAGATAATTCTTTACCTTACCAAGGCTATAAGCTTTTAATATAAAACTCGTTAAATTAAAAATAAACGTTGATAAACTTATCGAGTAACTTAAATGCATCATAAAATAATTACATTTCATTAAATGAATTATGAATTATACTTGCAGTTTCGCAGTTACAGTTGACTGCTTGGATTCTAAATTAATAAATGCATTTAAAAATTAATAAATATTTCTAGTATTTATAGAAATAGAATTATGTTCATATTTTTTTTTTTTTTCAAATTTAACTTTTGCGCTGTAACAATGAAATAAATACAAAAATAATAAGGTATAACTTGTGATCTAAAGTTTTAATTAATAATTTCTGAGTTATTTTATGTCTCTGATGCATTATTTACACAGTTAAATAATTGTAGATTTATTTATTTATTTGTTTATTTAATAGAAATGTGCACTGTATTAAATTGCAATAGCCACTCCATTACACATTTTTGCAATATCACAATTTCATAGCATTGCTGGAATGCAGTTTTTTTTCTAGGTTACAATATTATACAATTGAACATGTCATTGGATTTATTTTAGTTTTGCTTATAGTTTAATGACATTTGATGTTTTATCATGTGTTTAAAATGTTTGTTGCATTTTAGTACTAATTGGAGTTGCTGTCATCTTGGCCAGTAGTAAATGAGATTTTGAATTTCAATGGGTTGCCAGATGAAATAAAGTACACATTTGAAATGCATTTAAACAGATATATATTTTCAGTGGCCAGATGCTATAGCTCATAGAAAATGGTGGGGACGTTGTCATGAATAAAAAAAAGGAAGAAAGGAGTCAGGAAAATATGGGTGTTACAATACTGTATAACACAATATACAGTTTTGTGACAAAGCGATTTATTTTTATGTTTTTACATTTGCCACAGGCAAATATTTCAGATCCTTAATTTTAAATCATCAAAGATAACTAAACATAAAATGCAGCATTTAAATGTAGATGTTTATTATGAAGGGGAGAAAAAAAACAAACCTCCATGACCATGTATGGAAACCTAATAACTGTTTTTGCCTGCCTTAGCAGCAACAACTGCAATCAATTGTTTGTGATACCTGGCTGGTTTTCTACAGCACTGTGAGGAATTTTGGCCTGTTCATCTTTGCAGAAATGTTGTAATTCACGTTGGAGGACTTTCAACCCAGGACTGCCTTTTAAAGGTCTTGCCACAGCACCTTAATTGAATTCAGGTCGGGACTTTGTGTAGGCCACTTCAAAGTTCTCATTTTGGTTTTCTTAAGCCATTCATAGGTGGACTGAACACATGGTCAGACATTCTCTTTCAGGATGTTTGGCAGAAAGCAAACTTCATGGTCCTATGTACCACAGAATGTCTTCCAGATCCTGAGGCAGCAAAACAGACCCAGACCATCATGCTACCAGAATCAGAACCAAAAAGTTTCGACACACAAACAGAGAATTTACTTAGGTTCCACTTTTCTCAATGTAGTCATTTCAAATACATATATTAAAAAAATGTAGGGAAATAAAATGTTTTTTTTTCCCCCTATAAATATGTATTTATACATTGTTTTCTACAAAAGATGACAACAAGGTTAAATTAGTGCAGATAGGCATGGTACCGATCTTTTCAGTCAAGCATTTTAAAGTGTTTTCTTGAGAACAGATCTGGCAATCGGCCTTTGTTTAATGATCTGATTCATTCTTGTATGACAAACGTACAAAATATTAAGAAATCATAATGGAGGCATACCCTCCATACACCACTGCATTTATTACATTACTTATTGACTTCTGGCCATCAATAGTAACCTGCTGCATGAGTGTAAATACAGTTTTTAGCAGAAAAGGTGAACAAATAAATTCATATCACTTTTTGACAGAGTGTGTGCTAATTACTGGCAAATACTTAATTGGTTTCACCTGTCAAAATAATTTATGAAGCACTGAAGCCACCTCCTTTGCTTTGGGTAATCAGCTGCTCTCTTCAGGAAAGGATAATATTACTGTTGTGCACCAAGCAAATCAAAAGACCTAAGGAGACTGGTCACTTATTAAACTTGCCATTCATTTGACATCATTACAGTAGAAAATATTAGTGTCCAGTTTCTAACACTGCTCCACCTTTGGCTCAGCTGTGCACGTCCACCGACTGCACACTAGTGGTGCTGCACTTACCTGCAGCTACTATGATGGGCTGTACCCTGGACACATCCAGACCACCCCCTTCCAGAAAACACTGTTGGCTGTTGGATCAGGTGTGGCAGCTCTGCAGGACCCCTACAGACATGGTAGGAATCCAGCTTGACAGCAATTTGTTGAAAAGTTCAAGCAGTTTGAATATTTCATGCAAATTACTGTTTGTGTGAAAACAAATATTCCCTTTTCTTTGTGTTTTGGCCTTTAGAATCCATTAATAAAACACTGGCGCCTCCCTGGGATTTGATCGGAGATGTAAAAACATTTTTTTAAACTTACTTCTCCTCCAAAACGATCTTATTGTTGTTCCAGAGATCTTTCTGTCAGTTTTAGCGTGGTGAGATGTCGGTCTGAAACTTTGCAAAACAGTCAAAAAAGAAACAACCCAATCAAACCTTTAAAAAAAGGGCATATTTTCTTTTTCTAGTTAAGCTTTACCTTTAAAGTTCAGTTTAACAATTCTATTATTGAAAACTACAAGATGTGAACTGTACTGCTGGTAAAACTGGCCTTACATGCGTTTTTATAGTAGCAGAGCGTTTTTACTTTGATTTATCCCAGCAGCTATGTTTTTTTAACCTTGGTCATTCTTGTTTCAGCAAGCCTTGAGTTTATGGCAGATCAATTTCACATCCTATTTTCTTCATTCAAAAATGAAACCACTTCTCTGAAATGGCAGCTAAGCTTCTCATTTTCAGGATTTAAAAATAGTAAAATGTGCACAGCTGAGGAGACACCTGTCAGCTGTAGTTTAGTGTCGGGCTTTGCCCACAGGTTTCTGTAAAATGACTGATCCTGACTTCCAGTATCTCCTCTGTGTGACTTTTTGCTGCTTCCTTGTGATAGAAACTCCATGTGTTTGAAAAGCTGGCATGTAAGTCGATACTTAAATGACTCAGATTACGTCATGCTTTGGTAGACTCAGAGGCAGCTTCTCAGATTTAACAAAAACTCCCTAAAAGTCACAGGAGAACAACATAATGATCTGTAATTACAACCAGTGAGCTGCGCTGTAGGTTGAGGCACTGCAACTACAAACATTCTTTTATATTCAGTCTAAAATGTATGGTCTTGAGCCAGGCTGAAGAAACTCCATATGGTATTACTGATGCTCTGAACCTCTGTGCTAACTTCACAGACATGGTTGCTGTGCTGGGAGAGACTACAGGACATTTAGCGCTTATAAATCTCAGGGACCGGATGAAAAACGACCCAGAGGGTTACACCATCCTGACGTGAGTCGCTCTAGTTTAGATGAAATATTATTGTTTTGAGCAGTTCGCCCTTTTGCCAATTCATTCTCCCATTTTGGGCCCAAGCTTTGCTTTTTCACCCATTTCCTTCTTCCACTTCTTAAGCAGACACTTAATCATTTCTTATCAATGTATTTCTCCCAATAGTTTGGTATTTTGATGAGTTATAGTCATAGATATTATTAGAAATGATCAACTATGTAATGTAATGTAATTTGACTACATTTTGTTGTGTTGATGACTTTATTCAGCACTCATATTCTGCTGATTGTGGTTCTGAAACGCCTATAAATTAGTAGAAACATGACAGAGGGTGGAAAATAAGTCACTTAACCACATTTTTCTACAGAAAACTATGACTGAATTGTAACAAATTACTTTGAAGTGTTAATTGTAGTAAACATACTCAAGGCAGGCATGATTTGATGTGTGGTCAGTACAAAGCATCCCTCATAAGTACTTGAAAAGGGTAGAAAAAGGATAAAGCTTGCACAAAAAAAAAGACCTGACAAAGGGGTGAAATGACCAGCATGCTTTTTAAGACTCCTTTCTGCTCCATGAATATATCTTGATTTCTTTTTTCTTATAAACCGGTGCTGCAGAGAGAGGCCAAGAATCCGTCTGTCTACACTGGATCTGGAAAAGATGGCCTCCCTACCTGATGGGTCGTTTGGGCGAGAGTATCTCAGATTTCTGGAGGATAATGTATGTTTTTGCTCGTAATTAACGTCTCCAAATTCAGATTTTCCTTGTGAACACAAGTCTCATTCTGTTACCTCTTGGCTATGTTTTTGATGGACAAGTTGTCGTTTGTTTTTTTGCAACTTGGCGACAGAAAGTGACGCCTGACTCTAGAGCGGAGGTGAAGTTTGTGGACGACGAGGAGCTAGCTTACATCATGCTGAGATACAGAGAGGTCCATGACTTGTTGCACACATTACTGGGCATGCCCACTAACATGCTGGGTGAGTCAAGCTGTGCAGCAGTGAGATGTGAAATTCCGATGCAGGAACTGCGTTGAATTTGCAGTAATCGAGATTGACGATATTGTCCAGCCTTTGTAGGAGTAATGTGCATGGTAGAACAATCATTAGATAACTGGATAATAGACCAGTTCTGATAAATTATAGACCTAGTTATGAATCCCCTCCTCACCATTTTTGTGTAAGAATAATAATTGTAAGGTCCAGTTTTCTGGAAACATTTAAAAATAGACTCAAAACCAAAATAAACTTCATGAAATCTTCACTCTTGACTCACTTCCTTGTGATCTCTTCCCTTTCTGCTTTTAATTTGCACATTTCTTCTTCCTGGTTTCAGGTGAGGTAGCAGTGAAATGGTTCGAAGCTGCTCAGACGGGGCTTCCCATGTGTGCCCTGGGAGCTGTGCTGGGGCCACTTCGGCTGAATGCAAGGTGCTTAAATATAACTGGCCTGCAGTTCAGTTATGTCTGATTAGAGCTACTTTGGATTACTCTGTTTTAGAACCAAATAGGAGTTTATAATTGTTTCAAACAGTTCTGAGTAATATTACGTTAGCAAGTTAGGACAATTTCTGACCAGCTCTGCTTGTAGGAGGTCATGCTGTTGCACTCGGATGTTTGCAGAAAAAGATGAAGCTTAGTGTCAACGAGGAAAGGTTAAATGTTAAAGTATCAAAAATCCTTGAACCTTTTCACATTCATCGTGTTATGACCACAAACGTCAATGTATTTTATTTTGATAGAGACGAAGCATTTGTGAACAAAAAGGAAACATGTTTTTTTTTGTTTTTTTTTTGTCTTTACAATAAAAGAAATCCAGTCAGTCATTAATTTGTAGAACCATGGAGTCTTTTGGGACATGTCAGATTTCCTGTCTTTGCACCAGCTTTAAACACCGAGAGCAGGGGTCTGTAACCTGCAGCTCCAGAGCCACAAGTGGCTCTTTGGACCGTCCAAAATGGCTCTTAATAACTCTGGCTGAAAATGATAAAGAAGCTACAAATGTTTCTAAAATAGATATAATAAATGCAGGGGTTAGCAGTTTTCCATGGAATATTTACATTGATATTCTGTAAGAAAATCATTAAAAGTACCAGAAATATTTTTTTTTAGATAAAAATAAAATATTTGTTTTTTGTTTGTTTTTTTTACATAATTTCCCACAAATATCAACATCCAATAGAAGAAAATGTATTCATCCTCTTTTTGTAAAAGTTTTATTCTTTTCTTTATTTTAAAATATAAAAAATGGAAACAAAATGGTGATATTTTATAAATAACACATTTAATATTGTAGTTAATCAAATAATTATTAGTTGTCTTTTTTTTGGAAAATGTCATGTAACATTTAAATCTCTCTCTAAATGAGTTTGATTTTACTGAACTGAGGACAAAAATGGGTCTTTGGGTTGTAAAAGTTTCAGACCCCTGACCTAGAGACTGAAAATTTTGCCCATTCGACTTCGCACAAACAGCACAATCAATATTAATTTTCACATCCTGTCATTGATTTTCTGTTTGATTGAGGTCTGGACTGCGCAGTCTGTTAATGTTACGAAGTTCAAGTTTTATCAATAAACGCTGAATGCCATGTGTGACCAGTAATCAATCAGTTGACCAGCTAACGATTATTAAACAAAAGCTGAGATCATCATTAGTCTTGAATTGATTTTGGACGACTTAATGTTATTTTCCTGGTTATATGGATACTCTAGAGTCAGACAGGTTGATTTTTTTTTCTTTCTACATTTAAGAATAGTGCGTGCTGCAGCAAAAGGTTATAACAGTGATTTGGTGGAACATGCTGACTGGGAATCGTGTGATGGCGCCGAGTAGAATTTACCTTGGACTGTGTTAATAATTGCTGTCAGTTAAGAAAAACTGGGAAATATGTAATGACTGAATAAATGAATAACTAGAAATTTTAGTGCTATGATCACAGCTCATCCGTGGCGTACACCTGATAAGAAATAAAACCTATGTTGGTTGCTCCTTAAACTAGTTTATTCTTGCTTTTACACACCTGCAGGCAATAGAGAATTGGCGCCTTGTGCTTCCTTGTGCCTTGTGTGGGACTGCAATACCTTTTATGTTTCACCAGGCTTTAGATGATTTCCTGCATTTTGATTGGTTTAGGGTGGGATGTGGCATAATGAGGGGTTCCCCCAGGGTGTCATTCATGCCATAGCCACGATTGCGGCTCATTTGTTGTCACAACTGCCTTTAAATATATGGGAAAACACTTGTACTTCCAACTATAAACCGTCTCTACCAGTAAATCATTAAACATTTCCTCATTCATTAAACAGTTATTTCCTGTCTTTGCCAATCTGGATTGTTGTTGATTTACTTGAAATAAGAGCTGTGTTAACAGCTTTTAATTGTCCTCTTCTGTCTCCTTCTTCTAGTCGGTTACAATCACTCTTCACGTCTTTGGGCCCGTGGGCCCTGCAGAACGGCAGGCGGGCCCGCTGTGTCCTCAGCATCTTTTACGAGAGGCGATGGGAGCAGAGCCTGGACGATCTCAGGCAGGAGCTGAACATCGAGCCTCCTCCAGTCATACTCAGTGCCTCTAACAAGAGGAACACCTGACAAAAAGACACAAACATAACAGGAAATTTTTCAAAAACTGAATTGCAGCCAAACCAGAAATATTTAAAGGATGTCAATGTGGGATTTGTGTCTGGCAGGATGTAATTATCTATAGAGGAAATGGGGGAATTTTGATCTTGGGAAAGACTGGCTTATTCATCCTGTTTATAATCAGCTTTCATTGACTCAGTGTCAACCCATAACATGTTTTAAGTTTCCATTTCTTCCTAATTGTGACAACAAGCTTCATCCTTCAAGGTCTCCAACAGTCAGTTTAGAATGTGATGTGTTTGGAGTAGTAATTACCAAAAATACACTTCAGATCCTAAAACTAAACAGTTGTATTTGCAAATGTCATTTTTACATTTCAGTAATGGCCATCATTACCTGCAATCTTATTTACTAGAACCTGAAATTAGCTCTAGTGGAGTCTGTAAGTTTTTCTGATTAAACCTGCATTAACTGAGTGGTGTAAGTAGCATTTGTGCAGTTGCATCCGTTTAACCTTTAGACTCACAAACAGCACTTACAGCAATAATGCCATCATCGTGAAATGAAGCGGTGGTTTCATGATCTGGTTTTTTTGTTCTGACTAATAATACCTACCTATTAGTGATTAGCTGCAGTTTAATCATGATGTTAAAACCATATTTCCTGGAAAAAGAGTCCAGGAAGCCTGTGGTTAATTTACCAAGTTCTGTAGAAATGATATAGGTATAGAGCTGGCCGGCCCCCAGTCTGTTTTTTGCTTTCTACTGAAAATAGATAGAGGACTTTTCTCACAGTCCAACATTAAACATTTGCTTTCAGAGAAGTAAACCTGCAAACATGATTGAAATCATGTATAACTTTCAAGAATTAATGTTATACTTTTGAGATAGGGAACAAATAGTCCAGCATTTATTGTACTCAAATAATGTAATATTACGGTTACTTAAAAAAAAAAAAAAAGAAATTTACACTGTTTAGAAAAAGATGAACCATGTTCAGTAATCAACATTTTCTTGTTTTCCATCATATCCAATTCTGAGTATTGTGTTATAATAACATATTTTTCTGAGGTTTCGGAGTAAGAAAGCAAAGCTGCTAGAATGGTCCAGTCCATCTCCAGATTTGAGACCAAATGAAAATTTACAAAAAGATGATCACAGTTCATAAATAAGCCCCACAATCATTAAGATTTAAAGGCTGTTTGTGTAGAGGATCCAAATTGCACATCCAACTAATGCATGCAACTAGTTTCTCCATACAGGAAATGTTCTAAAGATGTCATTACTATAAAAAGTGCTTCTTTTTTTTTTTTCTTTTTTTTAAACTAAGTCTTTAATACATTTCAAAAGGCACATTTTATTTATATATTTACCGTGGTGTCCCACTTTATTTCACATAATTCATGGACTAACATGTTGTGAATATAATTTGAAGCCCCTTGCAAGTGTCATGAAACTCACAACTTTTCACTAAAGCTGTATTTCTTTATTAAACATGTTTTTTTGTTGTTTTTTGGTCTGATGTAATATTCTAATGTCATGTTTTCATTAGCAATAAGCAGAAAGTAATCATAATTAACAGAAACAAATGATTTTAAAATATCAGTTTGTGTGTAATTTATATAATGTTTCACCAAGTAAATTGAGTCACTGAAATAAATGATCTTTTCAATAGTACTCTAATTTCCTGAATATGACTACTTATTTTTAAAATGCTGTTTTTTCTAAATTTAAATGATAGTATATGTCTAGTATTGTGTATTGGGGGTTGGTTACCTTCAAACTGCTGATGTGAGAATGCTCCGGGAAAAGACGGACTTAGTTGAACAAAGGAGGGGTTTATTTTAACCAGGCCTGGATCAAAAATGACAGATCTGTCCACCGATTTGTAGAAATCTCACATGATCACAGCTCCTCATTACAGGTGTACAGACAGCCCGCATACAGTTTCCCATATTTGGCTTCACTACCTCTAAACATATCTACAGGCTATTGCTATATATGGTTACCCATGGGTCTTACTTGAAAATGCCCTCCCGAGTCAACATGAGCACCAGGATGTAAGGTGTTATCACAAAGAATCATTTTCTCCAGGAGCTCCATGTTCAGACCAACATGGCACTGTCCAAGCCTGAAGTGGGGCCTCAAGATTTCCTGTTATGGAAGAGGGTTGTGTCTCCTAGAAGCAGTCTAACGTCTGTTTTTAGTTCCCCTCCCTGTGCGTTGCTCAAGATGAACCCACAATGAATCATAAGAAGGAAATGCAGACACCTCGCTGCAATAATAGTGGAAATATACATAAATACTGGAAATGAATTTTTGTGATGAAAATATTCTTTAGAGCATAGCAGTTAATGTTTATGAAGTTTTGTTTTTTTTCTGTGCTGGTACTGAGTTATAGGAATATGAGGTCATAGCAGAAGATATATTATTTTTAATGTTTTAATATTTCCTTTTTTCAGTTTGAACTTTGGTTAGGCCATGTCTCATGATCGTCCCTATACAGTAGATATGCTCCGTGTTGAGTTTTTTTGTACTGTTCTTTGTGTACTATATGTTTTTGTCTCAAGAACTGCAGATGGAAATTAGCTCTGAGAGTTAGAATCTGGTATAAAATATATTTTTCTTTGAGATTAATGCTTGTATACATGGTCCCTATTCAATGAAATAAATAAACAGTAAAGTTTTACACACTGTCCCTATTTTAAAATGCTTTATGAACATGTTATTTTAGACCAATTGTAAGTAAAAATGTTTTATGGACTGTTTCATCAGGCAATTTGGATATAAAGTTGAAGTGTTTAGACAAAGTCATGGTTTGGACATGTGCCCCTCCTTTTCTCTTTGTATCCTTTGACTGTGTCCTTCTCACATGGCTTTTGTCTCTTATCAGAAGAACGCCGTTCTAAAGGTCTCTTCACATTTTGCTGAATCAATTTGTTGCTTTCATATAAAATCAAGGCTTAGAAGTTATGGCTGAAGTAAAACAGGAATCATATCTTGTTTCTTAACGCCGTGTAAGGCTCACTGATGTTTAAAGTGTTGAGTTTTTGTAGCTGTCTGTGGTCCTGGAAGCACAATTAGGAACCTTTGGGTAAGGAGGAGCAAAGCTTTTTTGGCATGTGGTATAAGGACGCTCATGCAGGCCTGATTAGACTTTGCTGCCCTCTGGTGGTTTTTGAAAAAACAAACATAAATTTTCTAAAACATTTCCGGCTGATTTATTAATAGATACCTTAGGTTACTGTGTTATTTTTAAAAGTTGCAAACAAACGACCTTGCAACTCTGAAAATAGTTTTATTCTAGCCCTGTTCTTATACACTCCATTCAGTAAGGAGTACATTTACACAAAATAAAAGGGTTCAAATGACTTGTCCACATCAATATTCTATACTTTTCCAGACATCTCTAGTGTTTCTATCTGTTTTATAACTTTCTAGCACTAAAAAGCTATAAAAACAGACATTTAACGAGTTGAGGTTTACTATCTATATGTTCAACAAATGATTATGTAAAGCTGACATTAAATTCTGTAAAGTGGTAAATATTTTTCTTTTTTTTTTTTTTTTTTTTTTTTTTTGCATCTAGACAAACTTGTTGCTTTATTTCAACATCTGTAATACTTAGATGTTCAAAATCTTGGATCAATTATCTGTAAATGATAGTCTGTTATCTCTGATATGTTTAATTAGATTGTAAAAAGTAATTGAAAAAATACAGACTCCCAAACCAGAACCATTTTAAGAACCAGTGATCCAGTTTTTTTTTTTTTTACAGTTGCTAATATGTATTTACCTGTACATACGATTTTTCGAAACGCCTACTATCCTACAGCAGCTGTTCTGCTGTCCGACAGCAGCTTAATTATGTCAGTTTTAGTCCTCTGTAGTCCTTCATCACACAATTGACCAAATTGTTAATTTAAAAAAAGAGACATTTTGATAATTATATACCAACTCTTCCATTTAAATCACAATACATATTATCTATCCACACTCTCTTTGCTGAATCCAGGGAAATCTGACTCAGAATGAAATTATACTGATAAAGAATAGCCCAAGTTTTCACTTCACAAGGAGCAAACAGTGAATCAAAGTGCTCCAACTTTCAAAATATATGCAAGTGCTGAAGTTTCACAAACCGCATCAAATGGTTTTTGTGTTTCCAGTTTTAAAAATCTCCAGATACACTGCCCAACATTTGTATAAAACAGTTTCTATAGAGTGCATTTATTGTTTGGAAGTTGAATCTCAGCCTCTAGGCAAGTGAAAAGCAAATCATTGTTCCCATTACTGTATAAAGTAGGAACTACAGTAGAATAAACTTGATATGACAGAAAGGCTGACAATGAACTAAACATCCATGAACTGGACTAGAATGTTCTAAATGTAGACATAAATCCACTGTAATCCACTGTTCAGCCTGTTGCAGTCTTATAAAGTTAGGCTGAGGAGGAATTTTAGGCCTAACAGACCAAAATGTTACTGTCAGGACGCAAATGCTAACAAGTCACTTGACTTGGAAGTGGCATTTTCTGCTGGATTTTCTGTATTTAGCATTAAATGTTTTAATGGAAAATCCTGTGTGGTGTGAAAGAGAAAAACACATTATTACTGACAGCATAGAGGTGAAGTGTCTGGTGTTTCAAGTTATATTAAGTTTGATTTTATTTCATAGTGCTGTAATCTTCTGCCTCTCACAGAAGTATTCACACCCCTCAACCTTTTTACATTTTGTCCTGTTACAACCACAAACTTCATGGGTTGTGTTTTACTGGGAATGTGTGTGATAGACCAACACAAAGTAGTGCCTAATTGTGAAGTGGGGACAAAAGGATCCATAGATTTCTCAATCTCTTATAAATACAAATGTGAAAAGTGTGGTGTGTATTTGCTCCTCTGAGTCAATATTTTCAAGACCCACCTTTGCTGCAATTAGCTGGTGGTGGTCAGAGGGTCCGGTGGCGCCACTGCATGGCAGGGCAGCTGTGGCTGCAATGAAGCTTACCACCATCGGTGTGTGAATGTGTGTGTGAATGGGTGAATGACTGAATGCAGTGTGAGGTGCTTTGGGGTCCTCTGGACTTTATAAAGTGGTGCGCAAGTACAGGCCCTTTACCATTATTACACTTAGTCAGATTCCATTCTAGCTCTGGCTGTATGCTTAGGGTCATTGCCTTGCAGGAAATTGAACCTCTACCCTCGTCTTGAGTCTTTTGCACCCTCTAAAAGTATTTTTTCCCCCAGGATTGGCCTGTATTTAGCTTCATCCATTCCAACAACTCTGAGATGAATCCTTGTACCCTTTAGAAGAAAAGCTATCCCACAGAATGATTTGCCACTAACATGTTTCATCATAGGGATGATGTGTTTAGTGTAATTTGCAGTTTTGGTCTCTTTTGACCAGAGCACCTTATCCCACATGTCTGCTTTGTTGCTTGCATAGCTTTCAGTGAACAAGACTTCTTGTGGCTTTTTTTTTTTTTTTTTAACAACTGCTTTCTTCTTGCCACTCGGTTGAATTCAACTTTTTTAGGGGTTTCAGTGTAGAGGGGGTGAATGCAAATGCAAGCCACACTTTTTAGCTTTTCATTTGTTATAAAAATGAAAGCCATGCATCATTACCCTTTCACTTCACAATTACAGTATGCACTACTTTGTGTTAGGCTATCATCACAATAAAATACATTCAAGGTTCTGATGGTAATCTAACAAAATATGTAGCAAAATTGGGTTTTATTTCATCATGATCCAAATATATCGCTCTTTGTTGTATATTTCTTAATTTCTGGCATTTTAAACAAGTGTCAAAGTGTTTATAACCTGTAGGTTAAAACCTTTAGCCTAAAGACAGCAGGAAATGGTTGTTGTTAAGCAGTGCACACTGCTAATGTGACCCAGTAAGCTGCATCTTAAAGACAACAGAAAACCATCTCCTTTTATGAAAAATATCAAGACAAAAAAAATTACACAGAAATTAAACAGTAACAATCACTTTACTAATCATACAGTAAACAAGCTTAAATGAGTACTAAAGTGTTCAAGCTCTGTGATTTTAAAAATCTGGATCAACCAGTGTTATTTTTGTTTTCTATGTAGTTTAGAAGCTTTACATAATACAGAATAAAATTCTATTATGCTTTCTTATTACAAACACAATAAATCTTTCTATTAAAAAACAATCCTTTTCAGTCAAAATAATGACATAATGGCACAGCTGTGTATTATAATCAACATAAAAATGCAATGAACCTAACAAATTACTAAAAATAATAAAAAAAAATTAGAAAAAAATTGAATAAATAACAAATGATGCAGTTGGAAGTTTTCATTATTGCACAGAGCTCCTGTTCACCTGCACATCATCTATTTCTATGGCATAGAGATGTCTCTGCCTCCTGCTTTTTAACATGTGTACTCTCAGTTGGTCTTTCAGTGTAGAATGGTGATACTGCGGTCAGTCACAGCACACGCCGGAAGCAGCGGAGCACTGAAAGGCTGAGTGACAGAGTACAGCACAGTACCAGAGTCCGGCTCGTAAAACAGCAGCGTGTGGCTCAACCAGTCCAGCAGCAGGCCGATGCGCTGGGGTCTCCTCAACACCTGCAGGGGCACTTTCTTCCCTGCGTGGCAGTAGGAGTAGTCGCCATCATAGTGGGACAGCACCCACGACTTACTGTTGTAGCCTAGTCGTGCCTCGTTCCCAGAACCTTTGCGCTCCAGAGAGGCGTAGCAGACCCCCACCTTAAAGGCGCCGCTCTCGCCGACGTCCACCACCCAGCTGTGGGTGCCAGAGGACATGGACAGAGATCCCAAGGCATTGGGCCAAGAGTCAAAGCGAGCCGGGTCGTACGGGGGAGACTGACGGGGCTTCTTTTGGAGGAAGGTCAAAGTGCGTAGGTCTTCGGAGAGGGAAAGGAGTGGGCTGACTGTGCGCTCATCAAACTTTAACAGAGGTGATCCATAAGCTGTGTATTGTAGAAGAACAACAGATGGGTCAGAATCTGGGATGTTGCCAAAGATAAAGCCATACTAGTTCACAAGATTGGAAATGCACGTATGTATGTATGTATGCCGTCGTTGAAGAAAAGCATCCCCATAGCATGATACTGCCACTGCCATGTTTTATAGTGGTGATGGTGTGCTGAAAGTGCATAGAAAGCTAGACTGCACATGAAAATAAACAGAAGAGAACAATACATAAGAAGAAAAACTGCCTGCTTTCCAGATGAATCTATGGTTGAACATCATTGGATTTAAGTCTTCTTCAGTACAACATAAAACATATTCTCATCTAGAGTTGAAACAGACCTTTTGGTTAACTTATAACTTCCAAGTCTGGACATGTGAATGCAACATTTTTTAAAGTTCTGAACTTTTGTGTTTGTTTTGTTTTTTGTTTGACAAAACTGGCTTCACAATGCCGTCCCTGTAGGCTACTGTGCATAGTTCTAATATTATTATGTATTTTCTTCCTTTAGCCTTTTCTTCCAACCAGTCAGACTTTCCAGTATTTTTTTAAAGTGGATCTTTATGTTCTTTGATGTTTCACAATCACACTGTTTCGATGGGGCATACAGGATATATCCTGGGGCACCTGCCCTAGTTTAATGGCTCTGGTGATGCCTATTGTTAGTATCACATTTTCCACAACATTCATAAGTTTTGAAATACTTCAAGGAACTTTAAAAATAAAATATGGATTCATGCAACATTAATGTACAGCTAGAACATCAGAATCTGAGTCAAAATATCTCATCTTTACAGACTTGTGCTTGTTTTCTCATGCACCTTTAATGGAAAGATCACTAAAATATATATGTTGTTCAATTGCTTTAATCTCTTAAAAAGTTAAATAAAACCACTCATGCTCACAAAAGGAACTGGGCAAAACAATACAAAGCGATTGTCCTTGAGCATCAATTAGACAAACTATTTACAAACTACAATATAGAGCAATAATATGGAGCAACATTTCACGTTTTACACTGAGAACAATGTGCATTGTTCATGCTCAATTGAAAAAATCTAATATGAACATCAATTTTATTTTGATGTCCTTCTGTCTGCACTCAATCATTCATTTATCATCCTTTGGTAAATGTTCTTTTCTATCCAAAACAAAAATATCATAATATGACTGTTCACCCTTATAATATCAATGCCAAGTGTCAAGTGCTTGAAACACAAGTGAGCTTTTCTTCCAAAATTCATTTGTAGATATTAACCAGAAAGAAGGAAGTAAGAAAACTAAGATGTATCCTGAGGCGATCACTACAGATCCTTCTCGATGTTTCTTATACCTTTAATAAACTTTTGCAGATCTGCCTAGTCTTTAAATGGCAATGGAGATATGCTGCTCTTAAGGTGATGTTCTATCATCGCTTCTCTATGTATTAGAGATCATCTCACACATAATATGATCTCCAGCTAAACCAATCTGCCATGAACCTTTTGGACATTTGGAAACAATCATGAGGTATAAGTATTACAGCTTAGAGATGCAACATATATCTCATATAAATATCACTACTATGGATTTAAGTAATACAACTCATATTAAAGACCCAATGATAACATCACCTAATCTCATGATATGCTATGCAGACACTCTGTTGCACTGAAGAACATTCACTCACCTCTAACCCTGATTAATTTAACTTTTAATTAAGTGATCACCTAAGGGCTCTCATAGACTTTGTACAGAGAATTGAACTTTCAGTTCCAAATGGTCAAGCATTCATTAAGGATGAAAAAGAAGAAAAAAACAACAGCATTGTACTGTCACAGCAAAAACTAATCTACTCTGTCCTGACATAGTCGTACACAGCAGATTTTACACCTTTATCCCAGTCCACACACAACACAAAAAGGTGCGTTGTATATGGTACAAATACTGGGACGCAACAGCACTTAATGCTTCACAAAATGTCATTAATTTTAGACATAATAACATATGTGGCAAAATGATAAACTGTGTCAGTTGCTTCATGTTTAAGATGATTCTTGTATATGATTACTATATTTTTTATCATTTTTACTATTTTAATCTATAATGGAGCTTTATACTACTTCTTAAGTTTATGTTTGTACAGAAAAACAACACAAAAAACAGAATAGATGATATTTAGCCATCTTAGACCATTCAATTTTTTAAAAATATGTTTTGGCTGAAATTAGGGCTATGCCTTGGAAAAGGTTTCTTCAGAATTTGAGCCTTTTTCTGTCATTCAAATATATTTTAGGTATTAGAATATTTACATTTACTACATGAATTTACTCTACTATATTTTACAATGTTCACAACTGATGCCTGAGAAATTCCTCTGTTAAATATTTGAACAGGAGAATGTAATTTACAACACTCAGAGTGTGCAGTAGCCTTGTATACCCTGCTGAATCTGTTCAATCCCAAGGATGTAAATAAATGTACAAACCGTTGGGTCCCAACAGCAGAGCAGTCGCCCAGAGGCCCCTCAGCAGCTTGCTGTTGATACAGGCTGGGTTCAAGTTGAGCTGATCGGTGTCACAAGGCTTCCCGACCCCCTCGGCTTCCTCCACCCTGACGCAAACATACAGAAGCATCAGATGTGAAGCTCAACCTCAAGTATCTTGTGAATAAGAACAAAAATCAGTCATATGAATAAAGGTAGTACCTTTCAGCAATTTCCTGGACACTGGTCTGAAAAAAAGGAGCCAGGAAGAAGGTTACCCTCAGTAGTTTATGACTCTTATCAGCCTGCGGTTATTTATGTATCTAAAATGTTCCCACCGTCATAACCCCATCATATGTAAACACCCTAGCCTCTCACCACCAGCTGTGCGTCGCCAGCGTGCGTCAGCGTGTGCACCAAACGGGAGCGTGTTTGCGACAGACTCGTCAGAGCATTGTTCCAGTGAGCTCTCTGGGTGAGAAGGCACTGCTCCACCCGCTCCTCCTCCCTCTGCACCTGCTCCAGGAGGCGCTGCTCTTCCTCCTCCAGGGCTTCACGGGCAGCGCTGACCTGGGCGAGCACCTGCTCCCTCGCCCTGCTCGCCGACGCCTGGGTGAAGACATAGGAGAGGGCGTGGGAGGTAAATTCTGAGATTTTAAAGTCAATTATTTTAGCTTCTGGTTACACACAACAGATTCAGGTAGATCTTTCAGTTTCTGAGGCTAATATCTTTCTGTGTGGTTCTTTGCAAAAATATTCACACACCATGGACTTTTTTTTACATGTTTTGCAATGCATCTAATATCTATATAATGTATTTATTTCTACACTGCATAGCAAGTCAGCTGGGACCTGCAACATAATATCACTCTCCTAATCTTCAGCAGTGAGAATAAGAGTAAGGAAACTTGAATGCAAATCTAAGGCTTCATGCTTCAGAACACAATAAAAACTCTCCACAGCCTACTTCTTCTTAAAGAGATTAGTACAAGGACAGATGAAATACAATACATGACCACGTAGTACTTCTTCCGATTTTCTTTCCAAGGACTACAATTCATTCAAATTCATGCGTTAATATCTTGTTTTACTTTATCACCTGAGTTTTACAAAACAAATAACCATGAAAATAAAATGTGTGCAGGTTCGTTGATAGAGGTAGTAGATATAGATAGGATTTTCAGTGGATACAAGTCTGCAGAGGTTCCTGTTTAAAATGCCCGGTTTTTGTGATGTTAAAAAGTGAGCCGATGATAAGTTATTTTAGAACTTTTCCGAGCTTTGATGTGATGAGTACCCTGTGTTGTCCAACTTAAAAATACACACATTTGCTAAAGAAAAAAAAAAAAACTGAATACACAAAAATGTTGCAATGACCTAGTTGCATAAGTGTGCACACCCTTAAAATAATGCAAAGGATCAAACGTAATCTGTAAGGATTATTTTGTAATTATATAATGATATGTTTATTACATTAATGTCTTCTGAGAGATACCGGTCTCATTTAACAAGACAGAAACTTGCCACACTAAAGGAATTACTAATTAGTATTGGTTATTTCCTACATGTGATAACAGTCTACTGCATTCTCCATATGTCTGAATTAAAGGATGTGATTGAAAGAAAGAAGCCATTTGTTTCTAATAAAAAAAAATCCAGGCTTGGCTAACATCTCTCAGATGTTGTGGTAGAGTGTGTTACAGTCTGATGAAACTAAACTTGACATTTGACCACAGCTCCAAAATGTACATTTGGAACAGAAGCCGCAAAGCATATATCCAAAAGAACATGATACCGTCAGTAAATATGGTGGCAGCATAAAGCTCAGGGATTACTTACCTTCTGAGAGAGCTAGACTTTGTCGAGGTGAGTGAAGTCATGAATTTTTCTAAATGTCAGTCTGTTTTTACCTGAAACCTTCAAGGGTCTGAAAGCTGAACATAAGGAGGGGTTTTACTTTTCAACGTCACAAAGAGTCCAATCATCCATCTAAATCAACAACGGCTTCACTAGAAGAAATTTACATTTTAGGAATAGTCAAACCAGATTCCTAAACTAAATCTGACAGAAAATCTGTCCTGACGAGGGATGTGGACAAGAGATGTTCTCACATTTTAAGAAAATATTACCAAGTTAAGATGTGTGGTGCTACAAAAGAAGACAAAAGTTGTAACTGAATCAAAAGGTGGTTCATCAAAGTATTAGTTTGAGGGTGTGCCCACTTATGCAACATGGTTGTTGCTGTTTCTTGTTGAACTCATTTTTCACTTAGCAAAAATCTATTTCAACAGGGATGTGTAAACGTTTTATGTCTACTGCAGGCATCAAACCATATGTTCATAGATTTTTTTTTTTTTTTTTTTTTTAGAATTTGTACAATTCCCAGATCAAACAGAATCAAAGAACATCATGTTTGTAGGTACATTTACAGTGATTTCCAGCATTTATGAAGAAAATCAACATTCAAAAGGGAACTCCCTGCTCTCCTTCTCCTCATGTTTCCTTGTAATTAGTGGTAATATCATTAACTTCTGCTTCTTTCACTACAAAAGTTACAATGTCTATTTTAATGATGGATAGATTGTAAAGAAGTCATAGATTTCTCCTTGAAGAGAAATATAACACCTTTAATCACACGCTCTTTCTAAGTAAACATGGGTTTTTTCTGAAAACTCCACATTAAGAACTGCTCTAAAAAGAAACCCCACATTTAAGTCAAACACCGTTGCTCTGGACTGTACTCTTAAGCAGTCAGAAGAAAAAGGTGAAGGTGGACACGAACAAACTAATACATCTGACTTCACAGATCTGAGTCTTCACTAATGCCGTAAAAGAATCTGTTTTATTTGGTGTTTGCTAACTGGTCACCTATAAAACTGCACAAGCATGACGAGGGGCTCCCTCTGACACGAAGTCTCGTTATGTGCTTGCAGGTTAATAAGTACAAGCAGGTCACACTGGTTTTGTTGGAAGGTAGTGACCAGGTCACCAAAATATCTACAATTATACAGTCTTGCAAAAGTATTTATATCTCTTGGATTTTTTTTCTCCACATTTTGTCACATTACAACCACAAACTTCAATCAATTTAGCTGGGATTTCATGTGATATACCAAAACAAAGTAGTGCATGTGTGTGAAGTGGAAGGAAACATTTTTTTCTTTTTTACAACAACAATTCTGAAATGAGAGGAATGCATTTGTATTTAGCACCTTTAACTATAATACTCCTCAATGAAACCCAGTGCAACTAATTGCCTTCAGAACTCACTTAATTAGTAAACAGAGTCCACCTGAGAGCAATTTAATCTCAGAATAAATTAAGCTGTTCTGTGAAAACCTGAGAGGTTTGTTAGAGAAGATTAGAGAGCAAACAGAACCATGGAACTATGACAACAAATGATGAATCAGGACTTGTGCTAATGAGACCAATGGACAGTTATAGACTAGCCTCTCACTCTCAGATATGTAGATCTGGTTGATTATTTTCATTTTCTGAGCGATGCAATTTGTCAATTTTTGGATGGAGACTACAAGCACTTTGAAGGCATCTTATATGGTCTCAGTTACTGAATTCTTTAAAACATTGCAGCAAACTGTTTTCAATTAGTACAAAACCATCTAATTATTGTAAATGAGATGATTGAAATGATTTTCTGCCCTTTGAAAGGCCCTCGGAGCCTATGTGTCTGTATAGCTCATGTGACTAAAAGGAAAACCAGTTTTAGGAGGCGCCTGTGTGCTTTCTAAACACTTGAAAAACAAGCTCTACTTGTAGCATCAGCACCCAGTTTCCCTGTGGGATCATTGGTCCAGCAGCATTTCTCACCTGCAGCTTTTGCTCTTTGGCTGTCAGTGTTTGCTGGACGAACTTCTCTATCCTCAGGGCCTGCAGCTGGATTTTTTCACACACATCCACCAGCTGGTTCTGGAGAGACACACACAAACAGATACAAACACACACATGCATGCTCAGTCTGAGGGCTTTTGGATGAGAATATTGCAATGCTGAACCAGGCCATCTGGTAGGACAACAAGAAAATCCTGTACTCTAAAATACCATACAGACACATCAGCAAAAGAGAAGCTGCAGGTAGCACACCCAGGAGAGAATTTAGGTAAATATTTACTTGGAAAATGCATTTAATTTAGTTTCCATATATTATCAGTGTTATTATCAGAATGTGATAATAGTTAAATATTTCTAAACTTTGGCATGGATATTACTTAAACGAATTATTAGAAAATAACCGGTTTATTGAGTAAAATGAAAATAACTAAAAGTTTCGCCGGTAAAAAGAGGTAGGCAGCTGTTTAAGTTTGATTGGGAACTCTCACCCTGACTGCGGCGACTCTGCGGGCCAGCGGGGCCACGCTGTGTTCCCGGCAGGGGCCCGCGTTGGCGCAACGAGAACAGATGAGTTTCTGCTCTGTGGCGCAGAACCAGTCCAGCAAGGAGTCGTGCTCCGCGCAAACCCCGCTTTCCACGGAGAAGATGCCGGACTCGGTGTCGGACGCGGCGCAAGTCGGCGAGGTGGCTCCCCAGCTGCTACCGCCGCAGGTGCTCTGATGGGAAACCGCGATGTCCGCCTCCTCCTGCTCCTGCTGCGGCGCCTTCATACCGCCGGTCAACACGGAGAAAATGGGCTGATCGGGGTCAATTTTCAGGTGGTTCACGACATTTAACGTCTCTACAGAAGTGGTAGGAGACGAGCATGTTAAGTCACATTCGGTAAATCCCTCGGTCATGGCACAGAAGGAGAACAAGTGCGCACCGGCGGAGCTGTGAGAGTCGCACCTATGCGGGATAGCGCTGTAACACAGGTGTAACAGGTGAGCGGAACACGGAAGTGGCACGGACATGAGAGGTCAGAGCTGAAAGCAAATCTTTCGGTCCCACCTGTTTTTCTCTTGGGCGTCAGCTGTAACCGCCTTTCGAGTTTCAGAAACGCAGATTGGTGTGTTACACACAGGAAAGAAACGCTTTAATACATCTTCATGGTGGGATAAATCTAGTTAAGCACTGGACTTTACCAGGAATATCCACAGGCAATCTTACATTAAGTGGGAATTATGTTTATCCATTCTTTAACCAATACAAAATCCCTCAGTTATTAGCATCCTTATCTTTTTTGCTAACAATTTTCCATTTTGTCACCACCCAACTCAAAAGTGTTTAATTGGAATTTTCAGTGGCAGAACAACACTAGCAGGTGTGTAAAGAAGTGGATTATTTTATTTTATTTTTATTTTACAAACAAAAGTTCTATCTTATCTATGTTTTTACCAGCCTTGTACATCAAGAGACTGAAATGTGTTCTTTGTAAAATAACTTTAGCTATTGGATGGGGGAGAGCGCTCCATCAATCTTTCCAACAACTCTTATCAACGTACCTGCTTAAGAAAAGCATTCCCGCAGGATAATGCTGCCACCACCTTGTTTCAGATAGGTGTCTCTAGAGTCATGTGCAGTGTTAGTTTTCTGCCACAAACACTGTTTTGCATGTTGACCAAAACTTCACTTTTGGTCTCAGAGCAGAGCAGCTTCTTCCACATGTTTGTTGTGTCTCCTACAAGGCTTGTGGGAAATTGCAAACAAGACTTTTTGAATTTTATTTCAATAATGGCTTTTTTTTTTTTTTTTTTTTTTTTTTTTTTTTTTTATTATTGCCAATCCTCCAAAAAACAAACAAACAAACAAACAAAAAAAAACAGATTGATGGCGTACAAATTGATGGCGTACCTGTCAGCAGATTCTCCCACCTGAGCTGTGGATTTCTGCATCTTCTACAGAGTTACCATACCTCCTGGCTGCTTCTTTGATTAGTGTGCAACTTGCTCTGCCATCAGTTTAGGGGATGGCCATGTTTTGGTGGATGTGCAGTTCTCCCATACTGTTCTCCCATACTTTCATATAATGGATTGAAAGTGCTCCTTGAGATGCAGTGCTGAAAGCTTGGTGTGTTGTTTCATCACCTATACCTGACTTAAACTTCTTCATACCTTTATCCCTGACATGTTTGGTGTGTACCTTAATCTTCATGCTGTTTTTTCACAAATGTTCTCTAGTTAACCTCTAATGCCTTCAAAGAATAGCTGGATTTATACTTAGATTAACCTGCTGGAGCAGGCCAATTTTCTAGGTATATTTTGAAGGCAGATGGTCGCACTGGATTTTATATAGGGTTATCAGAGTAAAGGAGGCTGAGTACAAATGCTTACTGAGCTTCCCAAACTTTTATTTGTGAAAAAAATGTGAAAAGATTGTATCATTTTATTTTTATTACACAATTATGCACCATCTGTGTTAAAAACGATCACATTAAAGTTTGTGATTGTAAAGTGACAAGTTGTGAAAAAGTTAAACGACTGTGAATACTTTTGCAAACCACACTATGAATTGCAAACTCACAGAAATCCTCTTTGCTATAAAAAAAAAAAAAAAAGAGTGGCTGTCATGTAGTTAGAAACATGTATAAAAGGTAAGACTCATTTTTAAGGGGTACATATGACTCTATATGCAGTGTTGATATTTGGGACTATTTGAAATCATAACTTCACCTTTAAAAATATTACATAGAAGAAGAAATACAGCAAGTAAAAATAGTATTGTATTACCCATAAAATACCCTTTGCTGCTGTGTGCATTGTTTTGCTCAAGGACAATGACTCAGGATTACTGCTATCCAAAATATTCTTTTTGTTTCTATTTGACATTAGAAACAGAAGATCTTAATATTTCTTTGTTTTTTTTTCTTCAGGGAGGATGGGTATGATAGATACTTGGTTTCAGCATGCAATGCGCAAGGATCAGTGATACAGCCACTCCTTGGAGACAGCTGTTTTGGAAATAGTTTAGCAACACCCTGGTCCATGGATAGCTTCAAGGAATCTGAAAAATGAAAGATGGTTTAAACACCCCAAACCACTTTTGTATCAACTGTTAGCGAAAAAAAAAAAGGTTGATCTCTAAAATAAGTTAAAGATTTAACATATAAAAATTACCAGCTGTGCTTATCAGTGCCAGGCTGGAATAAGAGAATAGAAAAGTCCCGTTTTCAGTTTCCCACAAGCCATGGGAGGACAAAGGAAACAAATGGAAGAAGGTGCTCTGCAGTTAAATACCGGATGAAGCAGATGAAGCTAAAGAAATTCTGTAAAAGTATCATCTCACCTCCACTCAAGATGTTTGGGAATAACTGATAAAAGTCACAAATAAATGGAATACCTCCCAGCTCAAAGCAGGTGGGCTTCCACATACCTCACTTTGAAGAAGAGTTAAGGACAGCAGAAGCATTGTTTGACCAACATGAATAAACTCTTGTGTAATTGTGAAAGACACACAAGTGTTTCCCCTCAGGGGATGATTAAAGGTTTTTTGCCCACTATGTGAAGAAAGAATAAATGACTAAATATAAAACATACACAATAAACAAAAGCAATAAACTGTGTAGAATTTGTAAGATTATCTTCCATATTTCTCTTTTTACCCACACAAATGATTATTTCTGTACCCAAAATGTTAAATCTCCAGTTGGATACAAAAAAATTATTATCTTTAATTCACTGCAAAAATAAGATCTGCTAATAATTTGCCTCGTTTAATCAACTTAACGCAATTATTATTGTCACATGCTGACTAATTTTGGAGACAAATCCTATAAATAACCTTTTATTTTAGGTTCTAAAAATATGGGGGCAGGAGGGGAGGGGGTATTTAAAAATAAACGGATCAAAGGTTTTCACTTTTGGTCATTTTAAAATAGTATCTTCAGTGAAAGTAAAAGATTTAAATGTTTCAAAAAATGTAAAATTATTTTTTGTGTTCCGTTATTAAAAATCTTTTTTTTTTTTTTTTTTTTTTTTTTTTTTTTTTTTTTTTTTTTTTTTTTTTGCACGATATCCAGAAGAGCTGTAATACAGCTTGAAATCGACAGAGGGTGCTGACTGGTTTCACAGGTGCATCGCGTCACCTGACAGATCATGGGAACTCATGACGGGACTGGGCGTATCACCTCACCTAAACCGCTAAGAGGTGTTGATAATTGTTTAAAGAATGATTGAATCCACATGGAAGGATTCTTTCATTATGAGTGATCGATAGCAGCTCAATGACTCGTTCTCAGGAAATACTTGATCAGTCAATTACTGTTCATTTGTTTTATTCAGTTACTATTTTAAGATATAAGAAAAATTTATGTACACTGACTCCAAATCCAGAGACTGATAACATAAAACATAACAGTGCTTTCAGAGTTCTGGCACATTGTCTGTATTGCAGGCAATAAATGCAATGCATAAACCATATAAAAACAAACACACCTACCAACCACATAAACATTTCATGAAACAGCCTAGAAAAAAAGTAGAAAATAAACATTGTGACAGTTCCATCCTATTTGTAGTCTTGATGCACATTACAAAGTCTAACTAAAGGTTCATCATTATTGAACTTTCTTGAATTGTCTGTAGGTATGCTAACAGTAAAGTTTGCAAGGAGAAAACCTTGCAATATAATTTAAATGTATTTTTAGAAACTGTCATATTCCTTTCTTCATTATGGATGTTATTTTGTTGAGATTCTTTATTTCCCCAAAATTATTTTTTTTTTCAAGTTCCCCATATGTTGTTTTTTTTCTTTGGATTGCAACATCTAAAACTATGATATAATTTATTTGTTTGTCAACAAATATTAAAGGTACATCTAAAAAAAGTTCTGTATTTTTTGTCATGTTATATGAGTAGAAAATATTATAAAATCCTCTTCTTCCTGTAATAGCAATGCATAGAAGGGTTATTGCGAATGAGTATTTGCCATGTATGGGGGAACAATGATGTCCTGATAACGGTATTCAGCAGACTCATTCAACTTACTTGGACATAGAACAGCAATTATCTATCTGATCTATTGAAAATGAATTTTGAAACGACAGGTGGTCAGGAATTATTCAGGCTTTTAATCATTTTTAATCCTTTGTGACTGACCAAAACACTTACCAAGTTTGAAGACTATACTAAAAATCCCTAGGAGGAGTTGGTTAAAATGTATGGACAAGAAATTACAAAAAAATGGGTCAAAATATGAACTATATTTCAAAACAGCAGACTTCTTTTGTTGCAAAACTTGGCAGAGGGTAGATTTCGGTGGGTATTGGGGAGATACATGTGAATTGAATTTTATCCCAAATGTGAAGACTTTTTGAACATTTCAAGGGAGTGCTGTGGAGCTAATTTTTTGTTGACATTTTGAAAACCCCTAAAATGTGTGATTTTATACCAGGTCTGACACGTGTGCAACTTTTCCTGAGTCTTCATGTAAGTTCTGGCTTCTGAAAAGACATTTGATTTGCCAGCAGAAGGATAAAGAACATTTGAAATAGGTCTTCGTATCACCTTCATTTTAAGTTCAAATAATAAAATGATAAATAAACACAAATAAAGACAGTAATTAAAGACGGCTCAGCAATCAAACCAACAACAGTAGTACAGCAGTGGTATTAACTACATTATGTACAAGAAGCAGTGCAGTTGAACTGAATTTACATAAGTTATTTCTTGTGTAATTTACAGATACAATAAATCCTGTTTTTATTCATTTGTCATACCTTACTTATACTTATATAAACACAATGCATAGTAAATTTCCTCCATTAAATGTTTTAATTGCTGAAAACTGACATCAGCAGCACCAAAATAATGCTAATCTCTAGGATCAAGCCATCTGACATTTCGCGCGAAAATAGACGGAAGCGATCACGAGTCAATGACGTAAAAAATTAAATGGGCGGCCTTTACTACTTGTTGGTCTCTATTGTCCAACATAATTGGACCTTTTTTAAGTAAAAGCCAATCTGATTGGTCGTTCTGATGAGTAGGTCTGGTTCCCTGCTAAACCCCGCCCCTCTCCCTCGACGTCTCGCTCGGCTTCTCGCTCTCCAGCGGCCGTGTGTCACCGAGGCTGGGCTGCGGCCAGACGGAGGGCTGGAAAGCGTTACTTAGCCCAAAGGTGGCATCGCAGCGGGGCTGAGGGGCTGGCCCGTCCAGTTTCACACCCGAATAAACCTCGTAGGTTGATTCTCACGGCCCACTGTGTCATCACCGTCCGTTCCCCTGATGTCGGATTTCAAGCTTGGGATTGTACGGCTCGGCCGTGTGGCCGGGAAGGTGAGCTGGATCCCAGTACTGCCATGTGCGGCCGGGGGAGGGCCCGCGGGGATCTTGGAAGACTGTTTAAAATCTGGTTAATGGTAGCTAGTCGGTTGAAGCGAAAGGCTGTAATGTTAACAGTGCGGGGGGGGTGTGCGGTAAACAGCTTGCTTTACCGTTTTAGGCGCGTTTGAACGGATTAGAAAAGCCGGCCGAACCAGACTGCTGCTCTGAACTCTGCCGCTATCACAGATTCAAGCTAACACTAGCACTTAGCTTATTCGTTGGACAGCTTTCAGCGGTAGAAAATGTCCCAAGTATGAACACAAATAGTCAGTTTGTGTCCGTGTCGCTGCCAATACTGCTATCGCTTTTGCTACTATTTTTTTTTATTTTTTATTTTTTTTTTTTAGCAAGTCTTTTCACGGTAAATAGTAATATTTAGCGGTGCAGTTAGCATCACCACGTTAGCCGCAATATGTGGATCACACTGAAGTGTCCGAATGAGGAAATCAACGCCACGCTTCATCAAAACACACGACTTTAAAGTTGTAGGCTAGTTCTGTTGCTTTTGCATCTTAAAAAAAGTAAATATTTTCTAAACGAAAGCGTGACGTCAAACTGTGGCTGACGGTAACACAAGACACTCCCGATTCAAGTGTGAGCCCCTGTCAAAGCAGTGACCAGTCTTGCATCCCCGCCTGCTGACAGGCAGTAAGCGAGATGTCAGTTGGCCATGATTTTTCTACACCTGAAAAACCCATCCCCTGCAATCTGTCAGTGGAAACTAGGTGTCAGGTTGCATAATTAGACGTTTCTGGTGCGAAGACACCGCCACTGTGCATTGCATATTTCTAGCGCTGACCTAATGTGTGTCTGTATCTTGCCATGTGGGCTTGTCAGCGCTTAGGTGGGTATCAACTGGATAAAACGAGACTCCTTTGGTCATGACTCATGTGACCAGTGAGCAATCTGACCAGCTTCTGTGTCAAAATTGTAGGATTTATTGCCACATGAGTTTCAGCAGTTGAATATTGGAGCCTCTGCATGCATTTGTCTCTGTAAATGTCTCAGTTGTTTAAATTGTGCACAATACACACACATGCATATTTGGAGGTGGAGTCTTTTTCAGGGGGTAAAAATGATTGTATTTGGTCTTTGATAACAAAACCCAAAGTAATGATTAGTTTTGCAACGGAAAAAAATAACTTCTGGTTTTGTGATACATTTGGTGGAAATTAATGTTCACCCCCTGTTTGGCATAAAAAAAAAAAAAAAAAGTATTGGTAATTCAAATTGTGCAGGAGTGAAAAGATGTTTGTTAGTTGCCTTGCTGCACGGTGGAGTAGTGGTGAGGATTGTTGCAATGCACCAAGAAGGTGTGAAACTTAAATCTTTTTTGTGTTTCTCTTTTCAGACAAAATACACTCTGATTGATGAGCAGGACATACCACTAGTTGAAAACTATGCCTTTGAGGTAAGCTGTCAGAATTGTTTCCTTTTGGCCTGTATCACATTTATCCAGCACACCGGCAAGTGCCATTTACCTCATTTCCCTTTTCAGGCTCGTATGGAGGTAGATGCTGATGGCAATGGTGCAAAAATCTTTGCTTATGCTTTTGATATTGGCAAAGGCCGCTGGGCTGGAAGGCCGCTGCATGAGCTTCTGTGGTGAGTAATTTATTTTGTGTAACACTCTAGTTTGTATAATACTATATTTTTCTTTGGATGTTTGGATGTCTTGACTTCTACAGAAATAGCCATCAGAACAAGCAAAATATAGTAAGAAATTCTACAAAAAACTGCAAAATGATAAGTCGCAAATATTGTGCCACAAAAGTCTCATTCGTTAACTTGTAAGATGAAACCTTGGCGCGTTGCTTACAGGTGATTTCTTGCATAATCACCAAGGTGAAACATTTAACACACTAAAGAGAGAAAAGCAAACAAAGAGGAATATCCCATTAAAATGATTGTACACAATCTGCATTTTTATATTTATTTTAAATCCAAGTTTTAGAGTGTGGAGTTTTGATGCAGAGCATCTCTTCCTCTCATAGCTAGTCTAGGGTATCCTGTGCTAAAGAAGATACTTAAAAGGAATATTAAAGCTTTTGTTGGCATTAACTTCACCCTTTCACTCCTGTGGAAACTTTCTTCAGCCAAACAAAAAGGAAAAACTTTTTCCTTTTTTTTTTTTTTTTTTGTTTGAAAGGAAAACAAAAACTCAGTCCGTCATGAGTCAAACACATACCCTCTGTGACAGTGTCTCAGTTCTGCTCTTCTTTTTTGAGTTTTTTTTTTTTTTTTTTATAAAGTTGCTGAATGTGAGGTCTGTGCGTTTTCCATAGCAGTATCAATTTCCTGTATACCTATTACCTAAAATGGACTCGGTGCCTCCAGAAAGTTTAACATGTGGTTTATAAACGGGGTTGAAAATGCCAAGCAAACCACTACAACTGCTATATTTAGTTTCTTTTTTTTTTTGTTCCAAATAACAAAGATACCAAATGCCATAAAAATACTTCAATTAATTCGCATTTAGTTTATTCTCATTTTATTTTTGGAATACACCAGATTGACATTCAATCTACATTCCTTATTTCACAAGTCCAGAAGTTATATATTTCGAAATAACATTATTTCAATATTTATGTAACCTCTAGATGAGACTCGACGACTAACTTAATACTTTGGACACAAATGTCTGGACTTTTATTTTAAAACCTTAGGGAAAAAAAAAAAAATCAGAAAATGTAACTCGGAAAAAGTTTGGCATTTCGGTATGAAATACGTGCAGGAATCTGAAAGCTGTAGATGGAATTTGCTGTTCCTGTCCACTTTCTCTGCTACAAGCCTCTCTGGGTTTTTTTTTAACATCTATATTGTTCTTGTTGTTGTTCTAGCAGTCTTCCTATACAGTTGTGAAAAGTGTGAAATTTGGTTTTCCTCAGGATTAGTGAGGACGATGCATAAGTTCAGTTTATTTGTATAGCACATTTCAGTAGCGAGGCAGTTCAAAGTGCTTCACATCGTAAAAGCTTCAAGCAAATACACATCAAAATAGTTGAGCAAATACCAATGCAATAACCATACCATAACAATATCAATAACTGGTAATGGGAGACATTTGTTTGAAGTCACTTTGAGATTCTCATGGTCATCAGTTCTCTTGCCTAATATTTTGAGGACAGCCTTGAAAAGCGTGCAGTTTAAGTTTAACAAGTTATTCCAAGTCTCGATGAAGAATCGAGCGTTTGGGGTGGAAAGTTTGTTTCCAGACTTTATATCTGATTCCAGTAACTAAAATAACAAATGTGAATTTTTGAATAATCTGTCCTGACTACATTTACTTATGTCTGGATGATGACCTATGGCTTTGCTCGGCATGAATTAAAAACAAACTCTTACTTTGCTAGTTTTCTAAAACGAAACGCATCTGTTTTTGTGTAAGCGACAGAAAACCCGCTGAAATGTGCGCATCCATAAAGTTTTGTAGCTTTTAACGCTCGGATCCCTTAGATACTAAACCCCAACCCCTGTATTGGAAAGAAAAAATAAAATAAAATCATCCTTTATGATGGTAAAGATTATTTTTGAAAAAGGTGATCATAAAACTTTGAATTAGAACCTCTTGAATTCATTCTCTTCTGGGTAAACGAGAGCAACACCATTCGTTAAAGCTCTGGGTTCTTGATGTGTCCCCTACGGTATCGCTTACTCTCCTCTTGCGTACCGGTGGAAACACGTCTGACTTGTTGGTCTTTATCCAGGGAGAAGCACAGAGGAGGCATCGCCCCTAGTTTTCAAGTTATCCACATCAACTCTGTGACTGTGGATAACCGGCTAGACAACCTACGACTGGTACCGGTGGGCTGGAGCCCCAAGCCAGAGGAGATTTCCAGCAAGCAGAGGTTACACCACATATTTACACAACCAATAAGACGATCAGTATCAGCATTAAACGGTGGTATCAATGTTAACCCATCAAATCTGACGTTTTGTTCTTGTGTCCAGAGAGCAATCTCTGTACTGGCTGGCCATCCAGCAGGTCCCAGCGGATCCAGTGGAGGAGCAGTACCTGGAGCTGAGCCGCACACGCTACTATAATGCTAACGGGGAGCTAGTGGAGGAAGAGGAGTGCTCCTGTACATACTACGAGTGTCATTACCCCCCTTGTTCACTCATTGAGAGGAGGGTAAGTGATCAGTGTTACATTTTTGGGATCAGTCTGAATTTCTTTGCTTGGAGGCATCTTACAGTGCCTTAAATAAATTAAATTGATCAGACTGTTTTGTTTTTGGAATACACCAGATTTACATTCAATAAATAAGTGTACTGGGCAAATGCATTCAGTCCACTTTATTCTTAAACCTGGAAATAAAATCCAGTGCAAACAATTTCCCTCAGAAATCACTTTATTAGTAGATGGTGCAGCTGTGTGGGATTTAATCTCAGTATAAATCCAGCTGTTCTGTGAAGGCCTCAGGTTTGTTGGAGAGCGTTACAGAACAAACATATTCATGAACAAGGAACACAGTAGAAAGATAAAGTGGAATCGGCAAAACATTCAGCCTTTTTAGATTTGAATAATTGGAACAAAGTATTGCCTTGCTGACTCTGAATACAAATTCATGCCGTACGTTTTAGATTTGTAAGATATTTTGATTTCACTTTTGCTCTGTATGTTCTGTCCAGTAGTTCAGCATTATAGGACAGACTAAACAAAGCTGCAGATGAAGTGTCGATCATCTCATCCCCATCTCTTCACAGCTGCGAGAGTTTAACATCTGCGGCCGCTGCCAGGTGGCCCGCTACTGCGGCTCCCAGTGTCAGCAGAGGGACTGGCCCGCCCACAAGAAGCAGTGCCGCGAGCGCAAGCGGGTTCTGGCGCTGGAGTCGGAGCCCGAGCGGTGATCAGCCTTCACTCTCGACTGGGGGAGGAGGAGGAGGAGGAGGAGAGTCAACAGGGGGACAGGGTTAGATTTGAGGGTGGGGGGAGGGGATGTGAACTCGCTGACAAGAGACTTGATGACAGAAGACAATGTTTGATTGACTGACAGTTCAGGCGCTAACGACATGGAGGAGGGGGAAGAAGAATATAGCAAAGACAAATGCCACTTCCCAGAACTCTCAGCTCTCCATAGCTTGCTTTTCATGTCAATTGCAGGGAAATATATATTTTTTTTTTTTTTTTTGTTTTTTTTTTTTTTGGTTTTTTTTTTTTTTTTTTTTTTTTTTGGTTTTTTTTTTTTTTGTTTTTTTTTTGTGTCTCTCTAGTTCTCATGGAGGGAGAACTTTGAGCTCAACCTGCTGCTATAGTTTTTTATGTGATGGGAGAAAGGTGGAAGAGTTGTCTCACCAACAAACTTGACAAGCTTCTTCGGACCACAGTCGAACAGACCGTTCTTGTCATCCACTTTCGTTCCTCCACCCCTGCCACGCCTGCGCTAACGGCGGGGTGGGGGGGGTGGTGGGGACCATGGGGCTACAGGACCCGCTGCTCAGCTGGTACAACGGGACATGGACCTTCTCACTGTATCGCTCCTTCTCTGACTGCCCTCTTGCAACTAAATGGCTGCTGCGTTCATCATCACCCACACCCTAAGCACCTCGTCTTGTCCTTCTCCCCCCCTCCCCACGCAGATTTCACTGATTGGATCACACTACCAGTATTGAGTGTATATGCGTGTGTGAATGCAAGCGGGTGTATGTGTATGTACTGCCAATATGTGCTGAAGGACATTAAAAATGGTGGCTTATTGGTCAGGTTAATGTATGTTTTTGCTCTTAAAGGGGCCATATTATCCAATTTTAAATGTCCTATTTAATCAGAAATTGGTGGTCTGAAAAATATTTTCACTGTTCTATTAAAAAAAAAATAGCTGCCAAAATAAAGGCTTAGTTTTCTACTAGAACTTTTCCTGTTTATTTTTGCTTTAATTGGTTGGATTGGGCTTGTATTTTCTTACTTATCCCACCCAATGCTGGATTTTTGCATTATTTATTTGACCTTTCCTGTTGTTGAAAGTCTGATGTTACTCAAACTCGCCTTTTCAATCCCCCACCCCCTCCCATCAATAAAATAAAAGCACTGATGGCAGCAGAAACAACAATCTAATCATGCTCTCACAACTTGCAGGAAGCATCTTGACCAAAGTCTACTCGGCTTCTGTAGCTTGATGCTCCTAAATGGCTCAAATCCTTCCTTCCAGTGTGACTGTTGGCCTCCAGCTGTGTTCTTTTACAGGTTTATGGTTTGTATTCGTTAATTGGAGAGGGTGCTCTTCTTCTTTTTTTTTCTTTTTTTTTTTTTTTTTTTTTTTTTTGTTTGTTTTTGAAGAATATCTATGGAGATATATTTATTTAATAACTTGATTGTGAAACATGTTAATATTTGAAGGTAAATATAAGAAATGGGACCTTTTCTAGCAGATTGAATTTGGGTTGAGTTAAACATTTCTTCTCTTTTACTGGATTTTTGTGCTTTCCTGATTCCCAAATGAGTCCTCCTCAGTGTTGCCCTTCCATTTTTTAATTTTTTTTATTTTTTAATTTTTATTTTTTTTTTTTTTTGTGTGTGTGTGTTGTTTTTTTGGTAAAAACACTGCACACTGTCATTCAATAAAATCTTCCATAAGGGGGGGATGTCTTGGGAGAGGGAAAACTTGAATTTCCTGCTACCGAAAATTTTGAAGACTGGTCGTTATCAATGTCTGCCTTTGTTTCCTACAAAACAAAAAGTGTACTGGTGGACTTTATGCTCCAATCACCTGCCTTCCTTGTGTTTCCTGCAATGCACACCTACTAAATGTGTCCTCTTGTGTCTTAGACGAGGAGTAAGTACGAACACTTGAGCATGTGTTTCGCTCATGTACATGCAAGTTTTTGTTATTTTGTGTCCTGATCCGAACAGGTTTTCAATACTGCACTAAAACTTGGTTCCTGCTGTTTGCATTCATTGCATTGATGGATTGAAGGGAGGGATGTAATTTTTGTTTTCCCCAGAGTGTACAGATTGCATCAAAAATTTTGTTTTTCTAAAAAAAAAAATTTAAGCATTAATCACCTAGAAATAAAGAGCTACACTATGTGAAAGGAAGTAGAGTTGGAGATAATTGCCAGTTGCTTTTCCATTGTAAAATGATAATAAAGGTTAAATGAACCTCAGTTGCTGCTGTTGGCTCAGTTTTAATAGGGATGTTTCTTAAACAGGTTGTCGGCACTGGTGCAAAGGATCCGAAAGCTTGCTTTTAATTCAAATATTTCCTTGGATATGACAATTTGTATTAGGATCAGGCTTGGCTATGCCTGTCATTCATTCCAAAAATAATGATCATTGAACTGGAAGATTTTTCTATTGTTTTCCATGAAAAATGTCGTTTCATACTGAGACTGTTCTGGCTTTTCTGAAGAATTTATGGATGCACTTTCAAAATCCCCTTTCGGAATAAAAAAAGCATATAGTGTTCAGCAGCTGCCACATTAAAATGCTTAAGCTTTTGAGCTTTTTTTACTATGACCAAATGTTCAGAGGATTTGCATACTGTTGAAGAAAAAAATACAATAAAGTAATACAAGTGTAGCAATATTCAGTGCCTCATAAAGTATTTTTACCACTTATACCTTTTCACTTTTAGTCACTTCATTGTGTTTTATTGGGATTTTCGGTGACAGACCAACAGAAAGCAATGCAAAATTGTGATGTGAAAAGTGCATGTAATCTGTTTTAATTTGTTCCCCCTAAATAAAACCCAGAATAACCAACTGCCTTGATAAATTACATAATTAGTAAACAGGAGCAAACTGAAATGTATTCTAAGTATAAATGCAGCTGTCCTACGAAGGCCTCAGTGGTTTGTTAGAGAACATTGGTGAACAAATAGCATGAGGGCCAACGAACACAAGTTCAGATGTGGAAAAGTTCAAGGCAGTGATGAGTTATTAAAAGCAATATCCCAAACTTTGAACGTCTCACAAAGCACTGTTCAATCCATGCATGAATGGAAAGAGTATGGGGCAACTGCGAACATGCCAGGACATGGCTATCCACCTAAACTGACAGGCAGGGCAAGCAGTCAAGAGACCCTCGAGAACTCTGGTGGGGCTGCTGGGATCCACAGCTCAGGATTGGAGAATATATTAGTTGTGCACTACACAAATCTGACCTTTATATATAAAAAAAAAAAGTGATCTAAAATCATAAGAAATCCTGTTTATTGCCATGCAAGGGACATGTAGAGGAAAACTAACACTGCAGATCACCCTAATCCTATCTCCATCGTAAACTATGATGAGAGTTGGGCTAAACTGAGAGCAAATTGTGAAATAAAACTTGCTAGAAGTTGGAAAATGACGTGAAACTCAGGTGGAGATGAATTGTCCAAGGAGAAGATGACTAATCATGTGTTAGATTGGCCCAGTCAACATCCAGACCTAGATGTATTTAAGAATCTGTGGCAAGACTTGAAAATTGACATTCATAGGTATGTTTTGCAATCAAATGGGTGAAAATGTCTCTGTTTGGATGAACAAAGCTGGTAGAAACATACCTAAAAGTGCTGAAAACTATGTACAGTCTTCCTTCAGATATGAAATCAAGTTCTATTTTGTGCTGATTTATAACAGAAAAATTCATTGTGGTTGTAACATGACAAAATATGAAAAGTAAAAAGGGTGTGAATACTTCTACACCATTGCAGCTCATTTTAAATCTGATGTTAGCTCCTGTTTAAAAACAAAAGAATCAGCAGAAATGTTTCATATTTCAGCTGCAAACTAGTTGGAAAAACCTTTTATTTGCTTAATATCACTTGAGTGAATGTGTTCAGTCACTGTCCAGTACTGTTTTTCACATGTAGATGAGCTTTAACATGGACTGTATGAATTAAACATCAACCTCTGAGTTTGTCACCATGTTGAATCAAACAAGGCTCCTTTGTTAAACCTGTTCTCATCTCTGAAATCTTTGCTCTTTTCTCTGTGTAACCAGTAACAGATGTGCAGCTGCTTTCTGCGGCTCTTTGGTAACTTTATCTTCCATGTTGTTACTTGTGTCTCAGCAGTAGTTGAATTCTGTCCATCTGCCTCCTCTGCTCACTTTCTCCCGCTATTTCCAGGAGAATGCCTCAGTTGTTTCAGGTCGCTGTGCTGGATCAGGGGTGAGAGGGGAGGTCAAAGGTGCTATCGTTGAAGCGTTGCACCCTTATACTAATACTGTTGTTGAGTATTTATTTATTTATTTTTATGGAAGTTAATAAAAAATGGATACCATTGATTAGATTATTTGCTATTAGCAATGATGAAAAATTAATCTACAGGACAAAGGTATGAGGTACATACATTTCTTTTATCACTGTCTTGGGAAGAATGAGTTTGATATTGAAAAGGTTTTCACAGTTACAAAAGGAGAGCCATCCTCCTGACCAGATCAGTGAGTAGAAGAAGAAAAAACATTGCTGGAAAAGACAGAAATCCAATGTAGTGGACAAGGAACCGTGCAACTTAGTGTTTGACCTCCAGCAAAGACCTGATACAAGATAACAGAGATGCATCATATGTCAGCAGATCATTTACTGCATTTCAGCATATGAGCTAACAGATTTTTGGAAATCACCCTTTTGAAACTAAAATACTGTTTTATGTCTGTTAAATGGTTTTGTTTGGTATTTTACAGACAGAAAGGCGGGCACTCACTCAGAAAGAAAGATAGATTAATCAAATAACTTAAAATGCAAACAAATAAGTAAAATACACTGATGTATATCTTATGTCACTGAATTTAGATGTAACCAAGAGACCAAAATATCCAGTTTAAAAGCTCAGTTCTCTGTTTTTGTTTTTTTTTTTTTGTAGACACAGCACATATTTACCCATTAAGTTAAGCAATTCTTTTTTTTAGAGAGAGATTCACAAATTTCTGGTTTTCTTTAAGGTCTGACCTGTTGCTTCTGATAAGCTGTCTATAAATGTCTATAGCACATGCAAACATATATGTATAAACCTTGATAAAATTGATCAATTAAATGTAATGCAATGTCAAGCTGACCATTAAGAAAATGGGATTTAAATTCCTTGATTGAGGTAGTTTGCATCTAACAGAATGATGGAATTAAATGATTAACATATGAAGAAATAATGACTGGCTCTCGACTTTTGTGCAGAAATACGTTTTATAGAAATGTATTTCAGGATTCTCTTTTTAGTTTCTTAACCTTTTAACATAATAAGGTAAGACAACTTTACGCATATTCATGGAGATCTCTCCTGTGTTTTGTCCATTCCTATTCCATTGTAGAGGAGAATTGTGTTGTAGCACTTTCCGGCCTTTAAGTGTCACTGTTGTTTTACACACGCTGCTCTTTTTCTTCTCTTCTTGTTGTTCTTCAACGCGGAAGTTTTATAACAGCACAGACAGGAGAGTTATGTGTACTGTGTTGATATAAGGCACATTTGAATTTATTCCTCAAATATAAGCCTGTAATTTTAACTCACTTGATAACATGGTGAACCTCGGTCTGACGAAGGTGGACGACGCGATAGCAGCAAAACACCCCGTGAGAATTAATGTTGTTTTTGTTTGTTTTTGTTCGAACTTGCGGATCTCTGGAGGACATTTAGCTTTATAATGAATATAAAAGGATTCTCGGCTCTGTTTTTTAATTTTTTTTTATTACGTTTTTGTAATTTACTTGAGTAACACATAAAGGTTTTTATGTGGTAAAAGCTGCTTTTCTGTAATGTTTTCTTTGTCTTTCAGGGATTGCAAAGCTACGCTGCCTGTCAGTCTCATGCCTTTATGAAGGGGACTGGGAGCTTTGTACTGGGTAATGTTTTAATCACAAAATACCTCAACATGTGCTTTAAAATCATATATAGCAATTAATATTAATTTAAACTGCTTCAAGTGTGCAATAGAGTCCTGTGTCTGACTTTTGTTTCTTATTTTGTTAAATGGGTTACAGCTGTTTTTGTGCTAAATTTAGTACCTGTGTTTTCAGAAAAATGCAGGAACTCCAGTGAAACTTGAGTAAAAAGCATTTTTAACCACAGGAGGGAGCTGTAATCTTTGAAAATATCTGGTACAAACTCTGGAAAATATTCAGTCATCTCTTGAAGGATTTGCCTTTAGTTCCTTTATTCAATAAAGCAAATGAATGTGCTACCATGCTGTTTCAATTTACAGGTGAAACATTTGGGTTTGCATTTTTGTCTTATTTTTAGAGATCATTTTGAGGAAGAATAATAGGATCACCTTGTTTATACATTTCTAAGCTGAAGTTTGAATGTGCATATGTCTTCAGGTACAGATAAAAATAAGATTTTTGCTGATAAGTGTGGAAAAGGAACATTTATTATGAAAAAATATTTTCTTTATTCCAGACTTGTAAAATTTATCAATGTATTGCAGCCTGTGGTTTTCTCAGATTTTATATTTTATATTTAAAGCCTGCCCACTGTATAAATAGCCGGAATAAATGTGTAATGAACTTCTCTATTTATATTGTAGAAATCTGCTATTTTATCCCAAAAATTGCTTCTAACATTTTGTTGTTTTGTGCAATATTCTAAAAACCTTTCAATGAACAACAGAGCAAAAGCAACAATGAAGATATATTGAAATTTCAAGTACCTTTTGAGTTTCCAGTATTTAAGTTTTCATTCCTTCATTGCTTGTCTGACTCCGATGCCTTCTCTAATGCTGTTACAGGTGTTGCAGGTTTTTTTGCCATCCAGAAGGCTCTACAGAAGAAACTCCCCTATCCTCTGCAGTGGAATCTACTCATTTCAATAGGTGACAAGTTAAACTAGATACTCATATTAGATGGATTAGAAACATCTTGGCTCCAGTTTCTGAGTGCCTTATTTGAAACCTCCTCTGTGTCCTCTGTCAGTGGTGTCATCATTTTGTAGTTATACAGTAACTCGCTGGGAAACACAGAAATGCTCAGACCTTTGGCTGTTACTAGAGACAGGTAAAGTCCCAGAAAGATCACCTCCAACACCAACAGGTAAGACTAATGTGTTTTCTGGACATGAAAATCGCTGTTGATATTGTTTAAATGTGGGTGAAAAAGTATTTTTAAGAAACTTTAGTTCGTCAGTTCTTATGGATTAACTCTTCAGAGATGTGTCTTTTATGTTTACTCTTCTTTGTATTGGTCTTCCAGTATCTCAACCAGAGGACTCAAAAGCTGCTCAGAAGACAAAATATGGTGATGTCATGGAATAAATGTGCTCCTTCATCTATGATGTCTGTTTTCCAGAAAATATATGTAAGGACTGAGGCAAAAGACACATATTTTATATTTATTTTAAGTATCTTTTGTCTTTCTTACTCATGTGCCTCAAGAAACTAATTTTATTGTTTGGTTTTAGACTTCATGGGGCTTTTGAATTTCATAACGGCATTAAAGTAGATTGAAAAGAACTGCATTCGCTAAATTGCAGGTCAGGGATTAATTTGGGTCTTTAGCAGAAATCTGATGTTAAGCTTGTTGATCTCGTATTATTGTGTGGACATGTTGGTTTGTCATGCAACAGAATTAAATCTACCACCAGCCACTGGTTGTTTCTGTGCACGTATTATGGGATGTATCAAGCTGTTTGTTGGTGCCCTTGTTTGCTCTGGGGTTTTAAACCAGCTAATGATCAGATTCTGCTTTTAAGGACATGAATGGTAGTAAAAGCTGAAATCCAACATTCGAAAACGACTTCCTACTGTCTCTTGTAGCCGCTAAAAATCTATTGAACTGTCATCAGTTCAGAAAAGATGAAATAAACCCAATGTATCTTAAAGAAACATTGCAACTTTCCTTTTTGTGTGCAGCTCTCCTCCTGAAAATGTCAAGAGGTATAGAAGAATAAATTATTTTACAGAAAAAAAAATCACTCCTGTTTTATTTATTTTTATGATTCAAACTATAGAGTCACAATTACACACTCAAAGACTGAAAAATAACTTCAATAAACGAAACAATGACTCACACATTTAATTATTCAATCACTTTTGAAACATTCATTTATTTCAGTAACTCAATTTGCTATGATTAACACATTAAATAGATTACACACAGCTGTTTTCAAGCCTTTATTTCAATTAATTATAGTGATTTTCTATTAATTATGGTTTTCCACATACAGTTAATAAAAACATGACATTTAAGATTAGAAAATTATATCAGACCAAAAAAGAGAAAACATTTTGATACAGAAATGTGGTTTTAAAACTGCAGTATGTAACTTTTATGAAAAATATGTTTTTTACGCATTTGTCAAAATTACCATTATGTCGTGACAGTATAATAGACAGATAATCTGTGAAAAAAATCAAACTCCTCTGCCTTCTCCTTGTGCTCCCAGTACTAACTGCAGAAATACACTGCTCAATCAGAAACAACCAATCAGAGCCAGGAGGAGGGTCTTGGCACTGTCAGTCTGGTGACTGACAGCCACCAGACTGACATGATGTACATGGGGCTGTACATGATGGTTCATGTACAGCCCCTCACATACTCCCCCTTGCTCTCTGCTATGCTAGAGCTGGATCATAACAACATAGCCTGCCATGAATGCTAAGGCTAGTTAGCATGGCCACCAATGATGGCAGATAAACAATTTTCTTGGAAAGGTAAGTTGTTTCTCCACCATTAGCACATTTAGCAGCGAGTACATAAGAGTGATTGACAGTGCGAAGACCTTCCTCCTTGGTCTGATTGATTGTTTTTTGGTTGGGAGCAGTGCATTTCTTTAGACAGCAATAGTAAATATTACATACTGCAGCTTTAACGAAAACTTTAATACCTACTTAAAGGTTGCTATTTTGAAAAGCTACTTCTATTTTGACAAACAAGCCTAATCAGAATTTATATTTTTATTTATTGAATATGGCTGTATATAAACAACAGTTTTGATCTCAGCTTATTCAATCCATCCATTGCCCTTCACATATCCAAGATTAGGTCCTGGAGACTAATATGCTCAGGGGAAAACTCAGATATCCTTTTCTGTGACACTCTCCAACTCAATCTACAGGATCCCAAGGTTTTCCCAGGCCAGAAGGAAATAAAGTCTCTCCAGTATATTTTGGTTCAGCCCTGGAGTCTTCTCCTATAGTAATGTGCCTGGAAGAAATCCTTATCAGACACCTTAACTTTCTTAGTTGACCGCTCTCTAGTGCTGGGCCTCTGCCACATGAAGCAGATGTATCTAACCACTGTGCTGATGCGTGGTTTGATCATCTGGCTACTGATTTTTCAACTACTTGAGTGACCTCTAAAGGAGTTGATCTTTGCAGAGATTGGACAAACCATCTGATTGGTTTGGTTTGTTAGCTAAATCATTTAATGTGTACGGACAGGTGTGTCACAGGATAGGATATAACTATTTAGTGGTGCTCATTTGTTCTTTACCCACACATGAACCTTTTTACCAATGTACCCCAGAACATACTTTACCAAAATCCATGATATAATGAGTATTTGAACCAGTCTGTGTATGTAGAACACATCTTGTGATTAAGGCAGCACGTTTTCATCGTTCCTAGTCACCCTACAAGTGTCCTGCTCCATCCTGTCTTCATACATAGAAAGCTGAAGTTCCAACAGAGACTGATCTTCAAGCTGGAGGAAATAGAAAGAACCATGGCATCAGACTTCGAGGAGCTACAGTAACTTTCATCCCAGCTAATTCACACTCTACGGCGAACTGCTCCAGAGCTTATAGAGGGTCATTAAATGAAGATGCCACCAGAACATCATCATCTGCAAAGATGAGACCTAAGGTTCCCAAATATTCTCCACAACTACACCTTGATCAGCGAAGGTCATAATACTGAAATAGATTTAGATTTTATTGATTCTGACATCTAATAAAACATTTAGCTTGAATAGGTAACTGCAGGGGCACAGTATATGATGTACAATAATGACGTATTCCAGCGTTTTGAGTTTTGTGTTTTCTGTAGGGTGTCTGCTAAGAATAATAACACTGAAATTACTCCATGAACTTTGCAGGTCAAAATGAAGATTAAAAGTAAACTGTTTATCTATATGTAACTTTAGAAAAGAATCTGCTAAATGGATGTAATTTTATCAAAAATGATTGCAGTCAACCTGCAAAAGAGTAGCATAACATGGTAAAGTCATCCTGTGCTAGTAAATTAAAAAAAAATTGCCCACACTTGTATGTTTTTATCTGGAAAAATGGAGCAATTCACTGTTGAAGGAGGTGGAACTCAACCAGCCTGAATTTGCAACAGAATTATTGGCATGGGACTTAATGTGACATTATTCACCCTGTCAAAACAAAAAGTTTCCATAAAACTGGCTTATATCCAGACAGGATCTTTTCAAAGTTATGTGGATGCTAAATGCCAGGATTAGAAATTGGTAAAAAGGGAAAAAGTATAAACACTGCATGGTGTGTATTCAGCTCTGTCACCCTCTTTAACATCTACCATGGCCATATAGATAAAAAACTAAAAGCTAAATAAAAACACAAGCCTAAAGACAAACCTTATCAATTTATTGTAAGAGACTTTAACAATGTCAAACAGAAAAGAAATTTATTGAGAACAAGAATGAACAAGAATCTATAAATTAACAGCACAGGAAATTCCAGGAGGAAGGATAATTTATATTTAATATTTTAGTTTGCAGAGCAGAATTATTTTACGGTGGCAATTGTATCTAGAAACAAAAATGTTTTTAATCAAGATTGATGGTTTAAATTTGCATTTCAGTTTTTCTGGGGAGTGGGCCCAGACCTTTGTGAGATCTTAACAGGTCAGAGGCCCAGGGTTCCAAGTTTCTCCCCAGATGTATGGATTATTATGTAGAAAACTGTATATAATAAAACATATATATGTAATTATGTAGAAAACAAATGCACATTTGATTAAAAACTGAGATGCCATAGTAACAAATCTAATGTAACTCACATCCCCCAAAAATGTTAGAACACCAAGTTTTATGGACCTGTCCGAGAAGAGTCCCAACGCTGGCTCAAACCCAGGAGCCGCCATCCTCCTAAATCCAGCCCTGGAAGTCATTTATTAAAAATACAGATTTCTCACTATGCTGTGCTCTCAAGTGAATGCAAGGCACTGTGAAGAACAACATGAAGTGCTGACAACATACCAATGAAGTGGAAATGACAGGAAAAGGAACTGAAATGTCTATATACAGGGAGTTTCTGAAAATCAGTCTATTTAAAGAAGGTTTAAGCATTGATTTGTTATCCTCTTTTTTCCCCACATCTTTTTCCAGCTTGAATCCTCTCCCCCACTCTCTGTTTCTCATCCACCCAATACTATTCAAAAATCTGATTCAGCTCCTTTTGAAGACTTTTAAGCATCTTCTTTGTCTTTCTGCATCTTAACACAGGCTTCATGAACTGAATAGGCTTTGTCGCATATACACGGATACTGCCATATGTATAGGCACTCATTCTGTCTTGCAGGGTGAGTGTTAAGTTATCGGCTCATAGAGGAACCACAGTTGTTAGCTTTGAATGGATTTGTTGATTTTTTAATATATAAGTGTGTGTGTGTGTGTGTGTGTGTGTGTGTGTGTGTACTGTCCTCTACATCAGTTACACCAGTAGAAGAGAGAGAAAATCATTCAAATTCCGGTCCGACTGGAAAACTAACGGAAAGGTTTGCATTACGCAATGCTTATGAGAAATCCTTTGTGACAATGTGATGGCGTGTTTAGGATTAATTACCAGCGCAGTCTTTGCAGATGACGACAGGAGGAGAGTTCATGCCTAGGCAGGTCAGAGATACGACTGTGCAGAATAGTTCTTTCGTTTGGTTTGTAGAAGTGTCAGCTATCTACAAGGAAGACTGAGTATAAATCTTCGTGGTCTGTAAGCCTTCATAAAGTGGGCAATACAGCTCACTGCTCAGGGTGACATATCTTTGGGGGGCAGCACAAGTGCTCAGACAGAACAGAGTAATGTCATTTGAGCCCAAAAATATTTCTTGCAACTCCAGTATGTAGTGAGCTGGTAACGTTCTCTCTCCACCCTGTGCTATGCAGATGCCCCTGCTTGATGCTTAGACTTTATCTGACTTTGTCTACATAAAGCAATTGTTGTGCATTTGGATGTACCGCAAAAAATTACAACAAACTGTACACAGAGTGAAATTAGTTTAGTTTTGACTTTGGGCTGACAGTATTTTGGGATGAAGCCCTACCATTTCAACAGGAACCACAAAGTTACTAAGCTGATTTCTGACCTTAAAGTTATTGGGGAATTCATGTCGGGGCTTGTGGGGGGGTGGGAGTTCTATGTAGTTGGGATTGGCGCTTCAAGGGGGATTGGGACTGTTTCATCCAGTGGCTACTCTGGTTGGCTGGCTCATTTTGACTATGTGGACTTTGTCTCTGGATGGTGTCAGGGCTGGCATCTGGGCCTGGGTCGTTCCGGGGGTGCCCAGCCCCCGTACAGGCTGGTGGGCTGCTCTGCTACTGCTTTGTGACCGCTGCGGTGTTTCCCCGGTGCTCTCCTCTGCTTCTCTTTGGAGTGGTGCTCTGCGGTGGTGCTCCTGGGACTCCTTACTCAGGATGTCTCTGGATGTCTGTGGCTCTGGTCTTCTTCATGTCTGCCTTAGGTCCTGGGGGGCAGGTCTGTGGATCTCCACACCCACTATTGAACACTATGTTGGGGGCTGCGGTTGCCACTCAACACATCTTTTGTTAATTTGTACCTTGTACTTTTCAGTGGTGTTATAATTGTTGATATTATAGTTGCGTTTGTTGCTTGTTGCTATGGTTTTTCGGTTTTGTTTTGTTTTTTTTCTTTCTGCAGGTGTAGAAGCAGTCTTCTAAGGTGTTGACTTGTGTTCTCTCTGTCCTTCTTTCTCTCCTCTACTCTTATCTCCTTCTTTCCCTTTAAACCTTTCCCCACCATTTCATCTTTCTTTTATTCCTTCCTTTCTGTCTCCATGTGCATTGCAATTGAAATACACCCAAAGCAATTTCTAATAAAGTTTTACATACAAATCGAGTGGAGCATCATAGGAAAAGCTGTAATGCACAACTTGTAAAAGTCATGGCACTCAGACAAAAATTCTGAGTGCTGGACTGCTGGACGGGACACGTTAAAAAAAGTTATTGACGGATTTAGATTAAGTAAGGCAAAAAGGTCAAGTTTTAGATGGAATATTTGAAAAATAAAAATAATATAACAATAATATTTTTATTATTTTTAACTGTAACTATTTTTTGTGTGCATAGGTGTTGGGTGTGTCAACAGAAAGTGTTTATGCAGAAAATGATAGAGGATACTTTTACCGGAGGGTGATGTCAAGTTGTCAAACTAGATGCTCCAACAGCGTGCTATTCATGAAAGAATCACTTGTTTAATGTGAAAAAAGGCGAAATACTGGTATTTCCAGTCCAAATTATTGTATAATCAAAGGGCCGTTGAGGTGAAAAAAAAAAGAGATTTCCACTGTATTTTGGTCAGATTACCTAGACTGCAAATATTCGACAGTCACCATAACAACAGGTCATACCTTTTCAGTACAGAAATAGTTTTAGTGGAAATTAATGCTGTAAAATCCCTTAAAACATTATGAATGTATGAATTAAAATTATTGATACAGAAGGTCAACTTTTTGTGGCTGTGAGAGGGAAAATTCTGGGGTTTTTTGCATTTAAGCTCTGAACAACAATCCAGATTGTTCTGACTTCTTGAAGTACCAGGATGGTGTCCTGGAAGGGGTGCTTTTCTAAGATCCTGTGGTGCTCCTGAAGGACTTCGATTCTCATGTGGAAATACAAATATGATGTCAGAATAGGCTGTGTTTTTAGATGAAGCTTCAAAATGATTGTGTTAATTTGAAAGTTTCCAGCTATGATACCTTTTGTTTGAAAACTGATTTCAGGTTTTTGCTTGAAAAAAACCCGGACACAAATCATCAGTTTGTTTCTTATTTATTATCAGAATGCAGCAGAGAAATAAGAAAAGTCATTTAAAAAACAAATCACCAAAACAGGTTTAATGTCACTTGCAACATCTGGATTCAGTTCCAGGAGGTAACAGGTAAACTTCTGATTCAGTTTGATCACAGGAAACATCAACACGTAATATTCCAGAGGATGTTTGTCCTGCAGCTTTACTAAACAGGCCGGATCATAAAGCTGATGGCCTTTAGGGAGTAGTTATAGCCCTTCCATGCGGACCACTCCACTCCAATAGCATTGATGGTATCATCAGCCCCCCAACGATAAACCCCATTTGGGTTTGTATCATGACAGTCATTATACCAGAATCCCCCAAGGAATAATTTGGCACAGTTTACTGAATGATTGTCCTGGTCTTTGTCAAAGGTGGAGAACTTCTGTCCATTGTGATCACTCAGGGAGTCTCCTGCATAAACAATTATCAGAAAGAAATGTTTGAGAAGATTTCAGAGAAGAAACAAGATAAGTCCTATCACAGCACAGAAATATCATTAAGATTAAAACTAAACTAAAAGGTTTAGTACAATAAAAATCTCAGAGGTTAAACGTAGCTTAACATTACATTTAGTCAAATAATTCAGTTCTTACTTTGTGTTTCTTTCTTAAACTTGTTGAAACTGAGCTAATTGACAAGGACCAGAGAGTTCCAGTCAGATTTCAGAGTTCAGCATATCGCCTGACTGGTTTAGATGAGACTCGTCCCTTTATTCATGGGCATAATAAGAGTTCCTCAAACACAATGCTAAGCATTTCTTTCATAAAGTCAGAGAAATTTGTTTTGTTTGTCCTAAAGCTGTGTTGCTCCCCCTGGTACCCACCTGCCCCTCCATCAATGAATCCAGACACACGGAGAGGGTACCCCAAAGACTCTGAACCAACACTGAACCAGCAGTAACGAGCGTACACTGTTTGTCCTTCAAAATCCTCCATGATGACCAGCAGCTCAAATGTTTTCTGGCAACTTAAGTGGAAGAGGTTTGCTAGACCTGGAAACAGAAACATAGAGAAACTGGTCGCTCAGAGCCTGATTTGGCTTGTTGATTCTCTCTGATCTTCATGACAGTAGGTTTTAGCTTCACATCTCACCGAGCCAGTACTCTCCAGCCGCAGTCCCAAAGCCCAACTTGTAATAAGCCCAGGGCCTGTAGAAGTTCACTGAGCCATCCATCCTCCTCTGGAACACCTGGGGGAGCGTGGATGTGGTTAACCAGCTGAACACAGTAAGAATCAGACGTTAAACTGAAAATGATTGCTGGTAACAAAGCAACTGGCAGCAGAGCTATCAGTCTGAGGATGAGATGAAAGTGATGAGTTCAGATACTCACGGTCCACTGTCCTCCCAAAGAGTTCATGTCACAGAACACCTGGAAAAGAGGAGGAAGTTGGCTTAGACATGCAGCTCTGGGGAGCCTAATCCTGTCGATGAACTGAGGTTTTCACTTGCTTTTTCATGAGAGCGATCAGCTAACAGATATTTGAAGCAACCCTATTTTAAACCAAATAATTAATAATTATGAGAACATAGTCCCTAAAATGAAAAGGTTAAGATCAATAAATCACTTTACAACAAATATATTTTTTAAAGCTATTTTATTTTCCTGTAAAGTTGGCTAATTTAAAATCTCCAAATGCAATAAAAAATGTCCCCTTTCTCTTTTCCACATGTAGCATACATCTTCCTGACATTTTAGGAGTCATAAATGTTCTCATTTTACTATGGTTGTTGAGAAAAAAAAAAAAGTTCAAATTAAACATGCTAATAGACATCAGAAAATAATAATTGATTTCTCTTTCTTTCGGCCTTGTCCATTTTTCCAGCAGGTGTGAGCATACCTGGACAGCAGACGTGGGTCCGATGGGATAGATGGTGTAAACTCCACTGGGTCGCGTTGGATCCTGCTGATAGATGTCGCTACAGTCGAGAGGGAGGTGAATAGCTGGACAGCTGTCCAACAGAGGAACCAGGAGGAAGAGGAGAGTGAACAGCAGCTGCTGGAGAGGAAAAGATTACATCTCAGTTTCATACTTTTTACTGAATATTTCTTTCAGAAAGCCAGAGAAAGAAGCTGGAAGTCCAGACTAAAGCTCAACCAGAATGTTTCAGAGAAGCTTATTGAAGCTGTGAAGATCCAAAGCTACTGCTGAACATTCAGAGTTTAAAGTCGTGAACTTACTTCCATGGTGAGCGTTGGGCCGCTGGGATGTAAACCGTGATGTCTTTCAATGGGAGTTCTTCAGAGTTCTTCTACATGGTTCTGAGCCCAGCCTAATGCTTTTATACCAACACCCTGAGCAGCCGCCGCTTCATCTCGATAACTATTTTAACTGCATAAGCAGAAATTTTTGCCTCAAAGAAAACTGTTTATTGTGAGTGCAATTTAATCATGTTCACACAGACTGTTTGTACTAAAGGGCCCTTTGTGGTGGATGAGAAATTACACGCTGAAGGATTATCTTATCAGAGGCAAAGAAATGATGAGAGCAGGAAAGTTAAAGCTGCATATCAGTTGAATATTAGCTGAATAATAACTTCTGAACAACAAAATACTCTGTATTTATTTGTTGATTGGTTAGCTAGCAGGTAAGAGAAAATAAAATAAAACTGGATTCTCTGCAGAAATTAAGAGCAGCTGTTGTTTAAAGCATAAAATGCTGCAAGGGATGTTTTTGTGACAGAGCAGAGGTTTGATTATTGTATTACCCATCAGCCACCACAGTTAAAGCATATTTAAGAATCAGTTGTGCTCAAATGTTTTGATGTCTCACCAGATTTAAATAATTCTAAATTAGTTTTTATGATCTAATAATTTTTCCAAGATTTAAGAATATTAACTATATTCTGTATTTTTTGTATCCTTCTTAAAAATGTACCGACTATGAAGCTGAGGGGCAGGATACTGATGAGGCCATGAGATTTAAAAAGGTCATTTATTTTGATGACAAAAGTATAACATTTAGTGAACCCAATGTGTGTGTTGTTTCTCTGAATTTAAAAGTCGTTTTTGTCGGACAGAATGTTCAGAAATTCCTGTTCAGTTTTTGTGTGTATATATGGAATATGTTGCCCTTAACTGCTTAAGCAAAGTGTTACTTTCAGCAGTCCTAAACTAAAGTTGTTCTTAGTCTACTGCAATAAAATTAAAACCAATATAAAGAATTTTGTATCTTTTTTTTTGTTTCATGTTTTTTAGTTTCTGATAGCTGTCTGTTATAAATTGTTGTTTATATGTTTAAAATAAAGATTTCATTTAATTGTTCATTCATTCATTCATTCATTCAAAATCCCACAGGCAGTAGGCTGGTACAACACGTTCTATACGATTTCATTAAATTACTATAATTACTAAAGTAAACTATTTTTGGTCTGGGCTAAGCATCTAATATTTCATGCAATGTTAAACCAATAAAATTAAGGGTGATGATTGGACAAAATAAACATTTGTTCCTCTCAGCTCCCTTCAGGGATCACCACAGCAGATCACCTGCCTCCATTTCACCCTATCCTTTGCCTCTTCAGCCGTTACATCAACTATGTCCATGTCCTCCTTCACCAAGTCCATAAATCTTCTCTTAGGTCTTCATTGCTACCATTGATCCTTCCTCCACAGATCACCATCTATCACCATCCGCAGTGACTGAAGATACTTGGATGATATGAGTTATGACAACATTTAATTTCCCTTTGGGACTGAATTGAATTCAGTTGAAGAAGCACTGGTGATAAAGCTGCAGCCCATTTATCAGTTGGAATGTTGGGATTCAGTTTTTGAAATATGACTAAAATCAGCTTAATAATGCTCAAGGTCTGGAAAACCAGAGTTTTTCCTAATTATTGTGCTTAGTGATCAGATCATTTACCAAGATGAGTAACATTGCATTTTATGCAATCAAACACTCAAGGACTATAATCTCTAGCAGAGGTTACACATCATTATTGCAGATATCATTGTGTAAAGAGGCCATATTTGATTTTTAGATCAGGGCTGTTGAGAAACGTCCTGTTTTCTAAATTGGGCTTTTGAAAGAGTATCAGCTGATTTTTCCAACACTTTAAGGTATAAATGTAACAATGACATAAAAGTAATGTAAAGACTGTTCCGTTTCTTCCCTATAATCAGTAATACTTTAAGGGTTAAATCAATTTTTCAGAGCAACTTAGAGGTGTAGGATTATTGCATTTAATGCATTGTAATATACTATATGCACTGCCTCTTTTAATTATTTTAACAATGCACAAACAGAGATCACAAATTCGTAATTTTTGATGAAATTATTTTAAACATGTAATGGCATCCAACATTATTATTATTACAAGTTAGTAAAATACAACTTTAGAGGTATTTAATCGTGCTAAAGTAAAAAGTTTTGTCCTATATGATGGGTGTGTGATGAAGTTGTAAGGTGGCAGCTCTTTATAATTAAAGGGAAGGACAGAATAACATCCAAGCTTTATGAATAACGTCTCTGCAGAACTTAATAACAAAAGCACAACTCAAACTTAAGCCTACTTCAGATCGCAACCAATCAGCGTTGAGCTCGCGCACACCGCGGCCAATGGCTGATCCGGAAACGCTGGCGCAGAGTAGTTTGAAGGGCGGTCCCGGGTAGAGAAAGGAAAGTATGGATCAGAGAATCAGACTGCTGCTGCTGAGTTTCGATGAGGGGCGACTTATTAAAGCCTGCAAGTTAGCGAGTCTGTTTTTCGGTTAAATAACTTGATAAAGACACAGTTCTGTTACTTTGTATATAGACATACCATTTATTTTTGTAAAGTGTTCTTCCAAGGTGAGGCAGCTGGTATTAGTTCGTGTGTGTATTCTGAATGATTATCCAGTGCAAGGTATCAATACCTTCATGGCTTTGATAGCGAGCGACCTGAACGGAACCGCGGAGATTTATGGGCGAGTTGGATCAAGAAAAGACGTGATTCAAGTCCCCGTGGACGGCTTTAAAACGAGCAAAATGCAACCCAAGGAGACGGAGTATACCACAGATGGGCTGCCAAAAGCTTTTCTGCACAGCTTGAGGACTCTGTTTGACATTTTGGACGACGACAGAAGGGGGTATGTCCACATCTCGGAGATAGAGAGCCGTTGGCAGGGCGCAGATACCAGGGAGTTGCCTGGTGGAGTGCTCGTCTGCCTCAGGAGGGTCACTCCCCCTCATGGCTGCCTCACCTTTGAGCGGTTCGTGGCCGGGCTGCGGTACTCCATGCTGAACCCGGAGAATAGCCCCCACTTAAAGGCCCAGGCTGCTGTAAACCCGCAGCAGGGTCCGAGGCATCCCCTCAAACCCGCACCCCCGTCCACATGCAGTGTCGGACCGCGGGTGGAGAACAAAGTCCGTCCGCTGGGCAACGTGACAAACACCCAGCAGCACCGGGCGTCCTCCCTGCACAGCCGGGCCCGTCCGGAGGAAGGGACAGGATTCCCCGCATGTGGACAAGCGCGGTACGGCGCGGGCTTCCAGAGGTCCGGGCGGAGTTTGGAGCGGGTTCCCGTCGCTCCGGAGGATTTGTGCTACCACGCCGAGCCGGGCCATGCTACCAAACCAACGCAGCCCCAGCAGAGCAGAATCAGGAACATCGAGTCGCTTGCGCTGGAGTCCCCGCAGCTCCATGAACGATGTAAGTGGCTGCAAATCAGGCTTGTGCGTGGGATAAACTTTTGGAGGCCAGTGAAGTTCATGGGTGACTTTCAACGCAGACTATAACCATCTGTGTAAGACTAGATATAATGAAAGGTCATATGAATAATATTCACAATTCATATGCAAATAAGCCACTTCTACTTCTTTCTAAATTTATTGATTTCTAACTAATCATTAAGATCATTTTGCTCTTCTGGTCTGTCCTTCCATGTTAAAAAGAACTAAAAGAAAATAGAAATTACTTTGTGTTTAAGACATGAAACGTTATAAGTCTAATCTAACAAAGTGTCATGTAAAGACAATTTATCCCATCTCTAATTCATATCCCAGTTTTGCTCTTAAACTCGGGCTGTAAACAAACCATTTTGTACCCATATACTGAAATCACTGCATATCAGCTGGAGTTATATGATGGTTAAAATGACAACAAGAAGCTGAATTCATAAAGACCCTGTAAAGAGAGACTAGTTGGTCTTGGGTTTCAATGTAAACAGGGCCTCTGCTCCAATCACCAGTCCCCAATAGTTGTTAACTGCAGGCAGGGTCAGAGGTCATGTCAGGAGCTGCAGTGATTTCAGAGTTTTCCTTCAGGATTGTGCAGTCTGACCATCACCCAGTTTTGCCCCAGTGTAATAGATGCAGGTAAAAGAACCTAAGAAATTCCTACATCTCTTCCTTAATCCATATCTTACTCTGTAGTTGCAGCTCCTTCACAAAAAACCCTTCCTCTTTGTCCTCTTTGTCTCTGACATGCACACACTAATTCACTCAGCTAGTGTCTGTCAGAGTTGGTCTCATCTTTACACACTCAGGCCTGTCCAGAACTGTATTAATAGATAGTCTCTGACTATCGCTGTCCAACCCTCAGGGCCTTCACTGCTTAAACCACTTTTACTAAGGACAGTGTTGGTTTTCATTCGGAGAGATGGATAGATATGGTGAGATTGCAACTCCTGGACTATTAACTCAGTTACACATCTGAACTACATTTTTTCTAAACTAGTCATACAAAATGTTGATATATATATATATATATATATATATATATATATATATATATATATATATATATATATATATATATATATATATTTATTTATTTATTTATTTATTTATTTATTTAAAAAAAAAATTAAAAGCATTTTCACAATGAGAAAGAATCATTTTTCTTGCAGCTTGAGTTGAAATTGTAAACCAGCAAGAAATGTAGCTTTTAAATCCCAACATTTCATTCCAAGAGAGTTTCATTTGGCATTAAAAATTTATATTATTGTGGAGAGTCACCGATCAGCCTTTTTCTGGTTGTTACAGATTTCTGGTTTTCTTTGAGGTATGACCTACAATTTTGACCAATTTTGATTTTTTTTTTTTTCTTCTTTTTTTTTAAATCTTCTTCTAAACGCTATAACGGGTAAAAGAGAATAAAAGTGCAGCTGGTTCCATGATAGACTAGGTAGTTTGAATGCAACATGAAGGAATTAGGGTCAAAGTTATTCTGATCTATGCACTGAAGTATGTTTCACAAACCTTTATTCCATTTTTACTCATCTAAAAAAAAGTGCAATAAAGTGTCTGAAATTGCTTGAGGGATTTTTAGATCAAAAATGTTGCATTATTAGTTTTTATTCAGATTTTTTAGTATTTGACCAGCTGATCACCAATCAGTCCATCAAGGAAAAACAAGTTTATTCCAATTTCTGGACGACTTATTGGAGCATCTTTGAATAGTTACATTTTAAATCTATTTCAAACAGGTCAGCTTTATCTGATCTCATCTTATGAGTTTTGGCCCTATCACTTCTGAAAGGAATCTGTTCCACTTGGGTCAGACATAAACGCTTTCCTGTTTTGGTAAGATAATGTTCTTATTTTGATTTAGGCATCTGAGATGACATTAAGGGAAATGCTCCAACTGTTGGCAACTGTTAACAACATGGCATCCCTCTCAGCATGTCCTGACCTGAACCAGGCTTTATTGCCCCTCATCAATGTCCTAGCTCTATCAAGCTTGCTGGAGTTGAATATGAGCAAAATGTTGCACAGAAATCCCTCAACACACATTGCATATTGCTGGCTTGTTCAAATATGTGTGGCCAAATTACAGACTGAACATCGTAGACACCAATGATTGTGATATAATCTTTCATGTGAGGCCAAAGTCTTATGGTTTAGTCCAGATTACAGCAAACAGAGCAGAGCTCAGTGATTTGCTGCTGCAGTGAAATCCTCCCCAAATTCCTAACATTCATCTCCCCTTTTATCATACGTTGGTGTAAAGAAAGCACTGGTGCTGAATATGAGAGCAATAAAATATTTGATCAGATACAACAGAAGAACATCTGGATGGGTAAGAAATCTTACCGTGCTTGATTCCACAAGTAGAAGGTTTTAGTTGTGAACTATTCCCGCCCCCCGTTCTGATCTGTCCCAAATGGAGAATGTCACACCAGAAGAGCCATGCTGTGAGGACATTAAAGCAATAAAGCAAAGTAACGACGTCCCAGAATTATTGTGTGCCAGAAACGTATTAAAGGAGTTAATATTGATGAAGAAACGAAATGAAGAAGGGAAGACAAATCATGTAGCTCAGCTGCAGATACTTCACATATTTTATCTTCTTCATCGAGCTTATTTTAGTGAAGCAATCAAACCAGGCTCAAGGAGATACTTGCTGAACTCTTTTAATGCACCAATGAACACATGATGTAAGGAAAGACTGCCTGCTGTTCATAGCAGGTAAATTCAGAGGTTACAGCTCCCTCTTGTGGTATAAAAGCGTTGACCACAAGTCATTCAAAACAATTTTCTGCATTTTATTGCTTCTGTTTGATCATGTAGGTTTAAACAAACAGGACACAGTGCCTTGGCAAGGAAGTGAATATTTCTCCAGTGTGAAAAATATACATGTTATAGAGCTGATCACGTTCCTGCAAATGCTTTTTGATTTGAATTGGGGCTGCATGATATTAGATCATGTGTTTGTGATATTATTTCAGAAGATTGTGATGGGGATATCAGTTGTGATAAAGTCACGTTTTCCTCACTCCTTTCAGTCACTGCGACACTCTTACTGTTCCCATTTATGTGTTATTACAGTGATGTTACACATTTTTAAGGCATGTGTTTGTCTTTTACAAGGTTATTCCAGGGCAGGATACATACCGTCCTCTAAAAGATGTTGAAATATCTTGATTTGATCAAATATTGATTAAGCAACTAACAAAACATCGTTGAAACATTTTCTTAAATCAAGGATTAGACAGTTTTCTTTCTTCTGTTACCACATTTACATTCCTCCAGTAGCGAGGGCATTCCAGGCTGCCGTGTTGTGCTGAAAATTGTTCTCTTTTCACTGTGTTCAGGTGTTACAAAATCAGGTTTGCCAAGATCGCAGAGTGAATCAGCTACAGGGTTAACTGGCGGTTGCAGACGACATGGGCGGAGTCGGGAAGAGCATAGGAGGCATACCATTTCCAACGGCGTGGATTATGGAATGGTTGGTGTTCGAGCCCACACCCTCATTTACATGAACCGTTGCTGCTTTTGCTGTTAAGTCATTGTTTTGACGTCTATTGATAGACCAACTAAGCTACAGACTGACAGCTAGACTCATGTACATTAACCGGAATCTCTTTAGGTTTTGGTCACCATTAAGATTGCTGCTCTAAGTACACCTATAGTGTTTTGAGCTGACAGTTGTTAACATGTCCATACTCAACAATCACAATCTAAAAAATTTGGCAAGTTTCTGAAGGTTTTAAAAAGACACTCATGAAAATAGGTATGACTTGTCTTAAATTCAGCATAACTTCCATAATTTCATTTGAAAGCAGGTCTGTGAGGAAAAACAACTTCTGTTTGAAGTGGACTTTTCTCTAAAAACCATCACACATAAAAAAGAAAAAAAAAATAATATGCTGCAGATTCTTTGTTACAGATGTTAGTTTTGAATCCAACAGAAAATGAGGAAATTGCAAACTCTTTCCGATTTATGCAAATGCGCTTAATCTATTGTATTTATACATGTACTCAAAAATTGCATCAAGTACATCAAGGTTGATGAATTTATAGCTTGAAACAGTGGAAGCTCTTCTTTTCGATAATTGAATGAGTTGTGGGAAACAAATTGGATTTTCAGGACATGACCCACTGATCATCGATCAGAGCCGATTAAGGGAAAACTTTGATTCTGATCTCTGGCCAATTGAGGGGTGCTTATCTCTATGAAATATGTTTTGACCAAAGGAGGATTATTAAAGACCAGCAGATTTTTAACCCTGTTGATATGTGATAGATAAAAAAGTTAATAATACCCATCTGGTTTAAATTAATTCTAAACAAAATTACAAAAATGTTTTGGGTTTTTTTTTGTCTCAAATGTGCTCATTTTTGCTGCCGTGCTTTGTCTTAACCAATGATCAATTAAATATCATTGTCTTGGGTGATTGAGTAAAATCTAAGACATGTATGTGTTGAAATTTTTTTTTTTTTTTTTTTTTTTTTTTTTTTTTGTGCAATTCTTCTCTTGTCAGTGTAGAAACAAATGCATTGTCTGCATCATTAGTAATGTGTTGTTATTAATGTCTTTGTGCTTGATGTGGAAACAGAGAGGAGGAGAGTATTTCTGGGTTAAAGCTCTCCGAATGTTCGGCTTAACAACAAATGCATCTGAATTAGTGATGTCCAGAGAACTGTCCGAGATTTTAGGTGGGAAGCTTCGTCTTTGTTTTGGTTTTGAGACCCAGCGTGTATTTGTGAAGGCCTCAGAGAACGAGGCCTGTGTTGAAATGAACAATCCAACAATATTTTATCTCTGTAAATAAGCAAAGAAAACCTCGATGAAAAGAGGTCCCAGTGTAGCCTTTAGCACTTCTTATTGGCCCATGGATTCTCCTCCCTTTCCTCTTTCCCCTGCCTGCCCCCACCCTCTGTCCCTCCCACCAACCAGCTGAGTTCAGGCCTCCTCTCTTTTTTCACCCCCCCAACACACACTTCATCATTTCTCACTCTTTCCTGCTCACCTCCTCTCTCTCTTTCTTCCTGTGTTTGTGTCGCCGTCTCTGTCTCTTCTCTCCTTGGCATCTTGTGTCTAGATAGAGGCTGACTGATCGACTCCCCCTTCTTCTTCCTCCACCCCTGGCCCCCTCTCCACCTCCCCCCTTCCCTTCACCCCCCCCCCCGCCCCCAGGCCGTCTTGGCCCGTCGCTGCCCTGATGGTAGTGAGCCGGGTCGGGCCAGGGGGCCTGGTAGAAGTAGAGGATTCGCTCGGCCCACCCGGCCCAGCCTGGACGGCTGTGTGGGCTGCCTACACAACTGTCTTCATCCCCCTCAGCAACAGCCTTTACAGCAGCAAGGCTCTGCAGTTTTTCCTCTGGGTGAGTAGCTCGGGGGAGGTTGAAGAACATTGATGCATCTTAAGGTTGTTTTTGAGGTAGTTTCGTGGAGCTCATTTGAATTCTAAGGTTGTGTTGTGACAGTAGACGAAGGAACAGGTTGGGATCACTGTCACGTAGTTGGATGTTACTGTTTGTTGGACAGGATGTTTAAGACAAATCTTCAGTTGTTACTCTGGCGACTGAGGGAGATGTTTAATTCAAAACTATGTGGTGGAGCTTGCACTTGATCTGAAACAGACAATATTTCAGGACATTTATGAAAAAGACTCACTTATTTACTAATGTAATCCATTTTTGTTTTATAAAATAATCTATTTTTTTTAGACGAGCTTTGTGTAGCAGCTTGGTTGTATGGCAGCGCCTCAGTGTGTTTTGTTCTTTGTACAGTTCAGCTGTACAGCTGCTGCGTTTCTCTTTGGAGTCTAAGCCAAACAGCTTATGCAGTGGGGTGCCATGTTATTCTGTGTGCTTTGTTGTGGGTGCTTGTGTTTGCTCAATCACTTGGATAACAGCGCGGACACCTACAGTTTTTGAAAACCTTTCATCCCTTCTCTTAGCTTCTTCTTTTTGATTTCATGTTTGTGGCCCAGAGCTGATCAATGCATCCCACCCCCCTCTTATTCTTCCTCTAAAAACTCTCTCTTCAGGCTTCTTGGCAAAGAGCTAAAAATCTGTTACATGGTTTTATTTATATCCAATGTCAGGCCATTTTAGCGATTGTTCGTGGAATGTAGTGAGCAGCTCTGAGTGGACAGAAAGTTGACACATCAGGTGGCTGAAAGCCAGCAGTGAGGCCTGGACTAAGGCAGCGTGCTCCACGGACAGCCCGGTCAGCACAACTCAATGCAGCCTTGCTGTGCTGCAAACACACACACACATGCATGCATTTTCCTCTTACACACATCCCTCCCTCGTTCTCTTTAACAAGCACACACTGGGCTGGCCTTAGTTGAAGTGGATCCACTGTTTCCCCTATTCTTAGGTTGCTGTGGGGTTGCCATGACGCCGAACACATTTTCCCCTCTAAACATTGTCCAGGATGGAAGAGTGTTCGGCACAATTGGTGTGGCGCCATTGTTCTGTCCAGCACAAAAGAACGGGCTGCAGATGCCTGGGTGAAAACACGGGAGCTTGTCCGCTATGCAAACTGCTGGCGGACTGAAAACTTTGATTACATTTATTCTTGGCAGCAGTTTGAAAATTCTCCTAATAAGTATTGCATGGGAAACCCTGAACAGTCTACTCCTTTCTTTAAATGTTCCTTTGGTAAAATGCAGTTGAACACAGACAAAAAAAAGATGCATGACCATTATTTTCTTTCTTTTACTAATTTATTACTTGCTTAAAAGTCAAACATTTATATGAAGATTACTCTAGTCATCCCCGATGATGATCTCTCTTCTAACAGGTTAATTCGCAACATAGGAGTTAAATTCATGGCTCACCTGTGGATGTGTTTTTAGGCACACCTAAAACAAACTGCTATCTTGTGTGACAACGTGGAAAAATGAAAAAAGGAATCAGGCAGAATATCAGGAAGAGAAATGTGGACCTCCTCAAGCCTGGTTCATACTCAGAGACAATTTCCAGATGCCTGAATGTGACATGTTCAACTGTTCAAGCAAATATATACAAGTAAAAACACCATAAGAATGTCCATTTCTCATACTATTTGGGGAAAGAGATGGGTTCTCCCAGAACAAAAGCCAAGCTTGTTGTGAAAATGCTGGCTGAAACTGAATAGAGTGTCATCATCCACAGTGAAATGACATGGGCTGAAAGGCCACTTAGCAAGGAAGAAGCCATTACTCCAAACGCAACATAAAAAGGCAGATTACAGTTTTCAGATGGTCTCATGGGTCTAAGATCTAATTTTTCGAGACATGAAAAATTGAAGTGCTTGTCCATAATGACGAATGCTGAAGTTCAAGGAAAAAGGGAGAAGCTTACAAGCCTATAAAAGCCATTCCCACCATGAAGTGCTGGGTTATAACAAGTGGGTCTTTTGCAGCAAGAGGGACTGGTGCACTTCACAATATAGATGACATCATGAGGAAAGAAAATTATGTGGAAGTATTGGAGAAACATCTCAAAACTTCAGCAAAATAAGTTAAAGGTTGGGTATGACAGGGTCATTGGATTAATGAACCTAAGTATGCCTAGGATCATACTTAGGGTCACACTTAGGGTAACTTTGTTACTCTTAACTTTGTTAAGAGTAACAAAGTTGATGTTTTACAGTTGGTATCACAAAGCTCTGATCTCAATCCCATTGGAAATTTGTGGACAGAGCAGAAGAGGTTCATGAGAACCAGGCAACCTACAAACCTGACTCAGCTACAGGAGTTAAGTCTGCAGGAATGGGCTGAAATTCCAGCAAACTATTGTGAGGAGCCTATGGAAGGATATCCATGTTTGAGCCAAGTTATACAGTTTTAAAGGCTATTCTAGAAAATACTAAGGAAACATGTGTATTATTCTGGCATTTGTGAAATGGAAATAATTTTGCGAATGTATCTAAAACAGAAAAAGGTCTGATTTTCTGTCAGACAGTGAGATTCGGTCATATATCTTTTTATACATTGTAAACTTCTAAGTTCATCTTCAAGTATGAAGTTCAAACAACTTTTAATTTCACTTTGATTGTCTCTGACTGTCCCACAACCGTTCCTTGTTTTATGCTTCGTCTCACACAGCTGAAGCAAATGAAGGAGTTGGAGCAGGAAAAGGATTCGCTGCTGTCAGGCCTGGAAGTTGTAGAGCGGGCCCGAGAGTGGTACCAAGGCCAAATCCACAATGTCACAGAGAGACAGCGACAAGTTGGACAAAGTTCCCACTGCACGGTAGGTTCATATGCAGCTCCAGACCAGGAAAAAATTAGCCTCAAAAAATGACTGGACAAACCGTAGACAAGCCCTCTCTGTTTGACATGAAACCCTGGAATCCTGGAAAAGCAGACTTTTCCACATATTCTTCCTTTGCTTCATGCCACACCCTCCTGAAGTGTCCATTGCCAAAAAGCTTAATATTAGTCCAGTGTGACCAAAGTACACAGAGCCAATTAAAACTCCAGTCATGTATAGCAAATACCTCATATTTATGTTTGTAATGGTAGGACAGGTTTTTTTTCTTTCATAATTCTTAAACAGCATGTTTAGTATACAGTTAGGATTATTGGTGACCTCAAGATGCTACTTTTTGCTCCAGTTCTTTAAAATACCAAGTCCTCTGTAAAACTTAGTTTCACTCTTTGCACAAAATTAAGCACTGGAAATTTGCAAATGAGCGTCAAAATAAGCCTAATCAATTTTCTTGGGTTTCAATAAAAGAAAAAAAACTGTGCTTGCAAAGAGTTTTGTGGAGAGGCTTCTTTCATTATTATTATGGTTTTTTTTTTTTTTCAACTTTCTTCCATCAAACACTTCGATTTGTTCTTTTATTACAGGAGTTCTTCACAGATGCCAGTCCAAGTCGCATGAATGTCCTCATTCCCAAACTGCAAGAAGTCAATCGCTGCCTTAATGACCTGCTTTCCTGCACTGGAATGGTGAGTGTTAAATGCTTGAAGTATGTTTTTACTTTTGTTACTGGGTAAAAATCAAATCTACTCATTTGTAAGCTTTTAAATTTCTGTGTAGGTTACAGTATTTGTTCCTCTCCTACTACCATTCTGGTCCAGTTTCATCACTGAAAGTACAATATTACATTTTGTTGTAACTGTAATATAACAGGTGTTCATGCTTGCTGTGTTTTAGAAAATACGCTTAATAGAAACTGGTGTTTTGTTAAAAGACTTTTTGAAATGTTCAAAAAGTTTAAGTCTAGGTGCGGTTTAGATCCAAACCAACCTGTGAACAAGGCTAAACATGATCCTTTTCAAAGAGACTGAATATTTGGTACTTATTTAGGGAATTTGGTTGAGTCTGTCTTCATGATTGTTTCCATGTGGTTGGAAATTGGCTGAATTTTTCAGGGGAACATCATGTGAAATGCTTGCCTCCTGTTCTATTGATCAAAAATCCAAGAAGCCTCTTTAAAATATTGGCAAAAATCTATTAAGTTACCAAGAGTTATTTGTAAATTTGCCACTAAGATCTACAAGCAGAGACTCTGAAATAGTGTAAGAAATACAAGGAAGGAAACATTGCTGAGGTTTGAATATTTCTTAAAGCAAAGTTTTAAAGCAATCTGTTTTAAATTCAGTCATTTTCAAGCTTGTAGGTCAGCACAGTTATATTAATTTCCATATGTGAAGTTGAGAAACTTATAAAAAAAAACATAAAAGAATTAAGCCAAACATGATAGTCGACAAAGAATTAAGTTACATACAGAACACTAAACTCAATGCATTAACTCAAAACTCAGAACATTTAAGAAGAAAGTATTAATTACAAAGTTTCCAGCTTCTAAAGTTAGATGGTGATTTGTTCACAGTAAGTCAAAAGAAATGTTTCCTGAGAGCTGTAGCTTCAAAAACTGATAGTAACATAGATCCCAATATAACAGAAATTATCATTAAAAATTTACAATTGTGGCAGGATTCATACAAATGCTGTAATTTGCATTGTTAGTCTGATGCGCCTCAATTTCCCCTAACAACTAACAACATGGTTGCCTTCATGTTGTTGTTACATAGCAGCAGTGGATGGAAGCAGCTGAAAGTCTTCTTGTTCTCCACATAATTAGTTGGTGTTTTACTTGGAAGGGTTTACCAGCAATACAGTGATGAAGTTATCAAAACGTTATTCTAAGGACACTGTCTGCCACGCCAGTCAAACGTTGTAGGTCCATGTGCAGTTCGTTTTCTCCTGTGTCATTTGGCCCAAGTCATTCACATGGCCCAAACACTGAGACAAAAAAGTTTTTTTTTGTTTGTTTTTTTTTTTTTTTTTTTTACTTGAGAAGCTTTAAGCTGACAAACAGCCCTGCGGTCACCTCATTGATCTTGACCCTCAGCTCTGGGTTTCATATTCCTGGGACAAAAAGTGTTTCCAAAGACGAAGACTATGTTCTTCACATAAATCTAAATAGGATCTTTTGGTAAATTAAGAGTGCTCACTCCATTCTTTTTTTGTTGTTGTTGTTGCCATAAATATATTTCACATATTCCAGATGATTGGTCTTTTTGTCAAGAAATCAGTTCAGCTATGCTGCATTATCATCCATGTATGGTAGGAACTTTTAGTTTTTAAGGTGTGTCTCCAAAAGCACACTTTAAAGTTACTTATGTGTTTTGTAAAAAGACTGAAATACATATTATGAGTTATTTATGTTTTATGCTTGTAAGATTTTTAGGTTTTCTTGCTCTTAAATATGTTGAAATTTATCCTTTAAGTCTGTGACTCTTCCCGTTGCGTCTTGTTTGTTTCCCAGCCGTCATTTTCCATCGGTGGTGCACAGACGGCAGTGCTCTCGGCTAACTCCCAGCCTCCGGCCCCAGCTCCTCCACAAGCCATTCAGAGACTAAAGGACCAGAACAGACTTCTCACTCAGGTTCAACACGATCTTTTGCAGCTGGAATCTAACAAACCAGTCCTGCCTTTACCGATTGTCTCTTCCATCTGCTCTTTCAGGAGGTGACGGAGAAGAGTGAGCGGATTACTCAGCTCGAGCAGGAGAAGTCGGCTCTGATAAAGCAACTTTTTGAGGCTCGAGCTCGCAGCGCACATGACACCAGCACCATGGATTCCACCTTCATCTGATTAGCTTCACACTATCAAAATCAACATCATCAGAGACGATTGATTGTGTGGTTCTGTCAGCATATCTGTGCTGGTCTAAAGGAGAGCTGAGAGATTTCTGTTTTGCCTGACTGAACATTAATGGCAGTAATGCACCTTTTTTAGGTACAGCACACAAAACATCCTCGACTACAAAGTGAGACCAATTTACAAACCAAACACTACCTGGATGTGAACACTCCTGACCCGGGTGAGCTGGGAGCAAACTCCTTTTAAGCTGAAAAACAGAGCACTCTCTAAAGCAAGCAGGTCTCATGATCCCAATCACTCCATTTCTTCAAAGCTCTGCACCTGGAAGATTAACACTCCTTCTCCCCAAAAGACTTATTTGTATTTCTGCTGCTCAGCTGCACAAGTAACAAAACACGAACTTCACTTTGAGCAAAGCTCAATTAAAATGACACAGAAGGCTGTTTGGACAGTCGGGTTGATTTCGGGGGGGGGGCGTTCTGTTGGAATAACATGCCATACTCCAGCTAATGATATCATCTACACTCAGTTGCTGTGACTTATCAGTTAGCTCTTTGTTTAGTTTCATACTTTTTTATATATATATATATATATATATATATATATATATATATATATATATATATATATATATATATATATATATATATATATATAATCAATATAGGAGAGAAATGTTCCTTCACTTTTAGTATTTCCTTCCTTTTCATATCAAATTATATTTCTGTCTGATTTTTTGCAGTGTTTTCCCAAACACAAAGATAAATAACTAAAAAAAACAAAAAAAAAAAAACTCCAAAATTTATTTCGTTTGGGTGTTAAATGTAGAGAGTTTTTTGTATTTTGAGTCTTTTTCACACATGAACTGTCAGTTCAGAAGAAATTCATGGCTTCCTTATTGAATGCTTGTGCCCCCCCCCCCCAAAAAAAAAGCAACTGTTGTCATTGGTTTATAACCAGGGATGCTCCCAAACGGTGGAAATCTCATACATTCCTGAAATTATTGAGGTCAATACATCGATTATTACTTCGTAAATGGACAATATCAGAAAGATGAAAAATATACAGAGTAGTACACTTCAGTAGCATGCCATGGAGTTAAACAAGATTAGATTACATTGATACGTCGATCAGTTTCATAACTTCTCAGTCAGTCTGAAGGGTGAACTGTTTTTCTTTCCAGGGAGCTCTGTATATTACACGACAAGAAATCACAAGATTTTTATTTACTCATCAGGTTCATTTATGTAGAATCAACACAGAAATGTTTCACTAATTAAAGTGTAAAAGTGAACAGGAGCTGATTAGTAATATCAAAAATCAATTTTATTCTGAACCAACCAATATTGACTCACCAGTGATTAACTTAAAGTACAGCAACTGTAAACATATGACAGTCAAAACACCGTACTCTGTTTTTCTAACCAACAGAACTACTAATTAAAGACTGAATTATCAGTAAAATAAACACCAAACACGACAATAAAAAACTAATCAAGGAATTACCAAGACCTTTTTGGTTTCCCAGAAACAGAATAAGAGAGGTTTTATTGAAAAAGATGTTTTGATTTCTAATATCTAATCTTCGTTTAGGAGATCTTTGTGATTTGTCAACTTTGCTAGTACAAGACAGCAGCCACAGCTGAAAAAAAGATAAAAATAAAGCAGCCTACTTGAGGTCTGATTGGATGAGGGTTGCATCTCGGCGGAGCAGCTGTGTAATTGTCCTGGGGTTGCGGCAAGGGTTGCAAGCGGTGCTGGTCCTTTTGGCACAGATGTTAGGTATATGTATTATCCCATACATAAGGGAATGCAACTGAAATAAACTTATTTTGTTAAGCGCTCCTCTGCTGTTTGTGGTGGAAAAATGTAATATTGCAACAGTTTCCTGCACACTTTACACAAAATGAATTAAACCTATGATGACAAATGGAACATTTAACACTTAGAAAAATAGAAAAATGACATCTCAACAGATATTTCATTTTTACATCAAAGAGACTTGTAACAATATGTCATTTTATACATATTACAAATTCTGTAACAATCTAGCTGGGGCATAAACTCATGTTTTTAAATACTGGGCTTGTATCTGTGTGGAAGAGAGTTTGCTTTGACTAAATCTATAGCCTGACAAAGCCATTTATCGTAATCTGAGGGTGTCCTTCACTTCAAGCAGTTAATTATCTCGAAATCCTCTGGTGCCTTATGAGCTCATTAATACTTTATTGCCAGTTCGTTTGAAGGGCAGCTGTAAGCTGTTCCATATTTGCTTTCTTGAAAAGGATAACTTATACTTTCAGTGCTGTGATGCATGTGTGGAAATGACTCAAGGACAGCCCACAAGGCCTTGAGAGGTTTAACACAAGAAGATTAGGAGAAACCTGGAAGTTCGCATGCGAAAGAAAGCTATGAGAATAAGTCTGATAGATGGTAAATATGTTGCAACAAGATTCTGACATTATACCAGAAACAAAATCAGCTAAAAAAAATAATCTTCCATAAACTAAAAATCATCTGCATGTTACTACAGTGGATTTTTTTTATCTTGGATCTTGTTAAAAACTCAAAATATTTCCCACTGAGATATTTAAGTTTGAAATGTAGAGATTAAAGGTTAGCACAGATATGAAAACCTGTATTGTCAATGTACGAGTTCTCTTTTTTCCAGAATCTTCCTGAAATGCATACTTGTAGATGTTTGAAAACACAAAGCCATCCACAAGTTTACAGAAGAATTTAGTTGGTGGGTGGCGGTACAGCGAAGATAGTTTTTTAATGGTACTGCTGGGACGTCTGCACAGGTCTGTTTCCTACTTGTTTAAGGTTTTTGCTGCTTAGCCTATGATATGTGTGAATCTCTTTTCTTTCCACTAATGGTACCAAACTCCAGAAGAGGTGATTAAAATAAAAGTGCTTCCTAGCAGCAACTTTGGTTGTGTCTGTTTGTATGTTTGCAACACATTTGTTATTGGCTTTCTTCTGTTTTTCTGCGTCCACATTTTGATGTCTGCAGCTTATTGCTTTTTATACTGTACTGCACGGAATAAACTACTCCAACAAAAAAGTACATGAAAACAATAGGACTGAGATGCTCATGGATGTGTTCTGATAACTGCATATTTTAGAAATCAATTTCATTTTACGTTAGAGTTCCAACACAGTCTTCAAAAGTACGACATCACTTTTAGTGTTTTATATGTCTGGGTAAATATTAAAAAAAGGAAACTGCGTATGCAAAAATTAGTTTGTTTATGCCTCTTCTCGTTCTGTTTTGCTGAACATAATGATAAATTGCACTAAACTGTTGCATAATTGTTAAACTGAGGGATTGAAAAGCAATAATAACACAGTTAGCTAAAAGGTATTTTCCCCATTACGGTTTATTCTGTTTTTGCATTTTGTTACATTTAAATTTTTCAGATAATCAAATAAATTATAGTATCAAGAGACGATAACCTAAGTAAACACAAAAAACACTTTTCCCAGTGGGAAAAGGTAATTGTCCATTAAACCTAATAACTGGTTGTGCCAGCCTTGGCAGCAAAAGCTGCCATCCAGTGTTTATGTTAGCTGACAGTTAGTCTTTTGCATCGCTGTAGAGAAATTTTGGCCCTCTTCTTCTTGCAGAATTATTTAATTCAGCCACAATGGAGGGTTTTCAAGCTTGAAGAACCTGTTTAAGGTTATGCCACAACATCTTAATTAAATTTAAGTGCAGATCTTTACTAGGCCACACCTACTCGCTTTTATTGTGTGCTTATTTTAGCCATTCAAAAGGATTAGCTGTAGCAGTTGCTTTAGATGTTCTCTCTTGGAATGACTTTGGTTGGCTGACCTCTTCTGGAAGGATTCGCCACTGCTCAGTGTTTTCTCTAGTTGTGAATAATGGCCCTCACTGTGGTTTATGGAAGTCCCAAAGCTTTAGAAATGACTCTGTAACCCTTTCCAGGCTGAGAGAGTAAGTGACTTTGTTGTTTGACCTGTAAAATAATAACAGGGAACAGTCATTTCATTGACCCTGTGAGGAAAATTTGCTTCCAGTTTGCTTGTTGTTTTTCCTTTGCTCATAATCATCACTATTGTATCATAAAAAAAAAAAACTAACTTTATGATTTCTTCACCATTGTGTCATACATATACCCCTCAATGGTAAATCAAAACAGAATTAAGGAAAACTAGATTTAAGGAATACAAAATACTATTTTTAAATTTGGTATATCCATAAAGCGGCCATGGTCTCTAAAACAGGATGTTAGAAAACTGCAGCATCTGGAGTGTGTGCTTGCACTTCTGCAGAATTTACCAAACCAGTGGAAATGTTATGCCATATAGGAAGGAGAGGGTTCTTCTGTTAAACACAACACTTCTGCAAACAAGTTGAGGCAAAGGACACACAAAGGTAAACAACTCACAGTCAAAATCCAGCAATAAAACAGTTCAAACAGCCTGAAACAACCTTTGAACTTTAACACCATAAATACAGCACAACTGGCAGGAGAGTAAAGGGAGAGAGAAAAAAAAAATGGGTTTCATGTTGTTTTAGTCAATGAACTTTAGAGAATTTAGAGAGTGACTGCTACACACAGTTGTCTTTTAAATTTAGGACAATTAGGAGGAAAAGGGTTAGAGGTCACAGGAGGTTATGGCGTGATTCTTACTGAGCACTTTAAAACATGTCTGCTACATGTTCAGTGTGGCATGCATTTGAAATGAGCCTCTCCCCTGAGTCAATACTAGAACAAACTTTAACTGCATTTACAGTTGCATCTTCTTGGGTATGTCTCTGTCAGCTTTGCACAGCTAAACACTGAAATGTATGTCCATTCTTTCTTGGTAAATTGCTCAAGATGAGCTCTTCTGCCTGAGCTGTGACTCTCTGAAGCTCTTCCAGAGTAACCAGGGGCCTCTTGGCTGCTTCTCTGATTAAGTATCTCCTTGCCCAATAGATTAGGTCAACAGCCAGGCCTTGGTTAGTTTGAGCGTCCTGTGGAGCTCAATCCAACCTGTGACACTGTTTTACAACTTAATCCTGATTTAACCTCCTCCTTTAACTGTCTTTGTTCCTTGGGCTTCATGATGCTGTTGGTTTACTGATATTCTTTAACAAACATCTTCAAAGTCTTCACAAAACAACTGTATTTATGATGAGTTTAAATGACGCAAAGGTAGTCTCTACATTAGCTGATTTTGTGATTTTTCAATCCATGGTTCCCTGGATTTTATTTAAGTGTCAGAGAAGGGGTGGCAGAACATGAATGCATGCCACACTTTTTAGATTTTAATGACTGAAAAAAAATGAAAAGCTCATATCAGTTTCCTTTCACTTCACAATTATGCCTTACTTTTTGTTAGTCTGTCTCTTAACATCATCCTGATAAAATAGACTGCGGTTTGTGGTCGTAATTTGACAAAATGTAAAAAAAAAAAATTAAGACGTTTTACTTACTTTTGCAAGGTGCTGTAACATATTACAGCATGTTACAGTGAATTTAATCAGATATGATTTCCAGGCTTGTTGCATCAGTTGTTTACTGCTGATTTTCCGTCAGGCTCCATCAGTTTGTTGCATCAGTGTCAATCGGTGCGAATGGATGACGCCGTCTCTCCGGAACATTGTTGGCTGCTATTTAGTTTTGCCTGAATTCATTTGTAACTTTAACCTGTTTTGCTAAATCCATAAATTTAGTTAGATATATTAGTAAATTTAGGAATATATATTAGCTAATGTTTTGTGTTACTCTTGATGCAGAGGGGCCAAACAAAGACAATCATGGCATCCATAGGGGAAGATCCTCAGCTTCCACACCCTCATCCCCACACTGTGATTGGACGATTTTGAATGATCCCTGAAGTGTTTGCTCAGACTCCAAAAGATGTAATCTGTCCATTTTGAGAAGAGTGTTCAGTGTTTGCTCATGCAGGAACGCTACAGACACAGTGAAGAGTGGATGGATATGTCACCTCTGAGTTTAGCAGGTGAGTGTTGCTTAGCTTTAACCAATTACTGATGACCTTTGAATTTAAACAAAGAGCTCACAGTTTTATATAAATACCTGCATCCTGAGTGTGCTGTTTCGCTTTTATTGTCACAAAAGGGTGTCAGTCTCTTCATTTACATGCCGTCCATACAAACAGAGATAGTGTTTTCAGGCGCTTGATTACTTGCTGGAAAGCATGACAACCATTTTCACAAAGCCACTGTTGACCTGGAGTTGTCTGGTTGTGTTGGCCTGCAAAGCTCTGCCCTGATGAAGAAGGAACTGGCATAATGTGTGACAGTAATGCTTACACACCGATCAGCTCCAATAAGATAAATCCAGACAAGATTGGGATCCTGTTACAAGAGGTATGAGGCTTTATTTAAAATTATAAAACTATGGATGGATCTTACTGAAGTATATTTAAAAAACAATATAGTCTATTCTTCCAAGATATCTTTTTTTTTTTTTTTTAAATATTACAGTTTAGTTTCACAAGTGAAATATTAAAATATGTCTCCTGTAGTGCATCAAAAAATCTTGCTCTTTCATATAATTTTCTCTCATTTATATTTTATATATTTTTACATTATTAGTAAAAAAAATGTTAGCATAAGTTTATTTTTTTAAGCGGAATAGAGAATTTTTTAACCAAAGATGTTTAAGGGAAGTGCTTGTTGCAAAAATTTGTTTCACAAATCAGCCCAACACCAATAAGTCCTAATATATGGTTTTAATATATACAGAAGACATTAAGCTTATTGTATCTTCAGTGAAATAGTGTAAATTTACTTCATGTGAAGCTCCTTCATAGAAACAGAAAGAAAAAAAATCTGTTAGTAAATTTAAATGATGGAGACAAGAATAAATAAAAAAAATTATCTGAAGCAACAGATTAGATTTAATTAAATGACACCTATAAACTATTGTTTGAAATTCCATGAACTAATGAGGCAAAAAGGAATAAAAAATATGTCTTACACAATAAAACTGATAACAAGGGTATACTGGATCAATTTTATTACAACATTTAATGTCCTGTACGTGACTAACAAACAAACACACACATACGCAAAAATCATATGCCTCTTGTAAATTTAAGGTTTACCCAGCATCAAACATAACAATTCTAAATTAATTCTGCATGATAAAATTTCCCTTGTCACTGAAACAGCACAGTAGACTTAAATGGCATTATGTTAAAATGAAACTGAAAATAGTGGCATTAACTGTGCAATGGTTTGATATCAAATTCAAATTCTGAAAGGAATCAAAATGAATTATCTGTAATTCAACAAACTAATGTTACAGGTTGAAAAAAATTTAGTCACGATCTGTTTTTAGTATGACTTTAATTTAATTTTTAAGGTAACTTTAAAAGTTTCATCACAACTGTGGGCGATTCACTGCGGTTCCACTGCTGCGTTTGACTTTTGCTTACTGTACTTGTAGGTTTTTGCATTTTATACTTTCAAGGAACTGCAAATGCAAACAAGCACAAGAGATACCAGAGCAACATTTGAATACAAGCAAATGCACCCACATGTAAGTACCAAACCAAACTTTTAAATCAAGGAACTTGACAAAAAAATAATATTTTTTCTGGTCTGTTCCTCTTGCTTGTAATTCAAAATATTGGTAAGTAAAAAGCAGATGGTGAGAGAGAAACTTAAAAGGATTTAGGGAACGATAACTGTTTTCAATGACAAGCCAGTTGGAATGTCAGCCTGTAGCTGGGAAGCAATTTGATCAGTTTCAGCTGGTTTTAAACAACACCCAGACTTCGAAGCTACTTCTTAAGATCTTGATCTGTCGTCTGTAGCATTTAAAAAGGTCTTTGATTTTTAAAAAATTTATTATTATTATTATTTTTATTTATTTAGGCCCACCACTACAATGTATGCTACAGTGTGTTTAAAAAATTAGGAAAGTAATCAAATTGAAAGCAAAAGAGGAATTGTCAGGCCTAAATAACTATCACTGCTGACTCATTTAAAGAAATGAAAGTCATTTCTTTAAGAAACACAAAACAACAAATACCTGACACAGACCCTAAAATGATTCCTCAGTTGATTGTATTAGATGGTAAAATACAGTGGTGTGAAAAATTGTATGCCCCTTTCTGATTTTCTATTTTTTTTGCATGTTTGTCACACTCAAGTGTTTCAGAACATCAAACCAATTTAACTATTAGTCAAAGACAACACAAGTAATCACAAAATCCAGTTTTTAAATGAAATTGCCCCCTTGAGTGATTTTTTCCCCCCCCTATTAAAACTTAACTGTGGTTCATCACACCTGAGTTCACTTTCTCTAGCCATACACAGGCCTGATTATTGCCACACCTGTTCTTAATCAAGACATCACTAAAACAGGATGTGACTGAGGAAGTGAAGTACACCAAATTATACCCAAAAGCTAGATATTATGCTGAGATCCAGAGAAAGAATTCAAAGAATCCAAATGAGAAAGAAAGTAATTCAGGTCTATCGGTCTGGGAAGGGTTAAAAGTCATTTCTAAAGCTTTGGGATTCCAGCAAACCACAGTGAGAGCCATTATCCACAAATAGTGAAAACATATTCATACTATGATTAAAATACATACAGATGGATTCTCTATATGTTAACAAATGATATCTGAAGGCAACTGGTTGTGCTGAATTTTATTTAGGGGTAACCGGTTAAAAAAGGGGCTGAATACAAATGTAGGCCACACTTTTCAGATTTTAATTTGTAACGAAAACTGAAAATCCTGTATCCTTTTCCTTCCATAAGTGTGAGCTGCTTTGTTGTTCTATTACATGAAATCTCTGTAAGGTTGTAGGGGTTTGTGGCTGTAATGTGAAGAGGTATGAATACCTTAACACAACATTGCATATCAGGCATTGTTGTAAAATTCAGATGCAGTACCTATTTTCATTGTTAAAGAAAGCATGAATTAGGGATGCATTAAATATTTTTTAACTTTTAGACAATGAAACTGTGTGACAAATTGCTTCACACATTACCATCTACACAAGGCAGATTTATGACAATGATCTATTATGAAAGTGAGAGCATATACTTTAGATGTGATGCTACATGTAGGTACTTCCAGGTCATCTTTGATGCAGTTTAATTGTGGGCTGACTTAAACATGTGTACTGATTTGTTGTTTAACAGAACCTTATCCTTCTGCCTGATCCGACCAGCCAACATGGAGGTTTTTGACTTGAACGTCTCTGGGCTCTACATCTCTCAAAGATTTGCAAATTTCAGTGGTGAACAAACCATCTATGAGACCTGCAAATATATGCCAGGAGTTCTTATCTGGTACCTCAGTCTGCAGTTCACCAACATGTTCCTGGGCATCCCGGCCAACAGCATAGTGCTGTGGCTCATCCACAAGAACAAGGGGGATTCCTCCACCTCAGATATCTTTATCATTCACCTCGCAGTTCTAGACATACTGTTTTGTCTCATCCCTCCCCTGGAGCTGGCCAACCTCGTCTTCCTCACCTCCAGTAGCACCTGGTATGTCCTGCGCTTCTTCTATGGCATAAAAGACTTCTCACCACTCTTTCTGTCCTGCATCTGCCTGGACCGCTACATCGCAGTGATCCACCCAATCATCTTCACCAAGATCAAGGACCATCAGCACAGATTAATGCTGGCCATTCTGGTTTGGCTTATTATTCTGGCCTACGCTTCAGCAAAATGTGTTGGAAACATTGTGAAGTTTGACAAGGTCTTCACAGTGATGATCCTCGTAACGTTTGCTTTCATGGTGTTCTGCAACTTAGCGATTCTCTGGGCACTGCAGCAATCCGGGCCTGGCCGGGATGTGATGCATCCGGTGAAGAAGAGAGCCTTTAAGATGGTCCTGATAATCCTGGCCATCATTGTCTTCAACTACTTCCCTCCTGTTGCACTGTTCCCCTTCAAAGAATACTTCTCTCCTGATGTGTTTCAATGCTATATTCACTATGTTGCCTTCGGATTGATGGACTTTAGCAGCACCATTCAGCCTATGCTTTATCTATCCAAGGAAAAGTTCACATGGAAACTCAACTGCTGCAGAACCAAGGCCAATGGGACACAATCAAAGTGAGGCATATACTAGTATTTCTCATGTTTTTTCAGAGTTAAATGAATGAATGATGACATTTTTTTTCTGTCTGCTTTTCCCAGTTCAGACTCACAGGTGGTTTGGACAATATTCTAGCAGTCACAGAGCGTGAGCGAGGGATTTTTCTGAAGATACTGCAGATTACAGGACACCAAACAGTAACAACAACAGTAAATTACAGTGGCTTGACAATAAATAAAAATAGTTCACTGTACAGTGCAAAAATCTTGATTCATCAATTAATTCTTCCTATTTTTTTCCCCAAGGACTTCTTTTAATCTTTCAAATTTGTCTTAACAAAGCTCTTTTGGTTTTCCAAAGTTTTCTTTGGACTTTACCTGATTATTTCTCATTTTCAGTTTATCTATAAAAATGAACAAAAATGACAATTTCCCACAGACACAGTTAAGCAGCTTAAAACATATCATAGTAAATAATCAACTGAAGATTGATGCATCTCTCAGGTCCTGTTTTAAGTGTTTCAAATAGACATGCCTTTCAGATACTGTTCATCTCTTGTCGATTTTCCTTACTGAACCAAATTTGTGAAAAATAAGCCAAAGTCCAAAGAAGAACTTCCAACAGTAAGTCTGTAGAGCTGCTGATCAAGAAAGTCTTCCTTACGGAAAGTTTTAAAGTTTTCACAAAGTTCAACATCCTCCTTTTGAAAACATGTAACTGTTTAGTGGTTTCCATTGTCTTAGTTTTATAAAGTGACTCAGCAAATTTCAAAAGTATAAAGAAAAATTTATGAATGGTCCTTTTATACTTCAGAACAAATTTATGAAACATCACTGATTATCTAGATTTGTCGTTTCTGCTTTTGAAATCTTCAGACAATCTCTGATGTTATTCTACATGTGCTTTTCATCAATAGAACAGATTTTCAACAAAAAATGTTATAGATCAATCCATGTGTGACTTCCTTCATGTAAATCACTATTACCAACGTTAGCTCAGGACTTTGCTGGGACTGCAGCCTCCTTGTTGTGCCTGCAGTAAAAAGCAACAGGAACAACATGAGCAAATAACATATGTTTCTCATTAGCAGGGATGCTAACAGAGATACTACTAGCTGCAGCATTGTTATAGAGAAGAACATAAATAAAAACACAACTGAAACAAACCTCTACTTTTGCTTCCTGTTTGATTAGCACTGCAGCACAGCTAGCTTATACAAGACATGAGAAAAGTCATATTGTAGTTTATATACATTGTTCAGCATTTTAGTTAATATCAAGATAGCTCTAAAACATAATTTTATGACTTCTCTTATGTGTTAAATAAATGTGTTATTTTTTGCATCTCTTAGTGGTTCTCTTGTTCCTATTTTTGTTTACAGTGGAGCAGAAGTCAGTGTAAGACAGGGAGACACAAGAAGCGAAGGACATATTATGTTGTTAAGAAATACATATAGTAGTTTATGCTGCTCAGGTTTTTTTTTCCAATGTATTATAAAAAGCTAATTAAAACCACAACCCGCTTGCCTTTTTCTTAGAGTGAACTGCAACAGCAGAAACTGGCCAAAGCCATTTTCCAAGCCAGGTTTGTAAAATTGGGTAGGTGTTCATTATATAGCCTCTAGCTTCAGCCCTTTTCATTGCTGTCTCTGACAGTCCTGTTTTTCATTGTATTTCACTATGGTTTAATTTGTTTATTACTTGTGAAATACACCCAATTAAATAGATGAACCAATAAATAAATGAAATAAATATTTAAATAAATGTTGGACCCCTAAGAAAAGGTTATATCTGGGAGCCCACTCCCAGTTAAGGCCGTTCTATTCTGATGGGACAAATACGACAAGATCAAGATTCTGTTCCTCGTATATTTTTAAAATCTTCATATCTTAGTGATGCCTCTTCAGCATAATAATTTTATAACTAATTACTCAACAAACCATAAGGTTTTACCAACTTTTCCTTTCCCCACTGCTATTTCAACTTTTGTACAGTAGAATTAGGTTTTTCCATCAGCTTTTTGTCTTTTGTACAGGACGATAACATTGACTGCAGCTCAACATTTGGTACTGGCACTAACAAAATGCTTCTCATTTTTAAAACCTCCAATAAATGTTCTGAAGTTTACAACATTTCTACAGTATAATCTATAATATGGAAGTTCTGATTGAAGAAATTAATGATTTTATTTAAAAAAGTAAACATGACAAAGTCTTTGGATTTATATCTTTAATTAAGACAAAAATCACACAAAACTTACAGATCCAATACATCACTTTGGTATATATACACACATGTATGCTTACTACAACAAACAGAAGCCCTTGACTAAGAAAGTTCCTATTCATAGAGAGGGCCATTGATTCTGATATCACAGCTAAGACACTAAAAACATCTTCCAGCAGCTCCACATTTACTGAAATCAGCAGAACTCAGAACAGATATAAGGATCAACATTAAACATTTTCAATAAAACTGACAACAGCATTAAACAAGTCTACCCATACAATTTTATTGTATGTGACAATAAAGATTATAATCAAGTTACTTACATCAACAGTGTAAATATGTGAAAAAGTATTCAGTCTTTTCTTTGATTTAATCCTTTGAAGATTTAATGACAACATGAATTTTTTTTTTTTTTTTTTTTTCTTTTTTTAATGTTCCATTTGGTCTTCAAACTGCTACAAGCAGAAAGACTAAGAAAGAGTAGCAGCTTTTGTGAATAATATAAAATATACTAAACACTCACACTGATTTATAGCTAATGCTACAACAGTGTATCCTTTACAGTTGTTTTAAAAATCCATTTAAGCCAACTGGTTTAAGTTTCTGTCATGTCTGAAAGCGTCTCAGAGTCTGCAGAGATTCCAGCTGGGTTTCTTGCAGCCTCACTCATACTTCCTGTTCTCTGCAGGGTTTGCTCCTGTGACTCGTGAGTCTTAAGGTGCTTTTTCAAGCAGGAATTATCAGAGTAGGTCTTCCCACAGTGACTGCAGAAGAAAACCTTCTCCTTGGTGTGGACCAGCTCGTGTCTCCTCAGATGACAGGACCTGCTGAAGCTTTTTCTGCAGTAGGCGCAGCTAAACTCCTTCTCCCCCGTGTGAGTCCTCAGGTGCAGCTTCAGGCTGCTGGCCACCGTGAATTTCTTGCCGCACTCGTCGCAGCTGTACGGCCGTTCTCCAGTGTGCATCCGCATGTGGATCTTGAGGTGTCCAGCTTGGCTGAAGGTCTTCCTGCACAGCTCACAGCCATACGGCCTCTCCCCAGTGTGGATCCTGTAATGCGTTTTGAGGTCGCCGAGGCTGTTGAACCTCTTGCCGCACTGAGCGCAGCAATAGGGCCGCTCGCCCGTGTGGATCCTCTCGTGCATCCGGAGGTTTCCAGCGTTTCTGAATGTTTTGCCGCACTGCTGGCAGCCGTACGGCTTCTCCCCGGTGTGAGTCCGCAGGTGGACCTTAAGCTGGTTGTTCTCATTGAAGCGCTTCCCACAGTACGAGCAGGCATAGGGCTTCTCTCCGGTGTGGACCCGCCTGTGCACCCTGAGCTGGCTGGGGTGGGCGTATGTTTTGCTGCAGATGTTGCAGCTGTACGGTCTTTCTCCTGTGTGGGTGCGCCTGTGGGATATGAGGAGATCGGCACGCCTAAAGCGTTTCCCACAAACGCTGCAGCTGTGATCTTTACTATCACTGTGAGTTTTGATGTGAATATTGAGCAAAGATGCTTCGCTAAATGTCTTTGGACAGGTTGGACAGCGTAAAAACTTGATGCTTTGTTCTTGGTTCTCTTTTTCAGCAACAACGGGTGAATCGTTTTGCTCCAATGTTCCTTCTTCTTGCTCCACATCCTGGATGCATGTTCTCTCCATCCATCTCTGATATTTCAGTCCATACTTCAACTCTGGCTGAGTCAAACTATCACCATCGCTGTCTGGCATTGCTTCAGCTTCCTCTTCTTTCTCAACCTTGATGAAATGTCCCTCCTTATGTTCAGGGCTTGAAGGATGCAGCTGTACTACATCTGTGAATGCATCACAGGTAACTTCTGAGCTCTCAGTCTTTACCAGGTTCAATGTCTGGTTCAGAGATGGCTGGGAGAGGTCTATGGCACCACTTTCTTCCAAATCAGGTTCTGTTTTCACAGGAACTGAGATTCCACTGGACTTGGTCACAGATAACTGATCTATTTCATCAGTCTGCAGAAAGAGTGAAGTAGAGGATGCTCTCTCCTTCAGCTGCCTCTCATTCTTCTTCCTGAAACTTTTCTTGTCACTGCTGCACATGGACACCCTGAACATGGTGTGGGTGGAAGTTATAGGATGATTTTTCCAATCGGAGGCAGAAAACTGTTCAGCGGCATCTTCTTCACATCCATCTGAAAAAGTAACATTAAAACAATGACCAGGATGGTACATATGCAGAATGATTTACATTTGTTGCTGGTGAAATGAGTAAAAATCCCACAGGTGTGACGAAAACCACAGAGTAGCTGTACGTTTATTTTGTCTCCACAATGGGGCAGCTCGAACCACAACACTGAATTGTCACAATTTATTAAATCTTTATGGCATTCCTAAGCTAAAGGGTTGACATATCTCAGTATATGAAGTGTGATTGAGCTCTTTTAGATCAGATTTCTGGAGATCAGCATAATATGTAGAATCTAAAAAAAAAAATTCTAATACCAAGAAGGTGATATGTGCAATAATCTTAGACTTAAACTTAAATCTTAAACTTTAACATAAAACGGCCACTTACGCACTTTACAAACTGAAACCCAAGAATTTAAGTTTGTTTTGTTTTCAAATCACTAAATGGGAAATTGTTGCAATAAAGACAAACAGAACTACAATCCCCTCCAAATGTATTGATAACACTTATGAAGATGTGTAAAAAAACAAATTAAAATGTTTATTCGGAAAAGTCAACCTTTTTAACAAAGCCACTCGTCCCAATGTAAATATAAGCATTTTTTCTATTTCAAACTTTCTATTTTTCTTTTATAAATAGGACGTCACACAGAGGCTCATTTCTCTAAGCCACTCTTATGGGAGACAAATAAACACGCCCTCCAACTAAGTCACGGAACTGCTACAATAAAATAGCTTCTTCCCTAAACTTGCTCAAATCTACAGTCAGAACAATTAATAAAAAGTTTAAAAAGCTAAAACTGTGTCCAATAATGTTAAATGAGGACCCGAGTTTATCTTAGGACAAGGCCTAAGATAAACTAAGGGCATTTAATCTAGTGTCTATGTTACCAACAACTACTTTTTTTTTATTATTATTATTTTTTTTAGCATGTTACAATGCTACCTAAACGAGACATATTTGCAGTTTTGTCACCAGCCCTGACTGCTGTTAAGGAAACTGTATATAATAAAAACGATGTTGCAGACCTTTTAACTGTGGTTAATACATGGAACTATAAGCATTTGATACAATGTGCAGAATGAACTTAAAGATAATGAGACTCCTCGGAATGAAAATACAATGAAAGTTAAACACGCAAACACAGTCCCCACAGTACAGGATGCCAGGAAAAAAAGGTAGTAAACAAACTGCGGACCTGAGGACAGTGGCCCTCTGTGGTCAGACTCTACGCTCCTCTGTGCAAACAGCAGCCGCTTCAGGCCTTCATTCTCGGTCTGGATCGTCTGGATTGCTCCCTGGTACTCAGAGAGGGTCCGCTCCACTGAGTCCAGGATGTTGTCCACAGTCCCTTGAAAAATCCGGTTCAGAGAGGACTGCAGGAACATTTTCAGCTCGCTTGTTTTCTCCATCATGTTTAAGCGGCTGCAGACACCCCAGCAGACGGATGGAGCGCAATTAACGAGCTGAAGAGGTGGGCGTGTCTATGTGTGCGTGGAACAGACAAAACAGGAAAAGCGCCCAGTCTCCTCTCAAAGGAGGCGGTGGTATATTTTTCTTAGAGCTCATTGATCAGTGGGCTGCCATCTACTGTTGTGGAGTATCCAGAAATACATTATTAAAAGATATGCAAGGTTAAAAAGCAGAAATTTGTTTAACTATAAGACTGCTTTTACGACAACAAAAGCTGCAAAAATGAAACCATAGTTATGCAAGGGTGTCGTCATTAGTGCACGTGCTAACTATTGCTTATATTTTAGTCATAATATAAAGGAATAGTATATCAGATACCACGCAATTTATGACTGCATACTTAGTAAACGATGTTTATACATAAATAAACATGTTTGCTAGCTTGTAAGCTAATTAACTAGGTTTTTACTTCACTAATGTACGCTTATGCTAATGTTTGGTGGAAAAAAACAAAAAATCACAACCCATTACCCATGACTTTTTATTAAGATAGCAGATAAATGTCGTGGTATCAACATTTCTTGTGATGATAATTTTTATTTTCTCCAGGTAACATGCTAAAATTCTAAAATTGGTGCAAAAAATGCATTTCTAAGACATTACAAAATATATTTCTTATACATGTATCAAGATAAAAGCTAACAGGTGTGGTATCAACATTTTAAGCATACCTAATGCACTTGCAGGCTTTATACAAAATATGACTATATTACTAGCTTAAAAGGTAATTCGCTGTAATGCTAGGCCTTTATTCAGGCTTATCTGCAAAGATGCAAAAGCTTGGTGCAAAACAAAACACACACACACACACACACACTCGTCTATATGAGTCAAATCAAGTTTATTTGTATAGCACATTTCAGCACCAAAGCAGTTCAAAGTACTTCACATCATAAAAACATCAATCAAGTATACAGCAAATTATCAAAATCATCAAGCAAATACACTTGAAAACTATCAAACTTATCAAGCAAATATCAATGCATCAAAATCATTAGGATCATTAAGCAAATATCATCAAGCAAATATAGTCCAATGTTCCACTGACTACTAATCAAAGGCAGCTCTAAACAGGTGGATTTTTAGCCTTGATTTAAAGGAACTCAGTGTTTCAGCTATTCTGCAGTTTTCTGGAAGTTTGTTCCAGATTTGTGGTGCATAAAAACTGAAAGCTGCTTCTTCATGTTTGGTTCTGGTTCTGGGGATGCAGAGTAGACCAGAACCAGAAGACCTGAGTGGTCTGGAAGATTGATACAATGACAACAGGTCTTTAATGTATTTTGGTGCTAAGCCATTCAGTGATTATAAACTAACAGAAGTTTTTTTAAAGTGCATTCTCTGAGCTATAGGGAGCCAGTTTAAGGACTTCAGAACTGGGATAATGTGCTCTATTTTCCTAGTCTTATTGAGAACACGAGCAGGAGCGTTCTGGATCAGTTGTAGGTGTCTGACTGACTTTTCAGGCAGACCTGTGAAGACACTGTTGCAGTGATCAATGCGACTAAAGATAAACACATGGATGGGTTTCTGTAGATCTTGTTGAGACATTAGTCCTTTAATCCTGGAAATGTTCTTCAGGTGATAGAAGGCTGACTTTGTAAATGTCTTTATGTGTGTCTGTAGGTTCAGGTCTGAGTCCATCATTACATCCAGATTTCGGGCCTGATCACTATGAGAGCTAGAGTTAATGGTATTATCATTTCAAAATATATAAAGCCTGGATATGTGGACCCTATCCAACAGGTTACTAATCTGTAAGTTAATTAGCTCTAATACTAAGCTCTTTTTTCTCTTTCTAATGTTCTGTTATGCTGAAAAACACATTTATGACATTTACACATTTTATTATATATATTCATTTAGATAAGATCTAACAATTCACATTTCAAATATATTAAAACTTATTAACAAAGATAATATGTGTGGAGCTTGTTAAGCATTAATAAGCGAAACAACTTTGCTGTCTTATGAATTATTAGCTGTAATGTTAGGCCCTTTTTGTTGGTTAATTTGCCAAAATGCATGTATGCTTATTTTTTTGCAAAACAAACAAACAAACAAACAAACAAACAAAAAAAAAAAAAACAGATTAAAAACCCACATTTGTATCTTAAAGATAATTTGTCAGCTGCATTGCAGAAGATTTATTAATTAAGCAAACTGTATTTCTCTGAATATTTTTTAATTTAGATAAGAGAAAATTTTCTTAAAAAAAAGATGACAACCAACCCTTATTTAGAAAGTGTCAGGAATTCATGTGTTAAACTGTATTTTCTGACAGTGTTTTAAAGCCAACAGAACAATTTAAAAAAAGCAGAGATGATGACCTATACTGGTTTAATGTGAGTAATGTCTGGTTTTGCCACATTGTCTGGTTTGTTTGCAGGAATGAAGCTGGGCCACTCCCCTTACCTGACCAGTATGTGTGCACCTGCATGCCTGTGGGGGTGTGTTATGCGGTCTTTTGAGCTCCTGAGTCATCTGCCAATCAGAAAGCAGCTTTTCTTCCTCTTTGTTACCACTCACTTCTTTCTTCCTTCATCCTTCCTGTAATTTGCTGCTCAGAGACTAACAGAAAAAAAGGTAAAAACACACCTCTAGATATGGACAGGAAGCTCAAAGACGAAGGACTAGGACTTGCATGCACCTTTATGTGGCGTAAGAGTCTAAAAGGTGTCTTGGCTTAAGAACAGATGTGTGGCTTGTTTGTTAAGCAGAGCAGGTTCAAACACAGTCACTTTGATGTTACTGGTATGCTTCAGGGTGGCTGTGAATGCACAGCGGCAGACCCAGAGCAACACAGAGGTGCTTTTTCCCTCCCACAAGTCTTGACTTAAAACCTCACAAGCTGGCTGATCATATGATGTTGCTTTCAATCGCCCGGAGGGGGTAAGTCATGCTTTTACAGTCTAGTAAATTCCTCCCAGACATTCTTGTTCTAGTTCTTGCTCAAGTTTATGTCTGCACCACTGGTGCTTTTTTAAACAGACTTTCTATTTTTTATAAATTGATAGAGAAGATCTAGAATCGTACTGCATCATTATTTACAAATAATTTCACACCTTTAATTTGAACTTAGACAGGTTGTTCCTCATTTTATTTTTGTCAACTCAGGTATCTCTCTTTAAATTCATACTTCCTAAACTGGTGATGTGCTGTAGTAACTTCCTATTCTGTAGCAACTTTTATTTCTAATCTGCACATAGACAAGCTTCTGTAGTATCTGGGCTTTGTGTTTCCTGTTATATTTTTGTGTATTTTATTTAACAGGACTGAGAAATTTCTCCTATAGAAATCTTCATAATCGGATAAGGATTTGCTTGAGTTTTTATTGTCCACAAAGACACCATCGTACCTACCTTCCTAGCGGATCAGCTTTGTTGTTATGTGAAACACTTTTTTTTCCTCTCTTTTTTAATCATTTAAATCATGTATCGTATTTACAGTTTTACTTCATTACTTTCCAAAATTTTTAAAAAATGTCTGCTCTTATTTCCGTTTTATTACTTGAAATATTTATTGAACGCCTCCATAAAGATGTTACTGTTTAAAAAAACAAATTTCTTTTCTCTATGCATGAAATCTTATATGTCAAACACTAATTTATTTCGATCTGTTCCTCTTTGTTAATCATAGTTAACTCCTGTAGCATTTGTTGCACCCTGACAGGAACTGAGAGCTTAGCACCCACACAGGAAATGTGGTCAAGGTCTGTCCCGGATGTTGGCTTACATGAGATGAATGAAATAAAAGATAGACAGAAAAGTCTTCAAAATGATCATATGTTAGAAAGAAGCAGATACTGTTTAAGCTGAGATAATACAGTAAACCAAAAATGTGATATTTGAGATGTGACTTTCTCTGATATGGGCTGTTGCTGGTGTTTGTGTTGACAACACACTGTGAACTTCAGAAGCCAGACAGTTTTATCCATCTGCAAGTGTTGCAGTGCGTTGTGGTGATAAAATGATTAATAGCGAGGACAAAACGGTTGAACTGCAGTCCCTTAACCCCACCCTCTCCATCGAATCTCTGTCCATATTACAGTATACACCCCATCACTGTTTCCTTCTGCTGCTCATTTGCTCAGCTGATTTTTTTTCTTTCTTTTTTTTTTTGTCAGGAACTAAAAATGGGCTTTTGTGTCATTTAACTTCAAGATGTGTTGCACTGCACATCAGCAGAAACCCAGCGCATTAACGTGGTTTTAGATGACTTAATGACATAGAGCACCTGCAAATATGACGAGGATCATCATTGCTAGGAAATACTTGCAAAAGTATTCATCTCAAATCCTTTTTACGGTCATGTTTTTATATGTTTGTTCAGCACTTTGGTCAGTCTTGCTGTTTTAAAAGTGCTTATAAATAAAGTTGGGTTGGCTTTTCATGTTTTATGATGTCACAATCACAAAACAACATTAAGTAGTGCAAGACTGTGAAGTGAAAGGATAAGGATACTTTACTTTCAATTTTTTTTTTACAATAAAACACATATTGTAAAAACTTGATTTCAGTTTTGCCCCCTTGAGGCAATATTTCATAGAACCACCATTTATCACAATTGCAGCTGCAGGTAGTTTTGTGATGTCTAATATTTTTGTTCAATTTGAGTAAAATTCTTTGCAAAATTGCTGAATCTCAGTCAGATTGGATGGAGCGCATCTGTGAAGATTAATTTTCAAGTGTTTCTACAGATTTTTAACTGAGTTCTGATCTGAACTGTCACTGGGCTATGCTTTGATTAAAACAAATCACTTGTAGCTCTACCTGCTCTAGTATTAAGTCTTCAACAGATTTTCTTCCTGGTTCATGCTGCACTTACCTCCATCCATCTTCCCTATAACTCTGACCATTCCTTTCCCTGATGAATAAAAGCATTTCCACTATGTTCTATGTTTCCCCATGAGGACGGTGTGTTCAGAGTGATGAACAGTGTTCATTTTCCACCAAATTTAGTTTTGCTTGTAGGCCTAAATGTTCAATTTTGGTCCCATTTTAACTTTATCTTCTACATAGACTATTGAAAACTGCAAGCAATTGAAAAATGCTCTTTGCATTTTCAGATGGACTAAACAGGGCAATCTCAGGGAAATTCCTTGCACTAGATTTCTTTAGGGGTATCAGAGTGAAGGGGTTGAATGCATATGCATGCAACACTTTTAACATTATGAAAATAATTTTCTTTACTTTTCAAACTCATATATTACTGTGTTGGTCTATTATATAAAATCCCAACAAATTATAGTAAAGTTTGTGATTGTAATGAATACTTTTGCAGGGCATGATTTGAATTGCTTTTTGTCTGTCAAATATTTAAATAATTCTGGGGAGATTCCCTGGACAGGCATCAAAGATCATTTGCTCAACCAGTTTTATTTTTGCTTTTGCTCATCCGATTGATTCTTCTAGCCATACAGCTGATTCAAATTTAGAGGAAAATATTTGTCATGGTGTTTCATTCAAGGGTAGAGTTAAAATTAAAATGTGTCTGTGTTTTTTTTCCCCAAAATCCAACAGTGATGGCACCTTGCAAAAGCATCAGGCCTAATCCAGCAGGAGAGGACTTTTTGTAGATCAACAGCTTCTATATCCCTCTCTAAACTTTACTGAAGCTGACAACCGTACTGCCCAAGAGACGCCAATGGAGGAGGAAAACCTGTGCACTTCTCTGCCGGATGTTGTAGAAGCAGAACTACCACATAACTTGCAGACCTCTGCAGATCAGAGCATAAATGGAGAACAGGAGGACCTGGTGCTTGGTGAGGCAGAGATGAGCAAGATACAGGAGGAGGATGCTGGCTCACACAGATCTCCTGAAGAGGCAGAACAGTTTGAAGAAACTATGTGGACTCTGCAGCCCGTTACCTGCACCCGCTCTTCTCTTTCCTTCGCCTGTGTGGGATGGGACATGCCCAACTCTTCTGCAGAGACGGCTTCGTTCATGACTGACAGCAGCTTGGCCAATGAGCTTTACTCTGAGGGCGTGAGTTTATGCAGCACTTCCTTCTCTCATCTCCATCAGCCTGAAGATGTTACTGTCGAGCCTTACAAACAGGAGGACAAAGAGGAACAAGATGAGGTTGATACACAGCCTCTAAACGCAGCAACTGAGAGCGCCGGAAATGACTATAAGGTATGAAAGGTTTCAAAAAAGAAGAGGTGTGACTCTTTCCTGCTGCTGTTACTTGTTACTAAAAAGTGAATCCACATCTTAAAGTGAATACATGTGTCATTAACCCTAATTTGACTGAATTTAGAGTTTACTTCCTGTCTTTTTGTTGCTAATTTGGATTTCTGTGGCAGATGTGGGAGTAAATGAGCATATATGTTGTTGGTCAGATGAGTACAGCTCCATGAACTCACAAGGAATCACAAGTTTTTCTCTGTAAGCTCATACTCGGTAGTCTGTGTTGCAATTTTCAGCCATGTGATGCTGCAGATGAGAACGAGCCAACGAAACAGGAAAAGGAAGATTCGACAGCCGAGGAGTCTGAAAGTAGTACTGGTATGTATCACAGAAAAGCTCTGTTACTTTAGTTTTAGTTTGAGATTATTTATTTTCATGTGTGGTTCAATTTGAGAGGATTCATTTGTCATGTCTTGGGACCTAGCTTTCTCACCATCTTTAACCTTTTCCTCCAAATCTTTTAGAAATTTCGCAGCATATAGATTCAGAGGAGGAACACTTGGTAACGTCAGACGAGGACTTATTAGAAAATTCTGACAAGATTCAGTGTTCAACAGAAGCAGTGGACACATTTTTAGATGTGAAACTAGAAAAGGAACAAGAGTTCAGAGTTCTGCTGAGTGAGCAAGAAGACTCGGAAGGAGAACAGGCCTCAACAAACAGCGCTGAGACTAACGGAGCGAAGGAGGACTGGAACGAGGATCAAGAAGAGAAGAGTTTAAGTAACATTTCTGATGAGGAGGCACCAGCTTTAGCAGATGGTATTGAGACTAAACAAGAACAGGAGGAGGAGTGTGAGAGACAAGAACGGCAAAGTTTCACTGATGTTTCCAGTGAGGAGGAACCAGCTGTAGCAGATTGTGTTGAAACCCAGGAAGAGCGTCAGGACATAAGCGAGGATGAGGAACAGCAGAGTTTGACCAACGTTTCCAATAAGGAAGAAAGTGAGGAATCAGAAACTGTCAGCTCTCTGAGTTATCTGTGAGTATTGTTCATTCAAAAAAGGGAAGAGGAAATTTCTAATTACAGTAAACCCAGAGAAAAAAGGAAAAAAAAAAAATACAATTTTTGCCAGTACATTGAAGATCTATCTAATCATTCATCATGACTGCTGAGTCAGCATTGTTATCTAAAAGAATGAGAAACAGTTGAAACATATTAACATTTAAAATAACTTACTACATAAGAGACACTTTTTTCATTTCAAAATTACCTTTTCTTTTCCTGTATGTTTAGAACTGGTAAATCTCCAGTAAAAGTCTCAGAAATGTAGGTAAACTGGGCTAAATTGACCATGTCAGCAATATGTTTTAACCACAGTACTTGACATTTCTAAGGCAAGGCAAGTTTATTTGTTTAAGCGCATTTCAGCAACAAGGCAAGTGCTTTACATCATGAAAATATAAAACATCAGACAAAACATTACATTTCAGTGGTATAATAAAGGAAAGTAATGAAAATTTTGAATACAGATCAGATCAATAAGTTTCTATTTACTACTACTCTAACCAGCTCTAAACAGCTGGGATTTTAGCCTTGATTTAAAGAAACTCAATGTTTTGGCTGTTTTACAGTATTCTGGAAGTTTGTTACAGATTTGTGGTGCATAAAAATTGAAAGTTGCTTCTCCATGTTTGGTTCTGGTTCTGGGGATGCAGAGTAGACCAGAACCAGAAGAACCGAGTGGTCTGGAAGGTTGATACAATGACAGCAGATCTTTAATATATTTTGGTGCTAAGCCATGTGATATAAGTGATTTATAAACAAACAGTATTTTAAAGTCTAGTCTCTGAGCTACAGGGAGCCAGTGTAAGGTGGGATCTGCTCTATTTTCTTAATTTTAGTCAGGATGTGAGCAGCAAATCTTTTAGGCAGACCTATGAAGAGTGTAGATCTTTTTGGATCTCGCCTTTTAAAGGACTTAAGAGCTTGTGGTTTTATCAGAAATAACTTTTACAAACTTATTTTCCTTTTTTTAGAAGATGAGGCCACCCTTCCAAACAAGTCGCTTGTTGTTCAGTCATTGTACTGGAACTGAACTACCAACTGTACTCTCAAATATCTCAGTTAACAACATATGTAATAGACTTTGAGATTAGGCCTTTTTGCCTTTCTTTTGGTAATTTGTCGGAACCTTAGAATGCTTTATCTCTGAAAGAATTAGGCGTGAACTTTTAGTCCTGGGAGGATTGGGAATTGTCTTGAATTCCCACTTCGAAGGCGTCTGCCAGGTACCGGTATCAAGCTATACAAAGGTTTTAAAAAGTTAAGGTTTCAAATCTGGTTAAATTTTAGATTCAATCACATTTCTGTATGGGTTAAAGTCCATGTAGAGATGGAGAGAGCATAGAGTAATGCAGCACCGTCCCTCCTACATCTATTGCTGCACACTGCCTGTCAGCTGGCTAAAAGATGTTTCCCCTCACTTACAAGAAAAAAAAAATTAGCTTTTTGGAAATATATCTAGATGGAATAAAAGCACAGATAGTCATGAAAACTAAACGGGCGAGTAATGCTGTTTTGAAAGTAGAGTTGGGAAGCTACAAATGGCATGGTTGTTAAGCAGCCAAATGCAAGTTCTACCTGAGCAAATATCCAGACTATTTAACCAGATATTATAAGATTGTTAGATTGGGTTCCTCTATAAAGACCAGAATATTTAAATGTATAATATTCTTTGCATTAAGCACTAGAAAATGACATAATGTTGTAGTTGTTTATTCTATATGTTTGCTTAGTCTGTGTCAAATCAAAATGACAACAAATTATAGTTATGAATAACTTTATTATACCCGTAAAAATCATGACTGTAATAAGTAATATATATCTTGAGTTTCTTTTCTTTTTCTTTTTTTTTTTTAAAAAGGACATTTTTGCTTTAAATTTTAGTGTGAATAGAGTGAAATTGGTGTTTTTACTGAAGGTTATCATACCATGAGAATCTCATACTGACTGATGCTCACTTAAAGTGCTTCTTGGCTTTTTGCCACCACTGCCCTGAATGTTTCAAACCTGCAAGCTACTTTTAGAGATGAAAACACTTGCTTTGCTTCCTGTGCTTTTAATTGCCATTAGCTGACTGCCACTTCCTCTGTGAATTCCTATAAAAGCAGTAAGGACATTTTCATGCTCCACTTCTGCATTTGGACTTAGTCAAAGAACTAATGACATGGTGTAATGATCTCTGTGTTTTTCCCTGTCAATTTTTCAAATGATACCTTAATTGCACAAAAATGTAGCGTTGAATGCGATCGTTTTGCAGGCTTAAGTTGGAAGAGTGTTACTTGTCTGAAAGATGACACTATAAATGAAACTAAACTTGAATTAATTAATTATAGTTTAAGTTGAAGCCTTCTGTTTCTAACAAGAGCACTGATCACATCCTGTTTCTACAAGTTAGGCTGTCGCATTATCATTTCCTTCAGTCTAACACACTGTTTTTTCTTTTTTATGTTCACACCTTTCTCAACAGATGTCAGCATAGACTCAACAGCATTCCCCACCACAGAGTACTTATTTTATGTACACGCATTCAGAGTTTTGGGCTATTTTAAATATAATTTAAATACGTGTTTTTTTGATGCCTTTTAGGGAAGTACCTGCAGAAGTGCTACAAACTGACAACACAGGACTAAACACGACTGATGCGCTGAAAGATCTACAAGAGCTCGAGCTTCCAGAGGACGGTGAACTTTCAGGGGACAAGAAGGACATAGAGACACGGGATCATTTAGATGACGATCTCTCTGTGCTGCCTGAAGAAATGTGTGAAGAAGTAGAGGAGAAGGTGGATCCTGAGCTGTTAGATTCTGAGGATAACAACAAGGAAGTATCAGATCAGCAGGAAGAAAAAGCTGAGAACACAGAAAACTCATCAGAGAGGCCGGAAGAGGCTGAAAATCTGGAGGAGACAAACTCTTTAGCGCAACAGGAGTGTGATCAGGACAGAGTGGCTTCACTCCAGCCCGAGAGCTCAGAGTCTGAATCAGGTGAAACGAGTGAAGAAGCCAAGCAGATGCATCCAGAAGGGTCTGATCAGTCAGAGCAGCTTCAGGACCAGTCCCCAGAGATGACATCACCAAACCAGTTAACCCCACTAGACACTCCAGAGGATCAGCCAGAGCAGACAGCTTGTGATGAAGCAAAAGGGTCCACAGTGGCAGACAATCCATCAGAGCAGAATGAGCTGCCACAGCAAACAGCCCACTCAGCTGAGCAGCCTGGACCATCAGACAAGATGAATGAGTCAGAAAAGACAGAACAGCTGTCTCCTGACAGCGAGGCTACGCCGCAGAATGAGGAGTTGAACCACGTGGAGCGACGGGCTGAGACGTCGGATCAGACTGAAGATGCTGGAATTACTGACAGTGGGAATCCAGTAGAGGTTGTGTCTAATGGAGATAAACACGAGGACTCAGTGGTGCCTTACATTAACGGAGGGAAGGTGGACAGAGAGAAGGCCTGTCGACTCGCAGAACAGCTCTTTAAGCTGGACAACATCCAACGCTCAGATGTGGTGAAACATCTCGACAAAGAGTAAGGACACATTGAGACACTATCATTGTTTAATAAATGTTGGTTTTCCTTCTTTATTTCGAAAGCTTTAGGGATTACATCAGCATTAAAGGTTGTCAGTCTATGAGCAGATGAGTTAACATTTACAAATAAATGCTCTTAGTTTTGTTATTTACTCATAAACAAGAGACAAAAGTTTGCTTTAGTATGTATATGTGTACAGCAATATTAAAGAGTTTTTGATCAGCACATAAAAAACCATTGTTTCCACTTCCTGCTTTTCAGAGGGCTTTCAATTTTACATCTTATTAGAATGATATGTTGATTACTGCCATGCAGAGGCCTCTAAGTTTTCTGTCTTTGCATCTGATGAAGAAAACATCATTTGTGTTATTTACTAATATTGCTGCAATCGATCCCAAGCCCTGCAAGAACCTCGATCCTGTGTTAGGATCAGGCAGTGGATGCTTTACCCCTCTTAAAAAGCTTTGCTGAGAAAATTACGTTCATTAAAACAAAAGCCTTGGACTGAAGAGGTTGAAACAGCTGTTTGGCAGAATTTGGCAGAGATGCAGTTTAGTCTGCTTAATCACATTTGAGTTCACTAAGTCGTTCTGGTGAATCATTTATTTGCTCTGTTGTTGTCCATGTTACCCAGAATAAGTCAATCGAATGAATAATGGAATGAATGACTGACTCTACTCTTTTATTTTTTTCTTTTAAATGTCACTGTTGACTGGTAGTAGAAGTGAATCAGCCTGTTATATTTAACGGGATAAGATCTGGAAACATTTCAAAAGCTCAGTTTTGCTCGCTGGACTTGAAAAGTGAGGAGTTTGATTTTAGAAGTTTCCAAGTCCAGATAGCAAAACTCAGCCTGTGAAATGTTTCCAGATCTTATCCCAACATAGGATAAAATGAAAAATTCACAATTATTTAAAAACAGTTTTTGGCCTCTTGACCCTGTTAAATCAGGGTTTTTGATTCGAACATGTGCTTCTTAACTGGGATCTGGTTTAGATGGCAGCTAAAGCATAGAGATGCTTTAGTTTTGGATATTTTACAATATTTTACAATACAACAACAACAACAACAACAAAAATGAGAGACTACAAATTGTGTTTCAATTTTTTTTATTTTGCAAGTCTAAGTGTTTATAGAGTTTAAAATTTTGTTGATCTCAGGTTGCGGCACTGCCATAAAAGCTGTGACATGGCCCTTTATTTACTGCAGAATTAAAGTGTTAATTTTATCTACAGATCTTTTCACCATAATTTTTGTTACTGACCTTTTTTTCCAAAATAAAGACAAGACAAAAAATAAATAAATAAAAAAACTCATATAGTAACAGAACAACTAAAACTATGACCAACTGACTGACATTTTTGTCAGCTGATACAGATAAAAAGGTCTGAGGGAGATTCAGTTAAACCAGATCGAATCTTAGTCTTTTTGAAAGGTGAGATGAGTTGGAACTACAGCTAATAAGACCCTTGGATAAAATCCCCATCCTATTTGTGATTATTGGTTTTAAAACTTTATTGAAAAATGAAATTTAAATACAGTTATAAAGAAAAACTAAAGGTAATTTGTGTCTATATGTTGCAATCTGCTATTTTAATTCAGTTCTATAGGATAAATATTTCATGATATTGTATGTGTATATACATAATTGAATGTTTTAAAACTGCTACAAAAATCAAAATAGTTTAACCTGAAAAAGTTTGGAAATTTGAAATTAAATCTTTGGAAGCACCCAGAGATTTGTAAATTTTGACCTTACATTTACTTCAAAAAATGGTTCTGGATGTTGGAAAAAATTCATTTGGGATGTAAGTTGTTCCAGTGCATCTCTAATCATGCCCATAAGTGTGTAAGTATTTCAAATATCACATTTTTCTTTGTGAAACTGAATCCACTCATGTTAATGCATATATTCTTGGGTCAAGCATGTTTTCTGGACTCTTTGTTTTTAGCAGTTTACACACACGAGTTCCTTTAAATGATTAGCTGCTATTTTTCCCTGTGTTTAGTAATGAATTCAGTCATGCTGTTGGAGAAGAATACCTCAAATTCTTTGACTTTTCCGGCCAAACTCTGGATCAGGCCCTCAGGTAAAATTCCACAGACGGATATTTATGTATTTTGAGATACCTTCATAAAACACTTTTTTAAAAAAAAATCTTCTTTAATTCTCTCATCCCCAGATCTTTTCTGAAGGTTGTCGTATTGATAGGTGAGACCCAGGAGAGAGAACGAGTGCTGCAGCATTTCTCCAACCGCTTCCATGAGTGCAACCCTGACTCCTACTCCTCCTCTGGTGAGACAGTCATGCATCATGCTTAAAGATACAGATGTGAGGATTCATGAGTAACATCTGTGTTTGACATTATTTCTCTTTTGCATATCCTCAGGGGCCGCGTTGGCTCTGACCTGCGCTCTGATGCTTCTCAACACCGACTTGCATGGACAGGTGAGACCAAACAGCCTCTACTGTTTGTTTTTGACACTGTGTTGTACAGTTTTTAAGCCATCATTTGTGCATTTGCAGAACATAGGAAAATCCATGTCTTCATCTAAGTTTGTAACCAACCTGGATGGGATGAATGAGGGAGGAAACTTCAACAAGGAGCTGCTAAAAGTAAAACATTTACATTTTTCTTCTCATAACTAAAGTCTAAAACTCATATTTCAAAATTAATGAAACTTTTTCTCTTGAATTTATATCGTAGAGTCTTTATAATTCCATAAAGAGTGAACCACTGGAGTGGGCTGTGTAAGTAACCCATCCAAAAAAGCATCACCTGATCCATGATTCCAGAGCATAACCTCATTCATGCTTTCACTTGATCTTGCGGTTAAGGGATGAGGAGGAGCTGAAGAACTTGGTGGATGAGAGTGCAGGAGATGATGCACCTTTGCGTTCAAAATCCAACCCGTTCTTGAATGTTCCTCAGGACAAAAAGGCCACTGTGGTCAAACAGGGATTCCTGCAGAGGAAGCTGCATGCCGACATCAACGGAAAACGCAGTAAGTGAGACAAACACAAATTGAAGATATTGAAGAAAAACAAACACGGATTTCGAATTTTCTTTACAAAAACAAATCGAACGCTGCAAAAAAAAAAAATTGAATAAAACAACCAGTTAGATTCAGAAGCAGGAGAATCTCATCATAAATACGGCTGTTCTGTGAAGGCGTCAGATGTTTAGAAAAACATTGGAGTCGAAGACCAAAGAACAAAGCAGGGTCAGGGTCAATATTCCAAGTTTTAAACATCTCAGTGGACACTGTTCAATCCATCATCTAAAAATGGAAAGAGCAGGTCACAACTGCAATCTGCCAACATGTGGTCATCCACTTAAACTGACTGGCTGGTCAAGGAGAGCACTAATCAGGAAAGCAGCTCCATGATGACTCTGGAGGAGCTTCAGAAATTCAGAGCTCAAGTGGGAGAGTCTGTTGACTGGACAGCTATTTTTGCATGCCACAAATCTGGCCTTAATGGAAAAATGACATGAGGAAAGCCATTAGAAATCCCACTTTAGTTTGGCACAAGCTATATATGGGACACAGCAAATGTCTAGAAAAGGTGATCTGGTCAAATTAGACAAAATTTGAGCTTTTTAACCTACATGCAAAACAATAGGTGCATCAGCGTATTACAGCGTCATGCTGTTGGGATGTTTTTATTCAGCAGTGACAAGGAAGATGGATAGAGTAAAATACAGAGCAAGCCCAGAAAAAATCCAGTTAGAGGCAGAAAATGACCTGATACTAGGGTGGAGGTTCACCTTCCAGCAGGACAACGACCCTAAACATACATCCAGGGCAACAGTGGTACAGTTTATATCAAAGCATATTCATGTGTTAGAATGGCCCAGTCAAAGTTTAGACCTAAACCCTATAGGGAATCTGGCTAGACTCTCCTTTTAATCTGGCTGATCTTGTTAGGAATAGGCAAAACTGTCGCTCCTTAGAGTGCAAAGCTGACACTTGCAGCTGTAATAGCAGTGAAAGTTGTTGACTCAGTGGAGATGAATGTATACACAAGCCACACTAATTATAATTCAAAAAATGTCATCAATTTAATTATAGCATGTTTTTACAGTGGAGGTTATGTTTAACAGTTAAAAAACAAAATCAGATCAAATTAAAAGGAAAAAGATGTGCAGAAAATTAGGTGCATCAAGAAAAAATGATTGAACGCAACAGATTTCCAAACGCATTGCTGTCTGGAACTGTAGGGGTGATGATTATGAAGGTAATGCTAGGAAAAAAGATGTAGGGATGCAGAAGCAAAATGTGAACAAAAATTATTTTACAATTACAGTGAGGTGAGCACTTATAGTGTTATATATTTAAATGATATATTTTTAAATGTTCTGAGGTAAAACCAGGTTCACTTAATGTTTTAAGGAAGCCAAATAATTTTTTTCAAGGCAGTGCTGTCCAAATTTTTTGCCCTACAAGCCAATATCGCCAAACTGAAAGTGTTCACAAACCACAAAAACCTTAATAAAAAAAATGCAAACATACTATTATTTTTATTTATTTATTTAATCTTTATTTATACAGCTTGTCTCATTGAGATCCAAGATCTCATTTACAGAGAGACCTGTTCTGATATTTATTTATTGATTTATTAAATCTGTTACTTTTACTCCCAAAATATTAAACAATGAACTAAGCAGTATGAATCGATGCACAAAGCCTGCTTTAGAGCAAAAGTTGATGGATTTTTTTGCAGTCATGTTTAGCATGAGTTTAAAATGAAAGCAGAAAACATGGTTTATAAAATACAAGCACTTTGAGTTATACCCAAGATTTTTCCCGTTTAAGATAGTTGCAATTTGTCCACATCTTTTTTTTTTTTTTTTTTTTTTTTGAAAGGCTTTGTATCAGGAAAAATCTTGCCGTGGACAGTTAACAGAAAATTAGCATCAACCATTACTAGTGGGCCACATTTGTACCGATCTTGAATTGCGTTTGTGGGCCATACAAACACAACGACACAATGACGCCAGTGGGTCATTTCTGGCCCTCATTCCGAGGGCCATGCCACACTGCTTTAAGTTGACAAATTTGGAGCAATTACATAGCTATAAATCTGTAGTTGTTTAATTAAAAGAAGTATACCTCAACAATACAAGTATATTTATTCACTTACAGAAGAAGTTCACTATGTTAAACATAGTATGGAGGCACTTCTTAAGCATATCAGTAAAGTTACATCCATATTTTAGATCACTGATAATTGTTTGGCAGGTTCTAATAAAGTCTGAATGTCAGTGATGTAACTCGTTGGTCATTATGAACCTGCTGAATGTTTTTTTTTTTTTTTTTTTTTTTTTTTTTTTTGTGGCAGCTCCCTGGGGGAAAAGGAGCTGGAAACCTTTCTTTGGAGAGCTGAAGGGAATGACTCTTTACTTACAGAAGGTCAGTGACTCAGCTCCTGCTTCTCCAAACATCATGGAGCTCTTTTATTTGATCCTGAGTTGTGTGTGCTGTGTGTCAGCATGATTATCGCAGAGATCAGCCGGTGAACGAGGACATGGTGGGAGTCCATCACTCCCTGGCCGAGCCCGCAGCTGATTACACCAAGAAGCCACACGTGTTCCGCCTGCAGACGGCCGATTGGAGGGTTTTTCTCTTCCAGGCTTCGTAAGTCACATAGAATCTGCAGTTCGAGTTGATTTGTGTCTGTGTGAAAATCTGCAGGTTTGCTCCCAAGTGATTGACTGTAACAAATGGAGCGTTTGGTTGCTTTTCTCTCAGATCCAAAGCAGAGATGAATTCATGGATCTGCCGAATCAACTTAGTTTCTGCTCTTCACTCGTCTCCTCCGTTCCCCGCCGCCGTCGGCTCTCAGAGGAGGTTTTTCAGGCCGATCCTTCCTGCTTCAAAGTCTGCACACTCTCTGGTATGCATTTCAGACTTCTTTGATGACAAACACAAGTTATCTTGCTATATTTTTGGTTATAAAATCATTATATTTTATTCATAATTGTGTTTCTGAAATTTTTCACCCTGTGTTGCAATTGGCTTTTCTGTATGAATTTAGGGAACTGTAAAAATATATTTTTTAGTCAACGTGATGCAGAAGTTCTATGTATTAGAGCCGTAGTGGGACTTTATTGGGCTACTGGAACCATTAGAAAGTTCACAGATTTGAACAGAAACTCAATAGCTGCCATTTTAATAAAGTAAAAGATATTTAATCATCGGGATTTCTAATAAAGGGACCAAAAATGGGATTTATGAAATGGTTATACAAACACTGTTTAATTATAATTGTATCCCTTTATCCAGTGGTTGTCTCCCTTCCACTTCACTGTTATGCACTACTTTGCGTTGATCTATCAAATTCAATCCCAAAAATAATACATCTAATTTTGTGGTTGTAATGTGACAAAATGTTCAACGTGAGTGAAAACTTTTACAAGGCACTGACACCATGACTCTAAAGACCTGGTGCTACAGAAAGCAATATATTTGCTAATCTAAAATGAAGTAGACTAGCATTTACTGATCTAGTAGCATCAGTTAAAGAGGTCCTGAAATTTAACTTTCATTGCTTTTCTTGTCATTTTCCCTGTGCAGGAGCGTCAGCTGCAGTGTCACTCAGGAAAACTGGATTCCTTCAAAGCTGACCTGTTGCATCAGCAGGAGAACCCGCCAGACAGTAAAAAAGCAAAAGCTAGGGATCTGGAGGAACACCGTGTGAGAGCCGAGTACCTGCAGTACGAGGTACTGGAGCTGCTGTGAAAGCTTAAACTTGAGTAAATAAACATCAGCAGGTCATTCAGTGTTTCTTGTTCAACCGCAGGTCTGTCGGTATGAGACCTACATCCAGGTGCTGGAAGCCTGGCAGAGCGTGCCGAAGACGGAGGACGGCACATTGGCCAGCGCTGACCTGAAACTGTTCGACAAGGCTGCCTGTGGAGACTTCATGGGGGATGAAGACGAGGAAGAAGCTGCGCTGAAAAGGTCTTACTCTAGTCCTTCTCTGGATCTCCAGCTGGCCTCTCCGACGATAATCAAAGTTAAACGCAATATCTCTGAGAGACGGACTTATCGCAGGGCCATTGTTCCTCGATTTAAAGAGGCCTGACATAAAACGATTGTTGCACCCGAAGATGCACATTTAGACATTTCTGCTGCGATTCTACAGCTTTTGGAATTGATAAAACCCCTCCAAAGATCCATGAGAAAGCTCCCTCAGGAAGTTTTTATTTGTTGTTGTCTGGTTGAAGTGGTCAAAAATTCTGGACATAACTTATTTAGATTTGTCTGAATTTACAGGTCTTATTATGAACTAAAATATTTTGACAATAGCATTTATAATGTTTTACTTTAGGTCAAAGTGAATGTTTTATGTTGGGTCATAATCTTTCTTGACGATGTTTACCACAAGAGGGCGCTGTAGAACAGCACATATCTAAACGGAAGCATGAAGACGAACCGCTTTAGTTTTATTTTCATATTGCACTTTTTTTTAAATATATATAGTTCTATATGATCTATTCAAAATGTTAAAATGTTGATTTAATATCTTTTGTCATCTATGAATTTCTGTCTTAGATGCTTTGTTTAAATGAAGGATTTCTAAAATAGCATAAAATGTTACCCAGCTCCTGTTAAATAAAAAGGAAAAAAAAAAAAAAAGATACTTTTCTTGAAAATGTTATGGGATTTTAGAAAGCAACACAGTCTGAGAGACTTTCTCCAGGACAGTTATTCTCATAGAAAGCTCAAACTGCAAAATGTGTATCAATGAAGTACGTTTAGATTCAATTTGACAGATAAATCAATAAAGTGTTCGAAGAAAATAAAAGATGCAGAGCTTGTAACACTTTCCTTTCTTTATTACAGTTTTTTTTCTGTTTGATTTTATTTGGTTATATTTTATTTTGCTTTTAGTTTTATTTTAGTTTTTTCCTTTTATATTGTTTTAATTACTTTTTTATCCATTTTAATTTGCTTTGGGGTTTATTTGTTTTTTTTTTTTTTTCTTCTGAGCAGTTGTTTAAATTATTTTGTTCTTTTTTCTCATTTAGTTATTTTCTATTAGATTAAATGAGATTAAGTTTTTTTTTTTAGCGCCTGCCCCAGCACACACACACACATACACACACACACACACACACACACACACACACACACACACACCTAGCAAACACAAAAATGGGATATGAATTGGAAGCACAACAAAGAGCATGAACAACACTAAGTAAGGCCACAACATCAGGTTTTTGTGTCAGAACTGGATCAAAAACTGACAACACTTTATGCACCTCCTTTGATTTGTGATTCCCCCCCCTCCTCTTGGTGGGTAAACATCATGAGGAACTCTCAGTTATGGGTGAAGTTTCCATTCATTCACAACAATAACAACAGCTCATTAAGATAAAGTCAGATTCTGTTGATGAGAATGACTGATTGGCCACATGAGTGACAGTGGCCCCGGGGCCACCTGTACACCTTAGGAAAGGCTGGACGGGATGGCCTGGGATGCAGAAAGGTGACACCATTTTCCCTGTTACAGAATGAAGATGTTAATAAATGATCAAACAGAACAGACTTGTAAGGAAATAACGTTATTTGTTGTCACTGTGTCATGTTTCAGCACAAGATCAAGAGTATAAAGACAGGAATGAGGGGAAAAAATGGCAGTAAAATGTACCCGTAGGAAATCACTTTCAAATCCTTTATTAATTGTTTCTCTGATTAAAATAGAAATGTTTAAGAATTGTCTGGGCCACAGTTGATGCTTAAGGTGCCAATTTGGGACCAAAGCTATTCTCACTTGGTCTACAGACCATGACTTCAGCAGTGGTGGTGGTGGCCTTGTTTCTTTGAAGAGCCATCACTCTCCTGATCTCCACCAACAATAACACTGGGTCTGAGCAGCAGGGCCTGCGTTAGCTGTCGGGTTCAGAGGGCATCTCTTCCCTGGAACCAGCCTGCTTTTGTTCTGTATGTGCTGCTCTATTCTCAAGCATTGGGCGTCTCAGTCAGGCCTGGGTGGGCAATTAAAAAGCCAAGAGCTCAAGTTGGGATCATTAGTGGCTTGTTTCAAAACACAGAGTTTCTCTTTTTTTTTCCTCTCTTTTATTTTTCTCCGCTGCAGCTGCTCACTTTGAGCAATGATTGACCATAATGTGACGTTAAAAATTTTATTCTTTTGTTGCTAAAAACACCAGAAAATACTACTACCATTTTTTTTTTTAAAAAGGACTAATCTGTTTTACTTGATGCCCTCTCCTTGCATGCTCTATTCGTTATTTTTCTTCTTTTATCTGGATGAACATTTCATTTCTCAGTCCATGGATCTGAGGAAAAAACAATCTCATTCTTTGCTTTCTTCTGTCCTTTTTTATCGTTGTCTTTCTTTGCTCTTGACTCCTGCTCCTCTGAAGTGTTCTTCACTTTCTAGGCTACTTAAAATCTCTCCTTGGTTTTTTCAAGTGGTTTGTTTTTTTTCACTCAGACTCGCCTCGTCTGTCCAGAAGACATTGACACTGCACTTATTCAGTCTTGCTCTCATCGAATATCCACTTGAAAAGAGAAAGGTAAAGTACTTATTCCTTACAAAACTCAACGTGTTGTCTTGGGATTTTGTGCGATGGAACAACAGATGGAACAACGCATTTGTATTCCCCTCCCCCCTTTTATTCCAATACCCATAAATAAAGTATGATAAAGTATGGTAGCAATGATAGAGTAAGCCTGCTAAGACCTTTGTGTTAAAATGGTGCAGTAAAAATTCAGACCCAAATCTAAATGAGAATGTTGAATATTTATATTCAAAGACAAACATCTAGACTGTCTGATCTTGAGCTATTTCACAAAGAAAACTGGGTAAAGATGGTAGAAACATACTGTAAAAGACTTGTAATTGGATGAAAATGCAGTAATGAGCTGAATACATAGGCAAACTTTTCACATTTTTATTTGTAAAAATGTTTGAAAGCCATGTGTTAATTTTTCTTCCTCTTTGACTCCTTTGTGTTGTATTGTGATCAGAGAAAATGTTTAACAAGGCATTCTATGGATTTCCTGTAGATTTTCTGCAAAAACGTGAATTTGAATGGGGCAGCTGAAATGTATTGGACCTTTGCTTTGATTAACAGAAACATTTTTGAAACTTTCATCAGCATCATTTTAAAATTTCTTCCTCTCAGATCATGTTAGAAAAAAAGGTCTTTATAAATGTTTGTGTTTTGCAAGGGAAAGGAGCCTCTTCGGAGGAGTTAAGGCTTTGTTTGAGGGCATTTCAATGGATGACCCCTTTTTGCCCTTTTCTCTCTCAGCACACACTCACACAGACTCATGGCTCAGACTGCAGTCTTCAGATGCAGACCCAGTGGCTTTTGTAGATGCAGGGCAAACATGCTGCGGCAGGGCCTTCGGGTCAGAACTTCATGGGTTAAAGCAACTTTTAGAGCAGAGTAAACGTTTGACATCTAATCTCCTCCATCTTATCTTATGTCATCTTTTCACTCACACACTACCCTTTATTAACCAACACGCCTCATTCATATGTTGTGATGTTCATAAGTTCTCGTATCAGAGTAAAGTATAATCTGCAATGTGTTGTTCACAGATCAGTCTGTAAAATCAATATGTCTGCATAAATGAAGTGTGTGTTTCACTCCTCAGGTATCTGCAGGTCAACTCTCTCCCTCGGGGCAGTACCTGATACCTGGAAGAGTTTATCCACATCGGTGTGTGTGCTTTGAAAGGTGCGTTTTTCTTGATGTCTTCCAGTCAACAGTAGCTTCCTGCCTTTAGGCTCTAAGTGTTGTTTAATAGGCACAGAGCACCTGCCTATGCACAGAAACACCCTCTGTTTGACCACTGTGCTCTGTTTGACTGGGACGTTTGTTTCAGTTGCTTTACGCTGAATTGGATAGTTTCTTGCAATTTGAGAAAGGTGCAGTCAGCTCATGGCAGCAGTGCTTTAAGCTCATACTCTCTGGTTTGTGATTTTCAAGAAGACAATGTTTAATCAGACCAAATTCAGATGAAGGAAGCTGAAAAAAAGCTTAAGGTGACATTTTTGTAATGGCAATGTTTCTGAAGCTTAATATGTTGTTTATCTGTCCAAAGGGAGTCCAGCACATGCTGACACAGGTGGTTGTGTGAAAGGTACCACAACATATCCAGCAAGACAATGCAGCGATAAAAAGTGTCAAGCAATATATCTCAGATTCTAACAAAGAAAAATGAGTTGATTTCAATGGTTTTTCTGGGTTTTTTTTCTCCGCAGTAATGCAGAACTTAAACTGGACTACATTTTTATGATATTTAAACCTTTAGGGTAACGTGTTCAGTCTTATGCCTTTTTTGTGTGCCATATGCAGACCCTAAAAACTACATTAGTCTAATTTTCAGTGCTGTTGAAAAGTATTTGCTTCCTTATAAAATCCTTCATTTTTTTCTTCTTGTTCATCCTTAAATGTTTCAGAGCCTTAAGATAAACATAGCTCAAATTAATCCAAAAACCAGTGTTAGATTTTAAATGATAATTTCATCTCATAAGGGAAACAAGCTATTCAACCCAATGTGGCTCGATGTAAAAATATAATTGCTGCCTCAGCCTAGTTGTGCCTCCCATAGCAGAGACAAAACCTTCACTTTGTGTTTTTTCTGAGGTATTCAGAGATGAACTTATCTGTGTGCTTTAGATTATGTTATAAATAACCCAAGTTCCCATGATCTTAAAATCACTGAAGGTTGGCCAGACGTTAGCAGAATTCGTAGTTCCATCAGTTATTGCAAGTCATTCGGACCCTGAAGTGGCAGAGGAGCCCCAGAGCATCACATTCCCACCACCATCATGTTTGATGCCAGATGACATGACCAAAAAGTCGACAAAATATTTTCCCAAAAGTCTTGGAGATCAACAAGATGTTTTTTGGGGAAATGTGATACAGGTCTTGGTGTTTTTTGGTCAATAGTGGGTCTTTGTCTTAGAACTCCTCCATAGACCCTGAGTAAACAAAGTGAAGTCCAGGAAATACTTAAATAAATCTGACACAACAAATTAAAAGACAATGGATCAACAGTGCAAACCAAAGAAAAAGGTGTCCAAAACCAATAAACAAGCAAAAACAGTAACAAGTAAGTCATTATATGCCCTCTGAAAAAATGTTTTAATTTCTTAAAATAGTTTTGTTTTTTTTCCCAATAGTCGTTCCAGAGTTTTGGTGCAGTGAATGAAAAGGCTGTTTTTTAGCCTCAACCCAGGAACTCATAAAATGAGTTTACTCAATGATTTCTCTTGGATGTATAAAAATATCTGTAAGATATTCTCAAATGGACAGGAAACAAATGCAAGGAAGCTAAAACTGGAGTAATGTGATCATTTTATTTAGCAGGTAAGGTAAGAATGTGAACAGCTTGGTTTTGAATGGCTTATAGGTGATGAAGTACAGACTGACCATTAAATTAATCACTTTCCTCAAAATTCCGCAAACAAATACCCCATTATGACAAAATAGATTTTTTAAAAATTTTTTGCATATTTATTGAAAATAAAAAAACAACAAGAAATCACATTTACATAAGTATTCACAGTGAAGATGCTCTGGTTGGATGGGACTAAAAACTGAACTTTTTGACCGACATGCAATATGCAAAACACCCCAGATATACCATGCTCATTGTGAAACATGGTGGTGGCAGCATTATTCTGTGCTGTTGCTTTTCTTCGGCAGGGAAAAGTCTCCAACCAATCTGACTGAGCTTGAGGTACTTCAAAAAACCCCCCTGAATTTCAGTTTCTACACGTGCAAAGCAGGAAGAGGCAAACCCTAAAGGACCCACATCTGTAACTGCAATAAAAAGAGCTTCTACAAATTGTTTAGCAGGGGGGTTAATATATGTCCACATCTGTCAGATTTTTATTTGTAGAAAAAACATGCATCCTTCTCCTTCCACTTCATGATTATGCATTACTTTGTCTCTGGCACATGAAAAACCAATAAAATGCAATAAATGTGTCAATATTGGGTACAAAATGTACAAAAGTTTTGGGATATTAAAACTTTTCTAATGTACTGTAGATGAAATGAAAAAAAAAGAGTAAAACCATGTAGATTCAAATAGCTGTAAATTAAAAGGAAAAGGCTAATAACAGTTTAACAAGTTTCTTGCATCTGTAAATTTATGCATTTGGTGGGTTTTCAAAATTTCTGATGAGCTCAGAAGCTTGAGGCCTCGTCTGTGTCTGCCTGTATGATTGAAATGAAAACCATTGATTTCTAATAACGGTGAACATACACAGTAGAGCAATCAGGCATATTTCACCTAAAACTGGCTGTAAACACAATCTGTGTCTCTCCAAGAGCCAAAACAAAGGGAAAAATGAACTGGGCAGGTTGTTACAGCATCATTTCCAGCAAACATTATACTTTTTCACTGGGCTGAATTGCTTGGCCCCCATCTTGGACCAGCACATAAGAGGAGAACTTTCTGGATGACTGGTGCAGGACAACCCAAGCCCATCATCCCGCTGATTGCCTCACACTCCACTGTTGCCTTTTTGGCAGTTATTTCTCCAGGGGGGCCCTATGGTACAGTTTTGTGGTTTGTCCCTAAAAATGGGCCACAGGCGCTGTTGTATCACACAAATGAACTCATACATAAGACAGACTTTCTGTCTCTGCAACTCAAACACAGACACAGTGTCAGTATAGCTCTGTGCTAAATGTAGGAAGTCCCAGTCGCCCTGTTCTGCCAGTGCTGTCTGCCCTCAGCTGTTCCGGCCCGCTGCCTGTATTGTGCTGGCGGGCTCATTACCAGAAGCACTGTAGCCCAAAACCTCCTCACTAATAGGCCCAGAGAGGGACAGAGAGGAGTTATTTCTGCTGTGACTCATGTATGTGAGCAGCAGTGTGATGTTTTCTTTTTAACTCTTTCGGCATGAAAGACTGTTAATGTTTAATGGTTGCGAGCCTGTATTTGACCATCTAAGGACAGTGTGAACACTTAAAAACTGCTTCTATGGCTACATGGGAATACTTGGAATTCTCTCTGCACATGTAATCGTATGGACGTGTGCTTCTCTTCATGCATGAGAAGCTTCCTGAATGGAATGAGTGGGACTGGACTCATGGAAAACAATAGGTTGAAGAGGAGCTCAGGAAAAATATGCTGATTGTAGAAGAAAGCATATGGAAGGCGAGTCAAGAAAATATTGATTAGCATAAACAGAAATACTCTCAAGCTGATCTTCAGCAACAAATTTGTCATCATTGACAGCAAAAAAAATTAAGAAAGATGAACTTTTCTGCAGAAAATAGAGCTAAAATCCTATAAATCTTAAAACAGTTTAATATCAAATCATTATTACATATATTATAATAATGTATATTATAATATGATATTGTTATAATCACTATTGCTTTTTCTGTTATCTACTTTTATAATGAATTTTCACACTATTATAGATCCGGAGGAATCCTGTTGCCTTTACACAACAAATTGAGTTGAATTTAAATTCAGTTTAATTAGAAGTTTGAGTCAAGCTGGTAGTTTTGATTAGTAATTTTACATTGATAAAACAAGCGCTTAGAATTCAAGCCAATAAAATTGGTGTCAGAATTTGCATAATGTTTTTTGTAAACTCTTTAATCAAGATTATTGAGAAGAAAAACGTTTAACAACTAAAAAGCAGCAACCAGTCCACCAATACCTGCTTCTCCCATCACAGGGCAACACAAAGACACATAGGACATACAGCTATACACACACACATCTAACAGCAATTTAGCGTATTCAGTTAAAACAATCATGCTTTTGGACTGTGGGAGGAAACCGAAGTATTCAAAGAGAACCCACGCATGCATGGTGGAGAACACGTAAACCCCATGCAGAAAGACCCCAGGCCAGGATTCAAACCCAGGACCTTCTTCCTGCAAGGCCACAATGGTACCAACTGTGCAGCCAGCAATTACAATGTTGGCTGGCAACTAAATGGCAATTAACGTAATTATTTAAGTTCTTACTAATTATTAATATAATTTTGCTCATTAGATTTATCCTACCAAACAATAAGAGTCAGTTTGTGACTAAGTCATAAAATGTCACTAAAATGGCAATAAACTTTTTGAGACTGCATGGGAACATTTTCCTGATAACCACAGCCGAGATGTGCTGCTCATCATCAGTGATTGACTCAAATTTACCAGGTTTAGCATGTTAGCATATTTAGCTTTCCCATTAATGCTGTTGTTAAACTAATTACAACTGGCAACAAACTTTTAACATTATTCTATCAGTCGTTTCCCTGATAACCACACAATAGTTAAGAAGCTTAGCTTGCTAGCAGGTTTGACTTTAGCATTAATGCTTTTGCTAAGCTCGAAAAAGTGGGATACAAACTGATATTCTTGCTGCAAGACAGAAACCTATTGTCTCTGCAAGAACAGAGAAATTTGTTATTTTATTTGAGGTGGCAAGAACAAAGATCTTTCTGGCCAGGACATTTCATATTTCTTAAGAATTCAAAGAAGTTTTCACAGGTCCCTCCCACTGCAGAACACCCACTTCAAGTTTCTCGGACACCACAAAACAAAAACGTTCTGCTCAGAATGTGTCCAGAACAAGCTGTGAGAACTCCTAAACTAGAGCTAGAAGAACAGAAAGACACCAGTTTGTTCTCGCAACCCTGGGAGAGAACAATGTTTGTTCTGGCAGAAAATGTTTTGAGCTTTTTCTCAACTGCAGTTCTTATGAAAGTTCTTTGGTTTTACTAAATTAATATAGTCTAGTCAACCCAGATTAACAAATCAGTCTCACAGTTTTCTGGACATCACAGACGATGAATGAGAATGACTGAACAAACATAATGTGATCAAAATATTAAGGTAAAATTAAGGTAGTTCATATTTTCTATCAATATCTTTTAGAATTTAACCTAAATACTGAATATTACACTTAGAAATTAATATTCTGCTAAATAAATTCTTCATTTTATTGCTAAAGTCTATCACCTAACAAAATTCGTTTTTACAGTGTATGTGACATTCTATTTTAAATATGAAATTCCTCAAAAATCAGCAAACCTAAGTAACTTCACTTGCTGACGCGGATTTTCTGAAATGTTATCAAACATGTGTTCTAATATTTTACACCTCTGGGCTATTTTATGTTTCCTTGCTGCCTGAAAGCCTCAACAATAACAGACTAGACATAAGTTGCAAAACTGTTACCTTAATCCAACTTCAAATTAGTAAACAGAAAAGCAGCTTTGTCTTAAACTCATACAGTCCGTGGGGGTCGCTCAAGTCGGAGTCCTCCGTGCGTCCTCCCGGTGGCACCAGGTGGGCCGCAGCGTCGCCGAACCGTGGCCTCGTTAAAGCGCTGCGATAATGAGGCCGCAAACAGGGACGGAATGATTGCAAATAAAACTACATGATGCAGGAAATAAAAAGAAAAAAGCAAAGGAAAGAAAAAATAAATTAGACAGATGCGCGTTTTCAGGATCATTGATTTCGTCCTATTAAAAGAAAACCTGCAAAAAACGGCAAAATTTCTAATAATAATAATAATAATAATAATAATAATAATAATAATAATAATAATAATAATAATACAGGCGTGAAAACTGCAGTTTGTCATGCTTTTAATTAAAATATTTCTTTAAAAATTCCATATTTACATCTGCAATAATATTAATAACAGTATAAGAAAAAATAGTCACCATTTTTTTTTTTTTTTTACCAAACATCAGAACAAAAGCATTACAACAAACTTAAATTTATTTGAAGCGAAAACCAATGTATTTCCAGCTTTGTTGTTTACATCCCTCTCAGATCATCATTTATTAGCAGAGCAAAATCCCCTCCCCATAGGTCATTCATCATTTACACTATGTACACATTGCTGGAGAGATGCTTGGATTTCCTGTGACATGTTTTAAAAGTAGACATTTTGGTCTGATTCTGATTCCGGGAGTTTTTCTGTACAGAGAATCAACAAAGCATAATCCACAAGCAGGTACAGACCAATAGTGGGAACTCATTTATTATCACTGGATTTAACTTTTCCAGTTAAGGAGGGAAAAACACATCCACAATGTAAACAAATCAGGCATAGTTTAGTTTACAGAAGTTGCATATCTCCAAGCAATAAACTTGAAACCATTGAATCAAGTTGTACAACTGCCAGAAAAGAAAAGTCTTTGGCCAAAACAGCTTTAAAGAGATTTGAACTGAAAGGAATACACAGTCAAGCTGAAAACATGCCCAGGAAGGGTGTGTAAACATGAATCAGTCATCCTGCATGGCGGCATCAGTCATGACGAATAAATAAATAAGAGGTTGTAGACCATAAAAAGGGTGTAAGAAACAATTCCTCCAGCAGAGTTTCCAGTTTTGGGTGTCATGCCTTGGTCCTTGATCACATCTGTTCACTTTAGTTATGTTTTTCAGTCTGGTTTCAAAAAATCTTGGCTTGCAGCTGCATGGGACTAAAGGTGGTCATAGGCAGCTGCAGAGGGGGGACCTGTGCGGGAGGCCGAGCTGTAATAGTAGGGTGAGCCTGTGGGGGGAGACACGGAGAGTGGAAGGTCACTGTATTTAGTAACAGCTTATTTTCCCATTTTGCTGTTCATTTACTTTAATATGTCAACATCTGATGTGGAGTGCTGTTGTTACATGGAAGAATAAACAGTCGATAGAAACACATTCTTAAGGCTTTTCTTTTGTGTGCTCAAGTCTTGGAGTGTGTTTTCCTTTTTGGTTGAAGAATGAAACTGTACAGTGTCTTGCAAAAAAAATGTTCACACTCTACATTTTTTTTCAGATTTTATCCTCTTACAATTACAAACTGCTTAGTGGAAGTGGAAGGTGAAAAGAAAATGATACATGGTAGAAAAACAAAACAAAACAAAACAACAACAACATCAACAACAACAACAAACAGTTGGCCATTTATTCAAATATTTTCAATTCTTGCTGCAGTTTCTCAGTTGGAAGCAGGTCTGGACTTTGACTGGGCCATTCCAGAATCTGCATTGATATAAACCATTTTATTCCTTTGTAGCTCTGTTAGTATGTTTAGGTCTGTTGTACTGCTGGAAGGGAAACCTTCACCTCAGCCTTTAAGTCTTTTGAAGCCTAAAATGGGGTTTCTTCCAGGATTACCTTATTGCCTTATCCAGATCCCCATCCCCTGCTGATGAAAAGCATCCCCACAGTACGATACTACCATTTTCATGTTTCTCCACAGAAATAGTGTGTTCAGGGCATCAGTTTTCCCCCATAATTTTCATGGTTCTCCATAGCTCCTCCAGCATCACCATGGACCTGTTAGCTGCTTCTCTGATTAATCCTTTCCAGATTCTAATTAGGTGAATTCTGAGGGAAATTGTTTGCACTGGATTTTATTGGGGGGCATCAGAGAGAAGGGGTGCTGAATACAACAGCAATTAATAATTTCCGTTTTTTATTTATAAAGAATTTTGAAAACAATGTATAACTTTCCTTCTACTTCATAATTAAACACACTGTGTTGGTCAATAACATAAGATCCCAATAAAATATACTGTGCATTCTTTCTGCTCTTACTTTAATCTTTTCAGATTTGCTTAATTTCAATTTGTTTTGATAAAATATTACAACTGTCTGACAGCCTTGATATGATATTATTAGGAAAATACAGGGTGAAGACATACAATAAAGATATCAAGACAAAAAAAAAATGTCACTTTGTTAAAACACCTCAAGCAATTATTTAATATTCAGAAAGATTGTTTCCACAAGGACCTGATGGGACATGTGACTAAAGCATTATGGGCTCAGTTTTCTGGCAGTTCATTTAAATTCAAATCATGCTTTAATGTTTTTGGATCATAAGGTCAACAAAGGTGATTCTCTTTAAATGTAAGGAAAATCACACATTTCTGTGCATGAGTGGGAAAAAAGTTCTATCACCTGCATATTTTGTCTTTCATAGTAGAGGTCATTTTCAGCTTTAATAAATAATGCATAACAAGAAATGTTGCACAGGAACAGTCAGTGGCCTCTTCTGCTTACCCAATATACTGGAGTTGGTGAACCTCCAGGCTTCGCTGTAGGAGGTGTAGGGCGAATGGCCATAGGACTGACCCGAATAGTCTGCACCTGCTAGAAAATAATTGAAAAAAATGATGTCAGGAGACACATCTCAGATAAATTTCATGAAGACATTTGTTATTAAAGGGCGAGGAGGGGACATGCTTTGCAGAGTTGGGCTGTTTGTCTGCGTGCCAGCAACTGCTGAAGCTTAGCTCATAATTCACCAGCAGTTAGTGCAGCATGTAAACCATTAATCTGCGGTGCAGGTGGATGGCTGAGGGTAAAATCCCTCAGCCCAGTGGTGCGTGCATACACCCAGCCTCCGCGCCCTCTTTCTGCAGCGCTCAGCCACTCGCATCGTTCAGTTGCTGCCCTCTGAAACGTCCTCCTCTTTTGTTCGTCCTGCACTTCCTGCTTTAGCTTCACTAACACTTATTCTTCCTCTCTCTCTCTCTCTTTTTATAACATTCCAATATCTAATTGGTAATTATGTAGGTTGGAATGAAGCCCTGAGCCCCCCACCTCCTCCTTCTCCTCTTCCTCCTGCCTCACCCCTCCACACACCTCCTCCTCCTTCACTCAGTAATTGTGTATCAACGCTTCCTCACTGTGAGCCCACCAGAAAAATAATAAATCAGACCCTCTCATTTCGCGCTTCGGAGGGCAGACTTCAAATATAAAGGCACATCACACACACACACCCACACACACACACATGCAACAAAGACCTCCTACTCTTCGTTTGGATCCAGACTTCACATCTCTTCCCGCCCACCCTTGCTTGCATCTCCCTGCTGGGCCCCCTGGTTCCCATGGCGATATGTGGTCAGAAGTGTCTGGATGGGGGGTGTGAGCAGCAGGGCGGAACCCCCCAGCCTGTTCTCTGTACCCCCCGGGCCTGTGTGCACCCACGTGCACATGTACACAGATCACCACCCTGGCAAAGGCTACTGATTAACTCAGCCTCCCTCCCTGTTAATCTACAAACCTTCATCCAACGTTCCCCCATTTTCTTCTCTTCCTGCATTGCTTCTCGTCCTCTCTACCTGAGTAACTCATTCGTTGTCCACTTAATTTTACTTTAAATGTATCTCCATGGGTTGTGGAGCTTACCTGCGACCATTCCTGTGATAGCAGAGGAGGAGTATCCTGTCTGGGCTGGGGAAGGGATATGGGGTGGGTAACCTGGCAGGGTGGAGCTCACCATGTCACGCCCTGAAAACACATGCAAACCTTTAACTTCTAAATGGAAGTCTATCTTAAGTTTTATTGAGGAAAATCAGGGAATCTGGAACAAAACATTAGCATTGTATTCACTAAATTAACAATTTCTTGCAATTTGCTTTAAAAAAAATAACTTTGCGCATCTTTGCAAACCTCCTGTAGTCCTGTAACATTTAATGCTGGCACAAATAAACACCTATATACAGTTGAGGTCAGTCGTTTACATGCACTTATCCTGAACATGTAGGTCATAATAACTGTGAGGATTTTACTCATTTTTGATGTTTTTCCTATGTTGAAAGTCTTATACAACATAAACTTGAAGAATTTTTAAAATAATGAATTTTGATAAAAATAAATAGTGCAAAACGTCAAAATTCTAACTAAAGGCCTAAATTTATTACATTGCTATGAGTGATCTTGAATAACAGCACTTGCTGGATTGATAGTAAACACACAATTTTAAGTATTTTTTTTAAAAAGATTTTTCAGTTTTTACAATATTATGAATATTTTATATTACTATTTAATTTTTTTTTATATTAGCCCCCACTGGCCTCTGATTCAGCAGTTAGGGGTATTTTGCTTTTTATTTTTTATTTTTTTGTTTAAGAACATTGAATCCAGTTTAAACCCCAGCACCATCAGGATTGAGACCCTCAAAAACGACTGAAAATGTCCTTTTTTTTTTTTTTAAATTTTAAATGAGCTTTCATTTGGTAGTAGCTCAAAAACCACAGTGGTTAATGACTGGGACAATAATCAATGTAAAAATCATGCTCAGTTTTCATTTTTGCATACTTATCCAGACTTGGAAAATAATCAGATTGTTCAATACTTCTCCAAGACTGCGTAAAAACGCTCGTGAACTTAGTGAAGAGATGAGGAGAATAACTGTAGATTTACAAAAGTTGGGAAAGTCTTTCGGAGACATCTCTAAACAACAGTAAATTCTAATATTGTCACCAAACTGCAGAAGTCAGGAAGAAAACCAGAGCTGTCCCTTTCATATAAAAGGAAATTATTCAGGATGTTGGGGAACAACCAATGAATCTCTGAAGCCAATCATGAACTGGAAGCTGATGGAACACCAGTGTTTTTGCATATAGTGAAGTGAGTTTTATATCGGCATGGGCATAGAGGGTGCCAATCAAGAAAGAAGGTCTTGGCTCCTTGACACCTTCAGGTTTGACTGATATGTGCAGCCACTCACATGGACAGGGGAAATGTTCATTGTCACATGAGACAAAGAATGGCCTCCTTGAACAAAATAAAAAGAAACATGGTGAGGCTTTCAACCCTGTACCAGCTGTCAAACATGGTGGTGGTAGCATCATGTTGTTTGGATGTTTTTTTTTTTGCAGGTGTTATTGGTGCATTGCACAAAGTGCTAGAATGAAGAAGAATGAGGACTACCATCAGATTCCTCAACTTCTCTTCAAAATAAATTATATTACAGGGCAAAAGGTCTGGAAGCAAGATTAAATTTATACAAAGAAGATCAAAATTTCACTGTTATACTTTGCAACAAAATTAACAGAATTGTTTTATAAAGAGTCATCTCCCAGTTGACATTATATAACAGGGCAACACAGAGACATACAAGACAAAACAACTATGTACGCACAAACTCCCTCTCAAGTGCACCTTAGAGAGAGCAATTAACCTAACATGAATGCTTTTGATTGGTAATGGGAGCTGGAGTACCCAGAGTAAAACTACACATGTAAAGGGAGAACAAGCCAACTATATGCAGAAAGACCCCAGGCCAAGATGGAAACTCAGGACCCTCTTGGTTGCAAGGCAACAGTGATAACAACTACACCACCATGCAGCCTTTCAAATGTTATAAATCAAAAGATTTGTTCTGCCATAATTTGGTAACATCAGTGTATGCCTAAGTGTAAATGGAGAAAATTGGTATATATAAGTAAAAGCAAAGTTTGATCATAAAATTAATATGTATTCAAATCCAAAGAACTCATAAACAAACTTGAAGTTAGTAAAGTATAGATGGTTAAAGCTTGAACAAAATTTGATGTTCCAGCAGAACAACAATTCCAAATACACATAAAACAATTTTCAACATGATTAAACCAAGCTAATATTAAGCTTCCAGAGCTGCTTTCATAAACCACTGACCTCACCTCTATTGAACATTTGTGATCTATGCTTAAAAGCCAAGTCTCTTCCAGGAAGCCAAGCAACAAATTTAAATGAACACTTCACTGTCTCAATTTATGCCAGAAGTTTTTAAAAGCTTTTTAATGTGGTATAGGTGCAGCTTCCTATATGATATTTAACCAGATTTTAGTAAGGATTTTGGTACATTTTGTACTTTCAGTTTATTGAAACAGTATTTCCCCATTGCTTAGCTTTTTTGTCACATATATTTCCTATGATCAGACAATTTCAATATCATACTAAGATAGTTTGAAATGCAGTTTTCAAATTATGATTTGATTTATTATTTAAATTAGTGTGATCAGTTTTATTATAACATGTAGAATCAAGAAGTCATTCAGTTTAGAACATGTCTGATAACATGAAGTAAACCAAAATATCTTGAAAAGCACATCGTGGCCCTATGTAAAGAAATTCAAAAAGAGACGAGAAACAAATTCTCTAACATCTGTCAGTCTGGAAAGGGTTACAAAGTCATAAGGCTTTGGCTCTCCAGCAAATCACCATGAGAACCATAATTCACAAAAGCAGAGAAGATGGAAGTGTGGTGAACCTTTCCAGGATTCACTGACCTACCCAACATGTTCCAAGAGCACATCAATGACTCACCCAGGAGGTCACAAACGAACCAAGAACAACATCTAAAGCACTGTAGACCTCATTTGCCTCAATTAAGAACATTGTTCCATGGGAGAGTTTGAATGCCAAAACCACAGCTGACTAAGAAAAACACAGAAGCCTGTTTCAAATTTCCTAAAAAAAACATCTTGATGATCCCCCAAATTATTAGAAAAATGTTCTGTGGACTGGCAAGACAAAAGTAGAGCTTTCTGAAAGGTTTGTGTCCCTTTACATCTGGCATAAAACTAATATAGCATTTCAGAAAAGAACATGAAACCCACAGTCATACAGTGGGGTGGTACTGTGATAGTCTGTAAATACCTTGCTGCTTCAAAACGTCGAAAACTTGATGAAATCATGATTTCTTTTCTGTCAGTTTGCTATGAAGCAGTAAAAATGACCCAGAGCACACCAGCAAGTCCTCCTCTGAATGGTTCAAAAAATAAATAAAACCCAAAAGAAAGGTTTTGGGTGGCCTAGTAAAAGTCGTAATTTAAATTAACTTAGATGAGGCAGTGTGACCCTAAACAGGCTGTTCATGCAAGAAAAGTCTCAAATATAAGTGAAGTAAAACAAAACTGCAAGGAAGAACACATCGGAATTCTTCCAAAGTGATGTAAAACATGCGAAACCTGGTTGTCACCAAGGGAGACAAATATATTTTTACAGGGGATCAGGATGGTCTAGATTGATAATTTTCCCTGAAATCATTATTTGAAAACTCCATTTTGGATAAAGTCAAATTATTTATCTTACATTACAATCTGAACCATTTCAGCATGACAATAAAGTGAAAACAGAATAAATCGGTGTGGGTTCAACTAGTTTTAAACCTTTTGTTGTTCCAAAAATAATATGACACTCATGTCCTTAATGAGTCTCTGAAAACTTTAAGCCAAAATGAGTGAAACAGTGACAATGACAATATCAGACGCAATTGTAATTTGGGAGAAACTTTCCTCATCATCCTCTGATTGCTCAGAATGTTTTTTATTATATTGATGTGTGGTTATTATTACTGGAAAATGTTTGCTGGATGCTCTTTTCATCATGTGGATTGTATATGTTTTTAAAAACATCATGAGCTGTGTGCTCTCATCTACTCCCAATGTAAATGATTCAGTTCCAGCAGCCCCCACTTCCCACACTAATGGTCAGAAATGCCCATATTTTTACATTATGATTGTGAACACAAATGAGATGGATGGGTGGATTACCTGACATGATAGACTGACTGCTGAACTGCCCATACATAGGTGCATGATGGGAAAATGAGTTGAAGGCATTAGGATACGGGTTGGAGCTGCTGCTGTTGCTGGTGCCATTGCAGCTGCTGCTGACAGAAACAGGTTTCTGCAGTGCTTGCAGCTCCACATACGCCAGGGTGGACGCCGCCATATTTGGTGAGGGGCTCGTACTGGTCACTTCTGGGGACATTTCCTGCTTTAGACAGAGCGGCATGGTCTGAAGAGGCTCTGTGAGAGCCAGCACGAAGTGGGTGGGTGAGAGAAATGGAAACAAATGCTAAACGTGAGAAAAACAACGCAGGGGGTAAAATTAAATAGGCTGAAATGTGGAAAAGGTGAGGATGAGTGAAAAATCTTTGCCTAAAGGATGCTGAGCTGTCAGTTTGTATGTCTCAAAGTGTGTCAGAACACATTATCTAAATTTAGGAACCTCACCAGTTACCACAGTGTAGCTCGGGTGTGCTGACAGATTTCGTCCAATGACAGAGCTGCTTGTTGAGAGGCTGGTCTTGGCCTCATCCAGATTGCCGTTGATGAGCGACAGCGGGTACAAGGTCTAAAGATGATAGACAGGGATTAGATATTGGACCCAAATTTTGCTTACTTAAGTTGCAAAGAGAGCACGAGTAAAAATCAGAGAAAGAATTTCCATCGCTTTACAAATAATCAAGTATAACATCTGAAATAATAAGAAAGGGCACAGAGAAATGTCTGTCTACTGTTTTCAGACATCATTATAGGCCTATTCTTCACTGCTACCTGCTCTGCCTTGCTGCTCGAGGTGGAGCTGAAGGAATCTGATGGGTAGTGGTGACGATCAAACCCACAGTCTAGATGTTGCGCGGCTGTGGAGAAGTGTTCGACTCTCATCTGTTTTCTTGGGACGCCTGCGCTTCCCTGGGAATCCACGCTGTGCCGACAGCTCTCCTGGTCACCTGGATCAACACAGCAAAGAGGAAGGAAAGGAGGGAATTTAAAAATAGCAAAAACTTTGTTGTTTTATTGTTTATTTTTTGTGTGTGTCATGATTCACAGCATAATTTGTGAACATATTGAGGGGAATCTATTTTTGCTAGTTTTTGACTTTGAAGGTCTAATTAATTGAAATCAGCTTTAATTTTAGGGAGCATATGTAAAATGGTCTTAAGAAGCAACCAGTTGAACCTGTGGTGTCCCTCAAGGCTATATTTCTGAATGACGTCTCTTAGGCAAACTTTGTTTTCATATCTGATTATAGTATTAAAGCATATGATAAATATCTTTAAATGTCTATAAACCTTTCAAGCAACTTGACTTGACATTTTCTTGATGGATTTCATCATCACTCATTCATTACAAATATCACAAACCCCTAATGTGTTTTGTCCCTTACAATAGAAGAGCATTTCAAGATTGCTACATGGTAGCATGAACAAAATAATTATTAGTAACAGCAATGTTTAATCCTTAACATAAAGTTAAAGAGTGAAATTAGGTTTTATTTTATTGTACCTCCTTGGGAATACAAATCATTTAAAGAATATCTTATTTTACTGACACTTAATATTATTCAAACCTCTGTTATCACCTTGTATCTGAAATGGTTTAAGAATTTAAGGTTACTAAAGTACTCATTTTGCTTTATTTGGCTACATGATTGGTTAAAAATGTCAGTTATGTGGACAGTTAGCAACCATGTTCATGTTTTTGCATCTATGTTACATCTCTTAAGCACAAGTGATGTACCATCATTTGGCATGGTATGGGTAACAGTATGGGAACCTTGAATTAAAATACAACAGTGTTATAGTATTTACACAGAAAGTTAAATCAAACAGAATATTTTCAATTATTTTTACTTATTCCTGTAGATATTTTTTTAAGATATTGATTCTTCTTATTATTATTATATTGCTGGGAGTCAGCGCATTTATTTTTTGTTCTTTTATGTTAACATGTACCTTAAAATCTTGAAAAAATGGCTGCTTAACTAGCAACATTTCAAGTAAATATGTTTCCTGTGCAGAATATTAAACCTTTTTGCTTACTTTTCTTAATTTTTGTTTTGTTTTGTTTCGTTTTTGTTGTAGATTTGTTGTAGCGGGTTTTCCCCCTTTTCTGTTTTTTGGCCATAGACATACATCATACACACCAATTTCTCAGTTTCTATCTAATGTCATCATCAACAAGACTGTTTTGATAGAGGAGTGTACTTTACATCCAATACGATATATGATTTTCGTTTCCAGAATAGACTGACAGCAAGCACGTGTAAAAAGTGCTGGATCCTTGTCATATGCCATTGAAGAGCTGGAAAAGGGAAAGGCACAATATGCTTAATCATCTGTATTCATGCAAAACAAAAAACACCCTGGGAGTTATTTTCTACAGGTAAGATAATAACAGCTCATAACCTTTTCAATAGAACCTCAACAAAAATGATCAACAGCTTAACTTGAAGAGGCCCCTTCAACAACATTCTGCCCATGGCCCTGGACAACCTTGGGCCAACCCTGTGCCCTTGTAAAGAGAAAAAAAAACTATATAATGTTGTTATGATGTTTCATATGAAGTTTAAGTGCAAACATATTTTCAGTAGAATATGACCATACTTAGGGAGCATCTGGTGACAAATTCTATACTTTGTTCTAGAACTTTAAATAACCCCCCACTGCAGGCTAATTTTTCACATCCTCTGTGTTTTGGTGGCATAAACAATTCTTTTCTGCAACGCTGAGCCGAGTTGTAATTTGATCCAATCCTTACTGTCATCATGGCTCCTCTTGCCGTCTGTATTTGGTGGGGGAATTCCTAACAAGCCGTTGATGGAGTAAGTGGAGCCCAAAGAGTCTGATTGAGGGGACTCTGGAGGGGTGACGGCTGAGCTTGGGACTGGGAAACAGAGAGGAAAACCCACAGGTTAAGAGCAGAAGCAGTGTTGTTTTTCCCAGTGATCCTAATATCACAAGGTCATGAACTTAAACCTATAGACCAATGAGCAGATTCTTAACCCTTATACGTCAGCGTCCTACGATAATACAGGACGACGCAGACAATTTATGACCTTTATTGTGTGTGTGTGTGTGTGTTTTAAAACTATTAGAAACTTACTTAAGGTATGTCCTGGACTGAGACCTTTTCCATCCAGGGGGAGATTAAAAGGCTGTTGAACTTTAGTTCGAATTATTCTGGAAACAAACAAACAAAAGACTCCCACGGTTATTCAGATTCTAAAAATGGTTGAAAGACTGCATTAACTCCATTATGATATTTCCCTGAGACCTGATGAAGGTAGCTGGGTCTAAAGTTGTAAAAGCTTTCCTGATTGAGGTTTTCACCTGTTAATGGAGCTCACACTGGGCACCGTGTCGCTGTCGCACACCCCTTCTGCCAGTAGTCGATCTCGGATTTCCCAGGCAAACATAGTGGGATTCTGCCTCTTGTACTCTGCGATCTTCTCCACAACCTTTGGGGTGGCCACCTTGGGCTTGGAGCCCCCAATTACCCCTGGTTTGATGCTGCCTGTTTCATAATACCTGTGAGAGAAGGTTATTGTGTAAATAAAAAGATCACCAAAAGTGTCTCTGAGAAGTAAACAGCTCAAAGATCACTGCAAAAGGAAGCTGAGTAAGTGGTCTGTCGTTGTACTCACCGTCCCAGGATCTTGCTGACGCAGCCGTGGCTGACCCGGAGCTGCCGAGATATGTCGCAGGGTCGAACCCCCTGATGGGCCATGTCTACGATACGTTGCCGGATAACTTCCGGAAGCGGGCGGCCATTAACAAACATTCCACCTAGTTGATTAAGACCCCCATGGCCTGGGGGAGGAGGGGGGATGAACACTCATAAATGTCATGAAGCTTCAGACAGCTCAACCCACTCTTAAACACAAACTTATACCTGCTGATTTAAGCAAGAGCAGCCATGACCCTGTCCTATTCAGCAAATAACTAACTTCAGTTTAGCTCCATGAAATATTCAAAAACATATCCCGAGAGTAGTTAGAAACTGATCATTTACATGAACATGTCGGGGATACATACAACCTTCTAAAACACAGAGTTAATGTCTTCATAACGTCCAATCTTTTTTGCTTTACAGTTGAGTTTTTAAGATTTACAGATAAAAGGCTTATTCTCTTCCACAAATAAAAAAATAAAAAGTAAGAGTCAGGATTAATCACTGTCAACTCGACAAAAACAAAATTAGATGTTTTCTCATTTTAAGCACCAGCAGCATCAAGATTGTGATAAAGTGTTCCACTGAAAATGTAAAAAAAAAATGGGCAGGATGGCTACTGCTGTGAACAATTAAGGTCACTGTTCATAAACCGTTAACATGTAAGAAACTACTTGGCCTTAGTAGAGGATACAGGATAAATAAATCATTAGAAATAACTGTATCATACGGAGACAAAAGTGTCCTGCAGAGGATGGTGAGATAAGCTGAAAAGGTTATCCCTACACTCTGTCCTGTTCTGTTTCAGAAGGAACAGGACTCAAAACACTGTCAGAAACTATTCACACCCTCAGCATTTTTGATCTGCAGCTATCAGGTAAATAATTTAACATAACATCTAAAACAAAACCAGCAGATTGCTACACAGCTTTCTGCCCTGAGCAATACTGGACTGATGCAGAGATTAGGCCGTTTATATTATTGCACTTATTTTAGATCTCTTATATATTTGATTTTTTTGCATATAATTTAAGCTTTATCCATTTAGTCTTTTAATTTTTTCCAGAGTATATCTACTCCCTTTCAAACGCTTTTCTCTTTCGTCGGGCTGGCTGTGGCTCATTGGAAAGCACTTTATTCAGTTGTTTTGTTTTTTATGCAATTGCAAGGTTGTGAGTTTCATTTCAGCTTCTCCCACATAATGTTGATGCAGTTTTGGGTAAGGAACATGCCAATCTTTGCCCTGGTTTATGAATGTAGTTATAGTGCACAAGTGCTTTATATGGCCACAATGAACAGGAAACACTGTTTAAATACAAATTTTGCCTATCGCTATTGTTTTTATTTTTTTTTTGTTGTTGTTGTTGTTGTTGTTGTTGAATGCTCATGTGACTGGCTGCTGTGACAATTTTAATATCCCTTCTGGGAATATTCTATTCTATAATGCTGACAAATTGCAAAACTGACTTGATAAATATTGCATTTTAGTTTAAGTATTTCAGCTTGAGTTAAACATTTATCAAAGAAATGTGTAGTTTTGGGTTAAACCTTTGAAAACAAAGTCTATTTATGAGTAACGATTTTTTAATTATTCTTACAAGCTTATCACCTTGTTATGGATAATTCCTGCTGGTTTAGTATCCGTTCCTCATTTATGTGCCACTCAGTTGTTTTAGGGCTGAGAATGTGACTCTGTGTTACAGATCTACAGAGATTTTACATGTCACTCTTCCATTATTTTGTTAAACAATGTAAAGCTTAGGTTCAATCATTTTTGATGTAAGGAGCAAATTACATATAACAGGAAAGGCTTTACAGAAGCTGCAACAAAAGAAAAAGCATGCAAACAACAATTAGCAGACACCAGAAATGCTAAACCAAGGAAATTAAATAATAATAAGACAACAACAAAATGTATATATATTATATACATCCAGTTTGGCTGCATGCGTATCTGATCATGTTTCTGCCTGAAAAGTACTGACAGTTTTCTTTTTCAGAATAAGTTAAGATCATAGCTGTCACTGTGTTTTAAATACATAAATGCACAACAGAGGCTCTCATTCACGGATCTGACAGGGGTTGCTCCTTCAAAACCACAACCAGCAGCAGCAGCAGCAGCCACGGTGCGCTCTTCATGCGCTGCGACAAGAAAGAAAACCTCAGCTCCCAACACTCCCTGCTCAGCGTCCAGAACAACAGCAGCGCTTTTAATTTAACCCACTGAGTCCCCCAGCTTTCATTTCCACATCAAACGGCGGCCGGACGAAGGAGGGCAGCCTCTATTAACGCTGCCAGCCGAGTGTGGCCACCAAAAAAAAAAAAAAAAAAAATCTGCCCGCCAAGCTTCATCAACCTGCAGGATATTAAAGAGGAGCACAGCCGGGGGGGTCCGAGCGCACAGCACGCGCACAAACAACGCGCGCGCCCAGACAAACAAAGCACAAATTTATTAAACCATAGACAGATAGATAGACAGATAGACAATAGATAGACCTAAATTCTTTCTTTAATCTTCTCATTGCCTGTAAAGAACTGTAAACGTAAATGTGTATTACATCTACAAATGTGTCGAAGGGAAGTTATCGTGCTATAATACAATGCCCTTCACATTTGCTTTGGAAATGTTCCCCTTTGTCCACCTCAGGCCCCGGGCTGGAATAATAAACTTCTGCCCTCCTCCATCCTCGTTTATCGCAGTACCAACTTCTGCTAAACATTTGAATTTTCGCTATAGCGGTAGATATCAGCTAGTTCAGATTAATAGCTGTTCTCCTGTCGTCATGACTGGAAAAATGTATCATATTTGAAGAGCATGTTCTCTTGTTTTTACTATTTTGAAGAACGACTAATAGAAATTAGCCCCTGTGTCACGTCAGGAAAGCAGAAAGTCATAGACAACTGATTAAAAGTTCCTAGACACCTATTTAACTATTAAAACTGAAGCTCAAATAATTTTACGAAAAATAATAAATGAAATTTATTTGACACATTTGACATTTTGTTTTTTTAACATGGATTTTTTTTTTTTTAAAGCCTATTGAATAAATGTGCTCAAATTTAAATATTTAATTCTTCCAAAATTTAGTGAAAGATTTGGCGACTGGATTGAAAAAATTAAACATGTTTTTTTTCCCTAAATCTAATGTTATGTTCTCCTGTCTTTCACATTTTGAAGAATTCCAGAGAGAAACTGGCTCCGGCTTCATGTCACGGAAACAAGTAATCATAGGTTCCTAAATAAAAGTTACTCTAACTCCGATTAACTTTGAAAAAGCAAATCCTAAATTCCCAAGATTAATACTTAATAATAAAACATAATAATTACATTTATGTTATCTATTCATAGCATTTTTGTATAATTTAATAATTTCTTAATATTTTTTTTCTCCCCACTGAATAAATATGCTGAAATTAAAGTATTGGAGAGTTTTTTTCATTGTGAGATTATGCTACTCGAAAAAAAACAAGGTTTCAATTTCAATTTTCAATTTTTTTATTTCATAGCTTTTTATTCATCTTTACAAAGAGTGTCAAAAAGCATGAGGGGTGTAATATGTCTTTATGCAACAACTGTAACTGTTTTCATGAAAACAAATCCACCTAGAAAATCCACCGAGCTCGTAGAAAATCACATAAGGACTTATTTCTAATTAAGAATATATACTGAACAAACCTTTTTGTGCATCTGTATAAAACTACATTATAATGTACTAAAAGGTATTGATGAAATGTTTGCATTCTGTAAGCTTAACAAGGCAGGAATAAATTCACCGGCCTTCTGTTTCCAAGTTGTTTCTATTCTTTCAGAACAGCAAAAAAAAAAAAAAAAAAAAAAAAAAATCCAGCCTGGTTTCAACAGATTATTACAATGGAGACAGATCCCAGCTTTCTAAGCCACAAAAATGTAGGGCCTTATTTCTTCATTCATTTGTGATTCAATCTAAGTGCTTAAAATGTTGAGTAAAAGCCAGCAGAGGCAGTTTGTGTGGCTTGCTTACCTCTTCCAGTGCCTCCGGACATATCCCTGAGTTTTAACTCCCTACTCCACCAGCTGAACGTGATGCTCTGCTCCACCGCTGTCCCTGTTAAAGTGCCTTCAGTGAATCTCCCGCCTTGTCTGACATGAGTGTGTTCTGGAGTTCAGCGCCGATATCAGACTGTAGGATGACAGTAAAACATGAAACTGACAGTTTGTTACGTTAAGTTCCCTAAATGCAGCTCATCCTTTCGCACATTTTGACATCCAACTTGAATTGTTCCTGGGAGAGGAACCAGTACCTGTCTGTATTTTACCCTCTGTGTATTACTGAGACAAACTGGAACTTACAGAGTCTCTGAGGTCCCTGGACTAACGTGAAAACCAGCAATTTACTGACATGTGTGAAGCATGAAAGGCAAATCGCCCCTAATTCAGGGCTTTTTCATCAGAACATTGGTCTAATTATGCCTCCAGCTAATACACCTGTTTTGTTTTGGATTCTGAACTCAGTGGTGCTTTAGTGAAGAAAGTTTAGAGATCAACAATTGCAACAATATCTCAGCCACATACTGTCTATCAGTATTAATGAACTGCTTTTAGATCTGCTAACTTATGTTGAGGATTACAAACCAAGATTGAAAGCTTTTATGTTGAGCGAATATAATTCTTCTGTGCCAGTCTGCTTGTTTCTGAATGTGACAAAACAATTTGCATTACATTTACATTTTGTCATTTAGCAAATGCTTTCAGCCTAAGTGACTCACACAAGCGAAGAACATCTTTCAAGCTCCATAGTGAGATACATCAAGTGCCAAATAAATGACAGCATGGCTGGAAGAAACAACAACAAAAAAAGCAAGTGGCAGATTTGTGCATGTAGTGATATCTACAAAAAAAATTAAGAGATTTCTACAACTTAAAAAGTGACCAACATCAAGTGGAAAGAGGGGAGTTAAGAACTGAGAGAAATTCTGAAAATCTGTTAAATCAGTTGTCAAAGACCATAAGTATAAGCCTTGTTTGAAGGCTCCATCTGCTCAGTGCCTGCTGTCTGCTTTAAAAAGTTCTGAATTTATGAATAATAAAAAAAAAAAAATAGACGTTTTTTTTAGAATATGAGTTTGGCTGGGTTTGCCTGCATCAAACGACGGATAATTCTATTTAGGCACAAGATTACAGTGAAAGACTGTCTTTTAGTAAAAGTGCCTCATGTTATGTCCTGCTGAATGTCACCTGAAATAATTAGTCTGATGAAATGATGTGACAAAACATCCCGATACAGCATGATTTTATCTTGTAGCTCATATCTTTCACTTTCATAATCAAATTATTTGAATTTAACCAGTGAAAACATCTTTAAAGTTTAGCCTGTGCATAATAAAGGTTGAACATTTTCATTTTATTCATACTGAAAATAAGTTTATTATTGCAGCTATACTTGTTACGACATCTAAAATCATTTAGATCTAAAGCCGACTCCATGATTTTATTGTAAATTGAATGAACATGACTGATTTGTTCACATATTCAATATTAACTGAACCTGTTTCCTTGTAAAGTGGCTTGTTGACAAAATTGCTGGGAACTGGTACTGAAAAAAATAAACTCTGTTAAATATAATACAATGTTTTTCCATTTATTCTATTGTTATTTTGTATTTCCTTTTATTAATATGTTGCATGCAACTTAACAACTGCTTGTTACACTTTATGCCATTAAGGAAGAAAGATTAAACAAAAATCTGAAGCTCTGGGGAAATCCCTGTAGTTTTTCCATTTCAGAAGTTTATTTAATTTTAAGAAAATACTACGTTACTGTATGTATGTTATATACAGCATATCCAACATATTTTGAAATATGCTTTAATTACTTAAATCATGTTCTTGGGATTTATTTCAGGCTTTAATATTTGGGATGAAAAAATAGCAAAAAAACAAAAAACAAAACGAGGAAACAAAAACACTTCCGCCCTTTTTTCCACAGATATCACCTAATATGTCATATCATGAGTTACAGTGAATATGATCCATGATTCTCATCAGAACTGGATACATTTTTGTCTCATCAGCACACTTTATGGGTTAAACAGGAGTTCTTGTTCACCACAACTATCTAATAATCAGATAACAAACAAAGAACTCCAGAAACAAACAGAGCAAGGTAAGGTACAACAGACTAGTTCATATAAATCCTTCTCAGTTTTTTATTATATTCAGTCTGAGCCACAACTTTTGGATCATATCTGCTGATCACATCATACTAATTAAGCTACAGTAATTTTTCCTGTTTATCTACTTTTCTGTTGACCACCACAGACCCCTTCAGTGCGCTCTCTCCATCTCCCGGCAGTTTGCTGCATTTCAGGAACAAATTAAAGCTCCGCTTTTGCTGCTCCACAAATTTCCCTCATATTCACATTGGAAAGGCACCAGGCAACAAAATTCCGCGAGATGTGAAAACCCGAGCTTACCTTTTTCCACGATGGAGCTCCAAATAAAATTGTGGTTTTAAAAAACAGGATCCACAGCAGATATGGTTTTATTATCCAACTGATGAGTCTGTTGCAGTGAAACGCGGCGTGTGACCTGGCTCTGTCTTCACCGCTGTTGGCTTGTGTGTGAGCAGCCAACGCTGCCCCAGGTTTTATCCAACCGGGCTGCGCACTGCTCTGCGCGCTGCTCCCATTGGACAAACAGGAGAGGGGAGGTGTGGCTTTGTGAGAAGAAAAAGAGAGGATGACTGATCGGGTGTTTTGGTGGCATAACACCCACTGAGTGACTGTACGGAAACACTTGAGGTTTCCATTTAGCTCCAGTGTCAGGCGCGCTTTGATTAGACTGTTTAAGGACATTTAGTTTCTTCCTGACTTGATCAAATGAGACATCTGGAAGGTGGCTGAAAACAAGGTTTAAACACTTTTGGATAAAGCAATAATCCCACATTGGTTTTACGCATTGATTTACGTGCAATATAAACACATTGGAAGGTTAAAATTTAAAAAAAAAAAAAAAAAAAAAAAAAAAATTTTAAATAAAGAAAAAAGAGGAAGAAAGAAAGAGAAAAAGGAAAAAATGAACCAAGACGCCTTAATGTGTTTATTGATGTTAATTCCGTGTCTGAACTGAATCGATGCTCTTCCTAAATTTATAACCTAATTCTGAATCAAGGAGGCGTTTTCTTCCTACACATGTTCATCTCATTCAGATGAATGAAATGCCTTCTTTGCTGCTGTTATAAACGTCAGATAAATTAAGATTTGCCCATTAATTGAAATAAATTATTGTCACTATGGCTTCACAAAAGACTCATGGTTCATAATCTTTTGCCCTGTTTTCGAAAAAAGATGGATTCGACGTCTCACCATGCTGCTTTTTTTTCAAACCTTGCTATAAACAGGGGTACATTTTATACAGCTTGCCTCCTTTGGCTGCAAGGAACGTAATAAATTATGTGAAAAGCAGACGGACAAACTCAATAAACTGACCCATTTGCTCTTTACTGACTTCTTGATTCTGTACAAAGATTTAAATTCCAGTTGAAAAAGAAACATACTGGGCAAATTCTAATTAATCTGCACAGGCAGACAGGGAACTCTTGGTGCTTTTCGTTGTCTAATGTAGGCCTCGTACGTGCGCCACGTCACAGCAGGGTGTCAGGACCCCGGTGGGTTTAAAACGCTGTTAAAGTTGTTCTCACCAATCTGTAAAACAAACACAACACCCTTTAATGACAGCCATCCATGGCACCGTGTCGTCTGTCTCCTACAAACTTCCATCTACTCCTAGATGTTATCAGGGAAGAAATTTAGAGAAAAGTTGAAACCACATAACTTCAGATTTCTGACAACTGGAGTAGGAGAAGGAGGAGGGGAAGCATAATGCTCCTGCAGCTGGAGCTCTTATCTCATCCGTTTGCCACTGAAGTCCTTCATCTGTGGTCTTTGAACCGCTCTGCCTCGATACTTCGGGACAAAAGCGAGCACTGTTTTAAAATAAACACAACAATCAAGAGACTGAAGCGAGTCCGCACATCAGGTGGACGCAGAACTTGCAGCGAGGGGAGAAAAGGACAAGTGCCTGCAGGGAGAGGTGGCACAGGAGAGGTTACCGAGAGTTGAACAAGGGATTAAAACTCACTGATTGCTATCTGTCGCACTGAAAACTAAAGACAATTAAAATAAGGCTTAATTATATGTGTTAACTTGCCAAAGGGAGAGGAGATCCATACACACCCTGATCAAGACTATAAAAGATGAAGTGTGTTTCTTTCAGTTCTAAATTTGCTTTCAGATGGCTGTCATTTTGCGTTTTAATGGCACTTTTTATGTATTGATTTTATTAAGCTAAATATTAATCATGAAATAAACAAATAAATAAACGGTTGTTAGATATGTTAGATTTATTTGCTGCCCATACCTGTCTTTCTTAGTCAGCATGATTAGAAAAAGAAATAACAGATTCCCTGCATGACTGCCTAAAATAAATAAATAAATAAATATGTTAAGGGTAAAGTTTTGGGTGTCTCAGTGTATTTTTTTTTTTTTTTTTAACTACAAAAGAATTGTTATGATGAATGACTGAGTTTTAATTTTAATAAAAGACACATTAACACATTTTTGCAAAACTCCCCCAAAAGACCTCCGGAAATTATAAGACTTGCATGCAGTCAGATGCATTTAAGCGCTTTTCTCACAGAGTCTGAAAAAAATAATCAGATGTATTGCCTCTTCTAGAAAATCTGCACAGGGTCCTTTTACCTACCCCGGTCAGTTTTCTTGCGCACTAGATTTCAAATCTGACGATTTATAATCTCCAAGATTCAGTTTTTCTCTCTTCAAATTCAGAAAAACCAAATACCTGATTATTTAATGTTTTCATCCTGGTAGATATAGTTTATGCGCGGATTTATATTTCCTGAAGCACAGTTAAAAAAAAAAAAAAAAAAAAAAAAAAAAAAAAAAAAAAAAAAAAAAAAAAAAAAAAAAAAAGCCCGGGAACCTGCGGCGACAGGTGGCTGCAGGTAAAAGGTCAGAGCAGCAAACATTTCCGACTCCTTAGATAAGACTTCATGCATACTCCATCAGTTTTCCTGTTTATACTGTAGGACCCAAAGTGTCTGGTTTCTGAAAACAACTGGAAGCGGAAACAGCTTCCTTTATTAAACCCGATCATGTCACCTGTCAGAAACCTTTAATTTGCATGTTATAATCTCCGACATCTTGGGAACTGAAATGAAGTAGTTAATTAATATTATAAACAGGCAAATATCTATCAAGTACTCATGTTCGTTAAAATGAACTTTTCAGATAAAATATTGCGGGTGTTTATGCGCACTCCCGCAGTGATGCGTCGCTTCCCTTCTGTTCCTCTGCGCGCTCCCGCAAGCTTCCCAGCATAGCTTTCCCTCGAAAAAGGACAATCCATTGACAACTTTGAAACACCTACCCGAGAAGGTAAATGTCTTTTTGTGGTCAACGGGTGGAGATGAGCCCTGTAATTGGTTAATAATAGCTGAAGAAAAGACACAGTATTGATGAAGTCATTAGGGTAATGATTTTTCACAAGTGCTGAAAAGGTGCAATTTGATGACTTTAGAAGTTTCCCCACATCTTTTTTCACTTTATATGTTCAGAACAACACAAACTATGGGGGGAAATGGTAAGACAATCATAAGTGTTTTTTTTTGTTTTGTTTTGTTTTTTTTTGTTTTTTTTTTTTAACAAATATAAATCTTAAAAGAGTGAGGCTCATTTTCATTCAACCTCTTTGAATTTGATATGATTTAATAAAATCCATATCAATCACAGGGCTTCAGAAGTCCCCTACATAGTAACTTTAGTCCACCTGCACATGGTAACTCTTGAGGAGCTGTAGAGCTCTACAGCTCAGCTGGAAGAATCTCCCAAAACTATTAAGCAACAATCTGACCTTTATGGAAGAGTGGCAAGAAAGTTATTTGTGGAAAAAAAAAAAGCAAAATGAAGCCCAAATTTGCCCCCCCATGAACCACAAAGAGAACACAGCAAACATGATGAAGAAGCTGCTCTGGTCAGATAAGAGCAAAATTAAACCTTTTGGCCTATTTACCATAATCTATTTGTGGTGAGAAACTAAGACTACTCATCACTCTGAACTCACCATCTGCAACATAAAACATGTCGGTGGCACCGTCATATGGTAAAGATCCTTTTCTTCAGCACAGGAAAGCTGGTCAAAGCTTTTTGCTCCATAGATAAGCTAAAAGCTTCATGGAAGAAAACATGATAGAGGCTGCAAAAAACTTGAGACTGTTGCAGAGGTTCACCGTCTAAAGATAAAATGGAATCTGATCAAAGCTTTATTATGTATTAGAAGGACCCTGTCAATGTCCAGACCTGAATTCATCTGAGAAAGTCTGGCAAGACTTGAAAACTGATGTTCACAGACACTTTCCATTCAATCTGACTGAACGTGACCCACTGAAGAAGAGAAACCCCAAAAGATTGGCTGATGTAATTACAGCAAAAGAAGGTTCTACGAAGTACTGACTCTGTATGACACTTTTTGTATGTTTTTCGTAAAAAAAAAAAAAAAAAAAAAAAAAAAAAAAAAAAAAAAAAAAAAAAAAGAAAGCCTTCCATGCAACAATTATGCACTATTTCATATTGGTCTACTAAACTAATAATGTCCGAGTAAAATCTATCGGCATTTGTAGGTTTACTGTGATAAAATGTGAAAATCTTGCGGCGTCTGAATACTTTTACAAGAAAATGTATGGAATTCAGACAAAGCCTCTCATTGTTAAAACATTAAAATCTCTAACCACATGCACATATTTTAAAAGGAAAAGCTATAAACAGGTGACGTTTGGTGCTGCCACCAAAATGGACCCAGACTGGTTTAAGTGTCTCTTTCTTCTTCACTCTGTCATGATGCAAGTGTTGCCAGCAGCTTTTCAGCTCTCCCTTCTTCATCCCTTCGGTGCCGCCCCTCTCTGTTCGCCCGTCTTTACCATCTGCTGGGGGCTTCACTCTGCCCCCTCATCTTTTTCTCCTCATCTTCCTGTGTTTTGTGCACTGTCCACCCTCCCTCCAGCCGTGCCCGTCTTGGTCCGGCCCTGTCCTTTGTTCCCCATGTGCCCCCCATTTCCACTTTTGTGTTACCCTCTGACCTCACTCCCTGCATCCCTCCCTTTCCCTTTCCATCTACCCACCCACCCCCCTCATGCTGCAGCCAGGACCCCCAAATCTTCTTGTTCTTCTCTTGACTGCTTCCCCTTCAGATTTCTTTTGGGGGGCTAATAACTGTTGCCAGCAAGACTCACACAAAATCCCAGCATGAAGGCTATTGTGAGGCCCACAATGGCAAACAGGCAGTAATAGCCATTAGAAACAGAGGGGCTTGCAGCGAGCATAATGTTTAGTTGTGTTAAGCCTGTATGTGACCTGAAGCTGTGGTCAGAAGTGAAATCTTTCTTTATCTCTCTCAAATTTCACTAGACTTCAGCTGTTTTGTCACTTTCTGCCTGAAAGGAACTGGAATTCATCTAAATGTGTGGCCGTTACCTTGATGATATACATGAATGACCTCAGTGTGGGGAATACTGGTTCTCTCAGATCCACGCACATTTGTAATCGTTGGGACTTTGATCACAAAAGCTGGTGGAGCTTGTCGTTATGCCCGTCAGCCAGAGGTGAATGCTGCGGAAACAGGCATCACAAAGTTGGCTATTGGTTGCAGAATCTGGGGTGGACAGTCTTCGAGCAAAAGCTCAGAATGTGCTCTCAATGTAGACAGACAGAGTTAACTTGAAGGTAAAAGATCCTTTTCATCTGTAAGGTGATTTGAAGAAACAATGCTGGAAATGTTAGAGCAAGAAGGAAACAAAAACAATTTAAATTTGGATTAATATCTGCTTCTGGAATAAGAACAACAACTTATGGCTTTTTGAAAGAACTTTACTAACAACATAATCTGGTTTAATCAGCTAAATTACAAAACTTTTAAAATTTTAAAATGGTCTTGTTGTCAAATTTTCAATTTTTTTTATCTTTTTGCAGAAAGTTTTTCCAACAGAAAGTTGTCTAAATACTTCATATTTCTTGGATTTTGCTGACCTTGTCTTTTACATCTGTTGGTTTTTGAAGTTTCAATCACCACAGATGATTGTTTTCCCCTTTGTGATGTCAAGGTTTGATATACCTGGTGACTATTTTACCATTTTGGTCAAGTCTTAAATGACTTAATAGTTAATTCATATAATGTCAATTAATAACTATTTACATTATCTAAGAAGACAATCTGGTGGCCACAAACTACCCAGATCTGAACTTTCACCTCTTTCAACTGCTTTTCTTCAAGTACCTTAAAAATGGTCTTGACGGACCCTTTACAGTTGGCTACAACAACCTCTTATTCCATGCCGATGCAGTCCACAAGTCTTTAAACTATAAGGCTTCATGAAGCAAAGTGTTTTGCGTAAAGATTCTTGTCTGAATGTCTATAAATGCTCTTATTTTACTGATGTGAAAATTCTGAAAGCTTATTTTATCAACCTGTGTCATAAACTATTATAATAGTGACTTAATCTGTTAAGCTGTGGTACATGAACCAGTCTTTTTATTCAATAAATGATATAAATCCGTATTTTGACAAATTTCCCAAATCTCTCATTCTTCAGAAGTTATTTGTAATAGATTATTTGATAAATTATGAGTCTAAATACTTTCATATGTTAATATAGATTACTGTAACACATTAATGCACAACAACAAAGTCTTGTGGTAACATTTGGCATGAAAAGAGGATGGAGGCAATGCAGCTAACAGCTAATGAGTTTTTGTCATTAATCCAAGCAATGCTCAGAATTCTCCAATAATTTACAATAAATGCTTGCATTTTTAAGACATAAAAGTTGTGACAAGTCCACCAATTTATGACCCTAACAATGTACCCTCCCTTGATGCTAACACTAATAATTATTCACCTAAATATTTGTTGCACAGGTAAATATTGATGTTTTGTATGTCTCCATATTTTATCTCAGCTTCCTTCACATTTGGTAAGGTAATGATAGAATAAAACAGCCTATAAATAACAATTCATCAGCAAATAATTAGTTTTGTTGTTTCCAAACTAAAACAATATCCTTCAGTAAATTAATACTGAAAAGTACTGTTGCCTCTCACTACAATAACTATTTGCCAAAAAGGTACTGAATAATAAGTAAACTCAAACAGTTACATGAGATTAAAAGCAAGGGTTCATCAAAATTTAAGTTTCTAACTGCTCTTAGCAGTTATCTGTGCTCAACTACTAGTGCTAGCTTGTGTTTAAACAGAAACATTAGAAGAAAAACGAGTTTCTTTAGGAAAACTTATGATGTGTTCTTTTTTGTATTCAGGGTTGAAAGAAATAACTGCTGGAACCTCCTAAGCTGGCCTTACTATTTGAAATGTCAGAGGTCACGAAATAACCCTGAGTTCAAATTCAATATAGTTCCTATATGTGTAAAATGTAGTGGCAGTTCCAGAACTTACCTTTTAGTGCTGTACAACTTCTATTTATGAGCATGTCTGTCTAAATGTATAATATACTGTGAAATGCATGGTTATGAACTTGTATTGCTAATAGTAGGTGCATGGAGCACATTAAGTACATACCGTTAATTTTGTTACTTGTCTCTGGAACATGGTCACATTGAACAAGATGTTCCCAAAAATGCAGTCAATTAAGGCAGTACCGAAGGAAGGAAGGAAGGAAGGAAGGATAGAAGGAAGGAAGGAAGGAAGGAAGGAAGGAAGGAAAGAAGGAAGGAAGATATAGTTTACTAGTCAATCAGGCAAAAGTTACTTACCAAGTATTGTAAGTAAATAAGGAATTATTAAGTCATTCACTAATCAAGTAATGCAAGTCTGTAGGCAAGCAAGTGGGTAAATAAGTTACTAATCTTGTAACCATGTTAACCAGTTGTTGTACTGGCCAATAGGTGGTGGTAGTCCCATTGCATCACTGCTTTGAGTTTTATCCCACAGCACCAGGATATTCACGTTTTATAGCAGAGCCACTGGTTTTTCACTTACACATTAGGATGTTAGCTGCCAGCACCTCAAGTAGCCCCAGATTCAGAAATAATAGTCAGACAAATAGATAAAAACAATGTCTTGATTTTTTTTCATAAATTTTGTACTTTCTGTAATTATCAAAAAAATGGTAGATTTCTAAAAAATGACTCCCTTTTACATATTGTAGTGTCAATTGTATATTTCATACTGTAATATGTTATAGTGAGTTATGAGATGTGGTGAAAAGGACACATAGAAACTTGGCAGCGACAGGATGGATATTAGTTTGTCTTCTTCCTTGTGTTGTATCTCTGTTATGCAACACAAGGCAAAAAGCACTCTATGCAGTCCATGGATTCACATTAATACAATCAAAGGGATGTAAGTTGTACCGGAGTGAATATATTCTGCTACCTCTATTGTCAACAGATGATAAAGTGGAAAGAAATGTAATGATAACAGGCATTAAGAAAGAAAGCCAGCAAATTTACTGCTGCGATGTTCCTATGATAACATCCTGTTTGACGATTATGAATAGCCCAGGGTAATAGCACCATAATTAGGCCTCTACTGTTGTGTAATTCTCCGTCAAGCACCCTGTCGATATCTTGGTTGATGAGGTTGAAAGTTGAGATTGCATTCCGTCGACCCAGGCCAGAAGCAACACACACACACACACACACACACACACACACACACACACACACACACACACACACATTTGTATACGTTCACACACAGGCTGAGAGCCAGCGATGCAGTGTCAATGCTTTGATATTTGCTTTTGTCCCAGTGTTGATCCAAGCTGACATTATGCTGTATGGTCCTGATCGCTGTTTGTTTGAGTGTTACATTTGTCATCTGTGGGAGGGCAAATGAGGGATCAGGAGGAGAGTGTGAGAGGAAGGGAGGCAGGTGAATAAGGGAGGAACAGGGGTGTGTGTGTTCATCTCTTTGTGTGTCAGTTGGAGTCTGCTGGCGTGGAAGCAGATCTTTTCCCTCAGTGACTCTATTAATTTACCTCATTTATCTTAACCACCTCCCCCTCCTCCCAATAAATACGGGGAATCTCAGGACCATGCGTGTGTGCGCACGTGAACAAACACACATCTGGATGTGTGTGTGATGGAAATAAAAACACAGCGGCTCCCCTTTCTGTTCCCAGAGGACAAATCCGTGGCGGAAAAACTCATTTTCCTGCAAATAGTTTGTCAGTGAAGCTAGGAGGAGTGATAAATTATCACAGACGTTAGGTGAAGGAGGATGACTGGAAGAAGAGGGAAGCCCCACTCTCTTTCACACCCACAACGAGCACTACTTTTCCTTAACCTAATCACTTCCTCCAATAAACTTTTCTCTCTGTTGTATCACAACATTTTTATTTACCTCTAATTTAGCTAATTTTGATTTCCTTTCTTTCATGAGCACAAATACACACTCACGTGTACAGCACCTACACTGGATACACAAAGTACACAGTACAAGTCACAAAAACGTGACTGCTCTCACAACTCAAGTGTGACTCGCCATTCCAGATGATGAATTGATGGTCAGAAAAATGGATTTGTTTTCAACTAGTAACACATCGAAGAAATAATAATTCTGTGAGGGAGAAAGTGGCGGGATGATGAATGGTGTGGACAGCTGGATCACAGCGAAGCAATGGAGTGAGTGACTGAGTGGGATATGCGGCGGTAAGATAAGAAAAAGAAACTGGGAAAATCAACACACAAACCAAACATTGCCAGAGCACTGAAAAGTCATTACATGCTTTGTATCAAGTAAACATGTCTTTATAAAGCATCTCACTTGAACTGAAGATACACCGTTTATTATCATTTCATTTTTTTTTTTTAATTTAGCAGAGTCTAAAGAACAGTATTTATTATTATATCTGTAAAACAGAACTTGATTTTAGTTGGTAACAAGTTTGAGAGAAAAAAGCAGTAGCCTTATTGGAGCTCATGGAACCTAAAAGTGGTGTGTAATTATTTAGTGAAAAAAAAATCAGTCTGTGGTGTCTACACAACTGAACATCTATGGGACTAAAGCTCTTTTAACACAACCTTTCAAAAAAAAAACAAAAAACAAAAAACCTTATATACATTTTTCTGCAATAAATACTGCACATGTAATAAAAATACTGTATTTAAATCTTAGTATTTTGAATTATATCATATCATTTTGTATCAACCTTTGTTGCATTGTATCATATTGTATCTTTCCATACAACATTGAATTGTATCATCTCAGGTTGTGCCACACATCCAGTTACACCAGATTGTATTGGCTGATGGTGTCTTGGGTCATTCTCCAGCCTATGCGTTGCCTCTTACTGTATCACATAGAAATGGGAATTTATGTATTGTGTCACATCTTACTATATCATACCCTGTTGTATTGCATGGCCATTGTGGTTTTGTATCTTAGTGTATCAAATTGTATTGCATCAACTGTTAAAGTATTGTATCACATAGTAACATATGCTATCATATAAAATCCTATCCTATTGTATCAGGATAGGCTGTACAGGCTGTATTGGCTGTTGTGACTGCCAGTACAGGTAATACTGCCAATAATATGTGTCTGCTGCCCATTAGGTGGTGATTATGCGCTAGCAAGCTACTTTGTGCCCATGTATTTATTCTTTTGACTCCAGTTATACTCACAGCCTTTCTCATCTTGTGTTTCTATGGTCCAGAGGTTTCAGTGGGAGGCTTATCATTGCAAAGAATTCAGGGCTCTGTGTTGTCAGCTCCACACAGACCCACGGGAACTTCTTCGAACTGATACAGATTACCAGATTTGGGTCAGACAGCTCCACAATTGTGAGAATGAACTGAATTGCCTTTAGCACTTTAAATGCTCACAGGTTTGGAAGATCAGGAATAGATATTAGTGCGTCATTTCATGAGTGATTCTGAAATGCACCAATCATTCTGGAACACAGAAACACAGGAGACCCTTTTCTATTGCTTTAACTATATAGAAAATAATGTGTTTTTAAAGGCTCTGCAGTAACTCAGTGACACATAATTAAGCTCACAGGTTTTAATGTGTGGCAGTTCTTAACACACTTTTAATTGTTTTAAAAAATATCCTTACCTATTCTGATTCCAGTAATTTGCTAACACCAGGTAGCATGTTTGTCATACTCACAGCAGCTACTTACTGCATCAGTTAGCAGGTAAATAATCTGTTTCCAGCTGAATTTTAATTATTATTGCCACAGTTCTTTAATTTGGAGGTCTTGATTTGTGTGTTTGATTAAATCCATGTGATGAATTTGTTTCCTTTGGCTAAACTCTATAAAATATTGTTTGACATTAGCCCTGCTATGATGATGTGATTTGTTTCATTTTGTTACATTTTTATGGCAAACAAAAAGGATTAGGATTTTTGACAGCCAGTTTAAGGAAATGTTTAATTAAGTTCAGAATGAAACCTGCAGATACATTTATTGCAGAAAGTAATGCATAACTTTCCCAATATTCTTTTGTACAAAATTCATAAATTTTCTAAAATGAAAGCAAAGTGTGTCACTGTAACAAAAGACTAAGAACAACCATAAGTTGTGTCCTCAACCTGGAATCAGAACAAAACCATTATAACCAGTGAAATCAGAGAGTGAAATCACTGATCCCATGTTGTGTTCTCCCTCCTAGCCTGTTCAAATTCAGAAAAAAAACTGGAATACAGAATTTTTATTCAAGATTTGTTGACATGAATTTTAATACTACATAATCGCTAATAAATTTTAGTCTTGATACTACAATAAAGTAAGAAAAAAACTCCTGAGAAATTTTGATTTTAAATCCCTCAGTTTTACTAACATCCCTTACAAAAAAATCCTATGAATTTCACATGTGAAAATCACGTGTATGTGTAACATGTAATATGTAATATGTGTAACACATGTGTACCACATGTAAAAACACATGTATACGTGTGGATTTGGAATGTTTCATGTTAAAAGCACATGTGATTCACGTGAGAACATGTGAATCACATGTTTTCACATGTGATTCGCATGTAAAAATACGTGTTTCACATGTGCTTTTACGTGTTTTCCACATGTGATTTTTACATGAAACGTTCAGAATCCATGCGTATACATGGGCTTTTACATGTGAGTCATAATTTCAATGTTAAACTTCAGGTCCCGTGTTTCACATGTTATTAAATTTCATAGGATGAAAATGTGGTCACATGTTAACCTCATTTCATTTTGTAGGACATGATTCCACAATAAAATAAAGTTGCAGCTATGAATGAAGACATGCAACACAAATATATTTGACAAGTAGATCAACTTACTACTGCCAAACAACTTGGAGCGTGATAGATGTCAATGGAAATGTCAGTCGTTTTGTTTGTGTATTATTTTTGATAAAAATGATGAATAAATAAATAGAACTGAATAACTGGTTGACATTACAGATTGGTGTCTGTGTTTACTTTTCAAACTCCTTTTTCCATTTTTGAAATTTTGAATAATGTATACTCAAAGTACATTATAAGATGTTTACATAAAAAACATACAATTGTATAACAATACACAGTAAAACGTACATACTTACAAATACTTTGACATTTTGACAAATGTAAAAAGGATATTACACAGAGTACAATCTAATTACGTTCACATGGAAAAAAAAAATCTAATATGTGGTGCACATGTAAGAAATATGCGATCACAAGTTTCACATGTGATCAAAAGTTGAATGGAACATGGAATACATGAACAAAATATTTAATCATATGTGGAAAATGTGACCCACGTGTGGAAGATGGGAATCATATGTGAACACATGTCAAATTCATGGGATTTTTTTGTAAGGGATGTTTCTTTTGTCTGGAAGTAGTAATAATGTTATGGAGTGGCCCAGTCAGAGTCCCAACTTGAACCTGATGGAGAATCTAAAGATCAGGGTAACGAGGTCTTCCAGTCTCAAAGACATGAAGCCTATTACCAAAGACAAATCATCAAAATGCCAGTGGAAACATGCAAAAACTGGATCAGTCATTATAAAATGGGTTTAACTGCTTTAATGCTGATGAAGGCTTTTCCGTTGGTTATTGATATGAGTGTAAATTATTTTCAACATGCCTTTTTTTAATATTAATTAAAGCATTAAAACAATTCCAACACTGATTCTTCTTTTACATTGTCCAATTTTATTTTGAGGGATGCACAACCAAGACGTTTGTCTCTGCTTGGAAATCAGATAGACGCCTGTCTCATTTCCAAACAGAGACAAACCTCTTGGTTAAATATAAATAATTTTACATCTAGAACTACCAGGGATTTGAATTAGTCTGGATTAACTGGATAGTTATAGTTAACTGTAAAGTGTAGCAAAGTAGCACTTCATTTTATCAGTTTTACATTGATTGCATCAAGATTCTGAACATCACTCTTGACTCATTTATCAGTGACGTTCAGAATGCTGCGGTATCCATTTTTCTTGACTGTGACATATATATTTTGTTCAAACTGGCATTTCTTCAAAGTCAGTATAGCCAGAATGTGCTGCTCTAAAATGTTCTGATAATGCCTCAGTAACAATGATTTCTGACCTGTATTAAAGAAAAATTTCACTGCTGATGATATTTTCATGCAGAACATGTTAGCATGTTAAATCACTGTTTTGATATGACTCATTAATAATTTTGCTTGTGACAGATTTCAATGGGTTTCCAGTTAAGCACATGTGGACAACACTTAAAGACAGAAAAAGTTGTTCTCCAGCTTCATGTACTTTTCTTTTCTTAAAAGCCTTTAAAATGAACTAGTGTCCCCTCCACAAAAAAGAAAAGATCAGCTGTTGCACAGACTAAATGGAAGCAGCAGCAACCAACACGGTCTCCCTTACATTGTTAGCATCCCATTCATTTGTTGAAAAAAAAAAACTATCGTTAGGTAAACACTGATTTGTTAGATCAACAAATAATGTGCACAGCCTATAAATACAGTTTTACAAGCTGTGGACACAAAAATAGAAACTGATGTTTTAGACCAGCGAAACACGACTTGCTGGGGGAGTGGCGACTAGAAAGATCACAGTCTGCAGGTATTTGGAATTGAATTTAGACAGAGACACAGATACTGATCATTTAAAAATGCCCTGATTGGGACACTTATTCAATTCCAAGAATTGCTAATTACATTTCTAATTAAAATGGTAAAACTACGGTAATTAATCTATTTTTTCAACAAAATGAGATGAAAGCTAGTAAAATTCACCAGTTTGGAGGTGGTGATTGTCTTCATTTTTGTTTCATCAAGCTCAGACAGAGCTGCACTCTTTCCACTCAGGTTCTCATCTCGCTCAGGTAATAACCATTAACATAAGCACTAAAAACGCATCATCATCATAATCATCATTATCATTATCGTTACTGTCCCTGGTCCCAGCTCAGTGAGAGCCAGAAATAACACAGTTCCACTCAAAGAGGCAGACAGTTTTCAGGAAGTTGTTTGGACCGACATGGGGCCTGGGCGGATCTTTAAATCTCAGAGGCGTTATTCCCACTTGTTTGGTCCCTTCCCTCCAGGTTTCTAAAACTAGCCCTTCTTCAAAGTCTGTTTTCTTCTCTCTTATTTCTTCTAACCGTATATTCCTTTTTCCGCGTCTCTCCTCATCCCCTACGTACACACACATGCACACACTATTTTCTGTGCACTCACAGTGATTGATGGAGTTAAGCAACAGAACACAGAGCAACGTGTGGCCAACAGTCCAAGACAGCCGGCATCAGAGGGAAAAAAGAGAGGCTGGTGTGAGGAGGAGAAAGAGGAGGAGGAGGGTGGGGATTAAACGAAAAGAGAGAGGTGAGAGGGAGGGAAGGATAGAGGAAGGGAGTCGGAGTGTGTGTGTGAGAGAGAGAAGGGAGCTCAGCTGAAAACCACAGACTTAATTCTATGCATCATTAAGCAGTCTCACTCAATGCAACATCCCCTATACATCATCCACGCTCGGTAAACACAACGATGACATTACATTAGCAACTGCAAATGAATTTTCTTTTTAGAAGGAAATTGAGAATACTCTCCGTCTCTCCCTCTGTTTTACTCTCTCTGGCGCTTGCAAAGCAGGATGTAAAAGAGGGGGAGAAATAAACAAAATAAAAACACAAACAATATTTCCCTATCTGCCTCTTTGGTGCACACACTCTCACTGCGTCACACACAACAGTGCAGAGATGTAGTCATGAATCTCTCATTGTTATTTTATCTTAAATGTATTTATAATATGAAAGCAGCAAAATGAATTTCTTACACTTTGCTGTGGGGAATATTCTTATTTTGTATTTAAAGATAAGCTATCTGAAATGGCTGGTCCTAATTATATTGAATCTTCTGCTCAGACTGGCTGTAACAGCTGTTTGTACTAATTTAAAACTCAGTTGAAGGTCTCACTAACTTATGTGTTTGAATGGCTGCTTCCTTATACACCCAGAAACCACCAAGACAAACTATGATGCAACTGACAATTCGAGCTTAAATCTATCTGACAATGTAAAGTGAATTCTGACACTTCATAAACAATAGAAAATAACCATGTTACATCTAAATTATGATGGGTTTCTGATTCTTGTGATGGCTATTTTGCTAAAAGCCTTGTATATATCAGTTTAAGAACATCTCTTGATTTGGCTAGTATCTTTTTGCTCCTAATAAAAGTTTGTGAATCATGGTTGCCATTGTTTTTGTGTTATAACACATCATGCAATATACAGTCCTGTGCAAAGGCTTTAATTTTTTTTACATACAATTTTTTTTTTCCCAAGGAAAACTTGCTTGTATTCCTCTAAAGCATTGCTGACCAATATTTTCTTGGTCCTTGTACCTCACTTTGACAGCATACTGTGGAGTGTTTGCAGCAAAGACCTGAAAAAATCTCAGAACCATTAGTTGATTATCTACTGTATGTCAGTTATCTACTCAAAATTGCTTTTTTTGTGCTAGATGCTATTTTATATCTGTTGAATTGTGTTGTTTTGGCATTTTTCATATGTTCAATTAGGGAAATAGGAAAATACTGTGTCTTTGTGACAGACTGGATAACAAAGAGCATAATATCCCCATCACACTGGTTTATATCTGGCTTATTTTAAGTAAATAAGGCTCTATCATCTCCATTATATGTATTTGGCATGAAAAATGTAATGTGACCTCCTGCTAAGCCACTCTGGCACAGATATTTTGGACATGTTGAAAAATGTTGTAGCAAGAGCTTCGCAACTTTTAGAAGTCATATAAACAGCACATTGGCATCAGTGCTACAACATTTGTGTGAATGCCAATCTATGTCTCATATTTACATTATTTCACCTGATGCTTTGCTATGCATATGTATTGTCTGCACTGATGAAAATTCACTTAGCTCAGCATGTGGTAGACATGTCAGGGTCGCTGGATCTATGCATCTTGTGTATAATTTAACAACTATCTGACCACTTGGAAGCACTCAAAGACTGTGTAGAAAACATTACATGTTTAGTCCATGATGATCAGATGACCATTAAGTATGGAAGGATAAAAACAAAATGGGGACATCATGACAAAATACAACTTAACGTTCTGTCCTGACACCATTGTAGACTGAAATTTTAAACTTTTTATTGAGTCACACATGCAAAATCTGTCATACCCCTATCTCAGAATTGCCTATTTTCTTTGCATTTCAATGACTTAGTTTTATTACCTTAGGTAAATAATGTTTCAGCATTGCTTTCATGCAGATCTAACTGTTAGATACAAAATTTGATTTGATTTTTTTGGACGTGTTGATAGATTCAGCTGCATGATTGGTGCATGCATATTGCTGATGTGTGCCACTGCTAAAACATTTCCAACACTGTGGCTCAAATGTAGCAAAAATTACCTAATGACAGCATTACTAAATCTCATTCAACACAAGAATGAAGATTCACTCACCTTGGACTGCTTAAACATGAAAGTGTGACCGGTAGCATAACCTTCTTTCTGATTAATTCAGCTGATATTGACCCTCTGGCCATTATTAGACATAATTCTCCAATTGTGTCTGGAGAAATTTCAGCTAAAGTAGATGTTTAATATCTGTAAACATAAAGCCTGAAGGAACAAAATCTTGTTTTAAAGGAGTTAAAGTTAATATGTTATGATGTTTTGATTATATCCTGATTAACTGGTTCTATTCTGAAGAACCCTGTGCATTCAGGGAAAAAAGAGCGACAAATAAGATCGATATAGACATTTGGACTAAAGTTTAGATGCTTCAAGTTTGTCATTTGACCTTAATCCTTATAGTCCAAATTTACACTCTTAGTAGATAAGAAAGAGCATATTGTGATAATCTACTAATGACTGTTGGTATATATACACAAATAGAATTACACATGACAAACAAACAGCGATGTTTCTTTAAGCCTAACATGTGAGTACCATAAATTATCAAGCGATTTAAATGAATAATTGTGTTTTTATTGCACAGATTATGCCTCCTTCCCCTCACTCGCTCGGCTCGGAAGCCTGGGAAATCTATTAAGGCGATGCCATAGATCATCCCATCCGCCACAGCATGTATGTAGATCGGCCAGCTCATTTGAGAAATATTGAATCGGTTACAGTAAAGTAAGCCCCTGGATTGAGTCAAACGTAAAAATCCAAGCATGTCAGGGGAGCTGTCAGTGTGCACTGTGATGACAGATGGGGTTGGGTCTCTGTTTTAGTGAGGGGTGGTAAAAAGAGGAATTATTAGTTCTGGGGAGGGCGATGGGAGCGTAGGATGAGGATGATGGGGGGGATCAGAGACAATTGCATCAGATCTGTCAGCTGATAAGAGCAATCAGTTAATTAAGGAAGGTTTAGGACGATGGAAAGCGTCATTTCCTCCCAGTGATGGGATCAGCGAGGGGTCAAGAGTGTGACCTCTGACCTCATGCAAGAGAAGAGAGAGACACCAGCCAGTTATTGATTCATGCCGCTTACTTTCACTATGTGAGGCATTATTGATCTCCAAATGCAGTGATTTTGCTGGAAAAGTAGAAACAAAATTTAACTTTGGCACCAACACAAAAATAATTTCACATCAAATCAAATGGCACGTTGCTTCTTTAGCGTCATTAGACAGATTAATGCTCAGGAAATAATTAGTTTGAGCACAATTACATAAAATTACATAAAACATAAAATAAATGCAATATTACAATGTACATCATCATAATTTTAACAGCTTGAAGCAGAAATCTGTGTAGCTAGTTGGTAGTTCTGCTTTTTATGTTGCTGTACTGTTTGTCTGATAGCTGCAGTTCAAAAAGTTCAGATTCCTGCTCTGAAACAATTGCTGAACAGAGGATGGGGGCATTTTAAATGGCCTTTTTAGCTTTCCTCACTATCCTCTGCAGAGATCTCTTTTAAGCTTAAAGACCACCTTGAGATGCAGTATGTCAAAACAGTCTCAACCACAGTTCTGAGTGCTGTGAGGATGCAGGGAGGGAGTGATGCTTGTTTTAGTTTCCTCAAAATGTTCAGTTTCTCATCTCATAATCCCAGTGGTGTTCTTTTACCAGGTGAGGTCTTTATGTTCTTTATTTCACAATGATGCCGAGAGGTGTATGCTCTGGTTGTCACGTCCAGAAGTCAATAATCATCTCTTTCATTTTGTCGACGCTCCCTGTACTTTCAATCATCATTCCCATGAAATCCCAAGAATCAGTCCCACAGTTGTAGTGTCATCTTCAGATTTAATCATCAGATTTTCCTGACTTTGTGGAAACAGGGAAAAAACATGTTAATTTGAAATTAATTAGTCAGGTAAATAAAGTTTTGAGGCAATAATTCATTCACCAAGAATAAAACAAAACAAACAAACAAAAAAAACCATTTAAATTCTCCCAAATATTTGTAACATTTTTTGTTTCATCAATATTTGTTGTTTGACATACAAACTGAATAATTGAAATGACTGAATGAAAATGTAAATGTAAATTGAAAACTGAATTGAATTGAATGGCAAATTGAATGAAACAATTGTTTCATTTTTTTTTGTTTTTGTTGCCTCCAGGTTTTTTTTTTTTTTTACAAAATCTTTTATTTTCTGCTTTTTGTCTCAGGAACATCAGACATGACCCCCCTCTGTTGCTGACCCCTGGCCCGACCCCTTCCACACTCTGAAATCCTAAGGTGTGAACTTCTGCCCCGTTCCCTGATAATTTTTATGGTCTTCAAGCCTCTCTGTTTATGACTCTCCAGTTTGATAAAAGCACATGGAAAGGTAAGAGCCCCAAACAGACTTCAAAGAAGCTATGGGAGGAATGTGGGCATTTGTTGTTTGCTTTATTATCCAGCATCAGCACAAATCTACTTAGTCATAAAGAATCAGCCTGGAAATGAGGCAGAATAGTTGCTTTGGTGCTTTAAGAAAAATTTTCTAACACTGTAATTGCTATTTGAGGGACGTGTTATATTCATTGTGCTTATATGGGAACTTCAATTGAAAGAAAGACAAATATAACAGGACAAAGTTTATGTTAACACGAAATACGGAAAGTAGGACACCATCTGTCAAAGAAAAGATGGGTTTTCTTATTTTCTGTGTCTAAATCTGAGTGGAGGAGTAAAAACATTCCCTCCAAATAGATTACCTGTATAGGCAAAAACACATTCCTGGTACAGATGGGAGTGGTGGTTGAGATTTGCACAACAATTATTATTTTATAAGTAGTAGTTAGTCCATTACTGCTATTTTTGACTTTAATAAATGTTTATAAAAGGTAAATACATGTAGTTTATGTTCAATTCTCATAAAAAACATGAGTTTAACATTTTATTTAAAAATGTGAGTGGATACAACTTGACTTGTGAGTTACAATATAAAAAAAATAAGTGGATTTAACCTGTTTATTCATGGAGTGTTTATAAGCACTTAAGTTGCGGGCCTTCTAAGGCAAAAACATTTTTAAAAAGGTGGTATTATGTATTTTCCAGACACATTGTGCCATTTTATAGCACAATCAAGTAACTATGTTACCTTCAGTTGTTGTAAAAATGTTGTGTATAGCAAACATAACTTCAAAGAAATTTGACTTTGCAGTTTGACACCTTGAACTTGGCCTCTTTCTCTGCTTCTGCTTTTTCTGACACTCTACCTTCAGCATGTCATCACAACAATGTTTGTTCATTATGCCGTTTACAGATGTTCTTTGGAGCGTTGGACTGAGAAGTTGTTGGTATGATAAGTTCAGCAGATTCACAATTCCACCAGGTGTTTGCTAATTGCTGCTGCTGCTGCTAGTCTGGTGGAGCTGAGTGGGGAAGGCGCGGGTGGATGGGTGTTCTGTGAGGCGGAAGCTTGGCTGAAGACTGCAGCTCCGGGGAGGAGCTTTGCGGAAATAGGCAGCGCTTTGTGAGATAAAGTGCTTAAGCACCCACAAATGGATTTCTCAAAAATGCATGAAAGAATCAAAGCAACACTCCAGGTGTTTTTGATGAGAGAATAACATTATAATATGATATGAAGTTGATTTTACATAATACCCTCCCTTTAAAATTCAATGTGGTTTATTTTAATTAATGTTTAAGGCTTTTATGTGAAACTGTAGATGTAGATGCATGCAAGCAAATTCTGTAGTTTTTAATATTTTTAAAGGTACTTTCACCATTGGCTTTAACAAGAGATGATGATGATGTTGATATTATTATTATTGATGCTTGGAACATGAATTAGGTATGTCAGCGCAATAAAAGAAATAAAAACAGTGTGGTGGAAAATGATGTTCGCTCTTACAGATTCCTTTGGTTTTTGCCTTTTTGTCACAATAAAATGTTTCAGATCCTCAAACTGAGTTTAATATATAAAGATAATCTTAGTAAATACATAAGGCAGTTTTCAAAGTACTTGTACAATCACGAACTGTGAATACCCACATTTTTTGTGCAATTATACTCGCCACACACAGACCTAATTACTGCCTGATCTATAGAATAAAGAAATAACTTACATAGAACCTGAAAGTTTTGGAGGGGTCTAGTCAAAGTCTGGCCATGAATCCAACTGATATGCTGTGGTATTACCTTAGACAGGGTCTTCATGATTGATAACCCTCAATGTGGCTAAAACAAAACAATTTAAGAAGAAATTACCAAAATTCCTGCACATTAATGGAAAAGACTGATTACCTGTTTTACCAAATCGTTGACTCCAGTTGTTGCTGCTAAAGGTTGCTGCAAGCAATTAGGTTTAGTGGCAATTACCTTTTTTTTTAATTGCTTTTTTTCCTAAAAAAAAAATAAATAAATAAAATTTGACTTAAAAACTGCAATTTTTATTTACTCAGATAATTTGTCTGGTATTAATATCTGTTTATGTGTTGCAGAAAAAACAGATACAAGAAATCTGTAAAAATGCAAATACATTTTTATTGCACTATGCTAAACATATTTATTAACGTAAAAAGAAAAATCCAATTAGAAGCATGGTTCTTTTATAACTTATGGGTGTATTATAAGGTATTTGTTTACTTTAACAAGGTATCAAAACAGACTAGTTGATGTTTAACAAGAGCTAAACTTTCATCGTCTTTGTTGTCTCAAAAAATATTCATTGTTGGTAGATCTAAGAATTAAGATAGATCTCAGAGAACTCAAACTATACAAACTATCCCAATTACTTGTTTTGTTTTTTCCCTAAAATATGTCAGAACCCAAAGAACTTTAAAGCATAGATGTAACAAATCAAGCCAGGCAATGGTAAAGTGTACTGATGTTTCCAGGTGACCTTTATTATTGTTCATTTGTTTTCCTTTTTTGTGCAAATTCCTTTTTTGAACACCTTTAACTCTGAAACTCTGTAAGAACTAAAAAAAAAGTAAAATGACACAATATTTGAAATGAAGGGACATCAGAAAAATTACCTCTCTAAACTCTGCTGAATGGGCAAGATTTATAAAAACAAATTCAACCATTTAACACAGGATATTAACAGTGAAATGTAAACTACTTTGATCCCACATCTAGCTGGTTGCTTTCCAGGAGAAACTACACCAAGTGTTTGCTGGTGACTCACACCTGCTCTCTATTACACTCTAAGTGAGAGGTGCAGTTCCTGCTGTTTATGATTAACAAAATAAAAGCCCAGGAAGAGGCAAAATGACTTTCAAAATACAAGTACTCCTTCCCTCTCTAGATCATTAACAATAGACAATATATTTTTGAAGCTCTGGGTCAGTTTACCCCTTTGCAGGTTTGTCATCACACCCACATGTTGCCATTTTGTCTCTTTCAACTTCCATTTTCTACCAGTAAACAAACCAGATGTTTTTACCCATTGTATATCAATTTATTTCTATGGGCAAATATTTTTAATTGATTGTGGAGCCAAATGATGTGAGAAATATTCTAAATTCATGTTAAATTTTATTTAGTTGTATTTTATTTTCTAAAGATTTTATTTTAAACCTTTTTCTGTTGATCAAGATTTTTTTCGTTGCTAGGGCCAGCTGGGTTTTAGGAAATATGAGTTATTATGACCCCTTATCAAACCAAATGAAATCCAAATGATCTCCAGATATTATTCAGTGAAGTCACATAACCACATTTCCTTACCATAGGAAAGTTAGAGGAAACTTTAAATCATTTATTGTCAGAACTGGTATGAAACATTCCCAATGCAGGTCCAAACTGAAACATGTTGGGTACAATAAAAAGTAACTGCTACAGTACAAAATGGTGATGGGGTGAACTGCCCAGCAATCATTAAATCTCAGACTTATTTTCTGACACTTCTTTTGGTTTTAAACTTAAATGATAATTCTCATGATGCTCAAAAGTATGCTATTTCCAGGTTCTGGCGGACTTTGTGTAATTTACTGTGCTTTCCTGTAAAGTTGTAATGATATTTGAGTGTGCTGTAATACTGCTGTGGTGTCAGAAGACAGCGATAGAAAATATTCTGCTTCGCCATATCATGAGTTTTCTTTTTCATGTATGACACTGACTGTTACTAGGAAAAAAAATCAGTATCTGGTAATGTTGTTTGACAGATAAATATTTAAGAAAAAACTCAGACGACAGACTAAAAAAGTCAAATATGGTCACAATCAGCTGGAAGCTGCCATAGTTAGGTTGTTACTTGTCTTGACTGAGAACTCCGAAATCTGTCTCATAAAGTCGTGTTACTTTTAAACTCCAAAATACTTGAGGGAAGGATTTACTTTAACACACATAAAGACAGAGTGAATACATACAATTTCCTTTAACGGTACAATTTTAAACCTTATCCTCAACCACTGAGGACTTTTTAGAAAAGGACTTTTATGACAAAAAACCCCTGCAAAGTGCCTTCATTGTGGTGCTTTAAAGTAATTTTGTGTTTCACTTCAAGTCTTTTTTTCTTTTAGCTAATTTTAGTAAAATCTCAAATATTTGTTCAGTTTACCTCATTATTGCTTGATGAGGTGATGCTTTTTTAAAAAAAAAAAGGTACCCCAGTTTAATTAAGTCACAGAATCTCCTCCTCCCTGGTTCTTCAGGCCTGTGAGTCAGTTGGCCTCTCTGCCCTCTGGTTTCCCCCTGTGTGGGAGGCTGGTCTGTTGGCCTGAGTGGCTGGGAAAGTCCCGTGATTTATGGCCCTTTACAGGCCTGATTGCCTTTCTGATGATGGAGCCAGAGGTAACGAGATTCGCTCATTCCAATCCACTTTATGTTTGGCAAATCAAGTTTAATTCATTTGAGATTTAAGGCCTCTTTAACAGCCATTGCAATATAATTCACATGCTGTTGGTGCATAAAAATGTAAAATTATTTGTCATATTTCCTTTTCAACTTTGCAGGTCTCCATTTTCCATCTGTAAAACAACTGTGGATTAATATTTACCTGGTGGGTCTTTGCCCGAGCCAAGTGTCCCAGACTGCTGGATCAACGAAAATCTAAGATGCAATAGCAGCAAACGTGCATTCAGAACATGGGACCAAAGCCCACATTGATGGCTGAATCATTATGAGGCCCATTCTGAGAGGTTATGCACTTGTCCCAGTCTACATCAGAGGCCTGGGCGGCTCTAGCATATTAAAATCAGCCAACCTTACATATGAGGAGGGACTCACACAATGCACACACAGCAACAGCAGCAGGGCAGTAACTCAAGGCCAAAGGAGGAGGGTTATTTTTATCATGGGCAAAGGTGCCAAATCATGTTGGTATGAAGGGGGCTATATAAATGCAAATTGTATCGGTGGGCTATTAGTCCTGGAAAAGGTTTGTATGTAAATGCCCCTATAGGACCACAACGGAGCACTCATCCAGGTCAGATTAGCCGGGTTTGTGGCAAATGCGCTGCTAACAGACATAAGCGAGAAAGAGAAAGGGAATACTATTGCCTTGTGGTAAATCGTGGAGAACAAGGTGAGAATTTGAGTAATTCAATGGCCAAGGTGTTTCTGTGGGATTTATTGCATAGGTAAGAAAAATGTGTTGAAGCCAGCTTCTTGTCCGCACGAATATTAAGAGTTTTTAATGCTGAATCTGTTTAAGATGATAAGTTTCCTGCGCAAAACCAGAAGCTTTACTGTGAAACTGAAGGGACGGCTTGAAAAAGTAAAACATTAAAGGACAAATGTTTGGGTTAGATCTTAATAAATGCATCTATTTGATTTAATGGTGGAAATATGCTTTAAGTTTGTTCATAAATATTAAATGTCCCATACTGGAGATTTAAAAAGCACTGTGATCATGAAAAATAAATCAGCTTTGGCAAAAAAATACTATAGCACTGATGCACTGATTGAAAACAGAGAACGTGATAACTGGAAATTAGGATGTGTTGTAGTGCAACGTCGCCCTCTAGCGTTCACAAGTTAGTCTCACAAGCCTTAACAGGTTTTTTAAAACTCAAAAAGTTCATATTTATTCAGAAAACTATTAAATTAAATTTTTGCATGGATTGACATAACAGTGCTATAAAGTTATAAACAAAACTGTTCTTACATATACAGTACAACACTGAGGTCTGAGAAAGTGTGTGACATCTACCTTGGTAGTGTATTGGCATTTTTTTCACAGATAAAAATATGTTTCATCAAAACATATTGGCAAGAGTTACAAATAAGAAAAACTAACACACTCTTCTGTCTCAGCATAAGGATCTCAAAATTACTGCATAGATCAAGATTAAAGTGCTTTCACAAGTTGATCACCACTCATCGGTTATCTCTTCCGAAACTTTATATTTCTGCAAACCCAGGTCATCCCATCCTGTTCAATAAAGAGAGGAAAAGAAACAAACAAACAAACAAAAAAAAAAATACTGATTATGTTGGTACACCGAACCTTTCCAGAGTATATCTACACCTTGAACTTTTTCACAGTTTGTCATGTTACAGCCACAAATCTCAGTAGTTTTTAATGGGATTTTAATATAGACCAACACAAAGTACCGCATCTTTAGTGAAGTGAAACAAAATGAATAGCCTTCATTTTTTAAAATAAAATCTGATATGTGTTGCTGAAACTCTTCTAGAATATGTCCGTTTCAGGTATAATGAGCAAAACAGCTCATGCTCAGTCAGACTGGATGAAGAGCATCCTGTAAAAAGCAAGTTTCAGATGTGATGTGGTCAGATGTGACCAAAGATTCTCAATAGGATCTGAGGATCTTGTGTTCTGGACTTTCTAACATGAATATGCTTATATGTTTAGGGTTGCTAGCCTATTGGAAGGCGAACTTCTGTTTCTTTTCCTGAATTAACCTGTATTTAGCACCATCTATCTTTCCATCAGCTCTAACTTGCTTTCCTGTCTCTGCTGAAGAAAAGCATCTCCACAGCATGATACTGCCACCACCATGGTTCAAAGTATAGTGTTAGTTTTCCTCAACACAAAGCATTTTACATATAGCCAAATACATTCATTTTGGTCTCGTCTGACCAGACCAACCTCTTTCACTTTTCTTTGCTGGGTCCTCTATATGGCTTGTGCCAAAAGTCCAAATCAGACCTCTAATGGTTTTCTCTTAACAATGGCTTTCTCCTAGCCACTCTTTTATAAAGACCAAATTTGTGAAGTGCAAAATAAATAGTTTTCTGTCAACCGATTCTCCCACCTGAGCTGTGGATCTCAGCAGCTCCTCCAGAATTACCTACTGGGTGTTTCTCTGATTTTTTTAAAGCGTTGTTTTACCAGGGAACCTCTTTTTCCAGGGAGACCTGGGCAAGAGGCACATCGGTGTACAGTCTGATTAATCCTCTCCTTGCCTGGCCTATCAGTTTAGGTAGACAACCATGTGTTGAAAGGATTGCATTTGTCCAATATGCTTTCTATTTGCAGGTGATGGATTGAAAAGTGATCTGTGGGATGTTCAAAGCAAATGCTGGCCCTTCATTGACATGATTTAAAGTTGATCAGTCCTTCACTTTACTTTGCCCAGAAAAATCTGTTAAACACTGGACATTTTAGCCCATAATTCCTGTCCACATTTAACTCTAACAAGGACTATAAAATCAGGTTTTGTCAGCCCATTTGATGAACCCCAACCACCTTTCAGCTACATTAAGACATCAGTGGAAATCCTTATGTGAACATCTCTTAATCTTTCACTTTTCAACCCCAAGTGTATGTTGTTTAGACAAAACACCCAGCATAGTCTATTCAACAAAAATTGCCTGATGGGGGTTGGATATTGTTTTAGAAACAAACTCTGCTTTAACGTCTCTTTCTTGACCCCTGACTTCCTTGCTGTATTTCCTGGTCTTCATGATGCGGTTTGTTCACTAACTTTCTCTGACAAACCTCTGAGGCTTTCACAGAACAGGTGGATTGATACTGATATTAAATTATATACAGATTGACTCTTATAACCAATCAAGAGATTACTTGAGGCAATTGACTGAACTGAGATTTTAACTTATGTGTATCAAAATGAAAGGGACTGAATACAAATGCATGGCACACTTTGCAAATCTTTATTTGTAAACGTATAAAACCATGTATCTTTTCCCTTCCACCTCACAATTATGCACCATTGTGTGTTGCTATTCATACAAAATAATAATAAAAAATACATTGCAGTTTATAAAGTTGTAACTAAGACCACCTAACCTGAGACCCAGTTAAGATCAAGAACAGATAAGACCAAGAATTTGAGGGAGGCAAAACCAAGTCCAAGGCCAAGACAAAGCCAATTAGACACCATTTCAAGACCATTGCTATTGTCATAGTAACGTAGTTACGTAGTTGAGTATCTCTGAAATTCACAGTAAAAAAAAAAGGATGCGACAGCTGTGGTTTTGTTTGATCTTGAGAAGAAATCGTGAATCCATCACTTCTGTGACCAAATGGAAGATCAGGTAAAAAGGTAGTTTAGGCTGAAGCAAGACCAAGACTTTGATCATGTGTAAGACCAAGACCAGTCTTGAGAGTTCCACAACATCAGACATTTGTAGTTTGAAAATGAGAAATTCTGATAAAGTTCAAAGTGTGTAAAGGCATTTGCAACGCAAAGGTACATAGAGGCCAAAGTGCCCAAAATAATGAGAGAAACGTCCAAAGTTTTTTCAGAAGTAGGAAACAGCATGATGATTTCTTTATTACTGTTGTAAGCAGTATTGCAGTACTTCTATTTAACAACAGGGACATGATATCAGTAAATTTTAAATACAGGCCACATATGTTGAAGAAGTTTACTGTCACTAATTGTATATGATTACAGAACTCAACATTTTCCTTTTATTCCTGTTACGTCAAAGCAGCAAATGTCCCTATTCTGAGTTCAAAACTAACCACAAACACAGTTGTTGTTACTCACACAGCTCACTCCGTCTCGACCTCTGCTTATCACATGCTGCTGTGTTTGCATGCCACACTGTATTTACCTGCACTCCTTCTGCAGTGAGTGCTGAGCAGGCCTGCACCTGCCACATGCGATCCCGGATTGTGTGCAGGTTGAGACTCTCTGCTAGCTCTGATGCCGGAGAGGCTGTCATCAGGTCCTGCTTGTTGGCAAACACGAGCAGTGGCACGGCTGCAAGCTTTTCTTCTTCCAACAACTCGGCAAGCTCCTGAGGGTAAAAAATGAAAATCGATATGCTCTGGTGATCATCTTAGCATATGTTATAATTTGATAAAGTTTTTGCCAAATAGGCACACTCCTTAAATAAAGTAGTTCAAGTTTATACTTCCAGAATGGCTGCCTAATCTGAAAATCTATGTCTATTGCCCTTTTTGTAAGCAAAGGTAAATCATATCTCACCAAACTTGTCTCTTCAAATCTTTTCCTGTCTGAGCTGTCAATCACATAGATCTGCAATCCAGAAAAATAACATATCAAAGCGATATTGTAAAAACTTATTTGTAAAAGTAAATCCTTACTGAGACTCTTGTACAAGAACAATCAGCTTGTTGCAAGATAAATTCCACCAAGAACAAGAAAAGTTGCCTCATATCCACTGTTAGGGATGGTGGTGGTAGCAACATGCTGTGGGCTGTTTTGCTGCCAGTGACACAGGCACATTGCACAAAGTGGATGAAATAATGAAGAAGTGGGACTGCATCTAAATTCTTCAGATTCTCGAATCAAATCAACAGCTGGATGGTTGAAAATTAGAAATTATTTGGTGTTGCAATAGGATTATGATCACAAGTACACATCAAAACTGGTTTGGAACACTGAAGGCTGAGTAACTACACATTTCCAGAATGACTGTTCCAAAGCCCTGACCTGAATTCCGATTAAATGTTTTGGACAAAGCTATACACACTGCACCAATAATTTAACTGAACTGGAATTCTACTAAGAAGTATTGAGATATCAAGATTTATACCAGAAACTTGTGGGTGGATACAAAAAGTATAAAGTCAAGAAACAACTTGCTAAGGTATGTTTGACCCTGGGTGGACAAGAGAAAGTCTACAGTAAATTAAATATTTTATAATATTTTGTATGATCATTTCAGCCTGAAAAAATAACCAAGCAAATGAATCTTTAAAGGCCAAAAATTAAAATGATACTCAGGTCCATGATTAGTTTATGTAAACTTCTGATCCGCACTGCAAATTACTTTTTTTTTTATTGCTAGAACTTTCCAGTATGAAAACATCAAACTGAACCCACCAGCACATCTGTGTTCTCAAAATAATTCCTCCAGTAAGGACGAATCTTGCGTTGCCCTCCAATGTCCCAAACGTTTAATTTGAACCCAGAAGACTGCACACTCTTTATATTGAAGCCCTGGTGAAATACAACGTAGATTATGTTTAATGGGTAATTCAGCCTCTCGCTGAGGAGGTGAACTGATGCATGACTTGACTGTTTGAATAGAAAATGAAGTAAATAGTGGATTTTCACTATTTGACAAACAGTGCATGTTGTGTGTGCGTGTACATCACTATACTTGTGTGGGGGTGATGTGGCTGATATCTTCAGCTGCCAGCTGTTTCAGCAGAGTGGTCTTGCCAGCATTGTCCAACCCTAACAGCAGTAAGCGCACTTCCTGCTCTGGTGACTGCTTTAGTCTCCGAAGAATAGACAGCAGGCCCTGCAGGAGGATCATGCTGCACATTAGAGATGGTTAAACCTCAGTGGGATGGCAGTTAATGAGATGACTTAGCAGAATCTTGTAAACTCTGAACATCAGAAGCCAGTCAGGAGTAACCCGACTCACTCAACCAACAGCTAAAAGCATCTAGAGCAGTGGTTCTAGATGTTTGTTATAAAGATTTAAAAAAATTCTATTAGCACTGCAGTCACAGTCAAGAACGCTATTTAATTATGTGTTCTGTTTTCACTCAGAATTGGACATTTCCAAGTTTCCAGTTGGAAGAATTAACAGAACTCTGAATACAGAGTGGGAAATTCTATGGTTTCTTTCCAAACTCGACATCAGAATCCAATATGGCTGTTCTGCATAGCAAAGTAAGAAATATTTGCAGATACAACAGTTTATTCACACATTTGAATATTTATCCTTATTGTTACTCAAATAATTATTGTTCACACTCAAATAAAAAACCTTATTTAGTGAAAATGCTGATGCGTGTTAGAAAGAACAACATACAGAGACATTTGTTAGCTTACTTTGCTAATAGCAGTTAGCCTGGTCACTGACCACAATAATACATCAAACTGGGGTTTGAACTTGAAACACAGAACGGGAAGCACATTAAGTTAGGTTAAAGTAGGTTTTGATTTCATCCAAGATCTACTTCTAACTTCAGAGGTAATGGAGCACAAGTAGCCACTAGCATTTCATCTGCTTCAGATTGCACAAGGAGTTCTCAAAATGTTCTGTTCTGCGCTTTAAGAACATCCTGTTTAAGTAAAGATTGCTGTGCTGAAACATCTAATCTTTTTGAACATTAGCATCATTAATTCTACAATCACAGTTAATTTAGTCACATTTACACTGAAAATAATTGGCATAAACATTTTCTTACACCACTGCTGTAAAGGCAACCCAACCACCAGTAGGTCTTTGTAGCATAGGTTAAGAATCATGGATAAAGACAGCTAAGGAATTAGCTGTTAGTCTCTAAAGTCGTTCTATAATGTACCAGACACTCAAGACGCCCTGCAGTCAGCTAAGATTAGGTATCTACAGAAGGCAGCATGCAAGGCTTTGCAGAGCATTTTGCTGTCTCAGAAATGCTTTGTAATCTGTATTACTTTGATGTCCAACCACAAGTGAATAAATGTACTAATTGTTCAGAAGATGCTTGTGGACATCAGTAAAAAGTATTATGAAAGAGATTCATTTTGCTAATCGATGTTTTTTTTCTAACTTTCATGACTGTGGTTTGTGCTTGTGTTTGGGGAAATCCAATCTGGTTAATTAGCTTTTTATCCCTGCATTTTTTTATATTACAGTCACAGTTATTTAATCAAAAAAATATTATTCTTAGTTTATCTAAAAGGATGTGTGACATAATTTACCAATCTAGGTTCTTGAACTAAAGCTAGCACTATGAATGGAACTAAAGCTAGCACTATGAATAGAAAAAAAGCTACTGGTGTTTATGACAGCCAACGGGATCAACAATGCCCTCATCAACCTTACCAAGGCTTATTTATAACTCCAAATACCACAGAACTACATCACTTTATAGTTACTGGAAACATAAGTTAGGTATCTTAGGTTTTAAATATCTGTTGCTGCTGATAAAAATCGAGATAACTCACCATGACGTCCACAGGTCTTTCTGTGGTTGTTGCTTGGCCTGAGTGGATTAACATCTTCCTCACCATGTGTCTTGGCTGAACAGCTGCCAAGATTTTGTTTCCAGGGAAACTCTGATGTCTACGTAAACAAAAAGAAGGAGAATGTTTTTCAAACAATCAACAATGCATAATGCAAAACATCTAAATATTTTTTATTTTTGTTTCTTGTGTTCTCATTATTCAGTGTTTGCTGACTATATCACAGCTGATGTTCTATTCAATTTGACTGAGTTTATTTATATGGCACCGCATTACGACTAATGTCATCGCAAAGAACTTTAACAGGTTCATTTTACATGTAGAAATAAAAAAACAAATTTCGTTCAAATTTATTTCAAATCAATCCGCTTCATTCCAATATACAGATTCAATACAACTGATTACATAATACAAACAGGAAAATCCAGCTGATTGCATCAAGTCATTTTAATTGTGCTTGATTGCAAAAGAAAAAAATAAGCAATTTCAATGCGGGTTTATTTTAAAAAGTACCCTGGGATAGACTACCCTGGGATGTATTTAGTAAAATACTAGTTGCATGCACAACACAATAAAATGTATTGGCTGATATGTTGCTTAAAGTACAAACAATGCTAAAATATTGTGCACTAAAGATCATATTTTCATTCTAGGAAAGCCATGCACATGCTTTGGACAGGGTAAGTAACAAACTGAAGTGAGAACTGCAGAAAGGAAATAATTACACAATTACTGATATCTGTTAACACACAAAATAAAAACTCTTTGTAAGAACTGATGTTTGGTCTCAGGCAGTGTAAGAACAATGGAGTTTTTCACAAGCCCACTTACCTTAAAGTGGAAACACAGAAATCCATTACTGCAACAGGGACTTTCTCAAATGTCTAAATAGCAGTGAGGAAGAAAGATTGTCTTTTCAAATTGTTTTTTTTTTTTTTTTTTTTTTTTGGAATAATTTCTATTTCATAAGCAGAGTTATATAGAAACAAAACAAACATGTTAACATTTAATATACAAGTTTAGCATTATGCCATCTTAATAAGAGTCCTTATGAGAAGGCTGTCAAAACTATATCTAATACATTACCTAATGATAGTAATATGGTTTATAATAACATAATAATATTATCTATTATAGTGTGATTAGTATTTAACAACATTTATTTATTTGATATGTAGTTAGTTAATGGGGTTGTTATTCTTTCGGCTCTGACAATTTCCAATTATCAACAGTTAAAATAAGATAAGACAGATCTGAGGACTATTATGCTGTAATTAATGTACAATATGTACATTAATTACATATTTAGTGGATTTACTGGACATGTAAATCACATTTCATTCCTGGACTGTTGTTATAATATAGATATATATATATATATATATATATATATATATATATATATATATATATATATATATATATATATATATATATATTATAAAACTTAAGTCTCTGTGTTACTGTTTTCTTTTAAATGTAACTGCAAGCTTTTTTTGCAAAAAAAAAATATAAAAGCATTACACAAACAAAACTGGCAAAATGTACTTTTATTATGCAATTTACGATATTTCTTTGAGTTTATTGCACAACTTGCATATTCAAAATGTTTAGTGTTGTATTTGATTTTTTTCCTGGGGGACAAACAAAGAATTGCTCTATTCTGTTTTATTTATTGCTTTTTAAAGTTTAATTGACCTACAGGCTTACCACCGTAGCAACTTCAATCCATTTTGTAAAATCTTGTTTTTGATTGGTTTTTTCAAACACACACAGCGCCCCCCTAAAGTTTAATGCCTTGTTCCAGATTCATATCCGTGCTTGGGAGTGTTTCTCGGTCAAAACAACAAAAACATGTCTGAGTGTGACAGACTGAACGTTAGTAGCTTTCAGACATCAGCTGTTACCGCTGCTGGTCGTCGATTGCTTTATGGTTCCTGTCGTGTTCACAACAGATAACCCAGAGAGATGCCACAGAAAGCACTGGGATCCATTGTAGGTCTTCTTTGTACCGGGACCTGTCTGGTGCAGGTAAGCCCGTATTTCGAGCTCACCCTGTCGGCGTACGCTCCTTGTCCAGACCGTTGCTTAGGGGCCTTGGTTGAAGGGCCTGCTACGATTTCTTTTTTTGTCTCCTCCATCAAAGGAAAAGGGCACGGTTTCCTTCTGTTTACCGTGGGTTGACGTTCAGTTAGCAAAAGTTTCCGTTCATATTTTAAGAGTTATTGTACTAACTGTATTTATTTTCTGTCTAAAGTACATTTACAGTGGTGTTCTAACGCCCCATTTTGAGAGTTAGAATCGAAGGTGTTAAGATTAACGTTAGCCTTTTTGCTAACGGGTACCCGGCGAATCGACATATTTATTCACAGCCGTTGATGTTAGCTTGGCAGACTGAGTAGGCAACTTATTGACAGAACTTCCCACTGTAAGTAAATGTTTTACTTAGTAGAAGGCAATTTGATTAGAAAGAGACCTCGTTTTAAAGATTAAGTCTCCAGCATAAATATATATTTGAAACATATAGACAATAGTTAAACAATATTTGTGACAGTAGAGGAATTCCGTTATCGCATATTTTCTTAAATCCCATTAGCATAAAATATAAAGCCAGACTAATTTCTCTTTTCCCTCTGGCATTTTTAAAACAACTATTATGTATTCATTTGGGATGTAGTTAAACGAAACTGTCACTCAAATCAGCACAATTTCTATGTAATTATATATAGCATTGTTATGTTTTAGCTGCTGCTTTTATTTAGTCATCTGCTGGCGAAAGTATTCGCATTTTTGGACTTACTGCAGGAAAGTACATTTCATATGCTTAAATGTTTTGACAGAAATATTTAACTTTATAAAACGTGACACTGAAGTGACATCGAGAAAGGGCAAGCTTGCAAGCCTTGTATTTGTTTACTTTTCTGCATGGATATTTATTCTGTCTTTCTCTGTCTACCTGTCCTGTGTACTAAAGGGAAAAGAGTTCTGTTCGGGGGTAAATAATGAACAGTACCGCTGTGAGATGGGGTACTGCTGTGGCGAGACAGAGTGCTGCACTTACTACTACGAGCTATGGTGTAAGTACAGTTGTGTAGTGTACCTGTGTCAACATTTTTAATGTGTGGCCAGGGCTGGACTGGAACCAAAAAGCGGTCCTGGCATTTTTGGCCGTGGCGGCCCATTTATACGATATGCGAAAGTTCATGATATACCAGAGGATATTTACGCACATTGTGTAGTTTCAAAAATTAAAAGAAAGCAGAGCAGTCGGCAAGGAGGAGAGTAACAATGTTAAAAAATTGACACGTTCTTTCACCACTCCATCTTGGAGAGATGGCCACAGTATCACAATTCCCATCTTGAAGTGAGGGAATGTCGGAGGAACACTGCTAGAGATGTATTTTCACTGATTTAATAATAATGATAAACTGTTTATACAAAAACATAAATATGCCCATAGTGAGACCATATATCAATGTAAAATAAAGAGCTCTTCATTGAAGTTTGAAAAACAAAGAGAATTTCAGTAGTGTTATTTTTCTGGTTACCTACCAATAATAAACCATCTATTTCAGCAAAGCAATGTTTCACTAATATTATATGATGAAAATAAATGGAAACTGTAACTTTACGGCAAAATAAAATAACACTAAATTGGACACCAAGCAGCATATTCATTTAGCATAGCATTATTTGAAAACAAAGGCTATAAAAGCAATTCTTTCTAACACACTGTTGATGTACAAAACTATAGTTTTGTACATCAATCCCTCATAACTCTATAACCTAATATTATTATCCGTGTTTTAAGTCTTACAAAATAAATCATTCATTTCCCGTGTTCATCATTTCCACATTTTGGCTACAACTTCTCCAGATAGTATTTAGTGAAGACGTGTGTCTAATCATTTTTTAACATTTTTGTATTGTATTAATTATAACAGTTTTCTAACTGTTCTGGGGGTTTTTTTCTTACTTTTTTACATTTTGTGTTTCAATTCACAATTATTATTATTGTTATTACATACGTCCCAAAGCGTGTTCATTGTTAATTCCACGGGCCGTCATCATTATTCCTGTTATTCCAGTGTTTTTCTGACTGCGTGGCAGCTTATGTGTAGGCAATGGCTACCCCCATGGTGTGAAAAAACTCCTTTTTTTGGTCATAGTTGGCTTGCTGGAGGTAATGCTAAATTGGCAAATTGGAGGGATCATCCACAAAAAGATGGACAGGGAGAGCCTGACTAAAACTACCTGGATATCAGACAAATCCTGGGGCTTGATACGTATCTCTGCTTATTTTAAGTCGGTATACGCAAATCCAAGAGATTCTTAAGAGGTTATATAGCGTATACCTGTGCATCACATAGACTATACAGCTGCAAATTACCTACCATCAGTGTTTTGCTTTGTTGTGGGGCGCTGGGAGATAATCTAAAGGGATTTTTTCTGAAAGAAAAAACCAGCCCAAAATAAGCCAACTTCATTTTCAAAACAAGCCAAAAAAAAAACACAACCGTGACTCATGAGATTTGGAAGCAACTTTAGAAAAAAACCAGCCCAAAGTCGCTTATAATAAGCGGACTTGGCAAAGCTCCTCCTGAGAGGAGGCATGCATGGTAGCCAGCTTCACAGCCAGGAGCCCACAGTGCTGGGTTTTCAAGATAAAGTAAATTTCCACACGATATTTAAATTCATTTCAAACTCTGACTATGGTTAGTATAAGTGCGCAAATATAGGCTATATTATATATATTATATATATATATATATATATATATATATATATATATATATATATATATATATATTTCCAACAACTTAGAAAATCTAGGCGTTTCCATACTTTGTTCCATGTACCATTATTTTAAAGATAATATTCTGAATTTCTCAACGAAAAAGAGAGAAATAGAGGGTGTTTTACATTGATTTCAGTCCCTTCTCTTTAATTTCTAACAGCAAGATTAGAGGTTTTCTACTCCTCATTAGTTGTTTTAGCTTTTGAGTTAAATATTAAAGAACCCACACATGACCCTGACAGTAATGATGCTAAGATTAAACTGAGGCTGTTTCTTCCCACAGGGTTCTGGTTGGTATGGACGCTAATCATAATGCTCAGTTGCTGTTGTGCCTATCGACACCGGAGAGTTAAAATGCGTCTGCAACAGGAGCAACGGCAACGTGAGATCAGCCTAATGGCCTATCAGGGAGCTTCAAGCTCCTTCATTACCCCTCCACCTCTCAATTTAAGTAAGTAGCCTTTGTGATTTATTTGTGACTTAAAATGTTATTTGTGCCAAATACAGTGCTTTACAAAAGCAAATACCGTACATCCCTTGAAGTTTTTCCACAAATAAAGATCAGATAAGTGTGGCATGTGTTTGTATTCATTACTTTTTACTGTTGTAACCCGAAATAAACTGGAGCTACAAATTGCTTTCAGAAGTCCCCTAATTCATGGATAGAGTCAACCTGTGTGTAGTATAGTCTCTGTATAAATTCAGCTGTTCTGTGACAACCTTTAGAAGTTTGTTAGATAACTTGGCCCAAAGCAAAAGAAAGCTATTGCTGAAAGCTCCTGCTTAATGTTTGCCACAAGCATCGAAACGGAAGACAGGAAACTCTGGTTAGATAAGAGAAAAATTTAAATTTGAGCATACATGCAAAATGCTTGGTGTGTGGGGTGGGACTAACACTGCACATCACCCTAAGGACATCATTCCCACCTTGAAACATGATAGTGGCATCATGATGCTATGGGGATGAGTTTCTTTAACAAGGATAACAGTGCTGTTCAGAATTGATGGGAAGATGGATTGAGCTGATTATGGGACAGTCTTAAAAAGACACCCTGTGAGAGACTGCCAAAGAATTGAGACCAGGGGAGAAGTTTACCTTTGAGCTAAAAAACAACCCTAAACATACAGCCAGAGCTATAATTGATTGTTTTAGATCAAAGCATATTCATGTGTGCATGCTGACCTAGTCAAAGCACAGACCTTAACCCATCCACTCTGAAATAGGCATTTTCATGGTGCAAAAATATCCGTTTTTTGATTAGTTGCAAGTCAGTTGTACCAGTTACAGGTTTGGGTGTAGCTAAATACATATGCATGACAAACATTTAATATTTGTGTTTGTAAAAAAAGAAAAAAAAAATCCTTAATCCTTTTCATTCCATTTCACAGTTACAGAGTATGTGTTGGTCTTCACAAAAAATCCAAACGTATACATTGAAGTTTTCGGTTGAAGATGTGACAAGTTCAATTGCTATAAGTACTTTTGCAAAGAATCGTTGTCATTTTTGTTTTCTGTTGCTTCACATGCCCAAACATGAAATATCACAGCTAATGTGCCTATTATTTCTGTATGTGGCAGTTGATTTTTTTTTTAACTCTGCCAGAAGCGATTCTTTCACATTTATCTCTTTGTACTGAACACAGATAAGAAGATACAAACAGGTTTGTAGCCCTGTAAAATTAAATGCTCAGAAAGTCTCTTTCACTGCAGGGTTTCCTGAGGTAATTTACTTTGATTGCGCCTTTATTTTAAGCTTCATTACTGTGCCTTTGTATGCTGTTTTTATTTCTACTACCAGAACGTTTTTTTTGTTTTTTTTAACTCTCGATTTTTCAGAAAGCGCCAAAACCTTAAAGGGTATCTTGATCTTGTCATACTCGGGTGCAAATCTTTGTATTTTGAAGACTTGTGGTTGAGCTGAAATTACAGCAGTGACAGTCAGCAGCAGAGATGTCACCTTAATGTCAGTGGTTACTCTGGGCCTTGGCAGGAAAAAGGATATCATATCCATTAATATCACAAATGGCAGTTGGACAAGCTGCACATTTGTCGGAGTCTAAAGCCCGCAGTGAGCATGCTTGACTTCAAGTCCAGAATGACAACACAACTCCAAGCTGCATGCATATAGACAGTGACTCACACAGAGACATTATCCATGTCTAGCAGGCCTTCCTTCCAGATATGTTGGAAAAAATGGAGACAACCCATTTCTTTAAAAAAAAAAAAAAAAAAAAAAAAAAGACTATCAGTCTAACAGATTTTAGGACAAGGATTTAATTGGACTGTTAGCCACAATAAGATTGTGATAGTATCTGCAATCAGTTTAATCCAAAACACAAACACTTATAATACTCATGTTTTTGCTCCCTTGGTAATAAGCCATTATTGGGCTTTTCTTGCACAGTAATCTTTGTATCTTGTTACAAAAAGTCAAGGCAGCATTTTTGTGAAAGTGATAAGCATCATTCTCTGTAAGTATTACCTGATTAAGTTACTAAGCCAGACCTTTCATCTTCTTCTTGTTTGTTTTGCTACCTGAACAGTCTTGGGTAACGAAGTCCCCCTCCCCTCCCCCCAGTGTGGGGAAATTCACAGGGATCACCATCTTTGGCTGTCATAAACAGCCGACTGACAGACTGCACTGTCTGAAGGGGGAGGGGGCGAACTGTAACTTTTTGCTACACACAACCTGAGGGACTGCACTTTGCTGTAGTAAAGAAAAATTCTGGAAAATTTCAATGGATTTGAAATGTTACTTATTCACAACCAGCTTTAACCTGAAAAGCCACCAATGTTTAACCAGGATATGGGAAGGTGTAAAATTTGCAAAACAAACTATATGTTCAAAAAAACAAATGATGACTGTTGAGCTTGACATTCATGTGGAACATAAACCCCACATAATGAGTAGTCTATCTATATACTGGGGAAAAATAAAATGTATTATTTCCATCTGAACAACAAAGTTTGATTGACAAAGTTGTTTCAGGTCTGTTGTTTTGGGATTGTAACGGCTTGTGGTTTCCTATTGACTTTACCACCTTACGACCTCTTTACCATTTAAAACATTTTATGCTGCATTGAACAACTATTGTCACCAAAAGTATTTCAGACTCAGACAGCCTAAATGCAAGATACTTAAAAACTAACAAATGGCAATCTAATAAGCTTCTCATAACATTTACGTAATGCTCTTCAGCCCTACCTAAAACCCAGACATATTTAATGGAGGACTTCAGAATGTTGACAAATTGAGAAATATGTCAAAAAAGAAGAGTGAAGGAACTGCCAAATTCTGACATCAATGTATAAAAAGTGATGATAAAGTCTCCAGGTCCAATTTGAATTTATAAAGTAAAGATTTATATGGTCATTTATCAGTGAGGAGGAGGAACTTAGAGGAAATGTTTAAGATAACTCGCTTGGAGACAACAATAGACCTGCCATCTACAAAGGTTTAAAAACACTATGTGGCTAGCCCAGTAGAGTTTGGATTGGGCCTAAAAAAAAATCCAACCCGGGCCCGTAGACATTATGTCCGAGCTCGATCTGACCTGACTAATTAACTTTAACCAGAGGCCCGAGCCTGAAGTAAACCTGACACATTATTTTCATTAGGATTTTACTACTTTCATTTTTAGACCACCATTTGAGTAAGCAGTGTAACTTCTCCCGTTTTTAGCTTTTGTTTACCATCCTCCAGCTCCATTTTGTCGCTTGTTGTCGCCGCAGGTTGTGTCAAGGGCAAATCTTCCAAACATTCCTCCAAACAACTGTTTCACCAGAGTAGCCTACTTTTTTTGGGGGGGGGGATGGGAAGGGGGGTTCATGCGGTGATTGTCCAAATCTTCTCTTCTCCACTTTACCATTGCGTGATTTAGCTATGACAGTTTAGCTCCACTGAAGTGATGTAGCTGTCAAAACGTTGTTCAGATGGATCATCTGTAGAGAACAGATCTTGATTTATTGCAATCTGCAGACACCAGCCGACATTTCGTTCAGACAGAGGACGCATGAAAAAGTGAAACTCGATGTAAAAGGAAGTATTTTTTAACTGATAAACTTTATGCTTTCAAACAGCAGCTGCGGTTACCTCAGTGGTCCGGCTGGGGACTCCTTCTTCGCCTGTTTGATTTTACTGAGTTTACCCATCTCACGTAATCTGCTTTTCTGTGTGGTAATTGGTGCTCACACACGTATTAAGCATAAATCTGTTAAAAATGTTGTTCTTTTTAATAAAGAAAAGTCTGTATCTCATGTACAAAAGTCCATTCAGCACTGTGGATCCAGATGGCCTGTCATTATCTATGTATATTTACTTCCTGTTTTAAAGAGAGGTGCGGTTACAAAGACTTTTTTTGTTGTTAAAATGTGCTTTTACAATGATCTGCTTTGAAAAACGATAAAAAGGATGGTTATGAGTTTGTTGTTTTTTTTTTGTTTTTTTTTTTTTGTTTTTTTTTTTCTTTTTCTTTTTGTCCTTTCAATATTAGTCAGTTTTATGGCTCTTAAATACTCTGTTTAAACACCAAGAAGCCAGATCAGATAACTGTATAGCCTATATTTACTTTAAAATGGCTTTTGAATTCAACTTCTTTGGATCAATTGATGCAAAAAGGGACTAAAATTGTTATTTTATGATCCTCAGGGTTTTGGAATGACTGCAAGCTTCCTGATTACGAAGAAGTTGTGGGGCACCCCCCGACCCCACCTCCACCGTACTCTGAAAACCCTCCTGAGTCAGCTCCAGCGATCACTCCACAAATAAGCCAGCCAGTTTCTGTCCCCGTGCCACAAATGTTCCCTGATGCTGAGCCAGCAGCGCACTGCCAGGCATCGGGCTTCTCATCAGACGAGGGGGCAATGTCACAGCCTGACCAACCACAGTGCCGGGAAGAGGGGAACATAGATGTTATGCTGTCGGGGGCTGCGGCGGCAGTGGCGGAGGAGGAAGACGAGCTCGTAACCCGACGCCGGCATGTGACCGGCGACTCAGGAATTGAGGTGTGCGTCTGCCAGCTGGATGTAGATGAGGGCTCAGGGCTCGAGGAAGAAAGCGACGAGGAGAACCGGATGTGCAAAGGCGCCGACAGGGACTGCTGCTCCGGACGCCCGCAGGAGACCTTCAGACAGAAGGAGTGCACCTCGGAGCTGCCCGGCCAGTCCGCCAACACCAGCACTGGAGACCACATGGTGTGATCCACAGCATAATTAACCAGCAAAACAATGCAGCTTCCAGCTTCACACAGGGCGATAACCATTGCTATCATCATTGGCACGGGGAATATCTACACTTTATTTCCCTGAACTAATATTAACAAGATGATGATAACTGATCAGTTCTGGATTTTGTTTAGGACTGATACAATAACAGTGTGGGCAAAGCCTGGCTTTTTTTCCAATACTTTTCTTAGTGGGGAATCCAGCAAACATTTTGCTGCTTTGTTGGGTATATTTTTACCTTCTATTCAGCGTGAGAACGTCATTGAGTAGTGAAAAGAAAGAAAGCGGTTGTTTTGGGCTGAAGGCAGAAGTGACTGTTTCTCTCGCCCTCTCTTGCAGCCCTTCTTTCATGTTTGTGTTCCAAAGCCCTCGTAGGTCAGAACATTTCCGCCCTGTCCTCCCAACTGAGACTTGACTTCTGGTGGAACGGTTGTTCAGAAGCATGCGGCAACACGGTCGACGACATCCCTCGGTTCTCCACCAAGACTGAGCGTTTTAGGGAAGAACAAACATCTTCAAAAGTCAGCTTGATCTTGCAAAAATTAGAATCAGATCATGTTTTTTTTTTGTTTGTTTGTTTTTCCCCAAAGCGTAATGCGTTGAAGTACTGAGTTCTTGCTGTGAGATCTAGGCCACAGCTGCACAGTGATGTCATCTCTGAGGTCATGGTAGCCCACAGTTGGGAGGGGGGGGCTTAACACTTGAGCAGTGAAGAGATCAGCTTCTTGTGTTTTAAATGTCATTCTGATTTCTTCTTTTGTTTGATATCCATATTGTTGTCACCAGGGCTGCTTGGTATCTCAGAATAATGAAAGCGGTGCTCAGCATTGTAGTGATTTATCGATTGTGTGCATGTATGCATGTGATCCTCCCCCACTTCAGTTCCTAGCTGCAGTAAATTCATCGTACTTACAACATGGGCAAGTTTATAAGTCAGATAAAAATCTTGGGGGAGCTCTGTGTTGTGTTGTATTGAACTTGTTATTTCTGAGGGAATTTTTAGCACTCAGCATGTTGTTTTTTTATGTCAATATTGAAGGATCTAGTTGCTCTTTGCTTTTTCATAACATAACCAGCTCTGCTTCAGTAAAGGCCACAGGTGTTTCGTTGCAGCAGGTTTCCTGACTGTGGCTGTGCGGGGCTAACAGTGCAGTAAAGAAATGTTGGGTTGTATGCTTTTGAGATAACTTAGGTGGAGTTAAAAATTTAAAGCACTGATTTTGTTCCTTTTTATTATTATTATTATTATTATTTTTTTTTTTTGCACGAGGCTTGACTTGGTGTTCATATTTGAGTGAATTAGCATATTCCATCATTTTCAACACTTGCTTTACTCATCAGTTACAACGATCTTGGTCTGCAGTGGCTGATAAACTCAGTTTAAATATTTGAGGGGTAAAACAATGAGTTTATTCATTTTTAGATGTTTTGATGTAGTATTATTGATAAGTGGTAACTAGACTAGGTAGCTGGTGCTGTCGTGGGTATCTGTTCTTTCTATAGCTGTTGTCAGTGTGAGGGATTTGCGGTGGCATTTTTCCACTGGCCGCAGAGGGCCAGTACATTAGCAAGCTGAGATGGTTGCAAGCTCTGCTCGACAGTCAATTTAGTTTTGGCACGACCACAGAAATGCTTGCAATGAACTGCATGTTCCACACCAACGCATGCCGCTTGTTTTCCCGAAGTGTAGTTTGTATGCTTAGAATATAAACTAACACACGACAGATGGGAAAGCTGCCGCAGAATGAAGTTCCTACACTTCTGTCTCAGACACACTTGTGTCAGCAAATTAAACCTTTTCAGAATGAAGTTTGAAAAATGATCAAGCTTTTTATACATCTGCTCTGATTGTGTATAAAAACTCAGGTCATATGACAGCATAAGTGCATGCATGCACACACAATGCAATGCTCTAGAGCAGCGTCTTTGGCAATATCAGCGGTTTTAATATTCCATCTAGGAATGGGCTGGCATGAGGAATATCAGGGTATGAAAACTTTGAGTAGAAATACCACTTTTTCACAGTATTTACACAAAAACTTAAAAAGTGGAACACTGTCTAATTACTGTTTCTTAAAATCAAAAAGCACCTGCTAAATTTAGGAGTGAAAAAACATAGCCCTTTCTTGCCAGCTGAACAGCAGTGAGCAGCAACAGCAGGGGAAGGGGTGTTACTTCATTACAATACGCTTCAAAAAGCTGGAGAAAACTTCACCCAAATTCACTTTGAGTACCTTGATCCCAGTAACTGGTCCATGCCTACTTCTGTGTTTAAAACAAGGCTCAGTGCCTGACTCAGATGACACCAGTCCGACTTTTGTGCAAGAATTATACATTACAACTTCAGAAAGTGGAGGAACACACACAAACAGTTCAGTCTTGCTTGAGAAGAAAGTTCTTCACACGCACGGCCATTTTTCATGTGCACAACATAGTATAATTTCAGAGCTTGTGCCCATCAAAATGAAAGTGTTTCTTCTCTCCACCTGCTTGCAGCAGTTCTTTTCATGTTGTGTTTGTTTAGGTTCGAATACTGCTGTGGCTAGAATGTAGCAGAGTAACACAACACAACCACTGCAACAGAACATGTCAGGGCAGAAAAATACACACACACACACACACACACCGGAGGCTGAAACTTATCAAAATTTTCCCCAGTCCTCGCGTTGTGATTGTGCTGTGTCACTTAACAGGTGCTTGAACATGAAGCCATTCTAATTTGACCTTTGCAGAAGAGCGGTTGCAATGTGAGCATGCCTGCACACCCCTAAGCAAATTTGGTAAAATGTGTTTGGTTTTTTTTTTATTTGTCGACAGCACACCTGAAGCTGCCTTGTTGCATTTCTATAGAGCAGATGTCTTGATTAGAGCTGCACAAATAATATATAACCTCTGTATGTGGAAACTGGTGTAATACTGCCTTATTAGAGTAGATATAGTCAAGTCTTTTTTGGTTTTTTTTAAATGTAATAATTACGTTAAGCATGGTTGTATTAGAGAGCAGAGGAGCAGTGTTGTGTCAGTAGAAGGTAGCATTTATAATCTCTTTCTGGAAACGTTCGCTGGCTCTTTGGTTAGAGGATGGGGTGTGTATTTAAAAGCCACTGAACTGAAGTGGTGTTGTTGCTGAGAAGTGATTGTTGAATTAAAAATACTGTCTAGTTAGCTGTGGCACTGATGAAATGTGTTCAGACCAGACTTTTGTGCTCAGCTTTGTTTTTTGTGTATTTGATTGCAGTTGGTTTGTTATGTGAACCGACTCAGAAGCATGAGGAAAACAGACTGTGCTGTTACTGTTTTTGTTCTTTTTTTTTTGGGGGGGGGGATTAATCTTTGTTCACAGTGCCTTGCAAAATTATTCACACCCCTTGAAGTTTTCCATCCTCTTTCATCTAACAACCACAAATTCTATTGTATTTTGGTACTTAAATCACAGACCGACACTAAATAGTGCATAATTGGAAGGAAAAAAAAACATGGTTTTGAAAACTGTCACAAACAGCAGTTATTGGAGGGTATGTGTCTAAAAAGTATGCAAATATAGTGATTTTTTTTTTTTTTTTTTTTTTTTTTTTTTCTGGACTTCAACTGGACCATTCTATGGCATGAATGTGCTTCAATCTAAACCATTCCGCCCGCCGGAGCTCTCGCTGTATCTTTAGTGTTGTCTTACTGGAAGATGAACCTCAACCCCAGTCCAAAGTGGGTTTTTTTTACACCCTCTGACAGGTTTTCTTCCAGGATTGCCCTGGTATTTAGCTGAATCGATTTCCACATCAACTCTGAACAGCCTCCCTGTCCCTGCTGATGGAAAGCACCCCTAGAGCATGACCCTGCCACCACCGTGGTTTGCAGTGGGAATGGCATGTTCAGGTTGGTGTGTAGTGTTAGTTTTCCTCCATAGTGGGTCCCACCTGACCAGAGCACTTTGTTCCACGTGTTTGCTGTGTCTCCTACATGGCTTGACTAAAAACATGACTCATGATGGCTTTCTTCTTGCCACTCCTTCTCATAGAGCCAGATTCTTTAACAAACATCTGAGGCCTTGATAGAACAGCTGTGTTTATAGTGGGATGAAATTACACTCAGGTTGACTCTGTTTACAAAACGAAGTGATTAAAGAAGGTCAGTAGTTGCACTTTTGATTATGGGTATCAGAGTAAAGGGATTTGGATACCTCACAATGTTTGGATCTTTTGTTTGTAAAAAAAAAAAAAAAAAAAAAAAAAAAAAAAAAAATTTGGGGACTTCCTCCTTCCACTTCACAGTTATGCACTAGTTTATGTTGGTCTATGTTATCAAGTCTATAAAAAAAAAAACTTGAAGTTTGTGGTTGTGTGACAAAATGTGGAATGTTTCAAGAAATATGAATATAAGGCATGGTGTATGTGTACATAGTTAATATCAATAACAGCAGGGGAGGTCAGTGAGAAGTGGGGTGAGGTTAGGGGCTGTTTTGTATATCCCTCCTTGGTTTTTACATATTTTCTGAGACTAAGGGCTAAATATTAGTCATAAATTGTCAGCAGACATACTCCACTGAGGGATTCATTGGTTGTGTTCTTTTTTTTTTTTTCAAACCAGTTACAGTGATCCACTATCTGAACGCAGAAATGTGTAAATTGAACTTTGGGTGTTTCCTAATGTGGTGAAGCTCATATTTATACAATAGCTGATTGTATATGAACGTGTGTGTTTGTTCTTTATTTTAGGCTTTATCCTTGCCTTCTTGTTTTGTCAACCTTAACAGAGGTGCGTGATGGCCTCCTCCTATCACATGTATGTTCACTGAAAACACACGGAACCGTCTGCATGTGTGGATGTGTCTCCACCCTCAGAAACTGTACTTGCTTGTTTGCCTCAGTTTTAACTCCTTCGTAACAAAAAGTTCACATCCACCCATGCAGATCTGCAAATCATCATCATTTCCACGCTTTGCAGATCATCGCGGCCCGCGACACCAGGTTTCCCCGACCGCGGTGTGTTTGGTTTCACTCTCAGGGTTAATATCTTCAAAAAAAAAACAAAAAAACAAACAAACAAAAAAAAAAAAACAGAGCGATAACAGATTTCTCTCAAAAAGCCAAAGGAAACATTTCATGATTGTCACTTGTTTGATATAACCCCCTACCCCCTACATCACGCATCTCTGTAAACTTTACTCAACTAGGCTATGCAAAAACATAAACCTACTGTTATATGCTGCGACCCCCTTTCTCCGTCAGTTGTCAGTGGGCACCAGTACAAGCAATATAACTGTCAGTACTCGTGGCACTGCGCTGTACTGTAATTGATCAGTTTATGTGTATGTATTTTAGAAACAATGTACTTGTAATGCTATTGCAATGACATGCTAACTCTGTATGCCGAGGGGCTTTAGTTAAAAAGCTATTCTAGCTTCTTTGTTTGTCCCTTTCTTCTTTAGTTTATATTTTTTTTTGGCAGGGGGGGTGGTTTGTTGTATCTGCCGCCCTGAAACCCCGATAACTTTCCACTCCTGACTCATGGATAAACTCTGGATAAATCACATGTCAAAGCTTCACATGCTCAAAGAGAAATGTTGAATATGTTCTTTTTGCTGCTTACGTTTAGAGCAGCTTTCTTCTCGTTTTCCGTCATTATGAATTTACAGAGAATATTTAACCGTTGCCTTTAATCCTCTTAATACAGCACCATGATTTTTCTATAACATACACATGAAAGACCTCAACATGGAACACAGTTTGCTTACATTAAACCAGCAGATTTTAGGCCAAAAGGCCAGTCAAAATGAATCTTCAGCATTCAGCTGAAAGAAACGATATCTAGGTTGTCAGTGGGACTTTTTTTTTTTTTCTAGAAAATCTCCAAATTCTATGTTTTTGTTTTCCCTTCCTCTAAACCATAGGTAATATCAAACTCAAGGAGGTGCTGTAGTTAAAATGTTTTTTTTTTTCCTGTTTTTGCCAAAAATGAGAAACATGTAAATCTGAAAGGGAAGCAGCCATCTACAGAAATTCCATTCTTTCTGCATTGTTGTTCTGGTAACTTTAAAGAAGCCAAATTGAGTAAAGTGGAATACAAGAAAAGTAAAAAAAAAAAAAAAAAAAAAGAGCAATGACTGACAGATGAAATTGCTTTGCTTTTTGGTTTCAAATCTACTGTGTACTGTCTGGGTCATCGTTTGTATTTTATTTTTTTAATAAAACAAACATTGGCGCTCTGCTGACGGTCTCTATTTTTCTTGACTTAATTGAAGCCCTCTAAATTTAACCACCAACTCATGTTTTACAGTCATCTTGTGTGCATTGCAACTGAAAAGTATCCCAGGCGGACCCTAACATCTGATTGGCTAACCTGCGCAGTATCTCAACTGCAGGCCAATCGGCTTGTTTACAGCAGTGTGAACCCACCCACTGACTTTGACAGGTAAGACTAACAAAATACCTTGATATGCTGCAACATAGGAAAAAATAGTGATATATAGACACAAAACACATTTTCATCTTTCTTAATTAGGTATAGTAAGTTTCTGAAATGTTTTATTAGTGTTGCTACATGTTATTTAAATGAAATTATTTTTTAAAAGATCTCAAAATTGTGGCACCTTTGTCCTTTGATACTCATGATACTGCTTTACTGATGATTTCGAAGAAAATCAGTTGTTTTCCCCTCACTGATTTAATGTAAGCAAATCAAAGTTTTTTTTTTTTTTAAATTTTCTGAGATTGGGCTACTGCTATGAAAAAATACATTTATTTTAAAGCTTCTGACATCTTTACCAGCAAAACCCAATAAAGTAGAGGTATTTGTAAATATATTTTTCTTCTGCAAAATTCTAAAGTGAAATAATAATTAGGACTGTGAAGGTAGAATGAATGTCTCCTCTGACCTTTACCATATTACTTAGACCTGAAGTTGTATTTTGTTTGTTCTTAGAAGTTTGTCTTGTTCAGTCAAATATGACCTTCAAGGCAGATTCCATAATGTTTTATTTTGGTAACTGTGCAACTTCCACTGATCTTTAGGACTCATATTCACTAGCTTAACTCCCAACACTCACCTAGCACACCTTCGGAGAGTTCAATAAACTCAGGACAAAAAAAGTAGAATATATTTGTTATATTGAACAAATGCATAATATACATTGTTTTGTGTTTGTTTTTTTTTTTTTTTGTTTTTTTTTAAAAACCCACAAAATATAACACAAATGACCTAAAGTGTCACAGGAAATATGAAGGTAATCAGTAACTGGACAACAAAATAGAATCAAACAAATGTGAAGCATAAATGTAAATAAAGATGATCTGCATCAACAACAGCCTGTTGCGTCAGACCTGTAAATGCGCTGGGCTCACAGCAAAGATATGCAACACATTCAGCACAGAGACAGGAGCCAGTTTGTACTTGTAACAAAAGAAACAACAAACAAAAAGTCTTTTTAGTGTTAGAAAGGAGAAAGACAAGTCAGTAGTAGTTATGTTACTTACATTCTTAAATCTCTGTAAAAGCTCCTCAAAGCTGAGTCACAGGAAACCATCTCTTTAAAAAATAAATGTGAAATTTTCTCAAACATTATCTTATAAGTATGTTAAAACTCAGACAAGCTGCATTCATACGTTATATTGGTGGAAGCCAATAAAGATAAAATACCTTCATATCTGTAATTAGGTCATTAAAATCCCTAAATTCTTTGCCTTCAGCACATAAGGCAATTTTTTAAATTAGCTTTGCACATATAAAAGGCCCAGACGTAAACAGTAGTCTCGACAATTAACATACAAACTGAAAAATCGACCTTTTCCAGTTCTGTAAAGCACTGAGAGATGGTCAGGTTATTTTGAGAATGCAAATACAAGCGGAATATAATCGTTTACCAATAACTTGATATCACATAAAAGTAAAATAGAACTAAAACATGTCAAAATCTTTAAATTGAAAAAGCAGGTTAGGTTTTTAGCACAAGGTACCATGGTGATAGATCCAGGTATGCATTGCAGCTTTGTGAAAAATCCTGACCTGAACCTGAAGTTACAGCAATAAATGACAAAAGTGCACAACGCCCCCGATGCTGTGGTTGAAAATTGGGCCCAGAATCCCTTTCTAAGCTAAGTTTAGGGAACAGTTTGTCAACGTGACCATTAATGTAACATTAAACATTTTTCTGATTGAGAATTTGAGATTTCTGTACGTAGTAAAACATGTTACCTTCCAGACGAGATTTGGGGAAGGCACAACCAAATTTAGCCAGATAATCCAAAACCACTTTTTGCATTTGTTCCAGCTGTACGGATCTGCCAGAGTCTGCCTGTTAAACTGTCCCGTCTTCAACCAAAACTATCTGCTGCAGTAAAAGAAGAAGAAAAATGACAATGAAGGGCCTGAACGTGAAGAAGACTTGCTGAAAGATTAGGTGATACAGTCGACTTGGAAAATATTCTCTCTTCCTTCAATAGCAAAAAAAAAAGTCTTCTTGACTTTTAAACGTGCTTTCAATCAAACTGTTTCACTGGTTTGCAAATCATCTCATTCTGCTCCCATTACATTTTCTTATTTGTTTTGTTCAGTGAAAGGAATATAAATGCAACCATGCTTTCACACAGATTTAAAAAAATAAATAAATAAATAAAAATAGAGACCTTAAACTCCTCAGAAATATTGGGCAGCAGGGATGTATATCATATTCGCTCCTTCACATAAAGAGAGCCTACTGATGCATCATGTGATGATAAACTGAAAATATAGTAATCTAATAATTCTTACACAGTGTTGTGATTCTTCGCTGAACCAACCTTTCAACATCAATTCAACCCCTTGTGTCTCATAAGAACAGCTGGAGGAACCCGAAACCGGATTCAATTTAAAATTAGATTAAATTAGATTAACTGAATATGTTTAAAAACAACTACACTGATGTGCATTATAAATAGACAGACTTAATTAATATCTGACATAATATTTCTTAAACCTTTTTGTTTTTTCATAAAGTGCGGCAAGAAGCTTCAGAGTAAATTAAATAATAAATCAATTGGCTAAATAATTTAAGAAGGATGTTTTTCTCCAACTCATAATCCTATGTATAATTAAAAACATCAATGGAATGTTGTTTAGTGATCCAGAGTTGAAACGACTAATTTATTTATTGTTAGGTTTGGTGAAGGATTAGGGCTGAATGATATAAGGAAAACATATGATGTGTGATGATAGTGGTGAATGATGTAATAAAATACACAAATAAATAAGCTAATTATAGCAAACATAGACCAGCCATAATATTGTGCAGCTCAGGAAGACTGAGAAATTTTAAAAGCATACTTTAACATGGTTTAAATAAACATGTCATTAAATATTAAGAAGGTAATTTAGACAGTCACCTTGACAAAAATTACTTTTTAAAGATGGTTTATTAGTATTTGTCTGTTTTAAAATAAAAAAAGGCAAAACAACCTGAAATAAGTCAAAACCAAGTTAAATTTGAGCTTCTCTCTTATTTCAGTTTGGTCTTCACCAAGTTTAAATACAATAAAGAACAGTCAACTTAAATTTAAGCAACATATGAGTATGTGTAATGAACATAGCTACTTATAAGAATTCCAGAGGTGGAGTTGTTGAGGATGAGTTGAAGAGAAAAATGTAATTTCCCCAGCTGGTTTAGAACCCCTGTTGGGAAATGGCTTTAGTTGCAGGGGAAACCTGTCCTCCATCTCTTGTCAAACTAGTGTTGTCCTCTAGGTAAAAACATCCACTGCTCCACCGTTCAGTGGCAGCATCTTACTTTTTATCTGATCTCAGCTGGGTTCGTGGCCCACAGTAGTTATCACAGTCCCTGTGCCCTTCGAGGCGTTCCTCAGTAGAAGCGCTTACGTCGGCTTTCGGTCCACTGGCTGTGGACCACCATGCCGATGATGATGAGGAAGATGCACCCCAGCATGGAGAAGAGCACAGTGAAGAAAATGGCTAATCCACTCATCCCTTCATCACTCTGACCCACTGGGAACGAGAGGGAAAACGAATGCCAAAATGACAGCGAGAGAGAGGATATTTAATGATCTGAATGTGATGAGACGAAAGTTTCTTTCATGTCTTACGTCGGAGCAGCTCCATGTTGTCCACACTGGGGATAGTTATTACATCCTTCTCCTCCTCCTCCTCTTCATTTTACTCCGCAACCACCGTCAGTTTGGTAAAGTTTGAGAGAAAATGATGTCATGGTTATCTATCATATCAGAAAAATAAAATTGTAGATTAAAAAAAATAAATTAGTCTATATTTTAGATATTGAGTTTCAAAATGATCTTAAAGGGGCAGTATTATGCATTTCCAGACACATTGTGCCATTTTATAGCACAGTCAAGTCTATGTTTCCTTCAGATGTTATAAAAATGCTGCATATATCAAACATAACTGAAAAGAAATTTGACTGCGTACGGCGGACATCTGACGTCTTGAAACTGGCCTCCGTCACTTTAAGAAGCCCCTACTCTTTCTGACACTCCCCCCTTCAGCATGTCATCACAACAGTGCTTCCCCACGCCGTCCATCGATGCCGTTTAAAAACCGTTCTAAGGAGCAGTGGATTGAGGAGTAGTTAGTACGATAAGATCAGCAGACGCACAGTTCCACCAGGTGTTTACTATTTGCTACTGCCGTTAGTCTGGAGGAGCTGAGTGGGGAAGGCACGGGTGGATATATATATATATATATATATATATATGTGTGTGTGTGTGTGTGTGTATATGATATAAAGCTCAAAAAAGTCGATTTTATATAAACCCCCCCATTTAATGAACACGGATGAGCCAAAACAATAAAGCCATCTGGTATAATTCCTCCAAGAGCTGGATATCTACATATATCATTTATGGCCATAAAGGTCCTTGTCTTTATTTAGACCAGCATGATATGTTGAATATTTGACTTTTTGTTTACCTTACAATAAAAAAAGATGTTAAAGTCAGGCTTGGCTCGCCCTATTGGTCCTTATAAGAACGTATTTTCACCTTTCAATTTTCAAAGCCTAATTTCATATCGTGACAGGAATAAAATAAAAGTAAAAATAATAATAATAAAAAGAACAGTTGCTCTCATTGCTTTGCATTAAACCAAAAAGATTAGAGACAAACTCAGTCAGGGCTTGATGATAGGTGATAATGAGTAACTGACTTTAGGGATGGGCAATTACCATATTGTTTATGGGTATTGTAGAAAAAAGTTATTGTGATATGATTGTAATAAGGATTCATCATGACATTAATTAACCCTAATTGATGATGTCTAGGAACTGTGACAGTAGGGTTGAGATTGTTACTTATCTTTTGTTCTATGTTGGTTTCCTAAAAGCTTAATTAAAATCAATACATTTCAAAATATGTTTTGTACTGTTAAGCAGTGCAAGTAACACCCTGTTTCTTACCTGGTTTACTGAAGTAGCTTATTTAACTCAATAATAGGTGTGTTTTATTTTTTATAGCAGTATTTGTGTTTGTTGTGCTTTAAGTGTCTACAGCAACAGATGTACTGTAAAAAAGATGATTTTTTAAATACTTTTTAAAAAAAATTGTCTTCACCCTGGATGCCAATAATTATTGCTACATAATTTTAAGTTCATATCGCCCATCCTTAGCTGACTTTTCTGTAAAGGTCAGGAGTCTCACAACAAGTTACTCCTGCCCACAAGTTGATAGCAACAGTTACAGCCATCAACATTGTGAGGTCTAGTTTAGGTGGGTTTCAGTCTCCCTAAAATATTCCTAAGCCCCCTATATCTCTAGTAATAAAAACTGTTGTTTTTTTTTTAATACCAGAAATCATTGGTGACATGTACTTTACATCAAGCAGAAAGACTATTAATCAAAAATGAAGTAAAAATACTCTTTTTTTTAAACTCCTGCAACTGTTTTTGGGGATTGAAACAAACTGTGAATCCTGAAAACCAAAACATAGATTACTAGAGAGCAGTGTGCCTGTGTAAAATGATTATCATTCCTATAATAAACAAACAGTTGATTTAAAATCCAAATGAAAAATAACAGAAGTTATAAAAAAAAAAAAAAAAAAAAAAAAAAATTAAGAACCGTTCCTTTTTTGTGATGACTTTATTTTGGTCCATGTGTGTATTTACAGATTCGCTGGATGAAGCTCTGTTTAAATGAACTGTATAAGCATAACAATTTGTGCCAGCGGAAAACTTTTTCCAGTGCTATTTACAAGAAGCTGGAAATGTAAATGATTTACCTGAGAGATCTCCGGTGATTGCTGAAGCTCCAAAATAATAGCCCAGAGGCAGCCTCACTCCAGGTATGTCCAGGCAGTCCCTCCACTCATGCTGACCATCAATGTCTATCATTACCTGCCCCACAGATACAGCCAAACGACACAAAAATGTTATTTTCTGGTGTTAAAGCCCTTTAACAGTATCTCCGTGTCAGCGGAAAACTGAGACGAAAGTATGCGTTTCTCACCGTGAGCCTGCGGCGGACATAGCGAATGAAGAGGAAGGTGTCGTGCTTTTGGTTGCGCACCATGGCGTTGCAGCCACCGAGTTCAGAGGGCCGACCGTCCCGCTCATGGTCGTAACTAATGGTGCCGTTCCCCACCATGGCAATAACGTATGGGAAGATCCTCTTGTAGTTAAAGAGGGGAATGACAGAGAGGGGAAAAAATAATTCAGGAAAATCTGATTTAATCTCATCTCTTCCCAAAAGATGTTTCAGGATTGAGAGATGCTGATCATGTTGGAGACATACTCTATTCAAAAAATTAGGGATAGTCGGCTTTCAGGTAAAATTTCAGGGTGAACCTAAAATGCACTTTAACCTATACAGGTGAACTTAATGTGGCTCTAAAGTGTTGTACATATCCACCTGTTCGATGTTTCAGTACTTTTTGCACAACTTAGTGTTCTCTAACAAGGAGCCAAACAACCAAATACACAACAGGGATTTGATCCGTGAATCGACCAATTAATTTACTGGTTCAATCAGAATTAGTACTTAAACAGTCCTCCTCATTAAGCTGTCCACCTTTTGACATCAAAAGACCAAGACAGCACCTAATTACTGATCAACAGTACCTAACCACTGCGAGGTTTCAAACAGGATGTTCTCAGATGGAAGTGGCCACTGAGCTTAGAGTGTCATAAAGTGATAGTAGGTAGCAACAGAGATACAGAGAGACTGGAAAAGTCACACAAAGGCACAGAAGTGGGCGTCCTTTGGCCACATTCCACACTGAGGACCGCTTCATTGTGATCAGTGCCCTGCAGAACCAGATGATGAATGTCACCCAACTCCTGGCACATTTAAGGGAGGTAAGAGGCACCCAAGTGTTTCATCAGACCATTCGAAACCTGAGCACACCACCAGGCACAGGAGTCATTGTCTTCCATGGGCCTAGGAGCATTTACGCAGGACAAGGGACCAGTAGGCCTCAGTGCTGTTCTCTAATGAAAATCTATTCACGTAGAGCAGAAATTATGGCCGTCAGTGATGTTGGAGATGTCAAGGAGAGTGCTATGCATCAGCCACTATTGTCACCAGAGGAACCTTTGGTTGTGGTGGTGTGTCTAGTCAATATAGAACTACCCTATACTTTGTGAATGGTACAGTGACAAGCCCATTCTACCTGAATAACATCATTAATCCAGTCAATGTGCCCCTACATGGACAACACAGGCCTCCTTTCGTCTTCGTAGACAAGAATGCTCCAGCTCATCGAGGTTGCATCATTAGAGAATGAATGCTGGAGACTGAGGTACCTTGAATGGAGTAGCCATGCACTCTCTCCAGACCTGAATCTCACTGAAAACCTATGGGATCAACTGAATTCTGAGGGTCCTAACTCTGTACCCAGAACCTCGATGACATGAGGGCCACCCTTCAAGAAGAGTGGGATACCATGTCTCAAGAGACAATAAGTCGACTTGTGAACAGCATCAGGCGTCATCGTCAAGCTGTAATTGATGCTCAGGGGCACATGACACACTATTGAGACACCGACATTTTTTGTTGTGGTATACCAACCACTGTTGTTAGCTTCTGTTTTAATGCATTGTTTGAGAAGAGGAAATCACCTTTTCATGCTTCTACCTAAAAGAACCACTTTCATGATATAATATTGTTGAAGCGTGAACTTTTTAAGTTTTTCATACATTTTACCTGAAAGCCAAATATCTCTTTTTATTTTTGAGAAGTGTATTTTATGAAGTCATCCAAGTCAATCTGTACAATGTCATTTTGACAAACAATGCTTACTGGTCACAATAACATCACAACAGCAAAAACAATATAAAATGTTGAGAACATCATAAAATATGAGCAATTGTTTAAGCTTCTTATATAAATGAAAGTAGCACAAAGATTAAAAAAAAAAAAAAAAAAAAAAAAGCTGAAAACAAGACTTATTAATTAATTAATTTATTTATTTATTTATTTATTTTTTTTTGCTTTGATGCTGACAAAATTTTTAAAAATTAGGACAGACTTTCTTTGTGTGTGATGTTTATGTGCTTTTGGATTGTTTCACAGCCAAATACTTCATTTCACATAATGCATTGTAGCATGACTAATAACGACAACACCCCAGACAAACTTTAAGCAATTTAACAACAAGGTCAAAAATAAGGCAAATAATGCCACAAAAGTTTTATTAGCTAAAATCATCGTTAGTGATGATGTTGCTTGTATTTGTATGAAAAACGTTTTTTAAAAACAGATTTTAGGGTGAAAATCACAGCTAGAGCTCTGAAACCTTTCATAGAATCAATGTTTAGGAATGCAGTCCCTACATAAATTAATGAACGTATTAATATTGAAGAAAAAATATATAGAAATATACACAAGATGTAGGAACATTGTAGAGTTTTCTTAGTTTTTTCCTGTTCAGAATAAAAAAGATCTTAAACGGAATCTGTGATGGTCTTGTTTTTCTTGCTATTGAATAACTATTTGGTGCCATCTAGATGTTCTTTTCAAAAAAGACCCTTTTATAAATGACATAAACCAAATACATATCTTACATATTAAAACATAAATGTGGTGTGCAGTGCTGAAAAAAAGTATTCATGCCCCACTTCCAATTTTTTTATTGTACAAAAATAAACTTTTATATAACTTATTCAGATTTTATGCGATAAGCCAAGATAAAGCAGTGCACCATTGTGAAATAAAATGAAAAGAATAAATGTTTTCAAAGTTGTTGTCTTTTTTTACATACAAAAAGAAAGAGGCCCTTGCTAACCCTCTCGGAGCAACAGAGATCCAGAGAGGAAAACCTGTCAAGCATTCCACTAATCTGGCCTTTTCTGAAAAAGTGGCAAAAAAAAAAGTGATTGTTGAATAAAAGAAGTACAGGATAAACATGTTAAAGATGCTTTGGGCAGATGAGACCAAAATTTTGTGTTTTGTAACACATCATGCGGGGAAAAAAAACTCTCGGTAGGGACAGGGTTGATGTTAAGATGGATGGAGATAAATAAAGGGCAATCCTGACAAAAAGCCAGTTAGAGGCTGCAAAAGACCTGAGACTGGGTTGGCGGCTCACCTTCCAGCAAGATAACAACCATAAACATAAACCAGAGCTACTATGGAATAGTTTAGATTGAAGCACATGTGATATGTGATAGCCAGACTTAAATCCTATTGGGAATCTGTAACAAGACTTGCATGCTCATAGATGCTCTCCATCCAGTCAGACTGACCTTGAGGTATTTTGCAAAGAATCTGTCTCTAGATGCATAAAGCACAAAAAGACGTACAAAAAACTTGGAAGTTGTAATAGCAAGAAAATGTACTTCAACTAATTAACTCAGAGTCAAAATACAAAGGCACCCACACGTTTAAGATTTTCACTAGATTATTTTATAAATCCCAGATCATTTTCCTTCTGTCTAAAATTATATGTTTCTTTGTGTTATTATATTGCATAACATTTTCTATTTCTGTAACTTTTGCTACCTCCTGGGCAGGACTCCATTGAAAAAGAGATTCTTAATCTGAATGTGATATTCCTGGTTAAATAAAAAAAATAACAACAATAATAACAACAAACATATAATCCCAATAAAACATGTTGGGGTTCGTGTTTATAATGTGACAAAATATGAAAAAAGCCATGAATAATATTGCAAGGCACTGAGGTAATTATACAGTCAATACCTTAAACTCAATCAAAGAAATTTATTTTGAAAGACTAACATAGATGCTATGTAGCTTTAATATGCTGACCTTTTCTAAACCTAAAAAGTAGCTGCATTAGTACTGTTTAAAATTCTTTACAAAATGTTTTTGTTGGTAAGAACCTTTAAGATGTAATGTTTATATTTTTAGTTTTTTCTTATCAAGTACTGGATTTGAAATATTTTAAATGGCTTGTGAAATGGGAAGTATGTTAATGTGAATAAAACAGCTGGTGAACAACACAGCAAACCATGCAGGAACAAAAATGTTACAAACCATAATGCTTTGATTTCAGGATCGACATGCTTTAAAACAACTCTCGGATGAATTATATATTTTGCATTATATTGTTTTAAACACAGAACCTGATTACCTGTGTGCGGGGGGTGTATCTCTTCTTCTGCGCCTGTCTCCAAATGATTGCACAAAGAACACAAATACAGCCCCTTTACACAAATCTGCAACACCACCTGTCAGTGTGAGGCACTTGTTCACTGTGACCCCGACTTTAGGTAAGACTGCTGATGCATACCTCTATGTGCTTCTCCTCATTGGGATACGTGTCCACAAACACACCGAGACCAGTGAAGTTGTCCATATTTCCAAATACAGGACCTGGAGGTACACCGTATTGGAGTGTTACAGATGGATAAAAATGATAGAAATGTCTGTGTAAAGATTAGTCTTACAATGAGTTAAAGCTACAGTACATTATGTCTTGTCATGATCACCTTTCTGCATGCGCTCCTTGGTATACCAAATGGCCAGTCCATCACCATTAAGGTTCTTCTTTCCTTGCCCATGAACCTTAAAGTGCACCTGCATCTCCCAGTCCTTTAGATGGCATGGCTGAAAAAAGAAGCAAAGGTAAAATAAAGTCATTCAAACAAAAGATCATTATGAAGTAAAGAAATTCAAAATGAAATAGAAACCTTTAGATTTGCTTTAACTTCTTAAGGAGGTCTTGAACTCTATAAAAACACAACCGATCATTTAAATAAAATCTGGGTGTCGAAATGTCGGTGTTGCTAAAATTCTAAAGTTAAAACTGGTTTGGGTTTAAGGTTGCAATGAGGTCAAACTAAATTAAAACCATAAAATATTGAAGATATAGATTGTTCTGTAAAGTCTGTCAGGGCTGCAGCTGAAACCAAAGCAGAGAGAAAAACTAACTGCATAAGCTGAGGTTAAATAACTTAATATGAGCTTAAAAGAAATTAATCTGCAGTTTTCAAGTAAGAGGCTCCTAGTGATGCACCAATAATCACAAAAGCTTTCCTTGATCAGTGATCAGCAGGTAAAACCCATTAAGATCTATTTTTTCCATTGACATAATTGTATTTGCACCAGAAAATCACATTGATCCTGTTCTTTAATACACTTTATTTGAGTTTAGTAATGGTCAGAAAAGGGATGTGTTTTGATAACAGGGATATTGTTGAATTTAAAACCCACAACCTCTGCCAAGGAAACTGCAGCCTCCTTTTTTCTTTCATGGTCAATGTTTCTTAAAATTAATTGTTGAAGCAAACTAAGTTTAATCAAATGAGACAAAAGAAAACCAGAAATACTTATTGGCCTGTAAAATCCTGATCAGCGCATGTCTACCCAATTCCTAGGTTGGTTTCTTTTGGCCAGAGATACATATTCTGTCCAAATGTAAGGACATCTAAACAGCAAATTCAAAGAACACAGAAAAGAGTCACTACTGTTAAAACACATAAGTGAATGGGAAGAGGCAATACCAATATCATCGATACTTTGCTCATCAGGGGATAAGGCTGAAGTGAACAAATTATTAGAATATATGTATTGGTATGAATTACAGATTTTGAAGTTTTATTTGCTACCTTTGGATTGATAAACACTACTGGATATTGTATGACGCAAAATCAGTAGATTGGTGATATTTCCCTGAAACTCTACAATCCTAAAGAGTCATTCAGAAAATCCTCGTTTTTAAAATCAGGCTATATCACCATAACATGCGGAACCCATAAACTAGCTAAAAAATGCATATACATCAAAACATTTACATTTTGTTCAACGATTTCACATATTGGTTAAAACCAACTAATTACACAATTTATCAGGGGTTGCATTCAGCTTTCAGTCACAAAATACTCAAATGTTGTCTAAAAAGTACACCAAAACTATGTGTTAAAATACTGCCATCTTAAGAATCATATTAACAATTCAATAGGTTTCATAAAATGTTGGTCTATGTAGGAGAAATGTGTTATGCTAATATCAGAGCTGAGAAAAAGATTGACTGGTCTATTAGCATCGATCATACAAAATATTAAATCAATTAACAGAAATAGATGTGCTACTCACAATGCGGCTCCATACCGCCCCCTGCCTGCTCTGCATGTCAGGTGTAAGTCGCACCTGGTCAGTGGTTTACCATGGCATCCCCCATCAGCTCCCAGTGGGAGGAGCCTAAAGATCCCACACCTGAGACCACAAAGCGTTACAATCATTACAAAAGAGCTGACACGGCAGGTAGACGTTAACGTCAAAGCAGCTCTGCTTGGTCATCCAAAAAAACAAAAACAAAACAAAACAAAAAAAAACAACAAGATGGTATCATCATGAAAGAGACAGAAAAGATTAATAATAATATTATGGTATTGGTATGGCAACGCTACAGTAAAGTATAACAGCTAAATCTAAGATGGGAAGGTGTATTCTGTCCGAAAAAGACATCCGTAGAGGTTAAAAAGTAAGAGATAAAAGATATTAATAAAGATTCCGTTTATTAACTAAAGCATCCTTCTGGAAACATCTGTCCTCCAGCCTGTCCCCCACCCCTGCATCGCTTTTCCTGGACGGATGGCATACCTTGGTAAGGCTTGGAGAGGGAAACTCCCGCTTCAGAACTCTTCCATTTCATGGTCATCGTCGGAAAAACACAGGGTTACAAATAAAAGAATAAAAGTAAAAAATAAATACAGTTTGTACGCCATTATGTTCCATTTGGACATAATGTTCAGCCGTGATTTAGAGCAGCTGAGCTTACTGCTGTTAACGGTAGCCATGGTGGATCAAAACTCACGTAACTGCAAAAACGCAAGCTTGGTTCCTATTGGTTCCATCGTGTAATTTGGCCCATTTTAATTGGTCAATGTGATTGTCAGTCATAATACGTAATTATAATTGGTCGTATTACTTTCGATGTAGAAATTAATACATTTATGTTCCAATGAATATGTTTTCAGGTATTATTGAAAAAATTGTACACAGGAAGACTCAGCAGAGCATGAAGATTTTACTATTGCTACTTTGACTAAAAAACACTTATTAGTCTAAAAATTCCGTTTTTCCTATTCCCTGATAGTTAAAAAAACGACATAAAATAATTAAAAATAATCTGATGATTACCAATGAAAGTCTGTGTGGAAAAGTAAAGCATTAAAATAAATACAATCTTTACTTTTATCTTGACATCTGGGGTTGCACATCTCTCCTTTAAGATGCATATGATCAATATCATTTACCATTAAAGTTGAATAAACGATAAAATGAGAAATATTTTACAACACAACATTAAAACTAAAAATAACACAACAGAACAGAAACCGTCTTCTGATATGTCCCCCCACCTCCCATTGGGTTTTTATGAGAGTCTTACTCTCATGCAATAATATTTTGATTGCAATATTTTGATGATATCCGTAATGATTTGTCTTTTTAATGTTGCATTTTAATTGTTTAATAAAATGTTGTTTTGATTTATCTTGCGTTGCTGTGTCTTACACCTCAGGTCTATAGAATTAAAGTAACCCAAATCATATAAATGATGTTTCATCAAATTCAAGTCCTTCTGTTGGCTATTTAACACATCTGCCCCTTCCATATAGCTTGATTGTTCCAATTTGATTATTATCTGTTAAATTAAATTTGTTTTGTAGATGTTTTACATGTTTATTAAGTAAAAATATCCATTATATTGATGGAGTTTTGCAAGAATGTATGGAAGTCTAAAAGAGTCAAAATAATTTTTAAAAATCCTTAAATTATTCCTTTATATTGGTTGTAAATTATTCAAAGTTGGTGTGGCTGATCATCGTTATATTTTCCTACTATAGAGCCCCTGACAACATCTGTCAGGTCAAAGTTACCCATGTTACAAACAACCTCCATAATGTGTAGTGCTGAAAAGTAATATGGAAAAGCATGAAACATAAATCTAATCAAGTAAATTGTTAATTTTGGAATAAGAGTTAGTGGTTCTAGATAGCATTGAAATAATCCATAGGATTAAACAACTGTTTAAGAGATTGAAATTAGTAAATTCCCATAAATCATGTGCTTTCAAGCAATAAAAGAATATCCTACCTTTCTGAAATAGCTTTTATGAAATTGATATTCATATATAAGATGGTATTGACTGACAGATTTTAAAAAATAACAGAAAATATTGAAACAATGAGTACTGTTCTACAGGATTATACTGCAATAGAGAAACAAAAAAATTTTAGTTTACATAAATTAAGGCACAGAAACATCTGAAAGCCAGCTATTCTTTTAAACATTGGGAACATTGTGTCAACAACTTTATATCTGCGCAAAATTCATAGCCTTTCCACTATGCCTGTAAAACAAAACAGATAAATCAGTCGAACATTTAAGTAGTCTGCTGAACCTTGTTAAATGAAATACATGATGTTTATTAGATTATAATGTTAACAGGCTGTTAGTACAGTTATGATGAAATCATTAACATCTAGATTTTTTTTTTAAAGGCAGCATTTTAGATACACAAACTAAATAGTGGATGTCAGGATGCATGTTTTACACTAAACAGCAGGTCGAGTTCAGTGACTGTCAGAGAAACCTGAGTTTAGTACATCATCACTCTTTGACAATATAGACTTGCACGGATACAATATAAATTACTAGGGATCACATGCTACTTGAGACACATCCTGTAATTTATCCCATTTTTCCGATTCATTACTTCTATTTTCTATTTAAGACTGTATTTTTTCTCTCTGGAACCCATACAATTTGGGTTGTTTTTTTTTTTTGTTTGTTTGTTTGTTTTTTCCATTCATATCAAAGTAGACCTCCATTGCTATCATATGTGGGTTTGAATGGGGCATCCGAGTATACACTAGCTGATGCACCATTGAAAATTGTGTTCAAAGCACTTATATGGTGTAGGGATTTCCTTGCTGGATCACAAATGGTGCACATCCAGTGAGAGTTAAAATTTTTTCATTGCTGTTCCTTTCGCCCCTTGCTAATATGTTCCTATGCAGCTTTGGTAATTTTGTGCCCATTTTTTTTCTGGTAAAAAAATTAACAGGGTACCACAGGGCATTTTGTACTGACCATGCATGAATTCTTAGTTCACCCACAACTTGACAAAGTTATCTTCTATTTTATATACATAGTCTACATAAGAAAATATAACTTCAATAAAGATAACCACAGGAGGTCTCTTAGAGTTACTTTGGTTTGAACAGGGGTCATAATGTCTCACATTTTCTGAGAGTCAGCTGGCCCAAATGGGGATCAGAAACAAAATAAGTGGAAATACAGTGTAACATTTTTAGATCGTATTTAATTACTTGTCATATTTGAACATGTTTACGACTTTCAATCCCCATAATTCAGAAAAAACACTGAACTAAAATGAAAATAAACAGACACGCCATGGTTTAAGTACATGTATACAAAATTGTTCACAGGTAAAAAATGGAAGTGAAGGAGGAAATGGCAATGCACAGGAACAAAGTGAGCATATGAATTAGATGTGTTTTTAATTATTGATTGTCTGAGTTAATGTAATCGTGGTACTTTTGACGCTCCATATCCGTGATGTTTGTTTTGTAACCTGTCGTACTGCCTGTCGGATGCTGTGGTGAAGACCGCGCCTCCTTCACTGACCCCTGCTGGTTGGTTGGATTCCCGATACGCTTTGTGTATTTATGAACATCATATAGAATAGGGGAAGTATGGGTCCAAGTGAAGAAAAAACGGTCGACATTTATCGTGACACATGGGTCCGCTTTTTAGGTATGTATAAAGTACATGTTTGAGATGACTAGCTGTTTATGTAAGAACAGAGCACAGGAGGACACTAGAACCGTCAGAACACCAGAGCTCCAAGTTAGCCGTGTTAGCATAGTTGGCTACCCGCTGTTTTAAAGCTCTGTTTATACCAAACCTGGCGTCTGAAGGAGAGTTTGTTACCTGAGGACATAATGTATGTCTTACACTGTTCAGATAAGTGTCTCTGACGTTATAAAACAAAAAATGCTTGATATATAGGTTAGAATTGTCTCTTTAGCCTTGTATTAAGGCATTCTACACAGTTGTTTAGCAAGTTTAAGCAGTGACTTATAACCTCAAATAAAGAACCATGTGCTTGTTCGCAGTCAAACTGAGACTCAGGTTTGATTGTTCTGCGGCTAGAATGCAGCATCAGTGCAGTGACTTCTGTCTTTATTACTACTGTAAACATTTAAGGTAAAGGGCATGAACAGTGTCCGATCTGAAGGGCATTTTATTATTCATCTACTGCAAGCAGTTCCTCCCTCTTACTAGGGGGGCAGTATCCATATACTGACATGGAAATCTGTTCATACCCCTTATAAAATCATAATCTGCTGCCTTCCAGCTCTAATCCTGTATACAGAGGAATTATCTCCATTTTTATATTTAGGATTAAGCTCACAGAAATCTGGCAATATTTGCACATTTTTTGGAAACATCTTTGTATTATTCAAATCAAGACTTGTAGTTGTATCACTTTCATTTTCTGGTTTGTTTGCATAAAAAAACAAAAAAACAATGGGCAAAATTATGAGCAAAATATAATTTGAATTAAACTATGCACTTACATATTTCCTAATTTATGTTTGTACTCTCATTGACCTACATATCATAGGTATGTATTTTAGGAAGTATTGCTAATATTTTAATGTAGCACAAATGCACTGTGGGCATTCAATCGTTCTGTTTGTTATACAGCAGTTCTGGCTGCGGGTTTTGGGTGTTATTCCACTGTTCAAGGTCCGGACAGTAGCTAGGATTCTGCTCCGTAGACTCTTCTATAGATCGTTTAGATAATAAAAATCATAACTGATTTTAAGTACTCATGTCTCCTGGAGATATAAAACTCGGATAGTGGAAGCAGACTAGTTGAAGAGAAATATCAACTCTGCTGTCCGAGCGCATTTCTGCATAAAACACAGCAACAAACTTTTGACCAATCACACGACACTTTGCACAGAGCCCTGTCGAAATAGTTCGACAAGGGCCTGGTGTGGAGTTCGGCTGGCAGATGGCTCTCTGTGAACAAAATGACGCAATTGTCGTTGCGGATCGACATCAATGAGAGCTGATTTTCAGAATCCATTATTTGTCCCCCAGAGCGGAAATTACATTTCAGTACAGCCCATCCAAGAGGACAGGCTTCCAAAGGGCTTCTGCAGTGTACTGGACAGAGTAGGGGTTTCCCCAAGTCTCAGCTTTGGCCACATATGGACGAACTTTAGAAAAGCTGTATGCACAGACGGCTTTCTTTAAAAGTTTTCCAGGTTACATTTCGATGGTTTAAAAATCCTTTCTCCATCCAACAGAATGTCAGAGGCTGAGCCTCAAAAGACAACTCTTATCTGTCCAGCTCCGGGTTTTATTGCAGAGGTGAGTTCTTATCTGTGATGTCTCCAGCACAATGAATGCTGGGTAATGCGATTCGATCAGTTCAGTTCGTCTTAGTAAAATGAAGTCCAACATTAATCAGAGACTCTTAAATGATAGCAGATGTGTATTGATTCCTATTTAACTTAAGCGTGAATGTTGTAACTATTTCTGAACAAATCCCCAATTAGAGGGTGTGCACATGTATGCAACTATGAGTTTAGTAAAGACATGTCATTCATTTCATTACAAATCGTTTAAACTGCTTGTGCAGATCAAAACTGCTTGTGTTTAACAATGAGTAGGCAGTAGAAGAGTAATCTACAGAGGAAGTGAAAGTTTGACCTTAAAACTGTTATTTAAAGCCGTTTTAGAAATATATCTGGGTTTCTCAATGTTTTTTTACCTCTGTCTTTGTTTAAATATGCCTTAGGCTTGTGGAAAAAAAAAAAAAAAAAAAAGGAATATGCTTTGAGAATCTGTTTAGCTGTTCTTCTTGATTGGCGAGGGCCACTCCCCACCACGTCATCAGCAAAAAAGATAACTGAGACCCTGAGGTTCTCACACCAGACACCCTCCTCACAGCTCTTATTTTTTATATAGGGGTCAGATAGCTCTTAAAACCATCTGTGGCATCCCCCCCACTCAATGCTTGTAAGTACAGAGTCTCAGGTATTACCTTGATCAACAAATACATGGGGAACAAGCGCCAAACGGGTAATGATCTGGTCCACTCTGGTCCACTTTTCCACATACAGGATGAAATTCACTCTGCACTAGAGGAGTTTAAGTATCTTTTTGTGGTATTTTGTTCATGAGTGATACCAGGATAAAGTTGGAGCTGGATAAATGGCTCGAGACCTCATTTGCTCAGGTCCGACGTGGTGAAGGAAAAGCTTTGCCAAAAAGCAGTTCTTAATTTACAGGTATGTGTAACCAACCAACCGACCCTCACTCATGGCCATGATACATCCCAGAGGCAACCAGCTGAATGAGCTTCCCCTAAAGGGTGGATGAGCTCAAAGGTAGGAAGAGGAGCTCCTCTGCTTCGGAAGGAGTCAGTTGAGGTAGTTCAGGGATCTGATCAAGATCGCACTGTTTGAGGACCCTGGGGCAGACCCAGAACTCCCTTAAAGGACTATCTGTCCCTTCTACACTGGGAATGCCTTTGATCCCCCAGAATGACCTGAAGAGTGTTAGTTGGCGGGCTAAAGTCTGGGTTTCCCTCCTAAATGGATATGTGCGCTGTGCTCTTAATTACTTACAAACATGCTTTTTATGATTTGCCCTTCTCTAATCTAAACGCTTAAGGTTCGAGCACTGACAAGGGACTAATTTCTACTCATGTTTTCAGCAGATCACATTTTGTTGTTAAACTTTAAAGCATTTTGATTATGCCTCCTCTTGTGTTGTAGAAGCCAGCAAAATAAGCAATTAATTCTAAAATAAGAAAAGAATAATTCTAAGGTCCAAATCAAATTTTTACCATTCAAAATGTGTTTTTGGCAGGAGTCTTTGCACATATGACATCCCATAAGATCAGTGTTTTCACGTGTACTGAGTCACTTACCAGTGTTCGGTGCACTTAATAGTTGAATTTCTTTTACACTGAATCAAATTAGAAACTTATTATATTGAGTGAAAAATGACAGTAACAATGTTTCTGCTGTATGTTGTGGCTTTTTTGACTCAATTTCATGTCCTAAAAGCTATTTTTGTTCCCCTTGCTGTATAAACTAGACATGCTTGGATCAGCTTTCCATTCAGGAAAGTAAAAACCAACTGCAGGACAGTTTAAAAAAATTGTTGTCATAAAAATGCTGTTCTAAATTACTGCCAGTTCTCAGTTTATTACATCCTCATGTGTATAAAGTCTGAAAGAATTTCTGAATACAAGCACAGAAAGACCCACAAGCAGGTGTAGAAACCCTGAAGTGGCTTTATAGGAATTATGGTAATTTGCAGACTTTAAAAAGTGCTTCATGATAAATTCCTCAGAGCACCTTGAATTTCTCTGTTTGTTGAAGAAAACTCTCTGCCATAGAACTGTAATAGTTATCTGCTCTGGTCACCAGTTTGATCACCAGTTTGAGCCTCTGCTTTGTTATCCGATCCCTTCCACCTCCATTTAGTGCTTGGATTTGTTAGTTCTGTCATATGTTTCTCTTATCTTTTTCAACACATACTCTCTATCAACCCTTTTTTCACTGCTGTGTTATACAGCAACTTCATGTTCTCAGTAGATGTATACCTTGCTGAAAGGTAATCTTATCTGTGCTTACATTCTTACCATACATCATTATACAAACAGGGCTCTTATCACCTCACCAGCTCAACCCTGCAGCATCAGTGTTTAGTTTGTCAGCTTCACTATAACTTCCATCCATCCTTCCATTGTCGCTTATCCTCACAGGGTCTCGTGGGGGCTGGTGGCAGTCTCCAGCAGTCATTGGGCGAGAGGCAGGGTACACCTCGGACAGGTTGGCAGTCCATCACAGGGAAACACAAAGACATACAGGACAAACAATCACACACACACACACACACACACACGCACTGACACCTAACAACATTTTGTAGTCCAATTAACTTAACAGTCATGTTATGGGACTGTGGGAGGAAGCTGGAGTACCTGGACAGAAGCCATGCATGCACGCAGAAAACATGCAACCTCCATGCAGAAAGACCTCAGGCCAAGACCTTCTTCTACAAAGGCACCAGTGCTAACAACTGCGTCACCGTGCGGCTATCTTTATAGTTCAGATTTGATTTTTCTTCATTTCTCTTAAAACAATCTATCCCTTGTTTAGACAAAAGTTAAGAACCCAGTACATCAAATCTTAGAAGGCTTTAGATTTGCCCAGTCATTTATTTTAAACCCTTTTACAAATATTTTCAGCAAGATTAGCAAAAAGGCATTTTATATCTGCAAACGTAACATCAGTTTTTAAAAAAAATGAATTAAATGGGAGTGTACTTTGAGTATGTATGTTAATATTACATACTCAAATTTTAACATCTTTTAATCATTTCTCTTCATCTCCTGTCTTGCTCTTTAGAGATAAAAACAAACTGTTATGTCGCCAGCTGTTGAGTTTCCAGATCTAAAAACTGACTTCTGGATTGCAGCAGTGCTAGTAAGACTATTGTCTTACATCTGGAGGACACAAGCAGATTAAAGTTGTAAACTGCATCTATTTTTGTATTCCGGCAGGCTATGCCAATGAAGTCGGGGAAGCCTTCCGTGCTCTGGTGCCAGTGAGCTTTGTTTGGGGCAGCTATGCTGTAGCCACTGCTTATGTTACTGCTGATGCCTTGGACAAAGGCAAGAAAGCAGCTGTGGTAAGATATTACCATTTGTTTGTGGTGTTTGCCTAATTAATCATGGTGGTCACATTATAAAGATTAATTTATAGGTAAGAAAGTCCTCTGTCTTTCATTTTTGCATTTTTACATATCTGGTCAAATAAAAATATCCATTGCTTTCCAGGTCTTTAAATTAGGCACATAAACCCTAAGATGAACCACAGCCTAAATAATAATATTGGAAGCATTTAAAATTCATCGTGAAGCATGCAATTTCAGTTTAATTACACTTAAAAAGCAATTAAACATGATTTGCCTTTTATGTAAGTTGAAAGCTGAAAAGACGTTACAATGCACCACCAAATCATTTAAAAAAAAACAGTCCAGTTATCTTGCGCACCCACTCAGTCTGCATACCTCCTCTGCTCCTCCATCTGTTCCTCTAGGCCCACGGAGACAATCCAGGGAAGACGACACGAGTGGCAACAGCAGTCGTGGACACATTTGTGTGGCAGGCCCTGGCCTCTGTGATCATCCCGGGCTTCACTATTAACCGTGTGTGCGCTGGATCCCTGTATCTGCTGGGCAGGACCACCAAGTGGCCTCTGCCTGTTCGCAAGTGGACCACAACAGCTATAGGCCTCTCCACCATCCCCTTCATCATTACTCCAATAGACAGGTTGGCACAAGCTGTGTTTTTTGTCCTGCTTGTATCTGGATCATGTCTAAATTACAGTTGTGTAAGACTTAACATTGAAGGCTTTGAATTGAGATTAGTCATTTTAAACTGTACTTGCTGCTAAAATTACATTGTCAATAAAAATACCTACTGCTGGCTAATCTGAAGGGGTTGAGTGGGGAAGTCGTGGGGGACTGCTGCTGCTCTGTTAGGCGGAAGCTCAGAAGCTTAGAAACTGCAGCTCTAAGGAGGAGCTGGGTCTTAAAGGCGGCGCTGGGTCCATTCAGGCGTTTTGCAACTGCTGAATGGTTGCCACAGGCGATTAAAGGATTTCTCAAACATGCATGAAAGAATCAAGGCAACACTCCACGTATGTTTTTGATGATTGAATAACATTGTAACATGTTGTAAAGCTCAAAAAAGTCGATTTTACATAATACTGCCCTTTAAACCTCTGTTCCACTTTGACAGTCTCAGTTTGCAGTCTGTATTGTGTCATAAGCTTAATTTGAATCTGACATTTTTGTTTTCTGAATCAGTTTTTAACATAATTCATTATTTATCATATGTTCTTGTCTGTATACATGTAGGGTCAGTGGATTTCCTGTTGGACTCGAGCCTTAGAAAGGTCTACAATGATGGAAAGAAGCACGAATAAGAAGGATCATGCAGGACAGAGTGGAAGCACACTAGTCTGCAAACCTGCACCAATTATCTAGACACTCTGGAAAGCAGCCATTTCATGGTGCAAGATTTCAAACTCACTTAGTGATATAACTGTATTACCATAGTTTTTATTACAGAGCTGAATATTTATGTACTAGGTTAGGTGATTAAAAGGGAAATCCTGCTTCAGGGGAGGCTCAGTTTTAACCTCAGGGCAGTCTGAGTTGTATTACCAAAATACAGTAAATCTTAATGAGAATGTAGTAATATAGAAATGATACATCTTCACTTTACCTGCTGGTTTTGCAGGGTTTAGGTATAATAACAAATCTCTGGAAGACAGATAAGCTTCAGTTGTTGCCATTTTTAAAAAGAGAACTGCACCTTTTACTCTGGTATGTGAAGCAGCACTTAATGTCTAAATATCAAGGTGCTTATGTATCATGAACACTTGGTGTGTTATAATTAGCCATATTCAGTGGTACTGCAGTATAATGGCAGGTCAATGAGTCCGGTCACCATCAAAGTTTTTTCTTTGCTTCTTTTCGAAGATAAAGGTTCTGTTACTGAAAAAAAACTGCAGCACTTAAGGGATGTACTTAGTGCACTTTACAATCTGTCTTTCTTATGAAGGTCAATGAGCCCTTTCACTGATAGCCTTCTTTTCACAGTAGTTCAGCTTTTTGATTCTATGCACTGTATGAAACGGTTAGAAATAGCAATTTCGATATTTAACACTGTATACATTACTGAGTTTTATATTACAGTTGGTATACTCTGCCTGAGCCAAGAAAAAATGAAGCAAAACTGTGCAAGCCAACTTTACCTCCAGAGGCTGCGCATTGAAATCAAATTTAGTGTTGCAATTCACAGATATGCATTAGGTTAAGGTGATCTATGTGTAGATATAAGAAATGAAAACTAAATTTACAGATGCTGTTTGTCAAAACTGTGACGAAGTCGGATGCTGCATTTCATAGGGAGCTATGCAAGGGAAACATTATTGTGTGTATACATAAGTTTAAAATTGCAATGATTGTTTTCTGCAAAAAATAATAATTCCTCAATTTGAAAATATTTAGTAATTAAGAAGGGAAATCTGATGACAAGAATGGCAGGCAGCTGAGAACACACATCAGGAGAAATCCTCCAGTATACACCAGGCTATGTGTCTAACAGTAATCCTGGTTTAATATGTCTCTTGTTTTTCCTTTCTGTTTGCTGTGATTGAGGAAAAAAAAATCTTGGTAGGCAGAAACTTCGTTACAACCATTTTGATTGTTGACATCAGCAATTAGCACAGCTGTATGGTGGGACTACTTGACAGCACTGAGATAAATGTCTTTACTGTTCCGATCTTTTTACCCATTTAAGCACACGTTTGTGTTTATGCATAAGGAAGGGTGCCAGACATTTTAAGTCATCATTGTAGGAAAAGCAGAGGCTCCAAGTCCGAATGCAGTAAACAGACCCTGAGCCATAATATTCGCCATTATTTTTATTTATCTGACCTTTCCTGCAATGATTTAGAAAAAAAATTTAAAAAAAGAGGACATCCCCTGTAAAACGTTTATATTCATGACAGTTTAGCATTTCTCATTTTTAAAGACTTTCAAGAAATTGTATTTTAGAAATGTTTACTTTTGAATAATATGACTTTGAGTCACATTTTAGCCTTAACTGAAAAGAAATGTACAAACAACTTGTTTCGTTGCTGTTGTTCATATTATGGGGATTCAAAGCTGAAATGTAAAGTTCCATTCAATTTTATGATGAACGTGCAAATCTTCATATTCTGTTGTTTTGGGCTGTGGTGAAATAAAATATTTACTGTCTGAAATGTCGCTTTTTAAAATTTTTGTCTGACAAAAAACCAAAAAAATTATGTTTACCTTCTAAACTTCTAAATTTCAGCGTTATATTTGTACGGAACATTTACTGTGTGCTTCAACAAGTAGTTACTTTCTGTGTTACATTAAGTCTGTTCAATAAAAATTTAAAGCAAATGTATAAACAGTTCATAAAATACACAGTAATTGCCTTGCAGCATGAAGGTCCTGGGTTCAAATCCTGGCTTGGGGTCTTCTGCATGGAGTTTTCATGTTTTCTACAAGTACTCCAGCTTCCACCCACAGTCCAAAAACATGACTTAGGCTAATTGAATACTCTTAAATTACCCTTAGGTATGAGTATGTTCCTGTATGTCTCTTTGTTGCCTTGTGATGGACTGGTGACCTGCCCAGGGTTTTACCCTGCCTCTTGCCCAAAGACCGTTGGAGACGAGTGGGTATAGCCAATGGTTGTATGGATGGTTTTACTTAATAGTGGTTGGGTTGCAGACTGTGAATTTATTTGATCCATCTTATTCATCAAAGCCAGTGGGTAGGACTGGAATTTATGGCTCATAGCAGGCATGACGATTTAGAATCATAGTTATTGTGGGAAAAATCATCACAGTCAATGTTATCACGGTTGTGTTCAGATGTGTTAAAAATATGCAAACAGAGTGGAGGTAATTCACTAACCATTACCAACATCACTATTATTATTAGTACTACATTTTGTATTTACAAATTTAAAAATTGCCTATTGCTATCAACTTATACAACACTTGAGAACAAACATGTTGCACTAAAGAGCTGCACAGCAAGAACAATAAATGTAATTTGATTAGAGCAATAAAAACACAAAAAGTCTAATAATAAAAAGAATGCAATAATAACAGACGACAAGCTCTTTTGACTCAAAAGCCAAAGCCTAAAGATGCTGCACTTTCTCTGCCATTTTAATTAAAGCACTTAGCGAGAATGGTGCAGATAAAAATTTTATATATACTGTACAAAACTTTACATAGTAATTCCAGTTTTTATATGTATTACTTTCTATTTGTTGCAAAGCAGCTAGAGGCTGCTGCAAGTGCTAGACTACTCATGTTGTTTATCCATACATATCTTTAAGAAGGCTTCCTTGCCTTGTTTTAGTGTCCAAATTATATAAATTATAGCTGTGGTCAAAGCTTGAAGTTTTACATATAGCAGTTATCACATATGATTTTATTTTTAAATGGCATTACTAACCGTAATAGCTTTTATCATGGTAATCATTACCAACAATTGTTTCATCCCTCCTCTATAGTGGAGTCACTTTGTGGGTTAAATTAGTCAGATATTAGGGCCTATTTGATAACCACACCTACAGTTTAATCTATTTCATGGTGGAGTGAACAAAATAACCAGTAATTGCGTTTATATTTAGGTTTTTTAAATATATAATTACTTCAAATTTTGATGAATGAATTTCACATTTAACTGATTTAATTATGTACTTTTTTTTTGCTTCAATTTAGCTATGACCTGCACCTATAAATATATAATGAGTTATTTATTTAAATTTTGACACTTGGTGCTAGATAGATACCTGTCACCCATAGGCCAATGAAACGGAGCTTTTCAAAGAAACAGAAAACCAGCTGACTCAGGAGCTTCAGTTATTGGTCCTCATTGAGTTGACGCACAGCTGATTCCCCTTGTGCTGATGAGGAGTGCAGATAAAAGGCAAAGGAACTTCCTAAGTATCCCAGTAGAGTCATGTTTGTGCTTCATTTAGTGCTTGTGGCCCAGTTGGCCATATCAGCTGGTCTGTCAGGTAAGAAGGTGGCAGGTGGTTTGTTTATTCTGTTTTCCTACTTTTATTCCTTATCTTGCACAGGCTCTCCTGTCTTTGTTAATGGACATTGGATAACGGAGTTTAATAATCTGGACTATTATATCCAGAAGAAGATTCTTATACCAGATGAAACTGCGTTGCCTGACAGCTCGTCTGAAGTAGCCAGACTGCTGACGTTCAATATTGTCACTCTGCAGACGACTCCAGAGGCCTCTCTTCTATTGGGTCAAGGTGGGTTAATTTAGGGTGAAACTTGCTTGCCGCAGCTTTGGGAACAACTTTAAGAGTAACTTTTTTTTTTTTCTTCCCCTTCCTAGATCCTAATGAAGTTTGTGACTCCAGAGTGTGGAAGATTGTTGTCATAACAGCTGTCTTGCTGGTGTCTCTAATGGGCTGTCTTGGCACAACTTATTACTTTTGCATCTGGAGAGGAGGCAGGATCCATTATATGCCTCAGAAGACTTATGCTTGAATGTAAATAAATAAAATGTTTAAATTTTTCAGTCTTCATTATCTAATGTAAAGGGTTATGCCAAGCAAGCTCAGGGGAAGGTCTCTAGGAAAACTCAAAGCTGACCTAGCGCCAAAAAATTTAAAATAAAATGGCAGGATGCATTACATTTAACTTACCATACTAGCTTAGCAGTTTAACTCTTGCTATTGCAGTTATCTTAGGGTGGGTCTGTAACACTTCTATATAGTGGTCTAAATGAGGCACTAAGCTATGGGGAAGTTTTGGCTGAATGTTTAGCTGAAACACTTATACAAACCTTGCTCAGGGCACATTGTCAGCATTGCATGGGGGGATGGCTAGGTAAGTTTAATGTAAATCTCTAGGGCCCTCCAAATCTAGGCCTTGAGGGCTGCTGTCCTGTGACTCTGTCCAGAACTATGTCCATGAGGTCAGGGCAAAATTTGGCTGAGGGTACACAAGAAGTTCAATACAATGAACACTGAGTAAGCTTTAATTTATTTTCTAATAAATTCCTTTTAAATTTTAATGTCATGCAATGTAAAAACTCTTAAAAGGTGAGACAATGTTTTATGTTTTTGTATGTCAAGTGCATGAAATCCAAAGGCCACTAGATGTCACTATTAACACTTGTTTGTGTGTGAACACAAACAAGCTACACAATAGTTTATTTTGTAAAGTACTTTGAGCGTGCCTTTGGCCACTTATTTGGTAAAAGCACAACATTTGAAAGTTATATAAAGAAATTCTGGAAAACTCATGTGTAGATTTTCAGAAATTTATTCATCAGCTAACAGTCAATCTTATCTTTCCAGCGTCGGATGATGATGGTACCTGAAGACTGTACCTTTCTGTCCCCAATGATTTAAATATTATTAAATGCAACTCCCATAAATTCTTCAGCAAGTCTGTATTTTCTCTAATCATCAATCCCTCTTCTGCCTTTCTTCCAGTCTCCACTTTAACGTCTTGTTGGATGCCTCTGGCAAACATTTTGGACTTCATACAAATTCATCTTGATCAGAGTTATGGCAGAAGTGGCTGTCAGGCTGTTGGCAAAAACCAGTATACTGCTAAGAGTAGAGAGTAATGTTTTAATTCAGTGTCAGGCAAGCGAACACAGATCAAACCCACAAACATTTATAAGTCCTCCTTGAGCAATATCAGGTGGCATTAGGGGGCCCAAGGAGACAAAAAGCTGATGAATTGAATTAATCTCCCATGTTGTGATGGATGAGCCTGTTCACAGGGGGTTGGAAAACGCCAGCATTGTTCATCTGTCACTCCAATTGCTGTGTCCCTCTATGATTTGTGTCTGTGTTGTGAAGGCCACAAGTGGCCAAAAGACCTCTCTTTCTCATTCCTTCTCACTTGTCTCCCCCTTTCTTTTTTTTTTTTTTTTTTTTTTTTTTTTTTCCTCAGAACTCCTCAGCTGCTCATATGCACCCCCACAACTGACCCTAATATCCATATGCAAAACAAGTCTTCATTTCCAATAAGCTAAGATAAATATCAATCACCCTGACCAAATTTTATAGCATGGTTGGACAGAAGACATTAAGAATTTGTTGCATATCAAGAATGTTGCTGACCAGCAGAAATCATGCATGTACAAAACTTAGTGTAACCATTGTGCAACCCTTAATTTGCATATTTTTGATTATATCACAGTCATCATTTCAAAACAAAAGTATCATTGTACACCATCATTGACTGATTCTATTGGGCAAAAGAATCTCTAAAAAGCAGAAAATATAAAATATTTCAGCTAATTCTAGGGTCGTAATTTATTAGGCTTTACCGGGTGATGGACCAACACAAAGTGGAAGAAAAAGGATACATAGTTTAGATTTTTTTTTTTTTTTTAAATTTAATTTTATTTTTTTAACAAATCTGAAAAGTATGGCGTCCAGTTGGATTCAACACCCCTTTAGTTTCGCAAGTTATCCCTGAGCTGTCCTACTTTATTCTTCGGTGTTCATGATGCTGGTTGTTCTCTAAAAAAAACTCTAAGGTCTTCACAGAACAGATGAGTGTATGTATGTATATATTCTGTGATCAAACTACACACAGAGGAGCCTACTTAGTAATTATGTGACTTCTAAAGGCAATTATCACTGCAAAAAGAAAAGCATCCTCACAGCATAATGTTGCCATTATGTTTCACCATGAGGATGATGTTTTCATGGTGGTGTGTAGCATCAGTTTATTTCCACAACCTTACATCCCTTTTCATCCACTTTACTGGATAAGAGGATTGAGGTTTCATGTATTTTTATACTTTTCCAAGGCACAGTATGTTTAATCTATTGTGATTTGTTGTTTTAGCTAATGTGCATCATTCCACCTCATTGTGGTGAGCACTGAAAAACAATTTTGCTTTAGTTGAAAGGTGAATCTTGGTTTTCAAAAAGAATACTTGTTTTCTTGGGTGTATTTGGGCCTCCTGAAAAACAAACAAAATCTACTTATTCTATTCTATTTGCCAAGTTTTATTGTTAATGTGCAGCTGAGATTTTTTTTATTTGTAAACTACAGGCACACTCTTTTATTCTTAGTTTTTCTGAAGCCCCTATTCTTTCAAAGGAAGCTATCCTGCTAAAGACTAACAAGTGATGCAGTGGAGAATCCATTTTCTTCAGTTGTTCTGTGCCAAGAGTGGATTACAAATTGAGATCTAATCATTTATCAGATAATCTGTTGCTCGAGCAAGGGAAAAAAACAACAACCAAGCAATATCTTCAGGTGAACTGGAGGTAAAGAGATAGCCCTGCCAAATAAAGACTGGTGGATATGCAAACTGTAATCACTGTAGATCTGGATGCAGAGGTGATTGGCCAAAAGTAAGAGAAGGTACTTCAGACTATACCGAAGAAGACACTCCTCTTGCCCAGGGCACTCTTTTAAAAACAAACCTGAGAAGGAATCCACAATCTCATCTTATAGCTACGGAGAGACACGAAAGAACAAGAGCTGAAATATTGCTCCAAAGATCAGACATGCAAAAGCATTAATCATAAAGAGACTCAAAGCTTGCATATATTGTTTGCAGCTGTTTTGTATAACGTTGCTTCTAAAATACGAGGCATAGCAGGGTACTTATAAGAGTTTCACGAGAGGTCAGTACATGGTGATGAGAGGATGTACAGGTCTTATTTATTCCCTCAAAGTTATATTTTGATTTATTTTATTTAATCAATAAGCTTGTCTCTGATAAGAAATGAGACAGGCTCTCTTAAGATAATAAAACAATAAATAAATGAGAATCAGTTTTAAAAAAAGAACATAGTAAACTGCAAATACACAGTATTTACACCCCTCTCGGTAATCAGTGGAAACATCCTTATTGGCATTACAGGAATCAGACCTTTCTTGTGATTACTGAGCACTTTTTACAGGTTTTCACTGACATTTTGATGAACTAGCTTTGGGAATTACCTTTAAATCTTTGAAGTTGGATGCCCACCTTGCCATCACTCCAATCTTTAGCTCCTGCAACAGATTCTCAATCAGATTCAATTTGGAACTCTGGTTGAGCCACTCCAAAACCTTAATATTACTTCAAGTTGGAAGAAGCATGTTGGTAAAATTAAAAGATTACTGTAAGCCAATGAGTAATTTAGGGATTAATTGTACATTAGCTCACCGTGTCCTCTGGACATATTGACAACCCCTGACAATTTTTGTTAATTGTCTTGAAAAAAACTATTCATATCTTACAACAAAATAATCTCAATCTAAAAAAAATTAAGAAAAATACAAACTTGATCCAACACATTTTTCTGTAGGGAAGGATAGTCTTTTTTGTTTGTCTAGTCTCCTGGGTTCTTTCTTAAGCACTCTTGTCCACATGTGTTGGATTATTATCCTGTTGAAAGACCCAATGATGACCCTTTTTCAGTTTTACACGAGGTCAGATGTTTACTTAAAATTTACTGGTATTTCCAAGAGTTCATATGCCATACACTCTAACATGGTTCCCTGAACCTTTGGAAGATAGACAAGCCCACAGCATCACAGATATTCCACTGTACCTAATAATAAACAGGGGGTGCTTTACCATATAGTCATTGTTTGTTTCATATCAAATCTATCTGCAGTGTATTGCTGATTCATCAACAAAGATTTGACTTGGTTGGTATGTTCTATTGTCTTCCCAGTTTTGAAGAATGAATAAAATAAACGGACCTCTACCTCACACCATAATTATATCTCAGGAAAACAGAAATGATGAATAAGGAATAGGATAACTGAATTGAATTGTTAGGGTCGAAGTTAAAAAGTTTTTTTTTTCTTTTTTTTTTTTTTTTTAATATTGGACCATTTAGATATATATCTTAGGCTTAGATTTTAAAACCATAGCTGGTTTAAATTGTTAATTATAAATACACTCAATGAAAACCTGCAGATTCTGAATATTACATTTAGAAATAGAAATGTCAGTTTCATTATGGTTTTGCATAAAATATGTTGCTAATTCATTTAGTTGATGTTTCACAAGATAAGAAAGCACACAGGGTTACATTAATAGTTGCTGTAAATATTCCTGACAAAGGTTTTTTTTTATTTCTGCAGACAGTTCAGAATGTGTTTTTTTTTTTTTTTTTTTTTTTTTTTTTTATTTGACTTTATATAAAAGCACAGGAGGATTTCTATCCGTAAATATCATAAACTGAAAGAAACGCACACTATCGTTAGTAAAAGGTAATGGGTGAAAATTCTGTTATGTGACTTCAGTGGATACGTTACCAGTCTCTGTCTACACAAGCTCACAGAAAGCTCTAAGTGCCCCCGTTTATAGAAGGACTGTGTTTGTGGAAAGGCCACTTTGAGGGCATTAACTGAAATGTTTAACGTTCACCAGTAAATTTATTGAGGTCAACAGAAGGCTATGTTTTGAAACGCATGAAGATGGGGGCCTGGGTTGGATTGATTTTCATGAATGATTTTATGCTGTGAGCAAAAGAGAAACAAAAGACAATCACACCACATCAAATCCAGCCACAAAAGGAGTAAGTGGAGGCAGGATAAAAAATGACGGCCAAGGCCACGGCAGTGTCACTGAGCATTAAACTAATAAATATCACTAAGTGTCTCTGAATTGTGAAGACAAAGAGCATGGGGAATCCTGCTGGATAAGTCACCATGCTGATTCCATCGAGACTTTAACCTGTGAAGAGGGTGAAATTAGGACATTATTTATTAATATTGTATTGTTGCCTATTTATTTTCCAACTTTATACCTAGACTATTATGATTGAAACTTCTCACTCTCTTCTCCCATGGTAGATGTTACTTGCATATACATGCCTGGCACAAAAGAATGCATATACCTTGAACTTATCTACATTTTCATAGAACAAATCAAGCTTTATTCTACTTTTAGTGGGATTTTATGTGACAGTGTTCAAAAAGGAAGTAAATTCTCATTGGGAAACATGGTGGTGGCGTTATCATACTGTGGTGCTGCTTTTTTCCTTTTTGGAAAGAGTTGATGGGAGACTGAATGGAGCTAAATATAGGGCAGTCCTGAAAAAAAAATAAAGGCAGGTTCACCTTCTAGTAAGATAATGACCCTAAAGATTTACTCAGAACAGATTGGCTTAGATAAAAGCACATCCATGTGTTGAAATGGTGCAGTCGGAGCCCAAACCTAAATCCAGGCTGAGAATCAGTGGCAATATGTGAGAAATTTTATTCATAGATGCTCGCTATCCAAGGTGAAACAAGAATTGGAAAAAACTAATTCTATAGGTTGAAATATATACTAAAAGTCTTTTAGTAAATGCTTCACCTCCAGAATTTGTTTCTGTCTTTTAGTAAAAGACTTGATGCTGCAGTAAATATGTTTCTTCTATTAACTTGGAAAGCTGTATACAAATGTATGTTACACCTGTCAGATTTATATATACGTACATATAAAAATTGAAAATCATAAATTATTTTAATTTACTCTACAATTATGCTCTACTTTTTGTTGGTCTTTCAGATGAAATTCAAATAAATTACACCGAACTTGAAGCTGTAATGTGACAAATGTAAAAGTGTAGGCAATGTAACTAAATGATGAAAACCTTTTGATCTCTGAAGATGAATGGAAACCAACCTGATGATAACACTTGTTTAAAGGGAAGAAAAGTGTCAAGTCGGAAGTGAAAATTTCTGATTTGACAATGTGCAGTGTAATCCAAGCTGTGCATCTTGTGTGCCTGTAGACTGGTGCCTCTTTGTGGAATGAATTAGGAGGACATGAAAACTGAGCAGACCTTCTTCTGATGCATTATGTATGAGGACCTTGAAGGCTCCTGCTGAATCCTGTTCAGGTGGCATCAGAGGGAGCAGTCAAGTGGAAATGCCGGCTGGTCACTTAAAGCACACTATCTGTAGTAATCTTTCTCCTGAAAGCCACCTAACACTCCTTGAGCAACACTCTGTTTTCAGGTTGAAATATGCAGTTAGAATCTGAATTACATGAAAGCAGGTTTAATGGAGAAACCGGGAATTAAAGATCCTATTCTTCTATTCAAGCTGCCTATGTGAACTTGTATTAGTTTTTTAAAGTACAATTTTAATTGTATTACACTCTTATTAAATTTACCAATAACTCTACATGTAGTAATTACATTTGTGAGCAGCATCTTTTTTATTATTATGTCAGTGAGTTTATCAAATCAAACAAGAAACCATATGATTTCTAATCTTCTGATCTCATTAAATAACATCTCATTTCCTCTCTCTTGGGTCAGCTTGTAAACAGGTCTTCTGCTCATCGCGGGATCAATATGCAGCAGAGTATGATGAAAACACAGGCAGACAAGGAGGCACTGGGTTGTAAGATAGAATTCTTAAAAGGTCGACGGTAAGATAATTCCTCAATCGGAGATCCTGACAGTGTCAGCTTTCAAGGGAATCTTTCCGATAGCAATTTTATTTAAGAACCACAAATGTTTGGAAATAGATTTGGCCCTGAAAATTTTTTAAAAATGTCAGTATATAGTATAAAGGACAGTCCGATTTTGCAGAAATATGTGATAAAACCCTTTTTCTCCTCACTTGATTTGTGATCTCCATACACTTTTTTGACATGATGATATCATCTAGATTGTAAGTGGAAAATATTCTTCAAATCAGGCTGATTAAGTCAAGAGTTTTATAACTTCTGGGGATTTTTTAGTTTAAATGTTTGATGCATTTATTTTATTTAGGCCAATGATGGCCAAGCTTTTTGTCACAAAGGGCAAAGTCATCTAGATGAAAGCATTCATAGAGCACCAAAATTTTAAATTTTTTGAATTAAAAAGTTACAAACGGATTTTATTGTGAAATATTTAATCAGCTTAACAATAAGCTAAACATGAAATAGTTAAATGAAACAAAGAAAGTAGAAAACGGATCTGAAAACCACTGTAAATCTGGTTCTTAATCTCAAGATCGAGTTTTCTACCAGAGGCCTGGGAGATTGAGGGTTCTTCTCAGTACCATAGCTGTTCCTATGACAGTGCTCTTCTGGACTGAGATGTGAAATGTTTCTCCAGATATCTGTTGGAGCCACTTCTCCAGTGTGGGTGCCACTGCACCGAGTCCTCCGATGACCAACAGCTGCCTTCACCTGCCAGACTCTTTCAAGTTTTTCCCTGAGCCCTTGGTGTTTCTCCGGTTTCTCGTGTTTCTTTTTACTGACGTTTCCATCATTTGGAATGGCTACATGAATCACAACGGTTGTTCTCTGCTGTTTATCAAGGATCATAATGTCGGGTTGGTTGGCCATTACCATCTTGACTGTTTGAATCTGAAAGTCCAGCAGGATCTTGGCTCGGTCATTCTCCACCACCTTGAGAAGTGATTCCTACTTTGACCAAGGGGTCTCCAGTTCGAACTCCGTGCAGATATTTTTTCTTGCTTGTGTCTTACATCCTAATCTAGGTATGGTAGATCTGGACCTCAATTGCACTGGTGCTATATATATATATATATATATATATATATATATATATATCTATATATATATATAGATATCTATATATATATATATATATATATATATATATATATATATCTATATAGAGCGAGCGAGAGCGAGAGAGAGCTCGCGCTCTCGCGATAGCGCGCGCCGCTCTAGCGTCTCTCGCTCTCTCTCTATCTATCTCTCTCTATCTCTCTCTCTCTCTCTCTCATCTCTCTCGCTCGCTTCGCTGCTCGCTCGCTCGCTCGATCGCTCGATCGCTAGATCTATAGCTAGATAGATCGCTTGCTTACACCCACCATCCTGCACCGAAGAGATTCACTCAGTATGGCATGCTTAATGCTTGAAGTATGCCCAACAGTAGAGCATTTTGACCTTGTCTTTTTAAATTGCTAATTATCTGACCACCTGACACATTGAACATTCTGCCCAAGATGGACAGATTTTTAGATTAAACAAAAATAGACAACAAGCACTGAAACAATGTGGCAGGAGGTGTAGAAGCAAAATATGATAAAGGAGAGTTTGCTTCAGGGCTTGGATGCCTTGTGACTAGTACCTTGTGTCTGATACATGTACATGTAACTTATTAGATGTTATATGGAAACACATAGCCTTAATTTAATAACCAAAGGGCTTAACTCAAGCTTTCAAATCAATAACAAACTGTAATGACACTGTTGTAAAAACAGTTTGCAAACTACTCTCTGTAAAGCATCAGAGTCAATGGGAAGATGGAGCAAAAACCTGTCAGAGGCTGCAAAAGACAGAGATCACCTTCCAGAAAGGACACTAATTTTAAACACACCCAGAGCTACAACGTAGTAAAGTCAACACGTATTCATGTGTTGAAATGGCAGAATCAAAAAATTGTAACCATGTATCCTTTTCCTTCCACTTCCAGATTCATGTGCTACTTTGTGTTGCTCTTTCATGTAAAATCCAGATAAAGCACATTGAGGGTTGTGGTTGTACTGCATAATGATCAAATCTGGAACAAAAATCAACAGATATGAATAGCTTTGCAAGTCCCTGTCATTGTTTGAGACTTTTAAAGTTAATGATATCATTTAAAGAAAGGATTTTGATAATCAGCTGACTAATATTTTTGCAGGAATCAAAACCAGATTTTTGCAGGGAAATCACTGGATGGGATCACCAGTATTTTGAAACTGCTATAAGTAAACCAGTTAAGTTGCTGCCTTTTCAAATAAAACTTAAATCTAAAGAAAATCTTCTCCTGCCTTTTCTGAGTCAGAGATCATTTAGGATGGACTGAGGCCATGTAGAAAACTCATCGGTGATATGACAAAACAAACCCCAAACCTTGAAAAAATAATGAACGCCGCATCCCACAGGCGAAAGAACAGAGGGACTATCCAGCCTCTTATCAAAGCTTCAGTGAGTGCATGTGACATGAGTAACTTGTACATCTGTGAAGGCGCTATTAAAGCTGAATGACACACATAGCTTTAAAGCAGCATATGCTCATGTCTTGATCAATTATTCAGGGAAAGCACTGCATATTTTCAGTAAAATGACACCAAACCAAACAGGAAGACTTCTTAAAAAAGACAGCCGTTACCTAATAAAATGCTGTCTGCATTATGAAGTAAAAGTATCTCCTAGGAGGCCCTGAGCTATTAGGCTGAAAGCTTGTCTCAAGCAAAATCAGATAACTTTTAAAAGAAAATAAGCATTTTCTGAATTATGGAGCTGGTGTAATAGATAAACTAAAAGAATATAAATAAATTACATTTTTTGTGTTTAATGTTTTTTATATTATGAATTTTAACAGATTCTTAGATAATTAGGATGTCATTTTGGAGTTTACAAAAAAGGGGAAAAGCCTTTTAGGAGTTATTAACATGGGAACAAAATCTCTGTGGTTGCACCAAGGTAACTGAGTCAAATAGGTCTTGAATATTATTAATTCAACATGAGCATATTGCAAGAGAGATGATGGGCATCAAAGGCTGTTCACACCAAAAGCAGAGAGTGCTTCTTTTAAGAGCAAGCTGTAGCCTGAAAGTATCTTCATTAGTGATTGATGGATTACTGTGCGCTGACTTAACACACACCTAGCAGCAAATTCTCCCCACGAAATCATATGGGAGTCTCCTCTTCTCTTCGTGGGTCCAATACTGCTCTGGCATTTCCTGGAGCGCAGAGAGTGCGGCTGAGAAGAATAGATGGTGTGCATTATAATGAACATGGGCTGACACCACCTCATCCATCATTCCAGCAGGGAAAATTATAGCAGAGCCAGAAAAGAGAGGGAAAGGGAGAGACTTTAAATCATAGAATGTCTGCAGGTTCTGAGTCGTCCCAGACTGTCATCGGCTCATTGTTGTTATTTTTCCTAACTGCTTGGTCCACTTCTGGCTTTACTCTGAGAAGCAAGACTGTCCAGCTGTTTGTCTCCCTGTCAGATTGCTGAATACGCATTGTAAGTTTCTTCCATTCATGCTGCTTTTAATTTTTTTCATCTGCTTCTACTTCTATGTTGTTTATTTCTTTATCTACTCTCCCTCATGACTACATTATTGTTTATATAGTTAGCAACAGAAGTAAGCAAGCAGTTTCATTGTTTGTATATTAGTCACAAAATCCTTCAGCCACTCTCACATAGCTTAGAGTTCAAGTTCTGACATTTATACCTATAGTGTAGACTGTTTATTGGGTGCTTTTAACAGAAAATGTCTCTTGGATTTTGTATCTTGACATTCATGAAATCATCTTGACTGAAAAAAAAAATTTTTTTCAATGTATTTTGCATTTTCATAAAGAATTGTATATTTGCCCACATATTAACTTATTAGAGCAGGTTTTTGAGGAAAGTGCTATTTTGATCCTATAATCCTTGCCTCAAAATCCTGTACAGTTTTGATAAAAGGATTTCTGAGATGCCTAATTTATTATTATTTTTTACAATGTTAAGACTTTTCTTAAAAATCTTCTGCATCATGCTAAAGTTCTGATAAACATTTTTATGTTTTCTATAAAAATGCAGAGGCATGCAAAAATTATTGTGGGCTTTTTGTGCTATGATTTTTACACCACTGCAAAAGCCTACTGTGACAGATATGATTTTAAAAAGCAAAGTAAGAAAATCAACAACATTAAACATCATCGTCAACTTTAAACAGTTTGGTTTATAAAAAAATCTGAACTTATTTTAAAATTATTTGAATTATTTGAAACTGGCTTTAAAGAGTTAAAGAGTATCAAACAGCCACAGAGCCTAGAAAAAGTATTCCTAACCCTTGATCCTTTTCGCATTTTGAAATTTTGCAAAACAAAATATCATTACATTTAATGGGGATTTTATGGAATGCAAAGTAGTGCATAATTATGAAGTGCAAGCAAAATAAAGCTCTGAAAAGCATGATGAGCATTGGTATTTTGTCTAACCAAGTGAATACTATGTAGAACCACCTTTTGCTGTAATAACAGTTACAAAGTAAGATTGTATAGAGAACATCAGTGTTTATAGTCTTACCAAAGATTCTCAATTAGATGTAGGTGAGGACTTCAATTGATCCATTCTAATGGATGGAAATGTTCTGATGTTCACCTTTGTAGCTCTGTAGCTTTGTAGCTCTGTTTGTATGTGTGGGGTCATTGTCCTGCTAAAAAGTGCACCTGTACCCCAGTCTCAAGTCTTGTGCAGCTTGGAGCAGGTTTCCTTCCTGGATTGCCCCATGTTTAGAAAAGCTTTCCCACAACATGATGCTACCAATATGTAAGCCAAAAAGTTAAGTTTTGTCTCATTTATCCATTTGCATTGATATCTATTTAGGGGTATCAGATTTATAGGGCTGTATACAAATGCAAGCCACTCTTTTCAGATTTTCATTTGTAAGGCTATTTAAAGACTTTTCCTAGCACATCACAATTATGTGTTACTTTGTGTTGGTCTAACACATAAAATACAATTTGGAGCACTAATGTGACAAAATGTGAGAAATATGCAAGGCACTGTGTTTTTTTCATGAATATACAATGCGGTAATACTGTTCTCAGCAGATAGCTGTATTTCCTGTTTTTTTTTTTTTTTTATTTTATTTTACTTTTGGTTTTGTACCTGTGCTCTTTCTTAAGTCACAGTTCTGTTAACAAATAAACATCTACAGTATTAAATGTCTAAATGTTTCAGTCTATAGCTACATCAACATCTGCATCTGTATCTAGATATGAATATGCCTAATCTCATCAATTGTCTAAACAAAGCGTCAGGACAAGTGTGCTATCTTTAATCAGAACAGAGATGCATCTCTTCTCCTCACACAGATGAAGTCAGCGGGGGCCTGATGAGTGGAAACACGCGGCATATTGAAATAGATTTATTCAAACCGATAAGCATCTCATCCCATCAGCTCCATACCAAGTGTGTCAAACTGAGCACAAGTCTTTTCAAAGCCGCTGAGGATGTATCGAACAAAAGGAGACAAAAGTGTCCAAATGAGATCTGGATCATTCCTGTAGCAGAGGGATCAATAACTGCCAGACTAAGCCCCTGCTCATCCATCTGATTCATATCTTTTACTCACCCTCCCCTACCAGCACTCCTCCATGTCCCCTGCTTTTTGAAGAAATAAGAGGTACCAGGTCATGTGCCAGCTTGTACTTGGTACAAGCTATGTTTTTGTTTTTTGTTTTTTAAATGAAAGGTTTCATAAAGAGATAGAATCCTTACTAACAGAATGATATATGTCAGTGTGGTTACCTTACAAGTGTTGTTATATTTGTAAAGAGGTTCAGCATATCCTACATATCTAAATTTTATATAATGATGAACTATAACAAAGAAATAAAACCACTGACACTACTAGTCAAAATATTTCGCAGGTGTTTATAAATAATAATAACACTGCATCGATATAATTTTATATCACCTTTTTACTTAACGGTTAATGCAAAATATTGGAATATATCACCAAGCTCTTTATTGAAAGAGCACAAATTTTAATGACTAACATAACTAGTTTCTATACATTTTTCAGATTTTATGACATGAAATTTTTATCTAGTTAAAATAATTGTTCAAATTTGGGACAGGATCAAAGAATCGTATCAGGTGTCTGACACACTGGTTTCTCTTCTGAGACCTGCTGCTGTTGCTTCTCGACAACCTGCTCACAATGTTGGTGCATGACTGCAAATAAAATGTCAGTTCAGGTCTTCGTAAGAACTTAAACTTTCTGTGTGAAAAAAATAAATTGTGGATTAAAAATGCTGAGTATACAAAACGTGTAAGCTATTTTGAGACAACAACTGAAATCTCATTTCAGAAGACGTTTTTTTTCTCTCTATTTGAAATGGAGCATTTTACGATTTTGCCGCCTCTGCAGTTTGCTTTCTGGAGGTACAATGAAACATTCCCATAATAGTTAAAGAGAACAGAGTCATCATGTAAATACATATTCTTTAGGCTGAAACAAGAAAGCAAATCTTGTTATGTATCTGCAATCTCATTCTTTCGATCCCCATCCAAATCTCATTACCAAACAAGCACAGACTAAACCAGACGATCCTTGTGAATGATGTTTAGTCAGTCATTTGTAGCAGCAAAAAAAAGACAAAAATCTTTTTTTTATTCACAACTAACCATACAAAAACATTATACATGACAGTGTTTTCTTTCAGAAAAAAAGGGAATAAAAATCCTTAATTCCTTTGTGTCAAGAACAAAAATTATAGAACTACTTAATGTTGAGGGAAAAACTGGAATCACTCAACATTGAGAAAAAAATGTAATCGCTAAATGTTGAGGAAAAAAATATTAAATTACATAATACTGAGGAAAACTATCTGGCATCATTAAATGTGGAGAAAAAAGTATGGAATTCCTCAACATGGGTGAAAGAAAATAAATCACTGTGTTGAGGAAACAAAACGTGGACTTGAGGAAAAATGAATGGAAATGCTCAGTGTTTAGAAAAACATGGAAACATTCCATGTTTTAGAAAAAAAATCAATCACTGTGGATTTTAAAAAAAAGGAAATGACTTAATGTTCAGGGGGGAAAAAATCATACTATCACACAGTAATTTGCATTACTAATACAAATATCAACACAGCTTTAAATATGCACATTAATCTGCAGTTCAAAGAGAGGACTTGCAGATCTTAATGAGTTGTTGCTACCACCTGAATGACAGGAAACATGAGCCGTCAATACTGAATAATTATAAACTTGTTTTTTCTGTTACAATTAGACTGTTTTTCAATTGGCTCTTCATAAGAACTTTAATGTTCTAACTAGCAAAAGTCAGGATCACAAGGTTTTAGACACTGGAGGAGAAGAGAGAGCATCCATATCCAGAAGCAGCCTGCTGAAGTTCAGAGTCTGTCAACAGGATAAGAGTCTCTCTGGAGAGGCAGCTTCATTATGTGGTGCAACACCATCCTCTCCGGGCATGGCGGAAAAGAAAGTGATCACAATTTCTCATAATTGTTGATTATTCCTTGATTTTAAGTTTTAATGGAGAAGAAGACTCTATAGGTCAGTAACAGTCTACAAGTCACATCTCTTAGCCTGTGGGGCCTCCACAGAAGCAACTTGTTTATCCAGAACATCCTACAGATGCTCGACTGGCTTGAGGTCTAATGAATTTGACTGCAAAGTAAACAGCTTAAACCTGTGGCTGTGCTTTTCAATGGTTCCCTGAATGGTTTCTGAAAAGATGTACATGGTCTACAACAATGCTTAGGTAGGTCAAAGTAGCATCCAACCAGATGGCAAGATCCAAAGCTTGCCAGTAAACCAAGGTGCAAAACATCATAGTGCCTTTGCCAGCTTGCTTTCATGCCATTTTGCAAACTCGTTCCAAAAGGGATTGATGAGACCATTTTCCATTGCTTTATGATCCAGTTCTGATGCTCAAAAGCTTATTTTTGGAGCCTTCTGTGGTGGACAGGGGTCAGCATAGGCACCCTGACTGATCTGAAGCTATCGATTCCCATGTGCAACAAACTGTAATGCATGGTGTAGTGTTACACTGTATAATGTTACACCTTTCTATCAGAAGCATTGATGACTTCTTTGATGAACCTTGGCCACCAATACCCTGTTACCTGTTCACCAATAGCTCCCCTCAAACCACTTTTGATAGATACTGACCCTTGCAGAGCAGCAACCTCCCACCAGATCTGAAATTTTGGAGATGCTCTGATCTGGCCATATAGGTATCACAATTTAGCTCTTGTCAAACTTGCTTAAATCATTTCCAATGCCCTTTTTCCCTGCTACTGACATCAAATTTGAGGAGAAAATGCTCACTTGTTGCAAAGTATTTCTCATCTGCTAACAGGTACCACAATGAAGACATAATCAGTCTAAACACTAACCCTAATTTTGATGCTTAATGAATAAATTAGGTTATCAGGTTAGAGGTGGACATCATGTCTTACTGTTTGAAATCCTGGATCATCCCCGAGCTTAAGCAGAAGCTTTGTGTTTTTGTCCAGTGTGAGTTTTGTAGCTTGTGAGACTAACCTAAATAGATTCTGTATCTCTTATGAAACTCAGTGTAAGCTAAGTAAGTCATGCTGACCTCTATTCTGTCACACCCTCTTGTTGTGAGAACAGTTGCATTATGTAACTAATGCATCGCAGAATGACACTCTGCAGGGATGAGAAAACTGAAAAATCTTTAGAAAATATGGATTATTAGACTCAACAAAGGGGGGGGGGAGATTTAAAAGGATTCCCAGTAAGAAGGGATTCTCCATCATACTATCCAGTCTCCCATCAAACAGATACCTAACAGGATTGTAATCCCAGACTTTGGTCACGTGAGTGCAAACTTGGCCAAATGGGAAGGCGAGTCTCTGTAGTACGCTTCCGACCGCCATTACATTATTACAATGCCTTGTAGGCTGGACTATGGTGCGCGAAACAAACAAACAAAAAAAAAAAAGCTTCAGCGCCTCGCGTAAAACCCACACACACACACACACACACGCACAGACAGACACAGAGAGGGTGACACATTCAGACTGCGCGCACGCCCATCGAGCAGTATAATAACGTACTCTGACAGATAAACAATGAGGAAGGAGCCGCTGCGGTTGAGGAAATCATGCACATGTTGGAGGATTTAAATCAGCATTCGCACCGTTTCGCGACAAAATACACGGATGATGCGCGCTTTGTGAAGGAGCGATCTGCAGCCTTGCAACATAATCTTTATGTCAGAATCGGAGCCAGTAGAGCAGGGTGACTTTTGACTTGAAGTGTACGCATTTACACACACACAAAAAAAAAACCCTATCTGACATTTTTTTTTTTTTTCTGCAAGGCTTGGGCTTTTGTGGCTTTGAGAGGACGTTTCGTAATGATATCAAACTGAAAGGAAGGAAGGATTTTTTCAAACCTCCGTCTACAGCAGTCGCCTGCTTCTCGTTTTCCTGGTTGGTGGAGTGTCAGAATAGTTTTTTTTTTTTTTTTTCTTTCTTCTTGCGTGAATGGTTTGACTCATGATTTTTGGGTGTTATTGCTGGAAACCCGCTTGACTTTGTCCACCAGGAGCAACGCAGAACAAGGAGGGGGGGTGGGGTGGATCTCTTTCTTTCTTTTTTCCCTTTTCTTTCTTTTTATAGAGCTATCGGGATCTTCGGATCGTTTGGTTCAGGAGCAACAGAAGGATTAAATATTCCTGCTCGCAGCGCCCTGTTTGTGCGAGCCAGACTTGCTTACATTGTGAGAGGAACGGTTGTGGCAAGAGAAAGAAGGGCTATAAATAGCGCATGCAATTCTCGAAAACTATCACAAGTGGTGCATCAGCTTGTGGAGCACACGGAATCAGATATCCTGCATTGCAATCGCCTTTTTTTCTGTTGAGTTGATCTTTTTTTTTCTTGCAGTGTTTCTATTTAAAGTTTTGATGTGTAGATTTTCTACATATTTGGGCTGTTTCTGAGAAAGGAGGAGAAAAGGAGTGGTTTTCTCATGGATCGGGGCGATTTAATGATGAAACTACATGCGGAAAGACTGATTTGGAGACAAGCTGATCTTTCTCTGTGCGTGGATTGAAATGGATCTGTTATATGGCAGTGATCGCATTTGGAATCGCCTGACCTGGATTGTAGCAATGTTGTGATCTTTCCCCCTTCATCTCCCTCGCTCTCTCGCCCGCTCTTTCAACACACGCTTGGATTTATACGCACGGGCTTTATGGATGCATTGTGCACTTCGTTTTGAATACGCCCATTCTCTCATACCGACCATCCCGAGTCTATTATCCGCAGCTCTTGTAAGACTCATACAAGGGAACCGATTTGTCAGCCCTGATCGGTGTTTGGATACCGATGTAAGGATTTCGACATGCCCTGCGCTGGCGACCCCAAAGGCGGACGATTATGACTGCAACGGCGAATTGGGTGGCTAACGGGGCAAGCCTTGAGGACTGCCACTCCAACATCTTCTCTCTGGTACGGTATCAATAAATCATGCTCGGCCAGCTATGATAGACATGTCATAAGACCGTGGGAGGCACGCTTATATGCGTGTCTGCTGTACAAAGGTGAACCAGTTGGTAATGTTGATATTGGGCAATCATTAACATATGCAAACTATCACATTTTACCGCTAAACCTGTTAGATTAATGTTTTCTATGCATCCTATAAAGAACAACTCAAATTTATAAAATCTAACAAATTTGATTATGGGTTTTTGTGCATGCATTTGCAGCTCCAGTGTGTTCCAAGCAGATATTAACTTAAACAGCACCAAATTTTCTTGTCAGTAGCATCCTCTTCTTTTATTTAATCATATGGCTGGAAATCTTCCTGGAACTATGTTGCAATGCCAAACAACTAACTCAGAAAGGAGGACACCTCTGTTTATTATCTCAGGATTGTTTCATTTGCTTTGAAAAAATATGTTAACATGTAAAATTTCTTAAAAAGCCATCAGCAGGATATGAGGAGCATTGTAGAGTAGCAACAAAAAAAAAAAAAAAAAAAAAAAAAAAAAAAAAAAGAAGTTCAATATTTTGACAATAACAGGCGTAAAACGGAAGCTGCACTTTCAGTTATTCTGAAAGAAAAGAGTGTTGGACTCCATAGGTGCAGTGTCATGGGTTTTTTTTTTTTTTTTTTTTTGCAGAACTCACTGGTTTTGAGGTTGCAGGAGACAAAGCATCGTGTTTTTCACAGTTTTCCTCCTGCAGTCAGTGAGTTAACTGTCTTACCACAGTAAGCAGCCAAGTGTAAAGGCATGCAGGAGACTGATCTCAGGCTGCCGAGAACCACAACATAGGGGTCCTGAGGGCTTTTCAGGTGATGGTGCAGGTTATGAGCCAGCAGCAGACCTTGTTATACTGCATTAAATGTGATACCAAAGCTATTAAAATATGTCTCAAGGAATGTTTTTAAATAGGAACAGAGGCTATTTTTAAATTGTGAATGCACAGAACTTTTTGTTTAAAATGTACATATTTGACTTTAGGGAGAGAAAAATTTCATGTAGTATCATTAACTATTCAGAAGCATCTTGTATAAATTCCCCTACATTGATTCTGATGCATATGCAGTATTATACATCTTAAATTTTCCCATCTTGACACAACAGAAAACTGTTAGTATCCATGTCACCGTCTTATCCGAGGCTATTCCCTTTGTGGAAAAAAGCTTTCATTCACTCACTGCAGCTTTATTGGCCATCATGAACATCCTTTTCAAACTGAGGGTGAAAGAGACCATCCATCAGCTGGCTTGTTGAGAATATTTATGACTGGCAAGTGCCTCAGTGGTTACTAACTGCCGGAGCTCCTACAGGGGAGTCCAAGACACGACAAAATTATAAAGCACACCGTGTGTACTGGTTTGATGGTAAAACAGAGATGTACACAGTAAGTAAACATGCATCTTGATGTTGACACTATAAGGGCTGTGTAGGTCGCGTCATTGTTTATTAATAAGGAAGTTTTTTTTCCTCTTAAAAACAGTGACGTTACAGTGAAAGTTGCTTCAATTAAAGGTTTCAAGATGTTAATTAAATGTCTCTATTTGCAACATATTGGCATGAGTAAAATATGTTTTACATTTGTGTTATCAGCAAATATAAACTCACATCTTGACCCGAACCAACACTAATAATGTAACATGCATCGTTTGGTTTGGTTTTGACCTTTATCTCCGAATCAAGTAATGTTTGGTTCAGAAAACATAATCAGTCAGTGTTTCAGACTCTGATCTCTATGTCAACTTTAGTTTTTCCAGATGGATCTTTAGACATGGTACTTTAAATTGTAGAGCTTGTCATTGGCTTTATATAAGCAGAAAGTTCACATTTTAATACCATATTGATAAGAATTACTAAATTATTAATTAAGATCATTTACGTAGACAATCAAACAATATTTTGAACTGACTCATTTTCTTGGTCTTGTCTTGATGTTACACCTTCACTTTGCTGTTGAAAATATGAGCAAAAGGTTTTTACACACTTTCACATTGTTGTAGGAAGCAGAATTAATCAGTTCGTAATAAACAACAAAACTATTTTCATTATAATGCCCTGGAAGCTTCTGTCAACAGCATGTAGCCTTTATGTTAGCATCGAATTCCTTGATATTATCTATAGCCTACATAAAGCAATAAAAAATATTCTAATCCCCAGTACGCATATCACTTGCAATGCATTGACCCAAAACTGAACTGAAAATATGCTCGTCAAATTTGAGCTTTTTGAGATGGGAATAAACACTCTGCTTTGTTTCAGACTGATCTATAAGTGAAGTTCTGTTTTTACCAGAGAGATCTTTAAACATGGCACTTTTTTGCGGGCACATTGTCGGAGTAAGCACAGTTAAGTGGTGTGTTATAACACAACTAAACTATTTCTATCAAATGTCCTTGAAGCATCTTGTTGGCAGCTTGCATACTTCAGATATTTCTTTCTGTAAAGCATACAGTTTGAAATGATATGAAGCATTAGATCATTTATGTTTATTTCATTGTATACTCGACAGAATTATATTTTGTCTCAGTGAACATTTTTGTTTTTGAAGGCACACTTGATTGGAAAATACTGTAATCACACACAAGCTTTGTCAGTTAAAGTTGCATAAATGACAAACTGGAGTATGATTGCAAAATATTTTAGACTCTGATATCTGGTTTAAGATTTTTTTGTTACCCGAGGGATATTGCCATGTTGTACTTTTACCTCTAGAGCTTGTCTATAGTTTCGTATAGATACTAAGTCCATGGCATAATACGATAGCTTTATAATATTATGCAGCTACACATTTTAGCAAGAAGCTCTGCTAAGCAATTAATATCATTCTTTATGCAGACAATCTAATGATATATTGACCTAACTTAATATTGTCTTGGTCTTGATTTGGTATCAAATAACCGCTATATTGTTTACTGCAGTTTTTTATGCTGAAGAAACACCATTCAGTATTGAATAAAAACCTCAGCTGTTTAAAATCTCTTTGAAGTTTGTTGTTGGCAATATGCAGCATTTAATTTATTTTTATAGCATGTATAAAAGCATCTAATGCTATGAAATAATAGGTGGAATATTTGGTTTCTTTTTTATTTAATTTCATGCTGTTAACCATTTAAACATAACTACTCCTCAGAAAACATCTTGCTTGTTTTAGATGGCCTACTTGATCAAAAAATATGCTAATAAAATGTAATCTCTTTTAGTTACAAAAAATGATGAGCTGCAGACATGATTACTCATTTTTTCTGACTGATCCAAAAATAAAGTTTTTACCACAGGGATCCTGAGCATACTACCTGTCACTGTGAAGCTCATCTATAACTCCACATAGACCCATCCATGGCTAAATTTTATGCAGCTGCACATTTTACAACAGGAGGAAATAAAATAGGCAATAATATGCTAGTGAAATTATGAGCAAAAGCCATAACATTTTTTAAATATGCACATTGTTTGAGGTAACACAATATGGAAGTTTGCAATAAACAACAAAACATATTTTCATTATAATTTCTTGGAAGATAATTATTATCAGTATGCAGTGTTTAGATGTTTAATTTACAGCCATTAAGTTGGGAGTAAATGCTTTGAAAGCTTAAAAATTAAACATTCAAGTGATATTAATTGTCAGTAAACATGTTACATGCCTTAGATGGCCCATCGGGTCAGAAAATATGCTAATGAGATGTTAGCATTGTCAGTTAGAGTTCCATAAATGATAAGATGAGAAACTTCCTAACCTTTTCCTGTAGGTCATGAAGGCTGCGCTGTTAGATAAAGGTCTTGCGGCAAACTCTTGACAGGCTGTTAAACAGCATTCCAGCATGCATTAACCTTGTCCCTCACACTGATTTGCAACCCATATCAGTAAAAAAAGAAAAACAACAGCTAACTAGAAAGCATAAGTGCCAATACTGAGGGGAGTTTATGGGGGCAACAGCAGATTACTGTCAAGGCTGGTGTATGATACTCTGGATTGCCTGCAATCACACAACCTGCAGAACAACTGTCTTGTGTGCTGGTGATCAACCATCTGTGACAGAAAGCAAACTAGACCCTTGTAAGTAGGAGAAAAGAGCTGGGGCTAGTGAGTTGAAGTGGCATTGAAGGAGGGAAAAGGGTGGAGGAAGGTTTTTCAACGAGAGACTGAAGGACTGCAGCAGAATCTGTTTTCATTTTAGGAAAGTATTATGACTGATGTGCATTTCCTGACTGCAAGCCTCAGCCTATTTGAGCAAGAAAGTGAGAGTGAAAGAATGAGAGAGGGCACGAGAGAAAATTAAAGAGGGAGACGGCAATGAGGGAGAGAAAGAGAGAGAGGCAGAGAAAACAAACATCTTTCGGTGGACTGGGCAGGTTTCCTTTTAACACTGAGTTCCAGGCTGATTATGAAAGGCAAGGAGGAGACAGTTAAAGGCCACACAACACAGGAAGCCTCAGTGTGTGTGTGTGTGTGTGTTTATACTGAGCGCACTGTAAACCACGCAGACTCAGGAGACAAACTTCAAACAGCCGTCATATTATACACACACAGACGCATTCACAAACACAAGTAGCTAGGAGAGGGAAAAATCCCGGTGCCCACACAAACATATGTACCACAAACGCAGCACCCGCTGCATTTTGCATACACACACACACATATGTACCACTCCTTGTATCGCATATATTTGGACTGTGAATAATCCCGACGATGCAGGTTTGTGCAAACAGAGGTAGAATGCGGACCTTAATTAAGGGACTTCTCCTGTCCTCTCAACAGAGGTGCGCGGAGTGCAACGCTGGTAATTAAGTGTCCTCATGTAGAGGTCTAATGTGATCAACTAGGAGGTGCTCATTAGCCCAACTGTATCCCAACAGCGATCTTCGCTTGTATAACGATGATGCTACTCTCTGGTGAGGAAATAAAGTGCTCAAAGATGAGGCTTGAGGAGGTAGCTGCAGTGTGGTGATTTATGGCAGGTGAGTGGCCATGGCTTGTAATGAGAAGCAGGTAATCAGGAGTGGTGCCTTTTTAATGCATCCTGTTTGCATTTGCTTGTTATTAATGGTGGTGGAGGATGCAGGGATGCTTAGGGATGAGAAAGAGGCAGTGCTCGGACAGAGTGCTTACTGAGCTGATGAATCATGAGGAGTTAATATAAACCTGGGAAACATTAGAAATGTAGTTATGTTTGTGCTGCTGCAATATTGGAGAGCTGAATCCAAAACAAAGCTATTTTCCTACACACTGAAAAATATGAATAGGTTTTTAAAGCCCTGTTTGCCTCCAGCTTGAATAATAATAATAAAAAAATGATTTCAGTAAAAGTTGGAAAGTACATATCAGGTGTAAAAACTGGAAAACAGTTATTTAGATGGATCTCAATAGAGAATTAAGTATTGTGCAGAAATGTAAAGTGTATTTAAAGGTGATGTAGGAAGTGTGTCACCTTCAAACTTTTTCAGGATTTAACAGTCACACTGGAAAAAATGAACATAAAAAATTTATTTATAGGTTGCAAATGGATGGATGGTTAGTATGAAATGTCCTGCAGCAGGTGGCTCTGTTTTGTACCTGGAAATAGTTGGGTATAAGACAAGCAAATTTAAAAAGGCATGAAATGATTAGTATTGCTCCATAAAACCTGGTCTATGAATCTAAAAGAAAAAAAAAAAAGATAAAATAAATATTTATTTAAATACATTAACAATCAATAGACAAAATGAGCTGTTTTTGATAATACTACAATCTCACTGTTTTGGCAGATTGTCAGTTCAAGTCCATCAGAATCTTATATTGTCATATTACCCACCCCTGATTTTTAGGTAGATCGGTTTCAGATAAATTAAAACCTAGCCCAATTCAGTTCATTTTTATAGAGCCAATTCAGAACATATGTTTTCATAGGGGATTATACGTATATAGACATTACCGGGTTCATTTTAAATCTTGTTACCTGTAATCAGAGACACATTCAAATATAAATATTGTTTACGTTATTGTGTGTACGTTTGTAAGTGCAATTGGGTGAATGTGGCTCTAGTAAAAAAAAACAAAACACTGAGTGGTCGGTACGAATTGAAAAGCGCCATATAAATCAAGTCTATTTACCATTTGATGGTAGACTCCAGGTCAATTTGCCAACTTGAACTTTGATACCCACTTGTTAAAATTCCGTCCATTCCTGCTTCCATTTCATAGACATTAACAAACCGTTTATTGCCATGCATCGGGTTTAGTATTTTTTACAAAATGATCAAACCTCACAAATTGATCTTAATAATGCATTATTGTACAAAGAATTAGCATTGCACTGTATTCCCGTTTATTTTGGTTCAGGACCCCTGATCAAACCAAAATAATTCTGAGACAGCTCCAGCTAGTAGATATTATTTACTGGAGTCATATCACCGCGTATTCTTTTTTATTTATTTATTTATTTTCAAATAAAGTATAAGTAAATTGTGGAAAATTACTTTATTGGTTATTAAAGTGAGCATGTAATTGTTGCATGGTCTGTATGAACATCCAGTGGATGACTCCATTTCGTATGCGAAAAAGACAGGTATGAAATAGTCGAAATGATAAGCACACCTGGTGGTAAAGTTTATTGTTTATTTTGATCTAAAATAACTGCCTCTAGTTTGCGATGGACTGGCAACCTGTCGAGGGTGTACCCCTCCTCTCGCCTGATGACAGCTGCAGATAGGCACTGGCCCCTGTCGCAACCCTGCAAGGATAAGCGTGATGGATAGTGGATGGATGGAACTGCCTCTAGTGGCCATTTGAAGAACCAGATTTTGGGGCTCCAGCTAACTTCAGACAAACCCTTTTTAGATTAGGAAAACTTTTTATCATTCATGCATTGATACATATATTTTACACATATGAATTCTTTTGTTTGGCAAAAAGAAGTTGCATCATGCTGCATGTTGTTCTGTAGGCTTAGTTATCAGATTACAGCTAAATAAACATAATTTACAAGCTGCTTATAATATACTATAAAGTTAATATAAAGGCACTTATCTTAAATGGTTACAGGTTGTTAAATATTGCAAAAGTATATAGTTTTGTTAGTGTTAAATTGGATTATAGGCAAATCTAAAAAAAACCAATCTGTTATAGACATGAAGAAGTGATCCTCAAATTGCCTGTGGCACTAAACATTATGCCAAAAATGAACTACTCTAAGCCATGACTGGCCAGAGAGAAATGTCTATTCATATTGCTTTAGAAATATGTATTCTATATATTTACGGTTTGATTTATATATCATGTAATAGGGAGTAAAACTGCTTAGTCTAAAAAAGAGTCTATATTTAACCAGAGATATTCAGGCTGAATATAATCAGTTAGGCAACTGCTATCTTGAAAAATGGTCTGTGTGTTCTGTGCTAAGTAAGGAAAATTTATTTATATGTCACGACACAATGTTTTTTTTTTTTTTTTTTTTACTGCATGCAAAAGAAATACTCAAACAGCTCTTATTTCTCATGCACAATTAATCTCCTAGACAAATCTGATAAATCACAGTTTGATCAAAATTCAAGGTTTCCTTTTTTAGCTTGTTGTTCATCAGTTACATTCAGGTTACATGCAGCAAAATAACTGTGAAATTGGAGAAAAAGGTGAATAGAGCTGAAAAAAGAACCCCTTGTTCTGGAGAGGAGAGTCAATTTGTTCATCTAATATGATGTCGCTGGAGCCTCCCATGAGATCATTTTCATTTATTTTATACATGCGCTCATGGGTGTAGGCCACCCGAGACCTAGAGACAGTCCTGCAGCGAGAGCGATGAAGCAGGTAGACCCATCTTCTTTCCACATGCCTGTCTCCTAGTTCTGCTGCTGACCATACACTGTTTGAAATTGTTGCATGTTTTTACCATCTGCATCTCTAATTGGAAACCATGCTGAGAAGTAGTTGCAGGTACATGAGGAATAGAGAAATAATGACAACCACTCTGTCAGAAGAACAGAGGGGGATTCATCTACCTCTGTTCAATGCTTTAAAAACAACTGTTAAATCTTTGGTGTTAAAAATGGTTTACAATTTAAAAAAAAAAAAAAAAAAAAACTCCTCAGAGCAAAAAGTTGAATAATTATTGCGATTTTCTCTGCAGAGGAATTCATTAAATCACTCCAATCATTCCTGAAATTTGTTAATTTTCCAGGATTGGAATGCTACTTCTTTACCAAGTAAGTGTGTAAAGGTCTAGTTAAAGCTTTTTAACAAATAAAACCTTCTCATCTTAAACTCTTACTTTAGTCATGCCAATATAAATAAAGCTTTATTTTGGTATCTATTTTCCATCTACGATGCTTGTATTATTTCAGTATAATAAACACTTCAAAGCTAGATAGCCAGACCTTTGTGGCTATGGATACAGGATGTCACCTGTGGAACATGTCATGGTCAGTTTTTCCTATTAATTTTTGCTATTTTGTTGTATTTAATCAAGATGGCATCAAGCTCCCTGAAAAACAAGCTCCCGTGCTCACACCCCTCTGGTAAAATCACAGAAGGTATAATGAAATGCTTAGATTTTCCTCTTAGCTTTGTTTTCTTTATTCATGTTTTAATCAAATTCCTCCTTTAAAAGTGTTTACTTGTGTCATGTCCATTGTGTTTATTAATGCCAGCTGGTGAGCTCGATTCTTGTGTCTATAGTGATGTTATCAACCCAACTACAAAGAATTTTCAGTTTTTGTCCTTCGGTGAAAGAAGATCTTTGTATTTAAAGAAATCCGGCAGTGGAAATCTATAGTTCATTATCCAGCTTATCAGTGTACATCTCTTTGTGATTTTAAGGCTTTTTATACATTCTAACCAAGGGTGTTAATACAATTTATTTATTTTTACATTAGCCTCATTTATTATACAATAATGACTGTATACAAGAATTATAACATTTTGAATATAGCCACTCAGAATGAGTTGCTGGTATGACAATTTTCTGTTTTAAGTGGGTTTAACTGTGAATTTTTACAATGGTGTGGATTACAGGTGACACTGAGACCATCAAGGGAACAAAAAGTGCAGGTTTCCAAGGCAGCATCTTTGTCTTCTGCTGCATACCCCACAGAGCATCTCCATCTGTTTGATGCGTACTAAACAATCCACCCCCTATGCCCAACCTGTGCTTTTGGCTTTGCTTGCATGCAGTCCAGACAGATAGAGCTGGCTTCACCTTGAATATATATGAGACACCTCCTGCTAATCTGCCCCTGTCACTGCTGTGGGAATTCCTTGTCATCGCAATGGGAGAACATCCCAACGGTCTGAACACCATAAGTCTGAGAAAGAGAAAAAAACAGGCATACGGGCTGCTGTAAGAAAATGATTTGTGAGTCAGCCTCGCCATGGGTCAGAGAAGCAGGGTGGAGTTTAAGTTGGAAACAGGAAGGCTGGGATCTTCTCACTTCTGTTTTTACAACACATCTCTTTTCTAGTAAATTCTCCGGAACGTAGTCATGGATCTTATCTGAGCAGCAAGCTTGTCAGAGCCCTGCCACAGAGGTGAAGAACAGTTCAAAGGCGGAGTGAGGGAGGGAAGGAGGAGATGCGGGGTGGGAGGGGAACCACCGCTGGTCCCGGAGCTGGAATTGGGACAGGATGGGCTGGAGTATTTTTTTGAGCATGGTGGCTTGAGTGTGAAATATGTAAGCCCTGCAGTGCCAGCTGTGTTCTATTCTTAGTGCCTGCTGGTGTTTCAGCATGTGTGCGGGGCGACAGAAGGCTGTGTGTGAAACAAGGATTGGCAGGAATAGGCGGGAAGGGGTGCCATCAAATGCCTGTGATAGCGGGAAAGTCAGCTCGTTAGCTGAGACATGCATACTAGCCGTTAATATCACTTGATGTTGCTTTATTTATTTAATACTAAGTTAACACCTAAATAAAGTTACAGTATCCAAATACAGTACGTTGTTAAATACCTCACAATATTCCAGCACCAGTTAAGGTTTAAGATATTTGAGTTGAGGGTTCCAATTTTCCTGTTGTTGGATAACATGTCTTTTATATTGTTTGCCTGCATTATAATTATTTTTAGTGCACACCACCTAAGGTTGGAATTCCAACTCGGAGAATTAAGACTCTCCACCAACCCTAATATGACATCCAATATGGCTGCCTCATGTATAAAACAAAGTGATAGCTGTTTGTCCTAATTTTAATCACATGTATAGTGCTACAACACACATCCGCTAGTGAACATTCTGCTGCAGTATTTGATTATATTATTCAGAATATCTTGAGAAATACATTGTTATTGGCTTGTACGATTTAAAAATGTTAAACTTATATCACTGATACACTAATTCACTGTACATAGCTTCATTACACACAGTTCTATATTTTAAGTGTTTATGGTACTATTCATTTGGATGTTTATGGCTAATGAAATGGATAGTGGTTCATTTTTTAAGAAAATTTGAATGTTACGTAAGACTAACAAAATAAGCATTTTTGATTTAGAATTACTATGTTGTTCGCTGTTATAGTTTACAAAGTCATGTGGAAGATCTGACAGCTTTTCAGTAGACAGATATTGGTGCCTTCCACATGATGGTTAAGGAACAAAAGATCATTGTTAAAGAAGTTGGTTGTATCCAAGCATGTTGATGAAAAGTTGTGTGAAAAGAAAAAAGTGTGGCAGAGACAGGTGCACAATCAACAGGGATAAAAGAATTTTTTAATCTAATGCAATATTTTAGCTTTCAGTGAATTTAAGATTTTCAGTTTGCTGTGAACCAGAATCATCAGAATTAATACAAAAACCTGAATCATATCTCTGTGTGTGAAGTGAATGTGAACATTACAGGTTTTTACATTTAAATGACCTTTTTATTGATATTCAAATTTTTGGAGACTCACTTATAGATGTGTACAACATATGTGTGCATTTGCACGTCAAAGAATTTTAATCTCTCCTGGGGGCTGCAGGGGCGCCCTAGACAGTTGCAAGGTTTGCATGTACATCAGGCTGGCCCTGCTCCAGGGTTCTGTACACTGCCTCTTGATTAAGCCTAAGTCCTGAAGCCCACTGTTATATTCAAAGACACGTTTCAAACACATAAAATTTGTAAATCTGGGTATCTCTTTGTCATCAAACTGGAATAACTCAGGGAATTGTCTGCAGAATATCTGCTTTCAGCCCCCTCACCTGACTGCCTGCATATCGACAAGGAGAATTTCTTTTAAGGGAGATACTGCCCTGCTTGTAACTGGGCAAATATTTTCTGCAAGCCAGACAGCTTCGCCGATATCATGGCTGGCTGGGATTCAACAGCAGTTAGAACGCTCTCAGGTTAAAGGATGTCAGCGCTGCGGAACGAGAGGAGGAGAGAAACAGAAAACATTAACGTTGCCTGGTGCACTGTTGCAAATTCTAATTATCACGTGTTGATCTTCCATTGAGAGATTATCCGCAACCGATCGGACGGGTACTTGATGAGAACAAACACATTATGCACAGACGGTTGATTCACAAGCGTTTGTATTGCATTGATTCTCTCTGCTCTGCCGAACGGTGCTCTCTCCCGTTGTGAATTAGACAGACGCTCATGATTTTTCAGATGCTAATGAAAATTTGTACAGCTCTATTTCAGTCCTGGGTTGCTTTACAGGATGAATGAACAGTGCAGGACAATAGAGAGGCAGAGAGGTTTTGTGAAAGTGTCTGAACAGGCGTGACTGAGTGAACTTGGGCTTCGTAAGGTGGTCTTGAGACAGGTGCACCCAGGGTTGTCTTGGCAATAATATATTGTAAATTTTTGGAAATAGTGAAGTGCATAAGTTGTGTGATTGCTTGCATATTTGTGTTGCTCTGCAGATGACTTCTAGAGTTAAAGCTCAGATAGGCAACCACTCCCAGTTAGTAAGTAAACAACAGATTTGAGGCAGCAGTCAGGCAAGTAGCAAGTTGGAACTTGTTCAGGTGTGACCTGTGGAGATGTTGACAGCCTGGCCCAGGCTATGTCCTGTATACTCATACACAGGGCTATTTGTTGTTTTTCTGCTGATATTTTGGTAGCAAAGAAAATAAAATTAAATGCTGACTTAAGCTTAGCTGTCTTTTTAACTGAAACAACATTCCTGCTGCAGAAAAAAGCAAAAATCAATATAGGAAATTAGAAGCCAAATGAGACATTTTTCATTCTGCTTCTGCTCCATTTGCCCAGTTTCAAGAACAATCAAACTCGCTGCTTCTTGTGGCCCATTCAGAAGCCACCATGCAGTGCTAATTGCACAATTATTGGACTAAAATTATGAGAGTAATTTTTAAACACAAGTTGAGCAGTTCTCTAACTGCTCTCAGTCACTAATCCAGCTCTATGAAGCCATAATCATCTGGTAAATTTGAGCTCATGAATTCCAGCTGCAGGAGAACAAATTGGGCTTTTTGTTCTGCTCTGGAAAAGCCAACACACACACACACACACACACACACACACACACATTGGAGGGATTTTTAGAGTACAGTAAGGGATATAACGTGTTATGTTTCTGCTGTAACCCTGGAGACAGAAATCTCTAAACTTGAGCTTACTGAATTCATACAGATGTTTTATGTTGCCTAGTAACTGTTTTTCTCCCTTCAGTTTTTCTTCTTCGTGTCTCCTGGTTTTTCTGTCTTTCTCTGTATCTCTATTCCCTTTATGACTTTTGTTAAAAAATTACAACAAAGTTTTGTTTATTTTCATGTGAATAATTTAAGCAAAGACCACCAGAGTGTCCCCAATGCTCCAGCTGGTTTTATTCAGCTAATGGCTATGGCATCTTAATGGTTCCTCCGCTGCTGTTTCTCCTGCCGCCTCATTCTCTTTGTGTCAGGTGAGAAGTCGTGGCTTGGCGAAGGGCTTTCTGTCGCGTGATTGGCAGGTCTATCCGTCACTCAGCCCTTGGGACTCTCGCTCGCTCTAATTAGGTCGCTTGGCTTGCTCACCTCCCAGGGTTGGATGCTACAGCAGAGCACAGATCAAATGACAGGCCCTTGTTCTTGTGGGGGACGTTTAAAGGTGGTGGCAGAAGGTAGAGGGAAGGCATCTGTTTGGCGTCCACAGCACCCACACAGAAATCTCCTTTTCACACACGTTCAGTGCTTTTCGTCACTTTTATCCTGCCTCACAAGTGTGATAATGTGCATTGCTCTTGATTTGTGTTGCAAAATGCCAGAGGGGAGTACGGCTTCTTGTGGGTTAATTTGATTTCATCGGGTTAATTGATGAAGGGGAGGGAGGGAGTCGATGCGTGTTCTTATTTCTGCCACTGGCTGTTCTAATTGGTGACTTCTCAGTGTTAGTAGCACAGACTTTGCTCCAAACAGTCCTGTTTCTCTTCATTTCAAGGAAAATATTAACCACAAATTAGCAGCAGTTGTATGAGAAACACAAAAGAAGAAGTAGCAACTGGATCTCTTTTCTGTGCAAACAAAATGCAATGTGATTTCATGCTGAAATCCTTTATTTTTTATTTTGTATTTGCTACTATCTGATCTGACACCAAAAACAGAAGAGCTGAAGCTGAGATTATGCAGAGAAGGTGTTCTCTGTCTTTAGTCACTTTCACATTAAAACTAACCCAGTTTAACGCCTGTTGGGTACTTTATTTGAAGGAACAACAAACAGTCTGGCTCACATCAGTGAGATAAAAGTACAAGTAGGCATCTTGAGTTGTGGCACTGCTGTAATGAGGAACTGAAAAAAATGACTGAACAGAATGTAACCCAAACATATCAGGTATTGGTAAAAAAACAAAACAAACAAAAAAAAACAACTTTGAAATCTAAACAATTATAATTATATAACACCATTTAGAAATAATAAACTTGTCTATGAAATTATTTTAACAGATCTTATCTTGCCTCAGATATGAGCAGCTTCTCAAGCATCCAAACAGATTAGACATAGATGAGAAAGTGATATCTTTCTGATACAGTGTTTTGCATATGCCACAGCATGTAAAACTGCTGATGCAGGCTGCTTTTCAATAGGCTAAAGTGCCTTCTTTGTCATGTTGTGAGGCTTTCATGTTTTTAGAAGTAGCACATCTGCTGGAATGCCGTATTAACCACAAACCCACTCAGTTGTAAGCTCAGTCGCATTAGCTGCATTTGATGTTGAATTGTGGCCTTAAGAAAGCTCCAACAGCAGAATTAGGTGTGGGCTGGGCTTGCATGATATTTTCATAGTAAGTATGATAATCTTGAGTAAGAATAGTTTCATGTGTTAAAAAAAAGTGAAGTATAATCTAATTGATTTTATTCAAAACAGAAAAACAACTATTGATGCTACTGCTTTTTACTAATTGTGTAGAATATTGTACTTTATAGAATAACATAAGCATAACAAGCTGATATTAATTGGTTAATGAGTCAGGGTATCTGCTCAGGTACCCAACCTGCAGTTGGCTGTTTAAAGAAGACAATTCACTTAACATTACCTTAATTGGAGTTATGATTGGTGCTCCTTTTGTTTTCGCATCATGACTATGTGTGCTTTTTGTGACCAGAGATATTTCCAAACTGCAGGATTTGTCTTTCTTGTAAAGGAGAGAAAAGTGTAGCTTATGTTAACATAAGCATGAACACACAGCAGTCACCAAGCTCCTAACTTTCATGGCAAGTGTCAATACTATTATCTGTATTAAGAAGCTAAGTTTCTCAGAAACTTCCTTAGTTTACGTATGTTGTTCACTCCACTTCAAATGCATAATTTCAGTGTGTGGACAACACTGGTCAAAGAAGTACTCTCCTCTCCATGCAACTAGAGTTGTTAAAACGGTTGTGTCCAAAGTCAGTCCTCAAGGGTCGATATTCTGCATGATTTAGTTCTTTACAAACACACCGCAGGTAAAGAAAATGCCGTGTCCTGTCACATGTAGAAGAAGAAAGACAATAACAATGGTTGTTTTTGAGAAGTAGAGTGTGGGGAGATCCCCATTTAGATGATTTATCTCTCTGGAACCACAAGGACACGGAATCTGCAAGTCTTGATGAGAAATCACTTAGCTTGTTTGTTTTTTTCGGTTCTTCTTCTATGAGTAATCAATGTACAAGTTGACACATTACCCCTCCTTGTAAGGATGTAGTCCAAATTGCATATCCCTGAGTGGAACACCATGGTTGAGCTAAGCCAATAAGGCTATGACTAAGAGAGCATCTTTGGTGAGGTCCAAGCACCTCAGATTTATGAATAAGGATAGGAAGGTTATGGTCTTCAGCAGCATACAGGCAAAGCTAACACGTATTTCGTGGCTTTTTCCTCATGCGTGGTGAAGATTTCACATTTAGGTTTTGGGTCATGTTTTATCAACATGATGTGTAGTGCACAGTTACCTGAAAGAAGGAGAGTTTTCAGTTCAAATCTTTTGATTGCAATCAATTTTGCAGTTGTTTCTGTGTACAGTTAATGGTTTTTACCATTCAAAAACATGTATGTTTAGTGACTTGAAGATTCTAGATAGAGTTTAGGAGAGAGTTTAATTGTAATTGGTGGGTTATCTCATGCCTCTGTGATGAACCAGGGACCTTTCGAGGTTACATCCCACGTTCTGCTTGATGCCAGTTGGACCAGGCTCCAGCTCCCAACCACTATGAGAATAATAAATGAACAAATGCAATAACAGTGATTCATAGTGACTGTAAAATGAAGTCAGGGACACAAAAGTATTTTTATTATTTCTGAGGAAGCACTTCACATATACAATATGCTGGAATCTTGAGATGTTGAAAATCTCAGTTCAAGTTGTAAAGGTTTTTGAAAGGCAAAACAAGATGAGCTGAAATATTTTCTGTCTGCAGAGCCTTTCCTGAAAGGTGCATTTCAGTGATTCTTTTCTCTCAGTTGTACTATCATAACTGTTTACAGGAAGATTTCCTCTTCGTTTTAAGATCATTGAAATGACAAATATTTTTAATCATCAGTAGGATTCTTTTCTCATGTCAATAACCACTTTCTGTATGAGGAAGATATGTCACACATTTACAGCTTTCATATTGCCTTTTGATTATAGGCACGTTACTAGAGCATTTAGATCCAAGCATGGTTGGGATAGAAATGATACATCCTGAACTCCCATTGGTGTCAGAGGTTTGCTGAACTACTTGTAAAATATATTTGATACATAAGGATAGAAAGGTTTTCATGCGTTGGAATTTTCTTTGAATTCTATAGATGCAGTGTAATGTATACCTGATCTTTCTTAGTCTAAAAATATTTTGGGTTTTTTTTCTTCAGTGTTTACTCTGCAAAAAGACATGAAGAGAGTTCTAGAATAAGGCAAAAAGAGAGCAGAAGATGCTCCACGGTGTATTCAATAGGCATCTGTGACAGTGAGAGAGTGCCGAGAGATGAGAGGGAGAGTGAAGACGGGGAAGATAATAGAGGTGAGGGTAAGGTCAAAACTCCAGTCCGTATTGGCAATTGAAGGAAAAAGCTCTTGTTTTTGGTTCTGCACTCAATCAGAGATTGAACCAGTGGACCTGCCGAACATGGAGCTTGCTGCAGTTCAGGTTTTATTGACAAAGAAACAAAATCCACCATCTTCTTTTTCTTTTCCTTTTTATGCCTGTGGTATTTTTTTTAAGAAGCAGAGAAGTATCTTTGAGTTCTTGCACACAGAAATGCATCAAGGACTGAGCTGTGATCTTGAGGAACATACAGTTCAATCAAAGATGAACTGATGCCAGACAGAGGTCACTTTTGTCAAGTTAATTCTTCCCATGTCAACCTCTACGTTATAACTCTTTGCGATTTTGTTGTATTTGCCTAGAATACTACAAACAACTGACTTTAATTAGTTTCAAGATTGTCTTTACTACCCCTGATTGGATAAATTAAAGCTTGCTTCCATTTCTTATATTTTCATCAGTGTTATAATTGCTCTGCATCTGTTTTTTAAGTAGATTCTGTCAGATGGATTTACATTCCTGACAGATTTTCTGCTATGTGTTACGAGTGATAATGTTTTCAAAATAAATATGGGAACTGGCTGTTTGTTATCAGACGATTTGACACTGACATTTGTTTCTGCATACACAATAGAGTAAACATGCACATACAGAACAGAAACACTCAGCTTTAATGCTTCCCAGCCTTTTCACATTTCATCATGTCACCAGGAACTTAAAAGTATTTTATTTGGATTTTATACGATTGATCAACATAAAATAGTCCACAATTTTTAAGTGACAGGAGCAAATACAAATATGAAATGTGTGATGTACAGTCAATGCTAGAAGAACCATGTGTTGCTGTAATTACAGCTGCAAATCTTTTGGGCTATTTCTCTACTAACTTTGCACATCAAGAGTGTGAAAATTTTGCCCATCTGTGAATAACTACTCAAGTGCAGTTAGATTGGATGGAGATCATCAGTGAACAGTGATTTTAAAGTCTAGCCACAAATTCTGGGTTGTATTTGGGTCTGGACTTTGACTGGGCCTTTCTAGCACATGAATATGCTTTGATTTAAACCATTAAATTGTAGCTCTGGCTGTAGTTTTTTTTTTTTTTTTTTTTTTTTTTTTTTTTTTTTTTTTTTTTTACTGCTGAGAGGTGAACTTCTGGTCCAGTCTCAAGTCCATTGCAACCTCTTAAAGGTTTTCTACCAGGATTGCCTTGTATTTAGCCCCACTCATCCCTGCTGAAAGAAAACAACCCCACAGCATGATGCTGCCTCTGCCATGTTTCACAGTGAGGATGTGCAGGGTAAATTTCCCCCAATTTCTAGCATTTTGTAAGTAGCTCAAAAGGTCAATATTTTTGTGTAGACAGCTTTCTTCCACATTCTTGTTTTATCCACTACATGGCTTGGGGCAAACTACAAACAAGAATTATTATGGCTTTCACTTCAACAATAGTTTTCTTTTTGACACTTTTCCATAAAGCCCAGATTTGTTAAATGTTTGCAATTTTAACTTTCTTTTTGCCATCTTTTGATGACAGAAGGAGCATCAGATTTGACGTAAGATGTTCAAACACTGGGATGTAGTTTTATAACCTGCTGCTGCTTTAAACTTCTAAATAGCTTTCTCCCTGACTTGTCTGCTTTGATGCTTAGAAGAAACTTTATACAGGTGACTTTCAAAGGTTTTTATTATGACAAAATATGAAAAAGGTGAATTGCTGAATACCTTTGCGAGATGTTGTAAATTAACATAGATCGTAAAGTAGATCTTAGCTTCATTCTCTGATATACGACTGTAGATCAGCTGGAAAACATCTCTGTATGCCGATATGTGTTGTTTTTGAGCACTTCTGTTCTGCACATTCTCATAGCTGCTCAGCGTGATGTGGGTGTGCTGGATTGGTGTTACTTGTCTGGATGCTGCCTGCAAGCTTGTAACTGCAGCTTTTTTCCCTTTCCTGCAATTGTGCCCCTGCTAAATCTTCAGAGGAGTTCAGCGGATTGGATAGCGTTTTCCACATTTCCGATAAATACACAGCACCTGTGTTTGCACAGCCTCTGGCCACAGATTAAACCAGGAAATATAAATGATCTTATAAATTGTAAACAGTGAGCCTTTTTTTGCTGTACTAAAAAAGTGAAGAGAAAAGAGTGTTTCTCATTGTTATTTGACAATGAGGAATAATGCATTAGGCTCATTTCATATTCATGTCATAAAAGGGGAATGTTTCGCTATGATCATAAAACATGCATCATATAGATTCTAAAAGATGTATTTTGAGATGTTTCAACCAGTTTGCAAGCTTATCATGATCTGGTATCCAGCTTAGGCAGTTTTAGTGAAATACTATTAATTAAGCATATTTGCCTATTCATGGATTCCCTAAACGAGAGGAAGATTGAAATATAATATTTATTACCCTGCTAAAATATCTTATCAGCTTCCGACTGATGTTAGAATTAAGCTGAAATGAGCAAAGCTCCTCTCTTGTCTCTTACCGTTATGTAGGAGAAAAAAATGTTTCCGAGATGAGTAATTTTCTGTCTTACATGTCTGGAGAGGCCCATTTATCAATGAGTTCGAAGTAAAGCTTGTTTTGCTTTTTAACACAACTGGTGTGCCTTAGCTGTGAATATATTTCCTGACGTCTTGCTTCCCCCCGACTTTGCCTTTGCATTCTGTGGTTGGCAGACAGCTGCGCCAAACACTGGAGGAACTTTTGACATTGACTGGGAGTGACGAGGCAGTGCAAGCAGATGTCTTTCTCTTTGCTTTGGGACAAACAGCATCCTTGACCTTGTCATGGCTAATTTTAGTGCTTGGCTTATCACAGCGCCAATGTTTATGTCTTTCATTACACACGCTGTCATTACAGGAGGGACGTGCTTGTAATTATGGGTGCACTCTGCTGTTTGGATGCTTGTGGGGGTCATGCTCATGCCTTAGTGTGTGCTCACCTTTAGGATATTCCATTGAAGTCTGGATCTTTAGAAATGTAATGTTTTCTGCAGATTTTTCTCTTTTTTGCACTTAAATTTACATAATCATGCTTAGTCTCTTTCTACATGGTCATCAAACCAGAGAACCATGCTTTTTTTAATCCACTCAAACACTTTACAGGCTTTGTTTTCTTTTGAATGGCTTCTTTCTACCTGTCGTAGTGTGAAAATGGGTCAGTATTTTTCTGTTCTCAGTTATCGTTGGATGGTTCGGTGCCCAGACCAGTGTGCCAAACACGATCCTCACAGCTGGGTGGACACAGGGGAGAAGAGAAGGGCAGTGCAAAGTATTGAGAGACCCCTGCCCCTCCACTCCTCTGCTGCCTCCTGCCCCTGCATGCCAAATCTCTTTCCTGCTCTGCAATGTCTTTTGTGAACCACACTCATTCATGCACAGTTGCAAACACAAGGACACAAACATAGTAAGAACTTTCTAAAGCATTGAAGAATCAATGATGTTTTCATATTTCTTTCTTAAACAAAAATCATAGTAAGTACCTGTTTGTGGTTCTGATGGAACAGAAAAAATACAGATGCAGTCAGATATCTACTTAGATGTTTATCAAGGGCATTAAAGTCATTAAATCTGGACTTTTGATGATGAATTTGAATCCTGCAAGAACTGGGTATACAAGTTGGAATTCATTGAGCATTTGCTCACAGTTTTAAATATGTACATACAAACCTAACATAACTTCCTTAAATGTTGCTTAGCAGTTTCCAAGTACAGTAACTTATTTTTTGCACTTATTTTTTGGACTTCAGTTAAATCCTTGTTAAGTATTCAGCCAATGGATCTTAAAATAAGCTATGCAATGCTGGTCACATATAAAATTAAAACAAATGAAAAGAAATATTATCTAAAATGAACAACGATGAGTAAGTATTTGTTTGCTGAACTAAAGATCCTTGGGGTAATAAGGACTAGCACTCATCTAGTTGCAGCTCAGCTAACATTACCTTTAGCTTGGTGGTGCAGACACCCCTCAGTCAGTAGGTGAACGAGGTTCATCGTCTCCTCCCACTGCTCCTCGAACTTCGAAAAATTATTTTTTTGTTTTATCCATGACTTGTTGCTGTGTTCAGTGTAGTTAGCACGTAGACAGGTGGAGACAGGCAGTGGTTACAGAGTTCTGGTGATTAAACATGGTGCTAAGGGTATTAATCAGCACCAGTGGAACTGCTTCTGGAATGTCCCCAAATTCAACTTTTTGAAAATTTATATATTAACCAGAATTATGCAAGGACCTGGTTGATGGTTATGAAAGCCATGTGGTTTCTCTGCAACTTGCCAAGTGACATTGAACTAAACATTCGTGGGAGATGTTTGTATATATTTGAGCCTGTATGTATAATTTTTACCGTGTGGGGATAAGAGAACGTTCACAGAAATCTCAACCTTGTGTAATATGTATTCTGTATAACCATTCCACCCTGGAAAAGGAATCATTCAAATATTTTATTAAAAGTCCAAAATTCATATGAAAATACTGGCCGTGATGAATGTATGCAAACCTCTGACTTGGCTTCATTACTGATAAAAGCAACACAAAGAGTATCAAGACAGTATGTTCTACTTGTTTCTTCTTCAGTCATGAGTCAGCATGGTGGTTCTTGAGCTTGACTACTCTCAGCTATTTCTTTCATATTCATTTTTATGCCGTACTGTCTCTCTCCTGCTCTTCTCTCTGCAGCGATTATACTATTTAGTCTTTCCCAAGTGAAGCGATGGTGTTTGCAAGGTTCTAACAGCTTATCAGTGAGACACTGAACGATCTTAAACATTTTCACAAGCCTTGTAGTCATGTAAACAGGAAGAGGGCAAAAGCTGACAGCGCCTGTGGAGTTATTGATGAAACAAGCACTGTCTGATCAGCATTTTTATCTGAAAACACAATATGTAATGCAAAGAACACACTTCACACCAAAATCAGATAATGGATTTACCAGACACGGTGAGTCTCAAAAGTTTTCATACCACACCCCCGCTACACAAAATTAGACAATAAATTATTTTGAAATTTTTTCATGTATATAATGTGACAGTTAGGCTGTACAGTTCTACTGAAAAAATAAACATTTTTTAGAAGCACGTTAATAAAAAAAGCTGCAGTGAGCTGCATCTAGACTTAGCAACATTTTCCTACGCTGCCTGGTAAAAGTTCTCCTAATTTCTCAGATGAGGAGATTGTAAGGATATCTCTTGCCAGCAGTCGTCTGCAGGTGACCTCACACATTTTCTGTCAAAATTAGTACTAAACTAAATATCTAGGCCATTCCTAAACATTAATTGTCCTCTCATGAAGTCATTCGAATGAAGCCGATTTTTAAAAAAGTGCGTCACGTAAACGCCCCATTTGGAATATTCTGATCGGGTTCAGCTCCATCGGAATGAATTTGTAATCTGAATGAGAGGGGTGGATATGCTACTGTGTTATTCTAATTGTAGCAAATTGATCTGACTGCGCATGTGTGCGCTATGTTGAGGAAGCGAAACTGAAAAAAACCTCATTAAAGAAAAAAAACCTAATTAAAGCCCACACGGGGTCAGTCTGACCCCTCCGAGACAGTGGGAGGCTTAATTAAGGAGTGCAACAAAGTCTCAACCATTATTAGAACCTGGTGGGGGTCCATTCTGGGTGCTCGATGGAATAATAAATCGATACATCAGGTTATTTAATCTGAATACATTTCAGTCCGATCAAGGAATTTTGTGCATGTAATCATAGCTATTCTTTGGTAGATTTGGACGTATGCTGCTTGGCTTTCTATCTGAAATCTGAAGGTTTTGAGCAAAAACTGATATTAGGAATTGTTCATAATTTCATCAATCCTGCTAAAAAGTCCTATTTCATCCGAAGAAAACTAACCCCAGTACATGATGCTGCCAACGCTATATTTTATTATTGCCATGGTGTTGTTGCTGTGTAGTCGAAGCATATGGAAAACAAAGGAATGTTGTAACATGCCACATGTAGAAGGCAACCAGTTCTTGTTGGAAATTGCTTTAGCAAAAGAATGCAATGGTGGAAGATTCAGGATTATTGTTACATCATAGACACTTGGCATTTTAGCAGGGGTGTCAAGACTTTTGAGAGTTGAGAAGCAGAAAAGATCCTTATCAGAAGCTTTATGAATGACATATACCTTTATAAACAAATTGTCTTTTATTTGTTATGATATATCCAGAAATCCTTCCTATAATTTCCCTAAGCCTCTCCCTAGTAGTTTTTTTCACTGCCATATAACCAAGTGTCTAAAATGAGCTTTGCATTGGCATTTGTAGCAGCTGTGTCTCAGGGCTGCCCTGATGTTAGATGTATGCATTTGTAAAGGGATTTGATGCTCTCTTTGTTGAGTCCACATACTATATCTAAAATGTTCTCGCCTTTAATTGACAGTATCCTTAGAAAAACGATAATCCTGCCCCTCAGGAAGCATATATAAACCCAACTGAGGATATGCTTTACAAATTTATCTACACATGACAGCATCTTACTCAGTTTCAGTTTCCTGCTACACTTTGTGGAATATTTACATATACTAACAAAACTTCCCTCTCAAGCATCTAACAAACAATAACTGGATGGCTGACCTTCCTTTTTTCCTTTTTAAAAAAAAAAAAAAAAAAATGATAGTGCATTGTTTCTAAGCTATTGGGTCCTCATGGTAAGTTCAGCTTGTTACAGTTAAATGTAAGGAAAAATAATTATTAAAAAAAAAACTCTTGACAAATGATTGGAAAGGTGAAAACTTCTGGAGATTATCATGAATCCAATAATATTTTGTAGATTAGCCTGACAGCAAATGAACCAAAGAATACCTTAAAGTGTCAGTCATTGTTTTTTTTTTTTTTTTTTTAATATGGGCCATACGGCTCACTGCCCAGAGCAGCGTCCTGCCAATGAGCAGCCACTACTCTTGGACAATTAATCTGTCAGTTGTGTGCTAAACAATGTTCATATTGCTGATTTGCATTCCCTGTCACAATGAGAAGTTCCCAGCTTTGTTGTGCAGTGTTATCAACTGTAAAAAATGATGGTAGCACTTCAACTTGATAATAATATGAAGTTGTCTGATTTGAAACCTCTCAAGTGCAACACACATCATTGAAATAGAAATGAAGCCTTATTTACTTTCTGTCTAACAATGCACACCAGAGGTGTCAAGGCCTTGTGCCCCGCAAGCCTTTTTGAGCCTTTTCTGTTTAGAAGTGTAACTGGCTCTGAGAAAGCTATCCCTGTATGAAGTCCAGTAAATACATTGACCAGAATCATCACACTACTCCTTTATTCCTTTTAATTTGGCTAAAGGATAATTTCACTGTTTTTAGGGACTCTGTACTATATTTTATAATTTCAAGGTCAAAATGTAAAATACCTGAACTCAATTTTCCTACAATGAACACAAACTGTCCAAAATCAATTTTGGAATTGGTCAAAATCTTATTCTATAAAAAAAAAAAAAACAAAAAACAAAAGAGAGTATGTTTACAATATATTGCCTGTTCAAACCTGAAATAAATTATAAATACACAGCTTGCGATTGGTTTAACCTTTACTCTATTTGTATATCTGTATTTTACTCTATTGTGAAAACCTGTCATAAAAATATTGATTGTGCTGTGGTCATAGAGGAGTGTGTGTGGTGGGAGGGTTAGAGGGAGAGGTTTACCCAAGATGCCTTTTAAGTAGGAACTGCTACTGCTCTTGATTGTGGATAGCAGGTGGTCTTTCTCAGAAAATGCTATGGATGCAAACCTGCAGAAGTCATTTCATTGATTGATTGACGTAAACAGCCGTTTTTCAGAACTTCCATGGTAATTCACATGGCCGCAGGCTGACGAAAATCCCACATTTTATGCATTTCCTGATGCTCTGTTTGTAGTCACTTTCCCCATATAGTCCTATAGCTTGGAGAAGTGCTGGAGTATGCTCTTTTAGGATCATCTATGCACAGCATGTGTCATAACTCATGCTTTGTCTCTGTCAGCACCAGTGACCTCATGTTCTCCTTGACAATCAGTCGGAGTAATGATGAAAACTTCACCCTCTGTTTACCTGTCTGTGACGACTGACATTTTGTTAATTGTAACCTTATTGAACCATAGCCTATCTGCTTTGTGTTTCAGTGGAGTAGAAGGATATACTGCTTTAAGTAAATAATGGTTTGCATTGGCTTCCTTTGCATTTAATCTTAAAGCAAACATATTTTGATCACCACTGAACTAGGCTGCCACAGATTTTTAGGACATCAAAAAATGCCACCTCTGCTACAGCATTTTCACAATTTAACCCAAAGATTACGGCAAGACCTCAATAGCAACATCACTTATTCTCATAAAATGTTATGCAAAATCTATGTCTCCACTGATCAAGATTCACTCTCCTTTAGATGCCAGATGCTTGAAACTCAGAATATTTAAATGTCCTCAGAGTATTTAAATGTCATTCCCAAATGGTGGTTTGATCATTAAATATGGGGGAAGAAATACAACCAGATGGTGATGGCATAGTGAAAGTAACCCACTCCTGATACAGCAGAAGACTGAGAGCTCCACACTCTTGAACCTAATACACTCACACTGTTTCAACTAAGGACACATCAAAAGCAAAACACATACATGGCAGGACTTGATGTTCCATAAAATTTGCTTTATTTCTTCACATTTAGACCTGTTAACACAAGTTTTTCATTAAGCCACCAAACATGGCATAATAAAAAAAAACAAAAAAACAGCATCCGTAGGGCTTTGGGTATTTATTCTGGGCAAAATAGTCCAAACCACAGTGACCAAATCTCATAGCATTATTTAAAAAAAGAAAAAAAAAAACAAGCCTGAAGGAGTATTATTGTGTAAAATAAGGTAATTTTAAAACATTTTACAAAGACAACTGAAGCTTTTTTTTTTTTTTTTTTACCATTTTATTGGCTAGTAGTTTGAAAATTAAGTTTTACTTAGAACAAGATGTCTGAAATAAGGCTGTATTGTTCTGTGTGAGTCTGCTAACTTGGGGCATCTTTCTGTTTATTGTAGCAACACACACCACACACAGCTACAAGCAAAAATTGTTCTGAACAGATATTAGTAATAACATTGCCTAACAAGAACAAATTTTTAGCTTGTTGAAAAGCTAAATGCTCACTGCGGCAATACTCTAATCATTCCTTTCCTCTTCCAGGCGGAGCTGACGGGCATCAAATGGCGCCGCTACAGCTTCTGCAGCGGCGGGGAGTACGGGCCCGTGATCTCGGCCCCAGCTCAGGATGACCCAGTCCTGCGCAGCTTTATGCACTGCGTACAGGCCAACCTGCTGTGTGTGTGGCGACGCAAGATCAAGCCCGATGCCAGGGAGTTGTGGATCTTCTGGTGGGGCGAGGAGCCCAACCTCTCTGATGTCATTCATCATGAACTGAAAGGTGAGAAAGCGAGGGAAGAAAAAAAATGGTGACAGAGATGAAGGATGACGCTCGCAGCTCTGCTCTATCCGTCTCAATTATTTTTTCATCCCATCGCTCTTTACCGCAGCTTCTATTGTGCTCTCAAAGTTTGGGTTAGAGGCTTGTACATGCAGCATAATTTGATGGCTGCTCTTTATTACGCTGCGCTGACTTATATAGACTGGGGAAATATTGCACAGGATACAGTCATATTGTTTTTTAGTATGTTGTTATGAAAAACTGGGTTCAAAAAAGCAAAATATGCAGTGGTGGAGCATGCCAGAGATGTGAGCCTCATGAGTGCCAAATGGATCTAAGCATTAAAGTGTGCCTGTACATAATACAGTACATGAGCCGCAGAGGCCAACATATAGCAAAGTCAATATTCAGGTTATTTAGTCGGCTGCAGATTGGAGCTACTGTTCTGTTTGTTCAAGATGTTCTGGAGACATTGATCTGTTTTCTGTGGAGCGCTCTTGTTTTTTGAGCCTCATATAGCATAAATGTGAAATGTGTTTGGTTTGCAAACTCAAGCATTTTTGTGCTGCTTCAGGAGTATCGCTGTGATGAAGCACAGAGCGATGAAGTGTTTTTTTTTCCTTCCCTCGCTACTGTTTACCAGATACCTGGATTTGTGCCTGTGCGTGTTAGTGAAAATTACACTGAGATATCTCACTTTGGAGAGTGCTACTGTCAGCATTATTGTCCCTATTTATAGAGACATTTGCATTATCTCCCAGCGCACGTGTACGGCTGTCCAGCATATCGACCGAGCCACGGGAAGACCTCGGTAGAGGAGGAAACAGGAGAGGGATTATAATGGGCTTGGGTTTGCAGAACAACAGCCAGGAGGGGAAAACAGGTATATTGGTTAGAGAGGTTGAAGCATCAGTTACCTAATAAGCTGACTTGATGTGAAAAGGCCTCTCAGGGGCTGCAGCAAGTATTTGCCAAATGTTCTAACTGCTGCTGCAGGGAGAGCCCTTTACTCTGTACAAATGAGCAGCAGAGAGTTATATTTGCATCAAGCTGTACTTACGTACAAATAAGTGCGCCATCCTGCAGTGGTACACAATGGCCTTCCTGAATAATGTATTTTGTCGTGCTTATTGATTTTGAAAGATCCACACGGGCTACTAACTATCATAATAACACAATGAGTCAGTGTGGTGAGGGGAGGAGGTAGCGATTTGATTTTGAGAGCAAAAACTTCATTACCTGAAGCTATAAAACGAGAATGTAGGAGGGGGAAATTTTAGCATTACCTCACCAATTTACGCGCTGCTAATGGCTGCCGAAAATATTGATTATGACTCTCTTTGAGGTCCAGTAAACTTGATAATAACTGAGACTATTCAATTACATTTTATGGCTATTGATTTGGAACTGCTGCAGTTGTGTCATTGCTTTCAAAAGTGTGATTTTATTTGTCTGTTTATTCATTCAGACAATAAAGACATAATCAGAAGATTGGTGTTTTGAAGGACGTTTTTCTCCCTGTCTCAGGTTTATGTGTTATAAAAGAAATGTGCTTTTTTGCTGCTAGCGAAATTAATTGGAATCCTATATTGCTAGAGCACAGTAGGGTTTGTTGTTTCAATCCCATTTTGGCTGTAGTGTTTAGATCATTAAATAGGTACATATTTCTAACCAAATAACTGGTTGTTGAAATGATTACTCCTAAAGTTCACTGACTAAAAATGTATTACAAATGGTGAAATCGACTGAACTTATATAGCACTTTTCCAGTTGCACTGACCACTCAAAGCGCTTTACGCTAGAGCCACGTTCACCCATTCGCACTCACAAATGAGCACACATTTAGACACCAGTATGTAGATTGGTAGGCAACTTTGGGTTAAGTGCTTTGCGTAGGGCCACATCGACAGATGACAGGAGGAAGCTTGAATCAAATGCTGCATGCTTCATCTAACTTCATCTTCAACAGCTAACTTTGACTCTTCTTTGCTCAGTAGTAGCAGTCCTCATTGAAAATGGATTTTGTTACTGCATCTGCTAATCCTTAAGTAATGTACGTTCACCGATCAGATAAAGATGGGATTTTTCAGTTTCTGATCAGCTAATTTCTTGAAACATCTCTAAATAAAATCTTTCTCTTAATCAGAAGAATGAAGATTTATGACACTCAAGAGAAACCTGAGCTGCCTGAAAAGTTTAATTGAAAACAGATGTTACTACTACAGCCTGTGCTTTAGTATTTGCATAAATGTTTCTTTAGGAGGATTGCTTTGAAAAAATAACAGGTGCTCACTTACACACAAACTCCTACACACTCGCACAATCACGCAGACACAATGTCTTCCTTTAGTGATGATAACAAGACTGCTTCACTTATTTTGTAAAATCTCACAGGCCTTTCTTTATAACTCCCATTAAGCGCTGAAAATAGCACTTAGGGTGTGAACAGGATTTGGTAATTGTTAATTAAAAAGAAGCTGGATTTTCTCCAAATTAGAATCAGTTGTAACACGGGGAATATCAGTGTTTTATCAAGTCTCAGGAAGCTACACACCTGAACATTTATTCGCTGTATTTGATTCTCTCTCCCGCAGTTTTTGTCTCTTTGTCTCCCTCATGAGATTTTCCTCTTTTTTTCTAACACCTGCAGTCCTCTGTTCTTTTTCTGATTTCTCATGGTTTCTTGAAGGTTCCTCGCTGTCTTTTCATTACAGCGGAACATTTATTATTATATGCATTTTTATCCATTAAATGATCAACTGTTGTTTCAGTTGGTCTTAGAAATCCGAGATTCTCTTGAAAATGTGGCTCTCTTGTGTGGTTACAGATACATCTTGAAGTAATTCCAAACTAGATAGATGTAATGAGCTTTTAATATGAGATGTACACCAGCTCCTGTGAGAGGTAGCATCAATTACTATTCAGTGTTTTCTGCTTATAAAGACCAAAGGGTTTTCAGAGCAAATTTCCAGAGAAACCAGTTGTAGCAAATTAATGATTGTTGTTGCTAATCGATGCCATATCCACAAACAAAACGTGTGAGTTAATTCCTGCGACAGAGACACTCTTCCATTCAGAAACGACTGGCTGATTTATGCAGATTTGACAGAACGGCAACAGCTGTCGCTGTGTGAATAATTAGCAGCCTGTTTCATGTTTTGAGTCATAAATGAAAATTAAAGCAGTGCCGATTTCTGTGTGAAAAGGCGAAGACTGATGTCCGTCTGGAAAATTCTCAGAAGGTTTAATTGCCTGAGTAGTATTACGATGTTGGTTATTACGCATTGCAGAACGATGTAATATGAGACTGCAGAATTTTACACAAAACAAAAGATTGCTGTCAATAGAATATATATTAATTCCAGCAGGCCCTAAAATCATTCAAATTACATTGAAAATCTGCTGGTTTAAACTTGTATTTAGTTGAAGAAACTTAAATTTAATTTCAGTAAACAGATAAAAAACCTACTTTAATTTTCATTATGTGAACAATATTAATGTATAACCTGTTCTAAATATGACTTGTAAATACAAGAGAAATTCCACATCTGCACATAGACCCTGGTTTAGTACTGGTTTGGGTTGTGTGAGTTGCACAAGAAAGGTAAGAGATCAGTGGGGAAGCTTTTCAGTCCAAAGGATTCCCGAGTGGACCATGCTTTTACGTCGTGAAAAGCACTGGAAAAAACCAGAGGTACAGTGGTACCAAATCTTTGCAGGGCCAGAGCAAATAATTGATAGGGGCTGGGGGCAGGGTTAAAGAAAAAATGTTGTGAACCTAATCAACATTTTCATTAGGTTTTAGGATGCTTTATTGAAAACAGGACACTAAAATGCTGGAAACCCCCCCCAAAAAAAAAATAACAGCAAAAAAGTCCCAGAATAATCTGCTTCTTCCTAATAGATACTCTTGTGTTGCAGTTTGTCCCAACCTACTTCCATTTTGTAACTATTAGCAAATCACTTTGTACCTCTGTACTTAACCATTGTGCATCAGTTAGTATCTTTTAGTTTAGGTAATTATTTTCATCAATTAAGCGATAACAATCATTCAAATCCTAAAACCTCTCATTTAATTTTGTCTTGTTTACTAGAGATTCCATAATATACCTTTTTTCTGTTGATTATGGTTCTGATTTCAACTTGAGATGGTTTACTCATATGAAATATGAGGGATTATGACCTCTAATCAACCCATAGATAACTCTTAGGAACTTCCTGCTGGTACATATTTATTGATTTTAATGGAAGAATCTTACTTAATATCTGTCCAGAGCTTAAAAATACTAAAAATTGAATACTACAATATCATTAACTTTACAGTAGAGTACCAGTAACTGAAGTATCACCCTATGAACTTGTGAATTGAGATTTTAATACATGAAAATCAAGCTCAGTCTGGCGCAATAAAATTAACTTGCTCTGGTTCATTAGGAGTCATCTATTAGTCTGTGAGATATTTTTTAAGTGCAAAAAAATTCACTTTAACACCTCTGGATACTTGCTAAAGACTATCATTAAAGTGTGACATTATTATTTATGAGGGGTGTTATGGCTTTAAAAGCAGTTTTTAAATTGGCTCTTAGACCAATTAACATACGTAAGTTAAACAAAAAAAAAAATATTGACTGTTTAAGATGCTATGAAATATTTCCGTGGTAAGTTAAAATAAAAGATGTTTATACAGTAAAGCAAGTCTCTCAGCCACTTCCATTTGCTCTAGCTTTATCACTGCTGGCTATGACTAGAAACTCACTCTGTTTTCTGTTCTATCTGTTTTACTAACTTCCCATTCTTCAGTGGATCATTTTCAGATTTGTTGAGTTCCCTGTATTCATTTGTGTTAAAGTGAGATTGTGATAGTTCATGCAAATGAATGGTATTAGTAAAACATAGTAACAAAGTGTTGTATTTGATGCAGTTGTGTAAAGGTGGATACAAGTAAGGTGATCATAGCTTTGGGATAGTTTTGAAATTGTGCACAGCTTTGACCTCATGTTACCTCTTTTTTTTTTCTGCCCTTGCCACCGCAGCACTGTCATAGTTTCTAACAACAAACCTTCAAGCATCAAGTTCAGCTCACACACTTGCTCTCCTGAAATCAGATGGTCTGTAATGTATGCAGCATATTAAAAACTCAGTGTGGGCTGAGTACAGTTTGTGAATAAACAGGATTAATGTGTTGAATGGGCTGAGTCATCAGTGTCTCTCCAGCACAGCCGGAGAGAAAGTGACATATTTTGGACAGGGGGACATAAATATGAATGGACACATACACATACACACACATGCACACACACACACAAATGAGCAAGCGGTTGTTGTCACACATGCACAGATGAACATAAAGAATGGTTAATGTCACGGCAGGGGAACTCACAATCTGGACATTGTGATAATCTCACACAGGTATTGACTAACATTTAGTAAATTTGCATCCATATGCAGGTACAGTCTTGTGCATCACGAGATGAACAAAAACACACTTCTCATTTTAGTGTGTCAGTAAAGATAAAATGATTCAAAACAAGAGGGGCATATTGTTATTTTTACCTTTAAAACCACGTTTGTGTAAACCTTGTTTATTGCCTTTTTGTATTAAAGAACCACTGATTAATTGTAATTAAAAAGGTAGGAACAATGATAATAATGTAAATGATTGGATGAAAGTCACAGTGGGTTAATAAAGCAGGATTATTAGAAATCATTGGAAATAACGGCTTCGCAATACCTGCAAAATTGAGCATACAAAAATTTAAATCACCTTTACTACTTATTGGCTTGTTGCTATTCTGTAATGATTACAAAAACACACAGGTTTCATCCAGTATTATGATTTGAATAGCCCATGGCAATCCATGGCAGTTCTCTAATAGTTCTTATGCCAGACCTCTGATATCGAGAAACTTTTATAGAATCCAGCTATCAATAGGATGATAAATAACGCTAACACCAAGGCACTAAAGGTTACTTAAAGCTCCTACAAGGAGAGATCTGCTCCTAAGACTCTGCTGAGAAGAAAATCCCATCTCTTTGTAGTGACACAGTTGGCCCATGTTCATGTATTTTTATTTGGGGCAAAAAGCGTTGGATTCTCAAAGACCAGCATTGTTTGTTACATGGAAATTGTGTGAAATCTTTACTGTCTTCTGAAAGCAGTTGGTAATTTTAATAAAAGGGAAGAAATTACAACAAAGAGACTTGCTGAACAATTGGTCTTGGAAAAAAGAGTGCATGGATGTCAAAGAAGGAGTAATTTGCCCTCTCCTCTAATGACGCATCCCTAATAATTTTGTAAATTAATTCTCTGTTTAAAATAAGTGCCCAAATTGTGTAAAATCTTACCACCTAAATGTAGTGCACTGCCTTATAAAGCAAACAAATCTTATGCAAGCAGATGGTGTCATACTTGTGGGGATTAATAAACATCATTGAAATGAATTAACTCATCTTGCAGTGCAGCTTTATTGCACTGAAGACAGTCTGCCCCTGGCGGAAGTCAAGGGAGAAAGACACTAAAGAACCTTTTGTCTTTATAAAGTGAAAATAACAGGATTAGATTATCTTCAACTAAGCTGAAGTATTTATTTTTTATTCTGACAGTGTATCAGAACTGATTATATTAAATGTATAGACCATTAGCAATGGTACATTGATCTGTGGTTTACTTGAACTAATGCTATTTATCTTTTCAAAGAGAATCAAAGAGAAAAATTGTTTCACAGTCTTTATATTTGTCATCAGTAAATGTGCATTCACATCTACAAATTTAGAAATTCCCTCCCAAATGAGAACTTGACTCAGTCCTGTCAGAAACTTGAGCTTATAATAAGGAAATATTTTCTCTCTTTTTTACAGTTCTGCACTTTTGGTGTTTGTGGCTGAGGATCATATTTAGAATGAGGAAAACTGTGACTCGAGGAGAAATCTTCGTAAATTACTCAAATCTGCTTGACTTTTGTCTCAACATGTAATTAGTGCGGTCGGTGACACAGAGATGGTGAGTGCAAAAGTTAGGCAAAAGATTAAGTGCATTGTGCACTGAAATGAAGTTTTGCTCACAAACTTGGTAAAATGAGCTCTTTCATGAGTGGTGTTGACATTATCTAGAGATCATCTAAATTAACAGGGATGTTTTGTTTTTTTTTATCTCAGTAACTTGAACTGAGCAAATCTTTCTCTATCAATGTTAAACTATGCTCAGTGTGAGAAGTGAATGGCTGCTGTAAAATCTGAAGGACTTTTTGAACATGCTCTAGCTGCTTTTTGCAGAAAAGAACCACCATTGTTGCCACTTGAGTACAGGATCTGGATTCCTGCTGTAAGCTTGCTCTGCAGTAAGAATTTTAAACACAGTGCTGTGGACTGATGTCAGTTCACTACTTTTAACTTTTAACTTTTCTTTCTGACTGTCCTTGTATTTACAGCCAAAATATTGAGAGAGAGAGAGAAAAAAAGAGTTTTTCTTATTTATATAGGTGGGAATTTTCTCAGGTTTTGTGATTCTCAATTAAAACATAATTAAAAATATGGTATCACTGGGCAGTTTTTTAATTTTGGTTTTATTTTGCCATATTAAGCAAAAAAAAACAAAAAACAAAAAAAACCTGTTGAAATGAGATCAACCAACAGATCAAAAAGCCAAATAAAAGAGTTAAAGACGTAATCAAGTCAGTTTTATTTTAAGCTGACACATATGACTGGAAATATGTGGGGATTTTTGCTTTTGTTAAAGGCCATAACAAGCAATATCACTTGATTGTACCATTCCTCCTCTTTGACACAAATAGCTGAAAAATATGTCTGAGTCAAGCCTGATATAAAACAAGGTCTTAGTCACAGCTGTCTGCACTCAGCAGCTCCATCACACCAACCAAAAACATGCCCAGTAGAACCAAATAACATCCCGTTTAGCCTTCTGTGATGTAACATGTAAGTGTAATTTTTAGGTTGTTCTGTGGTTAATCTGTGGAAATGTAAATCCTAGGTTATAGACAGCATGAAATGAAGAAGTAAGATGGTGGTTTTTCTAGAGATTTGCAAGGCTTTCTGGAAATTTAAAGAACACCAAAGCCAAACTTGAAGGATTTTATTAGTTGAACTAATTTGGTAGGTTTGCAGTCATTGGAAAAAAGAAAATGCATTCTCTTTCAGTTCTCCGGTTTTATGTATCAGGACATAATGGAAAAAGGATCTGGTCTTACCAGGTTCTGAATCTATTTAATTCTAGCACCAAAAACACTCAACAGATCCCATGCTGTCAGCATTAAACAATGATGAAGCCAAAAGGGAAAAGCAGAGAATAAAAAACTAAGAACACCCAATGACTCAACAGTTTGTACAGCCATCTTTAGCAATTATTTGAAGTACTTATTTGTAGCAGCTATTTTCTGTATGACTTTATTGAGAGACTATGTTCTGTTTTTGCATTTTTTTTTTTTATTTACAATTTTGCTTCATCTTATTGAGATTTGTTACAATTGTTGATATACAGCTAATTATAGGGTTGCACCACAGCATTGGAACCTGACTAAGGTTCAGACTTTGACTAGGCCATTGCAACACCCAGCTTAATTTACCATTTGGTTGTTCATTGTGTTTTGGATTGTTGTTCCATTGATGGCCCACTTTAAAACAAGTTTTAGCTGTCAAACAGATGGATGCACATTTGACACTTGGCATGTGGTTTTTGTGCTAATATTGACCAAACATGTTGCTGTTTGTTATGTCCAGGCATCTCTACTTTGGTTTTATCTTCCAAGAGCATACTCCCCTAGGCTATTTCTTGTCAGCTCTTCACACCTTTTCCAAACAAGTAATACTTGTCTTTTTCCAACATCCCTATTATGAACTTTGACAGCCAATATCCACAGTAAGGGCTAAAGAGTCTGGAAAAAACTATTTGGATGAGTTTCCGGCTATTTATAGGTAAAGCAATAGACACAACATAGAAAATCTGTACTTAAGAATTTATTAGATTTAGCCACCCAAATAATATCAAGAGAGAGACAGGATCTAAATGAAACATTGTTCTGAACAGAGAGTTTGTTTCTAAGCCCCAAGAGATACTGTAAAAACAATTAAAAATGTAGAGGGTTCACACAAAATTGCTTAGGGTCTTAAATACCCACCAATATATGTTTTGCTGTTATCAACCTTCAGTTCAGCATAGTGTTATCTCTTTCACAGTGTAATAATATTTTGACTAAATCAACACAGCTTTAAATGACCACTTTAAATTAAATATGAAAAATATAATCTTTGCTGGAAACAATGATTTAAGGCAACATAGCATGAAAAATCTAAGCATGCTGTTTGTGTTTTTTTTTAACTAAGCTATCACTATGTGCCACCATTTGTGCTGCAGACATAGCCAGTAAAAAGATATATTTCTCAGTCAGTAAACACTATGTGTTCAGCATAGTCATAGGGTTTAGTTTCTGGCTGATTTTTCACATAACATGACCTACAGCAGACTGCATTTACAGTCCATCCCTAGGTTGCAGGTTATACTGTATAACATGAAGACTATTAAAGGTTTCTCTCTGCTATGCTTACTTTTTGTAGAACCAACATTTTAACAGCTTCAGCCGACCTCATTTTAAAAATCTGACTGCATCCATCACTTCAGACTGTCTTCTCTTATCTATTAACTGGCAGAGAGAAATGCATTTTCAGCTCCCTAATTTTGTTCAAACTTGCAAAAATCTGAAATAAATGCTTTCAGCTCACGACTCGGACACCTTCCTCTCTGTTTAGGTGCAAAAGTCTAATTACTTATCCCAGTCACTATAGTAGCCGTACAGTCTCCTTCCTTTCCTGTGGTGCCGTGACTTTCACACTAAATAATGACTCATTCAATGAACTCCACCAAAACCTGAACACTTAGATTTGAGTCACAACTGTGGATCTAAATGAAGTATAAAGCTTTGTTATTAAACCTTATGTTGCCTTATCCTACATTCTGCATGCTCCACAATTATTCCCACCCCTGGGAGAGATGTGTAAAAATCCTTAACATCTTTAACTGCAGTAACATAATCTTTTGGCATAAAAGCTGTTGCAGTTTTTTGAGCTTTGAAGATTTTTATTTATTTTATTTTATGTTATTTTTGCATTCTTAACCTCCTGCTCACCTTGGATGGTGGAAAGATAAACTTGGGTCCTCTTCCAGCCTTTTTTATCACAACTGTTCTAAACTTTCAAATGATTGTGCTGTAAGTATATATGGTCTGCAGGGTTTCCTCAAGGATTTCTTGAAACCATGGTGGTGGGCTGTCCACAAGGGGGAACATTAGGAATATATAAATATTACATGTGTCATGGTACAGATCACTATCACTTCTATATTCCTCAGATCTTGAGGGAGGGAACTGCGTCACAATAAAGAACATTGAGCATCTCCATCTAACATCACCTCAATGCCTTTCCCACCCTATAGATAGATAAAGATAGATAAATGAAAAGATTTTAAACTGTTTAACATTTAAATTTAAGATTTCAACAAGCTGGAAAGTTTAATTTGTAAAAGTGCAAAGAATAATCTTCATAGTTTGAGTATTGTGTTACCATAGCTACAATCTGATGTTATGAGTTTAATCTTTGTGTATGAGCTTGGTTTGTTCACAAATACATTTCAGCAAATAACCATTTATCACTGATTGCTTTTAAACCTGACCAATGCCCCCTCTCCCAGATTCCACCAAATCTGTATTGAAATGCTTTTAGTGGTGATGATGTTCTTAACAGGAAGAGGGGGCCCTAAATTATACTCTGCTCAAGCCCCATAAAATCGTGGACTAGCCATGGTCACATTTAAAAGTAAAATAAATAAAGGAGAAAATACCTAAAATCGACAATGATAAGTATTTGTATGCATAACTAAATGTTCTTAAGGTGTTAAATTCAAGTATTTCTTATATTAAGTTTTCTTTGTTTAGGAACATCTGCAGCTTGGTGCACTATTATGATTTCCTGGTTGTAATTGGTTGTCATTTGTCCAAGCTAATGCACTATTTGCAAAGAATGCTCTGGATGAAAAATACCTGTCTGTGATTGACTGCTGGTGTAGCTGATTTACATGATTATGTGTTTTTCCTCTCCACTGTTGCTACATGCATGCTCGGTATGAGGGATTACTGTAAAGTCAATGACACAACGCCATGCGCTATGCCCTCCTCCAGGAGGAGTGAATGCTGCAAGTTAATGACTCGATGCAATCTGGGTTTCCTTAGAAACTTTTTGAACTACTTTGAATAATTAATTGATCTTACTGTATTGTTTGATAACTAGGATCAACTGAAATGTATGTATGATTGAATTGGGGGTTTTTTTCTTATAAAGTGCCTCAAGATGACGTTTGTTGTGAATTGGCGCTATATAAATAAACTGAATTGAATTATATGCATTTTATCAAGTTGCGGGCGCAGACACAGAGCCAAGTGATGCCAGAACGCGTATTGAGCAAGCGAGCGACCCTGTGCAAGCAGAGCATGCGCTGTGGCTTTTATACTTGACGTCTACCTTGGTGCAGCATTCTCTGAGAAAAATCAGCCCTCACAGATGGTTCATATAAATGCTGATACAGGTGAACCTGCTCTCCAAGAGCACCTTCCAAATCATCCAATTTGAGTGAAAGTTGGTGCACACGACCCGCACCGAGGTAAACTTCAGAGATGCAGCTGCGACAGCGCGAGAGGTGGCAAACGCGCAGAGATGCGGACGGTGTGATTGGTGCGCACTCCTGGCTTCATGCCCAGTTCAGTGCATTGAATATTAACTCGTCTTTCAGAAATGGCTCCGCTCCACTGGTGAATACTCTGGGGGAAACCCTGTATTATGTCTCATATGTTTTGCATTGTTTTAACGTATTAAAAAAAAACCCCGTCATTCTGCAGCTGTGGCGGCTTCATTTTTGCACGATCAATTACATGTAGAGGAAACCCTGGCCTATTTTCTTGTAGAAATTTCTTAACCTGTTTAATGGCATCGTTAACTGTCTTTTCAGTTGTGAAACCTTTTGCTCTATTTAGTCCTTCATAAAACAAACATGATTTAAGATTATTCTCTCTGTAATGAGTTTTATTTTTCCTTTACTTCTTTCTCGTTCACCTTTTGCAAACTTAAGCAGTCATTAAGTTTGCAGATGCACTTTCTTATTAATACAGCCTAATTAATGAGCAACACATGTACTACTTTGCAGCCATGACCGTCTTAACAGAGTTCATGATTTATGAAATCTAAATTATTCTTCCTTTTTAATTCACTAAATAATCTTTATAAAAGGATCTGCTTGATCCCTGAAAAATGAGGTGCCACTTTGTTTTATAAGTCTACAAATGTGCTCTTTAACAATGGATGAAAAAAAAAACAATAACAGGATTAAGATTGTGGGTATAATATCTACTCAAGAGTTTAGATTACAGAAAACTAGAAGCTAATGACTTTGATAACACTGTTGGTGGTGCTTCTATGTGTCACTGAAACAGCATGCGGTCAAGGAGAATGCAGGAGCATAAGAAAGAGTTAGAGGGCAATTCAATAAGCCACGTGTAGCAGGTTTTTCCCATTTAAAATGTGATCCTATCACATCTTTTAGATTCTTTGTGTTGGACTCATAAAGCTATTGCATTGTGATTTAGATATTTTAATTTTACTATTTTGTATTTGTTTTGACATTATAATACTGTATATTGCAAAACTATTTGAACACCTGTAGCTTTTTTAAGATTTTGTCATATTACAGCCATAAACATCAATACATTTTGTTGGGCTTTTATGTAATTTTTTGTGATAGGCCATTCTAAGGTTGCCACTTGCTTTTATTAGTCACTGAATTAGCAAACATGTACAGTGTGGTATTTATGAGACCAAATCTAAACTTTTTGGCTTTAAAACCTCTATTTGTGGTGAAAAACTAACACTAAACCCCACCTTGAAGCACCATGGCCATCATGTAACAAGGTTGTGGCAGCATCATCCTGTGGGGATTCTGTTGTTCAGCAAGGAATTGAAGAACTTTGTGACAAGATGGAGATTAATAGAGGGCACTCCTGTAAGAAAACCAGTTAGAGTGCAAAGAATTGTGTCTCCGTGTTACCCTGTCACTGGTGACAAAGTCACAAGGCAACAGGAATAGAGTCCACCTCTACCACACACAGATATAAACAATGGATGGATGGATCCTTATTTTCCTTCCACTTCACAAACTTGTGCTCTTTAAATTGGTCAGTTAAAAATAATCCCAATGACAACATTGAAGTTTGCAGATGTAATGTCACAAAATATAACATGAAAGTACACAACTAGAGAAATGCTGGAGAAATGGACATTCTTTTATAATATCCCACCATTTCTCTGATTATTGAAGACTGTCTTTATGTTCCATGGTTTATAGTTAATGCTGTGGAACTTTTAATATCCTTCTCCTGACTGCAACACTTGAACAATGAGGTCCTTCAGATCCTTTGTTTCTCTCTCCTGTTGGTAGGTGTGAACTCAAGAAAACTGAATGCTGAAAGTAAATCAGGAGCTACCTCAGCAAAGTATTTTAAATGGATAAATGGTAGTTTAAGGGTGTGCACACTGATGCAACCTTCTGCGCCTTCTTATTTTTTTACGTTCCCACCTAACAGATTTCTTTGGTTTTCATCAAGAAAAAGTTTTAAAATAATTTATTGTGGTCTCCTTTTTTACGTCACAAAACCTAGCATTCTAAACAGGATATGTACACCTTTTGAAAGACTCTGTATGTATTGAGGTTAGATGTGAGGTATATATGAGATATTAACGTAGATATGATGCTGAACAGAGAAAATGTAATTTTAAATGTTCAGAATTACATTTGCAAAACAGGCTTGCAAATGATTTGGCTGTAAAATCATCAGCCTCATTCTGTGTACTTCTCTTGTAATCACAGTTACCATAAATGGGAGCACTAATTGAGAGATGCTAGGCGGGAATAAAAATGCAACTTTACATTATCAGCACAATAATAGGACCTAATCAGCAAGCAGAAAAAAAGAGTTTCCTTTATTTGCAAGGTTTAAATAAGGTAAATATCTAATAAATACAGTACACAACCAGACAGTCAGAGTACTGACTGTCTGGTTGTCTTCTCTGTGCTAGAGCTACAGATGGGCGCTGTGCCCTTCAGAAACGGAGATGCTTGCCATATTTTACAGAGCTAGAGGCATTGTAGAGTGTGTATGTGCACACCATGACAGGTTGTGTGAGTGGCTTCTCTGTGACTGTTATCATTCCTTCAGTGTGTTCATAATTGGCCAAGTGTGTTTGCCTGTATGTGTGTGTGGGCTGGCAGAGGTCGTAAGGTAATTGTCCTGTGAAAAAGTGCTTGCCAAATGTGTGTGTGTGTGGCAGAGCACAGGAGGGAGGACTAACCTCTGCCTCCATCTGTCCATGTCTGGCTGTGAACTCATAATCTGGCCTGTGGAGACAAACCCTCTCCACCGGCAGCCGCCTGCTTCAGAAATACAGGTTAGATTGAGGTTATTACTGTCATGGATCTGGCAGCAGAGGAAGCTCAGTTATTAAAGTGCCGTACATAATTTCCTGTTTATTTTGTGGCTCTGCCCAACTGATTTTGGATTTACATTTTCTACACTGAGCAGGCTTAAAGTTTTATTAAGGGTTCTTTTCAGTGTTTGCAGAAGCAGAATGAATTCCTGTCACAAGGAACAGTCAAGAGCTTTCTCACAGAGAGGGCGTAACTTCTGCTCCAGATAAATGCTCCTGCTTGATTTGTTCTAATTATATGCACCTGAGAGAGCTTATATTACAAAAAAGCTAGGCTTTGACAATCTACGCCTCTGCTTCACTCAAAACATTTGTGCCTTTATTCTTTCAGAATTAGGAAATTAAATGGCAGCAAATGTGTACGCACAAGGACATGTTTTTTTTCTTCTCGCAGATGAGGTAATTAATTCATTAGAGGCAGGTATTTAACACAGTTGCGTCGTCTTCAATTATGACTTAAAATCTTTTTCTGAATTAATTTAAGCATGCTTCAGAAAGAGAAGAAGGCATGCTTAATGAAGAATAAAAATGAGATTTGTTTCTTTGAGCTTTTATGAATAAAGGAGTATAAACCGTACATTTCAGTTTACCTAATTTTTTATGAAATTAACAAAATTACAAAGATGAAAATATGGTGGTGGATTTTATTACCTTCAAGAAGGCTGAGCTAATGTTTAACACGTATAACTTGTGACAAAATTACATATGACTGTCATCTAATCCGACTTTTCGCCTTCCTGGCATAGTACTTCACTTCCCTTTTGCATCCTTTGTACTCACTAGACATGGAGCAGGATGAGGTTCTCAAGTTTCATAACCTTGAGCATAAAATACCACAGTATCATGGCGTTCAAATAAAAATTTAAAAGTGAGAAATGTATGCCATGATCCAATCACTCTTATTAAAGACAGAAAAACAATACATATTTTAACTGCTGCTTTATAATATTACATATTCATTCATACAGTTATAACGATCTTATCTGTAGAACTTTTCATTTTTTTAATAAATGGACTTAAGCAACAATGTTAGATAAACATCAGGTAAATTAATTATTAGTTTCAAGTATATGTGCTTATTCTGCCTTTCACAGTAGCACTGGTACTTTAACAAGCTGATATCAGCAGGTTAAATAGAGTGGTTATCTGCTTGGTAAGCTCGCCATCAGTCAACTGCTTTATAGACATTGTGCCCGTTGCTTGCTGTCTGTTTCCATAGCATTATGTTTTGTGGTTTTATGACTGAAAATATTTATGAACAGCTGAATTTGTGTTGCTTGTAAGTAAGCTGATGAGTAGATCACATCACCCTGCTGGTGGTGGACAAAACCGTGTTACTCCATGTCAAAGGATTTTATTCTATAAGAAGGTTAAGACAACATTTCTGGAAACTTTAGGGCAGTTCCTAAAAGCTTGATGTACCTTGAAACTGATACAAGTCTATGCCTAGTCCTCACTCTGCTTATTTTAACATGTAAAACCCCTTTCAGTATGGGCTTTTTTTGTGTAAGATAGATTAACAATGACGATTTCATTCATATTAATTTTATACATAAGTCATCCCAACAGATTTTATCACAAGAATAGGTTCCATGAATGGAGTGATGAGAAAAACATATAAATCATTACAGCAAAGTAATGTTAAAACCTGCTGAAGAAAAATCTCTTAAAAATACTACTTCTACCCATGACAGGTTTTGATGTGGGTTATATAGGTAGTTACTCATGATGGTATTTGAGATGGGAGAACGCAAGCACCAGTTAATAAAATATAGCTTATCTTTCAGTTGTGCCCTGAACAAATTTTCCGTGGCTTTTATCCATGTGCATTTAAAGGGGAGTTAAGACCCCTATATAATAAGAAGGCATTATATGCTTGCTGCTGAGAGTAGGGAGACGAGGTTGTGCTTTGTTCATGCTGTAGTTTCTGCAGGACTGCACTGATTTTGTCTATCGAGATATTTATTTAGCTCTCCTTTAATAACGAACAAGTCACTTCATTAACTAAATTCAAGTTAAATTGAATACATTATGTATTCTCTTTCATGTAAACATGCTGAGACTAAAAAGTTTTTTTTAATCCTTCTAAATTTAAGAATCAACAGCTTGGAGTTAGATTAAATCTTGAAAAGATGTTGTTTGGTGGTTAAATTTAACTTTTTAGCTCAACTTAGCTGGCTAAACTACTAATCCTCTTTGATTGGGTTTAAGCATCTTAAATCAAATTGGTAGTTTTGGAATTAAATCCTTGTTTCTTATCAGGTCATCATGTCTCGATCTAGAGCCTCAGATAATTGTTTTTATTTTGCCACAAAATCCATGCACCAGAAACAAGGACAACTTTCAATTACTTTAAAAGTTATGTGGGGTGTCATGATATAATGCCCAATTCATATCTATCTGAATGAAATACTGATCGTTTCAGGTCAGTATTTCACTGAATACTGAATTCAGCTGAAGTCCCAACAGTGTTCAGATTCCACCTGGCTGCTATTGTTTCACTAATTGTAAACTGAACCCCATTCAGCTGACAACCCAATTACAACCTGTGCTGAGTTGCCAGCCTTGTTCTGGTGGCTCACCTCGAATCAGTGGCAGAGTTAGTGTTTTGCTGAAGTGCATCTCAGCATCAGTTGTTATGTGACTGGTGTCCTCTTCACCTCCCTGATTACTGCTGCCAGGATTGAAACCTCTAATGCTAAAGTGTTCACTCTTCATCTTTTAGAGTGAGCTGAGACAAAATGATCATTTAATGATGGCATCAGGCATCAGAATGTGCTGTATATTTTATTCTCAGCCCAGTTTTAGTTATATCCCAGTGGCATATAAAAGAGCAGCAAAGTACAGTGCCCTTTCTAAGTATTTCAACCCCTTGAAGGTTTTCACAGTTTGTCAGCCTACAGCCACAAGTTTCAGTGTATTTTTGTTGGGATTGTAGTGACAGATCAACTCAAATTAGATTATAATTGTGATAGCAGTTTCAAGTCTTTTAGGGTATACCTCTGCCAGCTTTGCACCCCAGGAGACTGACATTTTCCCTTATACTTCTATGCAAAATCATTTAGGCTCAGTCAGATTGGATGAAGAGCATCTGTAAACAGCAGCCTTAACCTAACACAGATTATCAACTGAATTTAGGTTTGGACTTTGACTGGATCACTCTAACTCTTGGAGATTCTTACTGTCCCAGGTCTCAAAATAGTTGGGACAACAAATAGGTGAAAAAGCAGAAAAATGTAGAAAGGATTCAGCTGGGAGAACACCTAGCAACTAATTAAGTTGTTTGATATTAGGTCTGGAACATGATTAGCTATTAAAGGGATGTCCTTGATTGGTAGAGTCTCTCAGATCTGTGAAAGAGTGCGTAAAAAACGTGGAATAGTTTCAAAACAATGTCATTAAATTGCTAAGTCTTTACAAATCTTATCATCTACAGTTCATAATATCATCAAAAGACTCAGAGAAACTAGAGATTTGGATGAGATTTTGGATACCCGTGGTTTTTGGGCCCTCAGATGACACTGCATCACTCTGTGGCATGACTGTGTCATTGACATTACTAAATGTGCCCAGGGATATCTTCGGTAAACATAATCCGCCATGCCATCCACAGATGCCACCTAAAGCTCTATCATGCCGAAAGGAAGCCGTATGTAAACAGGGTCCAGAAGTGCTGTTGTGTTATCTGGGCCAAGACCCATTTGAAATGGACTGTTTCAAAGTAGGAAAGTGTTCTTGCTTGTTGGTAATCACAGATGCAAAGGAGGGAGTGTAATGAGCATTCGGTCCAGAACCATCCTGATGGTATGGGGGTGCATTAGTTCATGCAGTATGGGCAGCTTGCATGTTTTGGAAGGAACTATGAATACTTAAGAGTATATAAAGGTTTTGGAGCAACATTTGCTTCCCTCCAAATGACATCTAGTTCGGGGAAGGCATTGTGTATTTCAGCAGGACAATGCAAAACTGCAGCCATTACATCAGCATAGCTTTATTGGAGAAGAGTCTGGGTGCTGAATTGGCCTTCCCGTAGCCCATATATTTCACCTATAGAGAACATTTGGCACATCATTAAAAGAAAAATCCTTCAAAGATGACCACAAATTTTTCAGCAGCTGGAAACCTACATCAGGCAAGGATGGAACCAAGACTTCAGAAACTCATGGCCTCGATGCCCACATGTCTTCAAACTGTTTTGAAAAGAAGCAGAGATACTACAATATAATAAACATGACCCTTGTCCAAAGTATTTTGAGACCTATAGCAAGCATCAAATCTGAAGGGAGCTCATTTTGTGCATAAAATTGTAATTTATCAGTTTAAACATTTGTTGTATTGTCTATACTGTTATAAATAAAATATTGTCTCGTAATTTGAAAGTCTTTGTAGATGTAACACAAACTACAATGGTGATCAAGGTTTTCCAAGGCAAAATCACTGCTTATTATTCCCTTCCTACAATCTGAAAATAAGATGTAACAAGAACATTTCTCTGACTTGCATGCACTGCAAAATATTTGTAAACTGTATGCAAATACAATTAACCAAGCCAACCATATACTTTATTGAAATATGAACCAGAGGAAAAAGTGCCAGAAAGCAGAGTCAAGAGATTTGACATCCTAGGTGATCATGGTAATTTCTTTCCATGTGGGTTTTGTTAGAAAGCCTTTAAGGTTGTGACGTCTATCATAAATTGGTAAACAGGACTGACTGACTGGAGTTAAAGATTAACAAGACTACCTCCAAGACAGGTCAATTAGAGCCAAGTATTATTACAGAGAGGATGTGAATAAAAGAGAGATAAGGAAAACAAGAGATTTTTTTGAACTGTTATTTATGTGTATATATATATATATATATATATATATATATATATATATATATATATATATATATATATATATATATATATATATATATATATATGATATTTTATACATGTGTAATACATGAATTAATCACTTTTTCAGTGATTCAATGCGAAGAATGAAGTGTGATGTAAAAGTATATTTTTGTCCACAAAGGTGAGATAAAAGGCAAAGAAAAGGAAGCACAGGTTAGACTTCATCCATGATTTTATGATCACACAGTATAAATCCTAGTCTTCCAATAATAAAGTGACTCACTATCTTCATTTCTATGTCAACAAGTTGCCCTCCCTCCATCCTCTCCCATCCCATCCTCCTGCTTCTCCTCCCCCTTTTCACGCTATTTTATGCTTGATGCTTTTTTTTCCTCCTCCCTTGTTGTTTTCGGGGGTCGCTCTTTCTGATGTCAGGGTGGTGGATGTCTGCGAGCACGCTCAGTTCCTTGGCAAATAAAAGGTGTGGGTGTACGGTTGCCAATCAAGGCCTACTCCTTTTCTTTTATTCCTCCAGGATCTGTCTTTGAAAAAAAGCTCTCAGATGTGAAACTCAAACAGTAAGACTGAATAATTAGCCTCCCAAAATTTTCCTTCAATTGGGAACTGGGTCGCCAGGCCGACATATCTTAGCAGGGAACAACTCTGTTAGAAAAGAAGATGGGGGATCTATGGAGGTTATAGCCCCCCACCCTCCACTCCCCCAGAGGAATGCAGCTTCACCTAAGCAAGAGAGATTTAAAAAAACTGAGAGGCTGCGAGTAGACTCATGATTTGACTTTTTCCCCCTGTCTGGCTCAGGCTGTTGAAAAAGTGAGTCACATGTGGAAAGCAGCAATTTAGTGATCGAAAAAAAGGCCATGAACAAGAGAAAGCGAGGAGGAAAAAGGGAAGAAAAGGAGTGTGTGTTTTTTGATGTGAATTCATGCTTCAAGAAGAAGAAAAGAAGTGGTTTGTTTTGTGGGAGAGGAGAACATCTGCGATTTCCGCGAGCTGGTTCTGCAGTTGGTGTGGTGTTCTGCACGTGTTTCTCCCCCCTCCCCCTTAGATTCTTATTTGCTGTGGTGCCAGCACAAAAAAAAAAAAAAAAAAAAAAAAAAACCAACATACGCATATTTTTGAAAATGGAAAAATTTCACACCTCCTGTTCACATCTCTCGTCTCAGATCCGTGTGAAAGGATCAGTCTGTTCTTCGACTGTGGCTGTTTTTAACGGGGTGGACAGTCTGACAATTTCACAGCACAAAGAAGAAAGAAACCCAAGATTTTTGTGCAGGAGAAACTTCATACTTATAGTTTTCCTTGGCAGCACAAGGGAGGTGGGACAATGAGCCAGGATACATGGATTAAGGGGAAAAAATTGCCTCAGTTATGTTTACTTCTCTTTAAATTTGTGGCCAAGGATGGAGGACCTCTAATTTCCCGCTTCTTCTTTTCTCCTCCTCCCCTTTTGTTAAATGTCGGGGCGTGGTCCATGACCTCCTGAACCTGTGTTGCACATGTGTGTATAGATGTGCAGGCACATGCATGAGAAAAAAAGATGCAATGGCAGGGTTGAAGTTTCCCAGCTGCACAGAGAAGGGGTGGGAGTGCAGGCTTCTCCCTTCACAAGCTTTGAGTTTTGAAAAGCCACAAACTGAAAGAATGAGACCTTTGTGTGTGTCTTACAGAGAAGAGATGAGGAGACAAAAATGAGGGGCAGACAGGGACAGGGAGTTTTAAAATGAGAAAGAGAAAAGTAAACAGAGTTGAAGGAGTCTTTAAATGTCGGCTTCGATGCAGGAAGAGTAAAACATGGTTACGAGGAGGGGTAAATTATTGGATGAGGCTTATATGAGGTAAGGAGGGGAAATGAGTGTGACTTTTCTGTTTCCGCTCAATATGATCAACAATTTAGACCTCCCAAGCTTAATAAGGCCTCTTATTTAATTATTCAATTATTTATTTATTTTTAATTTTCACAATTAGTGTGCCTGCACTGCATCTTATTTAATCAGCTCTGCCAAAGAGCTCATTTTCATAAATCTGGAATAGGTAAATAAAGGAAACACAATAAACCGGTGAATATAAGCTTATTTTATGCCCAGTGTTCTCAGCCTCACAAACAAAGCTGCACAAGGCTGTTTTTGTCATTTTTGCTGGCTGATTTTCCCAACTTGCACCATTTTCCACCAGTGGCGCTTGTTAAAACAGGAAGCATATGCAGGAGTTTTGTTTTTGTTTTGAGAGAGATAGGTACTCTTGATGGGCGGGGGCAAAAAGGGTCAGTTTTTTACAAATGCATGAATGTAAAAAAAAAAATGGCTAAAAGTAACACTAATTAGGTTGTTTAGTTCAGTTTGTGTATAATGAAAATAACTCCCGTTTGTCAGTACTGCTGGTGCCATTTCTACTGTTTAACTTTCTTCTGTAGATCTGCCTGTTGTTTAAAATGAGAACTGCAGTGAGTGCACCAGAATACAGGGAAAGCAATTTACAAACTGACATGATGCCAAGGCAAGATTGCTCCGCCCACACGGAAGTGTAACTCAGGTAGGGCAAACCTCTGACGAACAAACACGGTTGTAATGGTGAAGGTAGGGATGCTCACAGTGCTACCTGAGACATTTGGTGGGGCATTTCTGCCTTATCAGCGAACATTAAGGCAAAGAAAATGGTCAAAAATATTTCAAACAAGTTATACATCAAGTCCGTGAAGTTATTTGCGGAAAACCATGAAAAAATGGAAGAAATTGACATTAAAGTCCAGGGGTCTGATCTTAAAAGATTACAAATAAGGAGTGCTAAATTGCTTTTGCAAAATATGAAAGTGTTTCATACAAGCCCATAAACAAACTTTTGGGGGGGATTCTTTTTAATTGTTTATCTTCAATATCCCTTTGGCTATGTGAGTTTTCTGCTCTCTGGTGGCTGTTAATATTCATTATTGTTTGTTAAATAACATGGCACAGTATTAAAGTTTAATAATGGTGTTTTTTGTTTTGGTTTTATTGCATAAATATTCTCAGCAGTTCAGCAGCACTAATCTGTCCTATTCAGTCATCTTTTGCCTGTATATGTGGAACATGCAGCAGACAAATCTGTGTCACCTTTTCTGGGCTTTAGACCCAGGGCATCCAGACATAATGGCTTTGTGCCATAACGTGATGATGTGCTGGATTTATTAGGTAGTCCTGCTGCTAAAAATCGGCACTGCTAGAGGATATTTATCATGTATTATTATTATTATTATTATTGTTGTTGTTATTGTTGTTGTTGTTGTTATTGTTGTTGTTGTTGTTGTTGTATTTTTTATTCTTCCAAATATTTGACCAGCAATGTTTTCTGTCATTGTATCTATACGTCTCTCTCGGCATAGTTGTGTCAGACATATTTTGCACTTGCAAAAAGGAGGTAATTACTTTATCATAGTAAATGAGCTTGTGAAAATCTGAGCTATGTTTTGATCATATATGTCAGGCTGTGTATTAATATTTATGCCACATACCTGAAAAATTACTGCTTTAAAAAGAAACTGTTAGAAGACTTCATTCATAGGCCTCTGTGAACTTAACATTAACCTGGGCCTTAACATATTATCAAACGATCTCTTGCAGAGCAACTAGTAATTAAAATATGTGGGAATACAACTGTTAAACTTTAAATGGGACAATATTCATCTTATCTGATTACATATGCCAGCATGTAGCTGCTTCTTTAACTATGTTGGTACATGTCTTTTTTTTTTCATGCTTTTTAAATTTCTGAGTGGTAAGTAGTTGCATAGTTGACAATTTGTAAGTGGTCATTTTCTACTGTAGCTTGAGAATGTGGTTAGGGACCACAATATCATCCACTAGTGAATCACTATCATTCATAAAATATGACCAAAATATTTGTCATATCTTAATCCTAAAATCAGCAATGCTATTGATCCCTTTCAGAAGCCTATGTTTGTTCTCTGGTGGTTGTTCACAGCCAAACCATAAAGTGTGGTAAGGGTTTTCCTCAGTGTGCATTTTCTTGATAAACTCAAAAAAGCAAACATACAGGATTTTTTTTGGTCAGAGCTTCAATTTCTGATGACACATTTGTCTAAATGCTTGGTTTGTTGGTGACCAATGGAAAACAATTTACTCCACTTTGGATGTTTAACACACACCTGCTGCACCCTTCAGTTAAGCTTCATCTGATTTTTATATTGAATACTTATTTCTAATCAACAACATTTAATCTCTATATTAATGTGTTTGAGGTCAATTTTCCGCTAAGCCAAAACAAGAAAAATCATTACTTTGGAAAATAGTTGGTGCATTTGAGGTCCACCTCCTATTTTCTGGAATAAAGTATCTACATTTATGAGTACTACAAAATCCAACACATGATGTTGTTGAAACAGTGGCATAAAGTTGTATGATATACCACTATATATTGCTGCTATTTCATGTATGCAAATATTCGACATGAAATAACTAAAATTCTGGCATCATTCATGGAGACATTGTTATTTCTGCTTCAGTTCTGATCAGCATTGTTACGCAGGTGTTCCCTTTGTTTTCACCAAACAGCTGTGTAATAAGAATACTTTTATAAACAAGCTGTGCTGTGGGTTGGTAAAGCACCAGCAGTGAATGGAAGCAGCTGAAAATCTCACTGTTCCACATATATTTCAATCACTCTGTTTTAGGCTGAAACAATTAATCGGGTTAATTGTAATGAATCAATTACTGAAATAATTGGCAACTAATTTAGTAGCTGATTAATCGTTAACTAGAGGAAACAAACTTAGAAAAAAGCCAATTTACTGAAAGCACAATACCTTCAGAGCAGTGATGAAGCCAAAGCTGTCCAAACAGTACATACATTTTGCATTTAAGATAAAAAAAAAAACCCTTTGTCTGTAAATATGTTCTACCCAGAACTCCTGAAGTGGCAGTTTTTGCTTCATTGTATTGATGTTAAATCAAGTACAAAGGGCTGAGCTTTTCACATTATGATGTTAGAAGTATTTTTTTTAGCTGCAGATGCCTCCTTTGCTGCAAATGATCAAGCATAACTAAAGGAATGCTATGTTTTTGCATTTTAGGCGATAAAATGTTTGCTTTCTTATTTAAAAAAGGAATTTAATTATTTGTTTATTGGCATCTTTTAATGTATTTCTAATATTGTATAAAAAGGCTTAAGTGGTAAATGAAAAATCTGTTGAATTTGACAATTTTTTATGCGATTAATCGTTGGAATAATTGATAGAATAATCAGTTACTAAAATAGTAGTTAGTTGCAGCCCTACTCTGTTTTCCTCATGGGGGGTTAAACTGCTCTATTGTAACAAAACTGTCAAATCTGTGAGGTCACTCAAACTCTGTAAATTCAACATGTTTTTGGACAACAAGTATGTTATTTGGGCTTGTAAAGTCTCTTCAGATTAATGCTACACATGTGTTGAATAGGACAAATTAAGATAATTAAATGTAATTGAACATAGAGTGGAGTGAAACATTTTAATTTAGCTGAACACTGTAAAAAAGGACTCGCTGCCACATCTAATTATTACGGGTAAAACCATGCAGGGGGAGAGTTAAAACAAAGTGTTTTGTGATTTAATTTAATAAAAAAATCAACAGACTTTATGAGATTTTTTTGTGCGACAGAAGACATATAAAGTACAAACCATGAACTACATATTTTCTTACCTGAGAAACTTTATGATGTGCCCCCCTTGATTTTCTGGCTGCTGACTCTCTGGTAGAGCTGCCTGTTGCTGTCTTGACATGAGCTGTCATGTTTTTGTCCCTCAGCCTTGAGTTATTTCTTTCTTTAAAGCCAAGATTCTGCTTAATACTAAAAACAATGGTTTCATAAACTTTTAGCTAGGAATATTTTGAACAGAAAAACACTGTGTTGGGTCAGTGAGTAGAAATCCATCCTTTTCTTAATATATTTATATGTCCTGTGTAGAGGATCTTTGGTTAAAGTATTTGTACTCACTCAACTCTTTCTGTATTTCCAATAGCAATGCCTATTTTGACTGAGTCATGTTTTCTGTACCACATAATACTTCATAACTTTCTATACACTGTAGTATTGATTGGTTTTTTTTATATAAATGACTGCCTCCAAAAGCTTTTACTGTGTCAGAAAAGTGTGTTTCTGACTCTAAAATATGATGAAATATACCCGTTAAGGAAAATATTATGATTTGAGTCAAAGTAAAACTTTCTGGTAAATGAACTACAAACCAGATAGATACTGAATGTATAATTTCACAATTTACCAGACTTCATTGATTACTAGTTTGATACCAACATCCAGTAACCCTGTTTGAAAAAAAAATCTAATTGAAGCTTTACCAGGCATTTACATGCAGATTAGAGCGAACAATGAACAGACTGTGGCACTCACAAGAGCAGCTCAACCCCACCTTTTGCCTGTACATATGCAAAATTAATGATTGAGATGGGCCTATAGATGTTAACGCTACCTCAGGCTGACAGTTTGGCACCCACAGTACACTTCTGCTTCACATTTCCCCTCCATTATTTATCTGACAATCTTCCCCACAATCACGATGCACAATAAAATCTTAAGAGCCTCTGTCAGTGGGGAGTTCAGTCGGTCACATCTGACAGTTTCAAGGATATATTGAACACATATACACCATGGTCAGTTATATTTGTTGCTGTGGTTTCCGTTATAATGGCTATCTGCAGCGTTTGTATTTATGGGTTTAGATTGTAATTGATACTGACTGATGTAACAAAAAAAAAAAAAAAACCAACAACAAAAACAAATAAATGCCTAACAATAACTAAGTTGTATATAAATTAATATCTCCATTCCTATCCTACGTTATTCCAAGTTAAAGATTAGTAAAGTGAAATTAGTTTATTAGCAGAAAGGTGAAAGAATTTAGTTTTATGTTCTTATAGTTTCAAATAAAAGCTTGAGGATTAAATCAATGAGGTACTGTCCTTCTTTACATCCTGTCTGCGTTTAGAAAATGATCCAGTTGTCTTTGTTATCTGCAGTTTGTGAAGCCTCTCAGTCTGCATCAAGTGCCTGCAAGAGCCAAATTGATTTTTTCCCCTGGCGTTTTTATCACAAGCGTCAAGATGCTGATTTTGATGCAGAAGCCAGCGAATCATTGCCCTCACAACAGGTTTCCATTCTCCTGCAGGTTCAGCAGCTATTTGTGTACATAATTAGGAAACATTGGTCTCTTTTGAATGACTAAAACCTATATATGTTACCCTGTATCCTCTGCTATGAGTTGTTTTATCAAATATAGTCAATGAATTTACACGTGCTTAAGTAATGTTTTAGGCCTTTACTGTGTTTGCTGCATGTTGTATATAATGGCATAAATAATCCAGATATAGATTCAGAAAAGAAGAACTAAGTACTTGGAAGACATACTTTCGTACAGGGGATATTGTAAGAGCCTGTCGTCCCTTGCAAAAGCAGTCATTCTTTAGCAATTTAACATTTTCACATTTTACAAGCACAAACTTAAAAAAAAAAATGTTATTGAAACCAGTGGTCTCCTCAGGGCTCATTGTCCTTCACGTTTTAGATATGTCCCTCCTCCAACACAAATAGATGAAACTTGGATTGATTACTTTCAGAACTAAGTAGTCCTCCTGTGTATTATTTAATTACAGTCTGTGAGGTTTATTTGAGAACACTGGTGAGTGAACCAGATCATGAAAACCAAGGAACATGTCTGACTGGTCAGGTGTAAAGTTATGGAGAAGGAAACTAACATGGTGCTCAATACAGCATTCCTATGCTAAAACATGATGGTGGCAGCATAATTTGTTTGGATATTTTGCTTTAAAGATTCTGGTCACAGGTGATGTGAAAATGGATGGTGTTAAATAAAGGACAGTCCTGGAAGAAAACCTTTTAGAGGCTGCAAATGACAAGAGACTGCACTGCAGGTTTACCTTGGAACAGTTTAGATCAAAGCATATTCATGTGTTAAAATGGCCCAGTAAAAGTCCAGGCCTTAATCTAACTGAGAATCAGTTGCAAAATTTTGGAATTGATGTTCTCAGACCCTATCTGTCTAGTCTATTTAAGCTTGTGCTATCACGTAAATTAAAAAAGCTAATTATTCAGTATGTAGATGTACAAAGCTGGTGAAAACATTCCTCAAAAGTGCTCTTCAGCTCCATTCCTCAAGGGCCAGTGTCTTGCAACTTTTAGATGTTTCCCTGGTCCAGCGGACTTAAATGGAATGGCTGAATTACCTTCTCAGTATGCAGTCAAGTTCTCCAGAGTCCTGCTAATGACCTGATTATTTGATGCAGGTGTGTTGAAGCAGAGACACATCTAAAAGTTGCAAGACACCAGCCTTTGAGGATGGAAGATGAATACCCCGGACCTCCAGCTTTAACTGCCAGCAAAATATGGTTCTAGACTTAGACAGTCTGAACACAAATGCATACTACGCTTGGTAGATTTTTATTTGGAAAAAAGATATTAATAACATGTATTGTTTTCCTTTCACTTCACAATTGTGTGGCTCTCTGTGCTGGTCTACTCCACCAAAAATTGCAATAAAAAAATATTGCAATTTGCATTTATAACGTGATGTAATGTAGAAAAGTTCAAGGGATATGAAAAACGTCCTAAAACTAACTGAAACTTTCAATCCACAGAAAAATATTATATGTACTGTATAAGTAAACAAATGTTGAAAAAGTCTAAATTTATTGGACAAATTAATTGTGATTGAACCACATTAACCAACTGATACTCTGTTTTATTTTTAAAAACTAACTCAGTTGAATCTATTTTATTTTTTTGTTTATGATGATGATGTTAGAGGGCAGATATGTTTGTTCAGTATTTGTTTTGACTGTTTAAGTGTTGATTAAAGCAGAAAACCTCACAAATTAAAAGAAATGTGTCCTTTGGGCACAAGTGCTCCCAGGGTCAGACGGGGACCAACTCAGACAGCTCAGCCATTGCTTGAACTGCCACTTGGTCTGTCAGGGCAGAGCTGAGAACTGTCTGTCCCTGCTGAATCTTTGAGACAAAGAGAAAGAGAGCGAGAGCTTTGCTTGTCACTCTCTCTGTTTCTCTCTCGCTTCGCCTCTAGTGGCAGTTAGGAAGCCCTGTGGAGTCCTGTTAAGCCTCTCAATAGCTGCCCTGCCTCCCACCTCGAGGCTCATTCACTTCTAATGAGGTGCTCAAGTGTCTATGGCTTAACACAAGGGTCAACACACAGGAACGGTTCCTTTTTACACCACTTGCTCTGTCATTGTAGGAAACACTTAAGTGATTAATGATAACGTGCTCTTATGCTTTAATCTGCAAATGATTCACTTTATTATGCATCATTTACAAAGCTTGCCAAACTTTTTTATTCCTGTGCAAATAACGAAACCTTTCACTATAGCTTGTTTACATGATATTATGCAGCCGTAATTCAGCATCTACATCACTGAAGTCGAGGATAAACAGTTTTTCTTTGCCTAATTGGTGTAATTTGCATGCCATAGCAATAGTGGGTGCTTAACATTTGACATTTGCAGGTAGACTGAGTGGATCATACAAACTGAGCAACACTCTAAATATCAAAGTCCCGAACAGACCTTGTGCACTTCAGCTGGCATTGCTTAAAACAAACAGCAGCCACTTAAGATAGACTCACTTTCCACTTTCCCACTTCAGGAGCTCCCTCGTTGTTTTTTTGATTGTCATTTAATATCTCTGGCTAATGTTGGGTCTTGGTGTGAATGATGCGGTCACACAGCAGACAGTGATTCAGTAAGCTCCAAGTGAGTCTGATTTGCTCTAACTGCATGGGTTAAACAAGTATGAACAAGGTACAGCCAAGGTTCACTCTCATATCAACAATTATTTAAAAACAGCCCTTGACATCGAGAAAAGTAGTGTTTATAAAGGAAGTTTCAATTAATCTTCCCTTTCCATGATATTTACTGTTATCTTATGACATCTTCATAAAGTTAATCTTGGTGTAGGTTTCTTAAATGGCAGAGATGTATGTTGCATGGGCAAAAATCTTTCTAAATTCTCTCTAATGTTTACATGTGGTTTGGAAGAAAGTTAAAAATTCTTTGTAAAAGCAACATTCCAACCTTCACAATCACTTACTCCACCACTGGAGTCATCATAAACATCTATTGCCATAAAAAGCAAACTGCAAATACCAAGTCCTCCTCACCTTATTCAGTTATCTAAGCTGAAATAAACAGTTTCTATTACTACCTGTCAACTCAGGCAAATGAGATTAATCCTGAGATGATGCATTAGACATTGACTGCTGCAGGAAATTTAGTGGGAGGTAGCAGTTTGACACCTAATTTATGCTGCAGTTATTAAACCTGAAATTGTAAAGATAATGCACACTAGTAGAGTGCTTTAAAAAGTATTTATACCCTTTGAACGTTTTTTTCATGTTATGTTAAAACCACAGCCAGTACTAACTGCAGAAATACTCCTTTCAGTCAGAAACAACCAATCAGAGCCAGGAGGAGGGTCTTAGCGCTCTCAATCACCCTCATGTATGCGCTGCTCACACACTCCCCCTTGTTCTCTGCTACCTCTGGATCATAACAACATAGCCTGCCGCTAATGCTAAGACTAGTTAGCATGGCCACCGATGACGGCGGATAAACAGTTTTCCTGGAACAGTAAGTTGTTTCTTCACCATTAGCACATTTAGCAGCGTGTACACGAGGATGATAGATGGCACTAATACCTTCCTCCTGGCAATAATTGGTTGTTTAAGGTCAGGAACGGTGCATTTCTTTAGTCAGCAATAGTAGTTCAGGGAGGAGGTGGAAGAGATTGATCTTTTCACAGATTATCTGTCTTATATCATACTGTCTGATACCATACAGTTTTTAACAAATATGCAAAAAACATATTTTTCATAAAAGTTGCATACCTCAGCTTTTAAGTGTGAATGTTGACTGGACCATTCTAATGCATGGACATGATTTGATTTAAACCCTTCTTTTGTAGCTTTGTTTGTTTAGAGTTGTTTTTCTGCTAAAACCAGAACCTGCCCTCCAGTGTCACGTTTTTGCAGCTTCTAACAAGTTTTTTTCATGCATTGCAATATTTGTAGCTTCAATTTAACTTCCCATCACCTCTGATCAACTTCCTTATGAATAAAAGCGTCCCCACAACATGATATTCCCATTATCATGTGTCACTGTAGGAATTGTGCTTTCAGAATAGTATATAGCATGTTCTTCCCCCCCACTCATAGCAGTTTGTATGTAGGCTGAAAGGTTTCGTTTTTATTTTTATTAGAATGATGTCTGATTTTTATTTGTTTTTATATATATATATATATATATATATATATATATATATATATATATATATATATATACCTTACTGTTATGACCTACCTTGTGTCAGTCTAACACATATTATCCAAATAAGAGACATTCAAGTTTGTAATTTTAATGTGGCAAAATGTGGAAAAGTTCAAGGAATAGGAATGTTTTTGCAAGACATTGTATGTCACTTTAATAACTCTTAACTTAACAAGATATGAAAAACTGAAACAATGATTATGTGTTGCACTTAACTGCATAATTCCTTAAGAAAGTTACTAGAGGCTGATTTTAAGGGAGATATAAAGTGATCCAAAAGTACAGAATTAAAAACTATCCTGTCAGAAATTCCAAGCAGTCAGTTACAGGCATTAAATCACAGATGGAAGATTAGTTTTAAAATAAGACTGGAATATAAAGGAATAATCCAGCATTTTGGCTGGGAATTTGCATTTCAACTCCACTGAGGACTGGCACAGAGGCCATGTTTTGTTTAATTTTAATTCAGTTTTTTTCTTTAATTATGTTATAAAATCCAAGAGACTAATTGTAATTCAGTAAGACTACAGATACAAATGTGCTTTTTGTCTATGTGTTGTGTGTAGAAAACAGTGCAGACACCATGTTCCATTCATTTATTTACTTCCCTGTGACCTCAGGGGAAACACTTAGCACTCAGCATACATCTATTCACAGCATCCTTGGACACTGAGAAAGATCTGTAAGGAGTGTTTCTTTGTGTGCACAAACGAGTCTGTGCTGGGGTGGATAAACTACGTAAGTGACTGTCAAATTATGTAAGGATGTGGGATATTTCTGCAGTTTTTCCTTTGCACAGTTTGCTCTTTTTTATTGCCAGGGGATGGCAAGAGGCCTAAGCACAAATCTGCAGCAGCACACACAAACACAGTTCTTACTTTGGTATCATACAGAGCTGGTTTTTATCTGTCACAATTTTTTATTACCTTTCATTGTTGTTTCTTGTCTGTTTTTGTTTGTTTTTCAACATAAATCTAATACCCCTCTCACAGCTTTTTCAGCTCAAGCAATCTTACTTGGCTGTTAATATTGGTATTTTAGCTTCAGCTTGATCGTCTTCAGTTTCTCTGATTGCATCACTGAATTTACATCAATACAGTAAATATCCCAGTAAATTATAAATGGTGTTGTCAACAAGCTCTTCCTAATGGGAAACTCTGAAATCACTCGCAACATCTCTCCAAATTAGTGCTGGGCTAACTGGTGAGCTGGTAAATAAATTATAGAGTTTGTGTCATTTTTGTTTACTGAATTAGACATAAATTGATATAAAAAAAAAGTTGTTGAAATATGCACAAGAAGTCAATTACTTGTTAAAATTTGAAGACAGGCCTGGTATGATATGTGCTTGTTTATGTGCTTGATGTGTTTTTTTTTATTTGATGTGAAATTTGAGCTTGAAGCATCTGGTACTTCTCTGTTAGCATAATGTTGCAGCATTGTGTGCTTTGTGATTGTTCTTTGTAGTCTTAAATAATTAATTTTCTTCCCTATTTCCTGTTTTCCTACACTGATTTCCTTCCCCTTGAGTTGATAAATATCTTTTATCCTCAGAGATTTACTGTATGAGCTTTAATCTTCTGTTAACCATGCAGTTTTTGTTAAAACACTTATTCAGTAACACACACAGTGTACTACATGTTCCCATTTCTTATTGATTCCTTTTTTTTGTCTGCAGATACCTCACTTTCTTTCTAGCCTCATCTCATGAAATACATTAATAACATGCCAAGTCATGCTGTGTATCGTGCTTGTTTTCTGTTTTGTTTTGTTTTTTTGTTTTTTGGCATGTCATTACAAGCTTCTCTCTGTAGAGACATGACTCTGTGCCTTGTACTTTGTTTTTATTTGAACCATGTGGCAGGTTATTTTAAAGCCTTAAAAATGGAAAAAGCCTAAAATGCCTAGCCATTTACTTGAACATGTTTTAAATCTGCTGTACTCCATTTGAAAGTGTTTACAATTGGTGGACAGTGATTGCTGGCAGTAGAACAGCCTGTCTTGTAGTTTTTTTTAACAGTAAAAGCTTGTGATTTTTTTTTTTCTGTTAAAACTATGAATTTGTTTCTTATGAGGTTTTCACCCCTTAATATATGCATGATATGAGATTCTCATGTTTGATAAACTTAAGGTGTCACTTTGTTCACAAAAAACTGTAAAATAAGAATGTGTAACAAGATCTAATTTATTTTATTCAAAACAGAAAAGATCAATTATGTCTACTTCTGCTAAAATAATATTACATGCTAATTATTACAGTTAAAATAATTGCATTTAGAATTTTTCATATTATTTTTTATACAAAACTAAGTAAAAATGTAGGATAAATATTTGCTAAATTTACATGTAATTTTAAAGTGCTTATACATAATCTTACACCTTTCTGTCGATGGTCTCTTTTTTGAGATGCTTAAAAGAATTGTCTAACATAAAATCAGCTGTTTTCGGTATGTAGGTGCTTGAAAACATGAACTAAAGCTGCTGTCACGATGTGTTGCTATTGCTGTGATATGACTGTTTTATTTATTTATTTATTTATTTCATATTTAGGAATAAATTGAATTTTAATGCCCCGTGATTGCTGTTGGTTTCACTTTCAGTTTCAAGCATCCAGTATGCCGAGGGAAGTCAGTCCTCATCTGTGTAGACAGCATAGAGTAGCATGAGATTAACACTTGGTATTTCTGGGTTATTGCTGTGATGTCTGAGTTAGCATTGTGTCATTTCTGTAGCAGTGGTGCATAATATGTGGCATACATGGTTTGTTCAAAAAAATCTGTAGTATCCTGGCTTATCTGGGGATCCGATTGTGTTTGCTACAGTGTCAAATGCATCTTGAGGTGAAATGTTATTTTCCTATGGCATCATGTTTTGTTACTGCATTTAAAGAGAAAGCAGATATGTAACAGTGTGACATGGGTTTAAAAAAAAAAAAAAAAAAACTCCTTAGGAGCATCAAGAAGTTTTTTTCATTGGACTTAAATTTCAACTTTGCTCTAAAAACATACCTAAAGTAAACTGAAATTTTGCTATCGCTTTGGTTTTGGTGTCCCACATCATGAGTATCAGTTGCTCCCATGTGGCCACCACTTAAAAAACTTTCTGGAGGTACCACTACAGCCAGCTGACTGGTAGTGTGCTGGACATAGTCAGAAAGAACTTTAGTCATCCAGGCATGATCAGAGACTTTACTCCATACCATACGAATGGTATGGAGCAAAATATTTACCATTTCTGAAATTTTTAAAACCTTGAGGTACTTCAATATCAGTATATTGCCAATGCCTACTTTATAGCTAGCAAAATCTATTATTGTTTGTCTATAGTGCATTTCTGCATCAGCTTTTGTTATCTGATTATCAGTCTCTGTGGTTCTTTGCTACTAACCATTTAGCCTAAAAGACTTGGGAAAATTCCCATGAATAATAAGTCATCCGCTTTATCTCCCTGATGTCAGGATCAAATAAAGAAATCTTTGTTTGTCTTGCAGCTAACAGCAGAACTTTTGATATCCCTTGCTTGTGAATAAGAGATTTTACCAGAGCTCTGGAGAGAAACTAGTATGTTTCATAAAGCACTCTTTTTATTTGTGGCAGGTTTTGTTTATATTAAGTAAATACGTTATGTTGACATATGTAGTACCTGTAAGAAAAGTTAGAGTCCTCTTGTGGATAAAAAAGTTCTGTTGGTGTGCAGGCTGCAGATTTTTTTTGTGTATATAACAGATACATATAATTCACTAAAGGAAAGAAAAAAACACTAAAACCATAATATGTTTCTCTAAAGCTGAGACTTGATATATTCTGTGCTTTTGCTTACAAATTCAAATTGCCTTGGCATGCCAAATCTCCACTCGCAGCAAGATACAAGCCATTTTTCTACAATATGTGCTTCTTTTTTTTTTTTTTTTTCCAAGTCAAATTCCCCCATTGACAGAGCCAGTGATACAAAACAAAGTGCTGTAGATCTGGTGCAGAGAAGGAACGAGGGGAAGTTGTGTAAGGGAATAGAGTGTGAGCTGCTGTGTTGACATAGCCTGGATCAGTGCCAGCCATCCGTTCTTGCCCTCCACTTTGACCTCAGTGGAGAAGAGGTGGAGCCTTTTTTTCTGGCAGAAACATGACTCTGGTTTATAAATTACTAAAGAAAATTAAGGCAGACAAAAGATTCACACTGACAACTCAAGTTGGAAAATTCTGTAGTTATTTTTGTGAGCTTGTGTTTATGTGAATGCACACTCTGATGGCACAACACCCAGTCTCTTCTACTGGCTCTCTACTTGACTCACCCCCACAACTATGTAAGCAGCTCCAGCTCAGTCACCTAATTGATTCCAGATTTCCCCTCATCCCTTCACTCTTTCAGGCCTCCTCCTCCTTTCTCTCTCCTTCCCCCACTCTCCTCCTCCTTGCTGTCACCCAGTTCTTCGTTTTCTCCGTCACCCCAGGCCTGCTGGCTCTCACTGCCTTCCATGGATGCATTTATCTTGCTATCATTTAAATATAGTCACAGGGTTTTGCAGATTGAAGTTTGTTGCTGTTAAATATCTCTTCATATGACAATAATCAGGATATTCATTACCCTATAACTTTTCTACATTTTCTACATGTCATGTTTCTCATGTTGTTATTAGGATTAGAAAGTAGGAAATAACTGTGAAATAGAATAAAAATGACACATGGTTTTCAAAATTTTTTACAAAAAAAAAAATCTTAAAAGTATATTTATACTCAGTCTTCTTGAGAGTTACTATGGGCTAAATATTCCACACTTTTCAGATTTTTATTTGTTAAAACCATTTCCTTCCACTTTACAATAACTACATATTGTTACTCTAACAAATAAAAAAAATCCCCCAAGATACATTGGTATATGTGGTTGTATTAGGGAAAAATAAAAGTTTAATTTTTATGAACTAGAAGAATGATAATACATGATAACCTCATTATTAGAAGTACTTCTTCTGCACAACTAAAGCTGAAACTTCACAGATAAATGACTGAGTTGTTAGAAACCAGCACTTTTCTGCTTGGTCTGCATTTAATAAAAGGCACAGTGGGCACAGAAAAGGCATTTCTCTGTTTCACTGATGTTAGGTGCTGCCTGATTTACTGACCCTGTCTGACATGTGACTATTTCATATGTGTAATGAGTTTCTTTTCACAACATGAATCTTATAACTGGAAACTGTAAAAAATTAGTAACAGCTTGAAGCTATCTTATCCTCAAACTTCTTTTTCAACTTTCACAGGATTCCACAGCTTCAGACAGAAAGAAAGGGCTCAGTTAAAGCAAGAACTGCTAAAAACAGATCATAAATCTCACATTGGTTACAGTATATACAGTTCCACTGTGTCAAATTGATCCTAAAGAGAACATCTGAAGAACAGGGAAACTAAAACTTAGCAAGTCACAAGCTAGGCTAATGGTTCAAAGAAACATGCGATATGTCTGATGAAATGCTTGCTTATTCGAACACATATGAAGTATTTATAGCCAGTTATGTTTGTAATAGTTTGATGCATTAAGGTTAAATAATAATGCCACTTTATTCTGGCCTCAAATTATAAAACATGATTGTTTTAACTAAAGCTACCATTGGTTGATGTACCTTTTTGTTTACCTTCAAACTCGGATTGGATAAAATTACATCAGATGGGATTTTTATGGAAATGAAACAAATATTTTTCTCCTGATAAATGAAAACAGCGAAGTCACTGTGTCACTGCTGTGTTTTCTTCAGGTTGTGTCTCTCTTTATGCTAATTTCATTTAGTTATAAAAATAGAGGCCGTTTTGACATTAGAGTTCAGCTTTTAGTATAAAGTTAGAATAAGATTTATTTTGTCCCATTATTGTAAGATATTTTATCAATATCAAAAAGATTCACTCACAATAAACATCACAGAATCAGTTCACTCAAGAAACAGGTCAGGTGTGGTGACATTCCAGTGAAATGTATATCTTCCTAATAACTTGCTGGATACATTTCATATGAAGGAAAATGTTGAAATCTAAAATATAAAAAAATTGTGTGAAAAATAATTAAAAGTGTAGAAAATTCAACCTTTAATAACCATCAGCTTAAACTTAATTTTCAAACAAATGACAAACTAAATTAAAAGCTGTCCTGTTATTTAAAAATCAGCATTAATTTGTTCAAGGATAGTTTAGTTTTGTTGTAGTTTCTTATATTATTTATAATATTTATTATTAGCAGGTGTATTTCAAGCAGTGTGATAAAAAGTAAAAGAGAGAATTAACATGTTATTAGGAAATATTTTACGTTCAGAAATCTTTAACAATCACGACAGCCCCAGTTCCACCCAGTCGGAGTATTATGAGCCCATTTAATGCACATTTATTGACGGATTGGATCTATAAATACCTATCTGAACCTTTTATCAGGTTATAAATATCGAAATCACTATCTGCAGCTTAGGTTGTATGTTTTGTGAATCTCCACTTGTGTCTAATAATTAGCTCAATATTAAAAAATATGGTCCTTTCCTTCTAAATTATTTTGATGCTCAATACAAAAAAAGAGGAAGTTCCAAAGTCGTGCAAGAGTGAAGTTACGATGTAGTGGTATTTGTATTTCTTTATTCAGTAACGTTGACGCACCTGAATGGTAGAGGTTCTAAAAGGATCACTGCCTTGGAGTGTCTGCCACTGACAAGACGCCACTGGTGTGCACTGTTTCATAGAAACTAATAGTGGCGTATTTTTTACGTTGGTCTGAGGCTGCTGATGTACATTGTTTTTCAGTTTCCTCCAATATGTTCTCAGACCAGTTAGAATGAACAGTTTGCAAATATTGAGTTCTATACAAAGTGTCTGCATTTTTTGAGCATAAATACGCAGATGTAGTGATGTACTGGTGCTCTGTTTTATTTTTCTGACCCTAATGCATACCATCAATACCACATCGGTGCCACAGCTGGCACAAAAATATCAAACCAGTATAAGACTATAAATAGCAGGAGTCATACTCTGGTACTTCTTGATTCTCTCCTGAACAGTCTTCTTGCTGTTATTGTGATGCCCATTTGAGCTCTGCATGTGAAACTGCCCTTTCTTGAGATGCCCTGTTTGCAAACTGCCTAATACTAAATAACGATAACAGCTGTTCTGTGATTTGGAGATTACTGGAGTCAATAAATGTACAAAAAAGAGGTTACCAATGCATTAACACTTGAAAGCTTTAATAGCATTATTGACGATGTGAAAGGAGAATTACTTTTATTTGTGCTGATTCAAAAGCTCCCTGCAAAAATGGTTTGTGGATATATAACAGTCAGGTTTTATGGCCTTTTAGTTTTCCTGGGTGGCATCTTAAGACCTTAACCAGCACCTAAGGGTGTTCACAAACTACCTATACTCATCAGTTTGACTGTAATAAATGTAGTCTGGGCTCTACGCAGCACTGTACAGTTGTGTGTTTATGGGCACAGTTTCTCCTATATATCAATAGTTTTCTAGTTTTCTACACATGACTGCATTTTACCAACTCAATTACAAGGTTTGGATGCAGGACTTTAATAAAGATTTGCACCCTTACAGATTTCTTCTATTTTTGTTTTGTTGTTGTTGTTGTTGTTGTTGTTTTGTCACAGTGTTTCACAATCAAACACATATTACCTGACACAAATAACTAAAACATCTCAAAAAGTAACACATCATGTCCTGGTTTACAGAAATTTCAGAACAAATGAGAAACAAAGTCTAAATCTATCAGTCTATCAGACCAAAAACAGTTACAAAACCATTTCTAGTGCTTTGGGACTCCAGCGACTACAGTGAGATACATTATACATAAATAGAAATAACATGGAACAGTAGTGAACCTTCCCAGGAGTGACCAACTACCTAAATTACCCCAAGAGATCATCGTCATCTCATCCAAGAGATCACAAAGAACCCAATCCTCACCTGAGTTTTGCAGTGGGGCAGTAATCTGAATCACTCTAGCAATTCCACTTCTGAATGACGCAAGGTGAAGGTTTTAAAGTGGTCTAGTCAAAATCCAGATTGGAATCTAATTGAGTTGCAGAGGCATGACCTTATATAGAGCCTTCATGCTTAGAAACCCTCCAGTGTGGCTGAATTACAACATTTCTACAAATGAGAGTAGGCTTAACCTCCTTGACAGCATTGGCCACTCATTGCAAACTTAAGATAGAGTTGTTACTGCCAAGGGTGCCACAAGTTGTTAGGGGATACTCTTTAAATAAGCCCATGTTGGAATGGTGAGCTTTGTCCCCTAATAAAAGAAATAATCCTTTTTGTATTTAATCAGGTTCTCTTTGCAATATATTAACATTTGTTTGATGAGCTAAAACATTTAAGTCTGACAAAAAAACAAACAAAAACAAAACAAAATACACAGATATCTGTTAGCCTGGCAAAAAAACAGCCCCTTGTTCTATGCTTTGTTTCGTACAGAAAGTCTGGACCTTCAGCTATTGAGAAATGATTGCTTGCTGGATGCGTGGACTCTGTTTAAGTTTTAAATTTTACCTGATCTCTAATGTTTGGACATGATGTATGTGATGCGGCAGTTCGATGCCATGAAGCTTTCCGGAAATTGCCTGTGCTGTGAACAACCATCCTCCATTGCAAAGAGAAAAGTGTTGAGCCGAAAGAGATGGCTGCTGATGTTAATTCAATATTTGGAAGAGAGGCCAACATGGACTAAACGGCTTCATTCACTTCCTCCACTGCCATTGATAAAACTACAGGCTGACTACAATGCTAAAACAGCGCAGAAAATTCACGTCATTATTTACAGCTTCTGCTTCTGTTTGCTGATTGGCTTGGTTGAAATTCTACTGGAGAAATTCTGCTTAATGAGAAAGCCCAGATGGAGCAGTAAAGGGAGATGGGAATTGAGCGGAACTGCATAGGAAGGCAATAGCCAGGCTAGAAATCTGTGGGCATATCCCAGTTTCAGTATTTACACATCAATCATTGAGGGTTTACTAAAGAAATTTACATTTAGCTTTTATCTTGTAATAGTAAAACCTAATATTTGTTGTGAATTTAAAGTGCCTCACTTTCAGACTTAAAAGCATATTTACAGTTCCCTCCAGTTGTTCTCTATAATCTAAAAGCTTGTTGAGCAATGTATGAGAACATCCACTTAGGAAATGTATAATTACCATCTTTATGCCTGTTTCCCTATGTCAGTCTTTGTTCTGTTTTGCTTTCCACCCATCTGTGCAGCCTCGTAAATGTTTTCCCTCTTTTTATTGATGAAAGAACAATGAGCAATCACTAAACCCTCAAAGCATAGCTAAAAAGAGACCAACCTCTGTTCAGACATGCGACAGGGCAGCTAATTACTAAAGCAGAATTTTGACAATGAGGGAATTTGCACACACATCATACTTCCCAATTGGAGCTGATGGCAAACACCCTACAAAAGATGCAACATAACATCACTATGGCTGGTGTTATCGATCCGAGACAAATGAACAAATGAGGGACGGGGGTAGGGGAGTGGAGGAAGGAAATGTGGGGTATGGAGCTATCATGTGTGCGAGATAGAGCATTGTCACAGCTCAACTCTCGCCTTCTCTGTCTCAGATCAAAACCGTCTTTGTATTTGTTTCCACAGAGTTGAAGCAGTGAGTGGTCACTCTCTCCTGTGGTGTGAGACAGGCACAGTTGGGAGATAGACGGGGAGAAAGAGACTGAAGGACAAACACAAGGGAGGTGGAAAGCTGGGGGTAGACCTGGAGAGAAAGAGGTGGAAAAGAAATGAAAGAGTAGAAGTGGCGACCCAGTTCCATCACTGCTTGTTTGTGTTTTGAGCTGTGCAGCAGTTAAGAGAATTGTGGCAGGATGAGGGGGAAGAAGGTTGTGTGAAGGAAGCATGCATCTGTGAGAGCATGACCTCACTCCCATACAACAGGCAAAGTCAGGCCAAACACTTGTATCTGTATGAGAATGCACCTTGGGTGACAGTACTGAGAGCTTGGATACTGCGCATTAATAAAATGTTAGCTTTTATACTATTGCTTTTGATAGTTATGCTTTTTATCAGCTATATTTACTATTTTTACGCTTTTATGCTTTTAAAACTAAATAAATGGATTTTTTTCCATTGAATGTAAATGTTGACATTCATAAACAATGCTGCTATCTTGCCAGGTCCCTCTTGAAAAAGAGATTGTAAATCTCAATGAGATTTTTTCTGGTTAAATAAAGATTATTATTATTATTATTATTATTATTATTATTATTATTATTATTATTATTATTATTATTATTATTATTATTATTATATCTCTATATATGAATGCTCATCCTGTAGAGATGCAAGTTCTTTCTGAGTCATCAGAATAATGTTATTAATCAAAAACTATGAAGGTTAATTTCCATCCATCCATCCATTTACCTAAATTTAAACATTTGGCAAAGAATATTCAATCAGTGAAACTTTATTTGTATAGTGCCTTAAAACAGGAAGGAGAGAAGAGATCTTACATTAGATAGTTGCAGGGGAAACAGTTATTTTTCTGCACTGTGAAGAATGAAAAATAAAATGTGTGTTCAAAGCACATTTTAAATGTTTAAATAAAAATAAATAAATGTAAAGGAGTACAAATAACTATGTATGCAAAAAATCGCCATAATTTTATAAAATTATGGTAGTCATGGAAATCAAGCAAATGAATTAGCAGTGCCTACAGCCTTAAACATTATGACCAAAACACCTGAATGTTGTTAAGCTTTCATTTCTACAAATCATAAAGTGTTACACTGAAAGAAAACAAATGTGGTAAATTGCTGAATTTCTTTTTCTCTGATCTTTGGCTTTCAGTGTGAATTATTAAATGTCTTTTATTGGCTGAAAGATTTATTGATTAGTATTTTAAAAGCTGATCTGAATCAGTAGTAATAAAATGGATATCATTGTCAGCCATTTTTCCAATGTATTTCTGATCTAAATCACTACTGTGATCTATTTTTAAATGTATCATGAAGTTATTTTTATAAATTATTTACGTTTGCATTTGCTTCATGTGCTATTTTGTTTTTAGTGATTTAGGTCTAAGTATATATATGACACACTCACAGTCTGATCTATCCCTCTCTGTTTCTTAGTTCTTTATCTTTTCCATACGTTTTCACTCCTGACACTAAATAAAGAAAACAACAAATTTGAGGTTTCAAAACTGTAATCCACCAGCCACTGAATGATAGCACTGTGGCTACTAACATTATCTGCCACTTTGTTCCTTATCAAACATGACTGTTGATACTGCCTGAAAAGGACTAATGGAAATCCCCAGTGTGATTATTTCTCATTACCTGATGTAATCAAAATGAGGAACTTCCTCTTCCTTTTTAAAGGGAAATTTTCACCTCTCTATTGTTACCTGCTATTCAATGCATGCTCAGGAGGGGGGGGGGGTGAGGTTATCAAATGAAGATTTAATACAGTTTGTTTGCTTTTGTTTTTTAAACAATCTGTTTAATTATTTATTTATTATAAATAAGGTACTACTTTTCTATTAATTTAAATGTTCGTGTCCTGAATCTGGTTCTATTTCTGAATTTATTTGTAATTTTACTGAATTCAAACTGGAATAAATCCCTCTAAATAGGGTAATAGAAAACCAGATATTTTTATTGAATTTCAATATATTTCAGAGATTTGAAATTAGTATAAACTGATGTGTGTTTATACATTGTAACAATTTACAATGTTATTGTAAATTGCGACTATATCAAGAAACTGACCTGAATTGAAGTTGACTAAACAGAACTGAATTGAACGGAATTAAGTTGCTTTTGAGCTGAATTTAATTAAATTGAACTGAAAAGAGTTCAACTAAATTGGATTCATGTAAACTGACTTGAATTCAGTTGAACTGATTTGATTTGAATTGAACTAAATTCAAATGAACTGAATGAAATCACAGTGAATCAACTGAACAGGACTAACCTTAAGTATAATTGACGTGAATTAGACTCAATTACACTGAATTGAACCAAACTGAAATTAACTGTGCAATGGATGGATAGGGTTTTAAGTTTAATTGATTTAAAAGGAAACCATAATTCCAGTCCAACCCTCCTCAAACTTGACAAGGAGAAAGCAGGTTTGAACAATAGATCGGCTGAACTGAACTGAATTAAACTGAAACGAGTTGAACTGTGTTGAATCAGTTAGATGAACTCAGTTGCACTGAACTGAAATCCAATCAAATTGGACTGAGCTGATTTTACAAAACTGAACTGAATCCATTTGAACTTCGCTCAATTTAATTGAATTATGAATTAGATTGAATGGAATTAAAAGAGAGGGACCAATCCTAATTGGCCGGGAATAAGCATGTATACACAAATAAAGGATGATTGAACTCGAATAAACTGAAGTAAAGGAATTTGACTGAAATGAGTTTAGTTGAACTAAACTGAATATTGGAAATTGAATTAAGAATTGATTTTAATTGTTGGATTTTCAGTTGTCACATTTGAAAACAAAAGGCATGAATGGGAAGATAGGCTATTAAATTTAACACCTATGTAGCTTAAGTATCATAAATGGAAACCAAACTCATGAGCAGTTCACGTTAAGCTTGAAGTACCATATATTTTTGGAAGGGGTGATAATGTGAGAGAATATTCAGTTGTACTTCATGTAACTCTGTCTGTGATGAATGATTGATTGTAAAGCTATAAAAACCGCCACTGCACTTAGTGGGGCATTTAGTGTTTACAGCCTGCTCATCCCCTGGGCCAACTGCGTTCCTCTTCTGATTAACTGGAAGCAACATCTAAAAATGTGGCAGTTACTGACAGACTATTGGGAAAAATGTCAGTTTCACGGGGTGTCAGTTTCACACTCTTTTGGGATATTACTGCTTTGAAATATCAGACAAATGTTTTATTTCACACTCTATTTTTCTATATTTATAATGATTTTTTGTGTGGTTTTTGTGCAGATGCTCTTGTGGATGCCTGACCTTAATTTCTTGCTACATCAATTTGTCACACCTTGCATTGATATTGTGCAGTGAGCTGGCTTGCCGACAACTGCGATTTAAACAGACAAACAGGCAATCTACATTAAATGTGGCTCCTAAAAATATGCTGCTGTCACTTTATTGAGATTGGTGACACGCTGAATGCTGCAGGAATTCTGGGAGCAAATGTGAAAAGTTTCCCTGTTTATGGTAGTCTCCTTAAGAATATGGGTTTAAGTTCTTTTTGGCAGCATGTGCTGAAATGATGGAGGGTTGTGGAGTCACTTAGATAGATTTAGACTAATGGGGGGTCAGGAGTGTGCTGCCTAGCCTGCCACAAGGAAAAGGAATGAAGATGACTTGTAGAGAGTGGGAGAGTTGGTAATGAAAAAAAAAGTTTGGTCTTTTTTTTCTTCAAGAGGGGAGAAAGAAGGAGATGTAGAGACAGGGAGAGCTAATGAGTTGGATTTTCCAGAGACTTTGCATTCTGCTCATGGTGCTCGCTGTATCTCTCTCTGCTGTGGAAGAGCTGGCTGGAGCGAGCTTCCTGTCTGAGCCCTGAAGCAGGAGTAAATGAGGGGTGGGTAGGAAAGGGGGTGTTGGAAGCAATAGAACAGAGGAAGGAGGAGAAGGGGAGGAGGGTGAGGGGCGGCAAGGAGGGAGGGAATCCAGTGTTGAAATTGAATGCCAGGGCGCCATGTTCTCACCGCCAGCGTTTCCATGGTTACAGGGTAATTCTGGCGAGTAAGGAAATTTCATTCACTTTGGTATGAAGAAGAAAAAGACAAAAACAAGGGGAGGAGGGGTATTAACAAAGCAGCAGAGGAATAGAAAGGAATACATAATCAAAAAAAAAGAAAAAAATAAGGGAGGAGATAAAAAAGAGGCAGGAGGAAAAAGAGGAAACATCTAGTGGGGTTTAAGCCACCCATCCCCCAGGCGAACTGCCTCTCTGCCTCTCATTCTTTTTTTTTCTTGTGTATTCCTGTGATGCTTGGTTTGTTTGCCACCTCCCTATCAGCAAACACAACACCCACCCACAATCTTCCAGTTCTTCAGCAGCCCTGCAGGTATACAGCGAAGAACAAAGAGAAACACTGCTAACTGGCCGCTGTGTATGTTTTTGCCTGGGTGTGTGTGTCTCCTCTTTTGGGGGAGGGCAAGTGGGGGGTTGGTGCTGGGTTAGTTTCAGGGAGAGGTCTGAGAGGCTGCAGAATTGTTCATATGACACATCTGCGTAGTTGCTGCTTACGTCTCATAGGCTTTACCAAAGTTGATTTAAGGATATTGAACCTTCAGACTCCCCAAATTACAAAGGAGAACAACTAAAATAGTTGTGTACATGTAGAAATCTAAGCACCCAGGCATGTGTGTCAACCTATACAAAAACAGACACACTCACACTGTCTGTCTAACAAGGGCTGACAACTGCAAGGGGGGGCAGGGGGTGACTGGGATGTCAGAGCAGCCAGTGTGACAGCTGTACAGCCAAGCTACCTCGGTCACGCAAACATACACATAAGTACACACACAGAAGCAGTGTGTGTGCATCATCATCATCATCATCATTTCTGATATCATTATCTTTAAGCGATAATATCCATGAGACTTATAAATTAAAACATTGCTTTTTTTCTTTTCTCTTTCAGTGGCTGATGAGGGGCTTTGGGAGTGTGGTCTGTCCTACGAGTGCAGGACCCTCCTGTTCAAAGCCATACACAACCTGCTGGAAAGGTAAAACTGATGAACAACAGGGGGATCCCATGTATCCCCTTGTCTGATAATTTAAGGTCACCATAGTTAAACAGGGTTTTTGGAAGAGGTTTTAGAAGACCTTAAGTCTAATACTGTTAAAATTTAAGACCCATACGAATAACAAAAGCTAACTGAAATAACTTAACTTTATAACTTACGTAATGGGGTACCACTGGTGCAATGAGTTCAGTTGTGCAATTTCCTCACTACTAAATATTCTACTATCAAGTGTTAGCAGGAATATAACATAGTGGAAGCAACAGAGAATGAGAAGCATCGCTGCCAAAAAGTTGTTGGCCACATAAAAGAGCGAGGACAGTGGATGCTGAGACACAGGTCACCAACATGTTGCAGAGTCAACAGCTACAAACAGCCAAACTTCTTGTGGCCCACAGATTAGCTCAACAACGGTGTGTTGAGAGCTTCATGGAATGGGTTTCCATGGCTAAGCAGCTGAATCCAAGGCTTACACCAACAAGCGCAACGCCAAGAGTCAGATATAGTGTTGTAAACCAAGCCACCACTGGACTCCAGAGAAGTGGAGATGTGTCCTCTAAAGTCACGAATGACTCTGTCTAGGTTTGGCACATGCCAGAGAGCAACACTTGCCTTACTCCACCTGTGTCAAATACAAGGTTTGGTGCAGAGGGGATTATGGTGTGGGGCTGTTCTTCAAGAGTTCCAGTAAAGGAAGTTTCAATCCCTTCTGCATGCCAAGACATTTTGCACAATTTCTTTCTCCCAAAATTCTGGAAACATTCTGGGTCCTCTTCCTGTTTCACCATGATTGTAAACTGGTGCACAAAGCAGGTCCATAAAGATAGAGAGAGCGAGTTTACTGTAGAAGAACTTGACTGGTCTGAGTCCTGACCTCAACCCAACACCTTTGGAATTACCTAGAATGGAACTGAATGCTGAGCCTTTTCATCCAACATCAGTGTCTGACCTCACAAATATGCTTCTGGACGAACAGTCAAAACTGGTATTATAAAACCTTTTAACTAATATTGTAATATCATTAAAATTCATTTGTGTAAAAGCAAGTGACCCAATTTTTTAGGTGATATAGTGTAGCTTATCCAACTTCAAACCTTTACAGACAGTAAAAAAGAGGCACCATAACAGTAACTGATAACAAGTTTTGGAAAACTTCTGAAATCCTACTGAATTCCTCAGCTAAAACAACTACACAAAATGAAAACATGCTATCTTTTCCCAAGAGCCAAGAGTTGATGGAAAAAGGAGTTATTGAACAACATGAAGATGTAACTAAAATAAGGTGAGGTATGGAAAATCTGGAGGTATTTAGTACATTTTAAAGTGTAAAATGTTGGTGAAAATTTTAAGGGTACTTTCGTACAGGATAGTCTGGGGCATGCTTCAGATTGGGCTGAGAAAGCAAAAAAAAAAAAAAAAAAAAAAAAAAAAAAAAAAAAAAAAAAAAAAAAAAGAGGTTGCACCTTTATTTGGTTTGGTTTTTCACCCTGCACTTTGAAAAGAGGACCAAACCATCTGAAAAACATTATGTAGATACAACAGCTGCCATGAGAAGCTGGATGAGCAACATGTGAAGCAAAAAGCCAACATGTTGCTCTGTGTACTTGAGACAAAAGCAGAAGCTCAGAAAAGGATTGCGGAGGATGAGAGACTATGACCTGTTGCTGTGGTTACACAGACAGAGGGAGAGTTATTGCTGGTATTTAAAAGTTTTCAGATTGCATATATGTCTGTAAATCAGACATCACTTCCGTCCTTCAGTACATCTCCTCTCTTTGGTTGGCTGGATTATCCATTTGGTTTCCAACTATAAGCGAATCGCACCAGGGTTGATTTTCAAGTAAAAAAAAAAAAAAAAAAAAAAAAAAAAGGAATGATTATAAGTTCCCTGAATTTGAGGTTTCGGATGTCCCTGGCCAACACAGAGTTTGGGTTCAATATGGCTGCCAGTCAGTGAGTAAAATATTTATTTTTACATGTAATGGGTTGCATTACAATAAAACCACTAGCACACATAGTTTTGTACAATTTCTATTTGCAATCTGGGAATGAGGTCAAAAACAAGTTGAGCTTATTGTAGTTGGAACTAAAAAAAAAGTAATTTGCTAATGTTTGTTGTCGGTGATCAACATAAATACTACTAGCATTTTAAACAACGTATTTTTCTAAGTTTTGTGCATTTAAATGCTGCAGCAAGATGAGATCAAAATCAGAAGTTCAGATATACCTGCAATTTTCTCTATGTTTTCATTTGTGCAAATGTAATTTTAAATTTTAATTTAGAAGTGTTCAAGGTCCTCTAAATGTTTGAGTCATGATTCTGACTCCATTTTGTTTGTTTTTCCTGACTTTGAACTTGGAATTCAAAAACTCAGACTTCTGATGATAAAGTAAATGCATCAATAGTTTGTCAATTGGTTAATTTCACAGGTTCAAAACAATAAATGGGTGGGTATTTGCAGATCACTCTGTGAAACAATGAGATGAGTCCAGTGTTGGAGAAAGACACTTAAAGTGACAAAATCTTAAATTCAACAAAAAAGGTGACAATAGATGCTCCTACACTATATGGTACCAATAAAATGTGGTTTTCGGCGTAATGCACCTGAATATCTTACATTAGACCCACAATATAAAATAAGGTTACTCTAAATTCATATCCCATTAGTTGTTTATTGCATATTTCAATGGTCAGAATAAAACAGTTAAAAGTTAAACATATATGCAACCTATTCTGTCATAAGTTTCATCTTAATGAAATTATAATCTGTGCGCTGAATCACTTGCTCAAGCACCCAAAGCTCTCCTTTCTGAGTCGGAGCCATCTGTTAAATGAAGCAGCACATATTTGCTCTCTATTAAGTTAAGCCTCAGTGATCATCACAGGGGAAAGGCAGAATTAACCTTCCTATTACCTTGGAGCTGACTCCTTTTATAGCTTACTGTTTCAACACTAGAGGGATCACTTTTGCTTTGCTTTTGTATAACTGCAAAGATCTACACAAATACATCTAACGAGTGTCCCATGTTGTTATATAAAGATAAATGATTTATAAATGTTGCTGAATTTCACTTCTATTTTAATTAATATAATGAGATAAGTAATTGAAGTAGAAGTGAAGTTAAATGCTATAAATATGTTTTTTTACATTATGAGTCAGATGTGTTGGTGGGGATAGCTCGGCTCAGGCGCTTAGTGATATGTTTCATAACAAGAAGATGCTCAGTGTCTGAAGGAAATCAGCTAATGAGACACAGACGTTTTGTTGAGTCAATAAAGGGAAATGTCTTCCACCAGATTTATGGGGAAAGATTTATGAGCCGCTGCAGCAGGCTTTTGAGTTTATTATCATTTATTAGTGGATATAAAATATCCCACAGCTTTAATCTGCTCAGAGATCAGCACATGAAAGTGCTATGTGATAACTAGTTCCACTGTGGATTTTCAGAGTGCATAGAAATAAAAGTAATACATCAGTGATGATAATAATAAATGACAAATAAGCAATATTAGTAAAATTACCAAAACAACACTAGGATTCTCTTGCTGTAGAAAAAGGCCTCTTTATTTAGCATTTCTGTAATCTTTGTTCAGCATTTCACCAGTTTACTCTCTTCCATGTCCTTTTAGGATGCATACAGATGTTTTAAAGCTAGAATCTAAGTTAGTAAAGTTTACATTGCCTCTGGTCTCCATGTGTGGCCTTGATAGGGGGTGTTTATACATTTTTAATATAGTATTATTTACAACTGTTTTCTCCTTCCCTCTTAGATGGATAATGGTGGGAAACTAACATGTTATACTTAACTTCACTTGGAATCATTCTTGCCAGTGTGCCTCACTAACTCCAAAGAGCATTTAATGCAGCCTTTTTTCTTTTGGATCAGCCAATGTGAAAATTTGCACCTAATAACAATTAAAAAAAAAACTATGTGGAAAGAAGGTTTGAACAGCCACTTTAAAGATTTATTTTGTTATGAAATCTCATCCTTTGAACTTCAGCTCATATTCCAAATGAAGATCCACTCCCTACTGTGCATGCCTCTGTTGACTGTGGCTGTGGTAAAAAGCATGAATAAAATTGTCAGGCATAATACAACTTCTCTGAACTTTTTCTGAAAAATACTAAAGGTGCTCATTAAGATATAAAGTCTTTACATTTGTGTATGTTCAAAATGTTGTCCGAAAGGAACTTAAGCCTGCTAGAAGTGAGAAAGAATGAGCCTTTATTTCAAAGTTGTCAGCAGTTGCTATCACTTTCTGATGCCCACAGAGTACCTAAAAATCATATCAGTGAGTTCACTGCTGGATTACAGCAGCTTTATTGTCTGCATGAATGAGTGTACTCATTTTCAAATGTGCAATTAGGACTTGAATGTCATAAAAAAATATGTTATGTATTTTTGAAAAGTAATTGCTTTTCTGTCCAGTTACAGTAACAGTCTTAAAGCCCTCCAACAATATTTTCTAAAAATGCATTTTATTCAAAAGACCAAACTTTTACTTCATGAAATTAATATAGTTTTCAATCATGTATAGACTTCACTATGAGAAAAAGGGAAATGTACTAATTTTGACTTCTTTGTTTTACTCAATGCCCCAGATGTTTGACGGATAAGGGGTTCGTGAGGATTGGGAAATGGTTCTTTAAGCCACATGAACTGGAAGAAAAGTCTTTGGGTAGCAGGTAAGAAATTATACACACACTTTATTAACATGGTTTACGTGTTGGCATTAGTGCATGTGATGCTCTAAGAAAGAAAAAGTGTGATAATGTCATTCTGTGAGGCAGCTTGACTGACTTTCATGTGATACAGTATTTGTTAAGCCTTGATATTCCAGCAGCAGGCTGATGGTGTGAGTCTGTAAAAGAGAAACAGAGCATGTGAATGGTGTCCAGAGGTTAGTGCTCTCTCTCTCTCCCTGAGTGAAGAGAGGCGCGCGCGTGTGTGTGTGTGTGCACATGTCATGCTGTGTAACAGTGTTGTCAGCGTGGGAGACAGACAGAGAGACTGAAACAGAGTAAAACGAGGGGTGGGTGTGATGACAGTTCAACTTGTTGCTTCAGGCATTATAGATCCCTTTCACAGCTCACTCTGCCCACTTTTCTGGGCAATGAGGATGCAACATTCCTCACATCTCTGACATAGCACTGTTTCGATTGCATTGAAACACATTGAGTTTGCTTACTGCTGGGAAACCACTTTGCCATAGAAGTGGTGTCATTTTCAAAACCGTTATATTGCTTAGAGGCAGTGGCGGTTTTTTATTTGTGTGATATGGCTATCTGCCCAGGGCGACAAACCACAAGGAAAGTGCTACAATGCAGAAAACAGTTGTCAACTGTACACCTACTGAGTTTTTATTCCTTATTTGCATATCCTGGTAATGGGACTTTACGCTTCCTGTGATGTTCACAGTGTAGGTATCAGAAAAAACTGCTGTGCACGACAAGCTGCTGATGACACTGAAGTTGGGATCTGAGTCAAGGCTTACAAATCAGGGCTAAATAAAAAGGCTATGTCTTTTTTAATTAGACTAAATTTGATCATCTCAACCTTTAAAATTCTGCAAGACTTACTGTGTTATTTTGCACTGCACAGACAAAACAAGGCTTTCTTTGTATTAGAACCACATTTGAGTGAAAATCACAACACATAATTTGGTTATTGGTGGGAAGCAATACAATTAAAAGTTTGGGTTTTTTTTTCAGACCAGGCTTTGTGTAAGGATTGGGTTTTTGTTTGGTTGTGTCAAGATCAGCAGAATGAAGGGGTTCATGTCAGAACTGACACTGCTTGGAGGCAGCAAAGCAACACATTTCTTTAATTACTTTAGTTTTAATATCTGATCTTTGATATATATGGTTTAAAGTAAGTGATGCAAGGGAAGTCTCTGCAGAAAGTTGCTGACACGATTGCACTCTGCCATAATGTGTCGTAGCATAGCGAGGTTTAGCAGCCAAGAGCAGGTGGAAGTCCCTGATTTAGGCACACTGCCTGACACTTTGAGAGAGAGTGTTTGTCACTTGTTCAGTTTATATCTGGGGAATTTGGTGTGCAGAGCTGATATGATGGTGATATCTCTGCCTATGAAGGCATTGTCTGGGTGAAATATGCTACAGACTGAAGCTAAGAAAGGCATAAACTTGAACAGATATATTGATTCTTCCAATTTCAATAGGTAGAAGGGGTCACTGAATGATTGTATATGTAGAAAAGATATGAATCTCAAGACCATCATTAAACCAGGGAATAAGCTGTGTGAGCCACGAATTTATCCACTTAACAGGATTTATGTCAACACTTAAACCTTGATCTACTTTTTTAATTGATCGACTTCATGCAAAAATAATGGCCTGTAATGGCTAGTACATTCGCCCTTCTCCCTTCTCAGATGTATGTAGATGGAGAAGTTTATATTCAGGTCCCGCTGTGATGTGGTTGCTCTAACATACCTTAGCAGTGGAGAGGGAGTCCCAGTCCTGACACAGCTCCTGCTGGAGAGATTATATCTCCCAGTTGGCTCAGAGCAGTTGGGGATACCCCAGAAGCAGCTGGAGGAAGCTGCTGCAGACAGAATGAGGCTGTCTGCAGAACGAGGCTTCTATGCTCCCACCTTACAAATCGACTGAGCTGTAGATAGACCTATGCTGTGTTAATTATGTTGTAAACACTCCTCAACACAAAGCATGTAAGACTTTTCTGTAATCTAACCAGAATAGCAAAATCAATGAAGGACATATTTTTTTCTTAAAGGTATGACTCATTGAGTTGGATAGTGCCCTTGTCTTCTATAATATCCCACTCAGTGGTATCACATTCACACAGACTCAAATGAGGGACACAAGGACAGAGACCTAGCTGAATACTCACTTCAGAAATTGTTCATTGTAGCTTTATTAATATTTTAATTATTGTCTTTCAGGCCCTCAATATGGTTTTGTCACTTGTAGCAGCCTTTAGCCCAACAAGGGCTCAACAATGAATGCAGTCTGAAGGGGACCCAATTTCAATTTCATGATCATATCATGGGAAAGTAGATAATAATCACCATTATATTTATCAGAGACCGAAAAACAACTTCATCTAATTGTGTAAAATCAAATACACCTGATGTTAATTCAAGAATTTTATGTGGTTTGTATGTGTCTAAGGTTTTTTGGAGGGTATATAGTGTTTCACAAAGTTCTCCATTTTAACTTTCTCTTAATAATAATAATTATTAATAGTATAATAATATAATTAAAGAATGACTGTGGGATGTGTGGTGTGAATTAAATTTAAATACAGTGGACCCTCACCAATTCGCGGTTCAGTATTCACGAATTCACCTATTAACAGATTTTGCTGTGTAACTCCAAATTATTCACTGAAAATTTGCCTATTTGTGGATTTATTCGTAGGGCATATCTAAAATAACTGAAAGAAAACGCAACTTGGAAATTTGAAATACCTTGGTGTAATGCTAGCTGACATGCTATTGGCTGGCATTTGCAAAGCAACCAATCCATGAGCTGCTGTTCGACTGTACTCCGAAGAGCGGAGATAAGGAAGTCAGTAGATTTTAGCTTCCAGTAGTTCCAAGACAGTTTCCACTGTGTGTATTAATACATATTAAGGTATTTTGTTGTTTGAACTTTTAAAATAGGCAGTTATAAGTGTTTTTGAGAGGGTCTCAGAGTTTTATGGATTTTAGCTATTCGTGGTATGGTTAGCTATGGTCCATAACCTCCGTGAATATTGGAGTCCATTGTATGGTAATTGTATTGGCTATTTATCACCAGTATTATTTTTCTATCCTTCTGAGTAACTAAAGAGTCAGGCAAGTGAGTGTATGGTAAAGTGTGAAAGTGTGTTTTCCATGAATGCTAACATTTGTGAACATTTTTACTTGAATGAAGTTACTGTCGCCTTAAGGTGCCTTTGTCCTTTGTCTATTACTCAACATCCTATTTTGGCAATGTTACATTAGAGTCTTACTGTCTTTTTTGGCCAATGTATTATTTGAAATAAACAGAAAAGTATAGTATATTCAGTTATGGTACCAAAAACAAAGTAAATGCCTATGCTGAAAATAAATAAGGAAGACAGAAATATAGAATCAAAATCAGCACACAGTTAGGCCTGTCACGATAAGCAATAAATCAATTAATCGCATAATAAATGAAAATCAGTTCGATAATTAAAATGAGGCCGATCATTTCCAGTTGCACGCTTGTTTAATTTCGTTGTGTCTCTATCTCTTTCTACCAAAGAGACTGGATGACAAAAAGTTCACTCCGGTGCGTCAACTGACTCCCCGCTTCTCGTTTCCTTAGAGTAAAAGGCTCGACATATGGGGAGCAACAAACGACAGCAAAAAACGTCACTTTTCTGTCACTCAGTGATCCCAACAGACAGGACATGATTGCGACAGGAGCGACAGCATCAAAAGTTGAACATTTTTCATCTTTCTTGTGCTGCATTGCTAGCTTGTGTGTGCACGTCTACGTGTACAAGATTTCCCACTAATTTAATTTCCCTTTGGGATAAATAAAGTAGTTTTAATTGAATTGAATTGAATTGAATTCAAAATTTCACATGCACGAATTTCGCCAGTCGCTTGGCTGGAGGAGGGTAAGTAGCCCCATCGTGCAAGTTCCATAGAAATGAATGGAGAAGGAGCAACATCGCCTCCTGTGTGTTGAGACCATAAGGAGGAGTGAACTCTCTCATCAGTTACTTGCCAGGCTGAGGGTCTCGTAACACAGAGAGTAGCATGAAAACCCCGTGAGGAGGAGCAAGCCAGAGAAACGGTGGTTTAAAAGCCGAACGTGACAGCTGCAGGCTGGGAGCACTTTGAATTCAAACCAAATGACTATGGTGAACCACCTAACCTGTGCTAGCTGGTGTGTTGCATTTGTTGTAAAACAGTAGCAACTAAAAACGGCAGTACAACAAACATGTATCTGCGCCTAAAACGTAATCATCTGATGCAAGTTTTCCAGCCTGGAAAAAAACAAAATACTACAGCCAATAGGCTGTCTCCGTCTTACTGACAGTCCACAATCACTGGGGTGTTTAATCAAACAAAATACAAAAAGACTAGTGCAAAATGCTAAGACTTTGTAGTTTGCTTAATTGCTAAAGAGATGCTGGCTGTTAATCTCATTGAAAAGCCATCATTTCAACAAAAGCCTGCAAACATTTGACCCCTAGTACACAGTAGTAAGTTTACACTTTTTCACACAAAGGTCCTAACTGGCAGTATTGCCTGGTTTCCCTGTTTGAGCCTAATGATTATTATGTCCTGAAGGACAAGTTTGTTTACAGAGACTTTATAATCCATTTTATTTATTTTTGGTTTGTTTATTTATTTTGGATATTTAAAATGTCTTCCAGTTCCAGTGTTAAATATTCTTTAGAAATTAGTTTATGGATCTTTGAGAGAGCTCACTTGCATTATTATTCTATTATCTTTACATTAATTAACAATGGTCTCAAAACGACAATATTATCATTTATTGCAATAATTTATGGGACAATTAATCACCTAGCAAAATTTGTTATCATGACAGACCTACACACGGTTCTGTTCCAACTGAGATTTTGGCACTATGTTTAATTATTTTTCCCATTTCTACTCATTTCATTTGACCTGTACACGATTCATCTGATTTTAAGATTAGTGCACTGGCCAGTGTACTTTTCACTATTAAATATTGTACAAGAGTCAGTGTTAATGTGGGACTTGTCTTCTTTATTTTTGATGCCAGACTTAATACACTGTACGACAGCAAAAGCAAGGCAATATTAATTTAATTTTTTATTAGTTGAACTTTTTAGATTTTATTTTGTGCTTTGTCATCTTTGGACTAAAAATACTTTAATTTACTTTTGAGAAGATTAGAAAAAAAAAGCGTTTAGAAACAACAAATAGAGCCAATATCTTTTTTTTTTTTTTAGAAGGAAGTTTGAGACAGAGGTAATCAGAAATAACTCAACATGGGAATAAAATGAAATAAACTCTTGAAAAGTATGAATTTCAATAGAGCAACAGGAGTGGAAAGTATTAAGGTAGAAGGCACCTCCATGAGTATGCGCATATATAAACATGAGCGCAGAGAGTCTTTTGGAAGTTACACAGGCCTTTATGTGTGTTTGTGTGTTTGGCAGTGAGACTTCTGTACATCATGTTAATTCTTCTTCGTTTCGAAAGCTCCGCTGGAATATGCTCTATGCCTCCTGCTGAGACTCGTTTTTTTTGTGAATTATTGAACATCCTGAAGGCAAAAATGGGAAAGGAGATGGAGAGAGAAAGACAGAAATCTTCCTGAGAGCTCTAACTGAAACAAACCTGAATCATGTGTCTGTGCTGTACAGGTGAAGAATATGAATTTTTATTATGCCACCATTTTTGTACCACACAGTGACACAAAAGAAGTCCTGATATCCACCTGTTATCTGCACCTATATTCCCACAGTGCCTCTTGCTCCTATCGTGACAAAGTTGCCCCAAAGTTGATAGTGTGAGAACACCTGCAGATCCCCGACCAGCAATACTTTCAGCACACGAGGGAACATTTCTCACTAACAATGACTTCTTATCTCAACACTTCTTTTGTCTCTTTTTTACTTCTACACTGTGCCTTTTATCCCCATTAGGGGGCGTATTGATGCTAGGATCCATGCCATGCTCCCACACCCGTGCCAGCTTCAGCCCCTTGGCATCGCTGCCTTTGTCAAGGCTTATCAGGTGTTTATCTTGTTTGTGTCCATTGGGCGCAGCGGGTTGCGTTAGATCCAGGAGATGATTCCCCCAACCACAGCCACCCCTTGCCCCCCTTTTCTCCTTCCTCTCAACCCAACTCTCATGCTCTCTTTGTGTCTGAATGGGAGAAAAGCTCTCTGGGTTGGTAACACATTGCATCAGACGCCAAGGGGAGAACGTATGAGCAGGGGGAGAGAGTTATAGGGATGCAAAGCGAGGACGGGGAGACGAGGCATCAGAGAGGGGAGGAGCAGGGAGGAGTGGGGAGGCAGCTCGGCGCGGGTAGTGGTGCGGTGGGGATCAGAGTAGGTGGGGGGTCGTAAATTAATCATTGCCATAGACGGCTGAATGGATGTATTAGAGTCTGTCTCCCTCATTAGTTCAGTCAATTCTTTGCATGCCAAGTATAACGCTCAGTGTTTTTTATAGTGCAGCTTTCATTTCACTAATGGCCATAAACTCATGCATAAATAATATTTGTAGTTCAGAGTAACAGACCTGTTCTCTGCTATGAAAAACATGTCAGCTACCTTTTATTTTTGTTTTTTTATTCTCAGAAATCCTTAACTAACCCAACAGAACTGGGTTTTACATTTTTTTATATTATCAAAGAAAAGATAAAGCTAACTAAAATATAAAATAAAAATCTACTGGCTTAGGCACCAACTACTTGCAAAAAAAAAAAAAAATCCCCCAAATTTTCATATATATTTTAATAATCTGTTTTCTATCACACCAGCATTGCTTTATTTCTTCAGTTTTACCACACCACAAGTACAGAGGCTGCATCTTCATTTAGACTTGTGGAATCATTGTGGAATCATCTTTGTGTTTCATTTATGTCAGTGCTGTTTGTTTGCTCTTATGTGTTTGCACAAATCAAATGCCATGATAAATTTAGATCGGTGGGAGGGAAGGGAAGCTAGACAGGGCTTGTAAGAACTCACTTGAAAAGTACTCATGCTAGCAAAAAAAAAAAAAAAAAAAAAAATCTGACCTAATTTTGCTCATCTTAGTATTTTTTGCTCCACTCTCTCTGGTGCATTCAGAAACTTAAAAAAAAAAAAACATCTCCCCATATGAAAGAAGAAGAGAAAAAGGTACAAAGAAAATCAAATTTTCTGTATCCTCATTGAGTTGTGTGCTACATTACTCTAGTATGTCATATAAAAGAAGAATTTTAGTAATGATATATACTTTTAAGGCTTAAATAAATGCTAAATTGACAGATGTAAATAGGAGAAAGGGGGGAATGAGATAATTTGCCAATAGGTAAAAATGTTTAAGCTTTACTATACGGTATAATTAGGGGTTAGAATAGATGCAGACAGGTTAAATTAGAAAAGTGACGGACAAGAAAAGTGCTCCTTTGAGTCCCAGATTGTTAGATGCACTGACAGCCTGACTGGATGGATAAGTAGCTGTTGAGTGAATGAACTGAAAGGTGGTGACTGACTGGATATAATGTGTGACTGACTGTAAGAATAGAAATGAAAAGTTACACCACTTTTAACAATCCCCAAGGGAATTTGATGATTGCTATCATTGTGCAAAAGGATTGTACAATTGCTCATTGGTTGACTGGGTATAGCATAATCTTTTTCGCGCAAAGGTAATAGTTTGTATCGTCTAATTATTGTCTTTATTATTGAAATCCAACTCTTTCATGCATGCATGATTTTCCTAAAATTTGGTGCATTTGCATCTTCTACTCTTTCATATGTTCTCTGTGTGTCTGAGAGGTGGACATGTAAGGTGCTGTCAGTTGTATAATTGGAAAAGAAAGCCCAGAAAGGGTAGGTCAGAGATAAGGAAGGAATATCAAAACATGCATAGCAGAAAGGATGATGATAAATCACAGCAAAGACATGATTAGACCCTTTTCCCTTTTTTTTTAAATTACAACAGTACACTTCCTTGTGAAAGTATTCAAACTACTTGCCTTTTTTATTATTTTGTTGGGATACAACCCCAAACTTCAGTATTTTTGATTAGGATCCTATGTGACCAACACTCAGTTATGAAGGAGAAGGCAGTTTCTTTTATCTTTTCCAAATAAAAGTGTTGTGATAGACCAACTTAAAGTTGTTCATTTTGATATAGTGTAAGAAGTGTATTTTTATTTTCAGGGAATAAAAAAATCAGAAAAGTTCTACATGCATTTGCTCTTGTCCACCTTTATGCTGATAACTTTAAATAAAATCACGTGCAACCAGATGCCTTGAAAAGTCCCCTAAGTGAAGTAAGTGTTAGTACAGCTGTTGTGTGAAACCCTCAGTAGTTTTTTAGAGAACAATAGTGAACAAACAGTATCATGAAGACCAAGGAGCACATCATAAAGCTCAGGGAGAAAGTTATGGAGTAATTTAAGGCAGTTTTTTTTTAAAGAAAATGTTGTCTCAAGCTTTGAACATGGAGCAAAATTCTGTTCAATCCATCACCTGAAAATAGAGTATTGCACAATAGCTAACCTACAAAACATCTAATTCCTCGTTTCCACTGAGCAAAATTGCAGGGGTCGGTACAGTTCGGTACCCTATTTTCCTAGCGTTTCCACCACCAGTTGAACTCTCACTGGCCAGGTGGGGTTAAACCCTAAACGCCTAACGAGGCATCATACTAATGCTGTGACAAATGTGACGCACAAGTATGTCTTGTGTTTGTCGCAAGCAGTGACATTTTCCTGTCCCTCAATTGTGTGCTGCCAATAGTTCCACCCCAAGAATGTCCATTGTGCTATGGACCTGCAACTGAAGGGGGCACAGGAATGGTGTAGTACGGATTGGTTGTATGGGCCACTTTTACAATGGAAACAGACAAAATAGCATATCAAACCACACCGACCTGTGTTCTACCGCTAAGTACAAAACGAGACATAAGCCGCCAGGCCAGGCAAAGAGAGCATTAATCGGCGAAAACACAGAAAAAGATGTTTTAAAAACTTCTGCAAGGCACTGTATATGAAATAAAAATTTATGGAAGCTCAATTTGATAAATTCTGTATTTAAAACTGTAATTTCATTGTCCTTTAGCTTGGCACCTTATTATTGTGTAACCATATAAATACTGTTGAAGCAAAAAATTGTGATAGCATTCCTCTTGAATAATACATGAAACAGTGCTTTCGTCTTTATATTACTTCTAATATTTGGTGCATACTCCAGAATGTCTACATGCAGCAACATTTAGATTCACCTGCAATAAGCCTGAGAATAACTCTACAAGTTGGTGCTCTGTTTGAGTTGGAATAAATTAAACAATCATGGGCGCACTCTGGAAGCATTTTCAATGGGATGTGTACACATGCTGCTCACGAGAGCTTACAAGAGTGTAAACATCATCCACAATTGTCCACAAGCATCAGTGCAGCGTCTTACACGTGTGTGTACGGAAAAGGGTTAGCTTGAAGGAAGAGGATAACTCATGGAGCTGCTTTTCTGGTGGCGGGGAGAACACTCAAGGTTCAGTTTAAGCAGATTAACCTCCCAGATTTAAGAGAATCCAGATAAAATACTATCATACCTGATTAGTTCACATGGCTGTGGTTGCTATCTGAGCACTGTTATCACACCATCGGATTAAAATGGATCTGTTGGAGGAGATAAAAGCCTTGTGTGTAATCCTAATGGTGAGTGTGTGGATTGCTATTTAAGTAATCTTTGTTATTTTTACTATTGCTTTGTTCTGTGCAGATGTGTGTTTCAATAATGCATGTCAGACCTTAATCATCTCCTCTGCTAAACAGACACATAATAGTTCATGATCCGTTTCAGTGACGTTCACCAAAAGTATTTTTACCCATTTAAAGTTTTCACATTTTCTCATGTTAGAACCACAAACTAGGCTGTGAGCCTTTTTTTAACCCCAAGCATCTTAGATACTATTGTGAGTGTGCATTCACCATTCTTAAAACTCCTCCCTCTTAATTTCAACAATAATTACAATTAGTTAATTTTGATTTATTGTGATTATGCTTCTTTTACTTAAACGAACTATTAGAAAATAGACTTAGTGTAGTTAATCATAAATATGAGTATATGCATTTAATTAATTAATTTAATTAAATAAATGGTAAATAAATTATGGTAAATAAATCTTTTATTAATATACTAAATCTTCTCATTACTTTTTAAAATTTGTAATTTAATTATTCTCCAGGATATACGAAGAATATATTCTTCAGAACTGATTCTTCAAAAATTTTGGGAGATTATGAGACCGAGAACAATTATTTATGGACATTAGTCGTATTTAAAGTGGTTTATTATCAGCTGGTTTCAAGTGAATAAACAACATCATGAAAACCAAGGAACACGCTAGACATGTCAGCAATAAGCTTGTGGAGACATTTAAAAAATCTCAAATAGAAAATGGGGCAAGGACAGCATTGATCAGGGAAGCAAGCAGGAGGCCCATGAAAACTCTGGAGGAGCTATAGAGGTTTACAGCTCAGATGGGAAATCTGGCAACTATAACTTGTGTACTCAGCAAATCTTGCCCTTGTGAAATTGTGGCAAAGGCAAAGCCATAAGAAGTCCCATCTAAGATTTGCCACAAACCACACAGGGGGCACAGCAAACATGTGGAAGAAGGTGGTCTGGTCAAGAGAGAGACTTCTTGGCCTACATGCAAAATGCTATGTGTTGAAAACACTGCATACTTCACTGTGAAAAATGGTGGTGGCAGCCTCATGCTGTGGGGATGCTTTTCTTCACCAGGCACAGGGAAGCTGGTCAGAGTTTACGGGAAGATGGATGAGGGTAAATTCAAGGCAGTTCTTGAAGAAAATCTGTGAGAGGCTGCAAAAGCCTTGAAATAAGTGGGTACGGTTAATCTTCCAGCAAAAGAACTACGCTGAAGATACTTCAGAGTTACCATAAAAGGTTTAGATCACAGCATATTTATGTGTTTAAATGCCCAATCAAACTCCAGACCTAAATCTAATTCAGAATTTGTGGCAAGATGTTGTTTAGATGTTTCCAGATACTCTCCATTCAGTCTGATGGAGCTTGAGGTGTTTTGCACAAAGAATTGGTAAACATTTCAGCCTCTTTACAAATCTGGCACTGAAAAAATTGCTTTGAAAAGTAGTTTTGCAGAATTGACTCAGGAGGGCCTAGATATAGATGCAAGTTTCACAAAATTAGCAGATTTTTATTTTTAAAATATGTGGAAAACTATCAGTCTATTTCCTCCAATTTCAAAATTAGCCACTATGTCGCATTGTTCTATCACACAATATCCTAAACAAATGTGTGGAGGTTTGCGACAAAATGTCAAATAGTTCAAAGGATACTTTTGTAAGGCACTGCATGCAGTGCACTCTACTTGTTCATATGCTGCTTTGAGTGCTGGATTTGCTCATGCTCTTTACCTGTCCAAACTCAGGAGCATAGCATTTTGGTAGATTTGTCCCACAGAATGTGCTGTATGCTAAATTCAAGACGAGGCCTGCAGATAGTATGAAGCCAGGGCAAGTGACACATTCACACAGACCGTAAAATGTCTGCATGTTTCCCTACCCCTACATTAGCTGATTGATTTCACCATAAAATCATCCTCAGTAGCCTCCTATTAAAACTCTGATCTCACACATCGATATGTGTGCAGCATTTGCAGTGTGTGGCACTGAATTATTCACTTCCTCTTCTGTCTCACACTGCTTTTGGTCTGGCTCCTCCGGTCTTCCCTTTCCTTATCTCTTTAATTTCCTCTTACTCCTCCCTACTTTCCCATTTTGTGTCCGTCCTTCTCATGCATAACCCCCTGTCCCCCAACTTAATTCCCAATCTCTCCATCTTCTTCTCCTCCTTTCTTTTCCTTCTCTTTCGTTAAGATCAGTTCTCTTTTCCCCCTCTTTTCCTGTACTGTCATCCCTTAGTTATGTCTCAGCCATCTCTCCTCCTCATTTATTAATACCTGTGCTCACACACGCACACATCCCTGGTCCGCTGTTCTCATACACATACTTATGGCTACCAACTGACCCCCCCCACACACACACACTCACCCCCCAAGGATGTGTGGAGCCTGGTGTGTCCACACACTCACACCCGCTTACTGTGCAGGAAAATGCCCTTTGTAAAAGGACAGGGAGCATCAATCTCCCAGCTGGGTCATCTTGCAGTTTGATGCTGCTTTTTGTTGCTCAGCTTTTTCACTGACTTGCAAGTTGTCACACTTTATTGCAGTTTAAAAAGAGTTAATGTTCCACATGTCAAGCTTTAGTGTTGACTTTATGAATTTATTGGCTGTAATTGCTTACATAAACTTTGTGTAAACATTATTAGACAGACTTGTTACATTGATTTTTTTGCAAATTATTAGTGCATTAGTGCAAAACTCTGAATCAGACCATAAGTTCTTTATGTGTACTCACACATTTCACATAAACAAGCACGCATTTGCAGAAGCACCAAAATGGAAGACAGATAAGTTCTCAGCGATGCTTCATTTCCACAGCATTATTATTACATTTATGCAGGACTGTTAACATAAATAACCATCCATTTTCTACACCCACTTGTCAGACCATGTTCGCAGGGGGACTGGTGCCTGTCTCCAGAGGTAATTAGATGAGAGGCAGGATACACCCTTGCCAGGTCACCAGTCCATCAGAGGGTGACACAGAGACACACAGGACAGACAACCATGCACCTGCATTCTCATACCTAAGGACAATTTAGATAGAGCAAGTAACCTAACAGTCATGTTTTTAGACGGTGGGAGGAAGCCAGAGTACCTGGAGAGAACCCAGGCATACACAAGGAGAAATCAAATCCAGGACCTCCTTGCTGCCAGGCAACAGTGCTACCAACTGTGCTCTGGACAGCCGTATGGGAAGATATTTTATATCCATCCATCCATCCATTCATCCATCCATCCTACAGCCTATATTTTTGCAGATGTCACATTTTAAGCCTGGTCAGACTAGAAATATTTCCTATAATAAAAATAAAAACTTTCAGTTATACTAAATGGATTAAAACAGGACAGAGAACTATAGAATTTAAGGTCTGGATTTTTTTTATTTTTATTTGACATGCAATATGTGTTGAACATCTTGAAACTGTGTCAGTTCTCATAGAAAGATCATTTTACTTGTAAATTAAATAAAAACGGCAGAGATGAAACATCGCTCTGTTAATTTTGCTTATGTGTGTATTTGTGCAGAGCAGATTGGTACCCTTGACTTGCAGCTGTTTTCCCCGAGCTTCTCTGTGCACCTATATTTAGCTCTTCGTGTGACTGGAACGATGCACCGAGGATGAGGTTGGAGGGCAGTGACATTGAAAGCATTTTTGACTCGTGTTGTGGAAATGTGAACTGCAGAGATGATAAACTGCCACTGAGTTTTTGTGTGTGTGCTTGGGATATTATCTGTGGGGTGAGAAAGCATCATGTGCCCGAGTGCCAGTTTATCACAAGCATGCATATGTATGCACTGTAGCTGTGCTCTTCTCCCTGTGATTGTGCAGGCTTATGTTCGAACCACCTGCTGTCATTAGGGATTTTTCTTTTTTTTTCTCTGGGAGCTTGAGGAGTGTTTATGAAGCAGAAAACCTTGCCTTCTCTCCTCTTGGGTGAATCCAGCGCCATCTGGAGGATTTCACAGTCAAAACTGAGACATCCGGCTCAGATAGGCTGTGTTTAGTTCTGGCTGCGCATGTGGAACTGGCCATTTTATTGAATTTGATGATCCATTACAGCTCAAATGGAGGTCCAACTCCCTCAGGGCAAAGGGGATATTGCATAGGCAGCAGGGTAATCACAAAGCGATTAGAGTACCTGCTGACTTTATTGTAATTCTGATATATATAAACCCAGGTAGTGAGGTGGTTTATAGATTAAAAATATACATCAGTGGAGCTGTCGAGGCGGTTAATGACGTCCAGCCCGCCCACTGCTGTATAGATTGCAATAATGCTCCAACAATTACTCCTTCTTGATTAAAAAAGCACAGCAATGCATGATGAACTGTGCACTGGCTGGTGTAATAAAGAGAGAGTTGCATATGTAAACATGTACCCATCACAATCAGTCATAAGCAAATAAAGATTTATACCTGCAATAAGACTCATATGTGGAAGATCAGTGATGGTAGAGCTTTTCCGAACATACTGTCAGATTCTGTTCTCTGATCTGAGGATAAGCTCTCCTCATCTGTCAGATCTCAGCCTGAAAAACCTGGCATGTTTAACATTTTGAGTCTGCTTTATCTCAACTGGACATAATTAAAAAGTAATTATGTTCCATTTTAATTTGAGCTTAATTAAATCTTGTAGGTGATTTTAATTTATAAAGACTTAAGTGCAAACCCATGTTGCCAATCACTTTCAAAGACGAGCTTGATTTCTGAGCTCTGTTCATGTTTTGGCTATTTTAATGTTTCTTGTCTTTAATTTCCTTGTTTTTCAATCATCTTTCTGCAGCGAACACCTGTCCTGTTCCTTCTCCTTCTTCCTCCACGGTGAAAGCAACGTGTGCACTAGTGTTGAGATCGTCCAACACCAGCCTGCGTATCACATCACGGAGCGCCACATCCGACTCGCACAGACCTCCTCCACTCCAGTGCAAGGTGACACCACAAATTGTTGCTTTCCTGCTGTCAATGTACAGTGCTGTTAACCAAAAATTTGAATGGTGCATTTTACTGTCACAATTAATGAAACCATGAACAGCTTAAATATGAATGTAGACAATAGAAACAAACTAAAATCTTTATCTTATCAGTAAATATTTTCTAAATAAAAAAAGAGGGTAACGTTTTTTCCTTAAATCTGAATATATAAAAACATAACTCTTATTTAGTCGCTCATAAAGTACTGAAGCTTATGAAGATAATTATTGATGCCTTTAATTTATGTGATTTTACTTGATTTACTTTGTCCTTGCATACTTTTTCTGTCATATTCCTTTTACCCCCATATTCTATAATGCATGATTTAGATTGCGCTCCTTTTATTCAATGAATAGTTACAGATGAAACCAGATGTTTACATACACTTGATAAAATAAACACATAAACTGTTTTTTTCTCATTGTTAGACATTAAATCAGATGAAACTTTTTCTGTTTTATGTCAATTGGGATTACAACATTATTTCTGTTTGATAAATGCCAGAATGATAAGGGAGAGATTTTTTACAGTTAATAAAAAACACATAGTGTTCTTTTGTATTTAAATGTTTGCATAATTTCTGATTATATGAACAATAGGGGAGTTGTGGCTCTCAAAGGAAAACGATCGCTGAGACCAATAGTGGAGATAGAGCATGCCAGTTACCCCCATGGTCTGCAACTGGATGCTCTTTTAAATAAGATCATGTTTTTCTTCATGCCAGACAATTTGTTGTTATATGTATATGTGTACTGCTGGGATATTAATACCAGAAGCAAAAAAAAAAAAAAAAAAAAAAACTTTACTTGTATTTTGTCAAAATGCAGCAGTATAGTTGTATTTTGTGTACTTTTGGTTTGGTCTATCTGGAGTACCAACTACACATACTGGCACCCTTGATAAAAATAATCTCACACTTAGTTATTTACTGTAGCTCTCTGGGGATTTTTGGAAATTTCTGACTCGCAAAGGTTAACACACGTACTTACTTGAATGGCATGTTCTCTTGTGTTGTTGGCTATATGGCTGTCAGAAATGGAGTTCAGAATCACATCATATTCAAACCCCAGAAACTAGTGATGGAGAATGTATACATACAATGTGTGTGTGTGTGTGTGTGTGTGTGAGTGTGTGTGTATATATATATATATATATATATATATATATATATATATATATATATATATATATATATATATATATAATGTATCAGTTTTTTGTATCATAACACACAATAGGCTTTTGCAGACATGTAATCATCATAAGCGTCATCATAATCATTATAAGCACAAGCATATATTTTGTGCGCACTTCCAAAAATGGAGTATGTCACATTTAAACAGCATTTATCACTTTTACAACTTGTAAAATTATGATTTTTTTTTTCAATGCAGAGTTTGGATAAAAGTACTAACCCTGTTAACCTTGTTAACAGGGTTAACCCTGTTAACCTTTTGTAGATGACTTGCCAATTCGCTTCAAACCACAAAACAGCCATGGTGTTGTTTTACCACTAATGCCTGTTGATAAAAATCAAATTATAATACTAATTAAATAATGCCTAATTTAGCTAATCTACATACTAAATACCTGAATCTATTGTATTAGCTATATTTAAACAGACGATCTCTAATTCAATTAAAATATGCTTGACAGTAAAAACAAATAATTTAAATACTTTCTTTTTTATACTTATTTCTTTGTTTTATATTGTAAATGTATTCAAGAAGGAAGAGGTTAAAGAAGTGCAAGTCAGTTGCTGTTGTTTTTGGTGAACTACATGTGTTTAAATTAAAATTATGATTTATCAAAAGTCTTCAATGTGAGACTATGCTACTCCAATGAAAGATGAATATATTGTGTGCTCTTCTGTGTATTTACCAAATATGAAAGTTGTTTTATAATATTGCATTTTCTGTATGCCAGCTATATAGTACAGACTTAACATTAATGAATTTAAATTAATAGGCAGTGATAACTATAAATGTCTTTGCTTAGAAAGTACTTTCTAAGCTGTCTAAGCACTTAGAAAGTGCTTAGACATACCATTTTCATTATATCTCCTTTAGTTTTATTCTCCTCTTGTCTGTGCAGTGATTTTGAGTCCATATGGCCTGAGTGGGACCCTAACGGGGCAGGCCTTCAAGATGAGTGACCCCGCAGCTCGGAAGCTGATGGAGGAGTGGAGCTACTTCTATCCCATGGTGCTTCCGCAGAAAGAGGGAAGTGGAGAAAAGGAACAAAAGGAAGCAGGGAAAGCCTACGATCGCAGCTCTCACGTGGCAGTGGATGTCATCGTAGGTATGGCAAAAACAAAAAAATGCACAACATGTAAAAAACAGCTTCTAGATTTAAAGAACATATGTAAAAGGGGGTTAGTCCACCAAAAAAGAAAACAGTCTTCTGCACAATCCTTCTTATTATCACTGACAACAAATGCAAAAGAACGCTGCCGACCTTTCAGCATGTAAATAGCAATGAATAATTGCATTAGACTTCAGTGATGTTGCTTTGACAAAGCAAACAGTGAGACAATAACATCTCATTGATTGCCCTCTGTCTCTCTGTTTGAGCAGAGAAACTAGTAAAAGTGCTGCTTTAACTGCAATGAACCTCTCAGTCTTGTAACATGCCTGGAAGGGGGAATGAATGAAAGCTATGAGGATATAGTGAGACAGGCAGAAAGAAAGAGTCTGGAAGCTGAGCCATAAACTCCAGGGAGGTTCTCTTGGAGTCTAATCAGTCTGATCCCACAGCGTTGACTTGACCTGATTACAATTAAAACCTTTTTGGATACCGACAGCTTTTACAGCTAGAGAGGAAAGCCAGAAGAAGACTGAAAGTAGAAGTATTTTTATTTGATTATGTTTTATCAGAACAGTAAGTGAGAAAGTATGTGCTTGCATTAATGGAAAACAAAGCTATTGCTTGGACTTTATTTCTGGCTATTCATCTTGAAATTTGGAAACATACTGTAAATCTCTAACAAAAATAATAATTTTGATCACATAGTTTATATTTAGAAGGATTTATTAAGGATTTTTAGAAACCTGCAGTTAAATGTGTGCTACAGCCATCCATTTGATTCAAAACAAATTTTCTTTTTCTTGCCTTCCTAGGCGGAGTGAGGATGACCTACCCAGCTGCTTTTGTGCTGATTGCCCAGGGGGACCTACCGGTGGAGCAGTCTCCACCTGTTCCTGCAGCTCAGGGGCTCAACAAGGAGCTGAACAACTGCAGCGTGCCGCTGACTCCGCCAACATCACCAGAGCAGCCTTGTTCCGGTAACATACATGCATGCATTGTGCAGGGTTTTATTTTGCTTAAAACACTGGACAAATGAAATTTAAGTCATAAACAGCTTGAAGAACACGCACCTAGATCCAGGCATGAAAACTATTTTAAATACATCTTGTTCCATATATGGGTAATTCTAACTTAATTCAGACACATTAGGTCCACTTAAATTTTATCTTTTTGTTACTTTTAATTGTATTCAAGTGATGTCCCAATGTTTTTTTTTCTTTTGTCCCTGATATTGATCCAAGTTATTTAAGAATATGCATTTGCAGATACCACACATCTGTTCAAAGTTCTCTAAAATCAGTGCCATATACATGCAGTAAAATAACACGATTTTTCGTCATTATTATATGAATCTGTCCCAATTACTCACTCAATAGTGGTGTTCCAGATGCAGTATTTCCTGCACATTTTTCTGCACAGCAAGATATTTTGTCCCAGCAAGATGTTCTCCTGGTCAGCCTCAACATGCTTCTCCAGCAGGGTGTTAAACTGGTTTAGAAAGATCCTATAATGCTGATAAAACAATCAAGTGATAATGATCACCTAAAGGGGCAAATCGCTTTATTTGTTTCTAAAATTTGTAAGGGGGAGCAGTTTACGAAACTGTTTACATTGACTTTTAATACTACTCATTGATAATTTGGCTCATAACATTTCAGTGTGGTTCCCCTTAAACATGTGAGGGAAAAACCTGCTCTTCTGCTTGATAAACTTAGCACCTTGCATCAAATGTAATAACATTTGATGACTAGGATTTCTGCTGTAGTCTGCGCTGGACATTTGAGCACAGTGCAGAGTGCATCATATATCTATATATATCTATGTCTATATAAGTATTGTAAATGTTAGTTTTAATTTTTGCATGATTGAACATATTTTCTGCAAATATAAATACAAAAAACAGCCTTGTTGGCAAAAGGATCTACAATATCTGACCAAAATCTCATCTGACAAACAGCAGTGAGAGTGCAAAGATGGTGTCCTCAAAAAACTTGAATTGGTATGTATGTTGCATTAGTGCATTTAAACCCAAATGGGTGTAACACTGACTGTTGAACAAACTTAAGCACCAGGAAAATCAATGTTTTCATCTGCTTTCTTCTATTATATGTGTGTTTTATGTAATCAGCCAAAGGTCTGTCATTCTGTTAATAAAGATTGTTTTGTATTACATGCTCTGAGAATTATAATTAGTGCTTTAATTATATGAGTACTATCATGAGTGCTGCCCAATCTTCCATGAATAACAAACAGTGTGTGTGGCCTTTTTAGGGTTGTCTGTGTGAAGCATGAGGACATCTAATGTGTGAATGACCCAATAATGCTACCCTGTTTAACAGACAGAAGTAGCCTTTAATGCGTGACAAGAGCCCATGGTATACGCTCTGACTTTGTCAGATTTCTGTTTTAAAATGTTGTGAAAAGGCACCAGTTCATGTTTCACACACTTTTTCAGCTGATGTCAGATTAATGAAAAGAGCATAAGTGAAAAATACATTTTTCACTGCTAACTGAGATTACAACTCTGTCGCTGAGTGGATGGTATCTGTTCATTTCCTTCCCAGCGGACAGTGGCTTTGTGACCTCAGCTTCTAATGTCCCTACACCAGACAGCAGCATGGGGATCACCACCTTCAGCCCAAAGCATTCTGGGAAGAAGCTGACCTGCCAGGTGGTCAACCAGGCCTGGAGGGAGTGCTATCTTAACCAGTCTCAGCACGTGTATGTTCCACCTAAATTACTTTCTTCCTTTTCTGTTTATTGTTACTCTAATACTCATGATAGGTTGTATAAACCAGTGTCCCTCTGGATCTGTTTCTTTCCCACAGACCAAATCAGTTAACTGACGCGATGCAGAGAAAGGAAGTGCCAAGCAGAGTTATTACATGGAATTTTAATGATCCTGGAGCAAGAACATCCTGCAGCTGCTCCAGGTAACATATCATTTAAACTCAAGTTTTCAAACCCATGAAGACTTTGTTCAACATCGTAATATTGCTTTATATTTTAATTTAATTTATCACTGTTTACAGACCTAAAAAATGCCTTGCTGTTGATCTATTACATAACATTAGGATTCTTTGTAAAAGACAACACAAAGTAGAGTATGAAGTACATGGTTTTCACAATTTTTACTAATATGAATCTAAAAAGTGTAGCACAGATTTGTTCATACTTTGTTTAATCATCTTTTGGTTCAATTACAGCAAGTCTTTGGGGTATGACGCTCCCAGTTTTTCACATTTAGAGACTGAAATGTTAGACTATTCTTGCAAAATAATTTAAAATCAGTATTGAGGAGCATCTATGAACAACAATGTTGACCTTTGCTACAAATTCTCAATTGGACTCAGGTCTGTACTTTGACAGAGCTATTCTAACACATAAACATGCTTTGATCTAAAAAAAAAAAAAAAAAATCTTTTGTAGCTCTGGCTGTATGTTTCTTGTCCCCCACTCATGAACTGTGTTGTGTGATCCACCCTAACCATACTGTACCATTGTCCTATGGACCTACAACTGAAGGGGGCACGGGAATTGTGCAGTACGGGTCAGATGTGTGTGCCACTTTAGTTTTCTCACACAAATTATACTCTGAAGGTGTGCCAAAATGTTTAATTTTGGTCCTACGTGACAGGATCCCTTCCTCCACAATATCCCCTCAATTGTTTTTAGTAAATTTTAAAGTGTCTTTTTCAGATTTATTAAGTTTAAATATTAATCCATGCTTAGATGGAATTGCTCCCTCATGCATCCTCTGCTTTGCTTTTGCAAAGCAGTCAGAGACAGTGCCACGCCTCTCTACAGACAGCCTCCTCTGTGGACAACGGTGCTGCAACTGCCATCCAGAAGTTTTTAGACATTTGACAGTCTTTGTTGTTAGTTAGTGAAGAATTGTATATAGTGTACATATTTCCTCACCATGTAAGATAAACGTGTCGGATAGAAGTTCCGTATTCATGTCGCTTGTGGATACAAAAAGCAGACAGTGGAATCGGACTAGTTGAAGCGAAATAGCAACATTGTTTTCTGAGCGCATTTCTGTATAAAACACAACCACAAACTTTTGACCAATCACACAAGGGTATGGGATACCTTGGCTCTGCACATTTGAGGTGTTACCGAAGTGCTCAATCTTTATTTTGAAAATTTGCACACAGTGGAGCTCATGTCAAGCTTGGTCTTCCTGGGCATTTGGTAAAAAACAAAATGAGTACAAATGTTTGCCTTCAACAAAGAAGGGGGTGGTTGAATCCCTCTCGCTTTCATTTTTGTAGCTTCCTCTTTATTGTGGTGCTTTACACACATGCGTATGTTCCAGTACCAGCTACATGGTGACCTCAGAACTTCCCGGGTAGTTACAAAATGGAGGCCGACAGACAATGAATTTGTTTTAATATTTTTTAGGTCGATTTTGGGGCATTTTAAATCAATACTAAATTGCAGTAAATGAGAATTGCAATTTTTATGAGTAGACTTTTTGGCACACCCCTATTACATATAAATCTATGTCACACTTTTGAGATGGTTATTTTCTAAATCATTGCTTCCATGCCACAATAATGCTTCACTTTGTTTGTCTGTCAGATAAAAATCTATAAAATATAATGTGACAAAATGTGAAGAATTCCAAGGTGTATAACAGCTTTTACAAGGCACTAAAGTTACTGCTTCACCATTTCTTACCAGCACTTTTAATAAAACATCTTTATTCTTCTGTTGAGGGTATTTAATTAGATTTTTTGTTTTGTTTTGTAGGGTAAAACAGCAGAAGCTCAACATGTCCACCACACCCACTGCTAATATTCAACCTTGTCCCAGCTCCTCACTGTCTTCAGGCCCATCGTTATACCCTACCTCCCTGCCAAAACACAAGACAAGCGAGAAGACGGAAAAGGCTGACAAACAGTCCAAGAGGCCGGCTGTGATTCCTTTCCACCATCGTCTATCTGTCATAGAGGAATCCCCGTTGGAACAGGATTCACCTGGAGGACCTCAGCTTGGTGCCCTTGTTGCGCTTGAACCACCAATGGAGCCCCTGAGCGCTTTGCCAAGTTGCAAGTGTTCCAAGTCCCTCTCCAATGAAAGAAAAGCCCCTGAGTCCCTTCTCCGTTCATCCATGTCTCCACTCCCGCCCACTCTCAGCCCACACCCCCGGATACAGGACCCAGAGGTTCTAGATGCCTCTGTGGACATGCTCACATGTCCAGATGGGGCCTCGGGGCTGGGGGTGATTACCAGTGAGACAGCAGTCTATACTGCTCAGCTGAGGCAGAGGGAGAGTGGGTCTGGCTGGTGGAGAGGCTTCAGGACTCCCAGGACTGATAAGAGTGACTTCAGGCCCCCTGAACTCCCCACTGAGAAATTAGAGCAAATGGAGACAGAAACTGCAACTGTAAGAGATGCATTTAAAAGGTAGGAAATATGCCGGATGCTAGAAAAATAGGTAATATTTGCAATATCATGTTGCACTGTATGAATAGTTTGGAATTGTAAATTTGATGGCTATTATGTTCCAGTTGACATGACTTCATACTAGGTGGGTCAATAAGAAATTCATCCTGTTGGATTGAGTCACTCTGCAGTAGATGCTCACACCTGACAAAGTTGTTAGAGCCCAAGCAAGTGTTGGAAGCATCTTATTGACAAAACCCCCAACAAAGGCAGGTTATGGATGAGATAAAGCTGCTGGTGTGAAGCTCCTCTTCACATTAAATAAAAGCTAACTTGTTTTGTAAACATGAGGGTGATGATCCATAAAGACAAAAAAAGAAAAAGCTAGAACATAATGTGAAAATGAAGAAACTCCTGCTTCATTTGTCTCTCTCTGTCTTTTCCAGACTGTACACTCAGAGCCACAAGAGATTTAAAATCTCAGAAGAGAAGGTGACGGAGCATGTCCACGCTCTGGGCCTGTTTGAGCAGCCAGGCATAGAGGCGCTACGGGAGGATCCTTACGACTTTAAGGAAGGAGATATTGAGTACCCGTTTCCTTCTTCCAAGAGATTGAAGGGTTCAGGGCGAGAAACCAAGCAGAAGGACAAGGTAGTAGAAGAAACATTTTAAAAGTAAAATACAAAGATTCAAAGCCACTAAGTAAAGTCAGGTCATGTTTATTTGTATAGAACATTTTAGCACCTAGGCAGTTCAAAGTGCTCTACACAATAAAAACATATTGCAGTAACCAATTATGAAATAAGTAATAAACATTACATTTTGTCAATACTATCATCAAAATTGTCAAGAATAATCATCATATACATCAAATATATTGATCAATTTTTCAGTTATTATTAGTCAAAGGCAAATTTAAATAGGTGGGGTTTTAGTCTTGGTGTAAAGAAACTGTTCTGCAGTTTTCTGAAAGTTTGTTCCGGATTTGTGGTGCATAAAAACTGAAAGCTGCTTCTCCATATTTGGTTCTGGGGATGCAGAGTAGACTAGAACCAGAAGACGTCAAAGTGGTTGGTCATTGTTAAGAAGTTGTTTAACTGTTGAAACACAGCTTTTTCAATAATTCTGCTGATGAATGAAAGGTTGGAGATTGGCCTGTAATTCTGTAGTCGTGGCTTGTCCAGATTGTTCTTTTTTTATTAGTGGTTTGAGAACTGCTATGTTTTAGGCCTGGGGAAAAACACTAGATAGTAGGGGTGAGTTTACTATTTGAATCAGATCAGATGCAATGACAGGCAGAACTTTCTTAAGGAAAATTTTGGGTAGGATATCCACTGGTATGCGAAGCCTCAGATAGTAATTACCTGCAGTTTGTGTATGGTGAAAACCTTAGTTTTTTCCTGATGGCAGGCATTTTGCTTGCTGTAACAGCAGGCAAATAAACTAAAGTAACAGGCTGGTGAAAGTGGTGGTTAACATTTACCAGCACAAGAACAAGACATTTCCCTCAGGAGCTTGTGTGAAATCAAAAGCAACTAAATGGAAAGTAAATACTAGACCTAAATTCACCAGGTGCTGAAGCACTCCATTTGAATGTTAATGAAGCTATGTGTAAGATTGGTTTTACAAATAATACTTTAATCCCAAGTGCAATAAAAACACTCCAGTATAATTCAAAAATTGTCTCCCTCAAGTGGACAAAACCTAGAAGTGCAGATCCTGACATCCTAACTGTAGAAAAATTTTATTTCAGTAATTCAGTTTTAAAAGTGAAACTTATATACTATATATGTTTCAATACATACAGAGTGATGTATTTTAAGTGTTTCTGTTAATTTGATGTTTATTAATTACAGCTAATAAAAGCCCAACATTCAGTTATGCACTGTACGCTTGGTCTGGGCCTCTTTTTGCATGAATTACTGTATAAGTGGTAGGTGATCAGCTTGTGGCTCTCCTGTAGTTTTTAAGAAGCCTGGGTTGCTTTAATAATGGACTTCAGCTTGTCTACATTGTTGGCTTTTTTGTTTCATCTTCCTCTTGACTATATCTCATAGATTCTGTATGGGGTTTTGGTCGGGTGAGTTTGCTGTCCAGTCAGATGTGGGGATTAAAGCAGGTATTGTGCTTGTCAGCAGAGTGAAGCAGAGATTTCCTAACAGGAAGCTGTATTCCCTTGTGAAAACATATTGGACAAACACAAGTAGATAACTTCCCAAATCATCACTGACATTGGAAATTTAATCTCAAGCAATATAGGTTCTGTGTCTACGCACTCCTCCTCCAGACTGCAACGTTAATTTCCTAGTGAATCTAAAACATACTTTATCTGAAAGGAGGACTTAGGAACACTGAACAACAGACCAGCCCTTTTTGTCTCTGTTAAGGAGTGACCCAAGACAAAGAGTGCAACAGTTGTGGCCAATGTCTTCAATACATTTGGGTGTGCTGGCTCTTAAAGCATCCCCCCCCCCCCCAAACTCTTAAATGGGCTTTTCTTCACAATGTTATCAAGGCTGCTGTTATATCTGTTGCCTTTGGACCTATTTTTACCACACTTTTTCCTTCCACTTACCTTTTTCTTAATGTGTTTGGGTTTGGATATAACACTTTCTGAACAGCCAACATCGTCAACACTTTTTTTTTTAGAACATTTTGTTGCTTACCTTCCTTGTAGACAGTGTGACTGTCTGCTGCTGTGATTGTGTAGGCCATAACATGACCACACCATAACATTAATTTTCTAAAAAAATGAAATGTAAAGTTTTTTGTTGTTGTTTTTTGAGGTTGGGGGAGGGTAATATTAGCTAATAGCCATCATCATATGTATGAAATGAGTGTATACAATACACAGGTTGCTCATTTTGAATTGAATTAGCAGAATGTGTTAACTTTTTCATGTTTAAGGCATTGACATATATTCATCTGCATTTTTGCTCTCAGCCCCAGGGCTCTTGCAAAAAAAAAGGATAAATAGGAACAAATTGAGTATTTGTGTCAATATTGGCTATAATTCAAAATTAATATTGATATTTTGCATGACAATAAGGTGCACTGTGATGCTTCACCCTGTGACTCATAATATTCACTATATTTTGTCAGCAACAATCTAATTTGACATCTATTCTAACTCATCCTTTAGGGAGAAGAAATAACCAGCAACGGTTCACTTCCTGATGGAAAAGATGCAATGTCTATTTTTAACTCTGCTCCAAAATCAGGTGTGGAAATGACCACAAACATTGCCATGTTCTATTGTTTATTTCACATTTTTAGAATGCAGTCACTCATGGGTATTTTATAACTGTGGGTTTTATCTTATTTGTGTTTAGATGATTTGGGTCAAGATGATGCTCCCACTAAAACTAATCCCTCCCTGACTGAAGAGAAAGATCTGGCGGTCAACATCTCAGATCTGGAAAACATACTTGATGAAGAAGATGTAGGGGTAAAATGTCTCTTTCTGCGTATTACTCTCGAACATTAATTTAGTTGTTTACTAGCAATGCATGGCATATTCAACTTTTTTGTAAAGTTGTATTGTGCCACCAGTGTTGGGAATATAATAAAATAAGTTAGTATTCCATTATATTTTTTTCTCTAATTTTGCTGCAGAAAATACTGGATAATATGATACTTATCATTGGTTTATATCTTGCAGACTGTTTATCCAAACCAACACTCAACAAAGTTACTAGTGTCAACGGAAGATCGTCCTAGTGGGAAAGAAGGGAGAGTTAGTGTATCTTACCCATCAAGTAAGTAAAACATAAAATTCCTAATAGGGGACCATGTGGCTCAGTGGTAGAGCAGCTGCACCATATACAAAGGCTACAGTCCTGAACACAGTTGTCCCCAGTTCTATTCTCAGCCCTGGGCTATTTGCTGCATGTCTTCTCCTTCTCTCTCTGCCTCTCTTGCCATCGAGCTACTGTTGAATGATGGCCACTAGTGACATAAAAAACTTAAAAAAGAAGAAAAAGTTTACAATAAGACACCCATTTACATATATAACAAATATTTGCTATATAAAGCAACCTTCACACTGGCAAACTTTTTTTTTATATTTATTTATTTATTTGGGAAAATAATCCCATAGTAGGAAAGAAACCGCTTTACCAAAATCCCCAAAGCAGTAATTTCTAGAAACTAAAAGTAAATTAATCATCTGTTGTTTCTACTTTATTTTTTATAGTTGACCAAAGTCTCATTGAACTTTCAGTTTGTCTCCATTACATTCTGATTTCCTTGTGTATAAATTTGACCACATATTTCACTTGGCCACTCTTCAAAATGGAAAAAAACAAAATAACATGTCATTCAGTTTTGCTCACGCTTACTGTTAAAGAACTGCTGTAAAAAGGGGCACTTTGAGTGCTGATGGACCATTTTTTTAAGGGATGCTGATGAAAAAAACTTTTTCTAAGACTAAGATCAAACATTTTGGTCAACAAACATTTTAGGTAGGTCTCATGAGAAACAACCCATCTGTATGTGAAAACCTCATTCCCATATTTGAGTAAGGTTGGGGATCTGTTATGCTGTGGGTCTTCTTGTTTTCCATGGGCTCTAGGAACCTTGTCAGAGTGGATAATAAGGAACTCTTTGGAATGTCGAGTCTTCTTCAATAAAAATGCTTCCATATATACAAAAAAAAAAAATTAAAATTGTTCATCAGTGTTTCTGTCAGAAGACAGAAAAATCCATATAGCAAAATCAAGATGGAAATGGTTCATTTGAGACTAAGTCAACTTAATTTCCATGCTCATCTCAATGCCTTGGTCCAAGTGCTATAGAAAAGTTTTGGTCTGAGCCGAAGAGAAGAGTGAATTGGAGAGGGCCCAGGACTGATCTAAAAAGACTGTGCAAAGATTCCTCTCTCTGTATGCAACAGCCTTGTGAAATGTTATAGGAGAAGACTTAACGCTGTCCTGTTGGCAAAAGGGTATGTTGACAGTATTAGCAGCAGGGGAACAAATTTTGCACGAGTCATTTTGTAAAGAATATTACTTTGGACTAAAAGATGATGGTTTCTGACACATCTTTGCAATATAAATATTCCAGGCTGTTTTATGGATATTGTTTCCCTTTTGCATTAAATATCTTTAAATCATTCTTCTTCTTCTTCCTCCCCCTTTCATGTCTGTCTCCTTTTAGCAGTAGCAGATCTCCAGCAAATGTTCCCCACTCCTCCTTCTTTGGAGCAACATCCAGCGTTTTCCCCTATCACGCCGTATCGAGACACTCCGAGTCAAGAGCCCCCTGCGCCCAGTGGAGTGATGGACCACCTGCCGTCTTTGGCCCCCACCCATCTCACCGAGTACATGATGGAGATGGAGGAGAGTGCGGCTAGTCCCAAGCAGGACGACATTAAGGTAGATTATTTCTTCATTATAGTAGACAGGTCTTCTATCCCTAAACGTATTGGTAACCTTGATACCTAACCCTACCCCTTACCGTGACCCTCTTTTTTGTAAATGCTTTACTCTTGAAGGAGAACATGTGTTGTTGCGTAAGGCAGAATAGTCTATTAAGCTCAATAACATAAACACAACAAATAAGGCACTGAAATCCTTTGCCTATGTTGGGGAAATGACTGGTTGTAGTGGTGGAAATAAAACTTTAACATCTCATAATGCATGATGACCATTGCAGTAGCTGTGAGATTAAAAATGTTGGTTTTAATTGGAGTAAATTTTGACATAATAACCATATACAGTATTTTGGTTATATCTTGACATATCTGAGGTTAAATTTAAAAAGGCCAACCTCCTCTGTTGTATAGGAAATATATATGAAATGACTTCAGACTTATATAGCGCTTTTCAGGACCCTCAAAGACGCTTTACTATGAAGTCAGTCATTCCTATTCACGCACACACTCATACGCTGATGATGGAAAGCTCCTGGATTTTAGCCGCAGCTGCAGCTGCCCCGGGGCCCCAAGGGCCCCAAGTTTGTGATCAAACTGCCATTTAAAGGTAATATTTGATTAAGACCAAGGTTAATAAAAATATTTTACCTAAAAAAAAATCTAAAAAAAAAAAAAAAAAATTAATCTGTACTGTTTTGATAAAACTTTTTGGAAGTGGATATTTTTGCCCTTTGTCATTCAAGAGGTTAGTAAGTTTTAAATTGGATGCTCTAAACTGGATACTAGAATAATAATCCAAAAAGCTCAATATTTTCTGCTGATCTTTCATATATTCAAGACTGATTTTTAAAACAAAATCCCCAGGCACCCAGAATTTGTTAATTGGGGTACAATTAAGTTTTAACAAATTTTGCATAAATAACAGTAGTAACATCAAGTAACCAAAGTGGCCCTTTGAATCATTGGATTTAATGGCCAGTCGAAGGTTATAATCCTTAAAATTTTTAAATTTTTGGTAGATTTGAGCAGGGTGAAAGTTAGAAAGACTTATTTACTTTTTTATTGCATTTTTGGAAGTAGACAATTTTGTCCTTAATCCCTTAAAGGGTATTAATTAAACTGACACATGAGGGTTAAAATATGTATGTATATGACAGTTGTGAAGTGGAACTTGGATAGGTTTTCTTTTTTTAACTGGGAAGGGTTTCAGACTGTTGGGCCTCAATGGGGTGTTAAGTCTTAAAGTAGTACAAAGAGTTTGCAGTTATATGTTGTTGCTCTTACCACTGACCTGAGTGGTAATAGTGAGAGCCATTTCCTAAAAACCTTAACTAACATACATCTAACTTTCTCTCCAGCCACAGATAGGATCCTTCATGTTTGCACCGCTGTCCTGCCTTCCCAGCCAAACATTACCGCCACTCAAGATTCCTGAACAATGTTACTACCGTCCATCCTGGGCGCTTTTGCCCAAAATGGAACATTTTACACCCATCATGCATCCACAGAATGCTACATTCACCAAGGATGGATACACGTAAGAAACAATGGGCCTAAACATTTTATGATGCAATTTTGTTTAAGAAGGATGGTTTCACTAATAATGAAAATTTGTTAGACAAACATAGTTGAAACCAGAAATTTGTATAAAGTTTATAAAAAGAAAGAAACCTTTTTTTGTCACTGTCTGATAAATCAGACAAAAAAAAAAAAAAAAAATCTGTTTTTAGGTCAGTTGGGATTACCAAAATAGTATATTTATTCATCCTCAGGAACAATTTTCAGCTGCCTGAGGGCACAACACAATCTATTCAATCCAGTATAAGCAAAGGTAATCATACCATCCAACATTCAGATATTTAATGAGGGGGGCAGGCTCTGTTTCCCTGGAGATAGACATGTTTTAGTGTTAGAATGAGAGTATGAACCCCAGAACAAAAGCAAAACGCCTTGTGAAGATGCAGACTAAAACTGGTAAGACAGTGTCATTATTCACAGTTAACAAAGTCCTGTAAAAACATGGACTAAAAGGCCATTCGCCAGGAAGAAGCCATAAAACAAAAACCAGATCAGCTTACAAATCCACACAGAAACTAATAAGTTGATATTTGGAAACATGGTCTGTGGATTGATAAAAGTAAAATTGAAGTCTTTGGTAACTATAATTATTGCCAGATTTTTAGGAAAAAGGAGGAATCTTAGAAGCCTTAGCAGCTTCAAAATTGAAGTATTGAGGTGGCCACATTATGCTGAATGGGTGTTTTGCTGCCAGGTGCGCCTCACAAAATAGATAGTATCATGAGAAAAAAAAAAAAATACCTGGAAAGACTGAAGCAACATCTCAAGACATCAACCAGGAAAAGCTTGGACAGAAAGTCATAAAACTTCTAAAACATTCTCTCTCTCAGTATTCTGGCACTCAGCAGATAGGAATAGCCTTGGTAATCCTAAATGACCTGAAAAGGAGAAATTTAGTCAGATTTGATACAGAACTGGGAAGAAAAAAGATAGTTTGTCTTTTTGTACAGTGTATGTAAATATGTGGTTGCAACTGTAGCTGTCCGGGCATATGGACCCATCTGACCATTCAGAGCTGCTACCCAGACAGTTGACTATTTGTTTCCTCTGATGTGTGTTTTCCAGGAACACTCCCAGTGTTAACACCCTCACTGACCAAGACTATGTCCAGATGAGTGTCAACACTGCCTCTGTAAGCACCACTACCGGCATCCTTCCTTCACCGGCAACGCCACGCTTCTCTGTGCCAACCCCACGGACTCCACGTACACCGAGGGGAATTAACACTGCCAGCTCAGGGCAGGGTTCAGTGAAGCAGGAGGGTACAGAGCTCAGCTCACCAGTGTCTACCCCATCCACCAGCCTGCCTCTTAGCTCTGTAGAGCATTTAGCTAGACCTGGGCCTCCTCTCCCCGAGGCCCACAGCCTCTATGTAGTCCTTCTGCTTTCAGACTCTGTCCTCAGCGTCTTTAAGGATCGTAACTTTGACAGCTGCTGCATCTGTGCGTGCAACATGAATGTCAAAGGAGCAGATGTTGGGGTCTACATCCCAGACTCCACTTGTGAAGATCAGTACCGCTGCATGTGTGGCTTCAGTGCCATTGTAAACAGACGACTGGCTCATGGCACGGGTCTCTTCCTGGAGGACGAGCTTGACATATTTGGTCGGACTTCTGAAGGAGGCAGAGCAGCCGAGCGGAGGCTTGCTCTTTGTCGCCGGGACCCAACAATGGGAGACTCCAGAGCTAAGCAGTCACAGGATGCTGGTCCTGGCTTTCCATCGGTCATGATTGTTATTCAGGAACAGTGCTCCCAGCCGATTTCCTCTCTAACGTCGTTGCACCTTCCAATGAATTCTTCTTGTCACGGCCGCAAGGGGGCACTCCTCCAAAGTTGGATGTCTGAAAAGCAGTGGGCAGATGCGAGTGATGCTTGTGTGGACTGTTTCAATGCTTTGGAGCAGGGGCTGCAATATGTGGATAACCCAACAGGAGGGAAAGTTGATCTCACTGTCGTGAGAAGCAGTGCTATTCATTCCTGGCCTCACACAAATGGTAAGATGAGTGACTGTTATATTTGCAATTAATTTAGTGTCAATATGATTCATTTGTATAAAGACCACTGTGCATCTTTTCATGTACCTCTTGTGTATTTGTGTCTCTGTGTGTTTGTACTTACCAAAGTGGTGGACATGAGCAGGTTGTCGTCACAGGATATGGTTCGAATGCTGCTGTCTATGCAGCCTTTCCTGCAGGACGCAATCCAGAAGAAGAGGACAGGACGGACCTGGGAAAACATTCAGCATGTTCAGGGTCCACTCACCTGGCAGCAGTTTCACAAGATGGCTGGAAGAGGCTCCTACGGTGAATTCACAGTTTTTTTCTGCACATTTTCTCTGCCAGGATTCTCTAACGTCAGTCCTTGAGAGCTACTATCCTGAAGCTTTACATGTATCTGTGTTCTAACACATCTGAATCAAATGAAGGAATCATTACCAGGTCTCTGCAGAATTTATAATATGCCGAGGAGGTAATTCTGCCAGTTTAATTCAGGTGTGTTGGAGCAGGGCTACAAATAAATGTTGCAGGAGAGTTGGAGACCTCTGTTCTATACTGAATGTAAAAGTGGTCTTGAGACAAATATAATCTGCATCTCTCTCAGGTTCGGAGGAATCACCAGAGCCCCTGCCAATTCCGACAGTGCTATTAGGCTATGACCGAGAACGGGACTTCTTGGCATTGTCTCCCCTGGCTTTGCCTTTCTGGGAAAAGTTGCTGCTGGAACCATATGGAGGACAGAGGGATGTTGCATATGTGGTGTTGTGTCCTAATAGCACTTCCCTGCTTGCTGCATCACAGGCGTTCTTCCAAGAGCTCAGTGCTGTTTATGAGGTAACAATTAGAAGCATCAGCAAGAGCATCCCAAAGGGCAATGAATTACAGAGATATCGTAATCCATTTTGTTTATGGTTTCAGTTGTAAGTGGTTTATATTTCCGTTTTATTTATTGTTTTTGGTCGTGTTTTGTTTTGGATATTTAAAATATCTTTCAGTTCTAGTGTTAAGAGTTCTTTGCAAAATTAGTTTATTGGTCTTTGAGAGGGTGAACTTGTACATTATAATATATTGAAAATGGTCTCAAAACAATAATATTGTTTATTGCAATAATTACTGGTACAATTTATCATCCAGCAAAATTTGTCTTGAGAGGCCAATCAGCAGCCAAGATTTTGTAATGTATTCTGTATCTAATGGGAGAACGAATCGTTCTACAGACATGCCGTCTCGGAAAACACCGTCCTTTGTCCAAGGTGTCCAAGGATGGCCTTGTGCAAGTTGGGGAGGAAGTGGAGCCAGAAAAGCTGGAGGAGCTAAATGTGGATCAGTGGTTGAGTGGACAGTGGGCTGGACAACAGCACAGTGACAACATTAGCAAACTTAAGCTATATGCTTATGCCTTAAAGCATCAACTAGGTGAGAACAAATAAGATGATTATTTCTAGTCTTAGTCATTTCCCTTCTCTTTTTTATCAATAAATAAACAATAACTAATTAGTTTTCCTCTTCTTTAAGGTCCCCAGCTTGCAGCACTGACTGTAGATAGTAGTCTTCTATTGCCTCCCAAACTGCAGCCTCCCGTAAACAACACATCCTCTTCCGGGCATCCAACTTGGAGTGCTGATGGAGAGCAAGCTTCAGGTGCTGTCAGTGCATCAAATGCATCAACCCCAGGTAGCGGTATCTCAAGTCAGCCTGGGGAGATAGCACAAGGGGGATCCAATGATTCAAAGGGACATCCCAGTTCCACACCAGCAGTCAACACACCAGCAGATACTCCTGAACTGTAAGGAAAAATGTTTCAGAGCACTTACTGTAATTTAAATTATGTTTCAACAAGACCAAATGTTCTTCAGCTTCATGCCTCTTTTGCTTCTTTCTACAGCTCCTCAGAGCAGACAAGAATCGGCATCCCCACTGAGGCTGACTCAGCAGACAGCATTGCAAACCCACCAGCAGTTGTTATTTATGTTGTCGATGCTTTTCTCAGTTCAAGTGGAATGAGACATGAAGGGGGAGAGGAGGAGGAGGGTGAAGAAGTAGAGTCAGGAAGCATTTGGCTTCTTGGGCTTCTTCGTTGCTACACAGAGATGCTGCAAAACTTACCAGAGACAATGAGACCAGCACTGGTTCTACAGGTAAGAACATATTTCGATTCACAGTATGACAGCTCTGAATTAAACAGACATGTTGTTATAGTTTGTTTCCATCCTGTGCCTGTTTCAGGTTGTGCCATGCCAGTATCTTCTCCAGCCAGCTAGCGGAGAGAGCCGTTTGTACCTGCAACACCTGCGCTCCCTGGCTTTCTCTTGCTATTCACAGTGCAGACGGCTGCTACCCCAGCAAACGTATATCAAGTCCCTTACTGGTTTTGGACCAGTGTCTACTGTCAGTTCAGTACTAAAGAGTCCTGAGGTCTGCATGAGAATTTAACTTGATTTAAGCTAGCTTTTTTCATATTCTTATATTAACATTCTAATGTTTTTACTCATATATCTATTTACTCTTTTTTCATTTAGTATCCTCAACCACTCCAGCTGTATTCACCACCCTTCATACTTGGGCCAATCCGTCCAAAGCACCCAGAGCCAGGGGAGATATGGGCGGAAATCCCTCCCAAATACAATGTGCTGTTTGTAGGATACTGTCTGTCTCATGACCAACGCTGGATCCTGGTATCCTGCACAGACCAGCAAGGGGAGCTCCTGGAGACCTGTATTATTAACGTTGATGTTCCCAATAGGTAAGCAATGGTTCCCTGTCGTGGCAGTCCTAGCATGGATGTTGTCCCTGGCAAGCCCCCGTATCTGCACCCAGTCTTGTATATTTATGTGTACAGCAGGTAAAATAAGCATTGAACACATCAAAGTTTTTCTCAATATATATATTTCTATTTTTTCCTTTTACCTTTCACACCAAATGTCAGTAATAAGCCAAGTAAAGCACATTTACAAGAGATTAAAACAAACTGATCCCAAAATTAAATTAGGGGTACAAAATAGGAATAAGTATTGAACACACCTACTGATTATTATAAAACACATTGTACAAAAGCCTTTTTTTCATAATGACTTAAAGGTATCCACTGAATGAAGAAACTAGTTGCATGCATTGCCCTGGTGTGATTATGATCTATTTTTGCATACAGATTATACACATCTTTAAGGTTCTGGGGCCTTTTCTATTCACGAAGCTTCAGTTTTTTTCCATAGATTTTCAATTGGATACAGTACTGGTGATTGACTTGGCCATTTTAGGGCTTTTACTTACTTTGATATCAATTAAGAGTTTCCTTGGCACGTGTTAAGGATTATTGTCCTGCTTGGAAATCTACACTTTTTTCATCTTCAAGAATCTACTAGTACATTTATTCTTTCAATCTTCCTTCAGTTATATGAAGTTCCCCACCTTCATATTTGCTTGCTAATTGCCAACCCTATTTGTTTGTTTTTGGGATGACGTGCAGAACCATTCTTCCTGTATGCAATGACATCCAAACAGGTTAGCTTTGGTCCGATCTGACCAAGTCAAGTTTCAAGTCAAAATTATTTCAATTTTTTTTTCTTTCCAGAGATAAGCCTTTATTATGGTAAAGCAGAACATTTCAAATCACATAGCATGCAGTCCAATTCTGAGTAAAAGTCCAATGATTACATCTTAATTTCAATACAATGCCAACTTTGATTAAAGAAATAGTAAAGTTATGCTCTTTCGTTAATATCCACTGTACTTGCTCCACCATTGGATCATCTTTCACCCACATTACTTGTGTGTGTAGAACTTAAAAAGTGGAAAGCAAAGAGCTTACTGGAGGTTGCAGCTGTTGGGAAAAATCCCCTCTCAGCAACAGAGATTCCTCCAACTGGAATTACATTTGATGTGGACTGGATGCTAAAGGGTAGCTGGATTTGGACATCAGCTGATATATTTCCAGTACCTGTGACGTTCACATTCAGCTTGAAGTTGTTTCAGGGGCATAAATAAGTTCAGTGTATAGCGAGCTTCTGTGCTCATCTTATCACTCTTGAAAAACGCTGATGTAAAGATTGGGTTTGGTCCATATTTCTTTCTCCATCATCATTGTTGCTAAATAAGAAACCTTAATGTTCCAAAATAGCAGTTTGTAGAGTTAACAGGGAGTTCTCTGTTTAGTTTTTATGTCACTTTTTAAAGTTGCACTAAACAACGTTGCACAGCATGCATAGCTTCACACTAAACATTCTGTTCAGGTATAAAACAATTCTCCACCTCCATTAAAGTCCTTATATACATCTACATATGTATATCTATCTATATGTAAATATCTATGAATCAATCAGAATGTCTGTAGATCTTTCATTAAGACTCCAAAATGTTTTTTTTCCCATGTTTTTGTTCTTTTTTGTTCTTTTTTTTTCAAAATTATTTCCATAGCACATTTCAGCAAATAAGGCAGTTCAAAGTGCTTTACATCATGAAAAGATAAAAACATCATAAACACATCATATGGTCACCAGTTGTGAAACCAGTTACAAACATTACATTTTGTCAAGGGCCATCATTAAAAACATCAATACACATCAAATATGTTGATCAACATTCCTGTTATTATGGGTCAAAAGCAACTCTAAACCGGTGGGTTTTAGCCTTGATTTAAAGGAACTCAGTGTTTTAGCTGTTTTGTTGTTTTCTGGAAGTTTGTTTCAGATTTGTGTAGCACAGAAGCTATACCAGACTATATTCTCCCAGTATTTCACAGGCTTGACCAAATTTTTTGCAGAAAACTTTAAAGTGGCTGCAACATGTGTTTGTTTGTTTTTTTTTCTGCCGAGGGGTCTTGCGCAATGTTTGTGCATAGAGGTCATTGTGGTTTAGTGCTTTACTTATTGTTTTCATAGAAAGACTGTTCCTGCTATTTCCAGAGCTACATTGATTAGTCTTTTGATTATTCTTGGACTCCTCTGTAACCACCTGGTCTATGGATGGCTTATGGTGAAATTATGTTCTTTCCACTTCCAGATTATGACTCAAACAGTGTTCACTGAAATATTTTGAATTTAGCTGTAATTATTGTTATTGTTTTTGCAACATTGAGACTTTTTTGTAAAGGTCTCTTTGCTTTTACAAATTGTACCATTGCATACCTCTGTGCAATACTTCAGAAATGAGAAACTTTTTTTCGGTTAAAATTAAACTAGCATTTTTTTTTCTTTTCCACGTTGCAGCAGGATTTTGTACATCAAATAACAAAAGAGAGATATTATAAATCCCAAACTGTGAATAATCCTGTCTGGCTTTGACCAGCCAAGATATTTTAGCTTTCGATCAAATGCAGTCTGAATACCTTAAAAACAGTGAAACACTGTTTAATTTAATCCCAAATAGGGATCTCAAATCAGAAGCCTACTTCTGCACTTTTATCTGGCCAAGGTGAACTGAATGGGAATAGTGTCCTACAGTGATTACAGAGCAGTGTACTAACTTCCCAATGCCTAGACATGCAGATTAGTACCAGAAAAATCAACTGAATAAAACTGCAGCTTTTTTTGCAAGCACTTGTTGCGATCCCTACCTCAAAGGATGCTTGGATGAATAGCCACATCATCCATGTCAAATACCACTTCTGGATCTGTACTATTAATACCAGGCTTGGAACATAATAAAAGAAACCAGTAGTTAAATATGCTGCTCTTGATGACATGTCAAACTAATGTAACTAATGTGGAATAATGCTTTTTATCTACTCTTTTTTTCCACTTCAGATCAAGGCGTCCTAAAGTATCAGCTAGGAAGACAGGTCTGCAGAAAGTATGGGAGTGGTGTATTGGCATCATTCAGATGACCTCCCTGCCTTGGAGGATTGTTATAGGACGATTAGGCAGATTGGGTCATGGAGAGCTAAAAGGTGAGTAAGGCCTCAGGATGAGACATCTTTTCTGGTTACATTTTTTTTTTTCTTTTTTTTTTTTCTTTTAGTTATGGCCAGTGAAAATTTACTTTGCTATACTTATTTGGATCAAAATTATTTTGTTTTAATACAAAAAACACCAGAAGGAATATAAGTTTCCCTTTTTGGATATGACATTTTACATTATTAGCATATAAAACAAAAAAAAAATGCAATAATGGGATTTTTACACCATTTCACATTTGCATTAGACAGTTATTTACCTTGAATAAAAATGGATTGCAACAGGCGCTGCAGTTCATACAACATAGTCTGTGCGCAACACAGTGTTGCAAAATGGATAACATTTAGGAAACACTGTTTCTCATGTGGAAATATCCCAAGTGAAATATTCAATTGATCAGGTTGGAAAAAAGTTTCTTCAGCTGGCACTGGGCTAAGCAACCATTAACTTGGCTCATTTATTATTAACCAGTCTACTTACTTTTCCAAACATGGCCTATAGCAAGCACTAACAAATTAAAAGCACTTTCTCTAACATTTCTATAGAGTTGATCTTTGATCATTCTAGACTTTACTAGCTCCAACATCAGCCAAGTACCAGGATTCGGATCCTGTTTGGATTATGACCTGTAGCTTAAGGAATGGATATTAGCTTCGCAGTAATAACAATGGAATTTATACTGTCCCAGCTTACCCTTGCCTTTGGGTTTCTTGGGGCTCCTGCTCAGTTTAAAAAAGTCTGAAAATGTATGGAATTCCATTTTAGTATTTTCCATGTCAGGAAAAATATGAAAAAAGAAAAGAAGAGTATGGAAGATAATACTTTTATCAGCCATTATTCCCTAAGCAATGGTCTAAAATTTGTTTCCTTCCTTTGGTCCTTCCTTGAATCATTCCTTCACTCTAGTTTGCATTTTTTTTATATTTAAATCCTGCACACTGTGGAAAATATCTGCAATAACATCATGGTGAATAAAGAATTCTGTATTTTAAAAAATGGAGTTAGGAGATATCTGCAATTTTATGTGAAAAAAATATAGGAACCCTGGTTTCTGCCAGTGCATTTTTGATACTAGAGGCCATTTGACTTTCCAAATGTAAGATGAGATTATGGGAGGAAAAAAACAAAAGATTGGGAATCTTTTGTTTATCTCACTTTTGGGAATCTCACTTAGTTTATCTTCTAACTAGACTGGAGTTCACTCCTTGGGGAGCATTCCCTCCAATCAATTGGACGGCAGCTGAGGGAGGCTTGTCGTGTGTGTGGGATCTCAGCTGCTGACTCTCCCTCCATTCTCAGTGCCTGCTTGGTTGCCATGGAGCCACAGGGCTCATTTGTGATCATGCCAGGTATGTAGTAACTGCCTAATAAATGTTCCTTTTTGATTGTAACTAACCAACACAGCACACTTAAATGGTGAAACTAAACAAAAGTTTAAATTGTATTCAGTTCCATTTAAACTTTTTTCTTAATTATACCACATAATGCTTATTTTGGTTTTTCATTTTCATACTGAACTTTGTAGGCGCTGTGCTCATGCTTTTTAGTGTGAAGTGTCTCTATAAGGAAAAAACATGCCATACTTTGGCTTTGATCATTTCACTTGTAGCATTGCTCACTTTTAACATGCACAGAGATGTATCTGTAAAACAGGATCCAGCCTCTGTATGCAAATAGGAATGCACAACGTGGAATAAATCACCATCATATTTCCTTTTACTCTGTCTAGATGCGGTGACCATGGGCTCTGTGTTTGGACGCAGCAATGCTTTAAACCTGCAGACATCGCAGCTGAACACACCTCAGGATGCTTCCTGTACACATATCTTAGTCTTCCCAACTTCTGCCACGACCCAGCTTGCTCCTAGCTCCTACCCCACAGAAGACAATAATGGTATTGACTCAGATGATGAAATGTAATAATATAAATAATACTGAATGTAACTGAAACAGCAATAAATTTAAGCTCTTACATGCGATGTTTCACATTCTGATATTCTAAGCCTTGTCTGCTATTTGTTTCTTTTATCAGATGACATGTTTGATCTTCCCTTCCCTGATGAACTGGAAAATGATATTGGGCATGACATGATGCTGATCACATCTCTTCACTCACCCCCCAACACTTCTCCCGTGCCCTCGCCTGGATCACCATCAGGGATGGGAATCGGATCACATTTTCACCATACCAGGGTGAGTCAGGGATCAGTTATGTAAATAATATTAAAGGGACTTGAAATTATGCAGGATCCCTCGAAAAAACACAAGTAATTAACTCTTGCCCACTAAAAGTGAATAAACATGCCATAATTTTGAAGGATTTTCACATACTTTCAAAATTTCCATAATAGTGAATCTGGTTTAACAACACATATAGGCTATAATATGTTGTATTACCTTGTCTTAGAGAAAATATTGATTAAAAATGGAATTTAAAATTAGTTTAAATTCTCAAAGTCAACATGTTTATTTTAAATTTCAGTGTCCAATTGATTCTTTAGTAACAGTGTTCATAAAAAAATGACTCCTCAGACACAGACAACCAAAATTAAATTGACTCAGCTACTTATGCAATTAACTAAAAAAAAAGGTTTTGATGGATAAACAGATGCAACAGTTGGGGTTGGATGGGCACATCCCTGTTTATAACTTTTCCAGTCAGTGTATTTCAAAGCCTCCGCAGTTAGAAAAACAAAAACCTCAGCTTAATGGTTAATGCTCATAAAAGTAGGCCATGCCATCATCAATAGATAAATAATAAAGGAAAAGACTGAAAGAACAGGAATGAAGGTCCTAATTTTTCTGGTTCTGCTTTGTGTCTGCAGAGCCAGGGGGAGCGCCTGCTGTCCAGGGACAACCCTCCAGAGGAGCTGAAACAGCAGCCGCTGGCTCTGGGCTACTACGTCTCCACCGCTCAGGCAAATGGACTTCCTCACTGGTTCTGGGCATCCTGCCCACAAGCTGAGAGCCAGTGCCCACTTTTCCTCAAGGTACTTAAAGGATATCATGTGCAGGCTTTTATGGGGCTTTCAGTATTGAGGTTTTCTACAAAGGCGCTTACATGTTCTCCCCTTGAGTCCTCAGGTTCTCTCTGGGTACTCTGGCTTCTTCCTTCAGTTCAAAAAACATGAATGTTTGATTAATTGGTTGCTGTAAATTTTTCTTAGGAATGAGTGTGTTTATGCATGGTTGCTTCCCCTGGGGAGTTAAAACACACAGGAGATAAAAAAAGATTCAGATGTTTGAAAACGCTTAAATCACTGAGCTCTACATGGTCAAATTTTAGCATCTGACACTCTGTAATTTGTTTCTTCACTCCAGGCGTCTCTCCACCACCATATATCCATAGCTCAGTCAGATGAGATCCCATCTGATAAGACCAAGCGGACCCCTCACCCTTTAGACTCAAAGACCACCTCTGATGTCTTAAGGTGAATATATATTATAAACCATCACTTAACAAATGTGATGTCTAGGTTTTAAATCATGAAATAAACCTTAAAATGTCAGCACTTCATACACGGTAATGATAAAAACTGAATATTTATCTTGCAGGTTTGTGTTGGAACAGTACAATGCCCTCTCCTGGCTGACATGCACACCTGCCACACAAGACCGTCAGTCCTGCCTGCCTGTCCACCTTGCTGTCTTGGTCCAGATGTACAATGCCATTCTGAACATATTGTAGCTTTGAGGACTAATGGGAGTCTACAATTCTTTGTGCCTCCATATGACCACCAGAGAGCACCAGTGATCCTCTGCTGCTTTTGAGTAGAGGTGGATTTCATGGGGAGGGCTGAAATATGGAGAGCGAGGTCAGTTGTGACTCTGTGATGGTGGTGTGCACAGAGGAAAATGAATGGCTCCAACTACGCTCACCCAAAAAAAAACTTCATGTCCGTTATGAGCAGCGCATCAGCATATGAGGAATGGAGTTCTGCCTGATTTTGCTACACCCTTGAATAAGGGCATCTGAGCAGGACAACATAACTCCATATTGCACAACCAGCATATTGCATGGCAACACAAACACATGGATTTTGTTACATCGATGATGTTTCCAAAGTTCTACAGTTCTGCACCGGACTTGCAGCTGGTTGCTGAAACCTTTTTCCTGAGGAGGGAGCGTTTGATAACGCCACTTTTTCCCTCACTTTCTAAAGTGTTGCAGACACAAACGCAGTGGAAACAATTTGACAAAATAAGATGGATTATTTATATTGTAAGGCATACATTTACAAAGAATTGAGACTTATTTTTTAATATTTAAAAACAATGAAAGAAGAAACAAAGCCTTTTTTCCCCAAGTGACTGTTAATTGTCATGGGATCTGAAATGAAATGTGTCAATTTAATGCAATTGTAAAAATGCCATATTTATACAGATTATATCATGTCTTAGAATTTGATATATATTAATCTAAATAAATATATATAAATGTAAATACAAAAATATATATTACCTCTTGCAAACAGGCACTTAATGATGGGGATGAGGGATGAGCAAAGCCGACTCTTTAGAAGTGCGCACATTTATGATGCATTTTTGTTCTTTGTTATTTTCTTAACCTACGGACATTTTTATTTAATGAGTTTAACTTAAATTGATGCAGAAAATACAGTATACTGTATATTTATAAAGTATTCATATTCAGCCAAAAAATAAATAAATGGCAAAACTTGAATTACAATAAAATTTCTTACTATTTCAAATTGATTAAATATTTTAAGAATGACCCATTTATTTCATTGGCTTTCCGAAATGATGTCAAGCAAACCATCGAAAAGGCTCCGTTTTTTCAGCCTCTCTCAATCTACTATTTGTCAGAGTCTAAGCATGTTTGTATATACACATTTCAGATTTTTGTGGGGGGGGTTGCTATTTTTTAAGAGCTGTACATTTCATGATGGTTGGTTTATTTTAAAGTAATTCATATCATTTTTAAGATTATTTTTTTTCTGCTGTGAGGTTTTTGAGAAACAGTATACCGTGCAAAAGTTATTGAATTCCAGCCAGTTGCCAAGTAAGTGTACACACATGTACAGACAAGTGCAAAAATTTGTTACATCTGTCATCACTTTGAATATGAAACAGATCACCTTTAGTGGAAGTGATCTGTTACTTTTACACTCTTTTTTTAGTAAATTATTAAAACTCTTGAGAATGATGGTGCTTTCAGTGCTTCTTTTTAATGTATGAAGTTTTTTATTATTATTTTTGCCCTTGTGTATGAAATTCACTTTTTAAAGATCCACTTGCTGTTGGACAGGTTTTAGGGTGTTGGATCATATACTAGTAAATATTGCATTACAAAAAGAGAGTCATGTCACAAACCAATCAGCAATGTAGACTGTATTTTCTTTGTTTATGATTAATCAAATCAAGTTTATTTGTATAGCACACTTCAGCAACAATGCAGTTCAAAGTGCTTTACATGATTAAAAAACGTATCACAATTACCAGTTATAAAATAGAATAGAAATGTCCTTTATTGTTCCACAATTATGTTGTGAACAGCAAACAAACATTACATTTTCTTAAATGCTGTCATCAAAATCATCAAGATTATTATTATCAAATACTGAAATGAAGACTAGAACTGATCAATGTTCCACTTACCACTAATCAAAGGCAACTCTAAACAGGTGGGATTTTAGCCTTGATTTAAAGGAACTCAGAGTTTCAGTGTCTTTGCAGGTCTCTGGAAGCTTATTCATGATTTGTGGTGCATATAAACTGAATGTTGCTTCTCCATGTTTGGTTCTGGTTCTGGGGATGCAGAGTAAACTAGAACCAGAAGGCCTGAGTGGTCTGGAAGGTTGATACGACATCAGGTCTTTAATGTATTTTGGTGCTAAGCCATTCAGTGATTTATAAACTAACAAAAGTATTTTAAAGTCTATTCTCTGAGCTACAGGGAGCCAATGTAAAGACTTTAGAACTGGGGTGATGTGCTCTATCTTCCTGGTTTTAGTGAGAACACGAGCAGCAGTGATCAACTGCAGCTGTGTGATTGACTTTTCAGGCAGATCTTTGAAGACACTGTTGCAATAATCAATTCGACTAAAGCAGTTCAAAGCAAATAGCTTAGTTTATACAGCAGGAGCCCAATAAATAATAATAGTCCTATGAAAACAGAGTAAATATGCTAACATTAGCCTAGCATTTCCACAAACTTCCCTGCATAAAGCATTGACATCAGGAGAAATATGTTAGAAAGATGTAGGATGGATTTTGACATTTCTACCTGTATGTCAATTCAGACATCACATATAGAAAAACATAGTAGCTTTCTCAACCATGTAAACCCCCACGTTGTCTTAAGTCTAAGCAACAACAACAAAAAAAAATCAAAGTTCAAACCTAAAAGGTGAAAAGTTGTCATCAAAAAGAGGTCTATGGATGTCTGAATGTAGTTGAAAGGTGGTTATTGTTGATCCAGTGTCTTTGTTCTGGCTAAATTTAGACTGGACATAGGGTAAAAAGCTTAAACTTTCATGATATTTTTTAGTCGCGTGTATTTTCTGAATAACATACGGCTCCATCCACTCTTCAGCTGAGCTTCAACCCACCTCCGCCCCTTCTCCATCCTCAACTTCTCCAGGCTCCCCTCATTCCCTTGGCCTCCTCTCCACTGCCAGTTTTCGGGCCCTGGGGGAAGACGTCTCGAATCCTCTCCAAGCCTGTGGTAGCTATCTGTGCCACATCTTCTGCCGGGGTCTGAGCGCCAAAGAACTTTATCTTTCTCATGTCAATAAAGCTTTCTAATTGCTGCTTTCTTTTTGTGTGAGTCTCTCCAGGTTGAACTAATTTTCAACAATATCTTGTAGAAACTGATTGAAAAATGGCCTACCTATTTTTTTCCCCCAGCATATCCCAAAGATTTTCAGTGTAGTTAACACTGTACTCTTTGGTGGCCAGTCCTTGTGGAAAATTAATGTCTCATGTTCCTTGAACCACTCTTGCATGATGGGTGTATCACTCCACTCACCTCTTTTCTTACCCTGATGTATCCATTACTGCAGCAAGATAAATCTAAACTTATCAGACCAAATAGCCTTCTTCCATTGCTCCAAGTCCAATCTTTATGTTCTCTTGTAAACTGAAGCTTTTTTTCCTCTTAATTAGAATCACTCATCAGCGATTTTCTTAAGTCTACACAGCTGTTCAGTCTCAATCCCTCATACTTACTCTTACTTTTACTATTGAATATAACCATGAGATTTTTTTTATTTGATTTTACCAAATTTTGAACTAATTGCCAATCACAATCATTCAAGATTTTTTGCCAACTGTATTTCATCTGCAAAAATAATGGATCCCCACAATGTTTCCAGTTTTTAAAAATACTTTGAATGGTTCTTAGCCTAATTTAGTGGTTTCAGCAGTAACCTACCAAGTGCTACCACAACAGGGGTGTCTCTGTCTATCTTCAGGAACCTCTTCAAGATCTAGCTCTTCGTCGAGCATCTCCTACCCTAGCACCTACCCTGTTTTCTCTACCCCCTCTACTGCACTCTCCTCTATTTATGCACTCTGTTTCTACAGTCTCCCCTGTCACTTCTGAAAGAACCTGACTAGTGGCCTTCCTTCTATTTAGCTTATTGTTAGCTTTGATATTAACTGCATTGTTATATCCTTGTATGTCACTTTGGATCTGTGAATCACATAGATATACACATGATTCTTTGCTTGATGCATGCCAGTAATTTGACATATATAAATATCTTTTCCAGAAACACAGAATGTGTCTTCTGACACTAAAAACCATCCATTTAGCCCTAACTGCATCAGTTTGGATTAAAGAGCTTGTTGCCAGCTGAAATATAATCTTTCATGCAGGTATTACATATGAAACCAGAAGTTTACAAACACCAAATAAAAAGACACATACACCTTTTTTCCCCTCATTGTTAAATCAGACCAAAATTCTCTTGTATTAAGTCAGTTAGAATTACCAAAATTAGTTTTGTTTGCTAAATCTATCAATACTGAGAGAAAGAATCTGTCAGAGATTTATTTTTTAATGTCTTCAAAATCAGAAGTTTACAAACAGAATGATTACTATCTTTTTAAACAATGAGGAAAAGCCCAAATGATGAAGTCATGGCTTTGGAAACTTCTGATATGGCACATTTTAGTTAACTGGAGGCACACTTGTTGATGTGTACTTCTTTCTTGTTTAACACAATGGGAAAAGAAATCTTCTAAGCTATCAGGAAGAGAATTGTGGAGGACTGATTTATCATTGGGAACAAATTTCAGATGCTTGAAGGGGCTGCATTCATCTGTTTAAACAATTATATGGAAGTACATGATGGGAATGTCCAGCTATAATACCGCTCAGGAAGGAGATGGGTTCTGTGTTCCAGAGATGAACATGTTTTGATCCAAATTGTGCAAATCTACTCCATAGCAAAAGTCAAAAACCTTGTGAAGATGCTGGCTGAAGCTGCTAAGACAGTGTCATTATTCACAGTGGAACGTGTCCTGTACCAACATGAACTGAAAGTTAGCTCAGCGAGGAGGAAGCCATTACTCCGAAAGAAACATAAAAAAGCCAGATTATAGTTCACAAATTCACTTAGGTACAAAGACCTTCATTTTTGGAGACATGTCCTGTGAACTGATGTGGAACTGTTTGGCCATGATGACCATTGTTGTATTTGGAGGAAAAAGGGGAATGTTTGTAAGCCTGGGAACACCATCCTAACTGTAAAGTATGGGGGTGGAAGCATCATGTTGTAGGGCTATTTTGCTGCGGGAGGAACTGGTACACTTCATAAAATAGATGGCATCATGAAGAAAGAAGATTATATAGAAATATTAAAGCAACATCTTAAGACATCAGCCAGGAAGTTAAAGCTTGGGCTCAGATTGGTCTTCCAAATGTACAATGACCCTAAGCATACAGCCAAAGTGGTTGTAAAGTGGCTGTAGAAGAAAAAGTCAATGTTTTGGCATGGACATCGCAAAGTTCAGATCTTAATCCTGAAGAGAATTTGTGGGTAGATCTGAAAAGCCACAATCAGAGCACCACAAACCTGACTCAGTTACACCAGGTCTATCAGAAAGACGGGCCAGAGCTCCAGCAAACTATTTTGAGAAGCTTGTGGAAGGAAACCCAAAATGTTTGATCCCGGTTAAACGTTTTGGGTTCAAAGACAATGTTGCCAAATACTGAGGAAATGTATGTATACTTCTGATTTTGAAGACATTAATAAATAAATCCCTGTCATGTTCTTTCTCTCGCTATTGCCGCAATTAGCAAATAGAAGTCGTGTTGGTAATTCTAACTAATTTAAAACAAGAAACGTGTGGTCTGATTAAACTTCAGACAGTGGGGAAAAAAAGCTGCATCTGTCTTTTTATTTGGTGATTGTAGACTTCTGGTTTCAACTGTATCGAATTAAAGGCTGTCACCAATTTGCTATTTTTTTCTTTGAGTAAAAAATGAGATGTGGAAATAGCCTTTGCAGAAGACCAGTAGTTACTGAAAGTTCGTTAGAGCAAGTAAAAAATGATGAATACCCCTGCTGAGTGAGTCTTCCAACTGTCAATGGTCCTTCTTGTTCAGCAGGATAGTCTAGTATGAACACCCATTTGGCTCATCTCAAGAGATGAATAAATGCCTTCAGCTGCCAGAGATCAGTGTAGAAACTGCTTTATAATAAGAGGAAATGGGCAAATTTACCGGAAGCTGCATGTTGTAGTGATACATTTGATGTTTAATATTATATACTGGCAACCAAAATGTCCTTTCTGGATAAAATCAGAATAGGTACAAAATAGGAGACAGAGTAAGAGTAAGAATAATTGTGTCTGTGCGTGTGTGTGTGTGTGTGTGTGTGGCCTCTTATTTTATATAGTGTAAGAACCATTTTCCTGATACATACTACATTGTGGGGACCAATTGTTCCTCATGGGGGCCAAACCCTGGGCCCCGTGTATGTATGTGTGTGGGTGTGTGTGTCTGTATATCTGTGTGTTTGTGAGAGAGGAGAGAGAGAGAGAGAGAGAGAGAGAGAGAGAGAGAGAGAGAGAGAGAGAGAGAGCTTTCAGATGGTTGTCGTACAATGTTATAAAAAATGTATTTGTCAAAAAAACATTAAGGACTTTTGAACTGGTTTATTGTGCAAATGTAATGATTCTAAATGATGTCCTCTAAAAAAGGGGGTTGAGCTGTGTTTCCTTTGTATGATGCAGCAGGAAAGAATATTTAAGGATGACTGGAAGGAAAAAAAAAAAAAACATGTGTTAAAAGGGTTTTATTTGTCCATCAGGGTCACATAGAATCACTAAGTGAAAAACTGTGTCTCTAAGCCACCTAAAAAAGCTTAGTGGATGACAAAACCAGAAAAAATCTATGTCTTTGAGGGACTGGGCACCTCGAGGACTCTATGACTGAAAACGATTGGATGGCTGTGGAGTAAAAGCCACTGAAGAGTCACTTGTTGTGGTGGGTCTGTCTAATGGCCATCACAACTGGAGGAAGTGGACTCTTTAATTGACTGCAATGTGTTTTCCACAGATAACCTATTAGACCATGGCCATTCACCTGTAATGTGGCTTGCCAAGTGCTGTTTTGTTGCCAAATGGCCTACAGACTGGACAATTTAGGCCAAGGGCCACCTTGACATAGCATTGGAAACACAATTAGAAGTCAATTACATTTTACAAGTACTTCTCTCCTGCCAACAGTGCACTACCTTAGACGTCAAGGTTCTTCAAAAAAATCTTGGATCAATAGATTCAATTCAGTGTCCACAATATGGCACAGTAAAGAGGGAAAGCAGAATTAATTTCCCCTTGAAGACATTTGAGCCTTGACTTGATTATAAGCATCAGTGTTATGGTCAATACATTTTAATATGTGCTTAAAATAATATCTGACAAATCTCAACACAGTGAACCTTCCTAAGTTGGCAGTTATTGTTGAATATAAAAGAGAAAATAGGACATGAAATGAGGATACCTGAAGAAGACAAGAATCATTCTGTGTAAAACTGCTTCAAAAGGCAGCAGCTTTCATCATTTCATAATAAAATAATTGTGACACAACCAGACTTCCTGTGTATAGACAGCTAAAGCTCTGGCAGAGGATATGTGACACAGCTTGGGCTCCTGTAAACATTAGGCATTATCTGACACAAACGGCAAAACACCTGGGACTGGTTTTTAATAATCTTTTCTTTTCTTTATTTATATGCGTCACATAATTAATAATATATATATATATATATATATATATATATATATATATATATATATATATATATTGTTTCTGTGACTGGCAAACTAGACTTATATTTGTAAATTACTCTCATTGGGCTTGCTAAGGTATACAAGCATGTCTTCAGCCTGCTGTTTACAACTTAAATTCCAGAAACCTGACCATTATTTTAACGTTAGATCATTTAAGAGACAAAAACAGCTAACGTTAATTCAGACCAGACCAGCATAATAGCGGATCTTAATGGAGGAGCCCCAATATTCCATGTTGTCTGACTCACAGTTCAACTGGTTAAAAAGAATTATGGAAAATAGTGTAGAGTGAAATGGTCGCATTTTAGAATTTACTGAAATAGCTGATAATATGTAATTTCAAGAAGCTTTGTTATGATGCTACTTTTAATTATAATGGTACTGTAAATGCATTACAGCATTCAGAAAACAGCATAAACAGTGAGAAGGTTTGTGAAGGAACAGAAGTAACGTCATTCTGTTGATACATTGTTTGTGCATAACTTCTACAGGGAATCACCATGCACTCTGCTATTTCTTCTACTAAAGCATAAGTAGCTGTACCTTTACACAAATTAACCCTTCTAATCCATTTAAAGAAAGAGTCAAAGGAATAACACACACTTTATAACTGTTGCTTTCTGTCTGGTGTTTGTCATAGAAGTCTTTAAGTCAGCAGTCATGGAGGGGGGTGGACAACATGGTGGGTCCTGTATCTGTGACCTCCTGTGTGCCAGTCAGGTCAGGAAAGGATCAGTGGTTTGCTCACTTATATTTTCATGAAACCCTTTTTTTCTGCTTCATTTCAAAATTGTCAAACATGTAAGTAAGTTTGTTGTTCAAATGTCACCTGAGGAAAAAAATGTGTTGACTGGCTCTTTTTTGCTCTGCAAGCTTCATTTAGCACAGCTATGATTGCTTTGAACAGTGTCTTTTTGCTGTCTGAGTGCAATAAATTTCAACAAAGTCACTATTGTAACACAAATAAATTCTTGTAGTTTTGAATCTACGGTGGTTTGCAACTGTATCATACTGCATTAACTTATCATAAACTGCATCCATCGTCTCATCAACGCTGACCAGCTTTCCTGTGCCTGCTGAATAACCCATAACCCACTCTATGATGCTGCCATCGCTGTTTTTTATCTTGGAGATGGTGCATTTAGGTTGATGAGCATTGTTATTTTTACAACACAAGTACCATTTTGCAGGTCAAAAAGTTACATTTTTTGTCTCATTTGACAAGAACACCTTTATTCACATGTTTGTTGTATCTCTTACATGACTTGTAGTTTTCCTGTCAACAGATTTTAATCTTTTAATCCCAGCTGAGCTCTGGACCACTGAAGCTCCTCCAGAGTTACAATGGGCCTTTCAGAGAAAAGGGGCCTGAATGCATATGCAAGCCAGTTATTATTATTCATAAACAACAACAACAACAACAACAACAATAACAATAACAACAACAATAATAATAATAATAATAATAATAATAATAACATGTATTCTGTTTCGACTGTTTCACAAATATGTGCTACAGTCGAAGCTCTATTATGCTCTATTACATAAAATCTTAATGAAATGAATTAAACCTTGTGGTTATAGAGTGACAAAATGTAAACTTGGATAAGTACTTGTGCAAGATGGTGTCGGTCTAGTGGTATTTGTTTTGACACAGATCTAGCTTCAGCTCATTTCTGGCTGTTCTTGGGTCCAATAAAACTAATTTGAAAGAAGCCCTAAGAGCAATGGTTCCTATTCTGTAACACTTAAAAAATAAACCTCACCCGGGTTCCCATCGTGAAAAAAAGACCACTCTATTTTTTCATGTGGAAAACATAGCAAAAGACAAAAAACAAAACAAGAAAACGCTGCCCACAGAGATAATTTAATTTTACTTTATTGTTTTTATCACTGTTTTTATTTGGTCTTTTTCTTTTCATGAGTATCACAACAAAGATTTCGTAGATTTTATTTTATCTTGTAGGTCTTTCATTTGTGCAATTCAACATTATCAACACAAAATATAGTTTCAGCTCACAAAGTAATGAGAAATTGCAATAGAAAGTTGGAGTTTGTAGCTCAAAGGACGCATGTTGTACTCAATTATATTCCTCCAGCTCCTTGTTTCTGTTCTGTTACAAACATATAAAATTACTTTCTGGTCGCAACTGAAAATATGAGTACTGTTAATAGACCATTGTAAAGCTTGTGTATCTTAAATTTAAAAAATTAATTAAAAAATTAAGAAGAGGATACCATAAAGTGGTTTTTTTTTTAAATCTACACACACCTGGTAAGATGAGAGCTTTTTTGACTCATACAAATAATTCATTTTGCAAACCCCCATCCACTCCCCTGTAAGCTCATATTTTTTTAGACTTTTTTTTATTTTATACAGACACAATGTTGCAACATTTCATTGACCTTTTCTGGTGCAAAAACATGGTTGCAAACTATTAAAGTATTCAGTCACCTTTTGATTTAATTTCATCATTTCGTCTTCTTTGGTTGGAATATATGAGCTATAATAGGCAATGTTTACCCTCTCTGTCCTGTAGAAGTTGTCTAAATCTATCAGACTGCTTTTGATTAAACCATTTTGTTAATTTAGGCGTATGTTTAGACTGACTGCAATGCTAAAAAGCAAAATCCATCCTCTTCCGTAGTTTTCTAGCAGACAACTGAATGTTTTGTAAACCCAAAGCATAATGCTGCAACCACCATGTTTCACTGTAGTTATGATGTTGCTGTGGTTATACTCAATGTCTATGTACAAAATTCATGTATTGGAATTGTGACCTAAAGTTTAAGTTTGGTTTCATCTGATTAGAACAATTTCTTCATCCACTGCACTGGTGGTTGTCCTTGCGATGATCTTCCTGGGGCTCCCATGCACTAGGGAGCTTCTGCATGTCTGTGGCTCTGATCTCCTGCGTGTCTCCCTTGGGTCCTAGGTAGCAGGTCTGTAGCTCTTCACATCAGCTATTGAACATTCTTATGCAGAAACCTCATATGCACAAGCACACTCACACACACACCCACAGGTGTTTGGATTCAGGTGTTTACAGATGCACTCTGTATCAGGCTGTGGTTACCACTAAATACATCTTATATATCAATTAGTACCGTGTACTTTTCAGTGACGATGTCCATTGCATCTGAAATAATTTCTAATATATATATATAATATATATATATGCGCTCCACTTATATATGCTCCACTTGCAAACACTGCCAGACAGGACACATTATAAAAAAAAGGGAAGACTTTGTTCAACAAGGTTCTTAAGATTTTACGTCTGGATGTATTTTTTTTCAGGTTGGGGGTCTAGTCAGGGACTTCTGCCTTTCAATTTTCTAACATCACAAAAGCATTTTATGTAGACTTTTCAGATGTACTTTATTTTATTGTGACATGGCATGTTTTCACAAATCAATTAGATAAACCTTAATTGTGTTAAGCACTCCATCTTACATTTGGTCTAATAGTGCTGATATTCTTTTTTACTTTAATTAAAGGAGTAAATGTCCAAATGTTAATATATCTTCCCCTGACGTTAGCTCACTGGCTGTTTTTAGGCCATCGATGTTGATTTTAATTAGTGCCGCTCATTCTCCTGTGCTTCTGCAGTAGACCAACTACATCCAAGTAAATCCTCAGCCATTTCCCAGATGGCTCCAAGAAAAATGCACCTCTCAGAGCAGCTCACATTCAAGCCAGAGAGCCATCGACAGCTTTTGTTTAAAGGAGCTCCCATTGAAGTGACAGAACATCTGCCAACTCAGCACGGCCACTCTTTTGAAAACATCTGATTTTGTCTGGGAGTGCTTTCCATCTCTAGCCTTTTCCATTTGCATAAATAGTTTTCGTTAGAAGGGGCTGAGAGGAGCACGCAAAAATTGCAAATTCCCTTCCTGTAAATCTCTCATTGCAGAGTATTACATGCTTCAGGCCAAACGTGAACTCCACTTAACACTTTAGCCAGTGTAAATAGAGGAAGATAAAAGCTCTGCAGACTTCAAAGCAGTTCCCCTCTTCCAAACCATCAAAACAGTGGGGAGAAAACAATTGGTCATTTACGTTGGATATAAAACTATGAGGAGTATTAATCCTCTTAATCACTGTGTGCCACAAGCAGTTCACAAAGACTAAGTGGAAAATCCAAAATTTTAAGAAAACCAAAAATAAAGACAGGAGATTTTTCATTATTTTAATGAATGACTAGATTATTGCTATTAATAAACATAAATACTGCATTGATATAGTGATTTTTCTGGTCTTGCTGTCCACTCATACAATATACCCATACAAACATCTACATCTAGTATGTGTTATTGAAGAAGAGAAATCAGTGACCGTTTTGTGGGCCAGACCTGTTGAAGGCAGGGATATGAAAAAACAGAGCCATTTCAAAGTCTTGTACCATAAATGTTGCAATTTGTTCCCAAATGTAAAAAAAAATGCTTCTAGCAAGAAAAGGGGACAATATAAATGCAATATATTTTCAGATTTTTAACAAGCACAGCAGCAACAATTTCGACAAAAAACATGGAAAAAAAGCTCCAAAAAAATAGGGTAAATTGGCTTGTGGGATTGTTAAAAAATGCTAATCTGAACCAGCTTGACAGAAAAAAGCATTTCAGATGATTCAATAGAGGAAGAGAAATTAGATTTTATCAAAGTCTTCAGCAAGGCTTCTAACTGAAGTTAAAAAATTGCACACATTCAACTCTAATAAAGTGTGTATATTCTCAAAATTGTATTGAGAAATCTCTTCCAAACATGCTGGAACAAAAACTAAACCATAATAAAAACAAAAAATGTATATGATTATTTTGATTATAAAAGCTTTTAAATTGAATGTTCATGGTGTTATGTTTATGAACACAATGTTCATGGTGTTATGGTCGTATTTTATTTCTTATTTTCAGTTAAGTTTTCGACTCTGTTTTGTTCACCATTCACTGTTAAACACTTCGCAGTTTTCAAACCAATGTAAAAGGTGCTAATAAATAACCTAACTACAAAATAGACTTTACTGATGTCTACACACAAAAATTAAGCCTAAAGAACACAAATCTATAGTCAAATACTACAAATTACATTTGTTTATATAGCACCTTTCAAAGCTAAATTTCACCAACTGCTTCATAAAGACAAAGCAACAAAAACATCTCTAAGCTCAATACTTACTAAAGCTGGTGTTACTAACAGAATGGTACCCAAAATGCCTAAAATGGACATCAAAATATCTGTCAACCTAAATTCTTCTTGAAATGAATCATGAGTTTTTTCTTCAAGAAAGTTATTAATATTCACTTACCTTACTGGACAAAATTTGAAACATTTCCAGTGGGGGTGATCACACCGTAGCAAGCTGCCATGATTACGCTTCAGTGTTTAACATAAGTTTTGTAATGAGCTTTTGGTTCCATTGTTTTAAAAATAAATGATTTTAGTTGAATTAAAACTTGCTTCTAAATAACTTAAATAACTGTGTTCAGACTTTGACAGACAATAGAATCAGTACAACTTTGATTGGATTATGTTAGTTTTTTCACTCATAGTGTGAAAATACTAGTCTAAGCCTAAACTTGTCCAGTAGGAGCTTCTCATAATAAGATAACATTTCAAAAAAAAAAAAAAATACCACAGTTTCACATTCTCACAAATTTACACAGACCTTTCTAAAAAAAAAAAAAAATGCATTAAAAAAGGCAAGTGGCAGTTTTTGATTTGGGCTAGGAAGTTGTCAAGGGCTGCATTAGAAAGGATGGTGTCCAAAAGTGATGAAAAATAGAACTTATCCTTCAGTTCTTTCCTTTTCGTGTTTCCTATTGCTTTTATCTATGTGCAGTCTGTTGGAAGCTGGCAGCTGCATGTGTTGAGTAGGTACCCCCTGCTTGCTACTGAGTATAGGGAGAATAGGTTATGTGTTTTTATGCAGAACCAAGCTGCATTTTTTTCCTACCCCAGGATAACGTGAAAACAGCCTCTGAACATAATCTTCCAGGCTTCTCTTTAAAATAGGAAAGCACCAATTTGTGCCACTACTGTTAAAAAAATAATAAAATATATATTGAACATTACAGTTATATAAAAATTTCTCCTAACATGTACCTTGTTGTTACATTTATTTGGTTCTATTAACAGTTTTATGGAATGAAACAGCCACTAAATGTTGTAGCCAGATGGACTTCAACTGCTTATTGCCAACAATATTAAACTGTTTCTTACATGTCTGCTCTTTATGAAGTAACACAACTATTCTTACTAAATTCTTACTAAATGGTTAATTATTTCAGGCTATCTTCTCAGGTATCCCACCTGCAGTTGGCTGATTAACAGCGTATAGCTTGGCAGCTGTTGTTTTTAAACATTAGGTAGCAACTGATAATTTAATAATAGGTTAATAATAAAATAATTCTGGAATATCATAAAATGTAATAAAATCACATCCTATAATAAACTGGCAATATAAAATTTTTGAGGCAATTATATAAATAATGTTTTGCCAGTAGCTGTGTAACACATGTAGGTCACATGGCCACTGTTCTCTTCCAGCACATTCCACTAAGTGATACCTTCTAAATCCAACTATTATCTAAACATGCCTATCCTTGCAGGATCGCGAGGGGGACTGGTGCCCATCTCCAGTGGTCATCGGGCGAGAAGCTGGGTTCACCCTCCACAGTTCGCCAGTCCATCGCAGGACTACACTGTGACAGACAGGACAAACAACCACAACCCACGCATGCACAGGGAAAACATGCGAACTCCATGCAGAAAGACCCCATGCTGAGATTTCAGCCCAAAGCAATGGTGCCACAAACGGCGCCACTGTGCAGTCCGCTACTAAGTTCACTTCAGTGTAATTACCTGAATATTATTTATCCATATTTGAAACTGTTACATGTATAATCTAATGAACAGTATTCTATGTGAAGATTTAGTAAACCATTTTTCTTAAGGTGGTCTTACAAACATAAGTAAGGAGACAGTGTAGCATAGTACACACATCCTTGAATGAATGAATACAACAAATGTCCTGTCCACTATACCTATTTCTTTTTTATTAACAATGTGATGACCACACCCATAGGCACCCTACATTACAGCCTATATCCTAACTCTCATAACCAAATGAGTTGTACTGTTTTGTTTTTTTTACACTAAGTAATTGTCTTACATTTAGTTACCACTATTTTGTTAAAATGGTGTTGCACAATGGTCTGATAGACCCTTGTGTGTCATTTCTTTGTTAGGTCAGTTTTGTTGTATTTCCCCAGGAAGTTGGTTTGTTCAGTTCAGATGTTTTTGCTTTTGTTTGGTTTGTTTTTGAGCTCTTTTACAAACCTAGGCATAGTTTTATATATATATATATATATATATATATATATATATATATATATAAAATCTTTGAGTTAAAATAACTCTCGTTGACTCCTCTTGGTTTTCAGTTTAGTTAATCACAAGCAAACTGCACTGAAACTGCCAAAAACATATTTGATATCCAAAAATGCAGTCATATTTGTGCATTATTACATTAATAGCTACAGTTTATGCCCTTTCAAAGGATATTTTAACTACTACACCAATAAAGTAAAAACTTCATATATTTTTGGCAATATTTTATTACAATAATGGTTCAAAAACATAATTTCATTATTTGTGAGTTTTTTTTATTTATTATATTTTAAATGCCAGACAATATTATGTTGTTGTTCATTATTCTGTTTGATTGCTTCATAGTGTTACCATAATAAGAGTTTTTTTTCTTCATCTGAAATATTTTCAGATAGCTGAATTTGTCTGTTTTGTGAGCAACAGAAAAGTTTAGAAGTCTTTTTTAGCACACTGATCAGTAGTTTGGATCAGCCAATAATAAAAAAGTGGATAAAAAGTCTTTCCTTTGTACAGCCTGAGAAAACTCCATTTCCTCTGGTACAACCACTGCCTGACTCTCATTAAAAGGGCTTTAAGCCGTATTGGTATGATGGAAGATTTTAGCAGTTTTGAAGCAAGAACTGCTAACAATAGCTGCTGAACATCTTGATATACCTTGATACAGTTAACCAGTTAATACCTATGATATCTTTGAAACCAGAATAACACTACAACTAACTAACTGACCTCAAGGAGGAAAACACCAAAGCCTTTTGTGTGCCTGAACATCTTTAGCATATTTGGTCCCAAATTTTGTCTTTGTCACATCTTCTGTTAAAGAGCTGACAGCCATGGTAAAAACTGTAAGCTTGTAACAGATGTTTGCCATTGATCATCACAACACAAATGTATCAAAACCCTTCTGTTACTTATTATGAAGGGTTTTTTTTTTTTTTTTTCAAAACAAAGTAAAACATTGACCAAACTCTTCTTTTATTCCCTTTTCCAATACAAAAGCACATAAAAGTGTTTGGCTGATTCTCAAAACCAATAAGCCATCCAACACTTCAGCCTGCCACTTGGCATGACGATGAGGCCTATCAACGCCTCTGAGATGTAAAACATGGGCACTCCAGGCTCATTGTTTCATTATTTAATTAATTATTTGACCTAATTATCGAGAGGAGGTCCTACTCGGCAGCTATGATTGGCTGAGACATGTTTGAAGCTGCTTCTACTGAAAAAGAAGACAAGCAGCAACAGCACACCTGTGACTGAATCACTATGAATTTCAATGTTTCGTACGCTGATAGAAAACTGCCACTAACACTGGTAATTATACACTCCTACTCATGTTGCCTGGAAACTGCAGTGTTTTCTTACCAACAGGCTAATTGTAACTGTACTGCTGGCCCCCGTATTTAATGATTATCTGATTTAAGACAACCACATAGCATAATAAAAAAAACTTTTATTTCACTGTTTTCTGATTAGTAAATGACAGAAAAGGTTATTTTTATGTATGATGTGTTTGCATTTTAAAATGTGTGCTCTTACCATATATGAAACTTGAAACATAACACAATAAGTTGGAGAAAATCAAGCAAGAGTTGCAATTTGACTTGTATAAAGATGGAATGAATACATTTTCAAAGGCTATTCAATCCCAGTGTAGTGTCCTTCGTGCCCACAAGGGAGAGTTGTAAGTCAGTGTATGAACTGCTTGTTTGAACTAATCCTGTAGGCAAAACATATTATTTTAGAACTTTCTTTTGATTTCACTATCCCAAGATCTAAGCAACAATTTACATGTCATGAGAAGGCATTCAAGACTCTCAAACATGCTCCAACACAAATGTCCAACAGCCAATGTCTCAAAACTGGAAAGATAAGTCATAGAAATGGAACATGAGTATCAGTTCAATTTAACCCATTAGTTTCTTCATATAGATTTGTACGAAACTGATCACATTTCTTTAAAGTGCTGACAAAAATTCAATGTTCTCTCATTTGGTCACTTTACAACCACAAGCTTTAATATATTTGATTGTGAATTTGTATGATAAATTCAAAATAAAACAATAGCAGAATTGTGAGCTATGCAGTGCTAGAGACTAAAAAAATTTTTGCTTATTCCTTTTTACAGAAATAGTTTATTCTCAGCCTCCTGGACAGCAGTTTTAAGGATTCTCAGTTGAATTTAGATTTGGACTTTGACTATGCCATGTTTGGGTTCATGGTCCTGCTGGAACCTCCACTCAGACCTTTAGTTGTTTTTTTTCAGGATTGCCCTGTCTTCCTCTCCATCTATCTTCTGAACAACTCTGACCAGCTCCCCTACCCTGGCTGAACAAACACCTCCCCACAGCATGATGCTTCCACCACCATTTGTCATGGTGTATTCAGCAAATTGCACATATACTGAAAAGCTACATTTTTACATCTCATCAGTCCAGACCACCTATTTTACATGTTTGTGGTGTGTTCAAACAAGACTTCTTCAACAGTGGTTTTCTTCCCTCTTACATAAAACCCAGATCTGTAGGGTGTACAACTATTAATTGTTAAAATGGCGTGGATTCCTGCAGCTCCTCCAGAGTTACCATGAGTACCTTGGCTGCTTCACTAAATATAAATGCCCTCCTTACCCAACCTGTCATCTCATCTCAAGACGTTTAAATACAATTCGTAGAATTAAGAAGTCTGAACCTGACTTAACCCTGATATTTATAGGGATCATTATACTCTACCTGGTTATTGATATTTATAGCAGCATTAAATCTAGGCATGATTTTTATCCTTTAAAGAAATCAAAACAATTTACCAAAAAAAGCCCTCTCACTCTGTGTTTCCCCAAAAGGAAGGAGGAATAAAGTCAAGTGCTACATAAATAAAAAGGTCCTGCCAGGGGCACTTACTGTGCAATCTTCTGGAGGAGATCGCATCTAAGTTCAGCTAGTCCACTCAAGTCACATTGGAGAGATGGTTCCAAATCAAAGCCAGAGCTGCAAAAGCCCCGCAGTCAAAAAGATAGAGAGTGAGGGACATATAATAATGATCCATCAGGTTTCTCCCATTGCATATAGACATGATCTGTCTCTTTTGGAAGAATAAATAGGCTTACTATGACTAAAACATAAGCAACCCCCTACTATTGTTATTCACATGGAGCACTCAGAATTGCATGTAAATTAAGACTATTATGGTGGAGAAATGTTATGAAGCAATGCTGGATCCCATGTTGCGGCCGTTTGTCTTCATGATCATAACAACTGACGTGCTATCAAGGAGCAGTGGGCTTTCTCAATGAGCTCTGAATGCAGCCATTATCATTACAACAATGACAACATGCAGCTTTTTTGAAACAAAAGGCTTTGCTGGCTCTGAGGTGATCCTCTCCTAGTCCTTCCAGCATTCATTCTCCTGCTTTTTGCCCTTCCTCTGGTTCTAATTTAGTTGTCCCTAATCATAAAAGCATCTGCGAGCTGCTGTTGCAGAGTAAACCAAGAGGTGAAACGTGCCCCCTAAAAATTCCATTTTCACTCAAGTGGACGAGCACAACAAGGAATGGTGCTGCAGACACAAACAGACTTCTCAGCCGCACAGATCAAATGGCAGAGGTTCATTATTAGAGACAGACAACAAACAGCTCTGCTGATATGTGTGTGTGAGTGTGTTTTGTTGTGGTCGTCCTGGTGAGCACGCAAAGGTGAGCTACACTTTGACATAATGTGGATCCACTTTGGGGTGAGCACATACCAGCTTATCCTTTGAAGTTTCACCACACACATGGACACACACCTCTATAGATGTGTTATATCCATTTTACAGTCTCTATGTGATTGAGGAGAGGTTGCATCTTTGCAGGCTCTGAGCTCTAACCCCTTAGGGTCACTGGTTTAACTGAACGAATGCTGTCTATCCATGCTCTGTGCCATTTCACTCTCCATACTGTAAGCTGGCAGTCCCCCTGATGGCAGATAATTTGAGTCATCAGTCTCTATTTCTATGCAGCAGATGTTTCCCCATGTCAGCAGCCCCCCCAGACAAAGCAAGATGAAGAACCCTCCTCCTTTAAAGTGTTTTGGCTTTCCTTTCCCCGTGTGCCCACACCGACCTTCCTGATCCCTACAGATACTGTCACACATCAGACCCTGATGGGAAAAAAATACATTACATTGTTTGTATTCTGCACCCTATAATGAAAAAGTCTGCTAGAGTGACGTGCAGGAACTATGTGCAATCTGTTGTTGTATTTTTGAGGCATTGCTTGATGACTAATTTACCCTGAAACACAGACGGGGATCATGGAAGCCATCTGAAAGCTGATAAAAGACACTAATGGAAGGTGATTAATAGGCAATGCGCTAAATGACTGCTGTGATACTGGTATCATCACTGATGTAGAGTGACTGAGGAGGCCCGTGCTGCATGACGGCATCCTCTCTGTTTTCAGATCAATTTGCAAAATGGCAATTCTATCTTTTCAATATTGCTAAATAAGTATTAATACACCAACACACTAGGGTGGCTGGACTTGTGCATGTCAAAACAATTCAACAATAACAATGCAAATAAGCTGAATAAAAACAATAAAGGTATAGATTTTTATTAAATGTGATTCACACAAACCAAATTAAGAAAGAAAGAAAGAAGGAAAGAAAGAAAGACCACATTTTATATATATATATATATATATATATATATATATATATATATATATATATATATATATATATATATATATATATATATATATATGTATGTGTGTGTGTGTACACACACACACATACATACCGGACTTTGATTTATGTTCCTTGACAGTATAATGCCAAGGAACATAAAAAGTACGGTTGCTTATTCCTAGACTAATAACTAAATAAATAGATGATAACACATTTACTGAAAGAGATGTGTTTTCAGCCTCTAATGTTAGAAATAAAGACACAAATGAACCAAGTTTTAAAACTGATGAAATAACTGATTTTTTTGTTTGTTTTTCCAAGATTGATGTCAAAGTCCTAACGCGCTAATTGGAGTCGACATGTTTTCAAACTCCCTTCAGGAGCGACCTGAAGAAAATGTTTCAAAGAAGGAAGAAAAAAAAACATCTCTTCAAATGGAGCCGCGTAATATTTCCTCCTCATGTGCCGCAAATGACTCTGGGGTGGAGGAAAATTGCAAGGGTCATTACACCGCAAAAATAAGAAGAGTAAAGAAAGAAGGAATAGTGAAGAAGGAAAAAAGTGTCAGTTTTCTTTGGGCATTCTTTGAAGGGAACCAAGGGGATGTTATTGTATCAATTTTACATGATAGAGCCAATTAGGCTGTTAAGGCGCTTCGTCCTCAAGCGGAGTCTTGGTGCTGAGACGCGTTTGATTGCTGATATCAAAGTTAAGTCAAACAAAAGTTGATTTTGGTGTTGACAAAAATTGTTCGAGACTTTTAAAGTCGGAAATAAATCGCTTATTCAGAGTCAAATTTTTTTTGAAAGAAGGTAAATAAAATATGGGAAGAGATAAAATACGTTATAATAAGCTACAAGGATTAGTGTGTGTTATTTTATTAGATTCATCAATTTAAATTTTTGCATGTATAACACATTGCTACTGATTAAAAAGCTAAAAGATGGTAAGCATATTTAGAGTATTAGACTGAAGTGAAAATATTCTGCTGCCACTGCATGGCGCTAATAAACCGCAGACAGCGCGGTTTCACCAACATTATAACAGGTTAGAGTCCCCTTTAAAACCATCATTAACAACAACAGTAATAATAATAATAATAATAATAATAATAATAATAATAATAATAATAATAATAAGCTTTCGCTATTGTTATATAAAGGGGAACTGGAATAAAAGGGATGTCTGGTTTCCAAGACACGACATTATGACATATATATAAGATATATATATATATATATATCTAGATATAGAGAGCTAGATAATATAGGAGATAGATAGAGTAGAGATCCACATACATACTACACACACACAGTAGAGATATATATATATATATATATAGTATATATATTATATATATATATAGAGATATATATATATATAATATATAATATATTATATATATTTGCCCTTGGATTATTTAATAATAACACATAAAAAATTATACCTTAGAATAACTATTTCTTTATATATATATATATATATATATATATATATATATATATATATATATATATATATATATATATATATATATATATAACTATTTATTTTACTCATTGTATTATTAAATTTATGGTATATATGACATACATTTATTAGAATTTTACAGCCGCTTTTATTAATGAGACCTTGACTTTCATTGAGAGTTACCTGTATAAATAAAGGTGAAGTAGGAGAAAATATACGTTTTGGGTATTAGATACACATAGATATTTTGTAGCGTTTTAATATCTTCAATAATCAATCATTTGGGATTTATTTAATTTATGATTTACTTATTTATTTTAATTTCACCACCTTAAAGATGTTATTTATAATGTCCTTGTAAAAATTTTACCTTTAGGTTCTGCCATAGACACATATTTCTGCCTATGGATTAATAAAACATGCATAAAAGGTACATACAAATATTTCGTAGAATATTTCATTAAAAGTTGTATTATTACTTCCAACATTTTACCAAACATAACCAAAGTACTCTTTTAAGAAAAAGAAAATAAAAATAACAAATTTACTTTTAAATTAGAAGCTATGACCTGTTGCTAAATTAAGTAATAAAGCCACTTAATTACAGCTTTTACGTTTTAGCGTTGGTGAATGGCAATCCGAGCTGGGCCTGATCTACAGTCGCATGCAGCAGCAAATCACTACTGGAATCTGCCCTATCACGATGTTCAGTCGATTAACGTTTTGGGTCTTTTTTTTTTTTTTTTTTTTTTTCTTTCAAGGTGTAAAAATGAAATGAATAAGATCAAATAAATACATGCCTGCGTCTCCAATCACCTTATCTCGCCTGTCTGCTGTCTATCCGCCTCTGTTCCGCTGAAACACACGGTTGCTTCTCTGTGTGCTCGGAACCTACCTGCCTCTGCAGCAGCATGCACGCAGCACCGCTCTCACACACACTTTCTCTCACACGTACAAGCACGCATATAGCAGAGCATGGTGCACTCCAGTCAGCAGGGGGAAAAAAGAACATCAAAGTGCTTCTGTGAGCTGCAGGACAGTGACCACAGCATAGTGAGGTCTCTTGTGGTCAAAGCGCCGCTGTTTTCCACATTACAGTAACCCGCCCTGCCTGCCTGGCTGCCTGGCTGCTGCTGCATACTGCTGCTGCTCCCAGGCTCTGTTCGCTGCACAGTATGGATCAGCAAGAGGCAAACACAAACAGCTGGGCCGTTGACATCACCTGAAAGGCTTCCTGCGGTTAGTTTGACACTGTCACTCTGGTGACCGTGTGTTCATCCCCGTTTTGGAAACGAAAACAGCAGCATTTATTTGTTTTCGGGGGATAAAACGAACCACAGAAGAACACTGGCTCAAATCAGCTGGTCAACAAGAGCCAAAACACTTTGAAAACAACTGATTTTTATTAAGAAAACACGGCATTTACTAGACGTCCTGACAAAGCAATGCAATTTATTTTTCTGGAAATAATTTACACAAAAAAGAAAACCCCGCTGTGCTTCAGTATGATAAAAAAAAAAAAAAAAAAAAATACTTAGGTTGCTTTCCTAATCTTAGGGGGTTTTATTGCTGCGGAGCATGAATGTTTAAAATCGTAAGCAACATGATAAAACCAGGATTTAACCCCCTTGTAAATTCTAAAAAAAAAAAAAAAACCAAAAAAAAAAAAAAACCAAAACGGGGGGGTGGGGGCGGGTAGAGGAGAGGTACAAACTACATAATCTTAAATAAAAGAAATAACTGCCGATCACAACAACCAGTTTAATTCAGTAAATACTTATATATACAGGTCAAATTAGTTGTATGCCAATGAGAGCTGTAAAAGTGCTGTGATGTTTTGGATCAAAAGGGGTTTGGTGTGAACTTGCCTTTTAACTTTAGTGTTTTGAAAAGAGGAATATAAATGGTGTAGCAAACGCTCCTGTCCAAACACGCTCTGTCTGAGATGGATGAGTCACATCTTTGATTGCTTCATTGCCCATTCATGACGGATCTCACGTTTCATTAAGCCTCTACAGATAAATATACGTCACTGCAAAACAGCTTTCAAGCAGTCAGTGGCCAACTAAGTGACGGCAGCTTGAGCTTTGTGAAAAAGTAACCACAGTCCAAATGTCTCAATCTTTTGCCAAAGAGAGCAGCAGATATGTTTCAGCTTTCTAATGTCTTTTAGGAATAATTATCCCTCTATTTGTACTCCTGGTGTCCTGAAATACAGAAAATAAAGGCATGCAAACAAATGCATACATCAACAACAAATGACAAAAACATGGAATCATGTGCATGTAAATACATTTACTACAGTGGAAGGAATTACCTTAAAGTCAACAAACAAGCATGTGAAAATGTGATTAAACAGAAACTGCCAGGATTTATTCATCTATCAGCCTCACTGTTCCTCTACCCCTTATCAGTCCCACAAATCAAGCGGACGTGTCCTCAGATCCACAAAAAACTTCATTTTTCCACCACAGAGTTTTTTCTGTTGAGCTGCTGGAGGGATCATGTCTGAGGACGAGACCCTAACCCCCCTTCTTCTGTTCCCTCAGAGAACAGCCTTGTTTGAAACTGTCTGTCAGTCAGGAAAAAGTGCTCCTTGTCCAATCTGCTCAGCTCATGTCATCACCAGGGGCTCCCGCTTTCTCCAGGATCTTGCTTTCCTCAAAAAAGAAAAAAAAAAAAAAGCCATCTCCAAATCTGATTACTCTAATGTTTCACCAGGTTGAGAGATCTGGCCGAAGGCGTCTTGGAATTTGAATTCTCTGTTGCTTGAAAATGGAGCTCTGCTGCAGGCTGGAAGAAAAGGATGTGTTTCATGAAATATTGCAGTTGTGTTTCTGTTTTGCCTCTTTATGCCCCAAATTTATAACCCAGCAAAATTTTTCTCAAAAGACCTTTTCTTTTAGGTTTAATGCGCCAATTATTCCTCACACTACTGCATTTCTTACTTCAACCCCCCCCCCAAAAGTTTTGAAACTTAACTGTCTCTTCATTTAGAGTTCTTCAAGAGTTCATTCAAATCAGTTCCCAGTAGTTTTAAACTGATGACCAAGAGGAAAAATATGGACCAGAGCAAAGAAAAGTAAGATAGACAAAGATTTTAAACAGACCTTAGACCTTTGGAGTGTTTATTAAAACTATTTAATTTTAGGATACTCCCCCCCCCATCCCCTCACTGAATGACTAAACAGTACACTTATATCAACCAACTGTGTATGATTACATTTGTGCCAACATCTTCGATGAAGACGAACACCTTAAATCTGACTCACATTTAATTGTCTCCATGGAGTGTCTTGAAAACATACTTGTGGGACTATTACATTTAGCTATAGCAACTACTTATCATACACACCTTGAATCTTCAGCATGATTGTCTGTATGCAGGATCAAAGTGTTATGCTGAAAATAAGTCTCGTTTGAAGGTCTGAAAAGGTGTCAAAGAATCTCTTGTGCGACTGATTGTTTTCTGTTAATTTAGAAATTTAATTATTTTTTTTTTTTTTATTTTTTTTTTTTAAATAATCCATGATTAGTTAAACTCCAAAAAACTGGCAGATTACATTCTTCCTCTTACCGGCAGAGTACAGTTAGGTGGCCACATGTTTTCCAAAGTCCTTTTTGATTATTTGACCAAGCTTCTATCCTTCACACATGAACAAGAAAGAAAAGTCCAATCAAATCTAGATCAAGCATAACAGACCTGGCAGATTTTGGTTGTTTTGAAAATTTATATTTGCATTGTTTGCTTTGTTATTTCTGTTGAATTTTTCTGTTAAGCTCCTGCAAAATCTTGTGTTGTTTTCTGTTTATACATTCAGTGTACTCAGCATTACTGTCTTCCTTTAAAAATTGTTTTTTTTTTTCTTTTTTTCACATCCAATTCGGTTCTGGGGTGATCCAAAGTGGAAAACTATCCAAACATCCAAAGACCTGGGCCAGATAAGTCTGTTGCTACATTTCTGCCACAGAACGACCTTTGTGCCAGACAAATGAGATGTGATGAGATTCACCAGTCACTTGAGCATAGAAACAGGAAGGTGACAACCGCAGGTCAGAGACTTCGGTCATGGAGAGGTGACAGGAGAGCTGGACCATACTAAGGGGTTCTGCTTCTTCTGCTAAGGACTTTCTAAGCTGAGAAACTGACAAGTTCAGGTGTTCTAGAAACTTCTCTTCTTGTTTCTTTTACTTCTCTCAAATTGACTTTCCCCTTTAAATTACATTGTTATTATAGCTCAAAATCAGGACACAACCCCTTTGTTTTAATTACAGAGACACTAAAACAACTTTTGATAAAAGTTAAATCTTTACTTAGATGAGATCATATTTCGAATATTTAGTTTTTACTCTCCTCTTATGCAACAGTATATACTTAGTATCTGCTTTGTTTTCTTTTGTGTGTGTTTTTTTTTTTTACCTAAAGAGATCACAAATTAAACTTAGAGTTATTAATAACTGAGTAATGGAATCGTTCCCTGGAATAGAGATATGATTCATCATCTGAAAGTTGATTGCTGTTTAACAAAATATGAGAAGACTAATTCTGTTTAGGTACAATAATGTAAAGCACAGCATGTCCATGAAACTTAAAAAGTATTTAATGTTCAATAGACCCTTGAATATGAGAACAAATGTTTAAGTGACAAAGTCCTTCAGCAGCTTTAATTAAGATTGCTATCACCGAGAGCAAAGAAGGAAACTCTGTGATGTTGGGTAGGTCAGTTAACCACTTTACTTTGCTGCGAGACCTCAGTTTGCTCCTGAATTCCTGCAGACTGTAAACAGTAGTTTCAGCTGACCCAACCAAGTACTCATTACTGTGACCATGATGACAAACTCCAACACCTCAACACAAACCACATGTGTTTCCTCTGCTTATCCAAGCAGTTTAAACTGCTCAATTTACAGGAAATCTATTTTCATAACATATCCTTAACATCAACATCATTATGTGAAGATAGCTTAAAACCGTTTTTTCTTGCCAATAACAAATTACGAAGGAAAATATGCTTCCTTCAGCCAACTGATAAAATTAAGGTATTTAGGTTCTCAAGGAAAATGAAGGTAATACATGTTTTAAAGTGAGACCAGTGCTGGGTTAATGAATGCTTTGAGACATAAAGGTATAAAGGGTCGTTTGATGTGACTGAAAAAAGTGAAAATTGTAGTTCTATGTAATAAAGACCTACCAGCCTCAACACTTAGCTCATGCTTACTTTCCTTTCTAATCAAAATGGGACAAACATATATAGCTGTTACCTAACATGTAGGGCAAGCACATAAGTAAGATGAAAAGCCTTATTGTGGTCACAAATTAATCAAATAGTGGAGCCTTGCTTTTATTGCTATTTGGCATTATAAACCAACACAGACTAGCAGATAATTGTGAAGGGCAGAGAACAGATTACATGGTTTTCAAAGTATTTTCCAAATAGTAATGTGTAGCAAGCATCCCAATGCAACCAGTTCACTTCAGAAAAGAAATAAAATTATAGAAAGTCATATCTGCAGTTTGTTTCAACTCAAAGGAAGACAGTAAACAAGAAGAAGACACTCTGGTCAGATACTTTTTTGTACTTTTTGGCCTACATGGAAAACATTACATCGGGCAGAAAATTAACACTCCACATCACCCTGTAAACACCATCACCACAGTCAAGCATGGGGGTGCAGCATCATGCTGTGGGGACACTTCTTCTTAGTAGGGATTGAAAAACTTCTCAGAAGTCATACGAAGGTGGATGGAGCTAAAAGCCTGTTCAATTCAGCAAAAGCCTTGAGACTCTTGCAAAGGTTCACCTTCCACCAGGACAATAAGCTGAAGCATGCTGCCAGAGCCACAGTGAAATGATTTTTGATCAAAGCATGTTCTTTTGTTTGAAAGTTCAGAACAAAATACAATCCATAATCTATGGCTGGACTTGAAAATTTCTTTCCACAGACACCTTACATTGAATGTGGGTGAGGATATGCTGTTTTGTAATGAGTCACAAGAAAAACATTGAGTTTCTGGATGTGCAAATTTGGTAAAGACTTTCCTGGTAAAACTTGCAGTTATAATTGCAGTTAAAGTAGGTTCTACAAAGTAAAGATTCACAGGGCTAAATGCAAATGCACACCTTGCTTCTAAGATTTTCTTTTATAAGAAATTAAAATTTCATTGAAAACTATGAATCCTGTTCCTTCCACTTCACAAATATGTACATCTTTGTGTTGGTAAAATAAAAGCCCAGTAAAATACAAAAAATATATAGTGGTAATGTGACAAATGGAAAAAAAAAATCTTTGCAAAGCATAAGTGTCAGGCATTGCTGCATGTCATTCTTCTGTATCGGGAAAAACCTCATTATTCTCGGTTAAAAATGATTGAAACTGCAGTATAGGTTTGATGGGTAGCTTCTAGCTGTTTTTCTAATTAAATCAAACTCCTCTGACATTACCCCATTCTAGCCATATGGGTTGTATCAGTTTCTACTCCTTTTTTACTCAGACTATCATCAAAAAATAAATGTTCCTTACAGAACAAAGAAATCAATGAACTTTCACCTTCTATTAAGTATTTCAGATAATCATTGAACTGTAGGTAGCTTTCTAAAAATTATGCTTTACTCTGAATTGGGAAATTTGCTTAATTTTCTAGGTTACCAAGTGGATAAAAAAACAATTGTTTTACATGCACTTGTTTATACAATTAAACCCAAACTCATTTATACTCCTGCAGATTTGGTATTGAAATTATTTGCATTCAAACAGCAAGTTTGTTTCTGATAGGAAATGTGCTCCTCTGAACAGGTAATGAAACAAGTAAAAGGTGTGTCAGTTTTAAAGAAAACACTTTATTAGTTTTCATTTACATTTTATTTAAAAAAATGGCATTTCAAAAATTACTTATACCCTTCTCAGTCCTCAAAGGAAAATCTTAACTGGATGCAATCCAAGCTCTTCTTATGATATTGACCAGCTTTTTGCATGTTTCAATGGTATTTTAGTGTCTTGCCATCACCCTAATCTGTAACTTGTGCACCCAGATTCTCTGTCAGGTTCAAGTTGGAACTCCAACTGGTCCTCACATAAACATTAATAATGACTCAAGTCAGAAGAAACGTATTGAAAAAATTAAAAATAATACTTCAAACCAAAGTGTTCCAGGAATTTAAATGTTTTTGGACTCAACTTTACATCCACTAGCAGTTGCTTCTGTCTAAAAATGACATCCAAATCATAATAAATGCAAACTCATAGAACCTATATTGTGTTTCTTCGAGGAAGACGTTATGGCAGTCTCTGTTCTTTATCTGTGTTTGCCCTCATGGAATATGTTTTATTGTGAATCAGATTCAGATTCCTGAGAGACCTTAGTAAACTTCTAATTACTTCACACTTTAGCATACACTCGCTCCAACCTTCTTTCTGAACAAAGCAACAGGGTTTTTTTGTGTGTCATGCTGTCTTTCTTCTTCCCCTCATCTCTTATGAAAACACACTCTGACCCTCACCATTCTCCATCAGCAGCCCTGCTGATCAAAGACTCCGACACAGCAACTAAATTTGGAGCAAGCAGCTACCACCACCATACTGAAAGAGCACACATTTTATTTGTTTGTCTGTTTGTGTTTCAGCTTGTGTATGCGGGTGTGTTAGCCGCTGGTTTGTTCACGGTAAAGTCTTGTTTTTTTTTTTTTATTACTCCTTGTTTCCACTCATGAACACACATACAAGTGACACATTCATCCAGGCACATGCAGCCAACATGTATTTATAGTTTCAGAAGTTAAAGGTTAGGTAAACCTGTTACATTAATGTTTTGTATAATTATTATTATTAGGGGTTTTTTGTAACTTTTGTTATGGCAAAGGTTCAGAACCTTTCATTGCAGTGCCACTGCTAATTTTTTAAGGTTGCCAGGGCAGCCAAATGATTTGAGTTCATGGCTATTTCTCTCCCCTGAATGGCTATTGTGCAGTAACAAAGCATGCATGGACCTGAATGTCTTTTCTCATCATGTCCACATTTTAGGATGAATTGCTTGTAGTCGTCATGTCCATGGGCTCATTTGGTTGACCCACTCCAGCTGCTCTTTAGTGGAGACATCTGAGGCCACAAAAAGCAGGTCTGACAAAAAGGTCTGATGAGGGCAAATAATAGTCAGGTAAGCTATTTTGTTGTTTGCAATAAAAGGAGAGCTCAATTTTTAAACATGTGTACATTTTATAACTATGTGTTTGAATACAATTGTTATTAGGTCTTTATCAGTGACTAGAGGTTACAAATGCTTTCTGTCAGACAGTCAGACACAGGACACTTTTCATTTTTAAGAACTTTTTCAGGCATGCCTATGAAAGTGCAAGACAAGTGAAGATGAAGATGTGGTCTATATGATTCAGGTGAGATTCAACATAATAGTTGTTATGTAACACTAGTTACCATAAATCATATGCAGAAATCTCCAACACATCCAATTTAAATCTAGTTCAATATGATCCAATACCTTCCAGGTAAATACACTGCATTATGATTAAAGCCAAAGCTAATGCAATTGCCCTACCTAGAACAATGTTTGTGTAAAGCAACAGATGTTGAATGGAAGCAGCTAAAATTACTCTTCTCTTCTTGTTTAAGTTTACTGAAGAGTAATTAATGAATGTTAATTTGCTCTATTAAAATAGTGTTTTTCTAAATTTAAAAATAATATCATTAATAACAGAGCTGCACAGTGGTGCAGTCTGTAGCACTGCTGTGAATGTCATAATAATGACAGGATATTTAACCACTCTGCCAGGCAGAATTGGTAAAGGTTATTTAAATGAGTCGGGTGCTTGGTCTAAACTTGACTTTTGTGCACAGTGAAAAAATTTTCAATTGAGTTTAGGTTTAGGTTAGGTCATAGGGTGGGCCAGTTGAGAACCTTATTATTAATCTTCTTTATCCATTCCAAAACCAGAGTTGATGTCTTTTGTGATCATCGTCTAAGTTGGCGCTGTATACTCACTTTCAGCTCCTTCAGGATATAACCGTACTGCATGTTTTGACTTGTATAATTATATAAACAGTTTGGCATTATTCTTGCTGGTTTTGTCTTATATTCAGTGATGTGTTCTTGACCCTAGCATTAGTTAAATTGCTAACTATGTTGAAACCTTGCTCACAAGATGTGTTCATTCATATTGTGGTACCATTTTCTCGCTTGAACATGTCAGGCTTGATGGATAAGTCTTCCGTTGCTGACATCTTTTAATCAATTTGGGAACAAAAAGTTTCTGTGCCGCTAGATAATCATATATTGTGCTATCAAACTACAAAAACGGCTAAATGGGATGGAATGAAACACTCTGCGACTTGGAGGGTGTGAAGTGCTTCAGTTGCATTTAAAGAGACTGCACCAAAATGAATTGGTCTCAGAACAGGCGTAAAAACAGAGGCCTGTGGAGCTACAATAACAATGAATTCAGCCCAAAGCATTGCAGTTCCTCTTTATATAGACCACAACCAAATCATTTAAATCTGAAAAGGAAGGATTTAAAAGCATGACGTCAACTTTAATAGATAAAGGCCCAAAACCAATATATCATTCTTGCTTATGAGAATGTATGCAAATTTAGTAATAGACTTCTCACTGCTCTGGCTAAATGCTGCAAAAAACATCTGGTTTCAATTTTACGCCAGGTTCCAACGAGTTCAGTTGACATCCAATTAAAAGAATACTTTGAAAGTCTAAAGGTCCATTTTGTTCTGACAATGAAAAGAAAATCTACATGGATGAAGGCCATTTAACTTTAACCTGTAAGCATTTATTAAACCACTATAATATACTTCATTTCCTCTAGCAGCATTAAATCTGGACACATACAGTAGGTTATGTCTATGCATTACTAAGGCTATGTTTACACTAGACCACTGCCAGGAAACTGCCGTAATTTTCTGATATTGATTGGGGAAAAGTTCCACGTTTAGAATGCACTGCCAAGACACCTTGAGTCAGCTGCAGTTGTCATGCCAGGCCACTATATGGCGCTGTGACTTTAGCACATGCACCTTTGACTCTTAGCTCCCATCTCACTAGCTTCCACCTTAAATAGTTACTATTTACTATTTATTTACCTTAAATAGTAAACAGTAACCAGTCTCTGTCTCCCATGAAGGAAGTGCTCATGTAACACATATATTCCTGATCATAAATTGTCTTAAACTGAACAGGTTAATTAGCACAACACAGCATAATAATATCGATTGACTTTGTTATCTGCCCATGTATGCATAGAATAAACCCTGCAGCCATTCACTTTATGCATGTGAGCTTTCATACCTGCGGAGTACTTCACACCTCTGCAGGGGGTGTTATAGAAAAGTTTCACTCTGAGACCTGGTTTCAAAATAGGCCGGTGTGTGAGAATCCTGTCACTGGTGTTGTGTAAATGAGCGGCTGGATCGCAACAGAAATGTTACAGTGTAACTGAAGAGCAGCTCTGTGTAAACGGTGCCTAAGTGTATTACAGGGGTACAAGGTAACACCAGGACTTTGCAGCAACAAGGTCCTGGTCCCTGAACCCAAGCCTGGGGTCTTTGCATAGAGTTTGCATGTTCTCCTTGTGCATGCATGGGTACTCTCCAGGTACACCACCTTCCCCCCACAGTCTGAAAACATGACTGTTTGGTTGACTGGCTACTCCAAATTGCCCTCATGTTTGAGTATGTGTGGGAATGTTTATTTGTTCTGTTTGTCTCTGTGTTTCCATGATGGACTGGTGAATTGTCCAGGGTGTAATCCCAACCACCCATGATTGCCGGAAATAGGCACCGCAACCTTACAGGTACCCCTTGGGTATAGACAATGGATCAATGGATGGATGCATTGTAGGAGATCATTTGTGGCCTGTGAGTGATGCTACTTATAAAGCAGTACAAGCACTGCACTATAGAAATGATGCTGTGAGGATTAAAGTACTGTCTAAATTCTTTCCCTTCTCTTTTCACACACACACACACACACAGATATATATATATATATATATATATATATATATATATATATATATATATATATATATATATATATATATATATATATATATATATATATATATATATATATATATATATATATATATATATAGCAGCATTAAATCTGGACAGCTGTATATATATATATATATATATATATATGTGTGTGTGTGTGTGTGTGTATGGTGTCTGGCACTTTGAGGCGAACAAGTGAAGTGAATCTCCATTACTACTGCTGCCATTAGTCAGGTTTTAGCATGATTCTATTCCACGCTATGTCTCTTCTCCCTCTTAGCTGAAGTGGGGGTGGCACATGAGGAAACAAGAGTGAGGAAGAGTGGAGTAAAAGTAGGTATCCAGGGGGTTAAAAGCATGTTTCTTTTTTCTCCAACTCCTTGTCTTCCTACTTTAGGCTTTGGGGAGATAATGAGGGTCTTGGCTTTGTAAACATTATTTCTGGTATATTGCAGCTGCAATGAGCTATTATTTATAGCTTGAATTTTAATAATGTGAGAGCTAATAAGCTTCAGAAAGATGGAAAACACACAGAGAAGCCTGAGTACGACAGCCAAACGTTGCTTTCCTACACACACTAAGGAGGCTGACCACTCAACAGCAACATCAAACGTTTGCTCTTCAGTCCCTGGCTCACGTTAATTGTACATCTATTGTTCCTACATAGGTTCCTGGGAAACCAAAAAAAAAAGGAAGCTGACTAAAGAGAGAAGGAGCTGATTAGGCTGCAGCTGAATGACTATGCTGTAAAACAATATCACACTAAGAAACATGTCACTGACATAACTAAGGCTTATAAGCCCATCACTTACACATTATGACACACATAGAATGTGTAGTTTAAACCCGCACAGACAAGGGATTTAATACTTATATGATGAGAAACACTCTGACAATGTGCCATATTATATGAGGCTTCATGAGTGTTTGTTTTACACCAAGAAAAAACAGTTAAAAATGATACTGCAGATTTTATGAACTTCTTTAGTTTTTATATATATTTTCAACTGTTTCAACTATATATATATATATATATATATATATATATATATATATATATATATATATATATATATATATATATATATATATATATATATATATATATATATATATATATATATTATAGTTGAAACCAGATATTTAAATGTACTATATGAAATGATACAACCTTTTTTCTCACTATTAAACATCACCAACATTGTATTTATATTTTCTTTTTGCCAGAATAATAAGTGACATCATTTTATAAAGATTTTTTGTATGTCTTTCTTCAGGATCAGAAGTTTACAAACATTTGTTTCACTTCTTTTGGCCTACAAAACAGTGAATACCTCTATAAACTTGAATAAGATTGACTTTTGGTTGTTCAAAGAGTGCTGATATTGTTTTAAAAACATGACTAAATAATTTAACTTTTAAAGACAATATTCATATCAGCAAATGACGTGAATGCTTTTTATCAGCATGATAAACCTTGAGTCTATCATGCAGTCCCCAACGAAACAATTAAATCAGCAGAAATACATTTTAAATTTGACAATAAGAATGTTAAAAGTGCCTAAGTGAATGTATTTGTAGTTTTTGAAAGAAAAATGTGAATTGCCCCAGTAAAATTCTACCTTACTGTATTTTGTGCTGTGCAGTCTGAATGTGAACAAGATAACTGTCGGTCAATGCAGGAGCCAAGGTAGCTGTTAGTTAAAAGGGCAGAGTTCAGGAAAGTAAAGGATCCTGTACTGCTTCATGCACTCCAGAGCTGTCCATATTTACGAGGTGTAATTTTTATGTGAGCGCCAGGCAACAACAGGTTTAAAAGGGCCAGTGTAACCTTCCTGGAGCTTGGGGTGACCTGCACCCCAGTTACGATAAACTCCCTGGGCCACAATTAGGATGAGGGCTTGACTGAGTCACCCCAGTGTCATACTCTATGCAGGGTTGTTTTAGCCTGAAATCTCACTGTCCACTATTGCTAGCAGACTTGAAAATGTTAAGTGTCTTTGTTTTTCTCTGGGGACAATTCATTTTCAGAATATGTACATGGCAGAAAATAGCTTTAAAGAAAAAAGCAAGATAAAAATGTAAAGAAGGGTTGTTTGGTCTTACATTTAGTGATCCTTCCCCTTCCTCCCCCTTCCTATCTTTGCGGCACAGTGAGCTGTAACAGTTGCCACAATGTTCAGCGACAAAGTGAATATACAGCAGGAGCTCACTGGGTCTGGCCACACAGACTTGTCACCACCATTCACCATCAAACCCCAAACTACCAATTACCTTCTGAGCCCACCCCCACCTGCCCCAAGGCACAATGACCTGCCCCCCTTCAGTGTGCAGTACTCCATGCAGCACTAGACCCCACTGCCTCCCATTTCACTCCAAAGATGCCCCATGACTCCATGACATACGGATGCTCAGAAAAATTCTTCCCCATCTGCATGTGTCTCTTTTTGTCAGAACTCTGAACTTTATGAAAAGCATAAAGTCAATTTGTCCACGCCTGTTCCAGGCAGAGCTCAGTGCGGCTAAATTAACAGCTTCTCATCTGAGAGGTAACAAGGTGGGACACACTGGCTTCAAAGCAGAGGCTCAAGATGCAGGCCTTTCCTGCACAGTAAGTGGCAGCTGGACAGAATTAATGCATGATTGACTGGATTAACTACAGAAAAATCAAGTTTCTCAAACTACTACAGATGGCAGGCCATGACTGTGTTCGAATTAGACCTGTGTAAGAATGACAAAATATACCTGACAATTCACACTGACCACAGTCTATTACAAAATAACTTAACATCTTAACAACATAAATGACAAAGGCTTTTGCAGGAGACTTTTATCATGATGTTGAACTGAGTTGAAATAATTCTTTTTCCTACAGATGATTCCTTTATGTTGTTTAACGCAGACTCAGAGCCAGATTTATCAAGCCTGATCAACATTACTGAGATTTGATAGCATCGTTTTTGTCAGATGTACATTTTACTTTTGTTTTCCCACCTAATGTTCTGTACAGTTCCAGCAAGCATCATTTTATTTTGCCTTCATGCATCTGCAATGTTGTTGAAACCTAATGTATCCAGGAAGACTACCTCTTGTACTGTTAACAAATTGGTTCCGAAGTCCAAATGAGGAACCCATGGAAAAAAATAAATGCTAGTTTCAGAAATGGAACCTCCAGTCTGAGGGTGACCTACTCTACTGAACAACAGCGTGTTAAGATGTTTGCCATTTAAAGTGTTGATGGGTGGGAAGATGGCTGCAAGAACTGCATCTGCTGAGGTCCAAACCCTAACGTTAATCCAGAGAGAGGTTACAACAAATGCTGATTTCTGACCATAGTTCTCTTTTTAGTACTGTAGTGGTAGTGCAGAAGATGGCAAAAAAATAGGACAAAGGTAACTCACTTGGAGTTCATTCCTCCTTGCTGTCTCCAAACCTTTCCCTTAAAGCAAAAACAAATGTTAAGAACTCCAATTAATGCTAAAAACCTTGATTTTAAATTTCAAAGAGACACAGAGAGAGACAGAAAGAGAGATGCTTTTATTAAAGTTAGTGTTTGATCAACTAATTATATTCTGAGCATATATTTTTAGTTCCCTTTACAATTTCAAAGCAGTATTAGTTTCACTAAGTTACTTCACTAAATTAACCATTAAAAGTCTATTATTGGGGTTTCTAATAGGTTAATTCTTGATTCTATAAGGAATTTGTCAACTAATTTATAATTTAATTTCAACTGATGTGTCAGCACTGCAATTCTGTGAACATTTCCACAGTCAGTTCAAGTTTGATCTTAACTCTTGAAAGAAAAAAGGCATTCACCATGATTTTGTACATTTGACCCCTTTGAACACGAGACCCTTTGGATTTTGTTTTTTGTTTTTTTTTTACTAAGGAAGCCTTTCACAGGATTCAAAATGTGTCTGGGTTCATTTTTATCCATAACAATGCAATAAATGACAATAAAAAGTAGATTTATATGACTGCTGGTATCTATCTTTGAGCCTTTGTAATGTAATGTCACCAATTTCAAAAGAATTTCTAACAGTAACATCTGAACTACAGGCCTATTGACTGTGACGAAGCTTGTACTGTGTTTTACAAATAGTTACTGACACTTTCTGGTGTATGTTATTCCTAAATCTAAAATGCAGACTGAGTATGACATGAAACTTGCTCTTAAGGATAACTTTGCCATGGATCAACACAGTTCTAGCAGCTGTGCAGTCCTTCCTAATAAAACTGCCTTTTTGAGAGTTATCTGTGTATTAAAGCCATTTCTATTGAAACTTTAGAAAAATCTCTGTCTTTCTTTGACAATTGCATTTTTATCCTATTTGTTAAGGATATAACTTTCAACTTTTTATGCCTCTCAAGCTGTATTATCTTTGGTATTTTTCATTGATGCAACACAAGTAACTGGAACAAATTATACATTTTTGGATTAAGAAGCTATAAACAAAGTGCTGAAAGGTATGCTATAAAATCGATTTAAAATCAAAGAAACTTATTCACTGTAAATGCCCTGATGGGAACTTGCATGAAAATGCAAGAAACACATACAATGACAAAAGAATGGGAATGCACCCAAAAGCTTTATAGACTCTTTTATTATAAAATCTAAAACAATCAGAAGAGTGTGTGGTTTAGTGGGAGCCAAAATAAATTGAAGTGTGTATTGAAACTGAATATAAATTGAATATTTAAGCCCGAGCTCGGGCTATTTTTCTTCTGTCAAATTAATTAGATTTTTGGAGGCCTAAATATATATGAAAACTCACCAAACCTGGCAGGCGCATCAGGGCTGTGTGAAAATTATGTATTTTAAAGGTGTTGCAAAAATCCCAACAGAAATGGCTCAACAGCGCTGCCTGGCAACTTTGAAAATATCCTCTGCATCGAGGTTACTTTATCGTAGAGGCATGAAAATCGGTACACTTGTGCATCTCCCCAAGATTTACAGAAAACTCTCCTGCAGCTATGGTCTACACCAAACAGGAAGTTGGCTATCTTGGATTGAAGTTCCGATTTTGACCCCATTTTGGCCGTTCATAGCATCCGCATTTGATCGAACTCCTCCTCGAGATTTTAACCGATCAGTTTCAAACTTGGTCAGTTTGCTCATAAAGCATGTGGGATTAAAAGTTATCAAAACAGTGAGTTTTTGAGCATGCTGAAGGGATGTGGCCAGACCTCAAAATTTGACATCTCACCATGAAACACAAAAATCTTTTATCTCCTACACAAAAACTCACTGAGACACCAACCCTTCTGGGAGTGATCCACATTCGTTCCCCTGCAATACTCAATAGTCAAATCATGACATCACTTAAGCCATGCCCCCTGAGAATAGGAAGTATAATGTTTTACTTTGAAAGGTCCCTATCTCACCCCTGTGACCTAATCAAAATGACAGTGTGTCCAGTGACAGAAGACATGTTGGTGTATCTCTGCCTCCAGCACTGACAGTTTTCAGTGGAAGGTGTGGCCATGGAAGCGTAGCTAAGTCTGATGTCATGCTGTTGCCATATGTTTACCTCTATAATCCCACAGACTCAAACCAAGCTCAACCAAACTCACTATGATTGATCCTTATCTACCCCTCAACTGGAATGCACCCCAATATATTGTGGGTGTGGCCAAAATTCCACTACAGCGCCCTCAAGAAATCTTTAAAAAAATCAGTCTCAAGCCATACTTTGACCTAGAATTATGTAATTTGATACACATGTAACTTGACAGGACCTACGAAAAAGTCTCTTGGAGCCATGGTCCAAACTCAACAGGAAGTTGGCCATTTTGGATCAACCCGCCATTTTGTCTTTTTTACACATGTATCTGAGTGAACTCCTCCAACATCTTTTGACATCCAGACTTCAGAATTACTCAGCAAAGTCTTGAGGTATTGAAAATCAAAAGTTGTCAAAGCTTTTTGATGCTAACTAAAAACGAGATATCTCAAAATTACTTTATGACAAGTCATAATTTAATTGTAGATATCTGAAATATGTGTTTCAGATAGTCAGAAATTCATAGTAGATATTTTATATTGAAGCCTCGATACAACTCAATGGTATCGAGGCATTTATATTAGTCAGAATATAATTAGAGATATCTCAAATAAGTATTTTGTGTAGTCAAAATAAAATTAGAGATATCTTAATTTACTAACACGTCTAGTCATAAACCAATTTAAGATATCTGGAATGTGGGGTGAAACCAATCTTATGTTAAAACGGCCTGCCATAAATATACAAGGTCACAGCTCTATGACACTTTCTGTGTGTCTTAACAGACCAGCCATAGACATTCTTGCTAAATCTAAAAATGTTGATTATTAAATCCTGTTAAATAAAGTTGAATGTAAAATGATAATTAATAAGTGGGTTAAGAAAATCGGGCAGGAAAACCTTAATTCTAACCCTAAGTGATGCAGGAAGACACTAATAATACATTCAGAAAAATGTAGGAGACACAAGGAAAAGAGGAAGAAACAGGAATAGATTGGACTATATGATAGTTGCAATCTGCCTGAAACGGTCGCGCCTTGTTTATTATTTGTGAGAGTGACGCGCATGCTACATAGAGGGAGCCATGGAGTTTCAACGTCATCGTTTAAAAAAAAGGCGCGACTTGGAAGTTCATCCACTCTGTAGCCGGGTATAAAATATGATCATTTCTGCTCTTCCAAGACTCCAATTGGCATGGACGCACAGCCTACATAACTAAAAACATTTGCGGATACACCTCCACGTGTGGGCTGAGCCTTAATAATTTGGCGTTGTAACCCACCTGTTGGACTATCATGGCGTGGTGTGAGCGAGTAGTCCACTGGAGCGCCATGTTTTGAGATCGCAGTGTTTGTTTTCTGGTAATTTGTTTATTTATTTCCTGATGAAGTTATAGCAGCCATTTTTTTGTGTCTAAGCAGAGTTGCGGACATAAACGGCATCGGCCTCTCAGCAGCATCTCGTTGGGCTGCTGGCCTGCTGAAACAGCTGAGAAACAAAAATGGCGTCAGAATTTAGCAGCAAATCGATGATGGACGTTATTGGATTACTACAATCAAGATGAGGATCCCTTCAGTCAAGATGAGGATCCTCTAGTCATCTAAAGATAGGTAGGTACAGTATGATAGGTCAAGCATTTCCAGAGGTGGACCTGGAAGACCTCACAAGGTAGGAGCTGCTGTGGGTGATGATGATGCTACAGCTGTTGATGAAGGCCAAAGCGTTTGGCTGGTGTTGTGTTGTGTTGTGCTGTTTTGATTCTCCGCTGAGAGTCGATGTGCTAAATGAGCTGAGAAGGATTCTGCTGTGGTAAAAATCCTTCTGTTTTGAGGATTTTACTGCGTTTGTGAAGCAGCGCCTGTGGTCATGTGATCTGCAGAGGTTTTGATTCAACTAGCATGTTGGAATTTAAAGTTCCAGGTTGAACATAAGTTGTGATGGGAAACAAAGATGGCTGCCAAGGCTTTGGCAGTTACAAGGCTTCAGGAAGTCGTTCAGCTTAGGCTCAGTAAATATCAGTATAATAAACCTTGATAAAATATCTAAATATTATTAAAGTGATAATTGAAAATGGCTGTATTGATATAAATACGATTTAACTGATGTTCTTGGGTTAAAATAAGGTCTTTTACTTGCATTTCAAAGAAAAAGTACATAATATTTAATGAATACCTTTTTTTTAAACATCTACTAAATATTTAGTTTGAAATTGAATCTAAAAAATTAAGAAAAGGGTACTCTTACTTATTAGTATCATGTACTACAGTTATAAATAATTCAAACCAATATTATTAGTGTTCAACAACAATGTAAAGTAAAGGTGAGAATTAATTATTCAATTTACATTTGAACCGGAGAACCAATTATTTTTGCGCCAGAAAACTTTACGGTCTCTTGCAATTTCATATTTTATGGACGACGACAGTCAATGGAGAGATCTGCTAAACCTACAGGTCAGACGTCACACAGGTAATGTTCATACTGTTTTATTCACTGCCTAATTTTTAGAATATAACCGCCTCAAACTGAACCACCCAAACTTTTATTTTGAAGTTAGTCAGTTTGGGTTCTCCACATGGTTTCCCTTGAACCTATCTGACTCATTTATAGTAAATTAGAAACTATTAAAGGAAACCTGACACAATGTTAGTTTATTGTCCTACAATCTGGTGCTTTATTTATTTAGCATATTTATTTCACAGTTAAAACTTATGGTGTAACAACACAACCTGTACATTGCAGACAACAGGGCTTTTGTCCATCTGTAAATAAATTAAAAAGGTACTTTATTAAAATAAGGTCCACTCCCTACTACCTATCAGAGTTGTGAGTAATTAAAATACTTCAGGAGGATCACACTTTGTTTACCTGTGGCACCTTCTTTCCTGCAGAGGGGGCATCAGCTGAGCTACAGCTGCAAATAACTCCATGTTCTCCTTCAACAGATGATCCACTATGCCATGTATTTCAGTGTTTTTAACCCTGTCTTTCTCCTAGACTGAGCTACTGGCTGATCTTTTGTTGCAACTAACTATTGGTTTATCCCTTCAAAAGCATCTCAGGTTTATTCTGTTTCTCTCCTATATACAACCATCAAAGGAGCTACCACTGCAATTAACTCACTTTTCTATAATATAGAAAGTTCTCCTGCATCAGTTCTGTTCCTTTTTGTGTGTCTATCTGCTCTGTCTTCTCAATCCACCTGCGTGGTCGTGGCAGATGGCTGCTTGTACTGAGCCTGGTACAGGTTCTGCTGGAGATTTCTTCCTGTTAAAGGGAAGTTTTTCCTCTCCACTGTAATTACATGCATCTTTAGTATGAGGCATTGCTTTAAAGTCAATGACTTGATGAAATCCGCTGGCTTACTTAGAAAACCTTTCACCAATTTAAAGAAGGATCACTGATGTACTGATAACTAGGATTTTTTCCCCCTCTATTTTGAAAGTGCCATATGTTTTGAATTGGTGCTGCATGAATAAACAGAACTGTTTGTCAAATATGGAAAGCAGAGCAAGTGCATTACATAAATAAGCTTTCCTTCAACATTCAAAAGCTGTTGAAGGAAAAACATCAATAAGAACAAAGAGGGACACATGACAAGGAAAGATATGGAAAAAGAATGTTTTGATCCAGCATCGAGGCCCCAAGCACCTTTGTATCTAATAAACATCATGTACCATTGCTTCATTATGACCAAGAGAGAGATTTGTTCAAAGATGCTACATCTCAATTCTATCAGAGGATACATGAAGGCAAAAAAAAAAAAAAAAAAAAAAAAAAAAAAAAAAAAAAAAAAAAAAAAAAAAAAAAAAATAGGCCAGATTTGGGAACGAACAGGAGGTTTCACATGCTGATCTCATCTGATCTCAGATGAAGAGATCAGAACAGATCTTAAAAATTCTCTGGTCATTAAACAGATATATGTATGTAATCAATTATAAATGGATGTTAAATGGTCACCTGAAGAAAGTCGGCAATAATAATAAAAAAAATAAAATAAACCAAAATAATAATAAAAAAACAAAAATAATGATAAAAAACAAGCAAAATAATTAAAGACAATCATAAAAACAAACAATAAAAATAAAGAACAACAAAATAAAAAATTAAAAATGAAAGAAAACCCAACAAAATAACAAAAAACCAACAAAGCAAAAAATTGAAAATAAAAAAACACTACAAAATAAAAAGAACCCCCCCAAAAAAATAAATAAATAAAATAAACATCATGTGCCGTGAACATACAATCAATATCAAAGTATTTAAAGTATACCTACAAAACACCACAACCAATACCCCAAAAACATTTAACAACCTCACCAACAACCACCCTCCATAAAAACCAATTAGCCCCACCATCCAACACAAAAACATATCAACAAACCAACACCTAGCAATACATCCAACCAACATTTTAGCCCCACCAACAACAATAAAAATGTAAATACTCCACCAACAACCAATATTCTCCAACAACTAATACCAACAAAAAACCTTTAAGTATCCAACAACCAATATGCCCCACCAACAACCAATGCACTCCACTACTAACCAATACACCCCTCCTATAACAAATACCAAAAAGATTAAATACTCCACTTATAAACAGTATACCTCACACACAACTAATACACAGCATGAACAACTAATACCTAGAAAAACAAAAGATTTAAATGCCGCACGAACAACCCATACACAACACTAACAACCAATGCCAACAAAAAATTAAATACCCCATCAACCAATACACCCCACAAACAACCAAAACAAAATAGAAAACAATTTTACCATCCAACCAACAACCAATACACCCCACCACCAATCAACTGCAAAAAAACTTTTAACCACCCCACCAACAACCAGTACACCAAACCAACAATTAAGCCCCACCAACAACCAGTGCCAAAATAGAAAGCCATTCAAATACCCCACCAACAACCCATACACTCTACCAACAACTAATACAACAAAAATTCTTTGAAACACCTTACTAACAACCAGTACCCCACACCAACAACCAATCCACTCCACCAACAACAAAAATAAAGGTTAAATAAAAATAAACAACCAATAGCATAAAAATTATTTAACCACCCCACCAACCAATACATTCCACCAACAACCAATGCAAAAATAAACCTTAAAACCCCAACAACTAGTACACCCCACCACCAACCAATACCCCCCAAAAATATTTCACCACTCCACCAACCAATATCAAATTAGAAAACCATTTAAACACCCAACCAACAACCAATACTCTCCACCAGCAACCAATACACCCCACCACCAACCAATTCTGAAAAAAAACTTAGCCACACCACCAACAACCATTATACCTCACCAAACACCAATAAGTTCCATCAACCAATACAAAGCACATTTAAACAACCCACCAACAGCCAATATGCTCCACAATATTAAAACACCCCATGAACAATCAAAACCCCCCACCAACACCAAACAAAAAATTTGAACACCCCACTGACCAACACACCTCACCAACAACCAATACCAAAAAATGATATACCCTACCAAGAAATACCTCACACACAGCTAATACACCCCACCAACCACTAATACCTACAAAAAACATTTAAATATCCCACTAATGACGAATACACTCCACCAACAACCAATGCCAAAAAAAACATTAATAACCCAACAACCAATACATCCTACCATCAATACCATAAAGAATATTCAACAACCAACATAAAAAAAATCTAAATACCCCACAAGCAAACAATACACCTCACTCACAACTAATATGGCCCACTGACAACTAATACCTTGAAAAAAAAACCATTTAAATACCCCACAGAAAACCAATATGTTCTACAAACAACTAATACACCCCAGCTAGTAAATCACACCAACAAACAATACACCTTACAAACAACTAAGATGACCCACTGACAACTAATATGCCTTACAAACAACGAAAACACCTCACCGACAATGAATACACCTCACACACAACTAATATGACCACCGACAACTAAAACCAACAAAAACATTTAAATAACCCACCAACAACCAATACCAAAACAAACCTTAAAACCCTAACAACCAGTACACCCCAACACCAGCCAACAGTGAAAAAACTATATTTAACCACCCCACCAACTAATACATTGTTCTAAACAAAACATTCAAACATCCCACCAGCAATCAATACATGTCACTAACAACCAATATGCCCCATGAATACAATAAAGTTAAATACCCCACCAGCTATATACCCTAACAACAATCAATTCCAAAATATAAAACCATTTAAACACCCAGTCAACTACTATTTTAGCCCCAACAACCAACACCAAAAAAAAACAAAAACAAAAAACATTTAAACATCCCACCACCAGCCAACCCAAAAATCTCAACCAATACACCCCACCAACAATCAATACCAAAAACATTTGAACACCCTACCAACAACCATTAAGCCCCACCAACAATCAATAGCAACAAAATAAACATGTAAACACCCCACCAACAAAAAAGAAAACCAGAATCCTTAGAATGCCGTTTGGTATCTTCTCAGCTTCTGAGATTTTTCATCGTTTCATGGACAACATGTTGGAAGGACTTAAAGGTGCTCTTTGTTATATTGACGACGTGGTTATCTTGGGCTGCACCGTACATGAATGTACTGGTAACCAAAGACTGGTAAATGTGCTGCAAAGGGTGAGATAAAGTGGTTCAAAGCTAATTTGTTAGATCAGCAATTTTGATGTACAGAAAATAAGATTTTTCAGAGACAAGTTGTCTGCTGAAGGTACTGAGCCAGATGAGAGGAAATTAGAAACCATTGCAAGTATACCATGCCACCATGTGTGCTCAAGGTGCTGGGAATAACATTTGTTTAAAAATTCACACCAAATTTGTCAGTGAGAACAGTAGCAATATGCATATTCAGTATCAGTTTTTATTGTTACAAACATAAAACATCTTCTCAAAACTTTCTCAAATTAAACCATTATGTAACAAAGATTCTTGGTCAATTCAGCTGTATTTATAACGGCAAGTCACAACAACTGTCTAAAGGGGTGTTACTAGAGAAACAAGCCCAATTTTCAATGCAGAAATGCACAATAAATCCAATTTATACCAATACAATACATTCGTATAGGCAGATTACGTTCACTTACACACAGTCCAGTCTACCCCTAAAGATTGTCCAATGTTACAGTCAAATGTCCCTTTTAACAGGAAGATACCTTCAACAGAACCAGAGTCAAGCTCATTGAAGGCAGTCGTTTTAGACCCCTTAAACCACAGGTGTCAAACTCAAGGCCTGCGGGCAAATCCGGCCCGCCATAACAATTTATGTGGCCCTCTTGTGTCTAGAGGGCCACATAAATTGAAATTTAAGATAACAGTTGTGTGCTTAAATATTTATATTATAAGTCAAAATCAATTCTGTTTTTATTTGTATGGGACCAAATTACACCAATTTGAAAAAATGTTAAAAATTGTTTAATTTTAAAACATACTAATCAAACTTAGAGAAAACTATAATATTTTAACAGTTTGTTAACAGGTAGTTTTTTCAATATATTCTTTTACAGTCGGCCCTTTGGGGACATTCATGATCTTTATGCACCTGAAATAAAAATGAGTTTGACACCCCTGTCTTAAACCATCTGTACCAGCACACTACCTCCACTTTCAGGTATTCCACTTCCATCAGCCTCACCATTCTAACTGTTAGCATGAACACCAGAACACCATCTTTGGACCACTCATCTTCAAATAACATTTAAAAACTCTTTTAATAAAAAAAAACGTCTATTAATTTTCCCCCTACGTAGCCTGCCACCTTATCGTGGTGGAGGGGTTTGAGTGTCCGTATGATCGTAGGAGCTAGGTTATCAGAGGCTTTATGCCCCTTGAAGGGTCACACATGGCAAACAGTTCTTATGTGAGGGATCAGACTAAGCGCAGCCCAAAGACCCCTTACAACAAGAAATATAGATGGAAGCAGTGTTCCCTTGCCCTGATGTCAGTCACCGGAGTCCCCTTCTGGAGCCAGGCCAGGAGGTGGGGTGCACTGGTAAGCACCTGGGGGCTGGACTTTTACCCAGGGGGCCTGGCGTGGCACAGCCTGAACAGGAAACATGGGTCCCCCTTCCCATGGGCTCCGAATTTGTAGGAGGGGCCAAAGGGTTGGGTGCTATGTGGTATAGGTGGTGGCTCTCGGGACATGAAATGCCATTATTTTACCTCTCATCACTGCCTTCGCTGCCTCTCATAGAACAGATGGTGATGTTCCAGGTATGTCATACTCCAAATGTGAAGCCCACTCATAGAGGAGGGATTATGTTAAGTTGACTTTTTTGAGCTTTTTTAATGCTATAATGTTATTCCTTCATCAAAAACATACCTGCAGCTCAAGTCTCCAGCTGAGCTTCCCCCTCACAGGGTATCTCTCCCCTGCACATTCCCCACTCAGCTCCACCAAACTAACGGCAGCAGCAATTAGCAAACACGTGGTGAAACTGCACCTCTGCTGAACTTATTAAATGATCTACTTCTCAGTCCAACATTTTTGCAGGAAAGATTTGCAAGCATAATCTGTAAAATGGTTTTGTGCCGTTTTCAGTGCTGATGAAAGTAGGGCTATTGTAAACAATTATTTTAGTAATCAAGTAATCTATCAATTATTCTGATGATTAATTGAGTAATTGAATAAAAAAATGTGATAATATAAAATATTTGCAAATTCTGCCACAACAGCAATGTTAATATTGGATGTCAATATCGACCCAAACTGTCATATGTTCATCCCTAACAACTACTTTTCTGTCAGTTATAGAATTAACCTGCAACAATAATAGCTTATTTTTTTAAGTCAAACTGGACAAAATTTACATAAGAATTTAAAGTTATATTTAACTTCATGAAAAAAAAAGCAGGCTGACAAACACACTTAAAAAAGAATACTCCAGTCTTTATTTTATGCATTCCTCTTCAGTCAATTTCATGGATGAATTCTCACATTCCACAGTCAATTTACTGATGCCTATTGGTGCCCTGAAAAACGATAAATGACAACTACGACTACAACCCTGCTTTGTCCTGAACGAGCAGTGAGTGCTGCCATGAGCCCCTACTGCTTCCTAAGCTCTGCAATCAGTCTGTCATAGTCAAGCCTTCAACACCCTTCCGTCGCTAACAGTTAGAGCATATGAGACCAATTCAACTCTGTGTCCACATTCCAAATAAATCACATTTGCTAAGCTGAGTAATGCTATCAATCTAGAATCTTGAAACATTGTGTCTCATAACAGACCAACACTAATCACATTCACATCGTCAATTGGTGACATCACCTTAGTCCAGCCCTCTTTGAACAGGAAGTCACCTGTTTTGCTGCTGTTTGTATTCCTTTTACTCTTTGATTCATACAGAAATAAACCTGTCTGATGGCATAATACAATGTAATGCTGAATTCCTCTCTCAACACTGGCTGGAGGCTGGAGCATGTAGGTATGAGAAAATGGCGAATTCCAATCCCTCGCCATTTGGATGTGGTCGGCACTAAATCTCATGTGCATCATCTGATTTGCCCCAAGCTTGATATGAATTACCTTTGTTTACCTCCAAAGAGCCCACTAGGATTATAATGAAACTTGACTCCAGTGGGTCCCCTAGATTATTCCAACAGCTATATCTACCCAATACATCATCTGATCTGCACCAGATTTTTTTTGTGCATCATCAGGGAGCACTGCTTGACACATTGGTGTGAAGAGTTTGATGACCTCACTTAAGCCCTGCCCACTCAGAGAAGAAATTGTGGATTATTTCATGATGTCTCTTGTGTTGAAACCATATCCACTAACCCTTGATAATCTCACGACATGTTCAAAAGCCTAAAGGAAGTCCTCAACACTCATTTGCCATGAAACAGAAAGTGAGAATAACTTCTGTCAACAAGATTGGTTTTAGGCCTAACTTTAAAAAATTGCCTCTGGACTCGTACTCGACTGGACTAAAGACAATTTGGAAGATTCACCAAATGCACCGCCTTACGATGGCGACAAATGGCGGTGCCAAAGCTCCTGCGGTCGCCACAAGGCCAGAGCAGTGCTGAGCTATGAGGGCTGCCCACCACTAACCAAATGTATGTATACTTTTAAATATGAAGAAAGGTTACAAAACAATCTCTAAAAAATTTTCTTGCTAAGTTTTCTGGCATTTAGCAAATAGAACATATATTGTTCATTCTAACTTACCTAAAACAAGAGAAGTTTGGTTTGCGTTATCTTCAGAAAGTGAGAAAAAAAATGAGTATTTGTCTTTTTGTTCACTATATGTAAATATCTGGTTTCAACTGTAGTTCTAGTTAAGCACAGCTTTCAGATGAACAGATGAAATCATCAGCATCAACATCTGGAAGAGCATAAACAACACAAGCAAGCTGCTCGTCCTCAGGCTTAGTTTCTATCCATCCTGCTGCTGTTGGATTAACATTGAAACAAAGACAGAGGATGATAAATTTCTGTAACAGCTATGCTGGCTGAAGCCTTTTCATTTTTCCACCCTTCACCTTTGTAATCAGCAGCAACTTTCAGCCTCTGCTCTAACTGTACGATTTCCGACTCTAAGCCTGAGTTGATGTTTTCTTCCTAAATGCCTTTTGTAATTTGTGAGCATTGCTCAGTTAGGAAAACTGTTACGTTTACAAATGAATTTGAGTTTTCTATAGCTCATCCATAAAACTGTGTAAATGAAACTTGATCAAGGATTGTTACATATTCTTTTCCTGGGTGGGACAACTATGTTTCACATTTACTGTTTTAGGGTAAACCCAGGTAGTCGTATCATTTATTAGCACAGCTTACAATATCTGATTTTGTTCACTGATTAGATTAAAAAAAAGAAGGGGGCGGGGGAAGAGAGGCAAACTGTACTGTAAGCATATCACGAGAAAATTTTGCTCATTATAACAAATTAATTCATCTCAGCTGTGAGGGTTCAGATTTGAGACAGCATACACTCCGTGCCTTGTTTTGTGCAGACGGATGGGAGCAATGCTAGAGCAAAGGACTCATGACCCGATCAGTTAGTGTTTGGCTACCTCTTAAGTTTGCACTATCATCTGACTAAGCTTCATTCACTGTCCTATTATTATTGATAATACCTTCATTAGCAGCAAAATAAGCCCAGATGTTTTTACAATCTTTGTGATTGTGTTTTTTGTTTCATTTTTAATTATTAATTTATCTCCCAAACTGTCCAAGACGGAGATATGTGTAAGATCAAATCTAAAGAAAAAAGTGTGTGTAATGACATTTTATTTTTAGACTTATCTGCTGATGTTTTCATATTTTGTTGACATTTTAATCCTTTCATTTATGATCTCCTCTCATCTCCTTTCATAAATCTTCTCACAACAACCTCTAGAAAATCTCCTTCTACTTTCTTCTGTGTCAAACATGAAGCCCTGAATTCCCTGAGTCTTTTTGCTCTAAATTGAGAGAAAAAATAAAACACAGTGGTTAAAATGGGAAACAGGAACTTTGATACAATAGAGAAGACCTTTGATCTATGATGAGGAGGAAGACTTCCCCTTTGGGTGCAAACTATTAATGTGAAAGTGACTCTGCCCAATACACATTTGTTACAGCAAATAATGGGTCTAAAATTAGCACACAATGGCAGGCAGACGGGCGACACTTGCACCCGGCCATGCTCAGGAAGGGAGAGGGAGGGAACTGTATAAAAATGAGTGATTTGTTGAGGTTGGGACTGGTTTGGAGCGCCGGACGGTCGGCATGTGAGGACAGAAGAGGTGAGAGGGAGACAGACGGTGAGACAAGAAAGTTTGATCAGTCTCCTTTTTGTATTAAACCACACAGCTATGGTTCATTTAGTGATTTTAGGGTTAACTTTTGACTCTATAAGGAAAATGTAAACACTAAAGAAAAATCTAAACACCGCTATTTTTTGAACAGCTTAATCAAGTATAATAAAGTGAAGTATGACTTTATTATTTTTTTTTTACAACTATGTGAACACATAACACGCAGGTAACGTCTACATACCATATTTTCTAGGCTTTACATCGCTCTTGAGTATAAATTGCTTTAGTCAAAAAATGCAAAATGAAGAGGAAAAAAACATATGTAGTATAAGTCGCATTTATTTAGAAATTATTAAACGTGAGGGACCTTGTCCATGTTAATGATATGATCTGGTGACATACTGTGTTCAGTTGCTTTTCAACAAACTCACGGAAACTGTCGAAGAAAGCAATGAACATAAAAATGCGTGAGAGTGAACCTCAAGGAGAATTGTCCTGGTTGAAGATCTCCCAGATCCTGGATAAGGCTAGAATCCAGATGGACACTACTCAAGGCCTCCCTTGCAGAAGCAGCTTCCATGACCTGTGGTCAGCTATTGTTGCCTTTCAATGAAACAACTAGATGACTCATTGGTGGACACTTTAAAAGAAACATAAAAAAGCCAGATTGCATTTTACTAACGCACACAGGAACAAAGAAAAGAGACATGTTCTGTGGTCTGATAAAACTAAAGTAGAAATGTTTGGCCATCATGACCATTGTTACATTTGGAGGAAAAGGGGATGCTGGTATCATCCCAACTGTGAAGTATGGGGGTGGCAGCATCATGTTGTGGGGCTGTTTTACTACAGGAGAAACAGATACATTTCATAAAATAGATGACATCATGAGGAAATAACGTTATGTTGAAATATTGAAGCAACATCTAAAGACATCAGCCAGGAAGTTAAAGCCTTGGTTGAGTTTGGTCTGATTTATCTTCAGAAAGTGAGAAACAAATGACTGTGTCTTTTTATTTAGTGCATGTAAATATCTGGTTTCAACTGTATGTATCCTTTATTTAAGCAGGAAAATAACAAATTGTGATTAAAAACCTCTTCCAAGAGTGTTTTGGTCATGACAGTAGCATAAAACATACAATAAATCCAAAATACAAGACCAGTACACAAAACACATAACCAAGAAATCACATAATTAAATTAGAGTAGTTGCAGGAGCAAAGTGATCAGATGTCTCTGTCCTTTAAAATAGCTTTGAATTGCCCCAAGGTAACAAGAGATGAGAACTTTAAATTCTTCTGTAATTGTCTTCTATGTAAATCCACAGTTTTTCCTCACTCTTCCTTGAAATACTTCTCTAATTTATTGAAGTTTTCAGGTATTGTTCATGCACAGCTCTATAAACATTTTTAAAATTATTTTCCAGAATATTAATGTCAGAAGTTTGACTAAACTGCTGCTCATTTTAAGGCAATTTTCTGTGGATTTACTAGGATTTTCTGTCCTGATCAACTTTCACTCAAACTTTAGCTGTCAACTAGATCGCCTCAAATTGGACCCCAGAAGATTTTGGTCTAGAGAGCAATAGGTGCTCAGTGCAGTGACAAAAAAGTGACCAAGCCCTGAGTCTGTGAAACAAGTCTGGAAAAAATACCTTCTACCATAAAAGTTGGTGCTAATGCTCTTAGATTATGTTTGATTTTCTTTTAATAACATGCTTCGTGAAAAACATAATCTCTCTGTCCCCCTTTATTTAAAGAAATAAGTCTTAAGCTGTCATACATCTTCTAGAGAGACGATGCTTTTTCCTTGTAAGCCGTCTAAACAAGCAAAACTTGTTCAGTCTGTTTCTAATTGAACTCTCATAAACTTTAACCTGTAACATGCTAAGTAAGGCCTGTGAGGTCTAAGATGTACCCGTTGAGGATTTTTTTTTTTTTTTTTTTTTTCTTTTTGAAAATTTTCCTGATCATTGCACGAGCTGACCTCTGACTGAACTTGCTTGGACAACCACTTCCTTGGAAGGTTGACCGCATTCTCCAGGTGTTTTCCTCTTATGAATCATCTTTCTCAATGAAGGAAGAGGATATCTAAGTTTGATGAAAATGGATGATTATTGTTTCCAGAGTTGATGGGCAGCAACAGTTGCTTATCTAAAATGATCAATCTTGTCAGGATTCAGGCATCTAAATGCTCCAGACTCATAAACTGCTAAAAGGTCTGCTTATAGGGAAGGGGTTACACTTGTTGATGGTTAGGTAACCAAATGCTGCTGTTTCCTCTCCCGGGAGTGGGGATATGTATTTAGTTATTTATGCACTCCTTCTGACAGTGTAATATGTCCGGTTTTGTTGCTCATATGATGGTTAATTTATCTTGAACTCGTAGACCTGATAAATTCTGTTTTGTCTTTTTTGTTTTGTTTTTGTCATGACTTGTAAAACTTTCGAACTTTTGAAAATAAGGATCTCACCCAGCAGAATATGCTCTCCGTTGGTATTGAGCTTATTAAAATTATAATCAAGCTGAATTACAAGTTACAAATGCTCTCAGCACCACGTTTTAAAAGAGAAATCTGAATTGCAGGAGTATTACTAGACCAAACAAAGAAAAGGAGAGTGAAAAACAGAAAGATATAGGGAGAGACAGAGAGATCTGTTGCGCATTAACGTTTTTGGACAGCAGCAAACTTTTTCCAGGTGCTGAAGGATTCCTGAGAGGCTGACAGGAGAGTGTGTTTATTTGCCCTTGTGTGTACACATGCATGTTGTTTTTATCATTTACTGCCATAACCTGAAGGATATTCTTGGCAAGAGATCAACTGTGTGCACACACACTAATACATATACATGAGTTTCACTAAAACACCCACTCGTATCTTTACCGTGTCTCTCTCTTTCTATTAGAGACTAGCCAGCAGTATGCACTGTGAGCATCAGCTGCTAAAAATGTCTTTATTTGGAGGTGAGCAGTCACGCATGGAAACGTGCAGGCACTAAATGAATTGCTAAAAAGAAAACGGTTCATTTTCATAGCAGGAAAGTCTGGTATTGAAAGCATGAAAAATGATCAAAATATACTTTATCTTCTAAAAGTATTCATACACCTTTTTCACATCTTATCACATTATACCCACAAACCTGTATGTATTTTACTGGGTTTTTATGTGAAACAGCATCCTTAAGAAGTGCTCACTGAAACCCAAAGAGCAAAATCTCCAATGTGAAAAAAAAAAAAAAAAGTTATTTTGCTTCAAAATGTTCCCAGCGAATTTGATTGGAGGTTTTCATCTGAGCACTTTTCTGTCACAACAAAAGCTTGGGTTTTCTTGCAGATAGACTGAATATGAGCAGCTGTACATGTTCTCATAAAGTGAATTGCCCATCGATAATTGAGGAGTTGAAGGGAAAGGATTCCAGTTTTTGAGATGTCTTATAAATAAAAGCTAATAAGTGTTCCACACAAAATTAAAGGTATTATACCAATAAATCAAAAAAAAAAAACAAAAAAAAAAACAACAAAAAAAAAAAAAAAAACAAAAAAAAACCCAAGCTAAATTATAAGCAAGATTTAAAAACAGTTGATTTAGGATTAATTTATGATTAATTTATGATTAAGCACAAACGCTCAGGATTGGCTGGATTTAATGGAGAGCTTTGCTAAATTTTAAAGTTTGGCCAGAGATGCCAGTTTTAATTGGATTTGTGTATAAACTTTAATTGGACCATTCTAACACATGAGAATGCATGTGCATGTGATTCACTCTGAACCATTCCATTATGGTTCTGACTATAAGTTTAGGATCCAGCTGAAACCTTGTTTGCAGCAGAAAGTTACATTTTGGTTTCATCTGACAAAAATACCTTCAAGGTGATTGGTTAAAATCCCCCCAAATACACTGAGAAATGTAGTTGCAACGTGAAAAAATAGTAAAAAGTGCCAAGAGTATGAACACTGCACTTGAAAATCAATAAGGATAGAGCAGACTGATGAGGAAGAAAGTAAATGATAATTTAGGAGTGTATGATTCATTAGTGGACCTTCATTTGCCCGCACAAATGGAAAAAGTGTAACTTGATTTCAAATAATTTTTGTGTTGTATTATGTTAACCTGCTTGTTAATTAAAATGTAAGCAAGTGTCACATAGTTGTTTGCAGATTAAAACACTATTTAAACAGAACTGCCATAAATGTACTTATTTGACTGAAAAGGACAAAGGAATGATTAAATGACCTGACGTTAAATGATGGACTGATTTCTATTTTGATTCAAAAGTGAATTTCCTTGATGCAGAGACCAGGAGAGAGGGAGTAAAAGAGTGACGGTGGGAAACAGTGTCCCCAGCTGGTTTTGGCTATCTAATAAACATGTAAACACTCTGCGTTCTCTCCCTCATTAGGTGATTGCAGAGGCTGCTTGCTCTCCATAAATCAGGGCCCAGGTTATCAAGGCCTCTGATCTTAACTGTAGTGGGCGCCCAGCTGTCTACAGCCACACTGACTGGGAACAGCAGGCTCGGAGAAATCCGCTTCTTCACTACTCCTACCTTCCTCACTCATTTCACCAATAAAAAAAGAGGATATGCTTGTAAGTTCACAAATGTGTTATTTAATTCATAAATAAACTTAAATTATGCTGTTTGTCTAGGTTAAAACCAAGAAAACGTACTGAGATATCTTGATTAGAATTGATTGATTTTTAAAAGATCATTTTTCCAAGCGTACCCCAGAGGCGTTACTGAGGCATCAAGGAACAATTTTCATTTTAATCGCAATCGTGAGAAAGGCATGTTTGCCATGGAGGAAGCATGACTAAGAAATGAACGGTTAAAAGAATGAAAAACGGCTGTGTGAGTTTGACTTTGAGCACCTCTCATACCATCATAAAGGTTACAACATGCCAGGTTCAAGCACAGTGTCACTCACTCATTCGCTAATGTAAAACACACTCTGTGCACTGCATGCTCTGCCAGATTGCTAAATTTTACAATGCTAAAACACTTAGTATTCCTATAGTGTTTTCATAGTGTTCATCTACAAAAATATTGACACTGAAAGAATGAGATGATATGCCAGCAAGCAGACTTACAGGTAAACTGTATATGTTAAAAACATTAATTAAAATACATAACACATCATTAAAATAGAAATTAGGACCGCTCCCATTACCAATCAAAAAAGTCTGCATTTTATTAAAGCTTGTTTAGTCATTCCTCAAAAGGCTGACTTGTTGGATCTAAGAAGATTGTGGAGTTGTAAATAGTTGGTGAGGGTACCGCGGCCCCCTTAGCACTGGAAATGTACGTAGGAGCAGTAAATTTTGAGTTAAAAGCCTTCCTCTGAGGACCTAAAATTCCAGGCTCAGGTTTCTGGGCAAGAGGTGTGGAATGAAGATTTCCCTAAGCTGAGCCCAAGAGACCTTGTCACAAGCTGATATAGGGACAGGTGAATGGTAATGCTGAAATGCTTCCAATTTGGGAGTTGTTATGTTAGCTGGTTGGTTTTATAAAACCTTATGGCCAAATTCTGGATAGTTATACCAGCACTGAGTGCTTAGTCTGACACTATATCACAGCAATATTTAAAATGACAAAGAGATAAAATCTCCTTTGTGGGCCTTAAGACTGCAATTTTTCGATGTTGCCATTGTTTTGGGGGAAAAAATGTTTCTTTTATTCAGTGTAAAGCTAAATCTAATAAAGAAAATAATCAAAAATAAAACTGGTAATCAGATTTATACATATATACACAAAAAATAGTCTTGAGATCAGAGCCAACTTGCCCAAGGTTGTATGAGGCTTCAAATGGAATTCTAAATTCAATTCAGATGTACTTTATTAATCCCAAAGGGAAAATAAGTATTGTTGAAACTCATTTCATTAAAGAGTTATTGAAGATGGTGACGGCTGTGGCCAGGAAAGATCTCCTGTAGTGGTCAGTTTTACACCCAATCTGCAGAAGCCTCTGACTGAAGAGGCTCTGTTTTCCAATGACAGTCTCATGATGAGGATGGTCAGGGTTGTCCATAATTTTCTTGATTTTATGTAGAACCCTTCTTTGCACCATGATCTCCAGAGGTTCCACAGTCGTCCCCAGAACAGAACCAGCCTTCTTTATCAGGTTGTTGAGCCTTTTTAGATCCCTGGCTCTGATGTTGCTGCCCCAACAGATGACGGCAGAAGAGATGACATTCTCAACAACAGACTTATAGAAGATCTGCAACATCTTGCTGCAAACCTAGAATGATCTTAGCTTCATCAAGAAGTAAAGTCTGCTCTGTCCTTTCTTGTAGATGGTTTCACTGTTGAGTCCAGTCTGTTGTCTAGATGAACACCGAGGTATTTATATTCCTCAACCACTTCCACTTCTTCCCCCATGATGTATAGAGAGTTTGATCTGGCCCTGTTTCTCCTGAAATCTACAATCATCTCCTTTTTTTTGTTCACATTCAAGATAAGATGATTACTAATTTCTACTGCTGTCCACCGCTCAACTATTATCTTTTAATCATCTCTGTTGGAATGTTGTCCAATATATATCTTAAATAACCTTATTTTTGTTTACATTGAGGCTGTAACAAGTAAAATTAGCACACAACATGTCACATGGACTGACTGCATAGCAAAAGCAATGTGACTTGTCTCACAAGTCATTTTATATATTGATATCACTCGGGAGAAAGTGAGCATTTTTAAGATGTTTAAATGAGTAATTCTGAGCTTCAAGAGCTCAAAAATTAATACTTGAGTAGAGTAAGAATGTAACAAAACAATACTAAAATAAAGAATGAATTTCAACCATCAATTACATAAATGACTAGTAAGTTAATAGAAAGGTCCATTGTTAATTTATGAAAATGTGTTTCTGCTGGCATATAGCTACCAGGATGGGGAAAAATGTTGTCTTTAATTTTACATTGTGATCACAAACAAATAACATGTACAAAATAAATAACATGAAAACGCAAAAAAAGGCATGAAGGCTTGCAATTAATTCCACTTGGCAGACTCTCTCCAGCTTACCTGCATCATCCATCACTGGGTCCACACCTCCGCTGCTGCCAATTAGTGTCCAAGATTCCGGACATAAGGCTCGCAGTCCATGGTTCCACCTGCTCGCCAGCCAAGCTTTGTCCCACCTCCTCCCTATCTCTACCCTCATCCTCTCAGGCTCCTTTGGGCTCCCTTTCTCCGACCTTTGCTCCACCACCAGGTCCGGGCCCCGGTTGGTAGATGACCCTAAATCCTCACCCTTATGTTTTTCATTCAACCTCATGGTTATTCTCAGTGTACTTGTATTCTGCCGGGGTCCGAGTGCTAAAGAACTTGAAGTCAATAAAACTCTAATAATTGTCTTGTGTGAGTCTCTCCAGGTTGAAATATAAATTATGTTATGAAATACATGTTTATTAAAATATAAATTTTTAAAGAAAAGAAAAAAAAATCTGAAAAGCCACATGAATCATAAAACGGTAAACACAAGAAAACACAATGAAAGAAGGAAAATTATAGTTTTTCTCTGTTTAAAAATAGGAAAAACATCACAACTTGATTTCGGCTTGTGCAAGGGAGAAATAATCTGTGAAAGTAAGTGCAGAGTCCCACAACAGTTTCACATTCACTGGTTCAACTCAGACTAGCCCTGGAGGTGCACAAGCATATCTTCCGATAAGGAGCACTATTCAGTTCTTTTTCCCTTACAGCATTTCCTATACAGTAATGAAGTTATTCATGCCACTGAATGCCTGAACAAAAGTCTGTTTATTGTTCTTGCCTATTCACCATAATAAAATATGCTCATTTAGATATTTTTCATAAACTCTGTTTTCTGTACAACAAACAGGCACAAGCTTTCTCATTTAGCTCTAAATCATGAGTGAATTTAATGCATTGAAGCTGAGCATTGTGACTCATGAAATAATTTTACATAACTAACTTTCAATGCCCTGTTTAGGATGATTTCATAAATGTGGAAAAAGTAAAATATTTAAAGATCTTCAGCTTTTTCTATAAGAAGCACTGTGTGCTGTAGCATCCTGAACTGTCCCAGTACCTTTGTTTTGCTATGATGACTGAGCACAGATGTTAGCCTGGCAGAAAGAAAAGAGTTTGATTGTAATCTGCACTTCTCTCGTTACTCACTTAATGCATTCAGTGAAGTGTTGCAGGAAAGATGCCAAACAAACCAGTAGATAAGTAACACCCTTTTCCGCTCCAAGAACAGCATTACACAAACAAAGTCAAGATTTTTTAGGTTTCTGAGTTTGTATTTCTAGCGCGACGTCGTGTATCTCCTGTAAGTGTGCTTCAGCAACCACAAATTGACACTATCATGGAGATTAAAAAAGTTATCTGGAAATAAGTTTGATATCTTTCAAACTTTCCCTTTACTTGTTCAACAGATGTCGAGGTTTTGATGTTCACCAAAGTCCCCTATTTTGGTTTGACCTTCCAACAGTTCCTTGCAAAAGTATTCCTTGATGCTAAAATCACAAATCTTTATTGTTTTTTTTTTTTTTTTTTTTTTTTTTTTTTTTTTTTTTTTTTTTTTTATCAGAATGTTTTTTTTAAATAGACCAAAACAATGTATTGTGTAATTGGGAAATGGAAATTAAATATACATGATATTTTCAAAAAAGATGTTTATCATAACAGTTATACATTTGTTATCAAGCCACCTGAATTTCCCCACTCTGGGACAAAAAAGGATATTTCTATTCTATTCTATTCTATTCTATTCTATTCTATTCTATTCTATTCTTTGACATTCCTAAATAAAACCCATTACAACCAATTTCTGTCATAGGTCACCTGATTAGTAAATATAGTTGTCTTGCATGTTACTTATTTGTACCATACATCTATCCTTGGAGGTTTATTGGAGAACATTAGTAAACAGTCTCATGAAAACCAAGGAACAGAGCAGGTAGGTCTAGGATAAAGTAGTGGATAAGTTTACAGAAGGGTTAGGTTATAAAACAATATAGCAAGCTTTGAATATCTCACAAAGGGAAACAGTTTGGCACAACTGCAGACCTACTGAGTCATGGTCATCCACCTAAACTGAGAAACTGAGCTATGGTAACTCTGGAGGACTTTAGACATCTACAGGTCAGGAGGGAGAATCTGTCAACAAGGCAACTATTAGTCATGCACAAATGTTAGAGAGAATACTGTAAGAAATCTTGTTTAAAGTTGGCCACAAGCCATTAGGGGACATAGCAGCAGTGGAAGAAAGCATTCTGCTCTGATGAGGCTAAGCTTAATTTTTAACACTCTGAATACTCCACTCATACAGTGTAACATGGTGGTGGCAGCAATATGCTGTGGAGATGCAGTTTTTCAGCAAGCATAGGAAAGCTGATTAGATACAATGGCAGGTAGGATGGTGCTAACTACAGAGCAATCCTAGAAGAAATTTGGTTAGATTCTAAGGAAGACTTGAAACTGGGGAGAAGCTTCACCTTCCAGCAAGACAATGAGTCTAAATACACACCCATAGCTATGATAGAATGGTTTAGTCAAAGCCCAAACATGGATTCCAGTTTAAAAGTTGTGGCAATACCTTAAAATCCCTGTTTACAGACACTCCATCCAATATGGCTGTGCATTAGCTGTTTTCTAAAGTGGGAAAAATATCTGTGTCTTCATGTGCAAAGCTAGTAGAGGCATACTCCAAAAAGACTTACAGCAGTAATAGTAGCAAAAGTTGGTTCTTGAGCTAACAGAAGGTGAAAACACATACGCAGGTCATTGGATATTTGATACTTTTATTCGTAAAAATATTTTGAAAAACGTAATATTTCCTTCCACTTCACAAATATCTGCAATTTTGTGTTAGTCTATCATGAAAAATCCCAATGATAAACATATAAGTTTGTGGTAAGTGACAAAATGTGAAAAAGTTCAGGGGAAATAAATTCTTATGCAAGAAACTATAATTTTAATCTAACTATTTAGGCTGAAGCATTTACATGAATACCATGATTAAACATAAAGGCTGTGTATCCATGGGCTCCAGGAATGTGAAATGGCAAAGTTGAACTGTGCTGATTGGGTGGAAGAAAAGAAATGACCCCCCCAGCTCAGCACAAAGCTTGTCAGGCGATCCCCTCATGGAGTGATTAGTCGAACTAGCAGAGGTGAGGTTAACAGTTATTGACAGGCCAGGCAGGCCTCGGCCACTCTTCACCTCTAATCAGCCTCTGCCTTTAATCAAGCACGAGGCTGGAACACGATTGTCGAACTACTGAGGAATGGATGGACGATTGAATTACTTCATGACCTAAATCTGGACTGCAACATTGACACACTTTCAGCTAAATAAATTAAACATACGGAAACCTAGTCAGACATGATTTGAACATTCAACCAAGCAATCTGTGCGTTCATTCTTTCCATGGTTGTCCTAGCTCCTGTTGTTTCTCAATAAATTAATAGAGTCTGTTGTACTGTAATGGATGTAATTTGATGGGAGGCTGCAGAACAAGGAAGCGGGGAATATCCTGGCCACATCTTTAACCTATTCAGGCAGGATGATGTCATGATTAGAAGAGGAAATTGGGATCCCTCCAGAACCTAAACACCCCAAGGCTGTCGGGCCAGCCATCCAGACGGCTGCAGGGGGGGAGACAGAGAAAGTGTAGGAGAAAAAAAAAAGAGAGAGAGAGAGACTTAGGCTTGTGTTGACCCACAGTGTGAAGATCAAAGCAGTGCACCACTTGGCCTGATGAGGAGGGGGGCACACTCCAGGGATGAGTGTGCCCACAGGTTTTGGTGTGCATATCTGCGCAATATGGGTCTCATCTAGTCCGCCTCCTCACTGGAGGCCTGTGTCAAATATGCCATGCCATTAAACGTCTCCTCTCATGCGCACATCCTCACACCTCATACACAAACTCATTCAGCAGATCGGGCTCTGATGCTCTTTGTGGCTTCCTTCCCTCATGGTGGTGAGACACCAGAGATGATGAGGTGAAGGAGACAGAGAACAGAAGCATGAGGGGAAAGAGAGCAAAAGATTCCCTCGCATGGCCCCTGAATCACTCTCACATATATAATATAATCACATGTGTGAAATCCCATAATGAATCAGCCGCAAGGCATAAAAGATACAACTGGTTAGTTGTAATGATGAGGACTTTTTTGGCCTTTATTAACTCTTAGTGATAAAAGAAAGCAAATTCTCTCATACAGTGATCAGTGGAGCAATTATTTCCTCCTTGTCTGAGAACTCAGCTGAGTTGAACTGGACGAGAGCCAAGATGGGCACAAGGGATACTGTACACATAAACAGCATACAGACGCTGCACTCCAGTCATCTATTCACCCTTTATCATGTCACTTTGACTCCTGCAGCAGGAAAACCCCGACTGTGCTTTCCCAGGCATGTTTCCGTTATTTTTCCCAGTAGGGTTGATAGTGGCGGTTTATCACTCAGGAGGTTGCGGCCCCAAAACGAACTTTGTATTAGCTGGAAAAAGAAAGGGAGCCTTTCAGAAGCAGATTTTATTGGTGAAGAGTGTCTTGTACTTGGCATCTTTAGCTAGAACAAACACTGTGGGTGTAGTGTTCAAACTAAAAATTGATGATGAGGCAAGAGATCATAGGTGTGTGAAACCTTGAACCTTCTGTTGCACTATTTGATCTCCAAAAAAGTCATGTCTTTCTTCAGTTTGTGACCACACATTCCCCTCAACAACCACTCACAAATCACCTTCCTGTAGCTCTGGGTCTTCTTTAGTGTGGGTGTGTTGAAACAAGTCTAGTTTTGCCCTAAGGCCAAGATAGCAAGGGGGGAATCGCTTAAAGAGCTTTAAAGGCTCACATTTCCTGTCCTGATCACATAGAATTTGACTTGCCTTATGACCTCCAACACCATGAAATATGTTCTCGCCTCGAACAAAAACAAACAAAGCATAATTCTTAATCAACATCATTTCCAACGTCCCAAATGGGCCAAAGAAACACATAGGGAAAGACGCGGAAAAAGGTTTGATGGGGGAAACAACCTTGCAATCACAGGTCTATTTGGAAGAAACATTGCAGGTGTTAACTATGTGTCAGTGATCAAAATAATTTACAGCCCCTCAGGGTCAGGAACAAGTTGCCTCACTTGTATTGTAAACGTGTCTTCTGTGACAATGCAACCATTTTGGACAATGGTTTAGAGTTAAAGACACACCGGTCATGCTGAAAAGATTTGGGGAAACATAAAAAAACTAAAAACAAGGTCCTGAGTAATTGAAATCTGAAATCCCTTATAAAGCAAGTAGGAAAATACAGTTTCTTCTTGAAAACTACACTAGTTTGTGTTGCAAACATTTGCAGCTTTAATTTTAAGATTCTTGGTCTTGTTAAACATTTGTTCATACCTGGAGGAGATGATCTAAACAAGACATAAAGTGAAACCTAAAATTAAAGTCAGAATATTAGTTTACTGGAGATTTAAACACAGATTCAGTGTGTGAATGTGTGCGTGAATGGGAATGACTGATTTCATTGGAAAGTGTCTTTGAGTGTCCTAATAAAGTGCTATATAAGTTTGAAGTCATTTAATTAAATTTATCTATAATTCAGGGAAAATTTAAGATGGATTTAGACTGTTACTAGGAAACTTAGCTTTACGCTATTGATGATGAATTGTTGCAATCATAATCCTGCTCAGGACAAGAAGACCTGCAGTTTCAGACATTTGGTATATGTGACTGGCTGAAGAAATAGTACTACCATTTGTGGGATTAAGAATGAATGCCTCAAAGTTAGAATCTCACCAAATCATCTTCTTGTGTTGGCTTTAACAAGTAAACATTTAACAAATCACAAAAATAAATGTGCACAATATTACAGTCCAGGTTTGGCTTGTCTGGAGTTGGCCATACCAGTCCTCAAGAGCTATTATCCTACCTGTTTTATATGAATCCTCCTCCTGAACATGTCATCAAGTTCTGCAGAAGGCTGCAGATGAACCATTCACTATATACAGGTATGTTGGGCCAGGTAAACATCTAAAATGTGCAGAACAGTAGCTCTTGAGGATTGGAGGTAAAGGATTTCATGAAGAATCCCAGTCCAGGTTTGACCGGTCTACATATTTTGGATTTTGAACCAGAGATTGTGAAATGCAGTCCAGATTTCTTTAAAACATGATCCTGCAACATGACAATGACTCAAAATATATCAGTAAATTCACCAAAAGCAGGTGAATATATAAAACAGAAAGGACAATCTCAGGTCAATTTAAAGGCTGAATCTTGATCTGATTGAAACTGTTGGGTGCTTTAAAATAAGCTAGTAGATGAGTATAGGAAACCATAGGGTGTGAGCAGCTTTTATGGGGTAGGGTGTCCGAGCGTTTTACAACATTTTGGTTGATATCTTTTACTCAGTAACTCAGTGCTTAGTACTTTTACTCGTTTAAAGCTGCAGTATGTAACTTTGTACCGCTCCCAACATAAAGCAACTAATCAGAGCCAGGAGGTGGGTCTTAGCACTATCAATGACCTTGTGTTTGGCAGCTAAGTGTGCTAATGCTGAAAAAGAAACTTACCATTCCAGGAAAACTGTTATCTGCCATCATCGGTGGCCATGCTAACTAGCCTTGGCATTAGTGGTAGGCTGTGTTGTGGTAGTGTTGCGGAGAGGAACGGGGAGTATGTGAGTGGAGAGTGATTGACAGTGCTAAGACCCTCCTCCTGGCACTGATTGATTGTTTCTGACTGAGTGGTATATTTCTGCAGTTAGTACTGGGAGAAGGCAGAGTAGCTTGATTTTTTTTTCACAGTTTATTTGTCTGATATCATACTGTCACAACATAATGATAATTTCAACAAATATGTCAAAAACATTCATAAAAGTTACATACTGCAGCTTTAAGTATAAATAAATCATGTTCTTTCCAGACATGAATTAACTTTATGATTTTTTTTTCATATATATTTTAAAAGATAAAGTCAAATGGTGACAAAAAAGAGGCGGAGCTTTAAAAGATGTACTTCACACTGCAAAAGCATTTTCCTACCATGCAACATGGTCATGGAATCAACATCAAAAGTTCTCAAGCTAAAAACACTCACTTCAAATAATTATTTCTAGAGTTTCATAAAAACTTGAGTGCATGAGGAAAGCCATTGTTTTTCATGGGAGGACACTGTTTTAATAGATAAATAAATAAGATAATTTTTGCTACCCTGCTACAGTTAACTTGAAAAAAATTCTTTTAAAGTATAGCTTACCAGTCCCTTTACTTTACCAGTTAATCCTGTTCCAGAGGTTTGTAATCACACTAAGGGGGCTCTTCATAACTTTGACCAAAAGTGTATTAGAACTGGGAAGTGTTTTTAAATTCAAAAGTTATTATTTCTGGCAACTGTTCTATGTTTTAATGCAAAAAAGCACATATAATTTCTATAAACCTATGCCACATTGTTTTATTATTAGGTCACAAACGACATGCTGTTTTTTCTTAACTTGTCATAAAAAAGGAATTTTATTTAAGAAAATTTTTGTTTTTTTGTAAAAGTTGAATGCTTTTCTTTTTTCTAATACCCATAAAAATACAATAGTGGTTCCCTGAACTAACAAACTACTATATGGAGAGCTCTTTTCTTGTTTCACTTTTTAGGCACATTTTAATACTGATTCAATAGGAGTTAATGCAGTGATGTCTTTCCTCTGTGTATTCAGTGATATTTTTGGGGAATCACTTTCAGGCTCAAAATCTCTACCTGCAGTTGAGTCCAAAATCATTCATACCTCTTGCAGATTTTGATTTAGAATTATTTTCATTCAAGCAAAAAGTTTGTTTTGATCAGAAATGAGATAGACATATCCCAAAAGATAAAAAAAACTATCAAGCAAAAAAAAAAAAAAAAAAAAAAAAAAAAAAAGTTGTTATTTACATTGTAATAAAAAGTGGAAAAATATTTATTGGATTTGCAGCAGTCAAAACTTTTTTTTATAATTATTCAGCAGCATTTGCATATTTCCATTGGAATTATAATGATTCTTTATTTATCTTCTTTCCAAAATTTGAATATATCCAGCCATTCATCTACTGTTTATTTTTGCTTGTCTGTGCAGGGTCACAGGGGAGCTGGTGCCTATTTCCATCGGGCATTGGGCAACAGGCGGGGTACACCCTCAACAGGTTGCCAGTCCATAGAGACACACAGAGAACTATGGATTCAGAGAGCGTTTTTTTCCAGCAAGACAATGACCCAAAGTGCACAACCAAAACTACACAGAGTTGGTTTGAAGACAATAAGGTGGATGCTCTGGAGTGGCCGAGTCAAAGCCTAGACCTCAATCCGATTGAGAATTTGAGGCAGGATTTGAAAAGGGCTGTTCGCAGCCAATCTCCACGCAACCTGACAGAGCTTAAACAGTTTTACATAGAAGAATGGAGTAAAATTGCACTGTCCAGATGTGGAACCCGGATTGAGACCTATCCACAGACTCTGCTGTGATTGCAGCCAAAGGTGTATCTACTAAATACTGACTTGAAGGGGTGAATATTTATTCAGTCACTTATTTTATATTATATGCTCTCATTTAATTGTCATTAGCTTGTAGAAATCAGTTTTCACTTTGACATTGTGTTTTGTTTTTTGTTTTTTGTTAAAAACAAAATTTTGTTGATCATATTTGATTTGTATAAGTAATAAATGGGTAAAACATCTAAGGGGTGAATCATTTTTATAGGCAAATACAAGCATTAATAAAACCTGAATCTGTGATTTACAACCATGGACCGTATTGCTTTCAGAAAACCCCCCCACCTAAGATTATGTTGTTTTCAGGAAGAATTCTCCTCTCTGGAATCCTGAATATTCTAAGAATAGAAACCTAATATATTCTCTGTGTATGGCTATTTTTTTTAAAGGTTTTTGTGACACTAGTGGCCTTTATTCAAGAGTAGATGGACAGGAAGAAGGACAGAGAGAGATGCACCAAATGCTCCGAGACTGGGAATCAAACCGAAGAGAACTGTGTTGAGGACTGTAGCTTCTGTATATGGTGTGTCTGCTGTACCACTGAGCAATGTAGTGCCCAGTGTATTTTTTTTTTTTTAATAATTAAGATGGAATCAATGTGTTTGAATCCACAAATCAAGCCAGAAATTCCCTGGATGTCATAGAAAATTTTGTTTTGTCTCCTTGTATTTGTGAGAAGGACGGATGGCAACTTTTTTTCTCTGTGGCCAATTTCACCTGAGTTTGTACAGATTTGGAGATGAAAATAAGAAGCTTGGCACAGCTCTGGAAGCTATTTACCATCAGAGTTAAGTGAACTGAGCTCAGGCCTGGCCCCTGTCAGAATGGTGGAAGGAAGGTGGAAAGAGGTTAGAATTAGTGAGGAACATAAGGGGCCTCAGGTTGGGTGTCAGTCTTGATTATGTGGATCCAGGATTTTCAAAACAGCATGCAACCAAAAACTGATGCATGGAAAAAGTCAAATTGCACAAAATACGATGCTGATGGATGTGTGGAAAACAGACTTTGCAAAATAAACTCCACTCACACTTAAGATGATTTTTGTTTGGCTGTATTTAGGGAATGACTGGATAAGTGGATGTCTGTATGTAAAGAAATAAAACTGTAATTCCTCTTCATTCAGTTTTATTTGAGTGCAATATTTCCATTAAAAGTCTACGAAGCTGAGGCCTCCTTAACAAATCTGCACTGAGGAAGGAAACGGAAAGAGACTCAAACACTGAGCACCTTTTTGTCAGGAAAATCTGACAACTGCTTTCCGAAAAACGTAACAAGGCTGCCAAATGTAATATCCATCTTGGTGTAAAAGTGAGGAGCACTTTAACAGCTCGCTCATCAAAACTCGCTTGATCTCACACGTGTAGCGATTAGACGACACATTACACCCATTTCAGCAACATCTTTTTCCTGCTGTTTTCCTGCTTTCCACCATGTGAGACCTTTTTCACCTGCACAAATGGCCCATTTTAACAATTACTAGTTGGCTTTTGGAGAAACAATGACAAAGCAGAATGAAAGTAACATAAAATACAAACATAACCATGAAAAAAACCAAAGCAGCACAAAAAATGGCTAAGGGATTCTATTTGTATTCTGGTGTAAATGTGTGCAAATGGTGTCAACTGTACCTATTAGGCTGCTTTCTTGTAACATTCTGCATTGGTCAAAACACATTTTTCCCAGCAAATAATTAGTTAGTAACTTTACGCATTTCTATCAAGCTTCTTTAATATCCGTATTTAGGAAAACATCTAAATAAAACTTTATGAAGTGTACTAAGACAAAATTCAGTAAATTATTCTAGTTTTAAATTCTAAAAACTTTAACTAATGAAGAAAAGTCATTTTAATAGCTCAACAACAGGTTTTCATCTCTGTGACAGAAAAGTCAAGAAACAAAGAAAAATTATATAAATGCTACCTGAACATTTGGGACTTCTCATCTGCAAATCAAAGAAACCTTTTTTTGAACAATGTGACGCAGCTGCCAAATATAATATCGGTCTCAATTCACAAGTGGCGCATACGTTCAGTCATTAACCCATCAAAAGCCAGCTTGATTACACTCATCACGATTACAGGAGACATTACTGCCATTTCTGTTTAATACATGAATCAAATATGAATGTCTTTTCTCTCTAAAGCGTGGCGAGAGGTATGATGGATGTCTCTGGAAGGAAGTTGAAAGTGGAAAGTTCTTTTGAGTTGATTTTAGGAAGATGGTTCTACTGAAAGATGAGAGCTGATGGAGAGATGGTGCCCCCCTCTCTGCCCCCAGTGAGGGCAGTGAGGGCAGAGAGGGGGGCAGTGAAGAAAAGTGCTGACAAGATTGAATGGGGGATGAAATAAGATAACACATATTTTATTTTGGACTTTGTGGATGATATGAATATCTGCATGTATAATAGAAGAACTACTTCCTCATCTATTGATGCACTTGATTAGATACATTACCAGGCTTTATTTTGTGATTTATTGGTAGGACGTTGTTAATGTCCCATTAGTAAAACTGTGGTTTTGTTGCATGGCCACTAACAAACTTTTCCTCTGAAGATAAGGATTTTATTTTACCTTAGCATAAACCAAAATCTATCCATTGTCTATACCTGCGTGTACTTGCCTATTTCCAGTGCTCTCTGGGCAAGAGGAGAGGTACACCCTGTCCATCACAGAAACATACAGTACAGAGAAACTTCCACACCTTAATACTTATGGGCAATTTAGAGAGAACAGTTAATCTTACAGTCATGTTTTTGGACTGTGGGAGGAAGCCAGACAAGCTGCAGTAAACCCATCCATGCAAAGGGAGAACATGAAACTCCATGCAGAAAGACTCCAAATCTGGACCTTATTCCTGTAGGGTAATAGTGCTACCAACTGCACCACCAGACAGACTGGTAAGAATTTCTTTGCTGTAGTCTCAAATCTTGGGGACCTATTAAGTAAGACTACCAGACTGTTTGCTAGAGCAAGGTTAGGGACTGAAGGTTTTATCATTTTTTATAAGTTTCTACAAAGAATTACGCAGCTGAACCCCTGTTTCTTCATCACCATTAAAGTAGCCATCAGCGAAGCTAGCATGCTCAGCCTGAGTACTGAGTCAGAGAGGTTATCTGGATGTAGTCAAAAACAAAAGATGCATGCTGCATGCATCTGTAAATAATCCATTATGTAATGCAAACACAAGGAGGAAAGAGGCAGTTGTGATGTATTGCTAGTACTACATTGCACTGTTTGTCTCTAAGTTCACTATGTTCTTTGCATTCCAGCCTCCCGCAATTTGCAGTGTGGCTCCTCGTCAATAACACTTGCCTATAATTTTCTCCACACCATCAAATATTTACTTCAGTGTCCATTGAAGCACAAAAAAACTTTCATTGTATTGCACAAAGTCTGACAAAAAGGAGACATTTATCGAAGCAAAAGTTGCCTTTACTAATTAGCAAACTTCCCTTTTTTTTTTTTTTTTTTTGGTAGTGCCAATTTCACAGTTTTGTCACTATTTAAAGTGAGTTTTCAGACCCTTTCAATGAGCTTACTTCGAATTAAGTGACCAGTGGCAAATCCAGCAACTTTTTCTGGTGTTCTTGGAGACACTTAAAGCTTGAACCCTACTTACTCTTCTCAATAAACAGTGGGAGCTGCTATGTGTTCTTATTTGTCTTAGTACATGTGCTTGCCTGCCCCATGCTTACCTCTTGTTGTCCTCCTTTTCAGGAAACCAGTTTCCAGTTCACACTCCGTTCCTGGATTCCAGTAATCTGCCAAGTCTTTCACAGAGTTCGTTGGAGAAATCACCTCAAGATCCCTTCTGTCAATCTCCGCACTGCTCTTTTAGCTGCTTCCCTTGTTCTTGCTGTCAGGACTCCACCATCGTTTCTTGCCTGCCTGTCCATTTTCTTGACACACTTTTGTCCCCTTCACCCACTTTAGGAAAATCTGACTCCTTTTTGAATCTATTTCACAAATAGTTAAGGGGTTTCTAAATAAGAAATATTGGCAAGTTGTACCTAATGAAGTGGCCTGTGAGTATATATAATGTTACTTTCAGCATTAGATGATCACACTATAAAACAAAGTGATAGCATACAGTCCTCCCTGTGCTGTTGACAACATTTTTTACTGAAACAGCATTGTGCATAAATAAATCCTCATAAAACTGTCAATGTTGGTCTTTCATTTGAAAGAAAATAATTTAAAATAGCTGCCACTGTTTTTATTTCAGTGTATTAATATGTTTCCCCTTTTCTCTCAGCATTCACATGCTCTGTGGATCCACTTGTCCGAGATGTGCAATATACTAGCTCTATTATCTCAGGTGCAGCCATCAAATCTGAAAGTGAATGAAACTGTCACTTAATCAGACAACCAGGCAGTCGCTAAGCTTGACTCATGAAATATTAATTAGTAAGTGCATATCATCTGGCTTCATCGATGCTGAATGAGGCAGGAGTATTACACAAAGTCAATTATTCATTCCTGAGCCTTTCTCTGTTTTTGACATTGTTCAACTGTTCAGAACTCTGGTTAACTTCACCCCAGTTTGATGCAGCAGGTTGGAGCCTTTCAGATTTATATGTAATAGTTTTTGTGCATCTGATTTTATTGTATTCTGTTGTGTTCATGTCTCTGTAGTGCTTTATCCATTATAACATTTTTTTTACACTTTTGTTTTGTTTTTTGTTCTTCACTTATTTCTTTGGTGAATAAGCATAGTGGTTTGTTTAATAGACCGAGTTCAAGACAGCCATAACTTTATTAGCTATGTGATTCTTAACCATCATTCTGAAGCCTCTTGTTTGACATTTACAATTTATCTTAGCTCTGTAGAGCAAACATGGTCAAACCAGATGACATACAGGACACTTATTTACACCCCTTGTAAAAAAAAAATCTCAAAATGAAATTTTCCTTTAGTGCAGTAGCATAATCTAAAATAATCTTTTCTAAGGAAAATCAAATCTTTTAACTTGCAGATATATAAGTCTCACAATAAGAAATAGTTGTTTAAATTTGTTGCTTCTAAAATCATTGATAAGTGGCTATAAAATGAATGTAGCTGAAACATATATCAGTTAGTAGTAATTATTCCTATATACTTATTTATACTTTATTTTTTAATGCTATTTTTATTCTTTATCAGTGTCTTGTTTCCTTAGGCTATTAACATAATAGAATACAGAGGCCCACTTTAATTCCACTGGACACCACTACTATAGACCCAAGTAGATCTTACCACCAATTACAGTAAGACACATAACAGACATTAAGTGTTTTCAACATGCCACCCAGTTGCCAAGAAAAAGCATTTTCTCTCCTTCCATCACAAATGTAATTGTATGGAGTTTGCTTAACTGTCATAGAATTGAATCTGTGTGCTCTGGTCAGAAGCAACCTAATCTTTTCTTCAAGAAACACTCTAGGTGGCTCAGGCATTGTCGTGATTAAAGTACAAATCGGACCCAAAACTCAGAGCATAACCCAGGAATGGTTAAGGGATGTTTAACAAAAATAAAAATATGCAGGATGATCGACAGCTTCTCTTCCAGATCTGCTTTCCAGTCAAACAGAAAAGCAAGTGAGTGACATAAAAACAAACTGGGAATACCGCAGGAACAGGAAGTAAAGTATTACTCAATACGGGTGGTTTCCTGGGCACTTCTTCTTTGTAACACCACAAATTTGGATCCTTGGAGAATTAACTGTAAAGGAACAGAGGTAGTCCATTTACTGGGGATTGTTTCGCAGGAGCATAAAGGAACATAAAGAGAAGATGACTCAATAAGATGGAAACCAGGAAAGATGACATCACAGACTACAGATACTCTAGTAGTTGGGGGTGGGGGGGCTGCTGTAAACACTCCAATCCAATTTTCTGGGTAAACCATGGAAGAGGCAGAGGTTAAGGTGTCCATATTCTAGTAATCAATAGTCGAGGGAACTGTCCAGGTCAACAGTAAAGCACGCATAAGGCAGAAATGGTCCAGAATCCGTGAGGCAATGATCAAAGTCCAGGGTAATGAAACAGGGATCATAGCCAGAATCAAAGTCACTAACAAAAGAGACAGGGAACAGGCAGATGCAGTGGTCAGGAGGCAGAAAAATGGTCAGGGACACAATCAAACACAAGGACATGGGACAGAAATGCTCAAAGGATGTGACACAGATGACAACAGACAATCTTGGACTTAGTGACTACAAAGCAAGTGTTGAGGCAGCAGCAGAGCAGCCTAGAGCATGACCGAAAACAGAAAAACTATGACAGGCGTATAACAAAGAATCATAATGTTCAAAACCACCTCATGTCCAATGTTGAGTAGGGTGGAGGATTTGTGACGATGTGATTTCTCTTCCAAAGGCTCCTGGAACTATGGAACAAGGCACAGCATCATTTATTTTGAAATACCAGCAGATTTTAAAGAATTATCTCTGTTAGAAAACTTTAAATGGGTTGTCAATATGGTTTTGCAGCAGAATATTAATCCAAAACAGATAGCCAAATCAACACAGAAATGGTATATCAGACAAAACAAAAATCACCTGTCCTCCATGGCATCTCAGTCCATAAAACTCAGTCCTTTAGAAAATCTTTTGGGTGAGCTGAAGAGTAGACCCAGGGCTCTGGTTGACGTAGTGAGAAGAATATTCAAAGATACCTCTCTCTGTATGTTCCACTCTTGTGAAATGTTGTATGAGAATAGCTATGGTACTGGTGATTCTCATTAAAAAAGAAAGAAGGAAAGAAAAAAAGCAAGCATGTTAGTTGAGGGCTTTCTCCCTGCTAAATGATCACACTCAACTTTAAGGTTTGATTTGTCCAAAATATTTACTGTGAAATTATGCTGCTGAAATTCAAACCACATTTCTGATAGGCAGTTTTTTATTTGTTAATTTGCAAATTTGGAAGGATATAGGTTTTCAAACCTGCTTTAGATCTCAACTTCATTTTAGTAAATCTTTCTTTTTATTGGATTACACAATTTCACCATTGGCAGTGAATGTCTTGAACAATGACTGATGCCTTAATCAGCCATGCTGTGGTAAAAGAGTTATTGGATTGGCATATGGTAAGCCTTGAGCCCTAAAATCCAGTAGGGTCTGCGGATGGCGCCACCAGTAGCCAGCCAGTCTCTCCCCCACCTCCGCCTTCCTCCCACCTCCCTTGTGAGGAGCACTCAGAGCCAAGGTCCAGGAATTAGCCCCAGCAACCGGCCAGACAACAGATCAATGGACCCAGTCCTGTATTGATAAGGCCACTTGGGCTCCAGAAGTGCTTACTAATCCCTGCAGTTTATCAGCTGTGATGGTTGTTTGTTACAGGCCTTGGTCAAACAGACAAGCTTGTGGTTTTGGACACAATCTTTTCCTGTGCTCATTTCCCTCAGCCCAACCACTTACATTCACCTCCACTGCTTCCATCATCTTCTCAATTTTTTCCCCTGAACACAGCGTCAGTTGCATTAGCAAGGGTGTTAGGGCCACAGCTATAGAGTTGCCTTGTTTGAGTTAGCTGTGGCTGCATGGCTGTAACCATATCCAGTGTCCTGCTAAAGGGGCAGGAGGCTGGCTGGCTGGTAGACAGAATGTCTGACTGGAGCGTGGACCATTGATTCTAATGGGCTTTTTAGGGGGCGTAATGATGGGAATCTGTTCACGCCTCGCTTGTCACGCCTAATTAACCCCAAACAACAATAAGTCCTTTCACACTGGCTCAAGTTACCACTCTCACCCATCCCATTACAGCTAGATTTGCTCACTTTAGCCACTATAACATAACTTGCTCCTGGCTCAAAAACAGATCGAGGTTTTATGCCATGGAGCCATTTTTGGTAAAATATTTTCTAGTTTTTACTTATGCTGTTTGATTTTTTTTTTTTTATTCATATAAGTTAATTTTGTAAATCATACAGTCCCTTAAAAAGTTTTCACAATACAACCACAATATCAGTGTACTTTATCAGGATTTCATGTAAAAGTAGCACATAATTGAGAGGCTACATTATTTTTTATAAATTAAAAAAATAGTGTGACATGCACATTTTTTCTACCTCAAATACAGCTGTTCTGTGATACCTTCAGTTGTCTGTTGTCTGTAGTGACCAAACAGCATAATGAAGACTAAGGAGCACAGCAGAAAGTCAGAGATAAAATTGTGGACAAATTAAAAGCAGTATTAGATTATAAAACAGTATCCAAAACTTTAAGCATTTCATGACACTGTATAAACTATTGTCTTAAAAGGGAAAGAACAAGTTATTGCAAACTTACCAAGACATGGCTCTCCACCTAAACTAAAAAACCAGGTAAGAAGATAATTAATGTGAAAAGCATCCAAGATACCCATGGTAATGCTAGATTAGTCTCCACAGTGACACATGGTGGTGGCAGCATCATGATGTGGGGTTGGTTTTCTCCAGCCGGGACAGATAACAGTACAGATTTAAAATTCTTGATCACAGCTCAGTCTGACTGAACTTGGGCTATTTTACAAAGACTAATGGACAAATATTTAACCCTCTAGATTTGGAAAGCTGCTATGAACATACCCCAAAATAACAACAAAATGTGATTTTACATATAGACATATACATATAGAGGTGCTAAATACAAATACAGGTACCCTTTCATATTTTGTAAAAAAAAAAAAAAAAAAAAAAAAAAAAAAAAAGAAAACCACTGAAAATCATTTTGCCTTCCACTAGGTTTTCACAACCTGTCTTTGTCTACCATATAAAATTCCAATAAAATTGTAAAATAGGCATCATGTGACATATTTTAAAGAGTACAACTTCTTTTAAAACACTGTATGAATTAAAAAAAGCTCAAACAGACCTCCAAACTACATGCATGATCACATCTTTTTTTCTTATAGTTAGCTTTTCATAAATCACTTACTAATTTTTAGATGCTGTAGATCACAGTTTTAAAATTTGGTGTGGATTCTACAAGTACACATAGCGACTAAATAGAATTGAAGCTTACATTCATATCCATCAAACAAGCAAATTCAGTCAGTGATGTCCAATTGTCATATAGTTGATGACAAATGTGCCACCAGGCATTGACTAATTGCAGGCTTAGGATGGATTCAGTCTGTTTAGTTTTGTGTACACATCTGTAATCCTGTGTATATGCAACCACGCATTACCTTTGCATCTCAACTCACCTGTGAGGTCACCTGTGAGTCGCTCCCTTTCAAGCTGGGCGATGGCTATCTATCAGGTGTTTGACAGAACTGACAGATAAACGGTGTGCACAACCTTTCTGTCAGGCACTGTTTGTGTACACATGCTTTTAGCCAGCCACTTAACTGCCAGAATTATGTCTCTGAGGAGATAATTGCAGGGTGGACATAGACAGCGTTTGGTTTATGTGTGTGTGTGTCCATGTATTTCAGCGTGCGTTTTACTCAAATGATCCATAGACTTTTTGTCAACCTTTACCTGAGCTGGTGCTTTTGTCTCAGGGCCCTGTGTCTGTATAGGCAGAAAGAGAGAATACACAGAGTATATACTTTTGTCTGAGTAAAGGTGCAGTGTGTGGGTTGGACATTATCTTTGCAGTGAGTTCTGTTTGTTCTATCCAACATGAATGCTGTCTAAAGCAGGGGAGTGTCTGTAAATATTGATCTTCTGTCTGTTACTGCATGAAGCACTCTGGCAAAGACAAATTCACTCTCTGAGTTTTCTCTTAATATCTTCTATTATAGCATTTGATTTGTCTGACAAGGAGAGAACTGTTCAAATATGAAAAATAAGAGAGATACAGTGGGTTGGCCTTATCTGAGATCAGATAGCAAATTCAGTAACAAGAAAAACAATTTAAGCACCTCCATAAGCAAAAAGGCAATATTTAAAAATTTTTTACCTTCAAATTATTGTGCACATGCACAATTTGCCACATTCAGGCAGATTTAGAGATTAATGAGTAGGGTAGAGTTTCTGTGTATGCTTTGCTGTTGGCACTGCACAGCATCATGCTACTGCCGTATGTCATCTGACCTTGCACTAACAGTTCTAAAAAACAGGTCTTGTGATAGCAGTAAAGACAGAAATGACTGCCCCTTTTAGAGGTCCTGACCGCGTCTTCAACCCTTAATCGTTGTGAGTCAGGACTGGAAAAGATTCAAAAGAAAGAAATATATGGCATAAAAGAGCAGACACTAATTCATAAGATTCTGCTGTCATCATTTAGCTTTTTTTTAGTCGGCAGCAGGCTGTGATTTAGAAAGGGATGGGTTGTAGGTAAACGCTAAAGTAGAGTATGAAAGGAATTGGCAGGGAGAGGGTAGGGTTTGTCTCTGTGTGATCACTGCCTGTGTTTGTACTAAAATTTCTGCAAGGGTTGTCTTGTGCATGGCTTCACTGTAAAGCAATTATCCATTGGAGATAAATTGTCGGAGTCCTACGTGCTGACAGGCATCACAAGAACACAGAGTAAAGACGTGCCCCCATCTTAAAGTTCACATGGCGCCTTAAACATAGCCCTGGGGTGCTGCGATCAGTTTGGGGCCTTGATGACTTCTGTTCATCTGGGCTATGTCCAACAGATGGCCCTGATAACACAACTTGAACACAACTTGTCTTTCTCCAAGTCTTTCATAGTCCTGTCTGGTGGATGCCTGGGATTGTTGGATCACACCTAGCACGGCAAATTGACACTGAAAAACTATAAGTTGTGCCTGTGGCCATTTTAAAACATTTGAGTCAAGGTTTGAAGGATCATATATTACGTATTTTCATGCTTGTCTAAATCTAAGGTGGTGCTAATGCTGACTAAGGCATAAAAATGTTCCAGAATTATCCAATTTAGGTTTGGACAGTTCAAGTATTTATATTCTGAACAAGAGATGATCAAAAGCACTCCACACTCATTAAAACTGTGAAGTTACCCCTTATTTTAGCTCTGACTGAAAGCTCCTCAGCAGATAGAATAGAATCATACTTTATTGTCCCAATCAGGAAATTTTGCTCAGTGAGTTAATGCATTGACACTGGTCATTACACAGACTTATACACAAAATTTCTGATTATACAATAAATACATAATTGATTAAAATATGTTCTCATAAAAGAAACATAAATGTTTTGCCAGTTTGTTCACTATACTGTACATGTAAAATACACAAATAATTTTCTGAGATGCAATTTAAATCAGAAATTGTCAAAGTGAAATGCAGAATTCAGTGAAGCAATAAACTTCAATACTATTTGGGAATTCAATAATGATGCTAAGTTGACAATAATGTGTATCGGTATGTAATGAGTTCTCACAGTCGACTTGTTTTTACTATGCACACATATTTATAACTTATACAACAATTAGGCTAACAACATAAAATAGTAAGGGCAGACATGAACTAACCATTTGAAAATGTAGAAAAATGTAGTTGTAACATTTATTGAACAACACAGAAATAAGCAACCAAATAAATTAACCAATGTTAGAACCAACTAGGCCAGTGGTACTCAATTATTTTCTGTCATGTTCCCACTTGGCAGTCAATTGAAATACTATTGAGAATCTAATAATATGTCAATATTTATCTGTATAAACCACTGGCACCAGCATTATATCACCTGAATATCAAAACAGATTAATAAAATGAGCTGAACAACTTAAAATTGAAGTTGTTGCAGCCCATTTTATAGTTTTAGGTCTTAAAATAATTTCCAAGAGTGGTTAAACTGTTAGTTAACTCTGCATGTTGCCCATGCCTATGCAGAAATTTAAACATCTGTTTTTTTAGTGTAATGAATAATTTATAATTTCTTGGTATCCATAGAGTATAGCTAATTACCGAGACATAATTTCATCACATTTAATTGCAAACACAATGCAATAGAATTTGTAAATTTCATTACATGAAACCAGTAGACAACAAAAATAAATAAAAGATGGTAACAGAGAGATTCACACCGAACTTGTAATGAGCATAAAAACTCAATTAGGTTAATCCAGCCAAGACTTGATTGCTGTTAATGTGTTTTGTAACTACTAAATTATTTTGTCCTTTGTTGGATTACACATCTACTCTCTCAGAAGTTTTAAAACTGAAAACATTAAATGGCAATAGTTGGCATTAGTTGGCATCTGCTGAATGACACTAAACACATTAGAGACGTACTTCATACTTAAGATTCAACTGTATCTGTAGAGCAATGTCCAGAGACAGTGGCTCCCCTGGTCCACACAGTCAAAATGACATGATGTTCTTGCACTTTTTTCCTCACATCCTCTGTTTCCTGTCACCCTGACTTTATGCTGCCTGCTTTCATAACCTGCTGAGCAACACACATTGTCACAGGTTGGGCATCTTGTAGCATCACAGGGTTGATCAACCCTGCGTGGCAGCTACCTGACCCCATGTCTGGCAACTAACCTCCTTCACTGTCATGCTTTCACATTCCAGCCTTTCGAAGTCCTGACACAAAAATGATTTATTGCCTAGAACATTGTGGATAGTAAATAGTTGCTTTAGAACTTCGGGCTCATTTTTTTTACCAGTTGCTTCTTGGAAAAGCTATATACTCCTTTAATGCATCAGTAAATGCTGGCTTTCTGGAAATTATCATTTTTTTTTTAAACTTACTGGGTTGTTTTGTAATTTGTTGTGAAATTACTGTCTCTGGCTTCATAGCTACATGGTAATTGTTGAGAATGCATCTCTGGCCATTAAGCCCCAGGGTTAAAAAGCTTCTGAAACATCTTCGTATTTTGTTGCATTTGACAGTCAGGGTCATCTTGATGGCTGACCTCTCCATTGTTGGGGCCATGCTTGAACAGCAAATATGTGTATTGAGGCTCATCACTCCAAGCCGTCTGCAAACACTGAGCAAGGCTGCAGTGACAGATTGCAAGACAAACCCCAACGCATCACAGTTTCTGTCATGATGTGACACCTAATGAGTGATGTTCTCTGAGAAACTCCAAAACAGATCCACTTGTGAGAAAGGGGCCAGAAGGATCAAAAAATAGAAATACAGCTTTTTTCGTTAGAATGAGACAGAAAGAAGAAAAAAGAGAGTCACATAAATCAGCCCAGAAAATGGTGTTCCTTTCAAGCTTTCATATTGCATGTTTTGAATTTTGTGGAAAGAGTTTCTCACTTTGTTTGCACAATGTTTTAAACACTGAGCTGCACTGACAGGCAAATTTAATTTTGCTGAAGCCTTCTCTTTGATTTCTATGTTTAAAATGTTATGTTTATGTGTCCTCACCCAGTTTTGCAGCGGGAAGGATGGAATTAGGGATATCAACAAGTCTGTAAGTAGCGTGTTAAAAAGCCGTGGATTATGATTTTGTTTATTCACGCTAGGTTTTTATTCGTTCACACTGCTGTGCCTGAGGCTTGTTTGACTCTGCTGTGATGAGGTTAGCAACTGGTCATGTCTCTGCAATGTTTCACATGATGTAGTTGGTGTGAATAGGCCTGTTTGTTGGGGATCAGCTAGAAATGGACTCTTTGTCAAATTTGGGGAATTTTGGAGAAGAGGGCACAAACTTAAATGTTACACCATAACATTTGTGCAAATGATCTGGAAAGATTTTAAGAAATACCCCAAAATGATTTTGAAATTTCTTGACTTTTCATTTTAGAAGGTTCACTGTTTTTTCCAGTTCTGCCGTATAACTTTTCATAATTGGTTCTGTACAATATGTCTACTTGGACAGTACTTCAATATAAACTAATTTGGCAACCTCTTGTATTTCTCTTGTATTATCCTGTATTTAGCTCAATCTGTTTTCCCATCCACTCTGACTGGCTTTCTTGTAGAGTAAAAGAGCATCCCCACAGTGTGATGGTACCACTGTTCAGGGTCATGTAGAAACAGTGTAAGTAATTTGCTACACATAGGAGCTTGCACGTAGTCCAAAAAGTTGCTGATGTTTTTTTCTCAAACTGAGCAGAGAACCTCCTTCCAGAAACTGCAAACAGGACTTCTTGTGGCTTTGTCCCTGCCATTCTTCCCTAAAGTTCAGATTGTGGAGTGCACGACTAAAGCTATAGTTACACTGCAAATTAAATTAGCCTGAATTAAATGTTTTTACTTAAATCTTACCCATGTCTCTTTTTTATGACAGTCTGAGCTATGTTTTTTTTTTCCAAATCAGATCAAGTCCACTATCATATAAGGTCCTAAATGTTTTGTAAAGTGACCTCAGCCTGAATGTTCATTTGACTTTCATGTCATTGCATTTGACAGGCATATAATTTTGCACCACAGGAGGCAGGAAACAGCAAGAATGCATTTATGATAAAAGTATGTATGAAGCAAGGTTGGCAGAAATTGTGACTGCTGCTCTATTTAGTGAATTCACACTCCCAACCATGTTTCCAGTTGCTTTCAAAGCAAATGTCTTGCCACACTGGTATCTAGAAACCATACAACAGAAAACATTGACAGACCTAGTCATAGTTGTGTTGGGTCTGATTGCACAACAAATTGCTCTAATTACACAACAAATTGGTCACATTAAGTGTATATGGTGAATAACAAGGCAAAAAAAAAAAAAAAAAAGAATCTGATTTAAACAAAAAATAAATCTGTGCAAGACTTGCAACATTTACATAGCCAGATCGTTGTCCTGTTGATAGATTCCCCCACCTGAGCTATTGATCCAGACAGCTCTTCCAGAGTCACTATGGGCCTCTTGGCTACTATTCTGATTGATGCTGACCTTAATCTGGCATTGATGATCTTACAGTTGTGTCATAATAATTCCGTTTACAAATGATCGATAGAAGAGTCCTCCATGAGATGTCCATAATCTTAAATATTGTTTTAGAACTTAACCATTGCTTTAGACTTCTCCCCATATTTATTCCTAACATCTCTGCTGTGTTCCTTAGTCTTTATGATGATGTTTGTTCACTAGTGTTCTCTTACAAATCTCCATGGACTTCACAGAACAGCTGTGTTCATATTATAGTATGATTAAACAGCAAACAGGTGAGCTATGTTTACTTATGAGGTAACTTCTGAAGAACATTAGTTGCACATGCCACACTTTTCAGATAGAGAATATAAAGAACGTTGAAAATCATCTATAATTATACTATAACTTAATAACATGGGCCATTTTGTTTTGGTCTTTCACATAAAATCCCTACAAAATACACTGTTATTGGTTGTCATGAGACAAAGAAAGTATATATATACTTCAAGAAGACACTGCAATTGTTTTCTCCTTCTCCTTGTCAGAAGAGTTTAAATTCTCGGTGTGTAGACAGTGTGGTTACAATTCCCTTGTTGCAGTCCTGATCAATCTTTTCAGTTTTACTTTGTAACCCAAGACTGTTCTGCAGTCAGCAACATTACCTGCTTCCCCACCAGCCCTTTGAGTCCAGTTGCCATTCAGTCCACCTGACACAGGGGAGATGAATATCAAATGCTTTGTTTTCCACCACAGGTACTGTTACGTCTGTGGTTAAATTTTGAACTGCATTGCCTGGTAAGTCAATTTGTGACTGGTATTTACACCCCTGTTTCTTCAGTAGCCTGGCATGCAAAATTTGTAATATTTGTTATATGCTGTCCAAGATTTTGAGCCATTTAACAAAAGCAGAAGTTTTGAAATTTCTGTTTCAGCTTAAGTACTATTACACCACTGCAATGATAAAATGGACAGTTCTTAGCTTTAGCACTAATATGTTGGTGAATTTGCTACAGCATCCCATTTTGCATACATTGTCAGATCATCGGTCATTAGCATAATAAGTTCAATCACAGTAGACAAGCTTTATCTAGAAGCTACGGTTAGCTACAAGCTATTCAAAGTAACCTTTTGCTACCCTAAAGCCCTCATAATAATAGTCATACCAACTCTGTTTAACTTATCTGCCTTCAAAGACACTTCTTCACTGGATGAGAACTGTATTTGTTAAAGCATGTAGCTGTCATAGCAACTTAGCCACCAGCCTCTCAGACAAAGCCCTGGGGGAGCTATCCTTTCTGGGCCAGTGAAGCCAGATTTTGTTTTGGGGCCTTGGCCATGCTAGCATGTTTGTTGCTGGATGGAATGATGGGTGGTATATGTTTAAAAAGTCTTTTTTAAAACACAATTCAAAATAAATTCTGGTCTAAAAAAATGTAAGTTCTGTTTCAAATTTGATGGCACCTGCATCTTCAGATTAGTTTAAGGTAATCTACTTTTAAACATGGTGAGATGAGTGCCAACAATGATGTGTGTGTAAATATACATTTGTGAAGGGAGTGGGTTTTTTGTGGTTTGGGAATGTTGATCATCCTGTGGTTGCTAAACTTTATGTCTTACAGACAGACAGACCAAGTGGTTTTTGTTTGAAATTTAAGACTTGAAACCTTCAGCTGCAGCAGGAAAGTAAGATTTGACTTTTTGCTCTAGAACTGAATAAATAAAGTTCCATATAATCTGATGTTTTTGCTCATTTTTAAGGACCAGGTTGGAATGACTTTTGCCTTCAGAGTTGCCTTATTCTTTATGATACAGATTCAACAATATGTTTGAAATATGCCTCTGAGATTTTCCTCCATATTGACTTGAAAACATCACACATTTTCCTCCAATTTGTCAGCTGTGAATCTCTTTATAAACTATAGCAAAAATGCGCCATATAATTCAGATGTTGTGACTGTGGATGCCATTGGAATCCAATAAACTTATTGCCTTGCCACCACCAGTGCCAACCAGCCTGAACATTCTTTGAAAAGGAAGGATGAATCTATGCTTTAATGTTGTTTACACTCAATTCTGATTATACCATCTAAATGCTTCACTTGAAATTGTGACTTGAGAGATCAGACAACATTTTTTCAATTTGTTATTGTCTCTTTTTGGTTACTTTGGGCAAAGTGTGACACTGGTTATATATGTGCAATGCCCAGGGGTGGACTGGGGATAAAAAGTGGCCTGGGAGTTCCTAACAGACTGGCCCACCTACTGCTGCTTGGTTAAAATTTTAATTAAAATAATGCAATAATAATGATTTTTATTCTGAGATGACCAATGTAATTTTTCATGATGTACAAAATAGCAGCCTTTAAGCATGTATTAAATATACTTTTCATTAAAGCCACATTTCTTTGTTAAAATGTTTTTTTTTTAAAATTGGTTGGATATAATAGTATAACCTTAAATATCATGTTTTCATTACCTTAAGCAGAAAATCCTCACATTACCTGAAAAAAGGCTTGAAAACATCAGTCTGAGTGTAATTAATCTATATAATGTATTTCACTTACTGAATCAAGTTTTTCTTCTCTTCAATATAATATTTTTCTTTTCAACAATATTCTAATTTATTGAATTTGACTATTTGGTTTTAGTACATGACTTATTGAGTAAATAGTATTGTTATTCTAAACATAGTGCTTTGCCTTTGTTCTTATAAATGCTCTTCAGGTAGCTCTTCTCCTTTCCCCATAACAGAATCTAAGCTTTGGTCCCTCTGGATTTCTATTGGCTCAACTGGGTCATCCTCAGCCACAGTCTATGCAAGAAATTAGTACTGTTAATGTGTTAAGGGCTATGTAAAAACATGCCATATCAACAAAAATATGTCCAAGTTAGAAATATAATATATCCTAACCTCGCTTAAGCTGCTGCAGGCAGTGTCATCTGACCTTTCATTTCTGGTGGAGATACCAGACCCAGAACTAAGGGAAGGCCCACCAAACAGGTCAGAAATTTTCACATTCGTTGATGCGCTCTCCTGTAGGGCTTTCTTTTTCTCTCTCTCTCATCTTTTCAGTGCCACCTTAAAACTTTGTACTTTGCTTATGCTGCTCCATCTTCACGGTTAATGTAGAGTTATTTAATGTTGCTTATAGTGACAGTGATTGACAGGTAATGTTCTGCAGAGGAATGAGATGACAAACTCGAGCTGCTGCACTGCGCATCCCTTTGCTGGATGCCAGAGACAAATGGGGATTTAATTTATGTGGCACTAATAGGGACAAGGCTTAGTTTTTAATAAGCGCTACTGTTTGTTTTAGTAGCCCAGGTTTATTGGGACGAGTTTTTCTGATCTCCGCTCTTTATTGTCAGCTCACTGGCCGGCCTTCCCTGCAGCCCTTGTTCATGTCTTATAGATCAGCTCTTTGGCCACACGTAGCAGAGGTGATCTGCTTGACTGGAGTGGAGGAGAGGTAGAGAAGCCATTTGATATGGCATAGTTTGGGGCACAATGGCCCAGCAAAGCATCAGCACCCCAGAACCTGTTGCCTCTTGCGAACTTGCTGTTATGTGGTCTGGTGGTTCAGTCCGTGAACCACTGGCCCACTAAGCCAGTGGCCCACTAAGCCAGTGGCCCACCGGGGATTTTCCCGGTAGCCCCATATGCCAGTCCAGCCCTGCCAATGCCTAAATGCATTTATTAGCTGTCAAATGTTGGGCTTATTGTTTGAAAGCAATTAAACAGGTCAAGCTATTAATGTGGCCGGTAATTGTATCTTTAAATTGTTTGGCTAAGTTCAGCTCTTCGTTTTTTGAACATTCAGAAATTACATTCATTATTTAAACCAAAAAATAACTGAAAAACATGAAGAACAATTCTGACACAATGCATTCTAGTACAGCTATATATTTTCCCACAAAAAAGTAGCAATACTCAAACATGTTAAATTTATGCTGATCCCTAACCACAGTTTTTCCTGGCAGTTTCTTTATCCTGATCTCTAGCAGGAACAGGTGTTAGCCAGCAGATTTGTTACATGGATTAGGGCAAGTTTGTCAAAGACTGCCAGCGAAGGCTTAGATTTTGAGATTACACATATGGGTTTTGGTGCCTAATTTCACTAAATCAGTCAAACCAAAGATCAGTGAGTGTAATTTATGAAGCAGTTTTATAATATACATATATTATTAATGTTGTGACAAACATAATCAAACAGAAATATTAACCTACAATTGCACACAATAGATTTATCACCCCTATGTAGAAAACAAAATTTATTCACAAATGTTCTGATAAATACAAATGATACGCTAAGGTAGCTCCTGTGTCACTGATTTTTTTAACAGTTTTGTTTCCCTTCTTATTGTCATAATCTTTTTCCTAACATAAGTACTTGAATTTCTTGTAAGATTAAAGTAGAAAAAAAGTTATATTGCACATGTCTTTTGTAACTGTTAGCAAAGAAATGTTAACAAACTACAAGTGCTTCAGAATCTGATAGAACTGTCATAAATCTCAGACTTTTGGGTATAGGACTCTTCTACTTGACCCACATTACCCCTGTCATCTTAAAAGTTATTTTTCCCCCATCTGAGATTATTTGCACAATGTCTCTTTCCAAAGGTTCGCTTCCCCTCATCAGCTTTGGCGAGTCAGTAATCGCTGGAATCTATGCTACCAGTGTGCCAGTAATTAGGTCATCAGTTTTCTAGCTCCCAGTTGCAGAAGGAAGAAGTGTTGTAACCATTCTAACCTATCAATGTGGCCTTAAATAAAACAAATGTCTATCTTTAAGTAACGGTTCCATGTCGAAGTCTTCAGGTCAGATTGTCACAGCATGGGTAAAATAGTCAAAGACACATCAAATGCACAATATGTTTTGACATAACTCATAAAATGTATTTAGAAGTTTTATTTCTATGATAAAAAATGCTTATATTGCACCAAATGTAATTTCATATAAGACTAAAGAGACTAATTCTTATGCAGTTCTTATCATTTTAATACAATACAACATGAGTACCTGAATACGTTATTTTATATCTGAAAATATTTATGTGCAGAACTGAGTGCACAATACAAGGTTATGTAGCACAAGTTACACTAAAAAGTGATATTAAAACAAAATAGAAAACTCTTGGCTATTACTAACGCTATTTGGAAACATTGGGGTTTCTCATGCAAAACTACAGTGGAGAAAGAAACCTGAATCAATCCAAAACTTTATGTCAACATCAGCAATAAGATGTGAAGCTTACTCTACACTTCCCTGAATTGCTTACCTGGAACAACTGGACATGAATGTAAATATCACTTACTGGACAAAAATCAGATGAAATCTAAATCCAGCAACCTGCAGCATTCAACCAGTCCAAAACGCACCACCATATATGAGATGTGACAACATAGTGGTACTGTCATGACAAGTCCCTTTGACCACTGGGGAGTTCCTGACGTGTGCTTTTATAGTGCATTCATATACATTTTATACACAAAATTGTCTAAATATGAAAACAACTCCAAAGGGACTTCTTTATTCTTAAATGTCTGCACAGTCTTATTAAAAAGTTCCTAAACAACAACATTGAGATTTTATTGTTGTACCATCCATCCATCCATCCATCCATCCAGTCAGTGGCTATACTCACCTTTATTAATAAGAAAACAATCAAACCAAATCTCCTGTAAGTTCTATAGTCTCCACTTTTATTTATTTTTTTCTCTCAATTCAAGAGAACTGAAAACATGGAACTGTGACTTTAAGTATAAACTGAACACGACCAGTACAACCAGTGGCTGGTGGTTGAGAAAGCAGGAGAGAAACAGAAAAAAGCATAGAAGCACTGTGTCAGGTGCAGTTTCTATAACAGGGTTCCACAACTGCAGTCCTTGAGTGCCACCGTCCTGCAACTTTTGGATGGATCCCAGCTCCAACACAATTGAATAAAATGAGTGGTTACTGACCAGACCTTTGGAAAACGTGCTGACATGCCAAGGAGATGATTTCAATGTTTTCATTCAGGTGTGTTGGAGCAGGGATGTATCCAAAAGTTGCAGGACAGTAGCACCCAAGGACTAAAGTTGCAGACTTTTTTTTGCTTTGAAAAACAGCAAAAACAGAAGACATCGATAGAATGGTAAATATTGTTTAACGGTATCGTAACCGCCAAAAGAATAAACTGACGTGGAAATGTTTATTACATTGACACAAAATGGAAATAGGTTGGAACCAAATGGTAATGAGTGGGTACAAAATGGATTTACAAATTGGCCAAGGTGTAAACTGACCTGAAACCATAGAATTTGTTTGTGATGATCCCCATAGATTTCTGCATGCACAGCGAACAATGACATTATAGTAAAGTTGATTTGAAAGATCTACTTGCCATGAAACAGGCATATTAACACTAAAGACAAATAAAAATGACAGAAGAAAAGAATAGCTCTGCTTGTTTTGATTCACTTTGTGATAAAATAATATTCTTATGTGGCCTACAGTTGGAGCAATATTATTATGATATGTGCAGAAATAATGTCAGTTTATTTTATCCAATTGTTTGGCTTCTGCTACAGAAACTGATGCCAGTAGCTCTGCAGAGTGTCGTAATAAGAGGCTGCAGTCAAAGAGGGTCAATATCCACATATTACTGGGCTCTAAGAGAGCCGTAGACAGTCACAATGAGACAGGATCAGCAAGTCCGCAGCACCTGCCACTCTTTGTGCGAGTCCACGCTCACAGCCAAGTACGAACAAACACAGATAAATACATGCACAAAGATTTTCAAACACATACACACATGCACGCACACGCACACACTACAGAGCTCAGTCACAGCTTAATTTAATCAAGTGCGATGGCTAGCTCGATTAATAAAGCCAGCTATTGACTTCTAATTGGCGCCGCTCTGCTCTGCTAATTTCCTGGGACAAAATTACACTAATGCAGTTTGCCTGATGGAGTACTTATAGTTGGCTCCCAGGAGAGGTAGCCTTGCAAGGCGGGTAGATAGCAAGGTTGCAGAAAGCGAGAAACAGGAAAAGAGGAGGGAAGTCTGGATTGGCGGGGGGGGGGGGACTTGGGGAGGGCGTGGCATTAAAGGAGGGGGTGTGTTCAGCGTTGATAAAGATCGGAGGCTGTTGTTTCAGTGTGGACCATTTTCTAATCAGTGGCCTTCTGTCTTTAGAAATGTTATCGAGGCTGGTGTAGCTTTGCTGCTTGATGAGAGAGAGAGTGAGTGAGAGTGGGAACCAGAGGGAGTGGAGTATGAGACAGCCCGGGCTACTGACTTTCACTAGTGGAGTGTAACACTAGCCACCTGTCTGCTCACTAATGAATTCTCTTCAAACTGCTCACTTCCACCCCTTCCACTGCTCATATGCTCAGATCAAAAATGCTGTAACCACATTAGATTTGGAAAACAATCTACAGAGATACAGGATACAGTTAAAGGAGGGTGTGAAACATGTACATTTTCACACACATGAACTTTGGACAATGGATCCAGAATCAGCCTCTATCATTGTTCATATGCGTCAACAGGAAGTTGTCCTGTGCATCTGTTGATGCACAGGACAACTGGAGATGCTGTCCATTCATACTTCTAGTGAAATTCATCCCACATTACAATATCCAGCAAATATGCAAATAGGTTAACATTTTAATTATGATACATTTTGCAATTTAAATTTAATTAGCATTGTGTTTTAACTGTAGTACCTTGCAAAAGTATTCATAACCTTTAAAGTATGATGTTATTAAACAACGTAAAGCAGTGGATAATTGTAGAGTGGATAGGAAATGATACATTGAACATTTTTTATTAATAAAAATCTTTAAAGTTTGGTGTGCATTTTCCATTCAGTTGAATTTAGGTCTGAGCTTGGACTAAATCATTCTTTTTAAAAGTTTTTCTGGCACAAGTGACCTTTATTTGCAGCAGATCAGACATGAAATGAGAGAGAAAGGGAAAGACTTGCAGCAAAGGTACCAGGTTTCGAACCCTGGACAGCTGCATTGAGTACTAATATCCTCCATGTATGGGGCAGTCGCTCTAACTCTACACCGCCCCAACTAGGCTATTCTAACATGTGAAATTGCCTTGATTAAAATCCCTCCATTTATCACTGGCTTCATGTCTTTTGCAGCCTCAACCTGGTTTTCCTCAAGAATTGTCCTGTAATTGACTTTATCCATCTTCCTAAGAACTCTGAACACCTTCCCTAATTTTGTTGAAGAAAATTATCCCCATAGCATGATACTACTACCACTATGTTTTACAGTACAGATGATGAGTTCATGGTGATGTTCCGCCACACATGTATTGCAAGTAATTAAAAAAAAAACTTTTTCTAGCCACAGCACATTCTTCCACATTTACAGTCCCCTACATGACTTGTGGCAAACTGCATATGAGACTTCATATGGCATTTTAAGCTTAGGTCTAAATTCAATTAAGAATCTTTGGCTTGAAAATTGATGTGCACAGATACTGCAAATACCCCAAGCTTTGAACACCCCATTGATCACTGGTGTTTTACAACCTAACCTTGCTTTAAGTCTGGTCATCATGATGCTGTTTATTCACTGCTGTAAACATCTGATGTTATCATTCCACTTCACAATTATACTCCACTTTCTGTTTGTTCATAACTTAACATTTAGTTTTGTGGCTCTAGTTTAAATAAATTTAAAAGGTCAGATTTCTCAGTTATTTTTTGGATGAGTGTAAACCCACCAATGTAAACAGCAATTTGAGTATTAAAAAAGCATTAAAATGTTACATCAAAACCAATGGAAGTAAACATACTTTTTAAGAGGTCTCATTATGATATTGTTTTGAACTATATTCCCTTCAAACATGATCATTTTTTATGCAACACACACAAACACTGAATTTCACATGCACATACACAGGCCATGTTGACACTGTTTTCACATAATTTTTTTTCAAAGCTCACTGACAGATTATCTTGTGAATTTAGCACTATCTGCGACTTTGCTCCTAATCCATATTTTAATCTAAGTTCGAATGATAGTAAATCTTGTGTTTCATTCACAATCCCTTAGCAGCACAAACAGTAATCCCCAGTTGACACTGATCTTGGAGACCAGCAACACCTGTTCTGTCTTAAGACTATAGAAAAAACACAAGGCACTTTCTTTTGCCCACTTTTGAACCTTTTTCCCTCCTACCTCTTTAACCACAATATTACTTGATTTCTTTAGAACCCTTTTGGGTAAAACAATATAAGACTTTCTTGTTACAATGGAAATACATTTTATTTAATGTGCTGCAACACTGAATACTACACATTCTGTAGACATCAAAGTGAAAACATAGAAACAGTCTTTATTTGGGCTACATGTATAAATCAAATGATCTTAATTAGAATGAGTGTTTAGAATGTAAGAAAAATGCAATACCCTGTGCTGTTTTAATTCATATGAAGAACAAAAATCTGTGTTCGGATTATACTGTGATACTGTCCTATCTACATAGACAAAGAATAAAACATATAAGGTAGCACAGTACTTTTAATAAAATCATGAAAGTTGAAACTCAAGCATTCTTCATTCTTATCTTTAATATCCTCATTCATGTCCTGGATTGTGTCAAGTTGTTATGAAGCAGTGTTAAGATCCTGTATTAAGAGACCAATTGGTGTTTCTTTGATGCCCTAGATTACCAGTAATCTTATCTCCTTTAGATTTGAAAAGATAAACATACTGCTGAAAAAAATCTGGAATGTATCATGCCAATAGGGATTTACTATTGACATCAAACCCCAGGAAAATCATAAACACATCCTCTGCAGAATGGTGGAGGGGCACAAACTAGATTTAGGAACTTTAATCATATTTCATTTCCTGTCCTGTGTTTTTGGGTCTGCAAATTAAAAGCTGATTATGCCAAACAAAAACTCTGCCTGCTGAAAACATGTTATGGATGTTTTTGGGAAAAAATATGATCAAATACTTACATTGGATATAAAGCATATGAAACCTGCAATCCATTTATTGTTTATAACATCATCTCTACTAATATGGGAAATGCAGTCACCTCTGTTTGTACTGATTTAATCTGCCTGCAAGATATAGTTTAGGTAGAAATGCTCACCTAATCTCAGTGCCATGATCAACAAGTTTTTATGATGATTTGGAATAAATATTAGATGTAAGATTTAGAGCAAAATGAAAGAAATACAGGAGATACAGAGAGACACACACACAATGCATGATCTTGCACGTAGACATACTCACACACACAAAAAAAGGTCCCCCTTGAATCTAGTCCAAACACACACTCTCAATTAGCCAGGGCCGCCAAAGCGACGTCAACGCGAACTTCTAAACAATAGGCACAGGGGATCCATAAAGCATAAGGAGGAAACATGAGCTAATACCACTATTCCAATTAAAGAAACATTTGTTGCCTCTGACACCTAAATGTGATTCTCCACAGCTGTGGCATGCTCCAGTACAATAGTAGGTCTGCAAGGGCAGGGTTTGTTGTATTGTTGGCCACCGATTGTGTGAAAGGTTGAGTCAGGCCCAGACCCGGTCTCCTGAGAGGAATGCTTCATCACAACAGAGGAGACCTTTTGTTTTCCCTTTTCAAAGGATTTCCAGCACTCCCTGCTCCAATCTTAGCCTCCTTCATAAAGACACGGAAAGTTCAAGTGGATGGTGATGAAACACATAAATTTAACTTGCTGGTGGTAATGTTCACTGTGCATTGTTGTATTTGGTGAAATTTACTGGGAAGACAAGTCGGAAAAACAAACTTACACATATTTTTGGTAAAAGGCAAATGATTTCTCAACTTGTTAAAATGGTAACATTTACTGAATCTGGATAGCTTAGTCCAGTGGTCAGTGTAATGTTTGATAATATTAATATTCCGAGAGAGAAATGTTATCACCCTATTGTGTTGCGTATCTTCTCCGGGTGGTCTATAGTTTCTGTAACAGTAGAGGTCACTCTTCTCTTCTTCCTTACAGCATTTTAAAAAGAGGCCTATAATTGCCATCCGTTTGCAGCCATTTTCAACTGTAAAAATTGAGTTGGGGGGCATGGCCAGCAGCAGCTTATTTGGATTTAAAGTGACCATTCTGAAAGGAGCTCAAAATAAGTAGAACTGACAAGACTGAAATCTCATTATCTAAGAAGGATTTTGTACAAAAAATGTAATGAACATGTTGTGTATAGCCCATAGACCTATCCTGACCTGTTCAAGGAAGCATAATAGGTCACCTTTCACAATTCTCCAACCAACCACATCAACAGAACTTAAATGTATAGAAGAACCATGGAATGATTAAACAACTCACACCTTTGAGTTATACCTTTATTCATGTGGATTTATGTGGTTGAGTGCCTGTCATAACCCTCAAATTCTATAAGGCTGTCAACAAAGTGTTTTCTCCCAGCAACATGCCCCAAAAAGCTACTTTAGGCCAATGCTACACATTTAGTGGCTCAAACATATAGACGAAAACTACCTGTTTAGCTATTGTGGGTAAACATGAGGAGGAATGTTGGAAGAGAGAAGTTACTGATTTATTTTAATATATCAACCATAGACAATAGATGTCTTCCACCAACAGAAGGTCCATAAAAAACAATAACATAGTACAAGAAGAATTTTTCTCACCTGATGACTTTTAAGCTTAAAAAAAAAAAAAGCAAAAGAAAAAAAAACAAAAAACATCTGCAAGTCGTTTTAGGTCGATCTGGAAGAATCATACAGATGTTGCTCCCTAAACTCATCCAGCCAGCACTTTGGGTGAAAAGCTGGCTTCTGGAAGCTCAGTCAGAGCTAAACAACATTGCTGTCTGAGCACTTTTCCGCATACACAAACACTCCCATGAAATTCTCACCAATCTCACAATAGTTTTGCATGTAGAGGGGGGTGAAATGTTTGCCAGGGGGGTTTCACAAGAAAGGGTGGACAACATGAGCCTGAGAACAAAATGATGCAATTTTCGTCACGCAACTGCAACAATGAGAACTGATTTCGGCATGTTGGCCCGACCATGTTGTGCCCTTAACGGTGTTGAGTCCTCATCCCTTACCACTGGGTTTTCCTTTCTCTTAAAGTCAAGATTCCAATTGTTTTACATTCCTGGAGTATACACGTTTCCAACAGGGGGGCTATGTTTGAGTGGGCGAAGAAAAATCTGTCCTCCGCACTTGAGTTTACTTTGATTCAGTTCATCCCTGTTTCCCTCATGGATTATTTTTGTAGCAAAAGTGCTCCCTTCATCTGTTTTCTGTCATTCAACAAAGAATATATATATATATATATATATATATATATATATATATAATATTAGCTCAGTGTAATCTCATTCAAAAAGCCTTTTTTGTGAAGAAAACAATCCTCTCTCTAATTAAGGTAAGAGACTCTCGGTTCTTTTAAAGATACATCCTCACCCAGAGATGGTAGTGCCTTCCTGATTTAGTGAGTGTAGCTCAAATGTTTTTGTTTTATAAAACTGTTCTAAAATTACTCATTCATTTTGAAAACCACTGGAAAGGCTAATTTTGATTTATTTTTCATGTTTTCAATATATAATCAGGTTTTCTGGCTGTAAAGTCTTGAAGCAAATTCAAACATGCAGCCCTGACATACAAGGCATGCAGCCTTGTATGTCAGTGTTATAATATACAAGGCAATAGCAGCACCACTTGTATTGTGTTAGCTGTGGTTAATGTCATACAAGAACAGCTACTTACATGGCTATGGACTCAGTGAAGCTTTATGCCAGGGATCTACCTCTTACTAACGCAGGGCTAATATGTCACCTTTCTATAGGCGTGAAGGGGGAACTTTTACTTTGAGAAGTCATGGCTCTAATAAACCAGCCCAAACCCCAAATCACTACCACAGAGAAACTGCACAGTAAATCTGCACTGCTTCACTAAGAAATCATCTGCCCAAAGTAGTTTCCAATATATATATATATATATATATATATATATATATATATATATATATATATATATATATATATATATATATATAGTGTGTATATATATATATATATATATATATATATATATATATATATATATATATATATATATATATATATATATATATATAGTAGCTCAGTGTTCCAACATCCGCAAACGGCAAATGCTGTCACAACTTGAGATAGACGAGGTACAACACAAATGCTACGGCAAGGGGGAGCCAGGACGCCAGGTCAGAGGGGAGTTAGCTTCAACTCCCCACCCGGAGATTGGGTTAGCAGCCCCAATAATGAACGAACCATCACAGCTGAACGAGGCAGCAACTGACCTGAGAGGTAGGATCGTGGCCCGAATGAACACCAGGCAATCCCGATGCCAATTACAACGGCTGAGTGAAGTACCATCAGAAAGTCTCATTGAAGATGTGAATGCAGCATTGAGAACGATCCCTACCAACGCCATAACGGAAACCAATGAGCTGGTGTACAACTCAGCATCAGTGATCCTTGAGATGCTCGGCTATAGGAGCAACCATGAGATTCAATACCCACCATGGAAAAGACGGTTAGAGGCTAAAATCAAGGTAACAAGGAGGGAAGTGAGCCAACTGTCAGAGCTCCAAAGAGGTGCAATCAAAAGACCAGTACCCAAGCGGTACAGCCAGATGCCCATACCTGAAGCGCTCGAAACTGCCAAACAAAGGCTCCAAGCCTTGGCCAGTCACCTAAAGAGGTACACGAGAGAAAATGAAGCCAGGAGGATTAACCGGCTCTTCTCCACCCAACCAGCTAAAGTGTACTCTCAATGGCAGGGTAATAACAACAGAGCAGACCCACCAAGGCTGGAGACCCAACAGTACTGGAAAGGCATATGGGAAAGGGAGGCGACCCACAACAGCAATGCACAGTGGCTAATCTCTCTACGAGATGACCACAGCAACCTCCCTGAGCAAGCCCCAGTAACTATCACAGTGGCAGATGTCCAAGAAAGAGTCTCAGGTATGAAAAACTGGACAGCACCAGGTCCTGACATGATCCATGCCTACTGGCTAAAGAAACTCACTGCCCTCCATGAGCGACTGGCAGCTCAAATGAACCAGCTGCTACAAAGTGGGACTCACCCTGAATGGTTAACTGAAGGGCGCACAATCCTGATCCAGAAGGATCCCTCAAAGGGTTCGGTCCCATCCAACTATCGGCCAATAACCTGTCTCTCTACAACATGGAAGCTCATGTCAGGCATCATAGCAGCTAAGATAGGTGGGCACATGGATAAATACATGAGTACAGCACAGAAGGGCATCGGCATAAATACCAGAGGAGCCAAACACCAACTCCTGGTAGACCAAACAGTCGCCCGAGACTGCAAAACCCGACACACCAACCTGTGCACGGCTTGGATTGATTACAATAAAGCCTATGACTCAATGCCACACACTTGGATCATTGAATGCTTAGAGATGTACAACATCAACAGGACTCTAAGAGCCTTCATTGCAGCCTCGATGGGGATGTGGAAAACCACCCTTGAAGCCAACTACAAGCCAATTGCACAAGTGTCCATCAAATGTGGCATATACCAAGGAGACGCTCTGTCCCCACTGCTGTTCTGCATAGGTCTGAACCCCCTCAGCCAAGTCATCAACAAGACTGGCTACGGATACCGACTCAAGAACGGAGCCACCATCAGTCACCTCCTCTACATGGATGACATCAAGCTGTACGCTAAGAGCAAACGAGACATCGACTCACTGATCCACACCACCAGGATCTACAGCACTGACACTGGGATGTCATTCGGACTAGAGAAGTGTGGTTGGATGGTTACACAGAGAGGGAAGGTCATCCACACAGAAGGGGTCTCACTCCCAGAGGGAACAATAGCAGACATTGAGGACAGTTACAAGTACCTGGGAATACCACAAGCAAATGGCAGCCTCGATGAGGTCACAAGGAAAGGAGCCACAGCCAAATACCTCCAACGAGTAAGGCAAGTCCTGAGAAGCCAGCTCAATGGCAAGAACAAGATCCGTGCGATAAACAGCTATGCCTTGCCAGTAATCAGATACCCTGCAGGAATAATAAGCTGGCCAAAGGAAGAGATAAAGACCATGGATGTTAAAACTCGGAAACTACTAACCATGCATGGAGGGTTCCACCCTAAATCCAGCATCCTGAGACTATACGTGAGCCATAAGGACAGAGGCAGAGGACTAGCGAGTGTGAGAGCCACTGTCCAGGATGAAACATCCAAGATCCATAAATACATCAAGGTCAAAGCCTCAACCGACGATGTGCTCGGCGAATGTCTCAAACAATGGGGACCAGAGGATGAGGTACTGGAGGAACCATCATGGGAGGATAAGCCCCTACATGGGATGTACCACCGACAAATAACTGAAGTGGCTGATATCAGGAAATCCTACCAATGGCTGGAAAAAGCTGGACTCAAGGACAGCACAGAGGCACTCATCCTGGCTGCACAGGAACAGGCCCTAAACACCAGAGCGATAGAGGCACAGATCTACCACACCAGACAAGATCCAAGGTGTAGATTGTGCAAGGAGGCCCCTGAGACAGTCCAACACATAACAGCAGGGTGCAAGATGCTGGCAAGGAAAGCGTACATGGAACGTCATAACCAAGTGGCGGGCATAGTGTACAGAAACATCTGTGCAGGATATGGACTGGAAGCCCCGAGATCAAAGTGGGGCACACCCCCAAAGGTGGTGGAGAATGACCGAGCTAAGATCCTGTGGGACTTCCAGATCCAGACAGACAAAATGGTAATGGCGAACCAACCGGACATTGTGGTGGTGGATAAACAACAGAAGAAAGCTGTTGTGGTGGATGTAGCAATACCAAGCGATTGCAACATCAGGAAAAAGGAACATGAGAAACTGGAGAAATACCAGGGCCTCAGAGAGGAACTGGAGAAGGCCTGGAAGGTGAAGACCACAGTGGTGCCTGTGGTCATCGGGGCCCTCGGGGCAGTCACTCCCAAACTGGAGCAGTGGCTAAAACAGATCCCAGGAACAACATCAGACATCTCAGTCCAGAAATGCGCAGTTCTCGGCACAGCCAAGATACTACGCAGAACCCTCAAGCTCCCAGGCCTCTGGTAGAGGACCCGAGCTCAGAGGTTGAGAAAGACCACCCGTGGAGGGTGAGAAGGGAATTTTTTTTTATATATATATAGTAAATCTGTACTGCTTCACTAAGAAATCATCTGCCCAAAGTAGTTTCCAATATATATATATATATATATATATATATATATATATATATATATATATATATATATATATATATATATATATATATAGAGTACATTAAAGCAACTCCGTAAGGCTCCACTTCTGAAAATAAATCTGTTGGGATTGTCCTTGGCACTCAGACAACAATTTTGATTGCTTCACTGCTGCACAGGACACAAAAAAAAACAAAAAAAAAAAAAACAAAAAACAAACCATCTGTTAGTCTTCTTTTTGCTGTTTTGTTTCAAACATTTAAATAAACTGCTGAAAAATGTTTTTAATTTACACATGGAAAAGAGGGGAAAATGTTATTGTTTCAAAGAATGTTTATATTTAATGTTTATGTTTATGAAGGCTTCATGGGTTGTGTGTAAAAGTCAGATTTTCCCTTGAATTTTACCACCAAAGTGTTCCTTTTTCTTAATGTTAAAGTCCTGATTAAATCCAGAGGTTGAATCGCTTTGGTGGGTGCTTTCCTTTTCAGATCTTTCATCTCAGGCAGACTAACCTGATCCCATGGAGTTAGACTATGAGCCGGAGATCTCTGAACTTCCTGGTGTCCCAGTAATGATTGTTAATGATGTCATCTGATCAGGAGGAGCGGATGTGTGCAGCTATGTGTATTTTGTGTTTGAAATCTGGTCTGTGTACGTCCAGTGTTCTTTGGAGCAGATACCTCATTAGATTGAGATGGGGCTCATTTTGTTTGGTGGTGGAGGTGGAAGGGAGTGCAGCAGGAAACGTACTTGACAATGGACCCCAGTGTCTGATCAAGCAACCATAAGTGGCCTCATCTTCTGTCTGAGTAAGAGGCCATGTCTTCGATTTTCATAAGTCCTTGGTCTTAGACTGTACTGACAGTAAAGCTAAAAAGAAATATAAGGAATGCCTTACTTGGTTAATTATTGTTATTTTAAGCTTTTTTTCACTCATTTCAGTACACTCACATCTTCTGGATTTGCTGAGTGCAAAGTTGTGAGGGCTAACTGTACAGAATCATATAAACTGAACTGATCGGATTTAATTGAACCCAACTAAATTTATCTGAAATTAATGAGTTAACTTAACTAAATTGAACTTAACTGAATTTTATTTAACAGAATTACATTTAACTGACTTAAGGTGAACGGAATTGAGTGAAATTAAACTGCTTGAATAAAGAATAACACAGTACAACTGATGTGAATTAAAATGTGTCAAATTGAATAAATGAAATTAAGTTACATCAATATAATTTTAAATGGAACTGAGTGGATCTGAATTAAGTTAAACTTAACTAATTTGAAAACAGTTGAATTAAATTCAGTTGTATTGAACTGAACTGAATGGAACCAGTCCAACTAAAATTAGGATTTAAAAAAACCTTTGCAAGCTTAAAGCATTTAAAGATCATTCAAAAGTGGAAAAACAGTTTTAACACTGATGGGAAGTCAAAAAAGCAATGTAGAAACCTGAACTTATAATCAGTTGCTTTGGGAATGCCTAATACTGGATAACTGACAACAAGGAGAATAATTATCTTTTTTCATTTGAACACAATATGCCACTGTTATTTAAATTATACATGCATACACTCAGAGATCCTACTTTAAACACCCAACTTGCAATTTAATTTATTAAATTGTATGATAATTAGCTACTTCATCAGCTCCATTGGAACAAGCTATGAACAGTATAAAAAGCACTGAGGCATTTTAGCACTGACAGATGCTTAGAACAAATCAATGTGTGGATGTGCTATAACTATCTTCAGCTGAATAGAAACAAAACTGAAGTTATCTTTGGGCCTAAAGAGAACCGATCTAGACTCAGCACGCGGCTTCAGTTGTTACAACTACAAACTCGTGATCAGGCCCGAAATCTGGGTGTAGTGATGAACGCAAACCTGAACCTTCAGAGACACATAAAGACAGTTACAAAGTCAGCCTTCTATCACATGAAGAACATTTCCAGGATTAAAGGACTGATGTCCCAACAAGATCTAGAGAAACTCATACATGTGTTTATCTTTAGTTGGATTGATTACTGCAACAGTGTCTTCTTTGGTCTGCCTAAAAAGTCAATCAGACAGCTGCAACTGATCCAGAACGCTGCTTCTCGTATTCTCACCAAGATCAGGAAGATAGAGCACATCACCCCACTTCTAAATTCCTTACACCGGCTCCCTGTAGCTCAGAGAATAGACTTTAAAATACTTCTGTTAGTTTATAAATCACTGAACGACTTAGCACCAAAATACATTAAAGACCTGTTGTCATTGTATCAACCTTCCAGACCACTCAGGTCTTCTGCTTCTGCTTCTGGTCTACTCTGCATCCCCAAAACCAGAACCAAACATGGAGAAGCAGCATTCAGTTTTTATTCTCCTCCAATCTGTTATAAACTCCCAGAAAACTGCAAAACAGCTGACACACTAAGTTCCTTTAAATCAAGGCTAAAAACCCACCTGTTTAGTGCTGCCTTTGATTAGTAGGAAGTGGATCATTGATCAGTATTTTTGAACTGTATTTGATTGATGATATTTGCTTAATAATCTTTATGATTTTGATGCATTGATATTTGGCCGATGATTCTGATAATTTTGATGTATATTTGCTTGATGATTTTGATGATTTTCCTGTATGCTTGCTTGATGATTTTGCTGTATACTTGATTGATGTTTTTATGATGTAAAGCCCTTTGAACTGCCTTGCAGCTGAAATGTGCTATACAAATAAACTTGACTTAACTGACACAGTAATAAGTTTGGTTGCAACAACCTCATGTACCTCAAAGCAAACCAAGAGCCCAGTCAGACCCTTGCCACACATAACTGGTCTTGGGTTCTAGTGTCATTGTCAGAAGAAATACACGTCTCATATAGTTATATAGTGGGCTGCTCCATTGTTTAGTAACCAGGGAGATCTACCAATGTGGCAGGTGACTATGTAAACTATGTAGCCTGAAAGTTTAATTTGATATTGATGAGGAGTGTTCTATGCTTTTAAATCTGCTAAGAGTATATCTATTGTGCATTTGATGATTTTGGGGGGTGTTGCAATTTTTTTTGTTGAGAAGTCAAACAACATTAATTCTGACACCTAAAATCATAACTGATCTGCTCTGAGAAGGTCTTTTAATTCTTTTCATAGGCCAGAATTTATTCACTGGAGGTCTCTGATAATTCTCCCTGGGCTTTTTGCTGACAAAAAATAAATATATCCAGTGTTTTAGAGGTGACAGCCAATTTAGATTCTTAATCAAAATTGCTCTTGATTCCCAGCTTGTTAATCATCGATGGAAACTAAACCAGCCATCATAAGAATAAATTGTTTCCATTTCATGTCTGAAAGTGTGTGATTATTGTAACAGAAAAAATTAGATTTAGGTAAATATCATATCAGTTACTAACAAAAATACACCATTTCATTGTAACAACTATCTTACCAGAAGTTACAGTCGGAGTAAAACCTGCAACAATACTATCGGAATTAGGTAGATATCTTAATGCTCTTTAGGAATCATGCATTTGGTTTAGTGTTTCTCTAAATAATTAGTGAACTCTGTGCTAGTGGAAGGCATTTATGCCTGCACTACCAATATTTAAACTGATAATGTTTGATCCTTAAGTGTTCCTAAAATACCCCATTATTACCTCTCAGTAGTATAGTAGAAATCATCATACTTTGATCAGTCAAATGACTGTTTCTCTCTTAGTCTGACTCTTGATAATCTTTCAGGTAAAGCACACCTACCTGGTGAAGTAAACCTGATAACCAACTATGTTGAATGAGCGGCACAATTTAGAATCTGTCAAAGTAAAGACAAAAATATATAAGCAACCTGGAGTTTCTTAATACAATACATGTGCATACATGTGTATAAAAAGTACTTCTACATCAGCTCTTCTGTTTGTTTTTTGTATATCTGCTCTGTCTTCTCAAACCCCCGGACGGTTGTGGCACATGGATGCTCGTACTGAGCCAGGTTCTGCTGGAGGTTTCTTCTTGTTAAAGGGGAATTTTTCCTCTCTGCTGTTGCTACATGCATGCTCGGTATGAGGGATTGCTGTAAAGTCAACGACACAACACAAGAAATTGTTTACTGTTGCGACATGCATTCAGGAGGAGTGAATGCTGCCAGTCAATGACTTGATACAATCTGCTGGGTTTCCTTTTACTTTTTAAACTAATTTGAATAATGAAATGAACTTAATGCACTGTTTGATAACGAGGATCAATTGGAATGTATAAGTAATTGAATTGAAAATGACTTTGTTTTAAAGTGCCTCTAGATAACATTTGTTATGAATTGGTGCAATACACATAAACTGAACTGATTTGAACTGAAATTAGTTTAAATATCATCTAGGGGGCAAGATTTGATAAAAACAAAAATTAAGTCTTTAGATTATAATAATGCATGTGGAGATCTCATGAATTGCTCAAGATGTCCTACAACCATCTGAGTAGTGCAGCATGGTGATGGTAGTTTCATGATTTGGTTTGTTGTTTTAGCTCCAGGAAAGATGGAGAAAGAACAGACATCCATATTATAAAAAAAACCCTGCTGAACAGCACTTGCAGTTTTTTTCACCACTTATGAATCACAATCTATCAGCAATTTAAGAAAGTGTGAATGCAGGATAGTGCCTTCAGGCTTATCAAAGAAATTTGGTGATGGCTTTGGCATTTTAGAAGTTGGCCTCATAAAACCAGTGAGAAGTTAAAAAAAAGGCACAGAAGTTTTAAAGCAGTTGACCCCAATAAAAAAAAAAAAATTCCAACAATTTATAGCAAGAAATTAATTGTATTTCTTATATAACTGTCACCTGCCTGTTGTACAGTTGACACATACACACTTTACAGGAAATTTGATGCATTTTCGAATTTATTCAGTTATTACAGAAGTCCACAACCATATCTTCACCAGAGGGCCCCCAGAGAATATGGCCAAGCTGCTAGATTGCTTCAAATCCTGCTTGTGTCTCACACAAACAATGTTTAATGATTTCCTCTCCCAAACATACAGATGTGGGCAGACAAGGCATCATAAAAGCCTTGCAGATAGTGCTAATGGGGCCGTGGTTGTTAATGGGGCCAGCAGTACTCTCATTGATAAATGATGCTTATCATGCTCAAAGCACCAAGGATTTGTTTCACTTTTCCCACTGCCAGTTCTTTGATTCAGCCACAGATAACACCCTAATGATCTGTGGTATTGATGTGGCTTACCATGCATGTTGTAATTTGGCAAGATAAAGGCAAATATATTTCTGTTTCATCTCTAAAACTACAGTTTTGGTGTGACCATACAACACCTGGTTAATTAAAAATAATAAAGGGAAGGAATTACATTCGAAAAATAAACAGGATGTCTGCTAATAACCCAGCTGTCACATATTGTAGCTCTGGAATATAAATACAGCTCGTAATTCTTTTTTGAGCAGCCTTTTCTTTGCAGAGTCCCATACAACCATTTGCCAGTGCCACATTTAGACCTCAGCTAAATGGGTGTAATTACATCACGTTTGGCTCCCAACTCATAAGAGGGGATGGAAGTAAAGGGGGATGACCCTTTACTTCCAGAACATGACCTGGGAACATAGACATGCGGCCTGTGACAATGGCAAGCATGGTGACCTGTCTAATGGGCCACAGCTGATGCCCTGCAGCATCCATCTGTTCACGTCAGCTCCATGGGTCTTAGACAGTGCTAATCTTGAGGTAAATGCATTTTGCATAGTTTGTACATTAGTTTTGTTGCATAAATGCATATGAACAGTTGTTTACAGTTACCATAAAGTTTACTGCTCATCTCAGTTTCTGCAAAAGATTACAAACTGGGCAGGAGCACAAATGCACTCCTTCATCCGAATTATATTTTACAATATCTGCTCTGATATGGAAAAAAAAACATATCCCTCTTGACTGCAAACTGGATGAAATTTATGTCCTGTCGTTTAATATAGTTGTCTTTTGATCCTTAATGCACCATTAGGACTACGTTTTATGTACTGTTTTATGCTGCACTCACTACCTAAGACCTGATTATGAGCAGCATGATCAATATCCTCACGTATCTGGTTCTGGAAGGGAAAGAGAAGGTTTTTTAGATAGGAAGTAAACTGAGCCCAAACTTTCCTGTCAAAGCGGTAAAAGACTTATTGAAAATCTGAGGTAAATTAGTGGCAGATGTGTATGTTTATGCAGATAAATTGAATTATCTGGGCTTTGTTGCCCAGGCACTGGGTCCTCAGTGGCCCTCTCTAATCATGCTGTCAGTGATTTAACTGGGTTCAACGGGTATTGCCATTTCAGGGGAACTAAGGGAGGCATCAGGAAATGAAACACGGTTGCTTTGGCAAAGATTGTTTAAATAGTGATTTGACACTCTCCCCACCAACCACACAGTTAATCTCCTTTAACTAATGTTAAGAAGGAAACAATGGATTTAAAAAATATACAGCATAGAATGCTCACCATGAAATATACTCTTATTGGTTACTTTGATTCTTAATTTGAGCATCGTTATAATCATGTGTACAGCAAACAAACAAGCAGTCTTGACAAACCATTATTTTATAAACATTCATAAGTAAGCTATTTACTAAATTTAAATGTGAAACTTTAAAACTGAGATATTTCCTTTTTTCCCTTTTCTATTGTTTTGCTTATTCTATCCACCTTATTTGACTAACAAGTTAACTTTTAGCAGAGAAAAATAATATAGCTCTAGTTTCTGAAGATTGTGGCCACACAAAACCAATACACGATTTTGACCTGAAAGGTTTTGGTTCTGGTTTAGTACAAATAAAGAATTAAATAAAACTTTGTTTAGACTGACATAAGTTAACTCTATCTATGTGGGTTTACACTTAAGCCATAGTAAGGTTTCAATGCAACTTCAACTATGAGCTTTGATTAATCCTTCAAACAAGAGTGCGGCTTTAGCAAATGCCAGATTTCTCCGTTTCTACCAGAAATGATCGTATTTAATTAAAACTGGTATTTTATTGACTCAACTTATATATCAATCTGCTTAGTATTTCTTTATTTTATGCTTGCTCAAAGACAAACAGCAGTGTTCACATAATTCCATCAGGGCCATCAGTCTGTAGTTTATGCAGATTATCCAGTCAGTACTCATCAATGATGCTAAAAAACTAATTGAAAATGTGTAAAATAAAGATTTCAAAAAGAACTGAGACATCTAAGAGGTAGCATTGATCAGATAAGCTTCTTAAATTTGGACTATACACCATCGTGAAAAAAATTGGACAGTCTATGAAAGCCAAGTAAGTCCAGAAAAGTTAGATAAATGTAAGTAAACAGAACATAAGAAAAGGCCTTATAAAAATTTAGGGATAAATTAGGACAGCCCTCAGTGTATCCCCACTTAAAATGGCTGAAATCACAGTCTTATCCCTTAAGATGCATGGGGTAAAAACATCTTTACTAATTCGCTTGAAGAACTTCATAGTGCTAAAATAAGTCTCCAAAAATACTAAAATATCATTGTAGTGGAAAGCCACACATGGTAAGATCTACATTTTACCACTAGTTAGTTTCTATTCTAATTTACTTTGTAACACTTCTTCAAATATATATCACCATCCCACATATTGCTTGTATATAGAATCAGTTCATTTTATATGGAGTACACACATATTAACACTGCAAGGTCAAAATTTTGTTTTCTGCTGTTTTGAAACATTTTTCTTTGTCTGAGTTACCAGGGGCTTGGGTTCTCCTTCCTGGTTTGCAAAAGGTGTGGCGAAGGGCTGAGGGACCTTAAGTACTGCTGACAGCCTCATCGGACTAAACCACATACACGCTTCATTACCTGAGAGGTGTTTAGAGTTTGTTTCTGTGGTTTGTGTTAGTTTGTTGTGTGGTAGCCATTTTGTCATAGCTAAACCAGTACATAAGTTCCCTTATATGTCAGTTCAGGAAATCAGTCTTATGTTTGTTTGAGGTTTACTCTGTTATGACTTTGCGTCTACTTTATTGAGTTAACCTCTTTTGCTGGCGTTCCTGCTTATATGTTGTGTCTCTTACACTTTTTCATTTTGGATGGTAAATAAAACCCCACCTTTTGAATTAAACACCTGTGTCCTCTATGCCTTATTGCTTGGTCCCAGGCAGTCATGGGACCAAGCAATGGAGAACAGACTCCCTCTTCGGTTAACAGAGTTGAAGGAATCTGCAGACAAACATGAGAAAATCTGGAATTTTTTAAGGCAGATCGATTGAAAATGTAATTACTTGCACACCAGAACAAAGTAAATGTATGGCTTCAACCAAATACAGCATTTCAGGAGGAGAACCTTATACCAACTGTGAAGTATGTAGTTGGAAGTGTCATGATTTGGGAATCCTTTGCTGCAGCTGGACCTGGCCAGCTCACCACCATAGAATCCACCATGAATTCTACCATGTATGAGAGGAGTTTTGAGGAACATGTGAGTCTATGTGTAAAAAAATAAAACTGAAGTAGAACTGAAACTAGACTCCTTTGATTGTAATATTAAAAAAGTCACATCTAAAACGACAGGACACAAGCTATGTTACCATTATCAGATTAGCAAACTCTTGCACTTGCAAACATGTTGATCTAAGTGAGACTTACATTTATCAAAGATGTTCCTGACAGTGCAGTTACCTCAATCCATTCAGCATTTTGTCCTTGTTCAAGAAACAATGGAAAGACAGGTTTGGTTCATAATTATAAACTAACCACAATGAACTCCTGTCCATCACTGATACATATACAGTTAACACCATTCACTGACATTATTTACATCAGCTCTATATCATAGCAAAATTTTGATCCCAAATCACCTTTTAACCTTTTTCTATTTCCAGGTTATCATCAATATTTAGCCTTGTAGGCCTGATTTTAAAAATGCTTGAATATTCCATCTCAATCATCTCAACCAACATAGGAAGTGGGAATTCTCTTTCGAAACAGAAAATTGCTTTTCATTTTGCAATGTGACACCAAGTTCACCACTCTCCGATGAAGCTTGTGTCAAGGCCCCACTCTGTCCTTTACCAGACCCAACCCTCGACCAGGGGAAGGTCCTTTATTATTCCCCGTCAAGTCTGCCATTTTTTACCTTTGTCTAAAAATACAATGGAGGAGGTCTGAAAGATTGCTCAAGAATTGCCGGAACAAAGGGAGCGAACATGGAGGGGCTAAAAATAAAGCACAGCGTGTGAATACGATAAAGGACTTCACGAGAGGACGCTGACAAAGCTTTGCTGACTTTCAAGTGAGAGAACAATGTGGCAGACACTTTCAGGGCGTTTGGCTGCTCACGGTGGCGGCTGGACAGGCTGTGAAGCAGGATGTCGACATCAGCCCTCATGGAGAGAACTAAAGGCAGCCTCAAGACAGCAAATGAGACAACAGGGAGCAAATCTTGATTGTTATTAATATGAAAGCATGAGAGACTCTTATAACTAAACTGTTATGCATGTAACTGTGGTTGCAAAGAAAATACAAAGCAAGGGAAATAGATAAGGGGGGAGAAAGGGCATACCAATAGGTGCAACAAGAGAAGGCCCCATGACCCCTCATCACATCGATTTAGACAAAGGAGGGCTGGACTTAATTACCTTCAATTTTCCCCCAGCCATCCCTTTCGCTGTTAATCACTTTTCCCTGAAAGTAAATGTGTTTGCGTGTGTGTGTGTGTGTGTGTGTGTGTGTGTGTGTGTGTGTGTGTTAAGTTGTGTCTCTTAGAACTGTAGGGAACTTAAAGAAAAGTGTGTATGTTTTCATGGCTAAAACATTTGTAGTGGATGATGTGCTGTGGAAATTGTGGGCTCTCACATCTGTAATCTGATTTGAATGGCATTGCCTTTAGAGGTGGAGTCAATGTGATTTTCTGCTTTGACTAAGTGATTGGTTGATCTATATGTCTATGCATGAGTGTGTTTAATGCAGAAGGCTAAATACTTATAAGGCACCACTCAGGCAGTCAGTATCCTTTCTTGTGAGGCATCATGGGAGTATTTGACTGATTGAGCTAAAGAAAATAAAGTCAATTAGAAGGCAAGGAGACATCTAGGACTGTAAAGAAGAAAAGAAATCATGCAAAACTGTAAAATCAATCAGAAGGCTTCCTGATTCCAACAAATTATTTTAGGAGACATTGCCAAAAGAAACCATGACAAACTTAAGCATCTGTTTCAGGTATTATACAAACATGCAACGTATATTATTAATAAATAACTGTTCTGAAGAGGACAAAATGGATAGTTCATTTGTTTTTGTTTTTTCTAATGCAGGGTTCTGTGAAACAGTTATCAGTAGTAGGTATAAGCCAGTTACCGGTATCAAAGGTTATCAAGGTTTTAAACACAATTTCTTAAACATTAATATTTTTTGTCATTCTGTTCCTGTGGGTCATTTCCCATTTAAAGAAATACTAAAGGATGTTATGGAGTGGCTAGTATCTTCCCAAGTTGTATGGAACATAGAGTGGCTCCATGCCCCCCACTGCTTCCTGCCAGCTGGTTGAAAGAAGTGACTTTTTTGTCACTTTCCAGGCAGATAAATTTAGCTATTTTGAAATACTTGCAAATAACAGTCTTGACAGGGGTATCAAGTGCTTACCAGAGGGTTTGTAAAATGGAAAGTAGCATTTTGATTTTTTTTTTTTAAATCAGATTCTTACATTTTTGAAAAATAAATAAAAAAAAAAAACCCTCAAACACCAGAAGGGTTCAGTCCTCATGTACATTCAACTCTTGGTGGAATGCTGCTGGAATGAGGGGTCTAAACTGATGAGGTTAACTATTGCTGTTTGGTTGAGAAAATACCAAGAAACTAAGCAGCATAATGCAAAACTTTTGTGGTTTAGAAACAGCACATAAGGTGTTTGGCTACTAATGTTTAAGTTTGACATTGAGGGACCACAGACTGGCTAGCCTCATTCCTTCATGAGAGTTTTTTAATCACTCAATTTAATATATACTAGTGTTTCTCAAATTTGATTTCCAAAAGTTTAAATCTGATTTCTCGATGAGGTCAAAACTTTGGAACAACTGATAATGAGTAAATACATTTTTGCTAATTTTCTTCCAACACAAAAGTGTACATGAAATTCCACTTTTAATCGCAACTATATTTGTGCACCTTGGACATAGTCCTAAAATGATGCCATGACAATTTGACATAACTCGTTCTCTGCTGCTTCTCTGGTAATGACACCAACAAAGGACCCTGATTTGTAGGTCTTAGCTGATTTGCTAATGTGCAGCGTTCTATTTTTTAAAAAGATCCTAAAGCAATGTCTCTTGACTGGATGCTTTGTTGATTTCAAATTACCTGCATTGTTTCCCAGGGGACAGTTATTACCCACAATATCCCAGTGGTTATAGTATTATAGAATAGAATAGAAATATCCTTTATTGTCCCACTATAGAGAAATTTCTGTGCAACAGCAGCAAAGTGGCAGTGACAGGCAGTTACAGAAAAACAGACTCACACAAAGAATATTAAATATGTATAAAAAAAAAGGAACAAAGAATAGAAAAAAATAAAGAATAAAGAAGTTAGAATAACAAAGTCAAGTTTATATTAAGATGACATTGAAATATAGCTGTCAGCGATCATGCTCTTGTTTCATTAACTCTAGTAAATAAGAAAGAAATCCTATTTGATAAAAGCTGGAGATTAAATACATCATTGCTTAAGGAAGAAGACTTCATCAAATATTTTAAAGAAGAGTTGTCTTTATATTTGGAGTATAAAGACCTGCCTGTAACATCAGCATCTGTTCTCTGGGAGGCAGGGAGTGTAGTGATGAGAGGTAAAATTATCTGATTCTCATCACATAAGAAGAGAAAACAAATACAGGAATTAGAGGGAAACATTAAATTGCTAGAAGCCTCCCAGTGTTTTTGACAAGCAGGCTGGGGTTGTTGGCATTGGCTGAGAGTTTGGGTGGGCTCCATGATGTGCTGCTCCATTCAGCATTGCGTCTAGGGGATGATGTCAGTGCGGCAGGTTGGCGGTTCCTGTGTTGATGGTGGGGGGTCCCTTTTCGGATGTTGGGTTGCCGGTATTTGGGTTGGTTGGGGCAGTGACCGTGGGTTTTGGTGCTGCTTCTCCTTGAGCAAAGAATGCAGTGACTGTGATATCGTTTGTTTGTATGTTTGTTGAGCTTGATGGAGTCTGTTTTGTTGCGCTCATGTATGGTGGCTTGGGTGGCAGTGCACTATGTGGTGGAGATGGGATGTGGCAAGGGCTACTTGGAGTGGTGACTGTGTGCCAGGCTTGCACTTTGTGGATGTATTTTCATCGGCTTTTCAAAAGCTCTCTTGCAGGGGTGTGCTCCAGTGGGATGGTGATTCATGGCATTTGTGTTTGGGGGTATGTATTTAAATCTTGTAGGCTGGTTGGGGATGTCCCCCGTTGGGGAATTCATCTTGAGGGTCATGGATGGTGGGAAGTCCATGTAATTGGGATTGGAGTTCGTTGGGGGGTTGGAACTGTTTTGTCCTGAGGCAACTCTGGTTGGCTGGCTTGTTTGTATCATGTGGACTTGGTTGGGGGTTGTTTGGAGCCAGGGTCGGGGTGGTGGGTCAGGATCTAGGCCGGGGTTGTTTGGGTTCAGGCGGTTCCTGGCCCTGGTCTGGGCTGATGGGTTGCTCTACTACTGCAGGGGCTTGGGCAGTCTTGCTTGTCTCCAGGGCAGAATGAAAATGACCACCTCCTGGGTTCGGGGGTAGTTGAGCCTCTGGGGTATTGTTACCTGGACTTGGGAGCATCCATTCTTATATGTCTTTATGTTAGGTGTGTCGGTTTGCTCCTTCTTTACTAGTTGATTTCTTTCTGCACCCCATGTGTGCCCCTCCCCCTCATCTCACTGCACCTTTGCTGCTTACTGACAGTAATGCAAGTAACTACAGAAAGCATCATGTCAAAATGTCCCAAGTTGCCTGGTGCCCAAGGAAGAAACAAAGAAAAGAAGAGGAAAAACGTGACAGAGTCACAGTAAAACTAATGTGATGAAATTAGTTGTTGCCTTTGTTATTTAGCAGCGGGTGGTGTAGCAGCTAGGCTAGCCAGCCAAACATGGAGCTAATCAATATATAGCCCAGCCAGTTTTTCTTGATTGCTTTCTTTCTGCTGTCAACTCAAACTCCACATTTTCATGATACAGGCCTAAACAGCAGCACTCATAGTCAAAGTGACACATTGTATTTGCATTGGGCTATAATTGTGCCAAAATATTTAAAATATGAAACAAAAGCAAATATTGCCTTCAAAAAGCTCAACTTCCTAACAATGGACAACAAAATACAGCACTCAGGGCACCCTTGCTTGTCATTTTTGTTATCTTTCTAGGCTGTGTCAGATTTCTCTTCTTCCAAAAAATTGATTACAGAATCAAAAATGCTTTAATGCAAATTTTATTGATTCCATGACATTTTTTTTAAACTGTGACTGAAAACGGAAATACTTTAAATATTACAGAACATACTGTAAATGTAAACTAAAAATCTATCAGAGAACAAGAAATAAAGAAAAATAAAAGTAAAAGTAAAATGATTTCTGTTTGCTTACCATGGTTAAAACAATGGAGTTTGGACTGTTTGAATGCCATCTGTGTTAACTGCTTTGCAAAAGGGTGAGGAAGATGTGTCAAAACAAGAAATGGTTCATACGTTTGTAAGAGGTATCTTCTGCTCTGCTGAGATAGTGATAATGAAAACTGAGTGGATCCCAGTTTCTTTAAGTAGGTCAAAGCAATCAAGAAAAACTGTAAATTAGCAAAAACAAGTCAACTGTGCTAGCTCATTATAAAACAGTACATGTTATTGTCAACTTAGCATCAATATTGCATTCCCATATACTATTGAACTGTATTGCTTCATTAAATTCTACACTTCACTGTGATAATTTCAATCTGATTTAAAATGCAACACCCCCAAGCGCTGCTTCTGTTGCCTCCACCTCGCAGGAGCTCATGAAATCAGAAATATGCATCAGAAATAAAGAGTGCACCATAAAACTCTGCTAAGTGATCAGGTCAGAAGATTTTGCATATTGTTGGTTTAGATAATTTGTGTTTTGGTGAACATTTTTTTTCTAAAAAAAAAAAAACAAAAAAAACAAAAAACAAAACAAAGTGTTGAGTGTATGCGTATGTAAATCGGTGGAATGATGGGGGGGCAGAAGGGGGTGGCTGCACAGATTGGATTCAGGTGTGTACAGGTACACCCTATATTGGGCTATGTACTTTTCAGTAACATTATATATGCAAATGTTGTTTGTCGCTGTGGTTTTTTGGTTTTCAGTCTTTGAAAAAATTCAGCTGTTAGAGCACGAAGCTGCTGCATTCATCATCATGAACAAACTGGAGTGCAGAGGGGAATAAGAAAAAAAATAATGAATCCCTTGGCTTGTAGCATCGTTATGCATCAATTTTCAACAATCTCTCAAAGGTAATTAAATCCTGTTTTAACAATGCTGATATGTTCTTAAAAAGGGATCTTGAGTTGCTGGCCTTCTACATTTCTAAATTAGAATATGTATAAGCAGCTCGTCTTGGTGTCAAAGAAATGTTGCACACTGCTGCACCAAGGCAGAGAGGTTTAGGCTATTCTCTCTACATACCTGTTAAAGACTCTAGTACCACCTGAGAATAAACAGAAGCCTTTAACTTTGTGCAATAAAAATCCTGGTAACTCATCTATGGACAAAAGTACTTTACAACAATATGTTTTTCTTTTTATTGAGAAATTAAATAGAATGATTTTCGTATAGATAAAAATAAATTACTTTGTTGGCTTTAGCTAGTGGGTTAGGATATGGACTTACATATGAGCATTTCTGAGGGAAAGGAGTGGGGGGCACAACTGTTATTGTAGCTTTAATCAGAGGGTCTTAAAAGGAAAAGATTTGGAACCTCTAGCATAGAACATGTATATCTCAAATTATCAAAGAATTATTCAATAAGGTACTCGAAAAATTCAATAGCTGCACCCTTCACTGTCATACACAGGCTACACCAGCTGTTGTCATTATTATACAGTTATATAGTATTAAACCAGGACTTCAAAATGCATTTTACAAAGCGTAGAAAATGTATTGATAAGAATAAAACATTTTTGGAAATATAAGACATACTTCAGTGTTTCACAATAGTATATTTCCTTAAATAAGTGTGAGCCGGGTTCTGGATTTACTTCCTGTTGGGTCCTGCTGGATCCAGATTGGAATCCGGACTTTGATATTTGCTGCTAAACACTGACAACTAAAAGCTGCTTAACCATTACCATCATCTGAATCCTCCCTTGACAATCAAAATGCATGATTAATGACTCATGACTGCTGCTTAAGGTGAATGTGTTGGACCTTCTATTTACATGATTTAAGACTGCCCAGTTGCACCACACGCATGCATGCATGCATGAAAATTCACATTCATACAAACATTCCTCAACATGGCACTGTTTACTGTAATTAGTATCAGTCCATTTGCAGCCCACTGACCCAGGGTGACCCGCTGGATCTGGGTCATCAGGGACAAGCTGCACCACAGTGGAGATGGGTGGGGCTCAAGGTAAGGCAGGCCATCCATGTAAGAGTGCATTGTCATGTGTGCCAGTGTAAGTGAGGTGGAGGATGGATGTCTGGTGCTGAAGTGTGTGTGTGTTTATGTCCAGCGGTGTCTGTTGGCAGGTGACAAAGGCTGGTGTACAATCTTTAAGTGTTTCTGTGCACGTGTGAGACTTGGTGGCTGTGTGCTGTGTGAGCTTACTTCTCATTGTGCTGGACTTCAGAGGCCCAAGCGTCTCCTGCTTCCTCTCGGAGGCAGCGGGTTAAAAATAATGTGGTGTGCAATGAGCAACGGGGAGCAAGGCGCAGACAGCAAGGAGCCAGAGCGTCACACATACACACATCCTCAGCCAATCACACTTGCTCAGTCACACACACACACACACACTGTACAGTGGTGCTATATGGATTTTTTCTGTTTTGCAGGTATCTCTCTTACAGACCAAATATTGTCATAAATGCTGTCATACACAAACAGAAAAGGTTGTTGTGCAAATCACTCACACTTCATCCTTTATTTCAGAATAGATAGAAAACAGATTTAATATCTGTAGCCCTTTTTATTTTCACAAATTTTAAATACTTAATACTGAATACTCCCTCCTCATATAGCTTCTGATATTTGGACAGTAAATATGTTTTTTACTTTAATTTATTCTATACTAAGGCATCAGCCAGTTCACTGATTGATAAATTGCAGGTTGATTCTCGATCTACAAATAAAGAGACAATTAGTGACACAAGGTGGCACTGGGATCTTGCTGGGTGACCAAGTAAACCTTTGACTCCGGTGTACCATGTGCATGTTTGCGCTGACTATCAGAAAATTATGAGAAGAGTAAGTAGACCAATGACTCACAGGTAAATGTCCTATCACAGCTTTCTCCATATCTTTCTTGTCTACCCCTCCCTGTATCGCGTGAGGAAGCCAGGGCGGCAGCAGTCTCCCTCCGCCCTGAGATAAGCCTGACTCCAGTCAGCCCTGTGCACCTCCTGTCATCTGTCTGGTGTGCTTATCAGTTGGACTGTGCAGAACAGTGGTGTTGACGCTCTAATTAAACCCATGCTTTCTCACCTGGCCCCAGCACACCAATGTCTTTGATCTATGTAGTATAACTTTTTTCTACTTAGTCTTACAAAAAGTTCTGAAGCAAATTGTTAAATCCTTGTTAATAATTGTTAAATCCTTTGATAATTTCCTTCACACTATACAAAAACTTGAGGATGTCTTCTTGAAGATTTTGTAGGATAATTTTTACATCCAGAAAAAATAAATTACACAATATATACAACTGAAACAGTGTTTATGTTCATTGTATAAAAAGAGATTACCTTTTATTTCCTAAAATGTTTGATAATAAGGCAGACTAACCTTTGATCTACTTTCTAAGTTAGGATCACATAAATTGCAGAATAATGAATATAACATTTTTTAAAATCTGAATTTCATACCATAAACATGCAAATGTGAGACGATATGACACTAAAAAATTCTTGAATCCTTTTGTGAAATGTTTTATTATACTCAGTTTATAGGTTTACACACATTTCCTCAGCCTTTGGTAATATTTGGTGGCCTTTCAAATTGTATGACTTTGGGCAAATGTTTTGGGTATCTTCCCTCAAGCTTCTTACAATAGTTTAGAATTTCTGCCAATTCATCCTGACCGCACAAAATTTTGTTCATGCTAAAAGTAGTTTGGGAACTGACAAATCATCACATATCTTCTTTTGCTCCACGACACCATTCCAAGACCTGGTAAAAACTATCCTTGTTCTGCCTTATTTTTACCATTAAAGTCCAATCTTAATCTGGCATGAAGGGGGGTAACCGGTTGATTGCATGAGACAGGCACAAAGGAGGAGAGATGGGTTGCCACATTTTTTTATTTTGATATGTTAAATTAATGGACTAAATATAGTCCATAATTGGGTTTCACGGCTAAAGAAGATAGACAATAATCCTTTCCATTTACCTCAAAAGCAAATATACAACAATTGGCCATTAACTGATTTTAGAAAAATATCGAGACAATGTTCTCTTAAGATGGTGCCAAGCAGGGTTTATGATATATGCAACTCTATTATACTGACTTGAAGAGACACAGTGACTACTACAACACCAGACACTGCAAACAATGATATGTCTGTCAGGTGCATTTCTACTGTTTAATTCATTTTTCAGCAGTTCTCTTAATGAGGAAGTATAGCAACGATGGCCATATCACTCAACAATTTTCTTCAGCTTTAGCTGATTTTGGTATGTACAAAGTGGAAGTCTTGTACTGTTTTATATTCTTTTGACATGCATTTCAAAGATGAATTTTCACACCTTTCATATCAGTGGCTCTGACCTACAACAATTAAATCACATCAGTAGACAAAAATCAATATTCGTCACACAAACTTTAGTCATGACCAACAGGTTATGTGGTTCCAGTCATTCAGGTAAGTAAAATTGTCTATTTTGCCTCAATTCAGTGTATCCATAACAACATGTGTCTGATAAGGAGACTCTGATAGAGGTCTGTAGAGACACTTGAGGAGAGGGTTGCACACAAAAGGTATACTCATAAATGTTTATGGCTCACCATTAAACTTTGCTTAGATGTCAGATGTGTCACTTGCTGATAGGAGAGCCCTGTCAGTTGATTTATGGTCTTCCCTGAAATTGCCTTAGTGACGCCTGGGAAGGATGACTAACCAACTCACATAGGGTCAACAAGCTCAGACAGTCAGATAAGAGAAAGGCAGACACAAAGACAGAGACAGATAGCCCCTGGGACGGACAAGAAGAATGAGGGTCGCTTCATGTAAACATGGCAGACATCTCTTGATCTGCCCTGAAGACACAAGACCAGCCGCAAGCTAGTTTATCTGATGATGCTGTTGTTTATCCAGATTTGATATGGAGACCATGCAAGTTAATATTTAACATTATCAAATTAATAGAAAAACCTTTTTTTCCCTAAAATACTAGATCAATCATTTATTTTAAGTGTCTTTCAGTGTGTTCTTGCTGGCAACTAAAGCACTAATGTGGCATTTATCCAGTATGATATCATTACACAGAGTGTGTCCATCTTTTGCACTTTCTCCCTCCTAGTTGAGATGTCAAGCCTCAACACCATTTGTCTCAATCAGCTGCCACAGTTTCCATTTGGCCTGTGCACCCATTCAAGATTGAAACCAGCAGCTTCTAGTTCAGACATTAAAACTTGCACACACATGCAAATGCACCTAACCAACAGTGCACCAGCATGTCTTGCAGCCACACATCCCACCATAATGCCATTTAGTATAATAGCTCTGCGAGCAAATAGCAGTTAACTGTGTTAACGTCTGAATCTGGTTCACCATGCCTATGCGAGCATCTGTCATCTTTATCAATAATCAGAGGGTCTGACGTGAATCCAATTTGCTCCCCAAACCTCTTGTTCCGATGTCGTCTGAATTAAGATCCAAACACAAGCAGTCAGTGACAATAATGTCACAGGTGCTTGTCCTGTCCTCTGACCTCAAAAGTATGCGTATTTGCAGAGATGGACTTTCTCTTCTCCCAATTAAGGCACAACGAATCTTATCAGCACTGCCCTGAGCTGAACCCTGGTCATAAAAACAACGCTAATTTTCAGGAGGCCAGTTTGAATTTTTTATTTTTTTGGGAGATGGGGTGGCACTGATGGTTGCAGAGCTGGGCCTTCCCCCTGACACTGACCTCCTGACCTTCTTGACCTCCAAGGTGGCTCGGACAAAGGAAGCCTTTCCCTTTTAATCCTGCCCAGGGAGCATTATATGGGACCTGACCCTGTGCTCCTCTTAACCTTTTAGACCTCCGGCCTGATGTCCATGATTTAGGGCAAATTTCATTACATTCATTCTCCGGATGAGACTGTTTACTAAGAGGATACGGCAAAGCAACAACTCAGCCTGATTAAAATGTCAGGTAGGGCGGACAGACAGAGCACACAATCACATGAACAAAATGCATGTGTCTTGCAACTGTTGAGGTACATTACAAATTGATGCAGAGTAGGCAAGCTCTATTACATTGTGCAAATCAAAAGGTAAAGTAATACAATTCTGTTTCTGTAGACTTTCTTGGGAGCTATGGTAAACCAAGAAACCAATATTTAGTCATTTGCAAAAGTATTCTTGAAATTTTTCACATTTTAACAAGCTACAATCATGGACGTCAATGTATTTAATTGGGAATTTGAATAATAGACCAAAACAAAGAAAACTATGACTAAAAAGTGAAGAAACGAGTCACGTTTTTAATTTTTTAAAAATTTTTTGTGTATTTACAAAATACCCCTTCAACTTGTGCGAAATGTATGTGATGTGAAGTCATATTCTCATGCTCAGTATAATTTCTATCATCCTCAATAAATGCAACTCAACAGGGAAGCTTGTAACATCTAGAAAAAATAACAGAACACAAGTGCCAACAGTGAAGGAGACAAAGGATAAGTGAGAAGTGTAAGACAGGAAAGACTCTTGAGAGCTTCTGCCACAATTGGCGCCTCGGCCTGTGTGCTGTCTACCTGTCTCTCTCCCTAGCTGCCATGTTCTTGTCAGTGTTGACACTCTGTCAGCCCCACCTAGCTGAGGGCCTATAGGTAGTAGGCAAGCGACTGAGGTGGAGGTACACAAAGCAGGCAGTCTGAAAGAGACTAACTGGGCTTGGCTCTAATGGAGCCAGCCTTCCAGACGCACACAATAGTGAGGCCTGAGGCCGGGGCCTGTAACTTGAAGCCTTGGCCTGGTATTTTAAGAGGCCTGAGTGGCTCTGGAGCCAGTTGTCAATCAATTGGCATGCACAATCAGGTAAAAACAAGACTTGACTGGGTGGAAAAAAATAAGACGTTGACAGGATAGAAAATATTGACAGAAGCCCCATGAATTGAGACTAACATTTTTTTTTTACACATCCCTGAGACCTTCACATGTAGGCAGTTGTTTATTCTTTTTTCATCTCAAGCTTTCTGATATGAAGTATGTTAATCAATAGACAGGGTACGCCTTTTATAATTTCTTTTACATTCACTTGCATCATTTTATCAAGAGTGAGAGTGCTTATGTTTCTCTTCTATGTCCTCTTGATAAAACTGAAGATGTGGCAATGCTGCTCTCAAAGCTGGAAATCTTGAAAACTGCCTGTAATAACTGTTGAGGCCTTGCATCTTCTTCTGTTGTCCGTCATGCCATCTATTCTTTCCTGTCAATCAGTGTGTCGTCCTACCTGTCCACCAGATGCCCTCAGTGTATTCCTCATGTGCAGTTTGCTCTGCAGCTTAATTTCTTGATAGTGTTGCTGATGATAATTGTAATGTATGCAATTTCTCCTTAGTTTCCTCTCTGATATTGGAACATGTAATTCCAAAAATGTCATTCCTAAAAGTAGGATTTACATTTCCAGCTAGAAAAAAAGAGAGCGATAGAGTGTGTTCAAGTATTGTCAAAGAACATGGAATGTCAGTGCATAACCTTAGTTATCTTGCATCAACATGTTTTGGTCCATATACTGCTGCTACTAGAGAATCAGGGTTGGTGTCCCATTCAGTATTGGCTCATGTGAGTGGAGAAGAGCTGAGCACATCTAAAACACTCAATTGCTTGATATCTGGAAAGGGATAGATCAGTTTTCTTTAATTGGGGTTGAACATTGCATAAATGAATAGTCACCATCTTACCTGCATCAAAAGGATAATTAAGAATTTTTGCTCAGTTCTGTTAAGGTTATAAGGAGTTAATATCTTTTATGCAGTAAATAACTCTTATCTAGGTTTTTCTTTAATATAAATCCAGATTAATAAGACCCACAAAACGATATTAACTGCTAGTCCAAGAAAGGCTAGACCATACATGACTTCTACCTTTTTAAAATAACTCTGATCTCAAAAATGTCATAACAGTTTATGCAAACACTATTTTAGGAATTTTTAAACCTTTGTCTTGTTTAGATTGGGCAGTTATTTACAGAGAACCTGATGATTACTTTAATTAGAAATGGCGGTAGGCGCTGTTGAAATAGTGATCTTCCTGTGTGAAAACAGGTACTAAGAAGGGAAAACTTAAAGCATTTCCGGTCACATCTTTTTTATAGATAGAAAACAGACTTTATTTTTAAATCAGACAGTTACTCTGACTAGAAAGGCTTAACATGTTTTGCTCTAGGTACATGTATATACATTTGTGGGATATGGGGGAATTTTACTGCCATAAGTCGAGAACATACATTTTCAATTTGAAGGCAGGACTTCATCACTTAAATCTTCTGCTCTTTCAAATATTCTCTGTTCTCTCTCAGATTATCTCCTCTTGCGCAAACTTTTCTCTCTTCATGGATCAAACCTGTGTTTACAAACCTCTCTGCTTGCTTGTGAATTTTTTCTGCTCTCTCGTGGATCAAAGAACACCGTCACCTAGCTACATACCTGTCCACACAGGACAGGTGTGTGGATCAACGTAACACTGGCTGCAATCTTTGTAGTATAAAACCAGTATAAAACCAAAACTGATAATAGATGTGTTCTCTATAGTCACTAAATATCTACTAAACTCATCTTAAACACCTCCTCCTTATTTTAGTGACAGTTTAAACCACATTTCTTACTGAAATGGTGTAGAATAAAATATCAGGGATGAAGCAGAAAACAAAATACAAAAGATCCCTTTAGGTTTGCATGGGACACCTCAGACTCACCGCAGACAATTTACTAATGTGACACTATTAGCCAACCAATTACCTTTAATTATAACACTACTCAGCACATTTAACGATAACTTACATTGGTAATACACAATTCAGTGTGAGTTAGCTTTATTTTAAAAATAAGGATATCTCCTTGTATCTGTAATATATCTGGTTGGAGGTTAAACTGGATCCTACTGGCTAATACATTTTCTACAATAAGTTTTGACTGAAATGGAAGTGACCAAACAGAGCAGGACTGTTTGGGAAACAGCTGTTGTCTTGCAATCAGATTTACAGTAAAGATGTGTGACATCACTACTGTCTAAACCAACATTTTATTGTTCTCTAAAACATGTATTTATGTTAAAACAAAATGTGCGTGTGCAGCTTTAATCAACTGTTTTGATCTGGAATAGAAAACTTAGTAGCCCAGAAACAGACCACAGCTTTACTGAAACTTAGCTCGTTGACTCAATTTGTTGCTCCTGATGTGACATGATCAGATTGTTAACCAGCAACAATAATCTGACAGAAAACTAAATACAGATTCTTTTCTTTCATTAAACAGACAGAGGTCACTGTTCAGTGTGAACGGGGTAATACACAGCAGTAACTCAATCACAAAGCTACACTGATGTTAGCAAGCCAAATAGCTTATGCTAATTGCTTTATACCATTTTACAGTATACCACAAAATACTCTATGCTGCTAAATAAACACTTCACATGCTTTCATAATCAGCTCTTTCTGAAAACAGGATACTGGTATATATATATTTTTTTGATTCTAGAGAACAGCTAAACTTACCTTAAGAATGGCTTGAACCAGTCATGCTACAGCTAATTAGCATCAGCTGGGCAGCTGCACCCCGTGACCCTGCAAGTTTAAGCAGGTTTAGAGAGAGATGGATGAACTATAAGTCATTTAATACATTGACTTATGACTGCAGTCAGATTTAGCCCCAATTACTGCAAGATATTAAAAAAATAAGGGTGGCGGGTGTGTGTGTGTGAATTGACTTAGCCCTGCAGTCACAAAGCTGCTGATGAAGCTTTCATAACAAAACCAGCTTGTCACCAGGCAATACATTTTTTTGCCAATTGAAACCAGTTAAATGACAAAAACAACGATCATACTTGGAACACATTCAACAATTACCTACAGGCTGGCCCTCTAACACTGCTTTCATGGAGCAGAAACCGGAAGTAGTTTTTCTATACAATCTGATTCACCTGTGCTCATGTAAGGGCTTTGTGATGTTAAATGATAAAACTCACAAAACTAAGGCAAAAATAAACAGTTGTGTGAAATAAACTGCAGCTACTAGCCGTGAAAATTGTACTTACTTGAGGGTTTTGTTGGTGCCAATCCATTTTCCAGTGTAAATATACTTTCTCCCCTTTGTAAATAACTATCCAATGCAAAAGCTATGGTAGTTTAATTGTTCACAAAACAGTGTTTACTTGAACCACTATGACATTTTTGATATTGGAGGTATTCTAAGATGATAGAAGTCCACCTTGGTCTTGGGTCATCTCACACAAGCTGTTAGCTTTAGCCTCCAAGACCAAACAATCTGGATTTACACAAATTTTACCATGCAAAACATCCCCAAACCTCAAACATCTTATAGTTGTTTAAGCTAACAGTTTGTTTTGAATTTTCATAATGTATGACTTGTGCAGGATTTTACAAAACAGCAATGCATAAAGAACACGCTGCATGGACTGTGAATCGTGTTTCAAAGAGAATGTCTTCACACACAAAAAAAATCAGTCTGACGCAAATGTAATTTAATATAGATATTTAACTGTTTAGAAGTTTTGAAGAACAGATTTTTTAAAAATGTTTTCATATTTCCATACCCACTAAATCCTTGCAAAAGAGCTGAATGCCTTCCTCTAGCAGTCACTGAGGTAGAGGCAAGGCAAACGTTGGACAGATCACTGTCCATCATAGTAAGCTATTTCAGATGGTGGAAAATTGCGATCGAGTCCTTCTCTGATTAAAAGTTAGTATGACTCTTACAAGAAATCATCTATCTGAGTCTCCAAACATTGATTAGTCTCATTCCTTACTACACCTTGCTCCTCATAACAACAGAAAGGCCCCTTTCATCCCATAACAGATTTTAAAATTACAATGTCAAGAAAAAAACCTTATTTCTGAAAGATTTGGATGATCTAAAAGAACAACTGAATGTATATTAACAAATAAAGTTGGTACGGAATAGGAATAGTGTTGTAATAGTATATGTATATGTATTAGGCTAATATTTTCTTTAATAAATAATTTGTTGTATACATGTAACAAACTTAGCACTTTTTTTCCCTATCGTTTCCTTTGTTTCCCCGACTCTTTCATATTTGTGGCTCTAGATCATGCTTTTATTAAACTTTTACTTGAACTGTCAAAGCTCTGCTGCTGATTTAAACATGGAGACTGGACACAATATGCTGCATAAGGCCAGAGACACTTGAGCTGGAGGTGTTTGAGATTAAAAACATTCAGGTCTTGACTGAAGTGTTGCAACTCTTTCTGCTAGTAAGATGCAGATTAGAAGTGACCAGTGGTACCATCAGAGCGCGGTGCCTGCCACGTGTTTGTCAGTGAAACATGCATCCAGACACATCTGCAAGCACTTGACGAGGCCTTTTCCTGCCGCCCCATTTCTGAGGGGTCTGTAAGGGTGACACGCTGATGCTGACCTTATTGTGCCCCACCTGTCACTTAACCTTTATGTTAGATGTCAGCTCCCCCTGCCACTCCCGTTCAATCGCCCCAACCCTGATGCCAAACACCATGCACTCTTTCAATTGTGACCTCGAACTTCAGCAAGTGAAGAGAAGCAGTCACAGAGCGGCCAACAAGCAAATGAAATACTCCCTTGAAGTTAACTGCAGAGGTGCTGAATTTGGAGGGATAGCAGCATGAGAAATAAAGAAACTAGTGTGTCATGTTGGAACAAGAGCTTCATGTTAACCTCTCTTTATTATAATTAGAAAAAGACCCCCCTATCCTGACTCATAAAACTGAACAGGAAATTGTGAAAACTACTACTTTCTCACCCAAAGCAGTTATGTTCCTCAGTCTTTGAAAGAGCAAGGGTGAGTGTGATAAACTGTTTAAAAAAGTTTACATTTTCTTTGCCTCTGGAGCCTTAGAAACACAAGCTCATGCTGTATAAATCTGTCAGGGCTACAGGGCTGAGCATATACAGAGTCTTGATTTACACGTTCCAGATGCAGGATTAAACTGCAGTGAAGCGCTGGAGCATCACACACACCCTGCTCCGTTTGCTGCCTTGCTCCCCTTTGATGAAAATCTCTCCGGCTTTGATGGCGACCATTAAGATCTCCCTAACAAACAAACAAAGGCTCAAAAGATAGTCATACATAGACTTTCAGGGTGGTACACACTAACAATGAAACACATCTGTCCAGTTTGGGTTAGACAATGTATTTTATGATCTTACAAGAAAAATTTCCAGCTCATGAAAGCAGGAGCATATGTCAGACTCTGACTATATGAAGATTCCCCATTGGTGTAGCACAATAACACATTGTCAATTATGAATTCAAACATTGCTTCACATTTGTCTCCTGAGTGAACTTGAATAATAACACATTTTAGAAACAAAAGGCTTACAGAGAGGAAGAGAGGGCTTGTACTGAGATGTGTGTGCGTGTGTGTGTGTTTGTCTGCATAGGTTGATGTGGTGTAGCCACACTCCTATTTCCTTAGGGGTTCAGCCAGGGGTGCGTAAACAGTGATCCTATGGTGCTGGGCGGAATAATTCAGTGTCAGAGAAAAGGTCAGCCATCGCTGTTGAGCTCTATTGGGTCAAAGAGAAACACAGACAGAGAGAGCAGGCTAAAGTGGTGAGGGCCCAAAGAATATGTTTCCAATAGACCCTCGTCAGGCTGTGTTAGCATCTGTGTACAACACGTGCACCGCAGGGATCGTGACCCTCCACTTCCCTTTCCCTTGTTCTCCCCAGTGGGCAACGCAGCTCTGCAAGGTCACCACAGAGCTGAATGGGGCAGAGGAAGGCACAATATAAACTGACTCCCAGCAAGCGCTTTCCCCTAAACAACTAACCCCTCCTCTCTCTTACAACCCACAAATATGCATATACACCCCCTGGACATTTCTAAAGAGGAGAACACCAGAGAGGTCCTACCCCATCCCTGCCAGGGTCACTGTCAGCCCACAAAATCACACCAGAGCCCAAAGTATATCAGGCTGGAGGGAAGGGCCACACACATATTTCCTCAATGGCAATGGATGTGTGGGGCTTATGCTGCTGAAACTGAGCAAAAATATTCTGTTTATGTGACAAATCACTCTTTGGGTGGCACAATGAAGTCAGTGGTTTTGGAACACAGACAGAATACAAGGACCATAATGTTGAACTGATGGGATTAAGAGAGAATGTGAATATAATATTGTTCTTTGGATTACATAGTAAATGCCTTTTTTATTCATATTTAAAATGAAAATGTACTTAAGGTCAAGACTACGTTTTTACTACAGCATTCAAACAAGCCAGAGTGTCTTGAAAGTATTTTCATACCTCTAGAACCATTATACATTTTCACACATTACAATAATGTTCTTTATTTTTGGTGATTTTATATGAAAGGCCAACACAAAGTAGTGAATGATTGTGACATGAAAGGAAAATCATACATGGTTTTTTAAAAAAATAATAATAATATTGAAAGGTGTGGCATTTGTTTGTAATCAGACCCCTCTATTGTGATACCCCAAACAAGATCCAGTGAAACCACTTGCCTTCAGAATTGAACTAATTAAATGTAATTTAAATCTTGGTATAAATAGAGCTGTTTTGTAGGGGGAAACTAACATTCCATATCCCCCTAAACACACCCTCTGCATTTTGAAACATGGTAATGGAAGCCTCATGCTGCAATGATATTAAGAGAAAGCCATGAGAAATTCAGTTTGAAGTTTGCCACAAGCTATGATGGGGACACAGCAAACATGTAGAAGAAGATACTCTTGTCAAATAAGACCCAAAACAGCCAAGTTTCTAATGTGTTAGAACGACCTAGTCAAAGTCCAGACTTAATTGTAAATTAGTCTCTACGGTCAGAATTGAAAACTGGTGTTTAGACAATCTCTATCCAATCTGAATGAGCTTAAGTTATTTTTGAAAAGAAGAACATGCAAAAATTTGAATTTCTTGATGTGCGAAGGTGGGAGAGAAATTCTTCTTAAAACTTGCGACTTAGGGAGGTTACCTACTTGTTTTTATGACAATCATTTTTTTTCTCATGTAATTATTATTAAAATAATTTGCTCTGGTTGATAATGAAAAACATAATATCAAAGATGTATTAAGGTTATCTGTTACAAGTTTTTTTTCAAAGTTTTTATCAGGCTTTCTAGGGTCCTAAAATAATTCAGTGTGGATCAGAATACAAACATTCACCACACATTTCCAAAAATCTTCAATATATGACCAAAAACACATCATTCCGCTTCACAGGGGGAAAATAATTAATAATTAAAATGCACTACCTCATTTAATTAGTTTGTTTGTGGAAGAAATGAAAGGGAAGGAAGTTTAATTGAAATATGTGTTTTTTCTCCAATACATAGCCATGAAAATAACAGGAAGGAGGAGGGGAGGAGGTAAAAGAGAAAGGAAAAACATTCCTGGCTAATTTAAATACAGTCTTATTAGTCTAATGACCACAGTCTGTGATCACTACTCATCACCATTAATGCCACAACTCTCTCGTGCTTTGATTGCCCAAGGCTTGGCTTTTTTTCCCCCTTAGCCCATATTCGGCTGGGTAACCAACGCATTTTCCCTTCCACTACACATGAAATGTGACATGAGGACGCTAATATATGTGGAAAAGGGACGGAAAGCAGGGATGTGAGACACTCTGAGCTCCTCCTTTCGCGGTTAATGACATGACGTGCTGCACAGAAGCCAAAAAACTCCACTCTTTTTAAAAGCCATCAGCTCTGAGGCATGTTTCTATTAAGGAACACTCCTAAATGTTATAATAGGTGGCCCTAACGAGCTTTGGCCTTGCTCTCCTATCTGCCTTCTTCAACTACCATATTGTCCGCATTGCTGATGCTTATCAAAATGATGAATGCAGCATTAAGTTCAAATGAGTTGGAAGATTGGGAAAAGGGGAAAAGCTCGTGTTTATCATTGCATGATTTGGTCCTGTTTTCTGCTTCACATTGCACAAAGACTGCTTGTTATTTTAACTGCATGTTTTTTGGAGGTCTTCAATTGTGTAATAAGACTATAATGTATGAAAAAACATGCTAGACTTATATGGATCTTTTAGAAAATTGAGGAAAAATCCTTTTAGTGAAAGAAAGATGAAGAGAAAGAAGAGTAACTGTACTGATTGGCTTGAAAGATGAAGATGCTGGCCACACAAAAGGGATCATTTATGTTTTACTTAAACATATTCATTTTCATTCATTTTCTAGAATATTCCCCCCTCTCTCACCACAAACACACTCTCTCACACACACACGCACACACACACTGACCTTTAACCTGTCTTTTTTATGAGCTAGAAGTTTTATTCATCAGCAACATAAATGTGTTAAATTTAGGCTATTAAATATTTTTTGAATTGTTCTTTAAACCACACAGGGTCAGAATTAAATAGGCGGGCCCAACTGTACACAGACATCCCACTAATATTTGATCATATGTCTTGTCTTAGCAAGTTGAAGTTCCACATGGTTTAAATCTGGCTGGATATTTGTTCATTCTCCTTGTTAAAAATGGTAGAGTTAATTTAATTTGGTAAGTTTCCCACTTTAAACCATTTAAGATAAATGCAAGTCTGTTTTGTCCTTCCCAATAACAACAAATTAGTTTTAATATGTGCTTGGAAACATTTTCCTGTAGCAAGATCCAGTTCTGTTCATGTTTTAAGCATCTAATTGTGGTTTTGAGGTAAAGTTAAAAATTTAGGGCTCTGCAATTAAGTCAACAAATCATTCAAATACGATTTTTGGCTCCATATGATCACAAAAACAACATAATTGTCGAAAAAGAATTGTGCTATTATTTTGGCAAATTACTGTTTTTAGAAAGTTTTTTTTTTTTTTTTTTCGAACATGTCCTAATTGATGCATACCTTTACTTCTTTCAAAGGCTTAATTATGCGCTTAATGTCGTGTTTTGAAAAGTCAGCACAAGATGGCAAAAAGGGAAGAGGACAACAGCAGCATCACCCGAACAGGTATAATTTGATGCATAGCTGGTACGAAGTATCCCACTGTAGATGGCATCATTTCATACCTGGAAGGAGCAAAATGACCAGCAAATATTGCGAAGGCAACAGGAGCCATGCTTTGCTAACAAAAAAATATTCGGTTTATTCATGTGGGAACCCTTTGGATTTAAAGACACAGATGCAATCAAATTTTAAATCTTAGATTTTAATAAATACGTTGCCGGTTATTTTAAGGGAAGATTCCACTAGAAGGTATCCTGGAAAAATTTGTGTTTCAAGACAGTTCCTTGTGCTATAAAGATGTTGTTTTTTCCAAATTTAATGAGTAATCATTTTAAATAATCCTGATTATTATTTCTTCCAACAGCCCTTGAAGACTTTAAAGTAGCCTTCTGTCTTCATTATTCTACCTTCCACCTTGTGCAACGAGGCAGTACCACTGGTACCAAGACAGCTCTCAGCATGATCCTGCTACGACCACACTTCTCTGTTAGTACAGTGTTAGGTTAGGCTAAGGTTTCAAAGCCTCACCCTGACTTTTCGAAGCAGGTCTGATATCAAAATTCAAGTCTCATCTGATCTCAAAATCCTTTTCTATTTGGTTTGAGTGGGTCACTGTAAAAATCAGCAATGTTTGAATGCATTGAATTTTTATTTAGATTTTTTGGTGGTTCCTGGATTATTCTTGTTGTGTCAAATATTTAAAAGTTGAACACATTTGGGTGTTCAATAGTAAAATAATCAGGTTAAAGCAGGCTTACATATAAAGCTTTGTCTAAGGCCTTGGTCCTTCTGAAAATCTTTGGATATTGTCAAAAAAGGCTTCTGTGGCAGGAAGGCAACCAGTTTAAATGTGCTCTATTGTTGCTGATAGAAAAAGTGGTCAAATATCCATCCTGGCTTGTTGTTGGCTACTAAAAGCTTGTATTCCATGTGTAACATGCTGAGTAACATTTAACTAGGTATTAGTGGAGGTAAATGTACATGATGAAATCAATAATAAATTTCAACTTTTGCATCAAATTCTTGTGTTAAAAAATATTGCATGTGTGTATTGTTCAAGCTTTCCACCCTGGAAAAATGGTTCAAATAAATTATTTTTTAAAACATGAATTAATTATTGATATTCATCCTCATGATGAGTGTCTGTAAACTTTTGACAGGAACCGTGTCTTATAATGTCATGGTAGTTTATTCCATAAAAACAAATAGTTTCTCTGAAGCTGTGGAATGTATTTAAGGGTTTTATATCTTATTATTAGAAAGTGCCTGGCCACCACTTTTACAGCCCTTATACAGCCCACAATAAAGAGGTGTTGTCAAGGGCAAAACCCCAATGAAGGAAAACCTTGGTTTATAATATGACAACAAATGATGTCTGAAGTCATTTTTAGCCATGGATTAACAGTTATTGTTATTTGAGCACCACCTGTGTTTCTCCTGCTGCTCTATCCCCAGCTCATGATAAAAGCAAAAGGCCAGCGAATGTTAGGTAAAAAAATGAAAGTCGCACGTCTAATGTCAGAATCATGCGGCATGCTTCCACTCTGCTTGACAGAGTGACACAGCTGGCAAAGAAAAGAGCAAGCACAAAGCAGGCAGCGTGTTAAATGACCCTGGGATGTGAACAACCTTGGTGACTGGGGAAGGCCAACACTAATTAACGCTGGGCAGCAACATTGGCTGTCAGGGATTGTTGCAGGGGCACAATCCCTAGATTCCACCCCCCAACCCTCCTGTTCCCTCATGGGTGTCCTAGTCACTACCCATGCTACTACCCCAATGAAGACCCTCGGGAGGGCTTTTCACCCCCTCTCACGCCAGCCTCGACCTCACGCATGATAATGAGGGGGATGTTTGCTGGACAAGAAAACCAACCCAAACTATACCAGTTTTAGCCTGCTCATACCCCCATCATCATTACTGTCAGCTCCTTTAATCTCCATTCCATCACTGAATCAGTGTTCTACTTTTGTAAATACCACTTAAAAACTCATAAACTTCAGCTTGTATGAGGTTTTCTGCAAGAAAAACTTGCACATTTATGCATGAGGCTGACATTTTTACTTCTCTTACACAGAGATAGCGACTGGGCTAATTTTGCCTTGGCATGGGTGTTGGAAGTGAGAACAAACCTTGCAGCAAAACATGACTGCCGATCATTTATTGAAATTTTTAAAAGGTGCCTTGCATACAATGATGTTGTAACAAACTCTGCATCTTCTAACACAGTGCTGTGTTCTGAGGCTGTTATAGCACTAAGGAAATATTATTCATAGCTGACAGTTTATGGATTAATTTATCACCCACATCTTATTTATTTCCTTTAATCAAGCCTGGGGGTGTGACTATGGCCTTGGCTGGCCACCAGTGCTGGAGCTTTATTCCTCTTCACACTGCCCTAGTGTTAACGCCACTGGCCAAGTTCACAGATTTGACTGACTGTAGACTTAATGCTGCTTGCCTTGTTTTCAGCACTTGTCCCTCCAGATTTGCCACCCTGGCTGCACAATTTCCTCCAATTCTAATTATTCATCAGCTCATTATGCCCGTTCCCGGGCGCCTCCCCTAATTAGAGATGACGTAGGGTTTGGTCCCGGGCTAGCCCCAAGTGAGGGAACCAGTTCAGAACCAGTCCACAGCCTGTGCTAATAAAGACTGGGCAACTGCCAGCCTCTTCAGATGCATGGGGGTGGTGGGTGTTGTCTTGACAGTGTGATCTGACGTGCCTCCACATAGCTTCTTTTCCTTCACACAACACACACATTATTCACGCCATTATGTTCCATATCTGTTAGCATAACCTCTAGATATTTATAAGAGCCTTGAAACTATGGAAAATCTGTCTATTGGTGGTGTTATGTATTGCCTGCATGGTGTGACTTTTTTGTTGTTGTTGTGTTGGTTATGGAGCTGTGAAGCAGAAATTGGGAGGCAGGGCCATTGTGAACAATGTCAGTGGGCAGGGTAGAGGAGCGTGAATTATTAAATTATTGTTTCCTAATTAGTATCAGGCGTTAGACAAAAAAAACCTTGCAAGCAGAGAACAACTGAACTTTATTGTTAATGTGACAGCAACTAACTCATCGCTAATGAAGCAGAGCTCGAGCATATAACAATGACTGATATCGGGGACATAAAGGTTTTATGTTCTAATGTTTAAACCACTTGATAAAGAAAATTTATTATTTCCTTATACTACTGATGTATCTTTTTCTCACAGAATGAACTTCTGGCTCATTGTTTCTGTGTTTAGCTGTGTTTCCTTCTTGGATGAAGCCACTGACAGAGTTCTTCTGTGTTCAACACTTTTAACTCTGTGTACTCTTAGTTTTTCTTTCCCATTAATAATACTCTTGGCCATGTGGGTTTTTTTCTAGCTGTGTTTCTTTGCTGAACAAGGCTTTTTGACATAGCTATCTCGACCTTGAACTCTATGTATCCATAAAAAGTACTTCTGGTTCAGTTCCTCCTTGCTTAGCAATGTTTCCCATTGAAATAACTTCTGGCTCAGTATTTCTGTGTTTAGCTATGTTTTCCTCTTGAATGAAGCCATTGACATAGTCCTGTGTTTAACAACATTAACTCTGTGTTCTTCTTGTTTTTGTTTTCCCATAGAGAGCACGCTCTGGTCCAGTTCCTCCTTTTTAATTGTGCTTCTTTCTTGAAAGAAATAAACACTGACAGAACAACTGCTGCCCTCGAAAGTACTCCTGGTGCAGTGCTTCTGTATTTAGCTATGTTTTTACCTTGGCAAAGCAATGGGCTGAACTACTGCTGGTCTTACTCTTTGTTTCATTTCCCAGAGAAAGTTATCTTGGCTCAGTACTTTCCTTCCTGAATGAATCCTTTAAAAGAGCTACTGCAGTCTTTAACTATGCACATTCTTTGTTTTTCTTTCCCACAGAAAGGATGCATGAACTAGTGTTTTGTGTTTTTTTTCTGTGTCCATTTCCTGTCCTCTTAATTCCCAATGAGAACAGATGGCTAATCATATTAAGTCTGTTTCTAGTGAAGTGTTTTTCCACGTTTAAAGGGAGTTTTTCTTTTACACTGTCGCCACACACTTGCTCAAGTTAAAGAATTGCTGCAAACTCTATGGCTTGATGCAAAAAGCTGAGCTTCCACAGATAGACCACTTTTTTACCAACTGGCTTAAACTGACATTGGGTAGTATTATAATTTATTTTGAATTGAACTGTATGGTACGGAAGCCGAGAGTGGTCGTATTCGGATGTTTATTTTCCTGATGGTTAACTCGAGATAACGAGTTATTTATGTCTTTATAATGACATAACGACGACCGTTTTCTCAAGATAACAAGATAGTTATGTTGTTATCACGAAATAATGATGGCCGTTTTCTCGAGATAACGAGTTAATTTCCCAATGGTTTAATTATACGACCAATGACATGGTGTCATCATGGTTTACCTATCACTTATTCACAGAATTATTCAGAGAATTACACATGCATGCCATCACTTACACTTATAAATCCTCTCCCCCTGGTGTGGCATGCATTTGAATGATGGAATCAGGTTTAACATACACACCAATCATCTCGTGATCTCGAGAAAAGAAAATTTGTTTTCTCGAAATTAAACTGTTATCTGGAGAAAACCATCGGGAAATTAACTCGTTATCTCAAGAAAACCATCAGAAAAAAGTTTATGCGTAACACGTCCGCTCTCTGCTTCCGTAGAATGGAAACTAACAGAATGATTGAATTGATTTGATTTTATGTTGATTAGTAAATGTATTTAGGTGGGTATTAAACTTCATATTATTTATCCACTGCATGTTGATTCTCTCCTGCAGCACCAAAGCTAAAAGCTGAAGTTACACCATTTTTGTCACCAAGCCTATATTAAAACCTAAAATGAAAGACCTGCTAAAACAAAATACCTGTGACATCATTGTGAGGCTCCCCTTGATTGCCTTGGGTTTTTATGTGACACTTCCATTCAAGTAATAACGTTTCTGTGAGTTTGAGCTTGTGTTTGTTCATTCTGGGCTTTTTGCACTTTACCAGACCTGCTATCACCATTAAGTGTTACTTGCCACGTTTTTCTCACCTTTCTCATTTTCCCACATTTCCTACCAGATCTTGTCAACCTTCCCTGTCCTGCAGTCAGGGAGATTGAATGAAAAATTTGCTAATCGTGCAGGCTCATGTTGATGAGCAGGAAAATGTTCATGGACACAGAAGTGTATGTGACATACAGGAAAACTGCACAGACTGATTTACTTTTACTCAGACTGTCATATGCAAACATACATGCAGAGAAAAAAAATGTAACAAGTGTATGAACACAGTAGTACTAATTAAAGCCCTCAGTGCAAGCAAAGAAATATGTAATGCTGACATTTAGTCAAGGGAGATTTGGGGAGATGAGGAGAAATTCTAGCGCTCTGCTCGAGTTGAGCCTGGGGCTGGCTGGCAGACAAAAGGACAGCGGCAGGCAGAGAGGCTGGGATAGAGAGCGGCGGAAAGGTCATCTCCGTGAAAAGGCTAACGTGTCAGTGCTTTTGTTCCTGGCCCTCGGAACATATGTTTGGCCCTCCTCCATGGCCGCCCTGGCTATCAGGATGAAATCTAACCCCTAGCACCCCAAACGCAAGAACAAAACTCACTTAGACAGACAGGCTGATACACCCACACACACATGGTGGTTATGTTACTATACCACAGTTGTTTAGGGTAAATGGATGAAAGTTGGGCTGAAGGTGTTGCCTTACCAAACTCAGTGCCAGAACACCTGTCTGCTTCTGTGCTCAGAAATCAAGATAAGCGAAAGGTGACAAAAGAGGAGAAATCTGCAAGTGTGTTAGAGATAGATGCACAGATTGAAAATTAGATTAAGGTCCATATATACAGACTTTTGCTACTTAATTTACTAATGACAAAAATAATGGAGAACTTCATCCTTTTTTCATTTTTTAAACTGATAATAAGCCAACTTTTGAACCTACTGAACTGAACGTACATCACAAGAACTGAAAGCTGTTCATTCACACCTGGCAATACAAATGGTGTTGTCATTTGTCTTAAGTGTTCACTTTAAATATCAGATCTTAAATCATCCTGACATTTTCCTGATTATGTTCCTTTAAACCAATCCACTTTAAAAAGAAACAACAAAAATGCATGTTTTAACCAACCAAGCAAGGTCTTTGGCTGATCAGTCCAACACTGCTAGCTAAACTTTAACTGAAAAAGCATTGCTAACACATATGCAGCTGCTTCACAAATGCATTTATTAGTTGATTTATTAGCTGATTCCTAAAATATGCTCTTTTGCATCTCAGGGCCTTCTACAATGTTCCTAGAAAAAATTTCACTCCAAAATTCCATACAAAAACATCAACAAAAAAAAAAAAACATTTTGATGTGGTTAATCAAAGTTAAAGGATGTAATAGAAATTTAAAATAATGTTGATTGTAATAAATAGTTATAGCCTCTTCAATAATAAATTCAGAATATTATATTTTATACATTAAGTCAGGTCTGGAAAGTTAAACTTTTTCCACATTCAATTCTCCTTTTCCCATACTTATTCAGAGATAGAAAAGGATACCATAAAGTTTTATATCTTTTCAGACTTTTCAAGACTGCCTAAGAATCCTCCTACAAGTAAGATGTCCAGGTGGTTGTTTGGTGAATGGGAAATACCATAAGCATTTGTGGTAGAAATGCTGTTTTGGACCTGGTCCTCAGTTCTTCTAGATTAGGGATTAAAGGGCCAGTGCTCCTGAAGACTGCGTTAGCAGTGTGTATAGAAATAGACCAGTTTGGAACAGAAAACATTTTTGTTGAAGCAGGTACAACAATAAAGCAGATTGGTCTAGAAGATACTTTGGTTCTGGAGCTGAAGATGGGGGGGCACACACAGTTGTTATGCTGTTGTGAAAAGAACCTTTGGTGGACTTGTGATATAAACCTGCATACTGCAAATTAACCACATATATCATCTCAAAAACTCTTGAGAATATAACTGCTGGATTTAAATCTTGATTTAGTATTTTAAAAAATTAAATGGTAAATTAGCTAAATTTGCATTGCATTTTCTAGTCATGCTAACCTCTCAAAGCACTTTACAATTGAGCCATATTCACCCAGCGGCACTCACAAACATGTACATTTAGCAATGAAGGTCGATAGGCATCTTGAAGTTAAGTGCGTTGCCCAGGGACACACTGACGTGGCGAGATAGAAAGCTGGAATCAAACTCAAAATGTTTCTATTGCAAGAGGAATGCTCTTACCATTCAACCAGTCACCAGTAACAGTTAAATAAAATGAAATGTACTGTTAACTGAGCATCCTGAAAGGCCTGGTATTTTAGTTTCTTTTTTTTTTTTTTTCTTCATCTGCATCATCATGTAACACATTCACAAGAAGCTGTCCTAGTTCTGAGGTGTCATGTCTAAAACAAAGACAGTCTTTGTCTAGTTGAAGACAAAGGATGACAAAAGGCTGTACACGACTACCAGGAAGACACAGCATGTAAATCTACATCCTCTAAAATGGATTTACAGGTTATAAATATTAAAGTTGGGCTCATAGGGAGTTTTAACAAAAAAAATAAAAATAAATTTAGCTTGAAGCGTGTTATTTGCATATTACATTCATGTAGTGTTATTGTAGTAGATAGATTTGTTTACCTCTTTGATTGTTTCCAATAAAAAAAAAAACAAAAAAAAAAACAAACAAACAAACAAAAAAAAACCTTCTCACACATCCCAATCCACAAACTATAAATCAGATCAGTAATTGTACTCCCCTAATCCTAACTCAGTCTCTGCCTCCTTTAAATCAGTCTTGCCCCATCCCCGGCCCCCACCACCCTCAGCCCAAGGTAACCCTTCACACCAACTGCAAGTGCCAAGCCCAATGACCTATATTTGCATGAAACCTCTGTTGGCAGATTGGGTTGAGGAAAAACTCCAGCCACTAATCACTGCCTGGTGGTCAGCAAGTACACCTGTCAAAAGAGGTAACAATAAGGCCACAGTAATATCTAACGATGTAGTGGAATCATACTCATTGAAATTACCATTTTTTCATGAATGTAGTGTCACTGGGTGTGTATCTGTGTGCATTTGGGAACTCATCTTTGGTGTCATCCTGGTCCTTTTTCTTATACATTGGGACAGATCAAAGTACTGAAATAAAAGCCAAGCTGGAAATTGTACAACTAAATAAATGATGGTGTGAGAGCGGAGTGAAAATGGCAGCAGAAGATGCAGGAGAGAGAAGAAAAAGACGGTGATTAGGCATCAAGAGCAGTTTGATAGGCCTCTCTTCACAGTCTCTCTGGACCCTAAAGATGAGCCTGAAAGGAGGTAGGCAGACTACATGGCAGCCTTTCAGCTCGCATCAGACTGTCGCCAGCTTCCTTGGCTCACCCAAGAGACCACAGCGTGTTCGTTGAGAGAGCGAACAGATTCATAAAAGCTATTATTGCCCAGATGGTTTGTGCTCTTCTCAGCTCATAAGATGTCAGAGCTCAGTGTTTGGTGGTAACAGAGAAAACAAAGGAAGGAGTTATAGTACTATGCAGAAAATAGCAAGTTTTGATTCATTTTCAGCTCACCTTAAGTTTGCCAGGCTCTAAAAAACCCTTTTTATTTTAATGTTTATTTATATTGCATTCCAAAAGTACTTATATCCCTTGAAGCTTTGTATATTTTGTCCTGTTATAGCTACAAACTCTCTTGTGTTTCATGGAAATGTTATTTGAAAGACCAGCACAAAGTAGCACATAATTTGTAAATACAAATATAAATAACCTTTATTGTTCCTCAGTAGGAAAATTCAGGTAGTATTCAATTAAATTCTATTCAATTCAGTTTTATTCATTGAGCGCCAATTCACAACAAATGTCATCTTGAGGCACTATACAAAACAGTTATTTCATAACAGTCACACATTCCAATAGTTATATCAAATAGTGCATTTAACTCAGCTAATTATTCAAAGTAGAAGGGAAAGTATACATGGTTGCCACATTAATTCCAAACAAAATCTAAAAAGTGTAACATACGTTTGTCATGGTATCAGCCTCCCTGAGTAAATAAATTATTGAACCACTTTTTTACTGAGAGACTTTTTCTTCTTTGTAAAATAGTTTAACCTCCATCAAAACTGGACGTGAAAAGCCAAGTCTTGTTACAAATTCACAATTGGATTTTGGCCTGAACTTTGGCTGGGCCATTACAACACGTGTAGTTTTTAAGAGAATATCTTATAGCATTGCCTTGTACAGTGGCTATAAAAAATATTCACCATTTGGTGAATATTTGGTGCCATTTGGATGTTTTATCTTTTTTATTGCTTTTAGAAATCAATCATGATCAACAAGTTTTGGCCATTTTGACACAAATATTTACATAAAGAAAACCTTTAAAGCTACAGTATGTAACTTCTATACACACACACACACACACACACACACACACACACACACACATATATATATATATATATATATATATATATATATATATATATATATATATATATACACACACACACACACACACACACACACACACACACACACACACACACACACACATATATATATATATATATATATATATATATATATATATATATATATATATATATATATATATAAAACTTTAAAACTACATACTGCAGTTTTAAAGGCTTTCTTTAAAGAAAACCTTTATATATAATATATATATATATATATATATATATATATATATATATATATATATATATATATATATATATATATATATATATATATATATAGGGAGCTCATAGGGAGCCCAACTTTAATATCTTAAAGTTGGGCTCTTTACTGTCTGTGAAAAAATTAAGCTCCTCCGCTTTCTCCTAGTTCTAGAAACATTTAATCAGAGCTAGGAGGCGGGTCTGAGCACTGTCAATCGCCGTCTGAGTGGCGCTGCTCATTGCTCATCCCTCCATCTCCCTCCCTCCTTGTTCTCTGCTGCGCTCCAGCTAGCAGTCTGTTGTGAATACTCAGGCTAGTTAGCATGATCTCCAATGACGATGGATAAACAATTTTCCTGTAACTGTAAGTTGTTTCTCCGCCATTAGCACATTTTGTAGCGAGTAAATGAAGTTGACTGACAGCGCTAAGACCTTCCTCCTGGCTCTGATTGGTTGTTTTAGGTCGGAAGCGGTGCAAAGTTACATATCGCAGCTTTAATGTCAAAGTGAAAACTGTTTTCTACAAAATAATGACAATATTTAAGATAAAATATGTGACTGCATAAATATTCACCTCCAGTCAGTATTTAGTAGATGCACCTTTGGCTGAAATCACAACATGGAGTCTGTGTGAATAGGTCTCACTCAGGTGTGCACATTTGGACACTACAATTTTACTCCATTCTTCCTTACAAAACTGTTCAACCTCTGTCAGGTTGTGTGGGAATCTGCCATGAGCAGCCCTTTTTAAGTCCTGCCACAAAGTCTCTGTGGGATTGAGGTCTGGGCTTTGACTGGCCCACTCCAGAACATCCACCTTGTTGTCTTCAAACCATTTATGCGAAGCTTTAGCTGCATGCTTCAGGTCATTGTCTTGGTGAAAAATAAATATTCTCTTCATGCTGTAATAGTAGCCAAGAATACTGATTAACCAGTGAATGGACCCTCCAGACATAGGTGTCTTTATACTGCAGTCACTTGAGACACACTCACTGCACTCAGGTGATTTCCATTCCACTCATTGTGAGACTACTAGCACCAGTTGGCTGGACCACTTTTGAATTCGATCAATTACTTTAAAGGGGGTGAATATTTATGCAATCACATATTTTATGGTATATATTTTTAAATAGTCATCATTAGTTTGTAAAAATCAGTATTCACTGACATCCCCACATGTCAGTGTGGGGATGTTTCACCATGGGGATATAGTTTTGTAAGGCACTGTATAAATTGTTTCTGCCTAAAGTGGACAAAGTATGCAAACCTTGTTCAGTAATTCTCAGAACATGTTCCAACCTTAGCTGTGTGCTGACCAACGAAGGCGTCTCACAATCAGGGCGTGAAATGCTAAAGAGCTCCCAGCCAACACGTCGCCATGGTGTTTTCTCCCCACTACTGTTCATTTGACATTTAGTAAATCATCACTGCAGTCATACCCTCAGGAAACACTCACTCTCACACACACACACACACACACACACATGAACACACACTCTTGATGATAACTGTTTATTAACAAGTTAGGTGACCTGATTTCATCTGGTTGCCAAAATTACAGCATGCAGAGGTGTGTGATAAAATCCCCTCAAGCCTGCTGACATTTCACTCAGCTGATTGTCAAAACAACAAATTGTAAACATTTTTCAAAAAGAAATTTTAACTGCGTTTTTCAAATTTTATAGCACTTATTGTTGAAAAAGTCTATAATTCATCACCTTAAATAAATTGATCAAATGTTTGATCACAGTTAATGTCAACATAAACAGACATTCTATTGACAGACTTCCACATATCATAGACAGGTGCTAAACTTCCTCCAAGCTCTTCAATCAATGTTTAGTCAAGAAGAGGGGGGTGAAAGATGCTAAAAACCAAAGTGATATAATGGCCATAGATCTGTCCGCTTGTCTCATCGCTTTCCCATGCACATGCTGTCAGCAGCTTGATACCCCGAGAACATTTTCAGACATTGACAGGAGACTAAGAAATGTCTGTAACATTTTAAAACCCCACCAGCAATGTTTAAATAGGTATAGACTGGTATAATATCCTCACATTATGATTATCTTGACAATTTGTTGTAAGGTTTCATTTCACGTTAGAAATAATACTATGTAAACAGAACTGTCTCACAAGTTCAGAGAAGAGATCATTACCTTGCACAACCACAGACAGTAAAATACACTAAAATAGCAAAGGCCCTCAATATTCTTAGTGCAGTTAGAACACAGTTAATAAGTTTAAAATTAAAGGGGCAGTATTATGTAAAATCAACTTTTCTGAGCTTTACATCATGTTCTAATGTTATTCCCTCATCAAAAACATACCTGGAGTGTTGCCTTGATTCTTAAATGCATGTTTGAGAAATCCTTTAATCTCCTGTGGCAGCCATTAAGCTGTGCAAAACGCCTTGATGGACCTAGTGCTGCCTTTGAGACTCAGCTCCTCCTTAGAGCTGCAGTTTCTAAGCTTCCACCACAAAGAGCACCCTTGCCCTACGACTTCCCTACTCAGCCCCTTCAGATTAGTGAGCAGCAATTAGCATACACCTGGTGGAACTGCGCACCTATTGAGCTCATTATATGAGCTATTTCTCAGTGCAGTGCTGTTAAAAACATTGTAAAAGGATTTGCTGTTGTGATGATTTCCTGAAGCCAGAGTTTCAGAAGGAGAAGGACTTTCTTAAAGAGACAGAGGCCCAATTTTAAGGTGATAAATTGCAATGTCAAATTTCTTTTAAGTCATATTTGATATATACAGCATTTTTGTAACAACGGAAGGTAACATAGTTACTTGATTGCACTATAAAATGATTCTATGTTCCTCGAAAGCACATGATACTGCCCATTTAAAGGAAAAATGGCAACTATGTTATGCTTTACTTGGAGAAACCATTCCACAGTAAGGTGCATGTTAGTTGTGTTATTTCATTTTTCCTTGTTTGATTTGTTTATTGTAATTCATAAACATCTTCTAGCTTTAAAATTTTGTTCAAAAACCTAAATTGCAGTCAGCTCTGAAGGATTTTATGTGCAACATTTTGTTCAAGCATACAGGACTCAAACAGTTTTTTTCTCCAGCTGTTTTTCAAAGCCGCATTGCTTGCACGATGCAAAAGTATCCTAGAGAGGGTATTTCCTCAATTTATCAGCAGGACTCACTTAACTGCTGCCACACAGATCACCACCCTCTTAATTAATGCAAATGCAGCAAGCAAGCATTGGGTCTTGCAGATAATCCTTTGCCTTTGTCGTTATATTGTTTTATCGAAGTGCTTTAAACCCATTGTCTATATGACTAGCTAATAAAGAGCTCTTAATGCCTTGTCTTGCACTCATAGTGCACATTTTCCTTTTAATCCATAAGCTCTTAAGGCGTCCATAACTGCCTTATTCACGTCAGGCCAGAAGTGAAACCAGTAAAGGGTACTAAAGCAACCTTTATAGTCCATACACATTCACACACACTTAATATCCAGGAGTGAAGGGAAGAGAATTGACTGTGTGTAGATGAGAGCAATACCCCGCAATCAAATAAAGATGAAGCTCAGAAGTGAGACATTTTAATGTTGGCCTTGAGAGCCCTGAGTGGGCAGAATCAATAGAATAAGAAAACATAATATATTTTCCCTTTGCGTATACAACTTGAAGGGCAAAATACACTTTGAAAATACAATAAGGCCTATAAATTATACAGATATGAAAATGACTCTTCACTTTTACCATGTCATTGAGAAAAGGGGAAAAAGACAACCACAGTGTCTTTTACAGTGGTTCTATTTTCCCTTTTTTGCCTTGCAGCCTTTTGGACATAAACTTAAATATGTTCATCAAAGATGTGATATATTCAAATCTCCAAGGTTCCCCCTTAATCCCAGCCCCTCTTCCCATACCTAACCTGCCCCAACACTTCATCATCACCTTGAAGTAGGAAATGAGCACCTCACTTGTCTTCCTAACGACAATGAACCAAAATGTTATGTGTGGGCTGCATTGCCCTCTCTGACAGATTAAGGGTTATCTAGACTGCATTCAGATGAGACTGAGGGCAATGTCCGTATTCGAGCCCCACAGGGAGGATGGAGAAACACGCTGAGGTGGGGACTTAAGAGGGGAGATGCTATGACTCTCACATGGCAAATCTACTGCACCTCCCCTCAGGGTATGCGCTGCATGAGTGTGTGTTGTGTGGAAGTGGGAAGGGGTAGGTTAGGCCATCTCTGCTGTAGTGTAACTAACATGGGAAAGGAGACTATTCAAATAGAAAGAGAGAAAGAATTGAAGAGTAGGTCATTAAAATTATTAGTAAGGGCAGAGGTTGAGAAATGGCCATAGCCTCAAGCCTTTAGTCATAATCTTAACACTGATGAGGAATTAAATTGTAGAAACGCTAAAGCAGAGAGGAAAGGCCTCACATAGGTGTTTGACCATGTTTGACATATACTTTATTTGCCTTATATCAAGGATAGAGATGTGAGAATATTCTACTAATCCAACTTTAGATTATAGAAGTTTACACTTAGTGGAAAAACAATGCAGTTTATTTATGATTATGAAAGTCATTTTGCTTAAGGGCAAAAACTGGTTAAGTCTTTTTATTTTGTCAGTCACTCCATCTTTCAATATCTCCGGCCAGCTTCCTTTTCCCTGCTAATGTTACCACCACCATGTTTCACAATAGCGATACTGTATTTATGGTAAAGTGCAGAGTTAGTTTTCTATCCTACATAGTTTTTTACTTGAATGCCAAAAAGTTCAGGTTTGGTCCTCCAGCTGACCAAAATACCTTTCAAATTTGTGTCTGTATTCATTGCATGCCTTGGGAAAATACAAACAGGAATTTACATGGGTTTCTTTCAACAATAGCTTTGTTTTTGCTACTCTTCCATAAAGACAAGATTTGTGGAGTGCATAATTGGTAACTGCTATATTAACAGATCTCTCATGAGAGCTGTGGATATCTGAAGCTCCTCCAGATTTAGCATGGGACTCTTCACTGCTTCTCTGATTATTGCTCTCCTTGTCTGGACTGTCAACTTAGATGGACAGCAGTGTCTTGGTAGGTTTGCAGTAGTGCCATACTCTTTCCATTTTCAGAGGATGGGTTGAACAGGGCTTAGGGTATTATTTAATAATATAACCCTGCTTTAAACTTCTCCTCAACCTTAAACCCTCTGCTGTGTTCCTTGATCTTTGTGGGTTTGTTTTCTCTTTAATACTCAATAGCAAGCCACTAATTCCTTCACAAAATAGCTGAACTTATTCTGAGATGAAAATATACATTTATAGAATCTATTTACAAGTTAAGTGACTTTAGGAAGTAGCTGCTACAGTGGATTTTGGGTTATTTTGGATTATGGTTATCAGAGTAAAGGGGGCTCAACACAAATGCACTCCAGGCTTTTTTGATTTGTATTTGTAAACCATCCTTCCAATTCAGAATTAGGCTCTACTTTGTGTTGGTATGTTAGCTCAAAGCACGATAAAATGACAATCAAATTAATACTTGTGGTTGTAATGTGACAAATGTGAAAAAAATTAGTACAGTGAACTGTTTTTTTTAAATTATTTTAATTTTTTCTTTGATTTTGTATGCATTCACTTGGTAAAATGCTTGTACAGTACCTTTATTCAAATGATTCTGAAATGAAAAATGATATTCTTTGCATCACTCCAAGCTGTACAGTCTTAGTAAATAAAGATGGTAAACGGCACCATACCTGACAAATATCTGCATGTTGGCATAATTTGAAACAGTTTAAAACACTGCTATTTTATGAAAGATTGTACAAACTCAATAATGAGAGTTGTGTGTAAACTGTGTGTGGCTTGTGTTTTATGTTTGATACTTGCGACTGTTTCCAGATGCAGCATCTCCATTTTGCCCCTTCTAAATCAATCATCAGTTCAACTTCATCCTCAGGGGACAGCCCCCTCCCCATCTGGGGATCAATGGCTGTCTGCCTTGCATGCCTTCATCATACTTTGGCAATGGTTATGTGTCCATACATGTTGTGAGCCACTTTCTGGCACATGCACATGGTTCTGTAAGGTTTTCACATGCCTTTGTGCAGAACTATGGCAATCACAATGGTTCTGGCATTTTTACAGTGCCATGACAACTTGCCAACACTGTGACCTTTGACATACTCCCTGCTGTGCTGAAATCTCCCCTCTTGTTACATTTCAGTGGGTCAGGAGTTCACAGTCTATTTGTCATTGTCCCAAGGGGCTTGAAGAGTATTTAAAAAGCTGAGGAGGAAAAGGAGGTCTGTTGTTATAGATGGTCAAAACTGTGAGATTATGAAACCACTGATCCCAGCGCAAGTTTTCACAAGAAATATACTTCAACAAAACACTTTTGACCCAGTTTGCATGTAAATCCTGAATAATTTTTTGCTTGAATGCAGGCAAATTAATAAAATGCTTAATTTTCATGGGATTTAAGTCTAGTTGTATTTAAGCAGAGAACGTTCCTTTAACAATCAAATTTGGAAAACTGGATTTTAAAACCTTTAATCCTGCATGGATATGAAAATCCTTCCTAGGAGTGCTTGCAATGTACTGTACATTGTTTTCCACGTGCAATCCATTTTATCCGTTTTTAATCTAATCAAAATATTCCATCTTCATTTAAAGAGTACAAGTGAAGTGCATCACATTTTAAAATGAAATGGGGAAAAAAAAAGAGTAAAAAGGCTGAACTAAAGGGAGATTCACAAAGATAGCATCCCACCTAAAGATAGGCAAGTAATGTTACAACTCCTATGAAAATGGGAAGCAGGATTAAATTATTGTAAGATGTAGTACAGGATGTTGGAACTGCTCCTTTATGGTCTTGTTTGTACTGTGCTAAATGTTTTCTTTGGGTATTTATTGCTGTGGATGTATTAAGTTACCTTTAGAGAGCATTTCTCTATTGCTTTGTCAATACTGGATTCAGGATATTCTCTAACCTGGGGAAATAAAAATAAAACCATAAACAGAATGCAGCTGAGAATCTGCCATGCATTCACTGATCTGCGAATATCAGTAATCTGCTGCATACAACAGCACATACAGTACCTCTTCTAAACTCCAACCCCTGTTAAAATTACACCGGTGTGCACTTCTTCTATCCCACCATGAACACATGCTTGATAAACATAAATACAGACAGTGATGTAGTGCAGAAAAGTGGAACTGTATGCATTTGAATGAACATAGAGCCCCTCAAACAGAAGGGCTAACGAGAAGAAGGCACCCCTATGCTGTATTAATTTTTCATAACATCATGCTCAATACAAAATGCAATAAGTGTTTCTTGTAAGACGACTCCCAGGCACTTACAGCACTTGAGTATGCAGCAAGGTTTTCCTCTGAGGTCCGGACTGCGTGTTTGTCTGATTTTCATGGTGGGATGATATCTGATGCCCAAGATCTTCAGAGTGTATAGAATACTGTATACACAGGGAGCGATCTGAAACCACTGAGGATGCCTCTGTTTCATAGTCAGTTCATAATAAACATTAAATATTTAAATAAAAATTGCTCATTTAAACAGGCAATCAAAAATATTACGATTTAAAAAAAATATTTAGAATTTAGAACACCAGATTGTTTTTTATACAAAACAATGCAACATGGAACAGTGCATTGAACTATACATTATTGCAAAACATATCTTTGAATCTAATTTCCTAAAGGCTCAATACATACAGTGTCTTGAAAAACTGTTTCCCATTTAATTTTTTCACATTTTGTCATCTAACCACTATGTTTCTGCCAGCCTTGCACATCTAGAAGCTGAATACCAGTTTTCAAATCTTGAAGGAAATTCTTAATTGGATTTAGTTTTTAAGTTCTAAAATATTAATAGGTTTTGATCTAAACCAAGCTATCATAGCTCTGGTCATATGTTTAGAGTCGTTATCCTTCTGAAAATGATCCACTGACTACCGCTTTCCTCGCCTGGTCAGTTTAGGGGGACAGCCATGTCTTGGTAGATTTACAGCTGTTGTTTACCTTTTTCATTTTTTAATAATGGATTTAAACTTGATCCATGAGATGTTCACAAAAGTTCTTTAACAAGCGTGCGAGCCAGTCACATGAAAACTATACTAATGCTCAGTTTACATAATATACAGGTGGACTCTATTTACTATTTTAAGACAGTTGGTTGCACTTTTATTTAGGGGTATCGGATTAAAAGCTGCTGAATATATTTGAAAGCATCATATATCATTGTTCCTCTGATTAATAAATTATGTACTGCTTTGTGTAGGTTTCTTGTATAAAAAAAGTTCTTATTTGTGCTTAAGAACACTGGATCGTGAAAATCGTTTATAATTAAATCAGTGATATTAAGAATAAACAGCAGTAATCTCATTGTCTGTTTCCATGATGTAAAAAGACGGATGGATATAATTCCCATTATTTAGGCAACAGCTTGTCCTTAGCAGATCCATCTCCTTTTTAGATACACACAGCTTTCATATAAACAACACTAGCGATAGCTATTCAGCTTTTAGTTTCAGGATAAATTCAAAGTTTCAAAGATATGAAATACCTGACATGCCATAACCTTTGAGCTAATATGAATCAGTCCAATCTTGGAGTGAAAATGGAACACTTTATGATAATGACAATGTTCACCCCGCAGCTGCCAAAGAGCTAGAGCACATGAGAAATGATAACAATTAAAACAAAAGAAATACTGAAGCATATAGATTAAAATTAATGTAATAGGCCATATAAATATTGCAACCTAGTCTAAAAAACACTGTTCCTACAAAATAGGAGGATGTTTTGAGAGAAATTTAATTTTTAGAGTTTTAACTGAGGAGTGCAGCAACTTCATATCTAATAGCCTCTATTACTTTCATTTAAGCAAATTGGGGGGTTTTTTTGGTAATTGGTTTAAGTCCGAAGGAATTTGAGTAATCTCACATTTTGCACAAGTCAGCTGTGCATTTGGGAAGGCCTTAGAAGGGAGGGGAAAGAAGGACATTGACATGCAAATGATTGTCTTGAACTTTATTGAGCGGGTACATTTAAGTTAATTTGCCGTTGGGAGTGGCTAATGGAAGTAGGCTCCTCCAGTAACTCTTAAGGAGTCAATCCACCTGATTTAGAGGAAGCAAGTGCATAGATCTCTTGATTGACAGAGCTGTTACTCTCTGTGTGGCAACTGATGGACGGAGATGAAAAATAAGAAGATGGAAGGGAGCTTTTTCAGAAGGTCTGGGTTCTGCAGCATATCGGGACACTCTCATATGGTATATTAAAAATCGTTAGCAATATCCTGGCAGGAGAAACAGCCAAGTGTTGTTTTAAAGCCTTCATGGTGAATCATAAATGTTGCAAGTGGGACTGTATGAAAAATGCAATGCATACACCCCTTAGCTAAAACAGAGTACCGCTGTACCTCTGGGAATGAAGTATGTTGTTATGCCACCATTCTGGGATTACAGTCAGGACAAGGAATGATCTTTTCTTGGATTAGACTGTTTAAAGTAGAAGCTTGTTCAATTTTAAAAGTGTCAAAGAATACAAAAAATGTAGTTGGAATTTAACATTTGAAATGTATTTGGGAACAGTGTCAGTTGGGAACAGTGTTGGCCTTATGACTTTCTGCCCAGGGTGGCACAGCAGGTTGGGCACAATGAACAAGGCTACAAGGACTGTCTATTGCTTTTCAATGCTTAAGTGTTATATAAGTATTTACTAAGGAGTTGGCATGGTATTTGACCATCTTTGCTTCAAAATTTCATATATTTTGGAAGGTCAGATGCCCAGATGGATCATTATTGACTGAATAATGTAGAAATATGCACTTTCTAATATTTATGAAACAAAAAAGGAGTCTAGATCTATTAACAAATCTATATCTTTCAATTCTTAGTGTTTCTGATACAATAAAAGCTAAAAAGTCCCCACCCAGTTGCAAATGGTTGTGCATTGGGCAGCAGATGGAAAGATTTGGCCAGGACACCATTCGGATAGGTGTTGGGGTCAATCACTTTAACATACCATAATAGCTAATTAAGATGAATTTAACTTTGTCCCCTTTAAGATCACCAGACTGTATTTGTGTTAGGCTCCTATATAGTGCACATACATGACAGTGTGAGTGAGCACAAATATCTTTTCTGAAATGTGCTTGGTGCTCACACATGCCTGTCACTTTGTGTGTGTGTGTTCTTGTTTGTCCTTTTATAGATGTGTGTGAAGGACCCGGCAGAGGAGCTAAAAGTAAAGCGTCAAGCCATAATTGGGTTACAGGGACCAGTGATGGATTAAACCACGGCTCGGGAGACGCTGCAGCAACATTAGGGTGTCTGAGATGTCAGGGGCAAAGCGCTCTCATTAATCGCCTCGGCCCTTACATTACTGCATTAGTTGTATTAGCAGCTAGGAGTCGGCAAGCACTTTGGGATTTCTCGCTGAGGCAGGCCTCGTGCCTTTCTTTCATTTCTAGTTACTAGGCTGAAGTAGGCATGATTTCTCTCTTTTTTCCTCTAGAGAGAAGAAGGAAGTCCAATTCATTTGTTTGAAATGCCGCTTTTATATTTACAACCATTTTTCGATTTTAGCCAATACCGAGAGAATAAATTTACTATGAGAAACTCTAAAAGTCAGGAGTGTAAAGTTTCATTGAAAGTTGGTAGGTAATTTAAAGTAAGTGCACTCACACAAATACACACAAATACACACACACACACACACACACACACACACACACACACACCCCCCAACATACAGCCACTCACCCAGTCTCCCAATCAGTCATCTCACTTCTCAATAACCTAATAGTCTTCCTGTGTGAAAATTGATTTTAAGAGCCTGCTGCATGACCCAAGTCCTAGCCATCGGCAAACATAATCTGAGTCCGCTTTTTCCTCTTTCATTTCCATCCATCTCCCTTGCAGGACATATCTTTACACTATAGCTGTTATTAATAAACTGAAATTGATTTTCCAGTGTGGTAAAAACAACATGAGTGGTCAGGGCGGTGTAGGCTGACTTGACCCTGTTGGTTATTGGTTGAAAAAGTGGGTGGAGTTTTAGCCGTTGCCCGATGGAGGCATAATGGGCGGGGCAGTGGTTCTGATGTAAACACAGATGAAGCAGTATCGAGTAACATTAGCGATCCTTAACATTCAACCCCTGACTACTCCCTCTTAGAGAAGTGAGAGCTTTATCACGCCGATAACCCCAAACATCACCAGGTCCCACACTTTTCCAATCCTCCTGAGGATAAAATATATAATTTAATCACTGATAGAGTGGCTATGATTGCTTTAAAACTGCAAACCCAAACAGTCCATGAAATTAGATTTTATGACCGTGTCATTATTCTTTGACCCTAAAAATCATAAAACATTCACTTTGAAGGACCAGAACCATAGTGTCATTCTGTATTTTCCAATTTGGTTTTTTGTGTTTCCTTTAAAGCCATAAATCAGTTTTAAAAAGTGAAGATTCAATAATGAGAATTGTAGAGTTACACAAGTTGGGATGTTATTCTCCACCACTTTCTATACAACTGCAGATTCTAAAATCATCAGTTCAAGCAATTTTAAACAGGTTCAAGTTATTCAAATGCAGGATTATTTGGTCAAAGTCTGGAAAAAGATTCAAACTGTCACCTGCAGATGAAAATACAATCCTTTGGGTGTTTAGGAACCACACAGGAACCAGCAAGGTTCATACACAACATGAAATGAACTCTGCTGGTACACCAGTATCCACAGTAAAGTGGGTTGTACATTAGCATGTACCGAGGGGGTGCAAAGCAAAAAAATAAATAAAAAAATTTGGTGTACAGCTTGGCATATTTTTTCTGTATCCAGAGATCTACACAAAATTTTCCATTTTGAGCCTGTTTAATGAATAATAACAAGTTGGAATCTGTATTGTGTGGTTCTGTATCTTTGAGGTCATATTTACATGACCTTTGCAATTAGTGGAGATTTTGTAACTCCATTACTATTATCCTCACTGTTTATGGTGTTGAGATAAACTTGGGTCCTTGTCCAGCCATGTTTTGTTCTAATGTTTTTAACAGTTTAACTTAACCTTTACAATGAATATAACTGGGGCAAGATCAGCTGAGTTAATATTTTCTCAAAGCGATTTCCAGACTTGTGAAGATCAGCCCACATACACAGAGCAGATATTTCAATATATATTTTCTAAAAAACCTACAGTATCAAAGTTCAGTGCTTTTTTTTTTTTTTGGGAGAAATAACTACTGTTGATGTGACTTTAACATAGTTCAGTAATTCACTGATTTATTCTTTATCAAGCCTGTTTTTTAAAAAAATTTTCCTGCTTTGGGTCAAAAATTTATTTTCTTTAAAAACAATGTGGCTTTCATGACCTTTTTTAACATGGTTTGTCGATCTTGTAGCTTCATGCTATGAGGTGTTGTATGAAAATGGCACAATCTGAGTTCCTCTCACCTCTTTAGGTGCATTTCATCAACTTGATCACCAAAATTTATATTTAAACACCTTTATATATACATTGCAATGTTTTATTTAATACAGTGTAAAAGACTTGAATCAAATTTTATCTTTTTATGATAAATAATAGTTTTTATCAGCTGACAACACCAATTGTCATATCCCTTGAGGATTACATGAAAGTTTACTTTGAAAATACCAAATTAGACTATTAAACAAATTAATAAATTTTGATATTAACTTAAACATCTATTTGTGCTCTTTTATTGATGATTTTGTTTTTCCACATTTACTGTTAAATATTTATAAAAATCACATTATTTAGTTCTGTCCCTGGCTAGCCTCTCAACCCCGTTACACGAATGACTCTCCCCTCATAAATACAATGGTGTGATCCATAATAGCATGCACCTCAGGTAGGGACATCACTGAAGTCTTTTGGACAACAGGATGGAAGAGATGGACAAGTTGCTCCATTCTTTTCCTTTATTTTGGTTATTTAACATTTGATATTGTTAGATTAAGTGACTCAACACCATAACATGAAAAAAAGATAGAAAACTATTACTTATGAAAATAGTTGTTTTATTTCAAGAATTTATGCTGATTCTGACTCTAATGCATGTCACATGCTCTCTCTGGTATCCACTACATGGAGTAGTGACCATTTTATGCAAAAATCACAACCTCGTCACACTCAACCCTGTTACATTTTATTGCAACGAGGTTGTGATTTTAATACTTTGGTTGTTAAGTTATTCAATTATTTAAATTATTTGTTATTATATTTAATCAACGTTCATATAGTACATGTATGTTGAATGTGATTTATGTTCCATGGTTAAGCTGTAAGTAAGATGGCACCAACAACAACACCAAAAAGGTAAAGGAAGTATCGCACATATTTTAAAGTTGATTCTGAAAGAAGGGAGAGATACCTGCAAAATGAACGTTAGAGATGGAGATAGAATGCCGAAGCAGGGAAAAAGAAAGGAATTCAAGAGCTGAGTGAAAGAGAACAACATAAGAAAAGAAAAATGTGGAAAGAAGCTTACCAAAGGATCAAGAGGAGGAGCAAAGCACTCCAGAATTTCTTAAGCACTCTTCCACAAAGTCCAGATCAGGGAGATCACCCAGAGGAGCCTCCACAGCCAAAATCTTTTAAGTTAGGGCAATGGGTAGTTAAAAGTGTTGTAGTGAAAATGGTTTACAATTTAATTTTACAAACAGTGACAGAAGGAGAAAGAAAGCGCTAACTTTCCTCACCCAATTCAAATTTGATTGTTTTGTTTTGTAGGTAACATCTACTGGCTAGGAAGAAGGACAGAGGAGAATAAAATTTGTCTGGTAAAACCAAGCCCATTTTTCTATGCTTTGCTTCCTACAGATGGTCTGGACCCTCAGCTTTTGAGAAACGATTGTGTGGACGCTATTGCAGTTTTAAATGACTGGATCTGATTTTACCCAATCAATAACATTTGGTCGTGACATATGTAATGCGCCAACTTGATTGTGAAGAAAGCCATGGTATGAAGCTTACCAGAGATTGTGTGCACTGTAAACAATCTCGTGAGGAGTAGGGCCACAACATCCTTCTCAGCAATAAAATGTGTTAAACTTTCCTCTTGCTCTGACTTTAATTGCTCAATATTTAGAAGTGTGGATGACATGGACTGAATGGCTTCGTTCACTTCTTCCTCTGCTATTGTCAAACTACAACCATTGTCAGACTGCAATTCTAAAACAGCGCAGAAAATCAACGTCATCGTTCAATAGTGTCCATAACAGGGTTGATTGATTACTGCGACCACATCTCAAAATAATGACCAACAATAATGTAAAAGTAATGCCTGAGATGGGAAATTGTGTTTTTCTGATGCTTAACTATGTTGTTAATGCTTAGGGATATAAATACAAATAATGCGTTTTGGTACAAAATTTGAAAATGTCAACGTCCAGTCTGAGCCATTCTCGTAGAATGACTCCTATAAGACACAACAAACCAAGAGGTCTCTGTTTATCTTTGACCTCTCACTGAAGCTTCAGCAGCAAGGCTTGCATCTGCATGTCTACTTCTTTCTGCATCTGTTTGTCTTTGCCTTTCAGTTGGTTTGTAACAATAAACTGCAATGCACCATCATTACTACTCAGACTGGTGTTGTACCTGTACATCTTTTCACATTTCAAAACACTTTTAGTTCTGTGTACCTGAAAAAGACTCCTATGCTATTCTGCATATGGCAGATGTATAAGTGACGAAGAGTCAGTTGGACAAATGTGCTTGTTATAAGCCTTTCAGTGAAAGTCTGTCAGTTACATTCTTGTGGTTTGTAAGCATGTTAAAAGCTGATTTGTTTATTGTGTGGCCCAGATATAAGTTTTGGGTCGCAGCACTGCGAAACTATACATTAGTTCCACTTTTAGAAAATTATACTACTAATTAATTAATACAACGAAGGTTCTTGCTAAATGATGCAAAGAAGAAAAAAAATAAAATAATACAAAAAACAAATCCTACAAGGGTAACTGAACTATGTTTCAGATAAGTCAGATCTAATACAATTGATAGCAGCTGTAAAGCTGACTGAATGCGGTCACTGAAGTTTGAGGGTATGCAAATTTATGCCACTAAATTGTTGCAAGGTTTTATTAATCTAGATTTATCCCCTAAAAAGATTTGTTTGAGATGTTGCTTTTTAACAGGGGTGTGGACAGTTTTTATAGCCACTATATCTTGTTTCTTAAAATTCCTTAGAAAAACATATTTGCATTGTAATAGTTTTTTTTAAAGTTGTTACTTGATCCACTTTCAACAGATGAAAAAGAACTTAAAAGAACAATCAACCATTTAAACACCATTTAATCTGTGCCCTCTGAGTGGGAAAAGGAAAATCCCATCATATCGTTTTTCTCATGGAAGGATGAATGGCGAGGGACTAAAGGTAGCATGTGCAGGGAGACGGGCAGAGGAAGGACTGTTATAGGATCACAATCGCATTGACTACAATTTCCCATGTGAGTGCTTGGGTACCTGATCTGTGCAAAGAAATACAGGTCCCTTTTTCTTTTGTTCTTCACATACGATTGCACTACGACGACACCCCCCCCACACACACACACACACCCACACACACGTACAGGTATCCGTTTGACTTGTGCCTCTGTTCACATGGAAGGGGTTGTCCTCTTGCTCTAGGATGAGGTATTGGCTTTCCCCGGAGGGAGAGTTCTAATTAGGTAATTGACTGATGTATAAAGCAGGTGCATGTATCCGTTACAGCCGGCTCGACCTGTTCATTATTAAACAGTGACCCTCTCCACCACTCGTGCCAAAGCCTTCGATACAGAGGAGAAAGTGGCCAGGAAGAGCTTTTACAGGGATCATCATACTCGTAATTACACTTGCCGGTTACCTGAGTCTTTCCCCGTTACTGCTGTATGCTGAACAAGAGCTGTGCTCCTCCTTTTTCCCATAGACTGACTGCTACAATGCCATTAAAAAGGATTAACAAAAGTTCTCTGAGATGGAAGCAAATGATTTCAATTGTGCAACAAATCAGTGTAATTTCATACTGAGCTAAACTCACGATCACTGAGTTGCTCAAAATAGCGTATCATGACAGTTCTGAAAAGTTTTCAACCTCACACATTTGTTTATTGACAGGCAAACGAAACTTGAGCTACAGTAGGTCAGAAAGGAGTGGGAAGATTTGCCAAGAGCCAGCAGGCAGCACTTCATTCTGACACTTTGACATCAGTAAAATATATAAAGTATTGGGTTGCTGTTAGGCCTTGAGGCCAGTTTACTCACATCAGGGCTCCAACGATCCAGATATGGATTGATAGCGGAGAAGCAAATTGATTCAAAGGAGTGTGTATGAACATTTTGTGTTTATGCTTGTGACAGCAGTTTTAAAATGTTGTCGTGGTTCGGGTTTGGAAAGACAATAGTCCAGTTTTTCATCTGTCTTGTTAAAATTTTTGTTTTCCTTTAGAATAAAGGAAATAGATGTAGTTGTTTTTTCTCTGCCTTTTATTTGCTTACAAAATTGTATGTCCTTTAAGTAACTCTGTTTATGCCGTGCATCCACACAGATCTAGTGTTTTGGCGATTGGGCCGGCATAGCTACTACAGCATTTTCTGTAGTGCTGGATCCTGTCGTGTGGACACAAATTTTTTTCTTAATCATTTACAAAAATTTAATGTGTTTGTTTCCGTGTGGATGGGGCCTGGAACACTGGGGGACCCAATCCCTGTGTTTATGCGGTAATCACTTTGCAATAGTTGGCATGTCTATCACTTAACTGCTTTATCCATTAAACTATGTAGTCTTTCAGCTATTTTCCACAAAAACATACTTTTACTAGCCTATTGATGTTTTTCAGTGGTGTAAATTGGATCTCAATGCTGTTTCAGGAGCCAAGCTGGTAAACACAGTTCAAAGGAAAATTATTTATAAATTAAGACAAACTGAACTTTTGCAAGAACATTATTCAGCACCAAAAAAGATGCTGTGTAACCAGCAACAAGGATTGAGTTCCAATCTGGAACTTAAATTGTTTAAAGCAGCTGCAGGAAACAAAAAGTTTGCAAGGGAAGCAGAAGGTAAATCTAATACAACCAAATGAACAAGCAGGAAAGAAAGAGAAGCAGTGTAAAATTAGTGAAAAGTAGAACAAAGGGGGCAACATCTTCATAAAGTAAAATAAAACTCTAAATTGACTCATGAAAAAAAATACATGTAAAGTTCAATTCAACAGGATTTTAAAATACATTTTAAATTCAGGAACTTACAGATCATGACAGGTTATTTGGTAGAGGCATTTTACACTGCCTTACAAATGGATTCATTGTCCTTTAAAGGTTGTCACTATATTTGATTTGGATTTTACATTTCAGATCAACACCCAAGTAATGCCTAATTGTAAAGTGAAAGGAAAAATTTACTTGGTTTTCATACATTTTTACAAATAAAAATCCAAAGAATGTGACATGCATTCATATCCAGCCTCCTGGGTCAATACTGTGTAAGACTATCTTTTGCTATTGTCACATCTGCAAGGTGAGGTAAGTCTCTATCAACTTTGAACATTTAAACACAAAATTTTGCCCATTTTTTTATTTTTATTTTTTATTTTGCAAAATAACTTGGGAGAGTTTCTGTCAAAAGCAGTTTTCCAGTACTGCCACAAATGTTTCACTGGACTTGGGTCAGGACTTTGAGCCATTTTAACACAGCAATGCTTTGATCAAAACCATTCCAGAGTAGTTGTTTTCTGCTGGAAGGTGAACCTCGGCTCAGTCTCAAGTCTATTGCAGCCTCTGACAGGTTTTATTCCAAGATTGCCCTGTGTTTAGCTCCACCCATCTTCTCATCAACTCTGACCCACTTCCCTATCAGTGCTTAAGAAAACCATCTCAACAGCATGATGCTGCCAATGGCATGTTTCAAGTAGGGATGGTGTGTCAGGGTAATTCATAGTGTTATTTTTCCACCATGCTGGCTGTGTGATCTTAATGGCTCATTACAAACTGCAAATGGGACTGCTTATGGTTTTCTTTAACCACTGGCTTTCTTCTTGCCACTCTTTAATAAGATCAGATTTGTGGAGTGGAAGGCTAAAGGTTGCTCTGTTGACAGACCTGGGCTGTGGATCTCTGCAGGTCTCTCCAGAGCTTTGCTGCTTCTCTGGTTAATGCTCACCTTCACTGATTTGTCAGTGGTGGTCATGTCTTCATAGGTTTGCAGTTGGGCCATAGTCCATGAACGACTGAACAATGCTCTCTGATATCTTCAAAGCAAATATTGCTTTGTAACCTAACAAGCTTTAAGCTTCTCTGTAAGATTGTCTCTGACCTTTCTGACAAGCCTTGATCTTTATGATGCTCTCTGTCCACTTTCATGAAAACACCTACCTTTTCACCTCCAGTTCAGAATTGAACATGATTTTTTTTTTTTTTTTTTGTCTTTAACATAACAAATGGCAGTTTGTAGTTATAATGTGACAAAATGTAAACTAGCTCAACAGATATGAATACTACAAATCAATGTAACATCCTTGTGAAATTAACTAGTTATCTTTGGTTATTTGGATAATTTCTCGCCAAACTGTTATTGATTGATTTCTATTTAATGAAATATAGTTTGATATTTACATCCTGTTAAAGAAAATTATGTTTCCTGGATAATTTAATTTTTAACTGACAATTGACTGGCACAAATGAGCCATTTTAATCTGTTCTTCATCATATTTTAAGAAGCAGTATACCATGTACTGAATGTGTTAGTTACAGTTTACCATTTTTACTGGCTTTATTTGTTGATTGATTTGGCTACAACACTAGCTTTTTCAAAATGCCTTACAAACTTATACATCTAAAATTTTGTTATCTTGAGCTGACCATACCAAAATCTTCTGCACACGAAATATTGGTGATGATGCAAAAAGAAAAATTAACAGCACAGGTTTCATTCTGTCAGATCAGAGACAAAGCCCTTGTAATGCACATCACAAGCCTTTGCACAGGGATTGGTTTCTGAGTAATACTGATTGTTTATTTCCATACAATCTCTAATCTGATCTAGTCTAATCTAATCCCATCCACAGTGATCATTGAGCTCCACACACGCTAAATCTCCAATCCCTCCAAACTGTTTCAGGAGTAAGGCTATTTTTTTTTTTAACATCTTAACATTTTAGTTATACAGTGTGGATAAGTTCAACATGCATTTAACATTTTTAATGCAAAGTCTTTATCATTTTGGGCTGAATTATAAAACCTTAGTTTAATCTGTCCTGAATTACATTGTAACAGGCACTTCAGATATATGTATCAAAAACCATCCCCCTTTTCAAACTCAGTGTTAAATAGCACTACAAATTGATTGTTTCAGCATACTTATTTGCACTGATCCAAGATACTTTAAAACAAATTTTTTTGGATTATTCATTATTCACTCTGATATCTACATCTGTTACAGACTGACTGCTAAAGAACCCATAGCTTGAAATGCCCAAATCCAATCATGAAGGTTTTGCAGTTATGAGGGTCATTAGACAGATGTAGCCACTACTGCAGGATTGATTGACCCACAATCCAGTCAAGATTGTCCAGAGATTTGTTTTATGAAGGATAAAATCTCCATGGATTTTACATTGACTGTCCCCCTTTTGGGGATTTTTAAGGCCTCTGTTTTTTTTAAATGTTCACCTGAAGCCTTTCAAATTTTGGCCTTAAGTAAGTTCAATCGTGTCATGTTCTAAGTATACTCTCCAAATAAACCAACAGAGATAAAAGTCTGGTTATCCAGAAAAATGGAACCCATCACTCAAAAAGCAGGCATTTAAAGACAAATATATCATTTTTTTCCCACTCTTTATTTTAAAATTGTTCCATTATAAACAGCAGCCCCATTAATTCCTTTCTTGATGTAAAAAAAAAAAAAATCATCCCTTGTTTTCTTGGAAAAAATGAGTCATCAATTCTGTGGTTACCTCTTGGAAATTTTAAAGGAGAATATTTTACATGTTTAGTTTTGTTTGTTTTTTTGTCTTAATTACAGTGCAGAACTGTAGGTACACAGCGACATTCTTCTTCAGCATTTTACCGGTCTAAATCACCAGAGCTCTTTGACATGTCATCCAGACAATATTCCTGTTGATCTTGCTCCAAACAAGACTGTCTTCATTGTTGGAATTCCATATGCAGTTTTACTTCTGTATCTATTTAACTTTTTTTCTCCCTGTTAATTTTGCACAGATCAGCTTGTCACGCAATACCTGAAAATTGTTTCTCTGATTTAGTATGTATGAGAATTATTGCAAGCATGTTGCAAGCAATTTTTTTAAATGCCTTTATTAGAAATTACATTTTCAGTATAGCCTGCCCAAGCTATACAGGTGTCTGGGCTGCAGCCATCTTAGGAGGCGCTGCCCTTTTAGGCAAGGTGGGTGAAGGGTCTTGGGTTATGAGAGGAACTCCTACCACTGTCGCCACCATTGCTCCCCCCCAAAAACTGCACCATACCCAGCAGCACTGCAATACTGGGCTGATGCATGGAGCAACTGGAGCAAGCTCCCCTGTCAACTCCTGGTTCTCAACTGTGGTTGGTGGTGCAAGGTTGTTGCCTAAGAATTTAAGCTGATTTCTAAGGCAATTTCTCCTGCTGCTCAAGCCAGCAGGAGATGGAACGGGTGCTACGTCCCTTCAAGTTTCTGTTTGATGTCTTTTATCTAAAGAAAAATACTGCCCAATCAACATCCTCAGAACAAGAGAAAAACTATTTGTTATTGATCAAAGCAGTCTAGCAAACGCATTGACCATCAGAGGTTTGCTTTTATAACAGCTATATTTAATCAGAATTTTTCTACAGCCACTTTGTCATATTGAAGGTTCTTGGAGTGCTCCTTCCTGTCTTCTCAACCAACAGCCAGCTCTGACAGATGGCCGCTCAAAGAAAACGATTAGGTTTTTTCCAGTAAAAAGTGAGTAGTTTCTCTCCAGTGTCACCATGTGCTTGCTCAGAACCAGGCACTGCTGTAAAGTCAACAACTTGATATGATTGGCTGAGTTTGAGATTGAATCAGACTGTATATGTGGAATGTACTGGATTGTAAATTTGTTACACTTTTTCAATTCAGTTCAGTTCAATTCAGTTTTGTTTATATAGTGCCAGTTCACAACAAATGTTGTCTCGAGGCACTTCACAAAATAATCAAAATAATCATTTCATTTCAATCATACATACATTCCAATTGACTCTAGTTATCAAACAGTATAGTAAGCTCAATTAATCAAGGAATATATATATATATATATATATATATATATATATATATATATATATATATATATATATATATATATATATATATATAATGAAACGCAGCAGACTGCATCAAGTCATTGACTTCCTTCTGGACAAGCACATAGCGACAGCAGAAAATCGCTTGAGTTGTGTCGTTAACTTTACAGTAATCCCTCTTAACTGCAGTTAAGTTCTTTATTACACTTAAAACTTGAGTTTACCTGGGCAATTAATGTTTTTTTTTATTATTATTATCATGGTTCAGAATTAGCAATTACACAATTGCAAAGAAGAGCGTCACCACACAAGGAATACCAAGGAAATTTTTTGACACACCCTTCAGGCATCTATTACCACAAACCGCTGTCTCATGCCAAAAATAGATCTAAGCTGCTGTTAATGTAAATACTGTTTAAGCGGGTGTGCTGCTGTGCCCATGGCATTAGGTAACATGCATCTCTTCAGGAACAGGCCTAGCCTGTTTGGCGCCCTGGGCAAACAACATTCATAAAAAAAAAAAAAAAAAAAAAAAAAAAAAAAAAATTCCCTTCTCACCCTCCACGGGTGGTCTTTCTCAACCTCTGAGCTCGGGTCCTCTACCAGAGGCCTGGGAGCTTGAGGGTTCTGCATAGTATCTTGGCTGTGCTGAGAACTGCGCATTTCTGGACTGAGATGTCTGACGTTGTTCCTGGGATCTGTTTTAGCCACTGCTCCAGTTTGGGGGTGACTGCCCCGAGGGCCCCGATGACCACAGGCACCACTGTGGTCTTCACCTTCCAGGCCTTCTCCAGTTCCTCTCTGAGGCCCTGGTATTTCTCCAGTTTCTCGTGTTCCTTTTTCCTGATGTTGCAATTGCTTGGTATTGCTACATCCACCACAACGGCTTATATATATATATATATATATATATATATATATATATATATATATATATATATATATATATATATATATATATATATTCAACAGGTTGGTTTCTTGATCGACTACTTAGGCAACACAGCAGCACAGAATGTGGCCATAAGAAGAATCATCTACACTTCTGCATGTAGCCAGTGAGATATATGACAGAAATTATTCTTAGAGAGTTCAAATGAATGAGATTAACTACAAGCCCTGAGAACTGATAAGATGTCTGCTGACATTGTTTACATATTAAAATACTCTGAACATCACATCAAAAGTTTTACACATGGAAATAGAAATACAACTTAATCTTACATGTTGCACTGTTACTGAACAGAACGTTAAGGTATTTTTAGTAGCATTATTTATGTATCTAAATGATATGTTTAATAAACAGAACCTGTCTACTATATTTGCAATAAAAAAGACAGAAGTCAAATAGAAGTCATCAAGGACAGTTATACCAAATGTAATAACTACATCTATGAGATATATTTAAATTTATTTATTTATTTGTTTTATTCAATCTTAGAGCTACATTTTAAACATTCTTCAGGCAGCTGGTGGCGGCCATAGAACACATAATAGGGAAGGTTATAGCATTGATTGGCTGCTCTGTTTAGACAGAACTGAGGGAAGATAAGTTTTAACTTTTGCACCTGAAGTTTAGGAGGCAAATGGACTCGCTTTGTTTGTTACCTGGATGGTTAGCCGGCCTGTCGCCAGGGCAGGACTGTATCTGATGGCGGAAGAGAGTAGAGGAGAGGAGAGAAGAGAGGAGATGTTCACCTGCTGCACACAGAGCTTCTGAGCCTGACCACTTTGAGTATAGCGTGTCAAGTCGAGAGAAGTACGCAACTGGGCACGTCACGTGCGTGTGTATGCAGCACACGTGTGTACGTGGTGGTGCTGGTGGTGGAGTAGCAGGGTTCCAGCCGGGAGCTAATGCCGCCCTAGACGAGAAGCCGCCATGGAGAGCTGCCCATGTCGCCCATATCAGAAATCGCCACTGTATCTCTTTACTGTGACAGTTGATTCTAAAACTAACAAATAAAGGAAATGAGAACACCAAGTTAAACAAAAAGTAACCACTTTATTTTTAACTAAACTGAAACCCAATTAATGATATGAAATATTGCTGCCAGGTTATTTTAATGCATGCATAGGTGAAACAATGGTGAATGAGGAGTTGCAGTTCACACCAAAGCTGTTATATAGCTGTTTATATCCTGGGAACACCAGGATAAGGTGCTCCTAAAAAGATGACAACCCAAGGAAACATTTGCAAGACAAACTAAAAGCATTGCATACAGAAACTAAATCATCATTGGACAGGCAAGATGTTACAACTCAAAGAGAAGGGTAGGAAAGCAATGAATAGCATGGATTATGTTGTATTTGTGTTATCAAAACATAAATAGTGTTCAGTGGCTTCAGTTTCAGGTCATTTTAGAGTTACAGTCCAAAATTATCCATACTCCTGGCAGATTTAGGTTTAATATATGATTCTACATTTTACCAGCATGTTTCTTTTGACTGCAAGTAGGTTGAGTGTTTTTGAGTGGCCCAGTGAGAGTGCCAAATTGAATCTGGATCTGTTGAGGCCTTCCAGTCTCAAAGATTTGGAGCTCATCACCAAAGATAAACTGTCAAAATACCACTGGGAGCATTATGAGAGGGGTTTGATAGCTGTTATATCAATAAAGAATTTTTCATAAATTTTTGCGAAGGGTGTAAATAATTTTTGACACACCACATTACTAAAGTGTAAATTAATACACTGATATTTAATTTCTTAAAATTAATAATACTATTGTTTAGTATCAGTGGAAAATCCCTGTCTCCTTTCCTATCAGAACTACACTTTCTTGGTTTAATGAAAGTCATTTTAATCCTAAATCTGACAGGAGTATTAATAATTTTGGGAATCACTGCATCTTAGGATAATTTCTCTTGAATGGAAAATATTTTTCTTCACAATGTCTGACATTACTTATCCTAAATAAACCTGCATGTAAAATACCTTTAAGTATTTAGATGTTGTCTTTCTTATCACTTGGAATTGTTTAATCATCAGCAACAATTCAATGTGGAATCTAAAAACATTAAACAATCAAAGAATTTTAACTCTTGACTCTACTTTCTAGTCTCTGGAGAGAGAATGGGGGTTGCTGATCTACTTCCTGTTAAACCTCAATGTCTTGTGAAAACATTGTTGGAATTACTTCACTCTCAGCAGACACTTTACAGGTACCTTTGTTTCTGACTAGATAAAAAGAATTGCTAACATCTCACTTTTCTCCATTCAGAACCTGAACTTTAACCCTTCAGAAACCCAGAACTCCCACAGAACACTGACTCACAAAATCTTCCTCTCGGAAACACTTTGCTCTAACCTTTGCTGATGGCAAGATAGGGCATCATGTAATCCCTCCTCCATGATCAAATGTCTGCCTATGTGCACAGAGAGGACCGTTAAAGTGGGAAAAGTGCAAATAAAAATCATTTTATGAGATAGTAAAGAGGGAAGGAGCCCCCTCTCTTTGAGCCTTGTCAAGTTTGGATTTAACCATAATGTTCCTCCCTCAAAGGGCCTGAGCTGGAAGTGTCAGCAATGATGCACAGCAGCTATACTAAGAACAAGCAGGTGATCTTCAAATGAAATGTTTCTTGTTTGTTTGTTTTTTTTAACTATTTGACACTAATAAAAACTAATTAAATGAGACTGAAATAATAAGTGGTGATAAGCTAAGGACTGTATATTTTTCTCTTCTGAATCCAAATATTTTTACCCTAGAAAATCTTTCATGTTTTTGTAGAAAGACATCCGATCTAACACCAAAAAAATATATCTGATTAGACCTCTCCTTCATCTTTACAAGGAGTCCAGAAAATGTGGGAGCCATTTTGGTGTGTTGGATCCAGCTTATTTCATTCCTCTCCCCGCAGGTGTGCTTGTGCAGCATGTGAAACCTGAGAGTAGATTAAAGTGCCAATCCCCTAAAAGGAAAAAATGCTTTTAGGAACTTTTAAAACTGTGTTTAACAATGTGTTTTTAGTGCCCACTAAAACCAACACACGACACCACATGGCCAAAAAGGGGAGATGGAGCATCCTACAGATGGAAAGAGGTGAAGAGGGAGACATAGAGAGGCTTAGGCTCATATACTTGCTTCAAAAGAACAGAAGGGGATCGTATTCATGCAGTTCTTTGGTTGATTGAACAACTGATAAAAATCTGCCTGTGAGATTGACACAAAATATAAATATCTTTTCTCATGATGATATCAGTGAATGATTGAAATTATTAATTTAAAATTTGTGTTTTCTACATAAATCTAAAACATTTGATATATTATTTCATAGGTTTCAACAAATGGAGGCCAATGGTGTAGTATCTGTAGAACTAAGTAAGCTGTTCTTCAAACTAATATCTTGTTTTTATTAGGATAAAAAAAAGACCAAAAAGGCATTTAAATCATCATTTTAGGTTTTCTGACATTGCAGATCACATACAATTTTTTAATCTGATTAAATATCTTTTTTAAAATATGCAAGCTAATATCCCATTTACGTTATCAGAAACCTTTTCCAGATAACGTAAATGGTAGATGACCTGTACTTGTATTGCACTTTATCAAGTCCAGAGGACCCCAGAGCATTTCACACTACATTCAGTCATTCAGTCATTCACCCATTTATACACCCATTCACATGCTGAAGGTGGCAAGCTACTAGATTGTAGCCACAGCTGCCCTGGGGAAGCCTGACAGAGGTTACTTTATTGATTTTGCTTGAGGTTTGTTGTAGACCATTTGCTATTTTATCTTTTAATTAGGCCCGAGCATCTAAGAGCTGCGAAGGCCTATTGTAATCTTTGTGTTATTTTTCCTGTGTTCTCCTCCAGTTCCTTTGCTGTGGACTTTTCACAAGGGCTGCTGTGCTTCACCTGTCTCAGTTCATCAAATAAAAGATCGAAAGAATCTGTAGGGGTCTCAAGTGGTGCTTGACTGTCCAACCTGGTTGTGGTTATCAAGTTCTCCTTGTAATAAGTTCCCAGTGATCACTTAAGTTATCTTCTCATGTCTTGGATTCACCTACATGGACCTTATCTCAAGCTTCTGCTGGAGACAGTTTCTGTTTGATTCAGATCAGCACTGCAGTAGTTATCTGGGAAACTTACCGTTAGTCCAGTCCAACATACCCTACTTATTCCAGAGATCGGAAAACCTTAAAATAGGGATTCAGAGAAAACGCTTACCTCAACCTGCTTGTCTGCCTTCTGTTTCAGCCACCTTATTGTCATTTGCTCCTATCTATACATTCGTCATCTGAGTGGGCACATAGGGATAACAGTTATAAATTTAAAAAAGTTAAAATAAGGTGTTTAAACTTAATTTTTTACTCTTATCACAGATTCTCACATCCACTGAGCCATGACTGACAGGGGAAGCTGGTAAAGCGGAAGCTAAGGATCAGAGGCGCATGTACATTCGGAGACATTCTAAAATCACAGCACCATATTGGCCTGGCATGGCAACTACAGCTGATTCAGTGTGTCTTGGTGGTGTCATCTAAATGTGGAAGATTTCCCCAATCAACTTCCGAAAATACCGGCAGTTTCCTGGCACTGGTCTCGTGTAAACCCAAGTGGCTAGGGAGAGGAAAAGCCGGGTCTCCCTGCTTAGACTGCTGCCCCCACCACCCAATCACAAATAAGCGGAAGACAATGGATGGATGGATAGAAAGGGGGCATATTGCAAAGCTCCTTAAATATGACACACTTGTTTTCAGAGGCTTAAAGTTAAGTTTAGAAAAGCTGGTCCAACTAAGTGGGTTGAACCACTTAGTTGGAAAATGTTGGTTGTATTCATCGGCCTGATGGACAAAACAATGAAGAAGAAGCTTTCATTATTTATTAGAGAACATACCAACTTCATTGGTGAATGTAAATGTTTTGTTCATAGATATGTGTAATACAGTTTTTGTTATTTATTATTTTTGACAGACAAAAAGATTTTTACACAAATGAATAGGATAGCTACTGAACTGTTTTGCTTGTCGCACGAATCATAAAAAAATGCACTTGATTTTATTCAGATGTAAATACTTGTGATACACAAACAACATCTTTCCAATTGATGAGTAGTTGACTTTATATATATATATATATATATATATATATATATATATATATATATATATATATATATATATATATATATATATATATACTTTAACTGCTTTAACAAGCCAGTTTCCTTCAGTGGAAAGGTAAATGTGAGGAAGTAGAAATAAGGCGTTGAAACTTAAATGTTTATTTTCATCACAGATCTTCATACACATATCCACTGACCACAACTGACAGGGTCACAAAATCCTACAGCAGAATAATGGGTCAGGTAAAAGTTTGGAGACAGCTTATGCAGGGTTAAAATGGCTCAGGCATGCACTGTTGCAGGTAAGCTGAAATATTGCACAAAGGATTTTGATGATGGACTCACAAGGCAGAGGAAAAAAACAGGAAGACTGCAAAAAAGGGTCTTGGGGGTAATGAAACAGGACATGAATATAGTTGGTGTAACAGAACACAGTGGAAAAAATTATGGGATGAAATATTGGAAAATTGTCCACAGTGGCACCACCCAAAAAACATTATGTACATTATGTAAGATCTCTGCAAATAAATCAGTCACTGTGGCTCAGCAACTCATCTGTTTAAACCCAAATACAGCCACAAGGTTTGCCAGACATTCTTTTTTATACAACAGTTTTTTGCTTTAAAATCAACTTGGAAATAACATTTAGAAAAAGAATACTGAAACTCACTTTCTGCAGAAAACCTCTTAGGAGTAAGCTATACAAGGAGATGTTTTTATTGTGTAAAAGAAAGACACAAAGTAATATGACAAAGACCCTGACAAGGGTGTTTTTGACCTCTTCATACCTGTGCTTGTAAAAGCAGCCACAGGGGGTCCCAACAAGGGAAGAAATGGAAACCATGTGACACAAGACAGTGCCTATAAATATGGCCGAGATCACAGGGGCAGTTTATACAGGGGTGGGCGGACTGCCTTTTTACCAGCGCGTCTACAACATCTTTAAAAGTTTTTGTCGTGTCATATGAAACCAATAAAACCCCCAATACTTCCTCTCTTGCAGAGATGAAGTCTTAACCTAGCACAACTCTGCTTTTGCTAATCCGCAAGACACTCTCTTCACCTTTATTTTGTTTCAGCTTGTCTTAGTTTTGTTTTTATGGTGTTGTTTCTCATCATGGTTTTATTTGTCTAACCTCCTGTGCTCTTTTTTTACCCTCTGAATGCCTTATGTGGGTCTCTTTGTCCTTAACACTGAAGAACCCTCACAGGAATGTTTTCAACAGATATAATAGATGTGCTGAGAATGTAAATGGAAGAAAGTGTTGAAAAAACTAATACCTTGCAAAAGTGTTCACAACTCTTTGCATTTCTCCAAAGCACTGCCACCAAACTGAACTGAGAGGCTAAGCAATAAAGGGAAGTGCAGCTAACTTCGGAAAACATACAGTATGAAAGAAGGAGCTCTGGTTATATGAGACCAATATTGATCATTTCAGCCTACATGGAAAACGCTAAGTGGGGCAAAAAACTAACACTGTAAAGGACCATGTACTTATCATCCCTGCCAGGAAAATGTAGTGTTGGCAGCATTATGCTATGAAGATGCTTTACTTCCTTAGGGAGGGGGAAACTGGACAAAGTTAATGGGAAAAATGGGTAGAGATGAGTACATGGCAGTCCTGGAAGAAAACTGCCAAATACATAAGACTGGGGCAGAGGTTCACATTCTAGCAGGATAATGACCCTAAACATTAGAGCTACAACACAATGGTTTAGAACCAAACAAATATATTAGAATGGCCCGCTCATAGTCCAGAATTAAACTCTATTGGGAATCTGTGGCATGAGCTGAAAATTAATGTTTGCATATGCTATCCATTCAGTCTGATTGATTTTTAACTAGTTTGCAAATAAGTTTTTCTGAAGTTTTTTAAATGTAAAAAATGAAAATCATGTATCCTTTCTTTTTCCATTTCACAATGGTTCACTACTGTGTAATGCAAACTGGAAAAATGTTAGTAGGGTGTTAATACTTTTTCATGCACTGTAATTCTGTTTTACATCTAAAAAAATTTAGCATAATGACCAGAAACAAATGCGGGAAAAAAACAGTTTTATAAAATCAGGAAGATGGAGGAAAGACTTGCAGCTAATAATTAAATATTAATTTAGAAGACAGTATAATGAGCAGCTGTACTTTTTTCTCTCAAAGTGATATCCACTCAGATAATATAAAAATTGCTAAGGTAGTGACATTAAAGTGTTTGCTTGAAGCAAGCAAAAAATCTCATGTGTTGTTAAATTCCTGCCAGTAAATTTATATGTAAGTAAAAATGAATTCATTCATAAATTTATTTTAAGCAAAGAATTTAGGTGGAGTTTAACAAAGTCTTGGCACTATAATGACTGCATGAGCTGGAAGTGTTCTCTGCTTAAAGGTTAGACTTGTCTCAAAGAGTCAACATGGTCTTAAAAACATAACACCCCCCCTACCCCCAAAGTATCACTGACATGGACAGTAGTGGACTGAAGACTCCTATTCTGTCTTTTGTTGGGACAATGACCATCTTTAATCTGGCTGTGGCCTACTAATGAATGGGGGCGGGCACACAGCCCAGCTAGAGGAAGGCAATTTCTGGAAATGATTACAGACTCATTTCCTTGTTTATCCTGCCTTTGAAAAGAGAAAGAAAGACCCCCCTGCCCTCCACCCACACAAGTCCTCCACTTATTGTCTCACTACCCCCACCTGACTCCCCCTTCCACCCCAACCGACAGTACTCGTCTAAATCTCTCATTGGTTGTTTGTCAATCGCCCTCGCTTTATGCTCTTTCACTTTTGCTCCGGAGCTTTAACAGATTTGTCTCAGTCCTTCAATGAGCTATTTTCTTCATCCCTCTATCCTTTCTTACCACTTCTTGTGTTGCCTGTCTTTCTTGCCCTCCCAACAATTGTAGAAATGAGGCTCCCACTTGTAAACAATTTCCCCACAAGATCAAGCTGGGTCCCGTACCTTTTCATATAGGAGCTCCAGCCTGGCCCGGCTCTTGTCTGCTTCAAGTGGGCGAGTTGGCCCAGACTGAAGCTAATGGCTGGAAATCTCTAACTAACCTCTCCAACAGCTGTCTCCAGGGTCCCCTCTTTTTGTGTCCTCTACTTCAGCCTTGTGTCCCCTTGGGGTTTTTTGTCCCTCCTCACCATTTTGCTCTCTCCATCGCTGCCAAAAAGTAGGGAATGAGTGCACTAGCTGATTGGGGGAATAACCTTTAGGAATTTTACCAGAAATTTGCCTTTTCCTTCAACAAGTGGCTCAAGGCCGGAAGAAAACTGAGGCAGTATAACAGGAGGTAAAATAAGGCTCTGAAGGGTTTTTTATATATATTCTGTATTTCTTCTTTTCTCTCCACTCCTTTCAGTAAAAGAAGAATAAGAAAAGACCCTCCACTGGACAAGTCTTTCATTTTGAAACACAGGTTCAAAGCCACTGAGAGATTTGGGTCTTTTGTGAAGGGTTCAGAGTAATGATGAGAGGGGAGGAACAACATTCAATTCCAAACAGCTTCCTGGTCTATTCTGCAGAGAATCTCTTCAAGCTCTTGGCTGTAGGACCAAGACCTAATCCACATAAATCTACACTAGCCCGAGAAAAGCTGTTTCCAGTCTTCAAGTGGGTGAAAGTACTGTTGGAGTGGAGACTGCTGGCTGACTGTGGAGTTCTGGTGGCAGTCTGTGTAGCTTTCTAGCAAACACATAAATAGAAGGATAATGGGCGCAATCATTAACAAACCAATGCATTATCATGGACAAACAAAGTGGTTGCCCTAATGGAATAAAACTGATTTTGAAAATTAAAAAGAAACAAAAAAATGCTGTTGTTTTTTTTGTTTTTACAAAAAAGTTGGAGAGTTGTTTCTTTCCTAAACTGAGAAAATGTAAGAAAGGACAGGTTATCAGTGTGTAAGAAGCAAAGAGTTTGATATGTTAACCAAAATATGTTTGCTAAACTTACAGTCATTTGCAGCAATTGTCAGAACCTGGGTTGTTTTGGGGTTTGATTCTTTTGATTCTAGTTTTGATTGTTATCCTGTGATCCTTAGTTTCTTATTTTGATTAGATCAGCCTAGTTTCTATATTACTTTAGTTCAGTTCTTTCTTTGTTATTCTAGTTTATTATTATGTCTAGTTATCCTCTGTTACTGTTAGATTCTTTTTCCTTGCTGCCCTGTTTACTCTCCCTTATGCCCTGTTGCCATTTTCTGTCTCTCCTCAGCCTTCCTTCAGCTCTTTCCTCACACCTGCAAACTGTTTGCCAATCAGCCCCAGTCCATTGTTTCAGCATTCACACTCCCAGTATTTAAGCTCCTTTCTTGCTCTCACTCCTTGCTGGTTCCTCCTGTTACGTACACATTTCTTCGCTAGCTGACCAGTTATTTTGCTCCTGGATTCCTGTTTTTGTTCTGCTCTGGCTTTCTGCATTCCCTGTGGTGTTTGTAAGTTTTTTTTGTTCATCATTTTATTAAATCATCAAAGCTACTCACTGTATTTGGGTCCACAACAACCACTACAAATCATAACAGCAATATTAAGTCATGGCAAACTATATTAAAATTTCTAAGCATTATTATAGTAGAATGAATCCTACCTTTAAACTTGATTTCTTTTACACATTTCTTTATATTTCTTAGGGATAAACTTTATTCACAGTCACAGACAAATATGCTTTAACTAACGATCGATGGAAACCCAATTTTAAAGGCCAATAAAAAAAGATGAGAAGAGTATTTCTGTTCTACTAGGTGTTATAGGGCATGTTTTGTGAATAGGGAATGAACAAAACCTTCACTAAACTGGTTAGAGTCTGAAAATGACCAGCAGCTTGAAGGGTTCTCTTAAGCCTAAGGAACTCATTTTATCTCTCAGAATCCTAAAGAAATTAGTAGTATGCCGTAATTCTGAGTTCTAAGATAACATTTAATATACCTTTTTGTAAATGGATAGATGCAAAAAGGTCATGAAACTAAAGTTCAGAATGCACCTTGATACGTAAAATTTGAGCACCAGAACCACTAAAGAAATAAGAGAGTTAAGCCCAAATCATTGTTTCTTCAACACTATATTTTACTTGCATGAATTGCACTTATCAGTCTGTTCTTCGAAAGTGTCATAGGTCGATTTGTATAAAAATATTTTCTTTACTTTTTGTGTGTAATTGGAGTCCATCTGAAGTGGGGTGGTGAAGCCTAATGACAGTGTCATCTTTCAGAATCTATATTTCTTCTAACAATATCAACAAAATAGGGAAACCACTTATTATGGAGTTCCCCCTCTAGATTCAAAGCAAAATAAAAGTATATAGATAAACAAAACCAAACTCAAAGGATTTCCTTATTACTTTTCAAGTTAGGTACACTTAATCTATAAATACAACTTTACAATCCTAAATATACTAAAAATACTTATTGTTATATGAGTGATGCAAATAAAAATAATCACAGATAGCTTTTGTATCAACTGGATGTATTGGGTCTGGGTCAGTTCTCTTACCTATCAATGCAAAACCCCATTTCATACCCATACATTGCTATTTTGTCCTATAAACAAATAATTTTATATACATGTTTATAACTACGCTGTAGCCATAATTTATGAAATACTTTAATACATTATGGTAATAAATAACCCTGAAAAGGCAAAAACCTCACATATAATTATTATAGTCACACGTTCTTATATTACACAGGTTTTCTACTAATTTTTGTTTTGATCCCCATTTAGGCTTGTCAAATCTTAGGATACATGATTTTGACTCATGCTGAAACTAAAATACCTTATATTAACATTTTTGAGGTAGGTTTTTATTTATGTCATGTCACCAAATTATCATACTGTGGACTAGGAGTATATTCTAGAAAATCACTTTAAATCATCTGTGTTACTAAGCATGCAGACAGTGAGTGTATTTATAGCAAAAAAAAAGTAAAAATCCTACCCTTTGTAACAAGTCACTACGCATGGTATATGGAAACTATAGTTCTTCATATTAATTAGCTCTATCAACAGTTTTGCTACAAAGCAAAGCGTGAAATGTGAACTATTCCTAGATTATAATTCTAATCATTGCCTTAAATGTTAATATATGTTATACTATTGGTGTATTTTTAAGATGATCAAAGACTTTTTTTTTAATGAATGAAATGAGAGACTCTGCTATCCTCAGACACTCTAATGCCCTGAGGAGATAGGTGACAACCTCCCATCAAGCCCATCGTGCTCTCTTATTGCTGATGACACATTTAATTTGGCCTGGCAAGTACAGTAAGCATTTGACCCAAGAATGCATTAGATGACATTCTAGGCCAACTGGCACAAAGACGCACACTACACAAGGACTCACATACCTGCTCATGCTGTACTGACATACTGAGACCACAGTATACTTTTGAAATATAGTAAAAAGAAATACATCTGAAAAGCTTACTTTTTTCAAATTTAATTCACCTGCACAATAAAATATGCTACATTCCTTTATGAGCATCAAAGAATCTTTTGTCATACCTACAAACTGTTGTAAAAAAAAACAGACAAAAATGCATAGTGTTACATAAATAACTCAAAAATATATAAATATGTATGAACATACTCATGTTGCCCATGTGTTGTCAGAGTGATGGTGGTCACAAGCCATGAAGACTGATGAGCAAGATGCTGGCTGACATGCCCTGGAAGAAATGATTTGTTGTCGTCCTTCATCACACCTACCTGTTTTTTTCACACTTGGCTTCTTTCACTCTTTTCCGTCCCTCCCTCTTACATATTTTTTTTCACCTTGCTGAGCACATATTTCACTGCTGCAGGACCCTTTGGAGCCATGTCTTCCCCACCCTTTATCCGGTCATCAAACATGGGCACCAGCTCACGATGCTATCCTGTTTGCCACCTGCAGAAAAACACAAAACAAAAACCTGCTTCCTTCATCTGTCCTCAGACAAAGAGCCCACCATCCCCTCTCTGCCCTCCCTGTCCCTTGTTCTGTCACTCCTGTCTAGCTTTTCACTTACAATTAGCTGTGGCGGGCTTCGCACTCATCAACTGTCGTGAGTTTAGCACCCAGTCATGAAGGGCCCTGACAGATCAAGCTAAGGCACCCTGACACCACTGGTGTGAAAGAAGATTCTAATTCTGGATAATTAGCTGACGAGAGCATGTAAGAGGGCGAAGGGAGGGAGGGGGTCTGCTGAGGCGAAGTGGCACTGCGTCGTAAGCACTTTCTGTCAACTTAATGTTGATCTCTATTCTATCTGTCCGTCTCTCGTCCATGCAACAATTTATATCTCTCTATTTTTTTATATTCTTCTCTCCCAGCTTGTTCTTATTTACACTTTCCTGCCATTTAATCCTGATGTGACATTGAGATTTTAATCAGGTTGGTTCTTTTATTTTGGCAGTTTCTGGTTTCCTTGTTAAATAAAAGAAATACATGTTAAAATAGGACTTAAGAAAGGACTGTTTAGTCTGTATGTCTTGTTTTAGGTTTAGGTAAAACAAAAATATGGATATTACTCTGTACTTACAAGGTGCTGACAAGTTTGGAGCAGAGTCTTCTCTCTTGGATGACATCCTCTCAGTCATAGTGGTGTAAAACTCACCGCAATATTAATAGTGACACCAGTGCTCCTGTAATTTTCAGTGCATGGCAGGCTTATTCCAAGGTGGTTCCTGGGTTGTTGCTGAACATCCCAACCAGTTTGCTTTTATCCAAGGGGGACAGTCTGGTCTTCTTGACTTTGGCAAAGCTGTCGTTAATCTAAGTAACCTAAATCTTAGGTTCTTTGTGTACAGCTACACCTAAAAATCCTAATTTAGCTGCCTTTTGCATATTACTTAACCATATTAATTAGGATGTTTCATCTAAGCTGTGAAAAAGACAGCTTTTATTTTTCAACCACATTTAGACACCAATAGACATCTTGTTTCCACACTACAAACAATGCTATGCTGTGAAAAAGATGACTTCCTCATCTGCATTTTAACTATAGATGTTTAGATGGAAGGTAAAGCCTACAATTTTAACTGGGGAAAACAGCTAATGCATTAAGCAGTTGTTTTTAAATGATTAGCCTCTATTAGACAGCAAGCGAGACAGGACAGTTATCACAATGCTAAAATTAAAGATGTGTAGTTTCTCTGTATGTTTCTGTGATGGATTGGTGACCTGTCCAAGGTGTACCCTGTACCCTGCCTCTCGCCCAATGACCGCAGAAGATAGGCACCAGTCTCTGTGCGACCTGCAAGGATAAGCTGGTATAGACAATGGATGGATGTATTTACTTAAAAATGTTTGTCTGTAGTCTAACTTTTCTTTACTTTCTTTTATTATGCCACTGTAATGTTCTCTTTGTTTATGTTTTCATCATGTAAAACACTTTAAATTGACTTGATGGTAAAATGTGCAATACAAATAAACCTGCCTTGCCTTGTAGGAAATAGCATATAGCGCAAATTAAAACAGGGAAGTGACCTTGTGATTTACTTAAAACAAATCTGACTTGGTGATTCCATGTGCCGATTTAATTTGGATGTTCCTGGTCCTTAACTGAAGCTTGCCAAAACAGAGTTGTGAAATGGTAAAAAAATGTGTATCAGTTATAGAAATACTTTTGAACTGCATTCCAGCAGAACGTGGTGAGAAAAAAGAAATACTGATGCAAGCATATTTCCAACAATTATGCTAAAACATGCCTTAGCAATGATAATAATAGGATGTAAACAGATGAGCAATGTTAAACACATAGGCACACCTCAACACATATACACACAATAATACCAGAAAGTCTCATTATCTTGGAGCAAGGTTTGATGTAATGTGGATAATACAGAGTGACAATTGTGATATCACGTTCTTTGCACTACTGGCTGGGTAGTTAATGGCGATTAGAGGCTATGTAGGGGTTCTGATTGGTGTAGGAGGACAATATGACAAACTGTATAAATATGTGTATGTGTGCATCCATGATACCTTTATGTGTGACCTGCCCAGACCAGACACAGACCATATCAGTGCATTTATTCAAAAATTCTGAAATGTACCTCGGATGACAGGGATTATACATGTGCATACTTTCCAGCACCCCCTCACTCCAGCTTCCTGGCCTTAATAACACATTTACTGAGGTAACCATCCATGAATGTCTACATTGCAGACCGTGACCCAACAGTTAATCCCGGCACCGGGGCCTACATCTGCTGGACACAGAGTTGGCCCATTCAACCATGGAGAAGGTGGGCCCCAGCCACTACACTCGAGCCAGACACAATGGGCAAGATGACGGATTTTGAGATGATATCTATTACTGTTAGTGACAGCAGTCCCAGAAAGCGAGCTTTGACGCTCTCAGACACTGACAAGCCATTCAGAGTGACACTGATGGCTGTGGGCATAAATCAGAATTGCTTTACCGCATCGGCAGCGCCCGGATGCAGCTCTCTCCCTAAACCTAGCACCAAACCTGTGCCTTGTGTTGCTATCACCTGAACCCGATAGTGAGAAGCAGGTACTAAAACCTGATAGATAAGTAGGTAGGTAGAACAAACTGAGAGAAAAACAAGTTAAATGTTTGTATTATGGCACAAATAAAAGGAAAAAAGAGAAAAATGGGGTTTCAACTTCTTTTTTTCTTGTTATATTTTATATTCTTTGCCTTTATTTTGGTTTTGGTTTTAGGCTGGCAGAATAAATGAAAAAGGTTGTCTCTTGAAACACATTGCATTATCTACCATAACTGAAACTATTTTTCAACTCTTTGGGTTATATTTGCCAGTATAGTGGCAGTACATGCAGTTTTGGAACAGATACAAGGTAAATGTAAACAGAATGGGCAAAATTACATTCACAAATAACTTCTTTCCTTGTTGCAGCAGATTTATATAATGTTTTTCTAATTTCTTTGCACTTGTGTTGACTGTAATAATGGTAATGAAATAGGCTCTCTCTCGAGCCACCACTCCCGGGGCTAGTGCCAATGCTTTGTGGCGTTGCACTTGTTTTTCAGTCCAGTCTTTGTGTGGAGTTTTTACAAATTACAAAAGCCTGTCATTTTAAAATAAAATGCTTTGATGTACTAAGTACAATCAGCATGACTGCTATATTGTTGCTGGACTTTTTAACAATTATTTTACACTACTGGTTTTGGGAGCTGTGTGGATTACATAACATATAACTTAAATGATTTTTGAAAAATAATTTGATTGACAAGTTTATATTTATTGTGAATTTTCTTTAGGGCTGCATGATTTTAGAAAACCAAGTAATTGTGATTCTTTTGTTGAATACCAAGTTGACAGTATGAATTCCAATTGTCTTGTTTTCCCGACTCTATTTTTTTTTTTCCTTCAGCATCATTTCCCAATTATTTTTATGAGCTCTACCATCACAGTCACTACAAATATACATTATGTGTTTGCATCAAGGGCAGTGAAAGCCCATGCAAAAGTCCTGATATACAGTATAACTGACATGTAGAATTTGTCATCCAAGCCATTCTTTGTGATTTACAATTTTGCAAAACAAAAATGATATTGAAATGTTGATTTATAATATTGATATGGTATTGCTCTTTTTAACCATCTAGTTGTGTTTTTGAGAGAATGTTGAAGAACTCGGGGGTAGTCCTCCATGTTCATCACAACACCTACTTTATGACATATAACTGATGGTGAATTAGCCCCCTAGCATGATACTGCCACCACTATGCTTAACAGCTGGTTTAGCCATCTTAGGTTAAAAAACCTCATCTTTGACTCGTCCAGAAATTCTTTAGATCATTGATCTCTGTGTATCTGCAGTTTTAAAAAAACAAATGTTATTCTTGGTGCGTATTTTAACCTTTTTGTACTATTTTAATTCTGTGTGGATTAGAACCTTTCAACTATATAACCATACTTGAAACTCAAAATTGCTGGCTATATGAAGCTTCCACCTTGATGAAAAGAAATCAAATTAAAAACGGAACATAAACTTGTGACTTGAAATGTATTTTTTTCCTACTGCAGGCAAACATTTAAATGCATTTAGTGTATTACGCCTCAATTTTTCTGGAACATAACATTTTCTCAGATTTAACAACCCTTTTCAGAGATTATATGACATTTATGGATATATATATATATATATATATATATATATATATATATATATATATATATATATATATATATATATATATATATATATATATATGAGAGTTTTTCTTCTTTTATCTGCCATCGGTCCTAAAACATTTTGGTTATGGTATTTGAAGTTTGTGTACAGATTAGAAATGCAAACGTTGTGATTAGCTGAGTATCATGACATGAACAAGGAGACTAGCCTATCCTAAAAATGTTCTAAGAGAGCTGTTTGGTATTGTTGCGACTTTCTAAGCCACTATTCTCTGTGCTTTAGCATAACAAAGATCTAAAAAAAAAAAAAACTACTGTTTTGATTGCATGCTGATTTTCCATTGAATGACTTTGAAATCTTATTTTTAAAAAAAGGTTCCATATATTTGCTTGGAGATAAGCAAGTAAAAGAGAGAATAATGGCTGATGCCACAATGGCATCTATTGGTGTGTGTGTGTGTGTGTGTGTGTGTGTGTGTGTGTGTGTGTGTGTGTGTGTGTGTGTGTGTGTGTGTCTCTGCATCTGATCACCAGCATGCAGCTCCTTAGAGAGAAAAAGGAGAGGTAGTGGTGCCCGCTGAGCTGAAAGGCCTCTGGCCACCACGCCACCACAATCTCTTCAGCACATCAGGACTCCCGTCACTCGTGTATCTCCTTTTCCTTCTCTGCCTCTCGCCTTTCCCCCAACCCGCGTTTATTTCTGTCAGCTTCCATATTCTTGTCTTCACAGCGTGTTTGCCCATACTCACAAGACATTTCTAGTCCGTGCAGACGAAGAGCTGCCGTCAACAGTGGGGACCCCTGGTGAGATGGTAAACAAGCACACCAGCTTGTGCGGGCAGGCACTCCGGTCGTACACGGGGCCTGAGGCCATGTCAAAGTCAGACCTTCCTCTTATCGTTCTCCTCCACAGGGATGATCACTATCTCTTTTGTGGCTCTGGTTTGACACTGCTTGTCCTGTGAGATGCACCAACACGGGCACCCGGCTCTTCCCCTGAAGTCGTACGGCCTCCATATGCACACATCACTACAATGAGTGTCCTTCGGTGAAGGCCCCAGCTTTCTCGATTTTAGAGATATTATCTGAAAAGATTGTTGCCCGTGGATAGCAGCAAAAGGTCAGAGAAGCATTCACTGATCATGACCATGATAAACACAATGCGAGCTGCAAGTAGCAATTGTGCATTGAGAGCTGAACTGTAATATAGCACACATGCTGAAACTTGTTAAACTGAATTAAGAACCTAAACCTTTGAAAAAATGTTGAATGAAAACTATTAGAATTTGACAAAGATTAAACAGAAAAACAGTGTATTCAGCAATGCACAAGAAGTGTGTAAAAAGGCCTCCTTATTATGAGCTCTCAATACAATAAAAACATAGATAATATACATTGCAATTAGCTGTTATAATTGTATTTTAGTATTAGAATTTTACCAATTACACCCAGTATGACTTCATAAGTAATCTAATTAAATTTTCCAACATTTTAAGAATAATTTCCCCCATGTTGAAATTCTTGGTCACACAGAAACTGTTAATTAGAGAAGACCATCATTCAGTTTAATAATCAATCCTAAAGACAAGGAAATAGGAGGCAGAAGAACCATATGGGAGTAAGCAGGCGGAAATTAAGATGAGGGCTGGACAACAGGAAAGTCGTAAAGGTGGATTGGATTGCTTTAAGGACAAGAATTTTTTTTAAAAACTGAGTATGCTAAAAAGTATTCAGCTCTGATCTGTATCTGTAATGGTTTAAAGTACATTTGTTAGATTTGATGCATCTGCCTCAGCATACTTTATGACTTATCTTTATCTTTGCAGCTTCATTATGGTTCAGTCACTGATGAACGTCTTGGAGCCAGGACGGCTGTCCATCTGCCCTCTAATGAGATGAGCAGGAAGGAGGTCTTCAGGAATTGATGGCTGTCATTCTTGTAGGTTTCCTCCTGCTCCAGCCTCTGTACATCAGTTAGGAGGAAAAGGCCATATATAATGACACAACGGTTTGTTTCACTGATTTACAGCCCTTACTCTCAGCATACCCTTGCTGCAGAGAGAAATGAATATTTGCCAGCAGATGTGTGTATTAATGTTTCTGCACAAAAACCTTTTCTCTTAAATATGCTGGGTATAAATTTATATTCAAGAAGCTATGGGCGACTAAGTGTTCTTCAATCAGACTGATCAACTTTAAAAAATGAAGTATACGTTTCCAAAATGCATCTTTTAGATTTATTTTCCATGGATTTTTAGGGTTGTAGGGCAAATCATTGTGGAACCCCTAACATTGTAAAAGCATTTTTCCCCAAACATCAGAGATTTTTCTTCACTGAATAAATTTAAAAAATATTTAGCTTAGAGCTTTTTACACATCTTTGCTAGATTTATCAAAATTGCGGAGGGGGCCATAGCTGAAACAAATCTGACTCATATGACCCAGGAAGAATTTCTGCACTGTAGGTGTTGGGGTAGATATGCCTTACAACTTTATCTACTATTAAAAAAACCCCAGATATATTTCATTTCTGGAAGAGGAAGTTGAAATGTACATATTTACAAATAAAATAATGACTGTGTTTTACTCCACAGACAGGGCTTCCTAGTTTGCTTTAGAAACTGAAAAGTATTCAGATGACAACTTGTGTTTCACTTTGTAAGGCCCGAATGTAGACCTCCATCGCTGCCCGACAACCAGTGTTTTCTGACAGGTCATAAAAGATAATTGCGTTGCCTGGGCTTTTTAAGATTTAGCCAAGGAGTCGTCCAGGGTGGGCTTGGAGACCTAAATGTGTACTTGCAATGACATGAAGACATTGAGACTAGATGCAGCCACAGAGCAGAGCGTAGATAACACATCAACCCTTTTCAACTCTTAATGCTGGTAGGGAAAGAAGAAAAAGCAGGGACTTCTAGCATGATTGTAGAGTTTGCAACTACATAAAAAGTAATAATCCTGTGAGGAAGTGTGGAGGTTTGTCAGACTACCTGTGATTACATTTCTGCAAATATGTGTTTCTTTGTGTGTGTGTTTGTTTCTTTGTGTGTATGTGTGTGTGGGTGTGTATGTATATGTGTGTGGGCCAGGGCAGACCCAGACCCAGCAATCTATAGGGAGTCGCTCCCCCGTAGCCTTATAGCCCTGCTATAACTTCATTAGGTGTAGGTAATGGCACTGAAGTCCAGGAGCTCATAATGTAGAACCAGAGGCCCCATCGGCAGCCAACCATACCCCATCCCCCACGGATATTGCTCTGGTATGCATGTGTCAAATTTTTAGTTGCATGGATAGAATACATGACATTATGCGTGAAATTGAAAGCATCCTGAAAATCTGAAGACAATTAAATAAATAGATTAATTCTTACCAGACACATAGAGGTGTACATAGTAAGACTTATATGTGTGTGAATAAAGACTTCGATCGGATAGAGAAACATAAAAATAATTGATTCTAAACTCTTGACAATCCATACAATTCACACCACTGATGTAATAAACACAGTCCAAACATGGTCAAAATTCTGCTGACAAGAAGATTGAGGATTCTCCTTTGTTGAAATGAATGAAAAGATGAGCAAAAAATGTGCTGCTTCTTCAAAAAGAATATATTAAACTCCCGATTTAAAGCAACTTAATCTTAAAACACTGTACTGTGAGGTGTAACAATCGATTTCAAGTGGTAAAGATTAAATTGCCTTATCTGATTGTCTATATAACCAATTGTTTTGTAGGTTGTCACTCACCCTTGGCAGTCAGCCAGCTGAAAACAAAGCCTTCAAATAAGGAAGAGTGTCCTTAAACCTGAATTGTATTTTTAGAAGTTACAGGGTCGAATATAGAGTAAGTAGTATGAGCATAATAAATAATGAGAATACAGGTCACAAGACAAGATGAGACACAATCTGGTTAATTAGAACAACATGAGATTAAATTAATAGTTTTACCAAAAAAAAAAAGTGTAATTTACAAACTGTTTTAAAGATTACGATTATGAAATGAATGTGTTTTAGTATGACTGTATGTGCATTGTATTAACTGTACTGGACTTTTTTTTTCTTTAAAGCAACCAACATTTCCTGCACATAACTCTTTTCTAATGATGCAGATGCAGTAACAAACTGGACTAAAAAGTTTTTGGTTTGTTTCTTAGCACAGGTTTGCAATGTATTTAGGGATTCAGTTAAGTACTGTCCAATAATCTGATCCTTGGGTAGAAATATGAAAAAGGTATGTTTTAATTTTGTAGAAAAAGCTTATTAGCAAGAAACAAATGATCAATTTACAAAGTTTTCTTTTAGAATTTGTGAGCATAAAACCAGAAGCATAAATGTGCTCATAGGTATGTGCGCTTGTGATTCTGTGTGTGTATATGTATTGCAAACTTTACAGTGGTGGAGTGTGCAGATTTTACTTGTTTGCACAAAAAGGGAGCTTGCAGTAACCACTGTTGGTGGTAACCACTCTTTTGAATTTTTTTTTTCCTCTATATCTATTTAAGTATTTCAGATTTTGCACAAGGCAAGGCAATTTATTTGTATAGCACATTTCAGCAGCAAGGCAGTTCAAAGTGCTTTACATCATAAAAACATCAAGCAGATATACATCAAAATTATTAAGAAAACATAAATAAAAAATATTGATCGATGTTTCACTTACCACTAGTCAAAGGCAACACTAAACAGGAGGGTTTTTAGCTTTAATTTAAAGGAACTTAATTTTAGGCAGACCTGTGAAGACACTTACAATAATCAATGCAATTAAAGATAAATGCATATATGAGTTTCTCTAGATCTTGTTGGACATTAGTCCTTTTAATCCTGGAAATGTTCTTCAGGTGATAAAAGGCTGGCTTTGTTATTGTCTTTATGTGTCCTTGAAGGTTCAGGTCTGAGTCCATCACTACACCCAGATTTCGGGCCTGATCACTAGTTTCTAGCTATAAGGCAGAACAAGTACAGTTCAGGCTAGTTTCAAAAAACTGTGAAACATCCCTTTTATCATATCACACATTATGAAAGTGATGGGGAGACTTCTGTTGGCCCACCTGAGTAAGCAAACAAGCACAATTCAGTTTCCCCCTGCAGTTTGCTTATTGCTGTGGAGGTGGAATTAAAGACTCCATCATATACCTGCATCAACAAACCCATTTGCATCTGGGCAAAGCAGGCAGCACTGTGAGGATTATATTATTTGATTTCTCCTGTGCATTTAATGCAATTCAGCCTGATTTGCTTTGTCAAAAACTTCAGATAACACAGGTGGAGGCCTCAACAATCAGGTGGGTTAATGATTACCTGACAATGAGACCACAGTTTGTGAGACTGAAGGGTCATGTATCTAACCAGGTGGTGAGCAGCACAACAGGTGACTGTACTCTCACCATTCCTTTTTACTCTATAAATCTCTGACTTCCAGTACAAAACAGGCCATTTGCAGAAATACTTGGATGACTGCGGTTGGCTTTGTGGCATTGTGTGAAAACAATCATCTTGCATGCAAACAAAACAACGGAGATGATTGTAGATTTCAGGAGAAACAGGGTTTGATCAAACCTTATTTCCATCATGGGAGAAGTGGAGGTGGTTGAGGAAAAGAAATACCTTGGTGTTCACCTGGACAATAAACTGGACTGGAGTTGCAACAGTAAAGCTGTTTACAAGAAGAGACAGAACAGATTTCTCTTCTTGAGGAATCTTAGGTCCTTCAAAGTTTGCAGCAACATGCTGCATATATTCTATATGTCTGTTGAGGTGAGTGCACTGTCTCCTGCCATCATCTGTTGGGGCAGCAGCATCAGAGCCAGGGACTTGCATTTGCTCAACAATCTTTTAAAGAAGGCTGGTTCTGTTCTGGGGACTGTTGTGGAACTGCTGGATATTATGGTGCAAAAAAGGATTCTTCATAAAATTTCAGAAAACCCTGAGCATCCTCTTCAGGATACTGATATACAACAACAGTGTCTTCAGTCAGAGGCTTCTTCAGATTTGCTGTAATACTGACCACTACAGGAGATCCTTCCTGCCGACAGACATCAGCATCTACAACAACTCTGAAAAAAAAACAACAGTGTAATATGAGTTAAAAAAAAAAAAAAACATTTAATTTTCATTTACTTTAGCACTGATATGAACCTTCCAAACTTTAGCATTATTAGTGACAGGCACAATATTCTCACAGTGCCCATAAATTTTTTATATTTCTCCATTACCCTTGCTTTTTGCAACCAAGCACCAAAATGCTGCATCACCAGCAATTTAAGAGTGTTGGAGGCTTCTTTATACCTTTTGAAAATCAAAACAGCATAGAACAGTCTCCCGCTAAAAATAAGAGTTTCAAACATATATATATATATATATATATATATATATATATATATATATATATATATATATATATATATATATATATATATATATATATATATATATATATAGGGCTACAACAGGGTGTTAAGCTTTAAGGACACACTTACATGTTTAAGACTAATTAGAAATACCAAATTCAGATGCTAACAGCAACTGTGAGACAGACTTTACTTTGATGTGAAATATTGTGGCCTTTTATTTTGTAAGAACTCATTCCATGAGCTATTGCTGCACCCCACTACAGACCTGTTCAAAACATTAGAATATTTTGAAAAGTCTATTAATTTCAAGAACTTTATCATTAAGTGAAACACATTATGTAGATTAATTACACACAGATGAATGTTTGAAAGCCTTTATGGTAATTTTCCACTTACACTCATGAAAACATGACATTTAAAATTAGAATATTACATCAGACCATTAAAAAACATATTTAATATAGAAATGTGGTCTTAATGAAAAGTAGGTTTAGCATCTGCTTAAAGGATGTTATTTTCAAAAGGTACTTTTAATCTGACAAGCACGCCTCAGACTATTGAATTCTTATATAAAGACTTTTTGATTTACCCACCTTTAAAACTTTTTTGATGCTATTGTTTACAACTCATCAAATAATCTTTTACAGCTATCAACATCTGAAATAAAAACAAATTAAAATGTGTCACAATAACATGTGCAATGTCACAAAAAGGCCAACTAAAAGAGAGCATTCGGTATTCTCCTGGATGCTTGGTTTAAAACATAAGAGAACATTCCTTGCGAAGTAAAGCATGACTGGGCTTGTATGCCATCAACTACTTGTCTTTTCTGGTTTGAATTGAGTGGACCAAAAGATACGCCTTATTTGAATAATCAGTCTGGTCATAGACAGCCACACACACTGATTGAAGCACACATCTCACTGCCACCATTGGGCCCTGTTTATTTATTTGTTATATGTCTGAACTTGCCTGTCTTGATGTTGTTGTGTTGTAAGTGAGTCAGAAAGGGGGCCCTTAATTTAATCAGTGGACTCTCCTGTTGGATTGAGACTATCCCGCAAATCTATGGTAATACACAGCCCGGGGTGGAGGACAATTCCATTAGTGGAGGACAGTATCTGGGGCCGATAGTGCTACAGATAGGATCCCTCCTCCTTCCCCTTGGCTGACTGGCATTATAGCTCCTTCATCCTTAAGTTTTTAGTGGGCTTTGTGCAACTCGGAATACATCTGGTGCTTATAAAAAGTATTATACAATATAATATTGCCAATACCCTCTGAATACTGTTAATGATAATTTTTTAGACATTTATTACAGAACTGCACATAGAACATTCCATTTTCATGATTTTGTACATTGGTTTAGCTGCTGACACTCAGTATCCTAACTTCACTTGTATGTTAGTGTATCAAAAAATGCATCACAATTTGTGTCCTGTCTTTGAAGTATGTCTGCTGCTTGTTATCTGGCTCAGTATAGTGCATGTGTATTGGGGTGAAGGATTCCAAGTCTTAAAAAGCTTTGGGATAAGGTATAGTCCTTTTTCTGTGTTCTTACCATCTCTGGTCTTTTTCCCATGTCCAAAAAACAAGTCGGCTAGTGTCCCAAAATGGTTAAATATTTGTTAGCAAAATTAATAAGAATGTAGGTCAATCTCCCATCAGTTGGAGTTGTTCTAAGCATTCAGAATGTGGCAGTAAGAGGATTTTCAACAATGAAGACAGAGTGTTTGCATAACTTAGCATTAGATTAATAATGCTGTTTTGAGTATTTTCTGCTACATTTGAGTGGCACTGAAAACAAGCAGGATGAATTCCTCACTCTTTCCCTGCTTTGGAAAAATGATAGATTTTATTGGTCTTAGCGGAGGATAGCCAAAGATGTAACCTTAGAGAAAAAAAGATATTTATTTTTTATCTACTTATTTATTAACACTATGTTCACATCACCAAGGATACTAACAAAATTGAGAATACTCATATGCAAATTGAGTTTTGGGAGCCAAAAACTTTTAATTTTTAAAAATACATAGATTATAAATATATTGATTTTTGCAAATGTCGAGGCCCACTTCATGCATGACCGCTATTGCTTTCTGTTCTAGAAATATGACAACAGCCAAGACATTCACTTTTTTTTCCACACCCTGACTGATGCTATTAAGCTTCCATTGTAAGCTCAAAAAGTTATATGACTGGGAAGGAATAGTCAAACGTGTCAAATGAAGTATAGGAGCAACAATTATTTTGCAGAATCTCATTAATGTTAGCCTGAGATCATATTTTATGCTCTGAATGTTTTTCTTTGGGATTTTGATAAGGTTATTGGCAACGCTATTGCTTCCTACTGGCCAAGTATGGGTATTGGAGCATTTTTGACTGGAAACCCAGAAATCATGTAGACGCAGACATTTTTGAAAACCAGTACAGCTTTAAAAATTTCATACAAATGCAGTAAGAGCCTAAGACAGCATAAAACATGTATAGGTCCAGTGTGTATGCTATTTTGATATTTTCAATACATGGTTAAATTTAGTTTACATTTTTCAGCCAACCTTTACAAAGTTGGGGCAGGCGAGTGAGTCAGACTTGGCCAGGCTCCGGTAAACTCTGTGATGAAAGCCCACCACTCTTGTTTTTATTGTCCACTTTCCACCAGGCGGAGTGTTGTGGGAACTCTGGAGACTTGTGGCTGCTGTTTGATCACACTATGGGAGTCTGACCTGTCACTAAGTGGTGGCAAACACAGCCCGCACACAGAGCAGCGAGCATCGACAAATCTATATGTGTGTACGTGTTTCCCACACACAGCGCCGCATACCTCACCAGAGGAGGCAGGTCACAACATGTTAGAGTGTCGAGGATTCATAATGGCCATTTAGCCTTCAACAGCTAATATCAGCACCGCTGATTTACAAGGAATTGGGTTGTTCTGTTCCTGTACTCAGGAGCTGCTTGAGGCAAACCTGTTTGAAATTAGACCGTATCAATGCCCCACACCAAGGAAGACATAGATGCAGAAATGCACACATTTATATATTGCATCTTGATTATTAAAAGCAATATAAACAAACTAATTTCAGGACTTGATTTCTAACCAGCACAAACCTTATACCCATTTCCATAGTTTGAAGAACGGCAATTGGTATGGTAACCAGCTGTTTGCAGCCAGGCAGAGTGACAGGGACCGCAGGGACCTACTGAAACTCCAAGGAATGACAGAAGCATGGTGACAAGTGATGACGGCGCCCTCCCTCATGGTTGTGTTCCTAAACTGCATAGGACAGCACCCTCAGCAACAAGATAAGATGGAAATTATACACTATGCTAGGCTAATAGCCACAATATGCTCTGTTAAAGTCAGCTTTGATAGAGGCTTGGCTCCATGATCACTGCTGATAGGGGAACAGCATGACTCGTGGATGTCGCATTGCATATAGGAAAATAGCAATGTATCGCCAAAGTAGTTTCCAAGACTACCTTGAAAACTGGGGGAAAAATTGTAAAAGTTAGAAAAGTGGTTGTTGATAAGTAAACAGTGATGATCTACAGGATTTGACCTTAAATTCAACTTGAAAACAAATTGCTGGAAAGTGTCACTCGGGTGCTAATGGAGACTTTGTTTGGTGTTTGTTGGAGATATTTGTTGCAGAGGCATAGTGTACACAACATGTCCATGAAGATTTGACTAAACGACCAAGCAGAAAAAATTCTGTAACGACTCTTAAAGCTTAGCTTCTTACAAAAAACATGCACATTTCACTAGCCTCTGTGACCAACCGGAGACCAGAGAGACATTGACATGACCCAGATAATAGGCCCAAAGTCTTGCCTCGACAATTTGATCAATTTGCAGTTTCCTCACAATTGCAGGCACCGTGCTGTCCCCCGCAGCTACTCTGGACCCCTCCCCCCTTCCCCTCCTCAACACCCATCCATGCAGACACATCGCATAGTCGCCACAGCAAGATGCGCTGGCTTTCTCCCCTTTTCCCCCCAAATCACTGCTAAGCCTGCATGATGCCTGCTGCCGGGACACAAACGTGCTCTTGCTCCTGTCATCTCTTAGCAAGCACAGACAGGAGGGAAAAAAGCTGACAGTTTGTCTTGTACCATATGCCACATGGCAGCAATGCCTAACTGATATGGCCAGAGTTTGGGTCACAGCCAAAGGCTCCTTTATTCTATCTATTTTATTTTCTTTTTTCCTTGCATGTGAGTGCATTTTGAGTGAAAATGTTAAATATAATCACTGTGTGCTGTCAGCAGGGTGGATTTACTGCTTCGGCCCAGCAAGTTGGAAGAGCTTTGTTGGCTGTTATTTAACAAATAATTTAGGTATAGTTCTCATATCTGAATGTTTGCTTAAATTTCCACGCTTATGAGACATATGCAGTGGTAAGGTGTAAACAAAAAAAAAAAAAAAAAAAAAAAATCACATTTTTCCACAGAAAAGAAGAAAAACATTTAGTTAAAGCCCTTCCTCCTCTCTGCCTGAAGAAATATTAGTTTTCAACACATCCTCTCAGTCATGAATTTACCTGTGGGGTTTTTTCTTGCACAGAGCTTGGAGTGGAATTTGAGCAATGTTGTAGGTAGTTTAAAATTGACTTGTGTAGTTTTGGCTTAGTGAAAGCAAATTTGTTGCTGATGATGTTTTTAACCCCTAAGATAGCACTGCTTTGATCCCTTTCCACACAGCAGAAAGAAAGACAGGTTACAGACCTTGAGGCTACCCACAAATGTCAGAAAATTAGGTGTTTGCTTACACCTCAGATGGGAGTGAGGAGTACAAGTTCAGGAGTATGTATTTAGAACATTTGGACAGCAGGTATGGGAAACTGAATGTGATATGCTCAGTACCTCTAAAACAAGCTGCAAAGTGCGATTTTAAATAAATAAAGAAATGAGGAGGAGTCATGTGAGAGGAAGAGATCTGAAACAATAAAAGATGACTATGATCAAACAGTTTTAATAATCTTCCCTTACAAATGAGAAAAAACCCTTCTAAAAATGAATGAACAAATTTAAGCATACTTATCAAAAACTCTTTACAAACACAAAATGTCAGGATGACGATCTTTGGCTTTTATTTCATCAAAAAATATAAAGCAGTACAGAAAAACACTCTTTACTTTAGTTGGATATTCTTGTACTTAAAGTTAAGTTTGACTTCCCTGTTGGTTCAGTTTTCAGTGTTTTGTGTAACTTTGGTAAGACTTGAGTACAAGATCTGATCAAGGCATTTATTATTGTATTTATTAATGGCCGTTCTCAGTGTGAATTTTTAATAATCAGTTTAATTTGTTTTGTCTGGTCTAGTCATTGCATAATCTAGTAAGTCCTACAACACCTCCTGTAAACACCAAAAATTTGATAAAATATTGGTGTTTGCTGGAGGTGTCCTTTGTCTTTTTTTAACAATAAAACCATGCATAACTTCCTTTAACAATGACACAAGAGATGCTTCATTCTAGCAGCTTCTTTAAAGTGCCATTAAAAATGGATACCAGTTCTACAACTGAAACTTTAACATATAAATGATTTTGTGACTGCATGATGGCACAGTTGTTGGCATTGTTTCGAGAAAAAAAATGGTTCTGAGCTCAGAGCCTGGGCAGGGCCTTTCTGTGTGAAATTACGTGTTTATTGGTGTGAGCTCTGTCGAGGTACTCCAGCTTCCTACAGTCCAAAAATCTACATGCTCGGTTAATCTGTTGTTTCAAATTGTGATAAGGTATGTGTATGTATATGTATGTATGGTCTTTGTGTAGTGCTGTGATGGACTGTCAGCCTGTCCAGGGTCCCGCCTATTGCCCACTGTTGGCTGGAGAGAAGCACCAGTCCCCCTGTGACCCTGTACAGATTAAGGTGGTATAGAAAGTCGATGGATGATCTAGTCTTTATTAGGTTTTACAATGATTTAAATGGCTAGTGTAACAGAGGCCAGTTCTGAATGAGTCTTCTATGTAAAAAAAAAATAGCAGAATGGTTCACCAAATTATTATTCTAAAAAAAAATTACATCGTTGTAACTTCTTCATTAGATGTCACTAATAAAACAAGCCTTTGGTTGTCAACATTAAACAGAAATCTGGGACAGATGACATTTCAAATAAAATATATTTTATTATGAAACAGTATATGTAGGAGTAAACTGGTAGAGAAATTCTCAGATTCAAGAATAATGGACTAAAATGCGCTGAAAATGGACTAAAATCAGGGGTAGAGTCAAGACCGGTTCTTCCGAGACTAAGACTAAGACCGAGGCCAAATGTTTAAAACATCGACAAATATTTCAGGACATTGCTTTATGTACGCTGCAAAATGCAAAAATTAATGGAAAAACTGTTAATTACTCAACCCAAAACCTGCAATCAATAATGGTCATAAAAACTAATATTTAGGTTATTAAATGCAGCCATACATTGATACACATTCTGAACTGAAATAATCAGCTTACATTGCACAATAGTTGTACGATACATTTAAAAACCAGTGAGAGATTAGGCTGATAAAAACGGTCACATTTAAAAAAAATCTTTCCTCTTATGATCATCTGAATAAAGGGAATTCAGAAGAGTATCAGATGTTAAACAACACATATACTGGAAATATTAATAAATTATTAGGCATTTTAATATTATCATTAGTCCATGCAGGCATGCAAATTGCCTCACAGAACAATGAGAGCCAATAGAATCCATGGGATTTACAAAAATCACGTAGGCAACAGGGATGACGCAGAGACAACAGACCGCCAAGTGGAAATATTTTCTCTAACATGGTAAGACTGAATTTATGTTTTTGGGTTGATGAACCTTATTTTCCCTCTTCACTGGCTGCCGGTTAAGTTTTGAAAGTAGATCATTGATGCAGGTTTAGTATCTATTTACATTTTATTATTATTATTACTTAGATGCTTAGTGCTGAAACTGGGTGTTCACTTCATATATCTTTAATCCTGGCGGTGGACAACACATACAAATGGCCTGGGGCTTTTGCTTTCCCCTTTACTTTCTTGTCTTAAAATTCTTTGTTTTTAAAAAGAAAATTTAATATATATAATTATCTGTGGCCAGATGCAGGTATTAGTTCAGCAAAAGCTAGATCGCACCGCATGTAAACACATAGACGTGCTCTTTTAAATCAAAGGACCAAATACCATCTAGTGTTGTAAACATTCACATGCAACACTATTGCATGGTCTTTAGCAATAATAATATGGTATTTTTTCTGAGATAGTGGTGACCCAGCTGCGCTCCGATCACTGCTTTTAATTCACATTGTTGTGCATCTCCAGGTGAAGATAAAACAGTTCGGTTTTCATAATTTTAACAAAAACTGTTGAGTCTCAAACTGGCCTTGACCCAATTTGTCGAACAAGACCAAGCTTAAGACCAAGGCATAACAATCAAGACCGAGTCCAAGACCAGGAAAAAAACAGGCTGAATCTGTGGGACCGGTCTTGGTCTCCAGACCGGTCTCCAGTCTAAAATATTAGAAATCCACTTTGGAAACCTGACAGTAAACAAGATATCCACAGAACATAAATGCAAATAACAACAACGTATACCTTTAACATTATACCATGCGTTATTGTCAATACAACATGGAAATATACAAAACATGCTTCCTTTATGGGTGAAAGCAAAAATTTTTTTCATTGGTTTTGAATAATCTGCTTTAGTACAAAATGGCTGTGATGAGTCATCTATTGCAGCTGGCAAACTTGGAACCAGGACATAATGGTCACCATTTTCGCTCCGATGGTTCCTTTCCCACCTTCACTGAGAAATCAAAGGGGAAAACAGGAGCTGATGTAAAAAAAATGACAGTTGAGTGACAGATGCCTTGAGGAGCTGGAGGGTTGAAGGAAAGGTGGTGGTGGAGGTGTGCAAGCCGGCAAGGAGCAGCACTACGCCACAGGTAAGAAGGTGCCAAAGTAGACATCTGATGCACCTTTGATGGTACCGGCGGGCAACGGTGACACAGGTGAGAAGTGAAATGAAGGGGGGACCTTCCAGGCTCTTCACAGCTGCTTCTTTGCCCCTGTCACACATATTCACATGAAAGGAGCCTGAGAAAGTGCAATTCTGTAGGCCCAGCACAAAATTATATGACAGATACACAGTAAAATTGCACTTTCACTTTTCTGTGTGGCTGTGTAAGATTTTCAAGTCAACAATATTTTAAAGAGGTCTATAACTGGACAAACTGCAATGTGGAAAACTGGCTTTGGTTGCCTGGAATCACAATTACCTTTTGCATTGAGTTCAGCAGTTTATCATTTATTTTCTGTCTTTACTTCTTTAACTTTCCCATCCTCAACTAACGACTTCATAACAGATGCCCGATGTAATAACTGACCGTCTCATTGCCTCTTCCCCACTTAAAAAAAAAAATTTTTTTCCCCCTATTACACCCATTTTAACTGAATAATATGCTCATTTCTACCCTAACATTAAGTAGTGAATGTCAGCCTTCCTTCTGTAGAATTAGCAAATGTGGAGCCAATATAGATGTCTACAGTGGCCTTGATGTGACCAGTGCAAGCACTGTTTCTTCTAGCCTTACAACATGTTTCTTAGTTGTGTTGTGGGTGCTTTCTCAAATCTCTTCTGTTGTTTTTCTTACAACAAACTGAGAAAAACTATGCAATAATCTTGTCTGTACGCTTAAACCAGCATAAAACATAGAAATAAAATGTTTTGTTTTTTTTTAAAGCCTCATAAAATACAAAATATTTTACAACTAGATAGAATTCCCCAAGGAGACGATAAATTAGTTGTTAAAGCCTATTGCATCTTTTCATCAACAGCAAGTAAGCACCATACTGATAAAGACTGTTCTTGTTCATGAAATCCAGCTGTGTTTTCTCACTTGTACTTAAGGTTCATTCTTACTTCCAGTTTGGGTCAGTTTTCAGTGTTTGGTAAAGTATCATCAAACACATCCTTCAAAAGGTGACACACGGTGGTGGCAGCGTCATGCTGTGGGTATGTTTTTCTATGCTTTTTTTAGCAATAGAGAAACTGTTGAGAGTGGGATAGAGGTCCATCCTCCAGCAGGACAACAACCCAAAGCATACAACCATAGCTACAGTGGAAAGGTTCATATCAGAGCATACAATCATTTTCAATAAATTATAATCTGCGTTCAGATGAGGCCCATTTTGTCAAATTAAAAATACCTTTGAAAATAACCTCTAAGCAGGTATAAAACATAGTTTACAAAGCAAAACTTTTCAGATTTTACTTCTAAAATAGAAAATATACATCATTTTCCTTCCATTTCAATTTAATATAACAATCTTTGTTGGTCTTTCGCATAAAATCACAATAAAGTACATTAAAGTGTGTGACGGTAAGGTGACAAAATGTAAAACAGTGCTACATACTTTAGCAAGCCACTCTAGCTCCTCAAATGCAGAACAAAACATCCAGAATAACTAAGCATTTCACATTTATTTATTTAAAGGGGCAGTATTATGTGTTTTCTCGGCACCTAGAGTCATTTTAGAGCACTATCAAGTAACTATGTTACCTTCCGTTGTTACAAAAATGCTGTATATATTAAATATAACTTAAAAGAAATTTGACTGTCATTTAACGCCTTGAAATTGGGCACCTGTCTCTTTAGGAAAGTCCTGCTCCTTCTGAAACTCCGCCTTCAGGAAGTCAACGCAACAGCTAATCCTTTAACGTTTTTAATAGCGTTGCACTAAGAAGTAGCTCATATAATGAGCTTAATAGGTGCACAGTTCCACCAGGTGTTTGCTAATTGCTGCTGGCTAGTCTGAAGGAGCTGAGTGGGGAAATTGGAAGGGAGGGGTGTTCTGTGTGCAGAAGCTCAGAAGATAAGAAACTGCAGCTCTAAGGAGGAGCTGTGTCTCAAAGGCGGTACTAGGCCCATCCAGCCATTTTGCACAGCTGAATGGCTGCCACGGGAGATTAAAGGATTTCTCAAACATGCATGAAAGAATCAAGGCAACACTCCAGGTATGTTTTTGATGAGGGAATAACATTAGAACATGATCAAAAAAGTCGATTCTACATAATACTTCCCCTTTAATAAAAATGTTGCTGTTTCAATAAATTTTCCAACATTTTACCTGCATTGGACAATACAAGAACATGGTACAAGTCTTATGCTGCATTTGTGTCCCCTTGGAAGTCGGAGCTCAGAGCTGGGTTTGATATCATACCCGAGGAAACAATGTTCCTGTTAACACAGTTACAGAAGTCAGTATTTCAGCATGGCAATGCCCAAGTTTGTATGGTTCGCAATACCTCATATGAACATCGTTTTAAGCTTTAGTTTCCATAAAAAACACCACTTTTATAATAGCAACTTTTAAGCAGGTATTAAATATACTTTTCATTAAGGCATTAAGGCCACATTTCTTTGTTAAAATGTTTTTTTAATTGGTTGGATATAATATTCTAACCTTAAATATCAATGTTTTCATTGCTGTAAGCAGAAAATCCTCACATTACCAGAAAAAAAGGCTTGAAAACATCAGTCTGAGTGTAAATCTATGTAATGTGTTTCACTTAGTGAATCAAGTTTTTCTTCTCTTCAATATAATAGTTTTCTTTTCAGCAATATTCTAATTTATTGAATTTGACTATTTGATTTTAGTACATGATTTATTGAGTAAAGATTATTGTTATTCTAACCATAGTGCTTTGCCTTTGTTCTTGTAAATGCTCTTCAGGCAGCTCTTCTCCTTTCCCCATATTAAAATCTAAGCTTTGGTCCCTCTGGCTTTTTTCTACAGTCTATGCAAGAAATTAGTATTGTTAATGTGTAAAAGGCTATGTAAAAACATGCTATAACAATGAAAATCGATTTCGGCACTTTGGATGAAGTATATCGTGGCCTTTAGTCAGCATGGCGCACACTACTGCTCACCCGCCTGGTCACTGTCATATCACACTCATTACAGCCACATTAGTGCAGTGCCGGGTGGGTAGGCCCCAGATCTGTGTGTTGGTGGCATGCTATGTATCATAATAGTGTTCTAAAAACAATAAACGTTCTGAAACTCACCCCATGAGAAACTGAAAAGTATACCTGCAGACATGAATGCCTCCGATCATATAAGTAGTCCTGCCATGTTGTCTTGTCACTGGTATCTTTATGGTGGATACAGTGCTTTAAGTGGAAAAAAGTAAGAGCTGGTTCTCCCCTTAATGTCATACAAATATCAGACAAAAACATGGGTGATATTTTTATATTGATGTGTCTATCGATCTATAACTCGGTAGTTTTGTTGTACAGAAATTACAAAGAGCAAAAGAACAAAGCCAGTTCTAAATGAAATCCACGAGCCAAATTCAAAGTGTCTTGGAGTCACTTTCATTAACTTTAAGCCTCGTGGCATTAATGTGGAAATGACAAAAAACATTGAAAATACACTATTTTCATTTTAGTCTCCAAAATGCCAAACTTTGCACATTACTTTACTTTTTGTCTGATGACATCATTTTTAAATATCAAATCAGACGTGATCAGTTACTCAGTATTTGAGTTGCCATTTTACCAAATACTTTTTTATTCTTACTTGAATAATGTCTTGGATGGATAATTCTTTAGAGCTATTCTTACTTGAGTACAATTTTTGGGTACTCTACCCAAGTGCATAATTCATGCATCATAGTTTCTGCCATGTTAGTTCTTTCCCTGAGTTCTATTTTATAGTTCATAGTTAATTGTTTTGTTCCCCTTCCTGAATATTTATGTCCTTTAGAATTTTTTTCAATCATGATCTACTGTGTTTTTACTTCAGTTCAGATCTTGCCATATTCTGTTCAGTTCCCTGGATTTATTATTGCTCAAATGGTCTTGCCATATTAATTTATTAATTTGTGTTTTGGAATTTTTATTGTAGTTTTTGTTTATTGTTGCATTTTTTTCTTTGTGCATTTCTATTTAGTTTTCTTTGAATAGTCTTAGCATTTCTTTGGTTTAGCTTCTCTCATGTTATTCATCTGCCTCCCATTTCTATTGTATATTAACGCTCACCAGTAATTTTCACAAATGCCGTTCACCCTGCGCTGCCTCATCATCCTCATGTACCTACCTGATCTGCTGCTCAAGTTCTTGATTTTTCACTGTTCACCGCCGGGTTATTTGTCTTCATGCCCTGATTCATATAGTTCTTTGCTCCCTTCCATGTCCCGTTTTTCCTTTCCCTAAGTTTTGTAAGTTTTGCTTATTAAATTTCTCATTAATGGTTCTCATCAATGTCTTATCTGCACATTAGTTCTGTCTCTTTACCGCGAAACTTGACAAGCTGCCGTAGTCCCTCTGTGTGCGAGCAGAGCGCGCTGGTTGTGGACCGAGAGCAAGTACACGCAGTTTTGTTTGTTTGTTTGTTTATTTGTTTCTTTGGCCAGTTGTGCATGCAGAGCTTTGGGGAAGCATTGATGGGGAAACATAGACTGACGTAGCACCTGTTACAATACGGGAAAAAGTTCTGGTACGCACCGAACGCTGGAAATAAGTCCCAGTACGCTGAGGGGTAAAATTTAGAAGTGGTGGTACTGTGTACCGGCCCACTTAAAGCACTGGGTGGATGTTGTCATCTCAGAAGTAAGGATGTATGGCTGTTGACTTCAAGATGTCCAGTTATTCTCATGTTCAGCTTCTCTCTTTCTGCTTCTAAAGAATACATCCACACTTTGCACTCTGGAGAAAGTTTGTGGCTACACGATAGTGTAGAGAATTCTCTTTTCTTATCTCATAGCATTTACTCTGACATCAAAATTCCATTTGTGCTGCTCTGAGACAAATATAGGTGAGGATTTGGCCTGGACCCGTAAACAAACTGGATGGACTGGCGTGGATCTGAATTACAGATCTGCTATAGATCCAGGCCAGAGGTGATATAAAAATACTGCAATTTGGTGACGATGTGTTGCCGAAGTTAAGTAGCCATGTGTTTCTTTCAGACATTTATCTTATTGACCGAAACCTACAAAAAAAAGCGTGTGAATAACTAATAAGGCCATATATGTTAATCAGCTGTGAGTTTCCCCACCCCCTGAAATGCCTCAGATCTACTTTGTAAATAAGCACAATTCAAACACATTTACCATTTTAAAACCTACAAAACTGCTATTTAAAGCATGGGGTGATTTATTTATTAATTCAGCTAGTATAGTTTGCAAAAGAACAAAAATCACTGTTTTCTCAAAAGTTTCTGCTCTGGTGACTTGTTCCTGGTTTTCCCATGGCACATTGCAAATGTTATACAAATAACTGTCAGTCACCCAGATGTATCGGTTGTTTCTCCCACAATTTTAGTGAATGGTAGATCACTAATAGAAAGCCTTGGGTTTTCTATGGGTGATCTGGCTTGGAAGACAACATTCAGCCCCACACCAAAGAACCCCCAGGAAAGATGTGAACAATCAAAAAACAACTATGCTTTTCTCCATGCAGATGAACTATAAATTAATCAGAGGTTTAATATTTTATTCAGACAGCCTCAGTGGCGAACGGGGCACCCATCTGTCTCTCATCTCTCTAGTCAGCCGTGGCATGTTTGACTGAAGTGAAAGAGAAAGAGAGCCTCTGACTGCCTGCCACGCAGCTCTTTGCTGCTGCTCAGTGTCTCTGCCACTCACTCGCCGTCCTGATGTGTTTGTTCCTCTCCACCTCCATTAATGTCACTGTATTCTGACACACTTGCAAATGGAAACCCATACAGGACCTCAAACTGGGGAAAAGTGGAGCACTTATGTTTTAGGTGTACATTGATGCTTAAAGAACAGAACAAGAGTGGTATTTCTTTGCATAGAAGGTTTGCAATAACAGATCTCTCTTTGAAATTATGCTTTGAAAATTCTTGTTTTGTACGTTCATGACCTAGTGTACAACTGAACTCCGCCAGTTGTAATCCAACTGGGTTGGCTAAGGCCCCACAGTTGGTGAATGGAGATGTTTAAAGCACACTGAGTGACAAGGTGTATAAGAGGTCAGCATTCTAGAGGGGCGACCAATTGGATCATGACCCATGAAGGACAGATATGGGCAAGGGATTTAGCCTCAAAGGTCGTACTGGGGTCAAGGAGTGTCTTACATTCCAGACCCCTAATCCTTTCTCTGCTGTCTGGAACGCTGGCCTTCACTGTTCAACACATCCATCCCCACATGAGCAAAAACACACACCTCTTGAATATGCTGTGCCTAAAACAAACTTACACCTCCTCCGTCCACATCGTCATCCTACTATTTGCCTTGAGCAGAGAAAGCATAGACTTTAGGTGCTCCCTCACTCAGTTTTCTGACCTTCCACTTAACCACCCACCTCCTACAGGGCCATAGAGTTTTTCCTGTGCTGAGACATCAGAGTGGCAGGGATGTAGGTAATTTGTCAGAGGAACCCAATCCCTACTGATCATATATATATATATATATATATATATATATATATATATATATATATATATATATATATATATATATATATATATATATAGATAGATAGATAGATAGATAGATAGATAGATAGATAGATAGATAGATATAGCATGTGCATGCACTGGGGGCATTCTCTGGGAATTTCTCAGACTGTGTCGCCAGTGCAGGCAACCCCAGACTGTTCAGTGTCAGTGGCTGTGTAAGCAGTGACCATAATGGCAGCCATGAATTGGAAGCTGGGGCATCCTGGCCACAGCGATCTGGGCCATCCATCAGCCTTATGTGAAACGCATGTCATCCAACACCGTGCAGCATTTTAGCCCGCCTCCATTGAACACATATATCTTACATGTGGCACACATGATTTTGGAAGTCGAACTTGTTGACATTTACTCCCCGGTATCCCATCACACACTTAAAACCCACAAACACAGTGGCAAAACTGTCCCTGCTGTGGCTTGGACTAAAACAGCTTGTGTGCAGCAACATACACTAACCATCAGCCTCTAAATGTTTGTGTTGGAGGAGGCCTCCTGCCGGGCTTTAGTTGAACCCCCACCCCCCAACCCCTCTACTCACTTCCTATCCCACTACGCTATACCAAACAGAGCCAAGTAAAACACAGGCTAACAAAATGTAGCAGCATGTCAGCGGTGGGCCCTGGAGCAAGTCTGAAACATGACCCACTCTGTACCAGCCATTAGGACAAGAGTTAAAGCAGCTACAGTTTCTTTCTAGCCGCACAGCCCTTATGTTGCCCAGTGCAGGGCCTGTATGTGTCTGCTAGAAGCAGATTGAGTGATGTATCCTGTGTGGCTATGGTTTGTACAGAGGACCAGAGGGAAGTCCCAGTATGGGACAACTTCTCCTTTGGCCCACAAGCCACTGCACTTCATCAGTTTATCCAGTGGGAAAGGCCTACCACTGGATCTCAAGACAGGACTGAGCTTACACAGAAGCCAAAATCAGGAAAACCAAGCAAATACACAAGTTAAATAAAAAAGGTGTCATTGTTGTTTTAGCAAAAGTTACACTGAATCGACTAAGTGCAAGTTAATATCTTTTGAAAATAAACATTAGCTTATGTTGTGTCAGTGCTCCCAGTGTCAGTTATAGAGGATATGGTTGTGTTGAAATCTGTAGATCATACAGTTTGTTGGAATTAAATTAAGATGCTACATCCAAAGAAGATGTTTCGTTGTTTGTGGCACTAACAAAGTGTTGCTGAAGAAAAAAATGAAAAAGAGATTTGTACAATAGGGTCACTTGTAATCACTTGTGTTGCTAAAGCAGGAGAAATCTTGTTAGAGGGAGAAGCTTGCTGATTTCTGCCTTGGAGACAGAGTTAAAAGGATCACAAGCACATGGGCACATGTCAAAGAATATGGCCTGGCACAGTTCCTGGGCTCAGATACAGGCCACAAGTACGGACTCAGTGAAGGTGAGAAATACCGAGCCTTCTCTTGTGTTGATGGTGGCTCCAAAACTTGAGAGGCATGTAGGGAATTTCTCATGCCTCAGCAGGAAGCAGGGATGCCTTCTCACTCTTTGCACCGATAGAGTCAGAAGACATACCACTCAAAACCTTGCTAATCTTGAAGTATGCACTGTGGCTACCGGTATCAAGTGAAAGAGGGTTGGATGACAAGTGTCTACTTAGAAAAAAAAGATTACATATGTACCAGATTCCTTTAACTTACATGATATAGATACAATTTCTTCAAAGTCAGCAGTCAGGCTTAGCGTGAGGTTTACAACATCTTGTACACATATTCATACTTAATATTTTAGTTTACTTTGTTACATTACAACCACCTTTATGTAATAGACCGAGACAAAGTTGTGCTTAGTTGTGAAGTTAACAAAACATGGTTTTCAAAATTTATTAAAGATAAAAATGTCATTCTTCTTTGCAAAATACCTCACTGTCAGGCTGAACACAGGAAATCTGCGAACAAACATTTTCAAGTCTTTCCACAGATTCTCGATTGTATTTAAGTCTGGACTTTGACAAATTGCAAAAATGCTTTGTTCTGAATCATTTTATTTTGGCTCTAGCTGTATGCTTCTGGTCCTGCTTAGGAATGAACTTCCTCCCCAATCTCAAGTCTTTTACTCTCACAGGTTTTCTTCCAGTATCATCCTGTATTTAGCTCCATCCGCCATCGCATTAACTCTGACAAGCTCCCTAATACTTGCTGAAGGAAATGATCTTCACAGCATGATGCTGCCAATACCACGTGTCACCATAGGGATGGTTTGTTCAAGGTAATATAGTAATATAGTAATATAGTAATCTGAATGACAGCCATGAAGTTCAGTTTGGGAGTTGTCAGACCAGAGTATCCTTTTCCATGTTTGTCAGGTCCCCTTCATAAGCCTTAAATCTGACTTAATGACTTTCTTTCAACAATTCCTTTCTTTTTGCCATTCTTTTTAGAAAGTTCAGATTTGTAAAGTGCATCACTAGTAGTGATCCTTTCAACAGATTCTTCCACCTGAGCTGTGGATCTTTGCAGTCCCTCCAAAGTTACAGACCATGGTCTGTTAGTGGCTCTTCTGATCAATGCTTTCCTTGCTCAATCTGTCAGTTTAAGTGGATAGTTGTGGCATATTTTTTCATTGTCAGATGCTAGACTGACTTTTGCTCAAAGCTATTTAAACATACACAAAGCTTACGATAATGTTTTACAACCCTTCCCTCCACTGAACTATTAAACGTTTCTGTTGTGTTTCTTGTTTTTCATGATGATGATTGCTCAATATGAAACCCCTAAAGCCTGCATAAAACAGTTGTATTTGCTCTGGGATTAAATTCTGCATTGATTTTGTTCACTAATTAGGTAGTTTCTAAAGGCAATAAGATGCATTTGATTACCTTTGGTGGTAACAGACAAAATTCACCAGATTCACTTTCCTTTCACTTCACAATTATGCACTACTTTGTGCTGGTTTATCATCTAAAATCCCAATAAAATACTTTAAGGTTTCTGTTTGTAATTTAAAATGTAAAATAGTTAAATGAATCCTTCTCAAGCCACTGTAGGACCAAATTCAGATTCAGGAGGCAAAGGAGGTTTTAGGTGGTTTGTTGAATCAACTTGAGATATTTTATGGACGGCTCTTTTGATAGAGACTCATGATAAGGGAAGTCTTGAGTGCAGTTGAAAGTGTCTCAAAACTTGAAACACAGATGAAAAGTAGCATCATGTCATTAAATATCGAGGCTCACAGAAATGAAAAGACAGAACTTGATATAAGGCTTAAGGATAAAATGGACTTACTTCACCGAAAAGACCATCTAACTGTGTGAGAAATTTAACAATCTGGCAGCAAGTGGTGTCTGGAATCAGACATTTTTATGAAGAGTGTGAAGATGGCTGAATAGAAACAGCTGGCCTCGCTCACCAAGAACCAATTCTGAAATTATGTGGACAGAGAATAAGGAGAAAAAGAGGAGAGACAGCCACAGACTAGGCTGCGGCAGCGCTTGTGACATGTGGAGCCTTTTTCAAGCTTTAGGAGTTGAATCATTGCTTCGTGAAGTGAAGAGGAAGCTTTGGAAGGAAAATAAGTAAGAATAATCGAGAGAAATGCAAGACGAGCCAGAGCAGGCGAGGAGAGTTGGTTTACAGTGCAATCAGCATTAAGGAAATTGGTTTGCACTAGCTCTTTGAGTAGAGAGAGGTGATTGATGCTAAGTTAGGCTAACAGGAAGGAAGTGGAGAAATTAGCAGCAGGCCAGGGCACTGAGAGCTGTCAACTACTTCCTAGTCAGTCTAGGGGTGTGAGGTACCCTGCATTCACTGCCAGACCTCACATACCACTTTTGTTGGTTTTTCATAGTTAGAATTGTGCTGATTTGATAGATGTACACAACACAGAACTTTCCCAAAACTATTTTCAAGCAGTTTATTTGGCCGCTTTCCTGAGCACAGCTCACTCGCCTCACTCTCCCTCAACGGCACTTCACAACAGCATAGCAGAATCTCTGGGGCACTGTGTCAAAACTTGGCTCAAAGCTTGCCAACAGTGTAGCCATGTCAAGCCCCTGACAATAGTGGTAGTAGCATGCAGGCACTGTAATTAAGCACGGCAACAGAGGACAGATGCAGAGGGGGAGAAGACACAAAGATGCCCTTGATACCAAAGTGTCGTGTTGACAGCATTTCCTCTGACAGCTTCATCTCATAGGCCACCACAGAAGCCCTTACGTCTCCTGACATGTGCTTTACTCATCCATGCCACGATTATATGTTTCTTCAACTTGACGAGAATGAAGGCTTGAAAGAAAAGAGAGAATGAGTTGGATGCAAAGATATTATGACGGCCAGTGTAGGCTTCCAATAAAGGTCAAAAAATGGAATATGTGGACACACTTTATTGGTGCACTGACTTTTGATGGCTGATTTTAGGTTTTAGAACAAGGATAATTAAATCTGGAATATACAAAGCCAGAGAACAACAGTAAAATCAAGGGAATGTGCAACAACATATTATTCTTCTGATAGTTCATCTCTGACCAAACATTAATTCTAAATATCACCCTGACATGTTACTACTAAATGAAACATTATAGCTACCTATACACATACACCGAACTGCAACAAAATTTTTTGTGACTGCGGCATCTTGTAGTGCTAAACACTACATATTTCATAAATTTTAATAAATCTAGTAGAGCACCTTTCATAGATAAACAGTTTCTCAGACTGCCTGTGCGTCTAGTCATTGTGTCCACTCTAACTCTTATAAATGTGTATGTATTGAAACAGAAACTGCAAAAGGATTTCATTCAGTCTACCACTGAATATTAAAAATGATTATCACAGCAGGCTGAATAAACTGCAGAATTAAATAGAAAATAGAATTAAATAGAAAATAGAAATTACATTTTTGGAGCCTTCAAGTGCTTTTTGAATGGAGGACAATAGAGGGTTTGTTATTGAGGAAGACCTGCATGGCCTACTGCTGAGAAGGCAGCCAGCTAGCTGAATGTGGATGTACAGAACGTTGTGTACTTGGAGATGTTTGTCACTTTAATGACAGGATGAGTTATTTACTGCTCCATCTACACGAAGTGCAAGCATACATGTAGGCAGAAGACTGCTATGTACAGGAATGGCTCTAAATCCAGCTGAATCTATTAGTTAGAGCAAAAATCCTTCTGTTCAGGAGATAAGATGATGGGCCTACTGTCATAGCTCTCTGTCCATCTGTGGCACTGCTTAGAACTAAGCTGAAGGAAGTGGTGTGGACTAGTGCCATTCACCAGTGCAGCAGTTGGCTGTCATGGAGTCTTTGGACACAGGCTGGTGGAGAGACCTTACTGGCCAAGCAGTCAGACTGATTTCCTAGGCAAGTCCTCCAGTTGTTTGGGCATCAAGAGTTGATTATCTTCTCCCGTGCCATTTGATACTCTACATCTGAAGGAAGATTCTAATACAGCAACATCCTCTTGACAAGAGAAGTGCAATTTGGTCTTATTATATTGTTACAGTCACTGACCTCTAGGTCAGTGTTTCTCAATTCCAGTCTTCAGGGACCACTACCCTGCATATTTTAGATGTGTCTCTGTTCCAGAACACCTGATTAAAATGATTGTATGACATCCTCTACATCCCATCAAGTGCTGCAGAAGCCTGTTAATCACCCGCTTATTCAGTTCATGTGTGTGGCAGAAGGGAAACACCTAAAACATGAAGGGGAGTGGTCCCTGAAGACCGGAATTGAGAAACACTGCTCTTGGGGCTCTCTTTATTAGATAGCTTTCTCCTCTGTTTCAGGCCTACCTGGCTGCCACAGGTGAGATGTGTTGCAACTCGTCAACCACTCCATAAAGAGGTGTCAAGTCCATTTTCCCTGGGCCTTAATCTCCAGAGATCTTGTCTTTGTGGTGTATACTTTTGGTGGCTTATTGTGAATAGTACTGCGTGTGAGCAATTTTAAGTGAATTGTTAAAATGAAAATGTTTTCTTCGTGTTCACAGTGGAAGCTGGTAGGGGTCTTCTGCCATTTTTGTTATGGAAATTTTTCTCCTTCACTGCATTTGGTCATTTTACTTGCATAAATAGTAAAATAAACTTTTGTTACAACTAACGTCAACTGTTAAATGGTTATTAGTTTGTTTTGTGTTACACCTAGTGCCAGAAATTCACTGCTGTTTTGAGGGGGTTGTAACAAATATACTCATTTACTTAAACGGAAAAAGTTTTAATTTAAGATCAAGTATCTACCCATTTATATATGCCACAGTGCTGGTTTACTTAAAAGTTAAATGACTGGTTAACTTTTAACTCCTTTTAAGGGATAAAGATAAAGTAGAAAGTATTTCAAGGTTTTCAGATGAGTGCAATTGAATGGTCAGTCAGAGCAGTTTCCAAATGAGTGCAGATTTTTGTTCTCAGGGATTAAGTTGCTGATCAAAGACATGCTTTCATGAAACTACCATCCAGTTATCAATACCATTTCAATGTAGACATCTGTTAAAAAATTTATCACATCACTTCCTACCTGCCAAACTACTGGGCTGCAAGTTTAACCCTTGGGGCACCTTGGCTGCCCAAAATGGGACATCCTGCTTTACTGTTATTTTTGATTCTCAATATCTCAGGCAGATTAAAGGTTAATTCTATGAAACTTGGACTGGACTTTTTTTATTATTTTTATCTATAAAATGTATCTGTCCTTTTGATTGTAAGGTATATAGAACAAGTGATACGCACTTTGTGTACACTCTATACCTTCTGTCCCATTTTGATCTCATTGACTCCTATTATAACCGCATATTTTCAATGGACTGTAATCCTTGCATTTTAAAATAACTTTCCCATGAAGACCAAAATAATGTAAGCTTCTGCCTTCAAAATAAGGGGAAAACTGGTTTTAGGTGTTATACCCCCCCTAAAATTACCACAGGCCCCATTGCTTTATTTCATCAAGTTTCAATGGAGACATTTTTCTATGACCTTTCAAAGTACCTGACAATAAAAGTATTGAACACCACAAAAATAGTCTTGGAGTGTTGGCAATGATATAAGGAACTGGTGTGAATGTGATTGAGAAAATATTTTATCTGTGTGTGTGTGTGTGTGTGTGTGTGTGTGTGTGTGTGTGTGTGTGTGTGTGTGTGTGTAATTTGAAGAATCAAGAGCCAGGTTGGCTTTGTTTATGTTTATGTTTGTTTATGCTGATTTGTGGTATAGTATGTTTAAGCAGGTGCAACTGACAATCAAAGTCAAAGTTGACTTTGTTTATGTTTCTATATCAAGAGACATACCCGTCTCTCCTACTAGATGAGTGAAATAGCTTGTTTATGCAGGTGTATCTTCTGTTAGACTAGTTTGCAGTGTTGTCTGGCTGGTAATTTTCACAGGAGACAGTTGTTAGTAGCAGACCAACCCCAGAGGGAATGTTACAGCAGTTTTGAAGTCTGGGGGAGAGTGCTTATATTCTCTGAGGAGAATATAAGCAGAAGTCAGAATTCATATGAGGGGCAGGAGGGATAGGTGGAGAAATGGGAACCTGGCAAAGGAGGGACCTTGTAGCCAAGAGTAGGAGGTAAAGGAGGAGGCAATAGATGATGGGAAATCTCCATGGAGATCAAAAAATGGGGAAATCATGTGGTCTTCCACACATGAAGAGGCTCTGCCATATTTTTCTCCTCCTATCTTGACTCCAGGACCAAATTACTTCTCACTTGCCAGAATCAGCAGCGCTTTGACTGCATTTGGCCTTTCTTTCCATGGAAACATCTTGCAGCTAATCCTGCACTTTGAAACCTACAGAGGGGTTGTCAGTAAATACATGGAAGGATTTGAGTGAGGAGGAGCAGCTTTGAAGTCTATATATTGAAAATATTGCATATTTTGTGTTCTTCCCTTCAAAAAAATCTTTTTTTTCAGACAAAAAGTCACGTCAAGTTTATCTGTAAAGCAGCAACAAAGCAGTTCAAAGTGCTTTACATGACAAAATTTGCATAAAAAAACATAGGAAAGATCTTAAAAATATGAAAATCTTATATCTATTGACAGGTCTGAAGTTACTGAAAAGATTTAATGTAGTAAAAGTGGGGAAAAATATTAATTTTAATTTAAATATTGAATTTTTTATTACACTTCTGTAAGTGTATAGTAAGTTTTTTGCTTTTAATTCTCATTACTCCAAACATAATAACTTATAAGAATCACTGTTGTTTTTAATTTTCAACCTGGTCAAGACTGAAACACCCACATCAAAAATATTCCACTTTGCATTTTATTTTTTGAAAATACTGTATATTATGGGTTTTACTACTTCAAAAAAATCAGCCTTTTTTTGGACAAAATAGGCATAAAAACGTAGGAAAGATTTTAAATATATGAAAAACTTTATATCACTGGATAGCTCTGAAGCTGTTGAAAAGATTTAATGCAGTGAAAGTGGAAAAAAAGTTAAATATGGAAATTTTTTTTGCACTTCTATGAGTGTACCATTTTGGGTCATGAAGGTAAAGAGTGTATAGTCAATTTAAAGGTGCCCCAAGGGTTAAAGCAGTTTAAAAACCAATACAGTCAGACAGCTTCTCTGGCATGGTATACTTAATGATCATTTTTTATATCTGCTCATCATGAACTGTTACTGTAAATGGACCTTGTACCACCATAGTCTTCACAAATCTCTAGCTTAATAAGTTGTTCTTCAAGTATAAAAATCCATAAATTACTATACCCAGCAGAAACTGTTCACACGCCTAGGAATATGAGAAGGTGATAAATGAATATGCTTTGCAACAATCACCATTGTCCAGATTGACAGAAAGAAAAATAAAAAGCTGGTTATTTTTTTGGATGATGGTGGCCTCTTTTTTTGAGGCCAATGTGAACAGCTGAAGGTGTAGACGAAAAATTCTACTACGACCTAGTCTAAATGTAAATGGATGCCATAATAGATTAAATTCCAAAGATCTTGTCTATTGCTTTAACATACCAGATCCTCACATGCAGAATGTTTTTATAGAGATTGCATGGCAAAAAGCCAAAAGCCATTTTTTGTAATTTGGGATCCTTTAAAGAGAGGTTGAGTGAGACCAGCTTAGTGAAAGAAAGATGGCTATTACAAAGAAGCCCATTTTTTACAAAGCACCCCAGTTCTTTCAGGCAGGATTGAGTTAATGCCCCTCTCCTCCCTCCAATCCTCTCATCCCTTCGCTGCCCCTCCTTTTTTACCGTGACTCGCTGGCTTGATTTATCTGATGGAAGGAATTCCGCTCAGAGCTCTGGTTCTGGTGGTATCCTTATACTGTAACCTTTTCCCCCCACCAGATGTTCTTCTCTCAAAACATGGTAACGATCACCCCTCAAATCCCCCAGACAAACATATCAAGTGGTCTATGCATGTTTACGTGGGCAGCCGCCATCATGAGCGACATCAACAGTTACAGGAGCACAGGGGGTTGGAGGTAAGGAAGAGAGGAAGAGACATGTTGGAATGGCCGATACTTTAAGTTCAGCAGTTTCCTGAGATCTATGCACCAGGACTGATTTATCACGTCCTACGTTTTTACACAGAATTTTCCTTATAGGTGCTTTTATAATTTAGTGTTGTGCATTCCAGTGAGAAAAATGGCTGGGGGACATGCTATAAAACCTGGTTTTATCACAAATAGTAGCTTATAATGCTGATTCTTTTAAGCAACTACATGCAGTCCTCAGATATTGCCTGTTGTTAAGTGTAAGAAAATGTGCAGTTTTCAAAAGGTGAGAGTTAAAGGGAGTTTCTGTGAGGTTATCACAAATAGTACCAAACAGTACCAAAATTTACACCAGTGTCTTGTAAAAGTGCAGTCATTTATTTGCTAATATAGTATGCCACATGTATGATAAATTGTTAAAAATCAACCAAAATGTCCCCATTTGTCCCCATCTCTATCTGAAAAGCTGTTGGACTTCTAATGCGCTAAGGTTTTCCTCACTTTTAGACAAATGTAAATTACTGTAATTACAATAAGTTGTCCTGAATTAAGATATGAATTGGTCATTAGTGAAATAATACAAAGATGTATGTTCAGGTTTAGTCCTGTAATTTAGGTGTACAGACATTGATTTATTAATATAACTTTTATAAACTTCAGTGTAGGGGGAACCTATTGTTTATAAAGGGTTCTACACACTTTACGCAATATTTATACACAAGAAATTGTATATAAGCAATTATTACACACAGTTATATACAGCTATAATTTCAGTAGAAATTACTTGTCCTCTTCACAGATAAGAGGATGAGCAGGCGAGATTAAAAAAAAAAAACTTAATGATGATGATGATCCTACAAAGGATAAGGAGGGAGTAAGCTATGCCGGGGCTCTGACAGCTTTAACCGCCTCAGCCAATATTTGTCACATTCAGCGTGCATGAATTCTTGATTTGATGTGCCTTAATTGGTTCGGCTCTGCCTGTCCCTGTCTGTCTGTCTGCCCCCTCTCACTCACTGCGTTTTTCTGACAATCCACCATTATATTTCTCTGTTCAACTGCTGCTGCAAGGAACGCGATGAGGAGGCAGGCTAAATTGAACGTATCGTAGGAGGAAGAGCAGCCATCAATGTTGCCCTCTTTTGACCTCCTTTGTGATATAGCAGACATGATGGAGAATCAAGCGCTTCAAAGTGTGCCAGGCAAAGATGAAACCCTACAGGCCTCATACAAGATAAACAGGGTTTTTTAGCAGAAAAAATCCATGATAAAGCCATCATGACACCCAGGCCTTGGAGAGCAGGCCTAACACATGTTGCGTCACATAGCCGAGAGGTAAAGTATAGGAAATTAAGGGCCAAGGCTTCTCTGAAAATAGTTAAGTATTACAAAGTACTGGTTTGTATTGTATGCCTTATATTTGATTCATTTTAATCAGTAGTGACAAAGGTTTGCTAGCTATCAATTTGCATCTCATTTGTAGATTTTGTAAATATAGGTTTACAGGTGTTTCATTTTGGGTTAACATGTTACATTTAGCGCAATATGTCCTTTTACCATGGTGTTTTGATTGAGGGTGGCCATTCTATTTTTCTTACAGTGTGTGTATGGGGCGTGGGGGTTAACAGAACAGTTGTTGCTTTGCACATTTACCTTGGTTGTTCTCTAATGAGGCCTGCCAATCACAGCCAAAATTGATTTTCTCTTCTTTTTTGTCATGGCAGAAGTATGCACTCTTTTGAGTGGTTCCCACTACAACTGATGCCCTTCGCCTCGTCTTATCCTTGGACTCAGTGAATGGTGGAAAACTGAAAGGGATGGACAAAACATGCTTCATAAACACCTCACTCTGTGTGTACATGTCAGATGGGCTGATGGTGATCACAAAGCATTTCAAGGAGGAATACAAATGTGTGTAAGAAAAATGCATATGTTGACCAATATCTCATCATATAGATACCACAGTGTATCTCTTGTGCAATGAAAACAATACAAATATGAAGTTAATAAGCTGGTCTATATAGTCATGTGGAAATATGTTGCTTCTTTGCATGGTGGACCAATCTGTTCTCATTCTCAGGTGAACACATGCTGCTATCTGGTCAGAGATTGTGGTATATCCAAGATATGCACAGGTTTTCAATAACCCAATTAATACTCTGGCTCTATTCATGAGGAAAACTTGTTCATGAGTTCCCCATTTATGCAAATAGGTTGAGACCATGCATATGTGCCCACTTATAATGCTACACTTTGAGACATATGGTGTAGATAAATGGCGACCATTTTTAATTTTATTTTATTTAGCTCCATAGTCTTTAACTGGGGTGGATGATGCCATCATCTACCTCCTGCACCAAGCTCTGACCCACCTGGAGAAACCTGGAAGCACTGTGAGGATAATGTTCTTTGATTTCTCCAGTGCTTTCAACACCATCCAGCCAGAACTTCATTTTAGCACGTTTTGATCTTTTGTGTGTACCTACATACCTCACTGCTGTTACACTTGAATTTCCCGTCTATGGGACAATAAAGGATATTTCTATTTTATTCTGTTCTGTTCTATTAGAGTTTGTGTTTTTCAACATTTTCAGTCATCATTTGGTAGGCCACTGCAGCAGGGTTCAGGTGGACCTTTAAAGACTGGTGCAGTTCAGCTTTGATAGGCACTTTTTTACAAAGACAGTAACTTCTTGAGTTGGAATGACTAAGTACATCTAATTTATTGTTTGGGACTATATATATATTTGTATGCAGGGTTCTCACAAATTCAGGAAAAACCTGGGAAATTGTGAAATTTCACTGAACGATTCTCCAAGAATGGAAGAAAATAAAGAAAATAAAGTATGAAATAATATTTGTATTTCAGGATCACTGTCTGCACCATAAATGTCTACATTTTTTAAGGCAAGTTGTTTTAATCAGAATGTTCCATCCATCCATTCATCCATCCATCTATCTGCTGTTCCAGCTGTTTACCCATCTACAGTATCATTCTACCAGTCCATCTTCTTGTTTATCCATCCTTCAATTCTTCAGTCTGCCCATCATCCATCCATCTATTCATTCATCCATCTGTAAATAGGTGTCATATTGAAATCTTGACTACTACAGAAACATCTGACATAAATCCATAGCGGATAATGCTATTTGCATTTCTGAAATTAAATATGTGTTGGAACTTTAAAATTAGTTCAACATGGGCATCCAGGTCAACAGCTATACTTAAAGTGTATCTCTGACATCTCTAACAAAAAAAGCCATGACAACCCATAGCAGATTCTCTGCATTTATTTTCTAACAATTGCAAATACATTTAATCTCAAACCAAGGTTTCATGTTTCCTGATTAGGTGCGTGTTAGTAAGACAAATAAGAAGAATGAGGAGATTTTATTTTATTTTATTTATATTTGGTTTTTTTTCTTACAAGTGCAGCAAAATGTACAGAACCTGTCAAGTTAAAATTTAAATGCATACTTGATTGCTTTTAAATTGGGTGCCGCTGATATCCCGCCATGATGTTAAGACTTCTTTGATGGGTGGTAAAAGCCTGAGAAAAACTTCTTTCAATGTAATCGCAGTGTTGTGTTCCTGACCCGCTCCACTCCAACCCCCGCACATTATGCTGCTGTACTGATGTCACATTGATTATGCTGATCATAAACTGCCTTTGTTTGTCCCTCGCTTTCTCCCATCAGTCATCTGTCCATGGGGATGAACAGAAGTCACACTAAAAGCTCTCTTTTTCATGTTTTCTGCATTTTGAGGTTGTGCAGAAGATATCACTTGTCCCATTGGAGGCTAAGGCGGCTCCCCTTTTTCCATTGCACTCCAGTATATTAATTGCTTTTTAATGTTTCCCTTCTCTCCTGAAAGTTGCTGCTTACTAACAAATCAACAACAATAAGGTTCTTTTTGCTGCTGCTGGCCCCAGCCTGGACTAAAAGGGTATCCAGTCACTGAATAATCCATGCAGGGTGCATTGGAATGAAGACTTCAAGCTGGTAAAAGAGGAGCTGAAACAGGAGGCCATTTGGCTTTCTTTTTGTTTCGTCCCAAGTGTTTTCAGCTCCCAGCTGTGTGCATGTCACAGAATGGGAATATGGTGCAAGCAAGGATGGAAAGATGTAATACTGATCCAACTAATCCAGTGAACCCGGTGAGGCATTGTGACATTTACCATCCCTCTTGAGCAACAACTTCAAGAAAAATTAGTCTTTAGCATTCATTATTAATTTGAGAAATGTTTGGAATAGCTTTTTAGAGAAAGTGGATAAATCTATTATGCCTGAAACTCGGGAAAACAGATTGTACCATATGCAAGCAAACATCATATTTTAAAGACGAAAAGAGAGAATTCTCACTCATTTGTCATAAACCCTAGAGCAGTTTTCATTTTCCCACAGATATTTAAAACTACAAAAAGACTTTTGAAATAATGAGACTAAAATTTGACTTATTTTCCGAGATGAAAAACACAAGATGTTGGAAAGACTAAGACTGGCCATTGAAAAACATTCTTCTAACACCATCCCTATGTAAAAAGGTGGTAGTGGCAGCTTCATGATCTGGGGATCCTTGTCTTCAGCAGGAATAGGGAAGGTGGAGCTCATGCAGGGCAATACAGGAAGAAAATCTGAGGCTGCAAAAACTTGAGACTGTTTCACAAAGAAGAATGGGTGGAGACTTTCGTTTCTAAATGCATAAAGCTGGTATGTACCGGACTTGTAGATGTAATTGAGGTGAAACAGAAATATGTATTACATTGTGTTGGTCTATCACATAAAGTCCTGGTAAAACACATTGAAGTTTGTGATGTCTCAAAATGGTAAAAAGTTTATAAGGTGTAAATACTTTTGCAATATAAATAGTCACTCTGATATGTTCAGGTCAATATTTAGTAAAAATTGTAACAACTAATTCTACATAAAACATGATTCCTAAATCAGACAACAGTAGTACTATTATTTTCAGCATTGATGGCATTTATTTAATAATATATGCAGGTTATTTGGCATATTTAGGGCTCACATTAATCTGCTTTCTGTGACATTCTGCCCCAACACAAAACACTGAAAAAAAGTTTACAATATTGCACTGTCATGTTATTATTTCTTTAAATTTCAAATGAGTTTTCATTTTGAGAATTTCTTTTGGAAAATAATCTAAAATTTCCTATGTTATACTTTGCATAAATCATTGCTGACTGTGTTCTTATCTTTTACTGTAATAAGCTAATGGTGGTTCCAGCAAATACATGTACTGTATGTCTGTAATATATTTTGGCCCGAGAAACAAAAAATATTTTATTGAGAAAGGACAAGTTGTTTGCATGCAAACTTAAGCCTCAACATTGCACTGAGTGAGAAACATGGGGCGCAGAGGCAAGTGTTTGGAGCTTGAGTTACAGGGCCAGCATCTGCCATCCGGCCATCAGGACCTCATATCCATCACTGGCCGATGGTGTGGTGCAGCCCAGCGTTTGTAAAAACACCCAGAGGAAATGGAGTCTCTGGGCCAGACAAGAATAAAATTAGCTTGATGACTAAGTTCCTCCTTGGGTCCCAGTGGGAAAAGAACTCTGCCATTTGTTTTCATTACTTCCCTTGGCTGTATGAGGGAGGACAACGTGTGTGACTGTGTTTGTGTGTACATTTGGTTGGAGTAAACGAGTGGGAGCGTATGTATTTGCCTGCTCACAACCCTGCAAAGAAAGAGGGAAATTATGTATACACCCTAAAAACTGAGCATTTTGTAATTTCCAGCCTTGTGTGGGTTTAATCAAACATATTTACTCATAAAAACACCACTTTGATTCCAAACCTCAGCCTGTGTATAATATTAGTGCTTGGTTCATAGAGGTGACATTACTGTTTGGAACTGTTCCACCACCCTTCATGGTATACTATATTGGCTTTGGCCACTTTATTGCATTTGCCTCAGAATATCTATTAAACACACAAAGGTTATAAAAATTGATCTGCTCACAAATGTGTTTTCATTCATTACCAACATAGTGACCTAAGCCAAGTTTTCCTGAACTAGATGTAGCTTACTATGTACAGCTTTTTATGCTAAAACACAAACATATATACATATAGCATTAATAAGCTATGTTCAACTATGTATATAATGGTTAAACTAATCAGCATCATGATCGTTTTGTTATTATATCAAAAATTTGCCTCAGTGATGAATTCTTTCCCCCACAATTGAATTTTCAATCTGGCTACCTGCATCCCCTGTGTTTTTTGTAAGTTTTTGTTCATCAGTTTAACTATACCTTCAAATCTACTCGCTGTCTCTGCCGTCACTGTATTTGGGTCCTTCAACACATCTACCACAAACCATGACAGGAAAGAGATCAAGATTTATCTTGGCATCATGCAAAAATAATTACACCTAAATTAAAGATTATACAGAAATCACCTTAAACTGGTAGTTAAAGCAATCAAGAATTTGTAGTATTATTAATCACACCAACAGCTCACTAATATCTACTAATACAAAATAAAAGCAAACTCGGGTTGTGTGGGGATCGGCTGTGACCAGCCCTTTTCAAATCCTGCCACAAATTCTCTATGGGATTGAGGTCTGGGCTTTGACTGGGCCGCTCCAGAGCATCCACCTTGTTTTCTTCAAACCATTTCTGTATAGCTTTAGCTGGATGCTTCAGCTCATCGTCTTAGTGAAAAATAAATGTTCTCCGAAGCTATAGTTCTCTTGCAGATGGTGGCCTTTCTCACTAGTTTCCTTATTGCACGGTCACTCAGTTTGTGAGGATGGCCTAATTTCTATAGATTTACACATGGGTCATATTCCTTCCATTTCTTGATGATGGATTTTACTGAACCTAGGGGTTCAGTGTCTTAGAGATTTTTTTTGTATCTATCCCCTCATTTATACTTTTCAATAACCTTTTCTCTGATTTCCTTGGAGTGCTCTTTTGTTTTCATGCTGTAATTGTAGCCAGGTATACTGACTAACCAGTGAATGGATCTTACAGACACTTGTCTTTATATGACACAGTCACTGCATTCAGGTGATCTCTATTCTACCTATTGTGAGACTACAAGCACCAATTGGGTGGCTCTCTTGAATTAGGTCAGTCACTTAAAAGGGGGTGAATATTTATGCAATCACTTGTTTTATGTTACATATTTTTATTCAGTTGTCATTATTTTGAAGAAATCAGTATTCACTTTGACATTGAATAGTTTTTTTTCTTTTTGGTCAAAAAAGCCAAATTAAGTTGATCATGGTTAATTTGTAAAAGCAATAAAAAGGGTAAAACATCCAAGGGGGTGAGTATTTTATCGGCACTGCATATTACATTAATCTATGCAAAAAAAAACTACTATCAAAGCAAAGAATTGAAGAAATAAGAAACTGAATGTTTAAAATATGATCTAAGATGATTTTATTCAAGGTTTACAGATCTCCCCTGAATCTACCACAGGTAAATTCAGGGGAACAGGAAAAAAAGATAAGGAGTTCAGAGGTCCGAGAACCACCTCATTATCTCCTCATACCAGAACCACCACTACAGAACAGAAACAGCGAGTGCCTTCTCTTCGGTCTGGAATCAGGCTGCTGGTTTACTCATGGGGCCGCCATGAACTTTGGTTAGTGTGGCTCCCACAGTTCAATTTTATAGCTCACCAATGTTAGCTTCAGTTACCACTGTTCCAACTTAAAGGCCTCTTAGAGTGTTGAAGGGTGTTGTTTCTGGTTCACTTCAGTGGATGGCATGATGATTAATTGCTCTGGATTCTAAACAGTGATGTAAAATAAAAACTAAACTAAACTATAACAGTAATTTTACACCACATTAGGGAAAACATAAGATTTAAACAAAAGCATTGAGCTTTTCAAGCTTTCTGTTCACTCAGTTGGCCAAAACTTGTTGCTGGTTTTGCTTATTTTTAATTCTGAATCTCAGAGGTCAACTCTCAGCAGCCAGAGCATCCAGGAAAGGATGTGCTGATCTGATGTGCTGATCAACCAATTAGAACTGGACTTGCAAAACTTGTGAGATGAGAACACCTAAAATAAAAATGGATTTTATTTTATTTTTCTAGCAAATCCTTCAGGCGATAGAGATCAAAGAACAAAAACAGTCTATCCTGGGAGATAAAGCTGTTTTCTAACAGGAACTGTTATGCACTCAGTGTTTCAAACATGTAATGACTTAACTGAAAAATGACAGTTAATATTCAATTTTATGCATTAATCAATAAAATCAATCAAAGTTAACTAATCATCAATAATTTTAAAAGCTTCTCTGAATTTCAAATCATTTCATTTTAGCAAAATGAGAATTCATAACAGACACCAAAATACATACAATACATATAATATAAATACATTAGACAAGACTCTTAAGCATAGCATTTAAAACCCCACGAAATTTTTCATATGCTGAAGTTTCAGGGTGTCATGAGCATGGGATAAGAACTCGCCATGTCTAAATCTAAAAGATCCACCAAGAATATTTTCAAAGTACTTTGGGAAAAGCTGTTCCTGTGGGTTAAAAATTCAGATCTGCAGTGTGCTAAATACATTGAGACAACGTTGGAAATATTGAACATCAGGTCAGATAAAAAATTAGCTGCTTTACATATTAATTCTTCCTTTCCTTTCAGCTCTTTAATCACAGAATGGATCATGTGGACATAATCAGAATTAAAAGGGATCACTCAAAAGGCAAGAAACAATTAGTGGGACTGTAACTGCTTATTGAACTAACAAGTATCAGCACAGCAGAGGGACCTTGGCAATCATTTGAATTTAAAAGGTGAACCACAATTCATCGCTCCGCTCTCCTTAGTGGACTTACACTGACAAAATGACCTCTGAACTTTACTTCCTTAGAAATGCAGTGCGCCACTTTCAGTGATTTTTTGTTGTTGTTTTTTACTCACATTGTGAACCTCTCTCTTACACTGAGCTCACGCACACACAACGCAGATTAGTGCCAGCTTTTACCCAGGGTGCCTGTTAGGGCTGAAGTGAGGACATCTTGTAGTTCTTTAAAGCATGTAGCATTAACACCCTTGCCCCTTGTGTAAACCCTGAGTACTGACCTACACAAGAGCGCGAGAGGCACTCAGCTCTTTGTAACCCAGCAGTGTGCGACTCATAGGCCTGAGTGCAAATATAACAGCAGGCACCAACACTTTACAGCAGTGCTCCACTGAAAACAGAATCAGTAAAAGGGGATATGGAAGGTGAAGTAAAAAAAAAAAAAAAAAAGCTGTATATAAAAATGTGTTTTTTAGTGTGTTCTGGGAAATGAACAGAAAAAATGTCAGGAGACCCTGTCCTAAATGTGTGGACAATGATATTTGCTCAGTAGTAATTTCTGATTTTTAAGTTTGTTGTGGACTCTTTCTGAATAACTAAAATATTTTTTGGAACACAAATTTCCAAAATAATAAAATAATTCATTTCAGTGCAAAGAGTGTCTTATTTCTTTAATAATTTAAATATTTCTAAAGATACTTCAAAAATATGATGTTTGCTCTGACTGTGACTGCATTAACCATTTACTTTTTATCAGCTTATTATAAGAATCTAAAAAATTTTATTTTTTAAATTCAAAATTTTCAGGTTCTGAACATGTCTGCTATATTCCTTCACAATTAAGTAGGTAAAATACGAAATGACTGACTAAAATCTTACAATATAACTAAATTATTTTTAACGTTGTTTTTGTTTTAAACCCTCTAATATGAGATTTTTTTTATGTTTTTATTTGTTTATTAATTTATTTTTGCTTTATTTGCATCAAGCTTTGAAATTTTTCACACAAATGGAAGTGCAAACACACATCCCAACACTGCAATCTATACATGCTGGACATAGAATAATGCAATTATAAATGCATTTATGTTCAGACAGAGGGAGCACAGATATCGGAAGAATTGTACAACTTCCTAGAGCCATTGTTGTTGAAGGGGGGAAGTGATTTTCTCTAATGTATCTCTGTGTTCTGTCCCTGTCCTCCTGCAGCTGGCTTGCACAGACACAGTTAGGGGGTCCTGCAAAATTAAGGTCAAATCAAATGCGTCTGGTGGTATATATTTGTGTGTGTGTGTGTGTGTGTGTGTGTGTGTGTGTGTGTGTGTGTGTGTGTGTGTGTGTGTGTGTGTGTGTGTGTGTGTGTTACACTTCAGCAGAAAAAGAGAGAACGAGTTTGCCAGTGTGGAAGTGAAATAAAGGATAAAAAACCTCTGTTTCCCCAGTTAAACATACCCATGGGAGGCATGAGGGAGGGACTGAGAGGCAAGACAGAAAGGTTATGAACCAACAATTCTCCTGCAAGGAGCAAGATTTACAGCTACTAAGTCCTGAGAGCTCTGCCATGCTTACTTCTACAGCCAGTTAAAACAAATTGCAGCCATGTTTCAGTCACCCACATCCTTACCTCGCTCATCCATTTGGGTTGGGCTTTTGGCTGCAGAGCTGTCTCTTTCTTAATTTCTCTAAAACAAATACTTTTCTCTTGTGAAGTAATTTTTGTCTGGAAAGTCCCCACCTCCACCACAACCTTCACCACCCCATATATTCTACTCCCTCTTCTTGCTTCTCTTCAACTCATGTAGTTTTTGTCTTGGACCTGCAGGAAGGTTCAATGAAAATGTAGGCTGTCTGTATTAAACCATTAGACCTGAATCCTGATGCTTCACAAGCAAAAGACAAGGCAGCTACAGCAAACACAAAGTTCTGCATCATGAGATGGTCTGGGATTTGTGAAAGGATAAGGGCACATAAGTTGCACACAAACTCTTTCTCATGTCTGTCTGATTGCAAAGTTGCAGTAGAAATCTTGCGTAACCTGATCTGCTGTTTGATTTGGGCTGAAATGAGAGCAACCAGCATCAGGTAAAGGGAGCAAGACAGGGGCAGACGTTGGTCAAGGGCACGTATGGGGTCATCAGAGTGTCTTTTTCATGTTACAGATTAGAAGCAGATGTCAGTGGGATTGCACCACTGGTGTCATCACTCACCCCACAGCTCCATCTTTATGCATACACATAATAAAAGCCCACTGACACACAGAAGACAAAGAAATGAAAAGTTTAATGCTTTTTCAAACTATCTGTGTAGCGACTCAGTAAGCACAGAGTAAAGACGACTGATGTGAAACCACAGCTAAATTTTTCTTTTTGGGGTGGGGTGGGGATGTTCTTTGGATGTTTATTGAAGAAGGAGAATGTGATTGCTAAATAACTAGAGAACTGCAGATCTTGTGGGGTATTCCAGATTTGCAGTGGTCTGGATGTATTAAAGGTGGAAGGAAAGAACACTGTTGACCAGCAACAGGTTCGTGGGGAGCCAAGGCTTATTCACACATATTGTGCACAAAATGTTGGGCTGTGTTGTGTCATCCAAAAGGTGTCAGAATACACAATGCATCTTAGTATGTTGCATTAAATGGAGTGTGAACCAGTCAGAGAGCCCATTCTGACCCCTGTTCATCACTAAAAGGCCAACAATGGGCACATGAACAGCAAAATTGGAAAATGAAGCAATGGTGGCCTGATCTAATGATTCAAATTTTCTTTAGTAGACCATAAAGAAGATTTTAATGTCTACGTTTTTACAGTGAGCCAGTGTATATGTGTATAACTGGTAATGTGTGCATCCCCTACCTCTGGAATACACGGCACCAGGATGATTAAAAAAAAAAAGGCAGACAGACGTAGACTGATGATTTGGGTAATGTTCTACTGGGACACATTTGGTTATGCCATCCATTTGAATGTTAACTGAACATGTACCACCTGCTTACAAATTCTTGCAGGAGATCTACAGTAGACTCTTTAATTCATAGGGTCAGAACAGAGGCGTTGAATGGATTGTGGCCAGCCTTTGCGATAGGGCGAGGAGCTCCATCATCTGGGTGAGCTCGTCATGAAGAGACTCGGAGTAATATAAGACAGCCACTGTGTACTTCATATTGAATTTGACTGACCCTAGGAACACTTGTGGCACAGAGAGTGCACTGCCAGCTGTCTGGTGAGTTCCCTAATCTCACCTTTTTTTGTATGTTTGTAGAAACTCTTAGTTTCAAAGTTTTTACATGAGACATTACAGTTGGTCAAAGCTGTGCCTACCACCACCAAAAAATTGCAATGTACATTGAGACGATGTCTTCCCATAACAACAAATGCACCCAGAGCTGACTAATGCTGATGACAACCCTCCTTTTATGCACAAGTACTGTAGTTATTGAAAAAAGTTTTAATTAGATACACCTTAACAATATTGCTGCAAAAAACATCTGTTTTGATTCTACTGGATCTCAGTGCTGCATTAAAAAATGTTGATCATTTCATGATTGACTGACTGAAAAAGTGAGTGAAATTGGAATACCAGGAGACGTTATGCTGTTTAGTAATTATTAAGTAATTATTAATATCTGTATTATTATATTTGGGGTTCCTCAAGGCTCTCTTCTCTGGCCACTTTTAAATAAAATCTATATGCTCCCCCTGCCTCAGACTATGACGTATTCCAACATCTCTTGGAATATCTATGTTGATGATATACAACTTTATATTTTCTGTCACCACTTGACAATAGTTAAGATCTGCATTATGGACTCAATACTAACAACCACAAAAAGTCTATTGCTATACATGCTTACCACCATCTTTTAAAAAAAAAAAAAAAAAAAATTGGGGGTTTCATATCAAATATGACTCAAAAAATGTAATGTCTTACATACTTTTATTTTTAGTGAGCTAGATTATAGTAATGACATCTTTACTGGTCTCTGTAAAAATCAACCAGGCAGCTGCAGTTCATCCAAAATGCTGCTGACAAACCAAAACCAGAAAAATGCATCACATAACACAAGTCCTTGAAACCCTGAACTAGCTCACTGTAAAAACATTGACGTTAAAATCTTCTTGATGGTCTACAAAGCACTGAATAGTCTTTGGTCTAAATAGATTTCAGAGTCGCTGGTCAGGTATGAGCCATGTAAATCCCTCAGGTTATCTGAGAGCTAATCATACAGTGTTTGCAGGGTCAGAACTAAACAAGGGAAACCAATACTTGTTTTCCATGCTCATCAAGACTGGAACAAACTTTCTGAAAACCTGAGATGGGCAGAAACTATTGCCTCTGTTAAATCAGTACTGAAATCTTTACTGTTTACTAGTCTGCAGCTTACCCAACTTGTTCTACCACCTAATGCCGTTTTTTTTTTTGTTTGTTTGTTTTTGTTTTTTTTTTTTGTTTGTTTTGTTTTGTTTTTTTTCAATTTCATTCATCTTCCTACTAATATATTTTTGGATTAAAAAAAACACACACACAGTCTAAACAAATTCCTTTTACTAATCTGAAATGTTGAGTCAGGGCTTAGGATTTGTGGAGCTATTTAGTTTTAGTAAACCTAAGAAACATTTATTAATCCAATTTTAGTGGTGCTTAAAAGTCTGAAAACATAAATGAATTAAACAAAAGTACCACAAACTTGACTTTTGTTCCTCTCCAATATGATAATAGGTATACTGCTGCCTAATCCCTCTCTTATGGCCCTAAATCTTCGGAGAGACCCACCCCCAGCAGTGACCTCAGCACCAGGCACCTCTGAGGGCCCTTGAAGTGGTCCCTGTTTTGGAAGATAAATGAAGTGTCTAAGGACCTGCTGTCTGCAGAAAGCTTATTGGAGTACTTCTGAACGCTGATGTAAAGCATCTAATCCTGAGTTGACTCGATCTTTCCTGTGTTCAAATGTCTGAGTATGTGAACATTTCATGTATGAGCAAATAAGAGGGATAACATACTTGTTTGTTAACCAAGCCTGTAAGTGGGGAATGGACGTGCACAGCCCGTTTTGCTAAGATGTTTGATGTCATTGGCAGAGCTTCGCTGTGTGGTGCATGTGCAGAAGACAGAAGCCCAGAGGCTCCAAACTTTCTGTGTGAAGAGAAGGAGCTGAGCTACACAGTGCTTATTATTGCTGACAGAAGTCACACTGGGGCTGTGAATACAGTCACAGCTACTAAGAACAACACCACATTCTGACACTGCTTTATTATTTTGACCATTGTAACCAGCTAGTGGGGCTTGGCAGCCTTATTCTACTGGAAGCCCTAGGTCTTGACCCTGCAGGTCAGAGGTAACTTGGGATCAACTATGGTTGTAGGCACTCGTAAAGGATTTGTAATCTTATGAATAGGGGAACAGCTTTGCTTCAAAAAGATTTGTCCGTGTTTTAGAGGTCTAACCTCTGAAACACATGGAAACACCTGAATGCTATTATTTGAAACTGTTCATAATTTGAAGCTGTTCATAATTTCTTTCACCTTGACAAAAAACCTAGGTCTGTGTTGTAAAATATCCTCAAAGCATAATGCTGTCACCACCATGTTTCAGTGTGGGTATGGTGTTCTTTTGATGATGCTTAGTGCTCTTTCTGAACCAAATTGTGAAATTTTGGCCCCAAAGTTCACACCATATAACAATTCTATAAAAAGTATTTAGAGATTTTAGCCAGACATGGAAGATTCCTTTAAAGAAAAAGCTTCAGTCTTGTAACTTTACCCCTCAGTCCAGAAATACAGTGATAACAGGAGACTGTTGACATATGTAGAATGCCACCAGTGCATGCAACTAATTCCTGCATTCCTAACCATAACTATGGCCTCTTTATTGATCTTCTCCTGTTTTTTTCCTATCAGATTTGGAACGATGTTTAGTTTTTCTAATCTCATTGATGTCAATACTGCCTTCAATTATTGATTGCTCTCTCCACTGGGCCATGATATATAAATAATGCCGTGGATGTGTTGTATTGTTCCCCTGACTGAGATCATTTTGATCCTTTGTAATCTGGCTTTAGCTATAGGATGCAAATGAGAAAATAACAAGAACATCTTCTATGACTGTTGAACCTTATTTCAGGGTCATCAGATACCTAATAATTGCCAGAACCTCAAGAACAATGAATAAAAAGATGCTTAGTCAAAGCAGTTTAAGAGGGCGCAGACCTGTGATACTGGGTTATTGCAGACATTTTAATTGGATTTTTATATTTTGTCCCTAATAAATATTCTAATAAATAATTTATTTCAATTAAAATTGTACAGCATTTATTTAACTTTGAAGGGATTAAAAAAAAAAAAAAAAAAAAAAGGAATAACCATGATAAACTTTTTTTATGTCATAAAAACTTGCAAGTCAACTGGGGTTTGAGTACTTTTGACTACTGCTGTATGAAAATTTTTTATAATTTTATTTTTAATCTATAGTCACACTGGAGAATAGTTGACCTTTGAAAATGTTTTCAGGTCGCATTCATGAACTAGAATATTGTGAGAAGTGGAAATTTAAGCACACTGTGTGTGTGTGCGGGTTTGTGTGTGTGTATGTGTGTGTGCTCTGAGATCAGAGAGTTGAGACAGTTAAAGTTCCAGTCAGAGTCCAAAGGTGGGAGAAGATTTAGAGGCGCTGCTGTGGAAGCAGACAGCCTGGAGGAGATTAAAGAACTTAAGATAGACGGTCATTCAGAGAAGTTCAAAGAATGGAATAATAAAGCCCCTACCACTGCTGCACTTAACTGCACACAACATTTGATCAGTTATCAAGCTTGTGCTTTTATTGTTTGTTCAATTTCTTTTTCAGTCTCATCATAAGATTTAGAGTTTGGGAAAAGAAATCAACCACGTGATATTTATAATATTTTCTCTGCTTCTTAAAGTTCTAACTATAATAATATATGCACAGTGTTGTTTTATCTTTTTACATTTGCTTTAATATAACAAAAAAAAACATACAGAGCAACAAGTTGGACGAACAACATTCAGAGACTCCCACACAAGAACCGAGATATTAACAGGAAAAAGAGGGTAATCAAATGCTGCTTGTTAGAACTTATATTTAGTTTCAAAGGATGGTTCCGTCCCCTCTTATCTCGTTTACAACATGGCAACAGCATGCAAGCCCTGAGAGCTTTCTGAGAATGGCCCTAGAGCCCCCAAGAGCACACTCCTGAGTGAGTACCTCCAAGCTCTTGACCCAGCGGTACAGCATGTAGATAGCTTTAATTAGGGTGGCTGATGTCTAGGAACAACATTCATTTTTTTAAGAATTCTTGATAAAACCTCTTCCAGTGAAAACATTTTGTTATTCAAGTGGTTTGTTTGCATGATCAGATAAGTTAATGAAGAATAAGAAAAACCAAGAAAAAAAGTTTACCTTGAGTTCAAGATAAATCTTTCATAGAAACGAAAATACAAAATATGCAAACAACATCAGCACAGAAGTAGTACGAAACATTATTAAGCATTATCAGTTCTTCTGAGTGATTTGCAACTTCAGTGTTTTGTGAAATTACAGTGCCTTGGGAGAGTATTTATACTCCTTGAACTTTTTTTTGCTTTTTGTCAAGCTACAAAGTGAAATGTCAACTTAATGTAATTTCTCAGAAATTGGTGGGTTTTATCTTTTTTCTCCATTTATGCTCTTGTTCCTACTTTTCTTGTGATGTGTCACATATTTGGGGGGATTTTTGTGCAGAAGAGCAGGTGAACCTCCATCCCAATCTCAATTCTTTTGCAGCCTCTAACGTGTGTTCTTCCATGATTGCCCTATAATTAGCTTCATCAACCTCCCCTTCAACTCTGGTAGGCTTCTCTGTCCCTGCTAAAGAAAAGCACCTCTAGAGAACGATGCTACCACCACCACATTGTTTGAATGGTGTGTTCAGGGTGATGTGTATTGTTAGTTTTCAAGCACTTGGTTTTACATATAGCCTAAAAAGGTTAATTACATTCTCATTTGACCAGAGCATTTTCTTCTGTATTCTAATTGTGTCCCCTATGTGGCCTGTGGCAAACTGCAAAAAGAACTTCTGGCTTTTTTCAACAGTGGCTTCCCTTTTAGCATTCCTGCAAAAGTGCCAAATTTGTGATGTGTACAGCTGATTACAGTTATCTTGTGAACAGATTCTTCCACCTGAGCCGTGGAGCTAAGGAGTGCCACCAGAGTTATTGTGGTCCTTGAACTTCATGATGCTGTTTGTTCACTAATGTTCTCAAACAAACATCAGTGGCCTTCACAGAACAGCTGGATTTATACTGCAATCAAATTCCACATAGTTGGACTGTTAATTCTGTGACTTCAACAATCAGTTGATTCTACTAACTTTTATCTTGAGTTATCACAGTTAAGGGAGCTGAATACAAATGGACATCCCACTTTTTAAATTTTTTATTTGTAAAAACTTAAAAGTTATACATTCAATTCCTTAAATTGTGTTCTACTTTGGGTTGGTCTGTAATATGAAATTCAAGCAATACAATGGATTCTGAGCTTGTTAAGTGACAGAATGTAAAAACCTTTGCAAAGTACTGTGTATGACAGTACAAAGTCCAAGATAAAGATTGTGCATCTTGCAAGGATTTTAAATGCACCATATTATACTACTTATATTAATAAAGTAAAGTCAGCAGAGGAGAACACAGAACAATGTTTATCGCTTTAAAACCAATATCAGTTTTAACTGAATTCCTTTATAAAGAAAAACAGCAAGATGTAACATTGTGCAACCACTTAATATCCAGACTAAGTGGGTCTCAGTGAAAACAATTCTTCATATTCAAACTGAGGCCACTCTAGTTACTTGACAAGAATGATGATTTGGGGGCAAACCAATCATGTGCTAAAGCAACCTGCCCTAGCAGCAATTACTGATGCAGCAAAATGCAGCTAAAGGGCATTTATTCATGTTTATTCCTCCTGATAGCCTTGACCTGTTCCTGCATCCTGGATTTATGTCTAAAAGCTGCTCCCTCCAACACACAATTAACCTTACTGAAATCAGGACAATGCTGAGTCTTTTTGTGTTTATAGATGTCTCACAAGTGTGCAAGAGTGTATGTGCACGTATGAACGCATGTATTTATTCCCACATCCTCTACCTCCCCTCTTTTTTAGTTTCTCCATGTTACTTTTCAGCAATTGAAATCAAGGTAATGACTAGGCAAGGAAAAAAATGTTCTTTCAATAGATAATTAGGGAGATTGGTTTACCAGGACCACTCAAAGCCTATTCAAATGCAGGGCTGGGGCCAGACCTTGTTGTCTGCTGAGTCCAAAAGGCTCCCAAGAGAGGCATTCGCCTTGGCTTCATTTCTCAGAGCAGGTGCCTGGCAGGTAGTCAATGGAGACGGCCGGTTGAGATATACATGAAACCCATCCCCCCTGTACAAGGGGTCAACATCACAGGTCAGGGGTCATGAGCAGAGGTCACAAGGTCAATGCTTAGCGCGAAGGACTGACCGGATGACTGGAAGTAGATGCTGGACAGTCAGGTATCAAATCTGGAACTGGATGTATGAAAGAAATGAAGACACTTCTGTTGTTGATTGACTGAGACATCCTTCTTTCAAATATGTCAAAATGACATTAGATAGAAAACATCAAGCAGCCAATTTCTACTTGTGTCAAAAGGTCATAAAATCTTTAAATTTTTTGAATGTGACTTTTGACATTTTTGCCTTTTGAAGCTCTACTTAAAACCTAGTTATGATCCACCAGCACAAAATGCAAATGCTTATTTAATTTCTTCAAGGATCTTAAGATATTGATCAGAAAAGCATGAGTAGCCCAATATTTGTCTAAATTGACCATTAAGCAATTCTTCATAAGTCATTTGGCCTGTTCTAAGGATGACAGATTAGATCAAACGGTTGAAGCTAAGATTCTAGTTAGTGTACCGGCAGCTCAAAGATCTGAAATACACACCACAACTTGTTTGGGAATGGAAAAACGTGGTATCATTGAGGTTGCGGACTGGCTTTTCCAAGTACCTTAACCTCCACACTATTGAAAATGTTTGGATTTTGTTAAAAAGGCAGGCACATGCCAGGAAACCCAATTTAAATTAACTAGCAATACTGCAAGCACAAGTGGTGAAATATTTACCCAGAATTATGCCAAAATCCTGCTAATCTCACAAAAAGCCTATGGCTGAGGTGCAATTCTCACTTTCAGTCAAGTATTAGCAGCAATGTGTGTAAAACATGTAGCCCTTATGTAAAATTTTCAAAAAATAGGAATATTATTGGAAAATCTATGAAATCAGTCCTGTGCAACCAGTTGTTGTTATTGAAATTCATTGAAGTAGTTTTGTTGTTGTTTGATCATTCTTGTGTGCAAAATGGGAGATTCAAATGTAACCTAAAAGGCCAAAATTTTATATATTAATGCAGTTGATGGATGTATGAAAACTCCTAACAGGACAGTATTAAGTAAAATGATGGTCCCAATTTACAGTGTTGTAAAAAAGTATTTGTCCCTTTGCAGACTTCTTCTGTTTTTGCTTATTTGTCACACTTAAATCTTTCAAATTAAACTAAATTAAACTAATTTTAATATCAGACAAAGATAACATGAGTAAATACAAAATACAGTTTTTAAACAATAATTTCATTTTAAGAAATCGCCAAATAAACTTCACCTTGTGAAAAAGTAATTGCCCCCTAAACCTAATAATTGTTGTTTTTTTTGTTTTTTTACCCAGCAATAACTGGGAGCAACAACATCATCAATCTTACCTGAAGCCAAGAAGTCTTTTACATCGCTGTTGGGGAATTTTTTGAAGAATTCTTTTAATTAAGCATATTGAAAGATTTTTGAGCATCGGCATGCTCTTTAAGGTCTTGTTACATAATCTCAATAGGGTTCAAATCCAGACTTTGACAAGGCCACTCCAAAACTTTCTCTCTGTTTTTTTTAGTTATTCAAAGATGGGTTGGTGCACTTATATCCATTCTTCTTCCAGATTGTCTCGTAAAGAGCAGAATTCATGGTTTCATGTCATTCAGGTCTTCCACCATATTGACTGGTGGTATGATGTTTATTTTTCTGAAAATGTCATCGGTGCACTCTTGAAGTAAATTTTGTTGGCTGATCACTTCTGGGAAGGTTCACCACAGTTCCTTGTTTTCATTATTAATGGTCAATGACTTCTGCTGTGTTTCACTGCAGTCCTAAATGTTAAGAAATTACTTTTCAGCCCTTCCAGACTCAAACATGTCAATGACTTGGTTTCTCACGTGTTCTTGAATTTTCTTTAAATCGGGGTATGATATGTTCTGTTTTATTCTATTCGGCTTCTTCATATTGTCAGACAGGTTCTATCATCTTTAAAACCAGGTTTGACTCAAAAATTGGACTCAACTGTTCAAAAAAGTTGTTTTTCACAATTAAATTATTTTACATTTATTTTATTATTTTTTTACAAATGGGCCCAATTGGTTTGGGTAGATTTTTTTCCCCTCAAAAAATTAAATCTTTTGAAAACTGTATTTGTATCTATATTTACTCCGGTAATCATTGCCAAATGTTAAAATTTGTTTATTGATCTGAAATATCTAGGTGTGACAAAGCAGATGGAATATGTAAGAGAGCAAACATGTTTTCATAGTACTGTACAAATAAGCATGTTTAGTCTTTCTACCCATGACGACACCAGAAAAGGATTTAAGGTCAGGGGGTGATGTCCTCTAATTCTTAATTGAATCTCAGTTTGGAACAATGATCTGTCATTGCCACAAGGCCACTTTTGACGAAACCAAAGCAACATATGTAAGCGGATAAACTCTCCACGTTCATATTTCTCCCAAACACCACCTTGAGCTCTTGAGCTCTACCCCAAGGGAAACACAATATAAATGTCAATGCTCTGACTACTGAAACTGTCACAGCTGTCAAAGGGAAAGCACACGAAGTACAGAGGGGATTTTCTTTTTATCACTCTAGCGGTGGTTCCTGGAAATGCTGCCAATGATTGAAGCCATGATCCTGTTACACAGCTCTGTGCTCAGCCTCCATGGTACAGAAATGTAAATTCTACAAGGATGAGAAATTATGTGCATAGAATCTTAGCTGGGTTTTGTATCCAAAAAAAAATATATATATAGTGAGAAACTCCTCCATCCCAATTCTCACTCCATCTACAAACAGTTCTCGGCAGGCATTTAACGCTGCTGATGAGAAGGTGCGGCAACATATCCAATATGCTTGTCAATTTCTCTTTCTATAATCAAATAGAAAGCCTGTGAAGTAAATATCTATATTCTTACAGCCGGCTGTTTACAACAGTGGGTGCGGCTATAATAAACAGTGTGTGGAAATGAAGAATTTCTTTTAGGGAATCGGCGTGGCCAGCATATGCTCGATATAGGAAACCCATAGCATCAGTGGCTCCTTATTGGCGGCTGAGGTCAAAGGCTAGGGAAGGTCAAAGGTGTCATCCTCCTTTCTCATCATGAAGTGCATTAACATCTTCTCCTTGTCTCATCTTATCCAGATGGCTGACCAGGCCATGGGACAGATGCCCCATTTTCAAAATATCTGAGGGATCCAAAAGCGGACCATCGAGAATAAATATGGCTCCATTTTTAAGACATCATATTTCAAAGGAATATGGATACCAGTAGGGATGGATGTAGGGTTCATGAACCCAAACTGTGTTAACCAAGCCTTCATTGATTGTTGGTACAGTTGGAGCAGCTTCTCACTGCTTACTTTCTTTTAAAACTGTCAAAGTTTTCTTTAATATCAAGTGTGGGGGGAAAAAAATCATTGATTTTATTTGAATGTGCTGTCTTTTGAACAATTATTAATAGTCCTTGAACTTTTTCAAATTATGTTGCATAACAACCACTCATTTCAATGCATTTTACTTGTTATTTGAGGCAAAAGACCAACAAAAAAGAGTGAATAACTGTTAAGTCAAATAAAAAAGGATACATGGTTTTAAAATCTTTCACAAATGAAAATCTGAAAAGTGTGGTAGGCATTTGTATTCACCCCCCCTTTACTCTGATACCCCTAAATAAAATTATTTGCCTTGCAGCTCTGGGTCTAAGTTTAGAGTGGTTATCCTGCTGGAAGCTAGACCTCTGCCACAATCCTCAATTATTTGGCAGCCTCTATCACCTTTTCTTTGAATATTGCAATGCACTGAGCTCCATAATCAACTCTGACCAGCTTACCTGTCATTGCTAAAGAAACAGTGTGATGCAGTCACCATGATGTTTCAGTGGGGATTATGTGTAATGTTAGTTTTCCACCACATGAGACATTTTGTGTACATGTCAAAAAGTCTATCTCATCTGACCAAAACACCTTCTTTGACATATTTGCTGTATCTCCTACATGATTATTATGCTAACTTTCTTTCAAAAATTCTTGACACCCATCCATTAAGGAGAATTTTGGAGAGTCACAACAAAAATTTGTCATGTCAACAGATTGTCAACCTGCGCCAATGATCTGTGCTGCTCCTCCAGGGTTATCCTGGCCATCTTGTCTGCTTTATTAATTAAAGCTTTCCTTGTCTGGCCTTTTCATTTTAGTGGATCACCATGTTTTAGTAATTTTGCACTTGTGCTATGCTCTTTCAAGGGCCTCGTGAAATATTCTGAGCTCTCCACAACTTTAACTCTGTATTGTCTAGTTGTTTTGAATTTTTTTAGGGGTATTAGAGTCAATCAGGCTGAATAAAATTCCATGCCAATAAAATACTGAAGCCCATGTATTCATTTAATTCTACTTCACAATTCTGAATTATTTTGGTGGTCTTTCACATAAAATCCCACTAAAGTTTGAATCTGTAATGTGCCTAAAGTGTGAAAAAGTCAAAAGGAGATGTATACTTCTAAAAATACTGTAATGCATATAGATTGAGGCCATTGCTTAAAGAGAAAATATAAACTCTTTTTTGTCATCACATATTAAACATATGCCACCAGTGAATTACAGAGACTTTTTTTTCTTTGACTTTTTTCAAAAAGAAGCAAAGAAAACATGCAGGGGGTCGGAACAGGAGGAAGTGACCTCATTCATGTGCCTGAGTATTTAGATCTCACAATCTTTAAAGGCATATTTGGTGTTTCTCCATCTTTGCATAAATATATCAAATGATAGACAAACCAGTTTGATTAGGAAATTGTCCAATTGGTTGCTTTTAAATTGCAAGAGCAAATTAACCCATATGAGATCATTTTTCTCCATATTTCCCAAAGTTCTTTTGTCATTAAAACTCATTCGTCAATCCTTCACTGTCTCCTCTTGACCAATCAGTTCAGCTCATACTCAGATGACCCCACCTCCCTGTAGAGCCAGTCATTATTTTTACATCACCAAAAACCCTCCAGGCATGTTCACAGTCAAATAAATGGAGACTCTCCAAGCCAAACAGACCGAAGCTTCCTCCTGGGAGCTCGGGTCTGGCCCTTGCTACAGCTCCTTGGACATACACACAGATGTATGTATATAAAGAGAAGTGACTTGTACATGTTTTCTCATATGCACATATAAACACACAGACAAACATATATGGGACGCTACCCTGCCAAGAGACCTCTGACTTGAACCTGCTGCTCTCACTCAGCAACACATAAATCACTGAGCTCTAAGCGGCACTGCTGGCCCTCATTGCCATGCTGAACTTGACTCCACGGGAATAAAAGTCTGTAACTAGATACCAAAAACTAATCCAGGTCAGAGACAATTGCTGGCATATGGAGGCCCCGAAGGTGCCGATACCCCTTTTGACAATTTGTTGCCTCTGTCATGAGACCTTTGACTTCTGGATTGAGGTCTGCTAGATGCTACTCATCAGAGACAAAAGCATCGGGAGAGCGAGTGAAGACATGAGAAATGATGACGACATAACCTGTCAAGTCAGCTTCACTCTTGGAGTGGCCATCTGTGCTTCTGAATATTTCTCTTCCACACACTGTGAGGTTTAATGGAGACATCATGAGGCCAAACATTAAATATTTGTTTTTAAAGACTGTTATACTTACAATTTCTGTTTATATTCACCACTACCATAGTTTTTAGAAATGTGCAAAATTGCAAACAAAATAACTGATAAAAATCTAAGAACGTCAGTGAACTTCAAAGTTCTGCTATTTATAAATAATGCCAAAACAAGAACAAGTCTAAATCCAGAAATAATTATTATATAATTTCAAAACACAGCCTTACTGCAGCCAAAATGACAAAATACTTTGTCAATGCACAGACTAATAAAGGAAAACCATATCCTTCAAATTTTTTAAAGTGTGTCTATTTTGCTTATTTAAAGGCCAAACTAAACAGTTCTGGTGCCGCTAGAGAGGTGTCCCCTCAAGTTGGGTTAGCTGCCTGTCAGAAAGTTTAAAAATGTATGTTAATTAACATGATTTTTTTCAGCTTACAGTGCTTGTAAGTTTTTATTTGAAAATATAGCCAATGAAGAACAATTCACTGAAAAAAGTGCACAAATTTCATCCACAGAAAGTGGACCTGTGGATGGACGATGAATTTATGGACGGACGGGATGTACGGACGGATAGATGACAAAGCAGTTTGATCAAGCATGAACAAACTCATGGCTGGTGGTAACTTTTCTTTAACTTAACTGAGATTTTTAAATGGCAAACCTGAACTCTGACTTCCCTGGTGATGATGGATTTGTATCCATCTATCTATCTATCTATCTATCTATCTATATATATATATATATATATATATATATATATATATATATATATATATATATATATATATATATATATATATATATAAATAGAAAAATTTGGTATTTGACAAGGGCTCGACCACACAAATCAGCGATTAGAAAAGGACCACCAAAGACACAAATTTAATACAACCTAAAAGGATAATTAAATATTTTTTTTTATAGATGGTGGCTGCTTTCTCTTTAATTAGGCACTTTCCTTAACAACTCTTGACATTTGTTGTGTTTCTTTTCTTCATATTAAGTATGAAAGAAAAGCCTGCCTCTTAAACAAGGTGCTTACAGCTCAGTTATCCACAATTTAATGAATTCAAAAAGACACATTATAAACTGAAGGAGGTGCAGACAAAAACATAAAAGCATAATCTTATATATTTTATACATGCACCCTATACACTGAATGATATAACTACTTTCACAAATAATTAGAAATCTTTACTATTTTGATTTCAGCTTTTTGAGGTCTTGGCACACCTTGATCTCTCACCTACAAAGAACAGATTAGTGACCCGTTTAGGTTCAAGTTCAGGTTTCGTGGTTTTCATTTGTAACAGTGTGAGTCTGGGAAAAAAAAACATTGACAAGGAAATCCAGCTCATTTCTAACTGAAATCTGCAGTAAAGTATTACCCATCAACCATGTGCACCACACCCAAAATGTAACCAAATGACAGAAGTTTGCCGTGGCCCCCACAGTAGCCACAGGCCTGACACTGGCAAGAAATACAGGAATGTCTCAGTGCTCTATTTTCCTGATAGAGAACAGCGACTGTTTAACTGTGATAACATCAGGCACCGTCAGGGCCAGCACAGCTGCAAGGCTCCCAGATCCACTTTTATGACTTAAGTATCTGGGAGTGATATCTGCAGCCATCAGTTCAATGCAGCCTCATCACATACTTACAATGATGCTGACACACTCTTTATTTTACACACAGTATGTACACATGCACACAGCCTCCAAAGAAACATGAACAATGCCTCAGATTGTTTATTCTGCTGTTAAGTTTGTACACATTTAGACTCACCTTGGTGTGTTTGTGCTGGTCATGAATTAATTTCTAATTTATTTACTCTCAAATGGCTAAATCGCATGACCTCTTAACCCCTACTTGGTGTTTCTAATTCAGTCTTCAGTCTAACCCCAAATAGCTCCAACAGTATATAAATAAATTAAATCATAGGAAATTACATGAATATACCTGTAGTTAAATAAGTGTATCAATATTAAATATTATTGAAAATATAACAAATTATTTAAATGTGAAATTCTTTCATTGAAACTTGACATCATTACATGTTGAAAAAAATATAAATTTATTTCAGGATTTGTTCAGATATTTCATGATTACTTTGCTTCAGTGTGCAATGAAATAAATGCAACTGTCACTATGGTTTGTCAAATTACCTGCTTGGCTAACTGAACTACTGAACTCCACTTTTGATTAATGATTTCCACATGTGATTGTTTAGTTGTCCATTTCATACATTAATAATACATTTAGACAGTTATACGTACATTTATTTATTTCATCTATGTATTTTCTCTTTTTTTTTTTTTTTAGATGATCACATTTACAAAAGTTTTTAAATAACTTGTTCATTTATTGAATTGTGATGCTTTTGGCTATCAATCACTTTGAGCTTCAATCTTAAACAGTAAAAATGCAACATTTTCTGTAAAAATGCAACAAATAAAAGAAAATAAAACCTTTTGATGGTATGTTATTATCTTCCCATAATTAAAATTGTATTGCATAGCAGCCTGACTGAGCTACAACACAAATTCCAAAACACAACACACATTCAGAAAATTATATTTTTCCTTTTTTTTTTTTTCTTTTTTTATGTGTCCAGCCTTTGACATTTCAGACAGATACAGAGAAGATGGTTACCTATGTGTGCCAGGGCAGATTTGATCTACACAAAAATAAAATTGTAAATTTGACATGACAGCAATGAACATATATAACACTCAAATAACAGGACATTCCTTTAAATTTTTGTGTCACAACTTCGTTCAGTGTTGACTATAGCATCAAAGATGGGCAGAAATTAAAGGAATTTTTAAAAAGTATATAATGCATATTTGCAGCCAACTCCAAGTTTAAACTTTGAATGTGTCCATTAATTCTAAGATGTTTATTAAAATTAGATTTTAAAAAAGTTTTACTGATGTGAGCTACAGAGAACAGACCTGGGATGCCAGGTCACTGATGGTGTTTAGGTCCCATTCATCAAGTCTTTTCATATTAACTAGAACTCTTCAAAAGAAGTCATAATGTTTGTGGGTACAACATATGATTTAAAATGTATTTACTCCTTACACAGAAAGTTTAAGTTTCAAATGAAGCCTAGGCGTAAATTCAGACTGGGAGACTCTTTCCAGCCTTATCTGCATCGTCCAATCACCATGCTATACGTCTCCACCACAGCCAACCAGGGCCATGTCCTTGCGCCACTTCAGCCAATCATCACTCAAGAATCTCTCTGTAAGGCTCATCATCCATGGATCCACCAGCTTCCCAACTATGCTTCGGCTCAGCTCCACCCTGTCTCCCCCCTTGTCCTCCCAGGCTTCTTCAGGCTCCCCTCCTTTCCGGTCTCCGTTTTACCACCAGTGTCCAAGCCCCACGGAGAAGAAGACCCTAGTCCTCACCCCAAACAGTTCATCCAAGCTTGTGGCGATTCTTAGCATACACATCTTTTGCTGGGGTCCAAGTGCCAAAGAACTTTACCCCCAGTCACATGAAACACTCTAATTGCTACTCTCTCTCTCTGTGTGTAAGTCTCTCCAGGTTGAATCAAAGAAAAATATTTTCCATGCTGCTGGCTTTGATATTAAGATCCCTGAGTGGTTTTGGAAATTAAAAATACCAAAGATTAATTTTGACTCCATCCTTATTAAGCTTATATTTAAACCTTCTGGATTTACCAATATTGACAAAGAAAAAAATGTAAGGATCAAAGATCCCTGTGTACCCTAAAATTAAACAAAACCTCCAGAATACATTTGAAAGTGATTAGAAAACCACAACTGAAGCAGTGTAACCAGAAATCAGATGTCAAACACGAAGTTTAGAACCCAAAGTCAAGGTGTTTTGCAAATGACTTATTTTATTTGGCTCCCCCACTTTTTAAACTGCAACATGCACTGTTAGCAAGATGAAACACATGTTTGAGAAAATTAAGAAAAGTCTTGTAATTAGCTTGGATAGATTATCAAGTTCAACCTCCCTGTAAACATTCATCTTAAATTTAATAATACAGTAAATCTAACACTGTCATCCCTTGCTCCTTTTCTTATGACATGTTACAGTCACAAGTTTCAGTGCGTTTATTATCACAAACCAACACAAAATATTGGTTTGTGAGACGGAAGAAAAATTAGACATCTGAAAACAAAATTCTGAAAAGTGTGTCAACCATTTGTATTGAGCCCCCCTGAGTCAATACTTTGTAGAACCACCTTTTGTTGCAGTCAGAGCTGACAGTCTTTTGGGGTATGTCTGTGAAAGATTTATAGTGGACCTCTGCCTATTCGCCATTCAGTATTCACAGATTCTTATTTGGAATGTGACTCCAAATTTGGGGAAAATTCACCTATTCCCATTTTTTTTTTTTTTTTCTTACAACATATCTAAAATATTCAAAAGAAAATGCAGCTTGGGAAGCTGAAACATCTAAGGCACGTGTGTCAAACTCAAGGCCCAGGGGCCAAATCCAGCCCACCATAACTTTTTATGTGGTTCTCTAGACCTTCAAGATCACAGTTGTGTGCGTAAATATTATTTTATCAATCAAATCAAAGCGTTTTTTATCTGTATACTGGTAAATTATATCAATGTGAAAAGATGTTCAACATTATTTAATTTTATTAAGTACTCATCAAATGCCAACAGCTATTTATTAATATTTTAACAGTTTGTTAATGGGTAATTTTATGAATGCATTCTGCCACAACCGGCCCTTTGAGGATATTTGTGATCTTGATATGGCCCAAAATTAAAATGAGTTTGACACCTCTGATCTAAGGGCAATGCACCTTGACATGCTATTAGCTGGTATTTTCAAAGCAGCCAATCCAGGAACACCTTTAAATGTTTTTTCAAGTATTGCCCAATATTTTGCTCCATCCATCTTTCCATCAACTCTGACCAGACTCCCTGTCCTTGCTAAAGAAGAGTAACCCCACAGCTTGATGCTGCCACCACCATGATGGAATATGGGGATGGATTTCTCATCTGACCAGAGCTCTTTCCTTCACATGTTTGCTGTGTTTTCTGCATAGTTTGTAGCAAACTGCTGATGTGATTTCTTATGGTGTATCCTGCCTCTCACCCACTGGCTGAGTGATGCAGATAGGCACCACCTCCCACTGTGACCCTGTAAGAATAAAGCAGGTACTGAAAATGAATAATTGGGAAGAGAGAGCGGTCTTCCACAAATATGGTTTTAATGAGATTCCATTCCAGTATTAATAATAAAGTTGATTGATTGAGATATCTTTATTGGTAAACCCTCTAAAAAGTATGAAGTGGGTTTTACAGGGGAAACCTTGTGCTTAATCTGTAAATCATTCATTGCAGCAGCCACTACAAAAAATAAAAAAAACCCACTGCAAAACAAGTTGTGTCTCAAATAAAACTCTCTGAAGGCTGAAGTATAACTTTCCCATTAAAATGATATCTCCACTTCTAAAAAAACTCCAAGAAACCAAACTGTCGCTTCTGTCAGAGAACCCTGGCACCGCAGATGGTCTTCACTCCTCCTTGACCCAAGAAATTGCAGTCTGTGTGTTTTGATGGACAGCCCCACTTCCCTCTTTCCCATTGATGGTCAGTCACACAAACAAAAAGAAGGATGAGATGAGTTTCTCAGGGGAGTGAGGATAATAAAATCAGGGTGTCTGTGTGTCCTGAGAGGGGACAATGTTTGATGCTCTAACAGAATGAAGGTCTTTGGCGGCCTGAGCCGGCTGTCTTTTAGCTAAAGCAAGCAGATTTCTTTGAAGCCTGGCCACCTTCGCTGAAGAGCCATTACTCTCAGGCTTTTCTATACATTAGCCATGCCACAGCAACACAAGTGTATTACAGGCTGCCGCCCAACAGAGCCCAATTGTACTCCCTCTTGTTAAATATTACCCCAACAGAGCTTATGATTTTATTTTCATTTTTTTCCCTCCCCATTGCTCTTACCCGTCTCCCCTCCCCCGATCGGATTAGGATCGATTGCTGTGTGGTAGAGCTCGCCCAGACATAAGGACCAGAACAACGCTCCAGTATGATTGTGCTCCTCAGGCCCCGCCTTGGAGACTATTCAGGCGACTAAATAGAAAGATTTGCCCTTAGATGTCAAATTTCCTCCAAGACAAGGATGTCAATACCAATTAGATTGTCTGCAGTTGTTGTAGTTATGCCAGGCTGCAGCCACCCCCACCCCAACCTCTTTTCCTTTAAAGATACACTTGCTCTCTCTTAACATCTCACTCACATCTCTTTTTTGTAGGCAGAGTGGTGGTCTCGGCACCAAGCCTTTAGCCTCAAATCAGTTTTATGACTGGCGCTGTGCAGACATTAGGCTAACTCCATTAGCCTCTGAAGGAGATGGCCTGAGGGGAAACAGAGGGGCCAAGACGGGCCTGGCTTGGGCTATGTGTGTATGTCCATAAGCGTGTGCATGCATTTGGTGAAAGGGTGAAGGGGTAACATTGTCTCACAGAGTCTTCTGGCATCTCTTTAAAGGTCACTGTCTGCCCGTCAGATGAAGCAAAAAGCCACTGGAGCAAGAACATAAACAAGAAAGAGAAGTGGACAGAAACTGGATTAATGAACAAATGTAATTAGGAGAAAGGGTGGATGGAGAGAGTGGGAGAGAGGACTCTGTCTCCACTTAGTACTGTGGCTCCTGCAGGCGCTTAAGTGCTAACATGACAAACAGATGTTGCTGTGGCTGGCTAGGCATGGAACTATACAGTGACACTCATCCAAGTGCATCCACATATAAAAACAATGTGCCTTTTACCTGAGTGTCTTTTTTAAGTCTTCTAAAACTCAGTACAGATCAATTAGAAAATCAGATTGGAACATATATATACAGTCTTCCAGGAACAACCAAAAACAGATCAGACAGTGGCCAAATAACCCTCCCCCTTAACTTTTTTGCATTTTTATACATAACAAAATGCAAACAGCTCAGCCTCTGTTTCCTTGGATGGGGAGCATCTGTGAACAGCAGTTTTCAAGTGTTGCCATGGATTCTCAATTGGATTGAGTTCTGGACTTTGAGTGAGCCATTAAAACACAAGAATTTGTCTTGATCTAAACCATTATACTGTAACTCTTGTTGTGTGTTTATTCTGGTTGTCCTGTCAAAGAATGAACCTTTGCCCCACTCTCAAGTCCTTTGGAGCCTCTAACAGGTTTTCTTCCAGGATAATTTAGCTCCAATCATCGTCTCATCAACTCTGACAAGCTTCCCTGTCACTGGTGAAAATAAGCATCTCCAGAGCATGATGTTATTACCAAAATGTTTCACTGTGGGGATGGTGTCTCCAAAGTGGTCCACAAAGATAGTCTTTTGCATGTGAACCAAAAAGTTCAAGTTTTATCTTATCCAGTCAGACCAACTTCTTCCACAGTTTTGTCATGCTCCCTAAATGGCATGCAGCAAACTTGAAAAATGACTTATTATGGCTTTCTTTTAAAAATGGCTTTCTTCTTGCCCCTCCTTCATATATGTAAAATTTGCAGGGTGCCCATGATGAAATCTTGGGGTATCATTTTATTACCTAAAACTGCTTGAAACTTGATCATGACTTTCTCTCTGATCTGCTGTGTTCCTTGGCCTTCATGAGACTGTTTGTGTCCTAATTTTCTCTAACAAATCTGTGAGGCCTTTACTGAGATTAAATTACACACAGTAGTACTCCATTAATTAATTAGCAAAGTTCTGAAGGGAATTGGTTGCACTGGATTTTATTTAGGGTTATCAGAGTAAAGGGGTCCAACTATGTTCGCCTACCATGCTTTACATATTTTTATTTGTAAAATAATGATCGTAAAATGTTAAAAAAGATGTTTAATTTCCTCTCAACTTCACAGATATGTCCTCCATTGTGTTACTGTATAGCAAATGTTAAGATTTCTGAATATTTACACTATCAGTTAATTTTCTGCCACAGTGAAAGAACAAGGGCTGGAGCTCCTTCTTGCTTTGATCAAATACTGTAATGTGACAAACAAAAGTATGTCCAATATCTAACAATATATTTTTATTTGAAATATGAAAATTAAATATGAGATTATGCTCATAAAACCAAAGAATAATTTGTGGTAAACATTGCTTTACAGCACTGCACAGAAGTACATGCACAATATTTATTGGAAAAGTATTGTGATCTGGGAAGGGCTCTGCAAGTTACCCTATATAGGATAACTAGATAATATTTTAAAGTTTGCATTCATTAAATATTTTTTTTTTATTATTATTATTTATTGTTAAATCCTATCCATTATTTGTCTAGTGATAAAAAACAGAATATCTCAGAATACATGTGGGATTTCTTTTATTGTGGTTTTGCTGAAACATCTCTAACCTATTTGAGCCCAAAACTCTATACAATAATGTCAAAACAAAATAACATATTTAATACATTTAATCTCTAAATTTAAACGATTTTTCGCCATCAAAACTAGGAGATACAAAAATAAATTGTGTCTGTGTTTTAGCAGAAACTTAATATTGGAGGAGCTATGTTTAGTATGCTTTTTTGGATTTTGTAAATCTATAAAGCTTAAGACAAGTTTAGCCTTTAAGTTGTAATAACAGAAAAGTTGTAATGACTTAACAGTCTTTTTGACTGTCCTTTGATCCCTTAAAATATTTGCATTTGTTTTTGTTGTTTAAAATTATGTTATACAATCTTATGTAACTGTATGTTTAACATATATTGTGTTGTTTCTTGATATATTTGGAGCATTTGTAATTGTCTTGGTTTTTTGTTACACAGATTAATGTTATTTTTAATGCATTTGTTTCCTTTGTGCTGTAGTTTAAGCTGCATTCATTGGTAATCCTCAAGACTTACTTATTCATCTGAGCTCTGAGGTCTTGGTGTCATCACTGGGATTTCAAGAATCCTTTATATAATTTTAAAGCCCTCTTTGCTTCAACTTGAAGCTTTTATGATTAGTATGTTAGTGGGAACACCAAGTAATAAATAGCTGTATCTTTAGTGAAACTTCATGCTTTAATTTTCTTAAATCTACACTCATAAAACAAACTGTTAGAATTTAACCAGAAATTTGCTGCAGCAACTTGCATTCATTTATTTGGCAAGACTTTCATTAATATTTGTGAGGAAAAAATAATGTAAGATGAACAACAAAATGACACCAAAACTCATTACTTACATTCTAAGCATTTTAAAAATGTACACACTTAACCACCCATCTATTGTCTATATCCGCTTGTGCTTGCAGCATCATGTGGGGATTGATACATATCTCAAGTAATTCCTGGGTGAGAGGCTGGGTGCACCCTGGAGAGATCACCATTCCATCACTGGGGACCAGGAAAGACTCACCATAAAAACAACCATTCACACACACTTGATCTTAATAGTAATTTAGATAGGCCACTTAGCCTGACAGTCATTTTTAGACCATGGAAGGAAGCCGGAGTACTCTGGGAGAACCCACACATACACGGGAGACCACTCAAACGCCATACAAAAAGATAAAGATTAGAACCAAGGACATTTTTGCTTCAGCTTGAATGTGCTTATAACTTCACCATCACACAGCGAAAGGAGTTATCAGAACTGATGAAAGAAAGGATTGGAGAAAGAAATAAACTTTAAAAATATAATCCAACAGAGTGGCTTGCCCTTCATTAGCAATGACCCCCTCTGACCAAACAAGTCCCAACTTGCTAGTATGTTTGACTTAAGCATTAGCTTTTTTATATTGTATGGGCCCTGTTAGTAACTGCAATTCAGTAAAAGAAATTCACATTCTCCTGTCTTTTACTACTGAAATTTAGTTGAAATGCCCTCCCTAAAGCACAGATTGAAATACTTCAGATACAAAATAACAGTGATCACCTTTTTTCTAATACAATCCAGTGTTTTCAATGCAAATTCATCCTTTCACTTTCATATCAAAGGCACTTACAAACTAATGTAAGCCATCCCCATGATTGCAAATCTTCTTTTTTCTTTTTCCTTTCTTTTCTGAGGGCACAGAGCCCTGCAAAGTCAATTGAGCAACAAGGAATGGAAACAGGACTTGCATTTTGAAGTTGGCTTAACCTTGCAGTGACACCTATTGCAGATGGTTGGAAATGGTTGAGAAGAATAGTTTCCGCATGGTGGAATCCACAATTAGGTAGCACATCTGCACCCATACCCACCCCTCCGCCCCTTAATCCTCTGAATCTGGCGTTCTTTGAGCTCGGTGCTGGTTGACAGCCAAGACAAACAGTTTCTACTACGAAACTGTTTTCAGTCAGGCAATTAGACGAACTTTAGCTCCGAACGTTTTCAGCAACATGTAACAGGAAGAGGGATAGATTCCTGGAGCAGAAGGAGTCAAGTCAGAAACAGGAGGCGTGGCACAAAGTGAAGAGAGTATAGGTAGGATAAACGGGAAAGTGTAAAGGAGGGAAGGAGATATAGTGACAGCCATGAGACAGAAATTTACAACCAGATCATCAGTTAGCCACTCCAATCTCAATGGATCAAGCCATTAAATGTACATTTTTTCCAAACCACCTCCTTTCTGACATCATGAGCTTATATTAATGTTCAATGGAGCACTTTCCACTCCTAACATCTAAGAAATTCAGTGTCTATCAGTTAACTCAGCACATTTAATCTAAACTCAACTTGCATCTTATTAAAATAACAGTTGCTTCAGAAAAAAGCGCTAATCCCTTCGTCTGAAGTCGGCATGTCTCTCATTTCTCCTGTTTTTACTGGTGCTGAATAAGCACAAAATGTGACCATTAAATGTATTGCTAATGGAAAGAAAACAGCACAGAGACATCAATATTAAAGTAAACCTCAGTTACTGCCATCTGTATGACTTAACTAGATATCCCTAAATGACATCAGCAGCAGGTTAGATACAGTGTATGTGAGGTGAAATCCAGATCAGAAGAGGTCATCTGCAAGATGGTTTTTACATGTATTCATTGTGGTGCTGTGGCACACATCTCAAACTGTAATAACAATGACAACCTCAATAAACTCCACATTATCCCAGCACCATCGTCTTGTTAGATTGTAAAATGGTTGGAATTTAACTTTTTTGTGTGTTACTTTTTTGTTATATTCCGCTATGACTGTTGTGCATATGAAGCTTGTTGATCGCCACAGTAAAAATTTCTTTATATGACCTATCTGATGATTTTGACCTGCTATACATACTCACATTTTGTTAAATTACATAGCGAACATCAGTTTATTTTATTGGAATTTTAGGTGACAACTCAACACAAAGTAGTGAATAACTGTGAAAAAAAGCTTTCAGATTCCACCCTATGGAGAGAAAATTGACTCAAAATATCTGTGTGTATGTAATACTTATTTTGTAATCTGTGTAAACCTTAGCTTTTGGTGTAAAACATGATTTGTAAACCGTAAAAAAAAATTTGTGTGTAACTTCAGGTACTTGCAAATGTATGTTCAATATACATACAAATATTAAAATATAATATTAAATATTAATATTATGAATACAAAATAAAAGTACACACACAAATCTGATATTTACCAATTCAAAAAGGCTCCTATGCATACAAATAGTTAAATACATGCACACAAATCGCATGATACACATAGACAAAACAACAGTTACGCACAGATCAGGTTACAAGCGCACAAGGTTTTTTGAAACACATTTCATGCTTCTGAAGAGCTCCCAGATTTGTGCATAAATGGTGCATTTAAATGCTGGGTCATCTGAGTTTTGTTTGTGGAGTCAAGTGTTTTTTTCCGCTGAACTTATTTCACTCTATACTTCTGCTGATGTGGCAAAGACATTTTTATGTGGAAAATGGGATACCTTAGTTATAACATATATACCTACATTTACTTTTCAATACTCCAAGTTTGTTTATATAGACATACTATGTTTTACACATACAAGTACACAAAGCTACACACAGACAGGCTTACACAGATTACAAAACAAGTATATTTTGATTCAATTTTCTCTCCATACCACCCCAATCTTAATCTGATACATGTATATAAAATCCAGAAGTTATTTAAATAATTACATTGAGGTTTGTGGTTGTAATAGTATAAAGTTAGTTATAACTGTAGTTTACACGACTAATAGTAGTTAAGCTTATTACTGACCACATCAATTAGCAAATCCCACTGGATGCAAAGCTTGAAGCTGGAAGTAAACTGGGTCTAAGGTCTGGATCTGGGATCTGATGAAGTAAAGATCAATGCGAAAAACAACTTATTTGAATGTTTCATCAGAGTCAATTTGTTTGTATTTACTTTGCAAATATTCATGCCTCTATTTCTTCTAAGTATCAGCAAACAGCAGAAGTCTGTGGAAAGTTCGAAAATTTAAGAGAAACATTTATTTTCTTGCACGTGATTAATGCCTTTAGCTTCTGTTGTTAAAAAAATACATGAAACAAATAGGACCTGTGGACTAGGCAAACTCCAGAAAATCCTACTTTCAGCACCTCTGAAATTAGACCTAAATTCCCCCCAGAGGGGCTATTAGATGACAAATCCTCGCCATTGACCAGAATCTGCCCTCTGCAAGCTCATGACTGACGTCCTAAGCTCTTTGATGTCCTTCACCACAACATCAGCTTCACTTCCTTTACTATGACAGGGTAAAATGTGAGTTAGGTTACCCTTTTTCTTTAGGACACCCAAAAAGTTCAGGAGTAGGAGAAAGGAGGCTCACAGCATTCCAGATAAACCAGATGTTTGCATCCCATGCTAACATGTGGAGGCATGCTCTAGCCGTGGGCCTGCATTAATGAAGGTGGAGATCCATCTGGGGGTGCTGATAGGAAGTGGGATGCAGTTTGATAGGCTGTGGAGTAGTCAAACACTCGCCAGGTTACATATGTTAGCAATAACTTCTCCTTGCTGCCATTTCGGTCAGCCAAGCAGTTGAAGCTGGGCTGAGGACCTTTTCGTTGTTGTGGGAAAAACAAAGAACTGGATGGAGGAAAGAGTTTCCACTTAAACACTGCAAAGTTTGAAAAGATCTGGGAAATAAGTTCATAAAATGAAGGATTTAAACTCAGTTGGGGGGTAAAGTGAACATGTAAAGAATTTTAAAAGTTTGGAATGGAAACCACACTGGATAAAGATAGGTTTTTTGAAACAACAGTAGTGTGAACACAGCTTAGTGAAATGTTTCATGAATTCTTATGTACTTAAAAATATATTAATTGAAAATCATAATCTTCTGCCTAAATTTTTAAATATTATGTTTAACATGAATTAGCCTAATGTATCTTTTAACATGAATTATCCTAATGTGTGTTTTAAGCTAATTCATAAATAATTCAATTTAAGCCAGAAAAAAAAAGTGTCACAAAACTGTTTTTTTATTTATTCATTTCAACCTCTGTCTCTTGGTTTATGTCACAGAATGGTAATCTTATCAACTTTAAAAAAAGCTAAATTTGAAAGAAAAGCAGGCTTCAGTTACATTTCTTCAATGGGATTTATATAGAATGGCACTAATTGTGACACTGGTGAGTTTCCAACTTATTTCATTGAAAGATGTTTTTTCCAACTGAATAAATAAAATTTAAGGTTTTTTTGAGTGAAATTTTTATACTGGAACAAAAGATTAGTTGTTGTAAGACTTTGCCAGAGGGACCAATAAATGTTTTAGGATGCCCCCCAGTGCAGGTGGTGGGAAACAGAAGAACTCTAACTAAAATAACATCACTGTTGGACAATGTCTCCCACCCCATGGATAAAGCAGTTGTTGAACTGGAGTGTTCATTCAGTGACAGACTGCTGCATACTAAGTGTACAAAGGAGCATTATCATAGATCCTTCCTCACAGCAGCTGTTAGACTTTATAATTATCATTGCTCCCAACAAACTCAAATTCATTAAGTGTTAATGCATGCTTGTTATTTGTGTAGTTTTTCTCATTTCAAATAACATTCCTGCTGTCATTTGCACAATCCTGTTGTTTGCACTGTTTTTTTCACTTCTTGTAAATAGTCTGTTGTAGTTTTTTATGCACAAATATTACATGCACATTTTGTACATTTTTAAAATTTTCTGACCTAGTTACACATTTCTTTGAGTCGGAGTATGCTAATTTCAATAACCGCACAGTATTTTCTTATGCTGTAAATGTTGTCCTTTATGTTATTATTACTTCTATTATATTATTTTTAATTTTGTCAAAGCAGGTATGCTTTGACTTGCCTGTCACTTTGCTGCTGGTACACCTGAATGTTCACACTGATAAAGGTTATTTCTGTTCGATTCTATTCTAATATGTGGAGGGTGCTGTATAATCAAGAATAACCATATGAGGAAGAGTGACTCATCAGGAACAAATTACACAGCAATTTTCAAAATGTTCACGATCCATATTTGTATCTAATATAACATCAAAGTAGCACTGCAAACTTCTGCAATATTAAAGCCCTGGTGTATATGCACTAGTCCACCTGTCAAGCTAAACTGCTTCCTTTTTTGAGTCATATCATAGAATTACCAAGAGGGGGATTATCACGCTGCTATGTTGTTGCAGTAGCTGAAAAAAGGCTGTGTATTTTGCTGTAAGACTCAGTAAGACTTAATTTTATATCAGCACAAAGTAATACATTAAAGGAACACTTTGGGAAAATTAAGATTCAGTGTAAAGAAGATACAGTATTTTCATTACAATTTGACTCACATCTGTCATGGCAGAATAACTCCTGGGGTATTGAGCAGAATATATTGTATGTCAAAGATTGTCACATTTTTATCTGAAAGGCATATTGCATTAACTTATACAGTAGGACTGTATTTCAAAAAGAAACCTGGAAGAGCCATAAAGTGAGCGAAGGAGGATAGAGCAGAACAAGGGTGAACGTAAATGTAAAGTTTTCATGGAATGCTCCCGTGTGAACTGTAAATGAACCCCCAAAACCCCAAATCCCCTCAGCTGCTAAACTCTGCTCCTTCACACTGACACGACCACAAAACACTTGCAGCCCTTAGAGCAGGAATGTCACATTAAGATCTTTGCAAACTACGACAATGAATATTTCTTTCCCACAGGTAGTTCTCGAGAAATGCAGCGCCTTGCAAACATGTTTTTACCTCTGCATCTGCAATCACTAACTTAAATGTGTTTCATAAGGATTTTCTTTGAAAGAACACCACAAAGTAGAGTAAAATTGTGAAGTGAAAGAAAAATGATACATGAAAAATAAAAATCTAAAAATTGTGGTGTGCCTTTTTACTTAGCTCTCTTTACTCTGATACCCCTATACCCAAGTCCAATGAATTGACTTTAGAAGTCACTTAATAAGTAAACAAAACCCAGTCTGTGGTGTTAAAGTTTTAAAAACTTTGTGTGTTCTTTTCTGATTAAGGAGACATGAGGCGGCTAATTCCTCTCTGGACATTTATTAGGAACATCAGGGCAGGTGATATAGGTCAATCAAGGGCTAGTCCAAGACTGGAAAAGGCCATGTTCTAATATTCAGATATTAGTTATATATAGTTATATACCCTAGAATTGCATCAATCACGATAACTATAGCTGTTAGTTCCATAGTTATTTCCTGCTCTAATTAGATACATCAGTGATACATAGCATAATCCATGGTATAACATAAGTGGAGAGTGTCCTGAATAGATGCTCCATTGATGCACTTCATTATTAATATACATTGCCTGGGCACTGTTGAGAACAATATGCACTTGAGGAGTCATCCTCTCTCTTTGCCTGCTGATGTGTGGGAACAGAGACAGATAAGCCAGCTCGTTATCTGCTGAAGTCCTGTCCAGTCTGACCCAGCTGGTTGCATTTATGTAAACCACTGAGTCACAGCTGATTTTCCACATATTCCTTTCCTCTTAAACTGACACTTAGAAAAGTATTCATACTCTTCTACAGGTATTCCCCTCCCCCAAAAAATTATGCATCTTCTACCTCAACAGTAATCTTAGCATAAATACAACTGTGAAGACCTCAGAGGTTTGTTAGAGAACGTTACTGGACAAACAGCCTCATGAAGTTTAGGATTGGGTTATAAAACAACAGCTGAAGCTTTGAACTTCTCACAGAGTACTGTTCAATTCATCATCTGATAATGGAAAAAACATCCCTAAAATTAAAGGCTGGTCAAGAGGAGCATTAATCAGAGAAGCAGTCAAGAAGCCCATGGTAACTCTGGAGGAGCCGTAAAGATCCACATCTCATGTGAAATAATCTGTTGACAGGAAAACTATTAGTTGTACCTTTATGGAAGGGTGGCATAAAGAAAGCTATTGTTAAAGGAAAACTGTACTAACAGCTTGCCATAAGCGATGTGGGGGACACAATAAACATGTGGAAAGAGGTGCTCTGGAAAGATTTAACTAAAATTGAATGTTTTAGCCTTTAATCAAAACACAGTGTGTGTCAAAAAACTAACACTGCATGTCACCCTGAACAAAACACCCCCACAGTGAAACATGTGGGGACGTTTTTCTTTAGCACAGGCAGGGAATCTGACCAGAGTTGAGGGGAAGTTTGATGAAGCTGGACAGAACAATCCTGGGAGAGAACCTGTTTGAGAGGGAAGAAGACTTGTGACTGGAATACAGGTTCACCTATAAACAGCATGACCCTGAACATACATCCAGAGCTACAGTGCAGTAGATCAATGCATGGTCATGTGTTTGAATGACCCAGTCAAAATCTAAATGTATACCCAAATGAGAATCTGTGGCAGGACTTGAAAACTGATGTTCACAGACACTCATTTAATTTCACGGAGCTTGAGGTATTTTACAAACAGGAATGGGCACAAATTTCATTCTCTAGATTTGCAAAGCTGGTTGGGACATACTCAAAAAGTCTTACAATTTTAGCTACAGTGAAAGGTGGAGTTAGATAGTATTGATTCATGGGGGTTGAATACAAATGTAAGCCAGACTTTTCAGATTTGTATAAAATGTTGAAACCTTCCACTTAACTATGGAGTACTTTGTGTTGGTCTATCACATGAAATTTCAATAAAATACATTGAATTCTGTGGTTGTAATGTGACATATTAAACATTAAAAAGTTCACATTTGCAAGGCAGTTTATTCTTAACCAGTAACTGGGTACTAATCATCTCTGCTAGCCCTTAATATGGATAGTTACCATGCTGTAATATGACAAATAATTTTTATTTTCAATTCAAATGAATAAACAAAAAAGAGACATTCATTAAGTGTCTGTCATCTGTGAGTTTAGCACCTCTATGTTGTGCAGCTACTATTGGTTTTCTGATCTCTCATCATCTGTCATCAGTGACACGTTACATTTGTCTGGTGCTGACTGGAGGCAATAATAACCAATTGCGTGGTAAGAATGGGATTTAAGGAGGCTAAGAAGCTTTAATGCCTTGTTTGTTTTCCTATGTTCTCTCTTAGAGGTGCTCTCAGCCAAGCTAGTGAGAGTGTTGTGATTGGTGTGTTTTGCATGTGTAGGAACACTTCCTCTCCTACATCAAACAAGCTTTTTCCCTCTGCTTGTGTCCACGTCCTTCATTCACTCACTTTTCCCTGTCCTTCTCCTTTTTTCTTCCCCTTCTTACTTTCCCCTCTTCATGTCTGCATGTTCCCTCCTCCTTTCTTCTGCCTCTCTCCTCCCACCAGAGCTGTTTGCATTCCTGCCAGGAGGGGCGGAGGTGTCTGTGATCCAGATAAGGACCAGACCTTCTCCTCATGCTCACCCTCCGCCCTCACCCCCTTCCCTGGGAAAATGGGCACAGCCTCCTCCCTCATAGGGCACCAGCTCAGCTTTAAGTGAGCTGCCAGGCATGGCAGCAGAGATTTAGCATGATTTGTTTGTCTGCTGCTGCGTATTTGCACCAGCACTCACCCCCCAAGCCCGCTCTCTACTCCTTTGCTCCCAAGTTGGTTAGCCGGTGTCGATCTGGATCCAGGCTGCTGGAGGCCAGGAGAGCAGGCCAGGGTTAAGGGGGTGTTAAAGAGGGTGAGGTATGGAAGGCAGTAGTTAAAAAAATTTGGAGGGCAAGAAAACACACACACACACACACACACACACACACGCAAAACAATCTCCCTCATCATTCAGTTTGTATTCACAAAGACTTCAGAGTTTTTTCATTACTCCCCCCCCAACTCCCACCCTCCTTGTGTTTTGTAATTGGCTCTCTTCCTGGTGCAGTGGCAGACAGCAGCCACGACAGCGGCTGCCCCGCCGGCCCATTGATCTTTCATCAGCCCATAGAGTTAAAGCTGAAGGCATGAGGGGAAAAGCTGGAGAGGCAGCCCCTCGTTTTATGGCAGCTCGCTGGAGCCTGCCGAGGATTGTTCCCTGCTTCCTCAAATTGTTTTTCATTTAGTCCGGGTGCAGTGCCGTGCTGCTCGGAGGAGAATGAGGTGGAGTGACGCAGATATTTAGGGGAGCACGTAACAGCCACAATCTGGGTAGGTGAATAAAATGGTGTGTTTTCAACTTGTTTCGTTGTTTTAGGTTTAAATGTGGGTTTGTGTGACATCTCTGTATTGCTTCCTGTCCCAAAGCACAGACTGAACCTCATGCAGGCCTATGATTGGGAAAGTGATGCTGTTAGCTGACCTTTAATCAAACAAAATTAAGATTAACTATAAAAATTACTTACCTTTGAGTGCCCATTAAAATCTATCAATATGAATATTTAAAAAACATTAAACGGAGGTGAATGTACATCTAACGTACTCTTAAAAACCTCAAATTTACTTTTATTTAAGAAGTTACCTTGCTCCACTTGCATGAATGCCAACTAGGTGGTCAAGTTGTAATGTAGAGGGTAAAAAAATCAGTGCACAGGTGTGTCCACTGAACCCCCCTGCAATATCCTCATGATCCAAGCTTTAGCTGTCATGTCATGTGGGCCCTGCCTTGGTCATCTAACCGATATGTGATACTGGAATCCTTCTTTGACATCTGCTCCATAGGGATCTTGTTGGAGAGAGGCAGAGAAACAGATTTCAGATAAGCAGATCCATTTTCACGGGACTTTGAATATTTCATGTAGAGGAGACTTGTAGCAGGCACACAGACATGATAAATAACAACAACCCCCTCCATCTACAGATACTGTATAATGGGTTATGTTTGCTTTAAGAAAAAACATTGATAATGTGAAAAAAATAGGTAGAATTATTAAGTACATCACACATTTTACAGCCAAAATTAACAAAATTATGCATTTTATGTGGCATCACAATATCATTTATATCGTAGATCGTAGAAAGATATGAACTCTCTCTCTCTCTATCTATCTATCTATCTATCTATGTATCTATGTATGTATGTATGTATGTATATATATATATATATATATATATATATATATATATATATATATATATATATATATATATATATATATATATATATATATATATATATATATATATATATATGTGGGTGTGTGTGTGCGTGTGTGTGTGGGAAACATGCATGCACAGTCAGGTTAGAGGGTAGTTGTGTCTGCTTTCTGTTTCAAGTTTCAGCAAGCATGTCTTCAATGTAAGGCTGCAATAACGACTCAATACACTTCCTAAATGTGGACACAGGAGATAATATTCAGTGCATGGTACAGATGTGACGGAAATAGTTTTGTTTATACTTGAACTAATTTGTTCATTTGGGTTATTAGATCTATCAAATTTCTATATCAGTTGTCGTTATGCCAGATCATAAAAGTTTCTGACACAAACATATCTAAAAACAACACTTAAACATGAGAGACCCTGTTAAAGCAGACAGTAAATCAATCCCGGGCATCAATGCTAACGACGCAAAAAGATGTCTCTCTCTCTCTCTCTCTCTCTTACAGCAAAACCCCACACCTGACCCCTAAACTTTCACCCACAAAAACGATGCAGTTTCACCAACTGTCTTTGAATATTCATCCTTCGGAAAGATGTTGTTGAAACTGGAGCCATCCCGAGTCGCTGTATGTGTTTATTAAGTACGCTCTCGGACTGACTTACTCCCAAGATGGCTGTAACTGAGAGATTTGTTCATGTAGGCATTAGGTCTGGCTATCAGTGGTGAATTATTTATTGAAAAAAATCGTCCAGTCCTTGACAAATGAGAGAGTTTGTAGACTGCTCACTGATTCTTTTGTATGTGTAGGACATGGAGTTTGGTTTTGATGCAGAGTGTACTGAATGTCAAAAGAAATGCAAGAAATATGGTATATTTTGTCAAAATAATACAAAGACCTCTATATGGCTATATTTGATATTCACATCAAAGAAATCATATTTAGGTTGTTTTCTAAACAAAAAATATATCCCTAAGCTAGCAGCATAGGGATCTGATTAACATGTTCAATTAATGCATTTTAAATACACATATTTTTTTATTGTTTTATTTGAATTTCCTGCAAAAGCAGATTAGGCAAAAAATGTGGTGGGACTGATTGCCTTGTAATGTCAGAGGCAGATTTGCTCAGAGGATGGGAATTATGGGATATTCCCCCTGTTGTACAGTTGTCTTTAATAAATTAATGGCACTATAGGCTGTAACTGGATTAGGCAACATATTGGACAGGCCATGTAAATTTTAAAGAGACAGAGAGGACACAGACAGAAAGGAAAACAGAGGAGTAATCAGACACACACCAGCAACAGCAGCAGAAAAAACAAGACAGAAGAAAAACAATTTTAAAAAGTTATAAGGAAAAGGACAATTATATTAAAAATATTATTAGTGATAATAATATTAGAGACAAAACATAACATTTTTTAATGAGAAAATGCATCATATGTAATGCAATGCCTAGGCAAAATTCAGGCAAAAAGACAGGCATGCAACATTGCTTTCTAGCTAACATTAACAAAGGGCTGAAAAAAAAAAAAAAAAAGATGTCTTTGAATCTCTGAATGTGGTTAAAATGTATTACAGTTGTTCAAATGGGCAAGGGTGTCTCTAGAAAGTTTTCTAAGGGGTGGTTACTAATATTGGGATGGGCAAATCAATCAAAAGCCATGTCAGGATGTCATTATTTTAATTATGTATTTAGCTATGGCAGATCTTTATATTTTCAGTCTTAATAAAAATAAACTTGATCCTACTAAAGATTTTTTTAAACAAACTAGTCGACTATAAGATCGTGTTTTAGGTATCTATATACCTAATGCTGATTTAATATGATAGCACATGCTTCTTTTGCCCATGAAAATGTAGTCAGGGAGGCTATGTCAGCATTGTCATGCACTGAGGTATGCAGTGAGGAGGCTGAGTTTTATTTATTTATTTATTTATTTTACCGAAATATGATATCCCAGTATTATTTGAGGGCAGGACCAAGAGTGAGTGGCAAACAGTTAAAAAAGGGGCACTATGATGAACAGAAACACAAAATCATATTAATATAAATAAAAAGATGAATAAAACATACAATTCATAAAGCATGTTCATGCATGAATATTTTCTGGGTAAGAGAGGGGTGGGGGCAGCAAAATTATAAGGGTGGCAATTGCCCCCTCAACCCTAGGCTAAAAAGTCACATTTTTGGGGCTTAATAAATACAATGTTTGAAGGATATGCTCTGCTTACAGGACCAGTAGAAATAAAATGGATAGACTGTCTGCTTAGACAACATTATTGGAGCCACAAGCACTATTTTTGTCCAAGATAAAGTCAAATATGAACAAAAAGGATACACAAGTCTCACCCAATTGGACAGGAAATTCAGTTATCATCCATATCTCCTCTGCCAAATTTAAATCACAAATGATTTGTTCAAACTCGAATAAATCACATTTGGTAATTTTCTTTGCCTCCATTATTGCGTTAGGGTTTTTTAAATGTTTTTGGTCGGCAGTGATAGAGAAATAGAGACAGCCAGAGAGGCCTGGCTATTGTCATTCAATGGCCAAGCCATTTTGGAAATCACCGCTTTCCGTCTGCTTTTGCTGTCTCTCCCACTCTCCCTCTCTGTATTCCCTTATGGGCTTCACTGAATGGAAGACTTCCTTTTATAATTTCCAGGTTTTTTCATATGCTGCCAATTCCACGGCATCTTAGTAGAGGAACGACCGAATGGGTCAGTGACTGAATGAGATGTTAGTTAAATAAGGAAGAAGTAAAATTTATCCTGGATGCCAAGATTCATGACATAAAACTATTAACCCTTATTTATGATGTAACAACAACAGACATTATTTCCTTTTGATAGTTGCTGCTAAAAATCTCCATGAATTACCTGAAGGGACTTATAAAGATTAGTGATCTCAGCCTTTTATGTTTACACGATTATAAGTTATGCTCAATTGTTGCCTTTGAACTTAAAAATTTCCTCAGATTTTGGGAAAATGCATAACAACCGATGGAGGGTATAATTTGAGAGGAGCTCTTCTGCTCGGCTAACCTCATTTGAAATCAACTGTTCTCCAAGATGTAATTCAAGTTAACATATCATTTGGGGTTTTGTAAACTTCAGATGTAATTTAAATATATTACTCCCTGACTCATGACCCAAAGGCTGATCTAAAATGTCTCATAGCCACCAAACTACCATTAGCCATTTTATATCAAGTCCCATTTTAAAAAATACAATTATAAAGTGTTGTTATCACTGAATCAGTTTTTTTGACTGGCAAAAAGTGAGAAACAGCACAGACATGAAAGAATTTAGTGAAAAAAATTAAATATATTCAAAATAAATGAATAAAACTCAAGTTAATTTTGAAACAGCTGAGCATGAGAGTGCTGATGCTCTTTTAAGGCATTTAATTAGCAGTGAACCAGGGAAGAACCTCTGTGCTGCCTGTGTCACATTGAGGAGATTATTCCCACTGGTAGGGCATGAAATTCATTGGCAAGACTGCCAAGACACCATACCTACTGCTGTGTCAGCAAAGTGACCTGTGAAGGAAAGCAACTGTGTAAAATTTGCACAGTTGCAAATTATGTGCAAGGGAAAGAGAGAAAGAAAAGGGGGAATAAAAGATATGTGTCTAGAGTTGAAAAGTAGAGGCTGAAAATTATTTTTATTTTGATGTCTGCAGAATCAGCTAAATATTGTATGGGGCCCTAAACATTTGGTATTTGACTGGGGGACCTTCCAACTACTCCCATCACCAAAGCTCAAATAAAACTTAGATCAAATTGGAATGTTGGTCATTTAACTTTGAATCTGTGAATATGATTGGATTATTTTGACTTTATACCACTGAATATATACCAAATGTGTTTGTTTTGCAAAGCGCCTTAAGACAACAGTTGTTGTAAATAAGTGCTACATAAATCAGCTGGACTGAACTGATTTGAATTATCTTGGAACTTGAAAATTCTTACTTTCGAGCACAAACACACCATTAATACTGGCTGACCAGATGATGCAAATTGATAAAAAGGATATTTCTTGTGCTTTAATGAGACTGATGTATTACTGGTGCATTCGTAAATATGACATCTGTGAAAATTTTAGCATTCGTTGGGCCACCTGCTGGTGTGGAGCAGCTACTTTGTTAGATTGTACCTTGGGCTGACTTTGTATGTATGTGACTTTTTGAGACAGTTATTAGATGTGAAATGGTGTAGTTTAAAATTATGCACTATATTCCTACTTCTTGTTCACATCTTATAGCTGTTCCAAAAAATATTGCTTCCTTATTCTCTTTTGAATTGAAGTTTAAAATCTTGCAGCTGTATATGTTCTCACTCTGCCAGTGACTTCCTGCAAAGCTTAACTGAGGTTATCTGGGATTTTTCTTTACAGGACATATATGCCAGTCGTTAACCTTATAAGGTAACTCAAAGCACTGAGTAAAAAGCCTGAGAACAGGACTAGAAAAATGTAGATCTGATTAAAGTAGAGTGATGAATTAATGACACTAATGATGACACTTCTTTTGCTTTCAGGTGATGAATGTTTTTCACCAAGTTGAAAGGGTTACAACGAGACCTGCTGACACACCTTCGGAAAATGAAAATAGAACTATAGGGACGTAAAGGACCAGACAAGCAGAGTTCCATCCCATGCATTGATGGAATGCAACTAAGCACATACTCATGTACAGTATTTTATTTACTTTAACTGCGCTGGTTGATACAGAGAAGTGTTGTTCTTACTTTACCACATTTAACTTCAGAGACAAGATACAGTCCCTTGCAAAAGTATTCGTCCCCTGAAATTTGTTCACATTACATCTTCAAACTTTAAAGTGTTTTAGTGAGATTTTATGTAATAGATCAACATAAAGTTGCATGGACAGAGAGACATGGCTTTTAAACTATTTTACCAGTCAATGCAACCAACTGTCTTCTGGAGTCACCTAATCAGTACATAGAGTTCACCTGTGTGTCATTTAATTTAATCAAAAATAGAGTACATTAGTGAACAAACTGAACCGTAAGAAACACAACAGACAGTACAGGGAACTTTGAAAATTGTTTTAGAACCTAACCCTTCTTTAAAGTTTTGGACTTCTGATGCAGCTTTGTTCAATCCATTATCTGAAAATGGAAAACTATGAAACATGGTGGTGGCACCATCATGCTCTTGGGAATGTTTTTCTTCAGCAGGGAACAGGACCCTTTCTCAGAGTTAATAGGAAGAGGGATTGAGCTAAAGACAGGTTTATGATGGATGAAAACTTGTCAGAGACTTCAGAGTACTTGAGATTTCACCAAACCAAATGAATGACACTGAATATGCAGCCAGAGCTACAAAAATGGCTTAGATCGAAGCATATTGATTTGTTAGAATAATAAAACCAAACTCAAGATCTAAATTAAATGGAGAATCTGTGGCAAAGACTGAAAACTTATGTTCACAGAAAGTCTCCATCAGTTTAATAGAGCATGGGCTATTTTACAAAGAAAGGAGGCAAGCATTTCAGTTTCTAGATGAGCAATGCTGAACATACCTCAAAATAATTTTTCTTCTTTCCTTTTCTTTTCAATAAATTTTCAAAACCATGTGTCCTTTTCTTTTCACTTCACAGTTATCCACCGGTTTGTGTTGATGTATCAGATAAAATTCCACATATATACATTGAAGTTCGTGGTGTCAAAACATGGAGAAGTTTAAAATATAAGTACTTTTGCAAGTGTATACACAAATATCAGGCTGAGTTGTAAGTAAACCATAAAGAAATTCATAATGACAATTACGATTATATTGTCGTATATCATATAAATTTCCTGTGAAAATTTATAATATTCTGATAACAAATGTATTTATATAATATTAACTATAGCTATGTGTTCAGACCTAACACACACACACACACACACACACACACACACACACACACACACACATATATATATATATATATATATATATATATATATATATATATATATATATATATATATATATATATATTCCTGCAGTGTATCTGATTACTGGCAAGGCATAGCTGTTTATCGCACGGATCTCAGACAAGATCCAAGGTGTCAGACAAGAACCAGACAAGATCCAAGGTGTAGATTGTGCAAGGAGGCCCCTGAGACAGTCCAACACATAACAGCAGGGTGCAAGATGCTGGCAGGGAAAGCGTACATGGAACGTCATAACCAAGTGGCGGGCATAGTGTACAGAAACATCTGTGCAGGATATGGACTGGAAGCCCCGAGATCTAAGTGGGGCACACCCCCAAAGGTGGTGGAGAATGACCGAGCTAAGATCCTGTGGGACTTCCAGATCCAGACAGACAAAATGGTAATGGCGAACCAACCGGACATCGTGGTGGTGGATAAACAACAGAGGAAAGCCGTTGTGGTGGATGTAGCAATACCAAGCGATTGCAACATCAGGAAAAAGGAACACGAGAAACTGGAGAAATACCAGGGCCTCAGAGAGGAACTGGAGAAGGCCTGGAAGGTGAAGACCACAGTGGTGCCTGTGGTCATCGGGGCCCTCGGGGCAGTCACCCCCAAACTGGAGCAGTGGCTAAAACAGATCCCAGGAACAACGTCAGACATCTCAGTCCAGAAATGCGCAGTTCTCGGCACAGCCAAGATACTACGCAGAACCCTCAAGCTCCCAGGCCTCTGGTAGAGGACCCGAGCTCAGAGGTTGAGAAAGACCACCCGTGGAGGGTGAGAAGGGAATTTATTTTTTTATTCAAGTGTAGTTTAAAGTACTTATACTGAAGTAAATGTTGTGGTTACCTGTATGGTGACATCTCTCATCAGTTAAGATGAGGAACGCAGCAACAGGTAATGCAAGGGTCAAAAAAAAAAACTAGGCGTGTATGTTACAAGGTATTAGGATGTCATGTCATCCCCAGCTCTGTTTTACATCTCACAGCCCTTACAACAAGTCCTATAATATATATATGCAAATATCCGCTTAAAACAAGGTGTCATATATTCAAAAGCTCTCGTGTCGGGACGAAATGGCTCCTTATCTGGTTACAAATGTCCATCAGCTGCCTCACAGGAGTCTCTCCAGTCCACAGCCGAACAACATCAAACGCTCATCAGTATTTACATGACCGGAAAGGGTTCGGAGAAGTGCGGGGAAGCAAAGTGCAGAATGATGCCCATGCGCTGCTGCTGGGCAGCACACGGGTTGCCCCGCTGGTCGCGTCTCCGCCTTTAAAAGCGTGCAGTTTGCGCGCTGGGCGCCGAAGAGAATAATCTGTTTGCAGTGTACGCGCTGATGGTCATTTTTTATGATGTTGTTTAATCCACAGTGGGAGAAAAAAGAAAGGGGACTGGGAGGGGGGGGTCTAGCAGAGCCCCAGACAAGCTGGCTCCAGTGGCCATCTCTGTAGGCTATTGGCTTCTCTATTTGAGCACAGAGGCAGGTGTAAATCTCTCCTGCGATCTTTACTCTGCACTCTGCGCGACACTCACCTGGAGGTAAATAAATGGTTTATGACCAAGTAAATGAACCACCTCCTCTCTCGTTTTGCTGGCTTGTGCAAATAGAGAGAGAACAGCCCTAGGGAGGAAATGTCAGCATTGTCATGCACTGAGGTGTATGGAGAGGTTGGCCAATGTATTTACGTTGCCTGTTATGATTTGAGGCATTGTAGGCAGCAATGCTCTTTAGTTTGTACATAACTGCAATGCATGTATTTTGCAGGATATTTAGCCCTTATGTTCTGAGGGATTTTTTTAACAATTAACATCAGTGCAGCTTTTTCCCCAAAATAGTGAACAGTTGCATTCAAACCACTGTGTGCCAACACTGGTACGGACAGCGGTTGACCAAAGTGGGGCATTCATTTATAGAATATATTTTCAAAGCCCCAGTCAGCAGTAGTGTTTTTGCATGAATTGTGCTATGGGCATGACCCTCCTCCTTGTGCCCATAGCACAACCACATTTGGTTGTGTCTCACACAACCAAATGTACAAACACACTTCCCTGTAAAAATAAACTGAAGAAAAACAAGCAAACAGATTTTAGTATTTTAAAAAAAGTCAATAAAACTGTGACTCAGAAACCAACTTTGGCTTTAATTGCGAGGTGTCTTTTACAGCAAATATTTTTTTTACAGGGCTTACACTGAGTACACTAGGTAGCACCCAATTCCCATGACTGAAGATGTCAATAATCAATAAAAAATTGCCTGGGGCATGAATGACACTTGTTTCTTGCTTCTTTTTTTTTTTTTTTTTTTTTTTTTTTTTTTTTTGATTACTTGAGGCAACCCCAAGGCCATGGCCCCGTGGTAAGAGAGCCATATTGCCATTAAAAAATAGATAAATAAATCAAAATTTAACAGCACATTTATTAAAGAGTTACAACTTTATTTATTTGTTTAGCTTGTTTTATCTTTTTTTTTTTTTTTTTTTTCAGGGCACCACTTCTAAATGTTTGTCAAATGGTTGTGGCGTATTTCAGTGACTACAAGACATTACCAGATACAGACCTGGAGTATTTTTTATATATTCATAAAGACATTTCTAGTAATTATGTAGTGTTCACTCATTTAAAGTTTTTTGTTTGTTTGTTTGTATTGTGAGTGCACCTGTTGCCAATTCAATTCACTACAATTTTACCTAATGAATGACTTCAGATCTTTAAAGTTTAAATATTTAAATTAATGACATAGTAAAACAAGTTGCATTTAGACTACATTCAATAGCTTTTTGAGTATATGAAGGCTGCTTTTGTGCCCAGTTATTCTACATGCACTGATACCCAAAGGTGATCTCTGAATGTCAGGGTCACATTGCCACGTTGTCTTGCACCCTAACTCACGCAAAGTATGAGCATAGGTGTGTGCATATGTGTGTGTGAATGTTTGCAGGAAAAGAGGGTGAGGGAGATAGGGATAACAAAGGGGGGTGGGGGGTATTATATCCCAAAGTTCTCCAAAGTAGGTCTGTGCCATTCTTGATTAGGGCTTGTTCCCAAAAGATGGTTGCTGACATGAGATAATGAGGTCCTGTGATAGTGCGGGTCTCCTTTAAGTTTTTCCCATGAAAGGAGACTGTCGCCAGTCCACAAAACGACACTGTGCATCGGCACCACGCTACTCACTTCTCATTTGTCAAACACAAAAGCTGATCCACCCTAAATCCGTACTAACAAACCAGGGGAGCGGGAGCGAATCATATAATGTTCAGCTGTATTCACTTCGCCACTAATTAACTGGAATCCCACCTTATTCGTAAATACAGTCACCAATTAAACCCCTATGTATGCCAGGGGTCTCTGGGGCCACACTTGGTCGCCAGGAACATTTGTGAAGGTCTGTGGCTTCACTATAGGCAATGGATCTTATTAGGTGAATGACCTCAGTGAAGAAAGGTTACAGGCTTTTTCACTGCCCTCCCTTGGAAAACTAAGATGTTTCCTAATCGGATTTTAATTGGTTGGTTGCCTGGTTGGCTGGTGTCCTCATGGGCACCCATTGAGATGAATCTGGGGTCTGTGTTTCAGCGAAGATGTGCAAAAATGAAAAGAATGCTCATGATAGAAAAGGATAACTTTACAGAAAAAGGAAAACTCGAACGGTGGTGGCGTGTCTTTTTATAGGTGCACTATGATAATGCGCTCATAAGATGTTACCCCCATAAAAACATGTTGAATTTTAACAAAGCATTTTGCTTTGCAAATATGGTGTTCAACAATGGTTAAATTTAGTAAGTTACCTACTTTATGTTGGCAACAAATCACACCGAATTAGTTTATATTAGTTTAACAGAAAATGTTGGTTTAGTCAGCTGTTATTTTCATTTGTCATGTGTACAGGAAAGACTGGTGTTTATATGGGAAGTAGTATGAATAAATACCAACTTTGTCAAATGTAAGAACTATCATTTGAACATTTCTGTGTTAGCTCAATAGTGACAGAGCTATTGCTAAAGTCCAACTTAACTAGCAATTTAAAGTGTTAAAGTGAGCAGCAAATCTTAGCTCTCTAGCCAAATAAGATTAACATGCCACTTTGTTTTAACATTTGCGAGCAGGTTTAACTTGATGATAATGCTAAAGTCAAACTTGCTAGTGAGCTAATTTATTACGAGGAAGTTCCTTCCAATGAACAGCAAATCTTAGCTTTGGCTGTTAGGTAAAAGGTTTCTTGCTAGAATAAATTGTGAAAAGTTTGCACCCGACTTTAAATAATTTGGCGATGTGCAGTTCTAATGTTAATGTCAAGCTTGCTAGGGGTGTAAATGTTATACTTCTGAGGCAGTTGTTGGTAGGGAACAGCACATCTTAGCTGTGGTTGTCAACAGAGAGTTTTAAATGCCAACACTAATGCTAATGCTAGCTTGCTAGCAACCTGAATTTCATTACTCCGAGAAAGTTGTTCCAAGGAGCAACACATAAGATAAGATAAGATAAGATAAGATAAGATAAGATAAGATAAGATAAGGTAAAGTCAAGCTGACCGATGAAAAGTTTAACATGTTGTTAATACAGGTTTAAATATTTTAATACCTTTTCAGTAACATTGTATGTTTTCATTACAAACCAGTAAATTTTGTTTTCTTTTTAACATGAAGACAAACCAGCTGAGCAAAATGATAGACATTAACTAATTTAGCAGAGTAAGTACATTTTAAAATTGGTTTTCCACTTACATAATGTCCACCCAGAAAAATGTAAGTAAAATGTAACGAATTTGCTACAACAATTTTGTTAGTTGAATTCTGACTATTTGTTTTATCAGGGATTTACATTACAACTCAACAAGCATACATACATCTGCAACCGTTTTATTTTTTTTAAACCTGTAATGTACAAACTGCTAAATATATTTGAAAGCGGACATAACCGCAAAGGATCATCAATCCAACATTCAGACCCACTAAAAAGAGGCAAAGCCATATTTTCTACCCTCCAAATATATATTTATTTCCCTTCTTTGCAACAGTTGCATGAATCCAGTCTCCGAGCTTAATCGAGGCTATCCTGTTAAGTTAAAGCCGCCTAGGTTCATCTTACGTTCAAATGCTCCCCCTCATTACCCCAAAAAACGTCTTTATGCAAAACATCTGTAGGGAGTTCAATAAATGAAAAGCGCGCTCCAAACCGCATCCTACTCATTTTGATTCTCATGTGGCTTCTGGTGTATTGTTTGACTTTAAAAACGGCCAGTCTCATATTTCAAATGTCACAAGTATACCCTTCCAATTTGAACATGAAAAAAACAGCAAGGGCAAATAGTTTGTAAAAAGAAAGAGACAAAAAAGGAGGAAAAGTGGCTCTGAAGCTGTCTCACTCGGGTAACATTTAAAACACATAATTGAAAAAGAGAAAGTTTAACTTTAATCCTTGTCGGCGGATCTAGGTTATTTCCGTTGGTTAAAAAGGTAAGTTTTATATCAGAACTATCACACGTTTAGAATAACTGGTATATAAACCAGATTATTGTACCCGGAGTGTAAAGCCTGTAAACGCATAACACAGTGGCTACGAGTCAAAGCCACAACGCAAAAAGCTCAACCTTATCCGTGTTCACCTTAAATAATGATACATGATCCTGCAAAAAGTTAGGTAGGCTATGCAGTTTTGGAAATCAGATTAAATTATAGCTGCGGCTGTAGGGACCTTCTTTGATTCCAGATTGTAAACAGGTAAAATAAATATGAAAAATGTGTATTTGATAACATGAGCGGCTTTTGGAAAAATCGTAATTATTTACAGGCATTTCTCAAACGCAAATAAATGAACAAATACTTTTTTTTTTTTTTTTTTTTTTTTTTGGGGGGGGAGGACGATGTGGGGGGGGCATTCAAAAAGGAATCATCACACTACTCCTCCTGAAGTTGTGACTGAGTGGGTCCACCGCTCGTACTTACTGAGACGCATGTGGGATGGGGAGGGGGTGGAGGTTCAATTGACTGCGCTCAACTTTGCCGCCGCTCTGGCTCGCAGCATAACTCTTGAAATTGTTGTTCTCGCTCTTGACAAAACTGTTAATTCACCCAGAAACCGGGAGGTCAAGTTCCAGCGCGGAGAAGGGGGAAAGTAGAAAGTGTTCGAGAAAAAAAAGACACAACAGTTGGGACGGCCAAGGCATTCAGAAAGAAAACCCTTGTCAATAAGACAAAGCCGGACCAAGGTATTAGAAAACAAAGATGCTACTCTGGGGCCCCAGCCCTGCAGGGGGGGCTCCAAGAACGTTTGACTTAGCACACAGAATCTAGATCTCAAAACTTTAAATCTGTAGTTGTCCTGATCAAGAATGACTTCACTTTGAAATGAGCTTCAAAATGTTAGTGAATAGCAAATTTCAAATTATTAGAAATATGAAACACATTCATTTTGTTAAAACTGACAAATTCTCTAGCTTTAATCATTCAGGGGACACTGTTTACAGTTTAAATGTCAAAATATAATGTTGCTTTAGTTTAGCATGCTGTAACTGCAAACTAATCAATAAATAAGTAACATTTTTCCATGTGTGCATGTAAACACAACCGAGTTTAAAAGTCCCTAAAAGTTTTCTGTAAATATGCATTTTAAGAAAGTACACTGAAAAATAACCATCCAATTTCTTTCAGGTAGATTTTTAGCTTGAAGCACACTTTCAAAGCAAATTAAATTATTTCAAATACTACCTTTCACAAAGATAATAAGAAATGTTTGTCCCAAAAAAATTGTATTTGTGCTTCTGGCTGACTACCAACACAGGGTAAAACAAAAGGAAAGATCAACTTTGCTGGAGTGAAGTCAAATCCAAATTGAAAAGGTGGATTATGGGCTCAAGCCTGCACACAGCACCTGCAGGGAGTGGTTGCCGGAGAATCTTTCTCTAAATAACCTTGGAAACTTATCCCAGCAGGTCTGCAATGAGGTCCAACAGGAAACATGACACACTACCTGAGGCATAAATCCAGGTAGACCTGGGTTTACCTGGAGGAAAACTGACACCTAAGTTAGTTTTTGCAAGGTCATTTAGAGATGGGGTGTACTGCAGTGTGTGCAGTATAACTGTGCTGCAAAATTCCTTAAGTGCACTTAAGGAGCTGGAAGCTAAAGACAGAGCTATGATGTGGTCAATCTGTGAGCATAAGCATTGTGCCTGAAACCTCCTCATTTCCTATTAAATGTCTATCGCAGTTCTTACCATGGATTTAATTTAAGGGTTTGTATTGCACTTGATCCATTTACCTCAATCATCATCCCATGACATGGAATGCCTGGTTGTGCCGCATGATACACATAAAAGACACATATTCCACTATCCTGTCAATGGAAATGAATGCTGATTTCTTTTACCAAACTGTCCAGACTGCATGGCACTTGCTTTTCCGCCTATGGTTTTCTATTTCAAAGCCCTGTGTCTCCATGTAAATACCAAAACACAGTAATCCAATCTGACCCCATTGCAAATTTTCCAGAAACTATTGGGGGGTAGTGAGGTTGACATGAGCCACACACTTATCCCACTTAACCTTCAGAGAGAAGCCACCCTAACCCCTTAAATCCAAGATTCCTCTCACTGAAGGAATGCACCGCTTTTCTGCTGCTCTATTCTTAAAAGTTCTGCATCTTGAGGTTGGATTTAGTGGCAAAACCTTAGAACTTTGTGTGGTTGCAAAGTTGGAGCGGCGTAAAAGAGTTGATGCCAATGGTGGGGGACAGCAGAAACCCACATCAGGGCACCTCTCTGCTCACTGCACAGTGCAAACCAAAACACTTTTGATTCAAACTCAAAATAGTCCCCTAACAGATGCCTCTCATGAACATTGCACCGACATATTTATACTGCGCTAACTTGATGACAAATAACCTGAGGATTTGTCTGGGTCCCATTTGCTATTGTTTGCTTTTTAGCATGCAAAACTAGTTCCAGTCCGATTCATCGGCTCTCCAAGTACGGGGGGGAGAGATGCTTATCTCCCATGTTGGCGAGCAGGGGCACGTAAGGCAAGCAGACAAGCAGAGAGCTTCTGACACATGGGCCACATCTGAGGCTTTTGCCATGAGTATCTTGATCACACAGCTTGTATAGCTGCAGAGAAAGCCTGACTGCTATTTATTGGGTTGAGCAGGCAAATCCCTCGCATTATGCTCTACAGGTGATGCATGCCACTAGACTTGTTGGTTAAAAAAGTGCAGCTGTCAGAACTATACCCGGCAGAAGCAAGCAATGACCACAGATAATTTTTTTATACAGGTTTGAAAATCATTAAGCATCATCACAGAGCTTTTAGTTGGCTTCTAGCCCAACAATGTCATTTAAAGATGTATTTTACCAAATCTAAACTTGGAGTTTTTGATGAACCAGTTTTGTTTTAATTATCAACAATCCCTTGCAGAAGTATTTAAGATGTATTAAAACAAAATGTATTATCAATTAAAAATCTTAAAAGTGTGCTGTGTGTTTGTATTCAGAACTATAGCTGGGGTGGAAGAGCCTGTTGATGCAACTATTAGTCTTGCACTCTAAAATTCTGAACTTCACGGAAGAGTAGCAAGAAGAAAGTCATTGTTGAAAAAAAAACTATTTGCAACCTGCCGAAAACCATATATGGAGCATGGAAGAATGCACTATGGTCTGGTGAAACAGAAACTTAAGTTTTTGGTGTACATGTGAAATGCTGCATGTGGTGGAAAACTAACAAAATACAACAATCCCCTTCACCACCAAGTTCCCCTCTGTGGACCATGGTGGTGGTAGTATCATGCTGTGAGGATGCTTTTCTTCAGCAAAAACAGTGAAGCTCGAGCTTATTAAAAGAAAGATGGAGCTCAATAAATAGCAATCCAGGAAGAAAACCTTCTAGGGGTTGCAAAAGAGTTGCGTCTGAGGCAGATGTTCACCTTGCAGCAGGTCAACGACCCTTTACAAACAGTCAGGGGTGCAGTAGAATGGGTTGGATCAAAGCATATTCATGAGTTGGAATAGCCAAGTCAAAATTTTGCTGAGAATCTGTTGCCAAACTTAAAAAGTTATTTCACAGAAAGCCTCCATCCAGTGTGAATGAGCCTGAGGTTATTTGCAAAAAAATGAGCAGACATTTCAGTCTCTAGATCAGAAAAACTGGTCAAGACATACCTCAAAAGATTTTTAGCTGTACTTGCAGCAAAAGGTGGTTCTACAAAGTATTGACCCAGTGGAGCTGACTACAAATGCATGCTAGACTCTCTTAAGTTTCTATTTATATCAGCTGGTCTTTCATATAAATTCCCCATTGAATGAATTGAGGTAATGTAACAAAATAAATTAAAAATCTGTGGGCTTGAATACTTTTTCAAGGCAATATGAAAACATGAAAACATATATCAAAAAAAAATTTGATATAAATACATCTGAGTCATTTTATATATTTGACAAGTGTCTCCCGAGCACAGCACCGTTTTCCCTGTCAATCTCCAGTCAATCTGCTCCAATCAATAAGCACATCCCCTAATTAACTAAAATAGTATTCCATCAATAGCTATAACTGGCCAATGTAGGAATTGATGGGCGCAAGGGTTGAATTGACTTACAATGCCTGACAGAAACATTTCACAGACAGGTAAAGAGTTTATCGTTTCTTAAGCCAATTGACTAAAACAGGCCTGATTCTGCAAAGTGCAGTTTATGGTTTGTATTTTTCTAGAAGCTACATTGTCTCAACAGATCAATTGCCACTCCACCTACATCTCTGAGGCAAACGGTTTGCATTTAGAAAGTCATTATGTTGTCAACTGAACATCCTCCCCTCCCGCGCTTCGTGTTGGGATGTGCATAACGAAGTTTGCAGTCATTACAGTCGCTGAATATACTAATCTGGTGATGTTTCCTTTCCCTATCATGTCCTGTTAGGACTGACGAGTCTCACCAGACAATCTCCTCCATTCAGGAGTGGTGCCACCAAGTCTGTCCTTGCTTATCATTAACAATCTGCAAATAAACAGGACAGCATACATTACATCACTTGCAGCTCCATGATCAATTCCAGGAATGTCTTTGAAGCTTTGCTTAATGAACATACACAGTGTGGCTGTTGTGTGCAGTCAGGACATGAAAGTTGCAGAACCAAAACCTCCATGCAGTTCTTTTTCTTAATTTATAATACTGTTACATGGCCAAACAATACCAAAGTAGCTGCTACACACATAGTTTGTTTGAATTAGATTAAGAGGAAGGCTTTTCCACCTAAATTCCTTTACTATGCTGCATATCTGTATATCTGTACACAACCAGAGGTAATTCCTGCAAATTGTGTGGAAAGGGCAGATTTAAAACAGGAGCTGTCATTCCATACTTCTAAAAATCACCCATGCACAAGGAGTGAGAGATTTCAGAGCCTGTCCAGTCAAATCCACTCCCCTCCTCTTTGATTTTGATATGCATGATCTGAGTGGATGTATAAAAGGGAAGCGCTGACAAAGTTTGCTTCATCAATCAGTCATGTCAGCTCAGACCTTTTTATAGCCTCTCCAAAGTCCCTGGGAGCCCTAACCCTGTAAAAGTTTATATAGTGTATTGACCATCTCCTACTTGCTTAGCTAATGAAGCCAGCTTGGACGCTCAAGAGAGCCTGAGTGTCAACACAGCTTCCTATTTGATGACACCTTCCACTAAATTGAAATGTGCTTCTAATGGGGCAGAGTGTTTAAAGAAGAGTAAAGCTCACTATTTGACACAACCCTGACCCCACTTACCTAAAGGGAAGGGGTAGGGGTAGGGTTAATGCCATGTGAATGTTTACTGGCTCCCTAGCTGCAGCAGCTTGGAGAGATTTTTCATTTAGTTTGATGCTGCTGTAGCTTTTCAACAGTGTTGCATTTGTTTTGTGTAACAAATCAATAGCACATAGCACATGCCAGATCCCCTTGCCACCCCACCCTGGACCGCCTTGGGGAATATTGTACGTGCATCCAAGGCTCTCATTTCGTGCGCACACTCGCACCATGTCTACGCAGAGTAAGCCACGGTTACACTTCATTTCAACAGATTCAAACTGAACTTGAATTAACGCAAACCTGCAGAAATCCTCTAAACAATTCTGTTTGAGAACAACTGGTGTTGGATTCAACTGTAACTATGCTTTTATTGCCGCCCAAAATAAACCCCGAGGCTTAAACTGACATGTTCAAACCCCAAACTTCAAAACAATATAGGCTTCCATTATTATTATTATTTTTTTTTTTTTTTTTTTTTTTTTATGTGCAACAAGTTCATCACACGTTTTAATACCAGGTACGTGAGAAGGGATATGGCACCAAAAAAAAGAATGAAAAGAAAAACACCATAAGAAGAAGGCTCTCGTGATTCCTTTCCGCCCGTTTTCTCCTGAAGCTCCCCCACCCCTTCACCCACCTTCCACACCCTATACGGAGTTTAAGACTCACGCCTGGACCCACGGAGACAGACAACAGATTGAGAATTGATGGTCAATGTTTATCCTCGGTGGCTCACTGGTCGCTGCATTCTAGTTTGCTTGTGAATTTGTGACAAAATTGCATTTTACAGGAGCACTGGCAGATAACCGCTTCGCAGCAATATTATTTCAGGGAATAATGATAATAATAAGATACGTCCTTTTTATTAGTGATTATATCCGCTTAGTCCGTATCCATGGCCAAAAAGGACTGACTGTAACCCAGATGGTGATAGGATTACATATTATAGTGGATGAAAAACAGATTATGACAGATATGTTCAACTTCTGAACAAAAATGGAAAAAATCAAGCATCAGACTGTCACACAGAGAGACTGAAATTGTCTCCCTGAGACAGTCCTAACCGGAAAGCGAGGCTATATTTAACCACTCAATTGATTGGAGCAACTCAAAAAAATTGACGTTTTTAAAGAATAACCGGTGATCTAGAAACACAAGTAAACACATCATCCCTACAGAACTCTGCTCCGATTCAGTATTACGTGTAAAATATCTGAAAATTCTGCAAAACGAAAAAAAATATATAATTTATAATTAGAAAATGAAGAAAAACAACTTAGGGAATTGATCAGATCATCATGCAAAAAAAAAAAAAAAAAAAAAATGCAAATAGCATTCATGAAGCATCTTATTTTAAAAGAAGGAAGAACCAAGTTGAGAATATTCATATTAAATAAAAATACTAAAGTGCTATTGTAAGCATTTTAAAAATAAACTGAAACAAGCCATTGCGAAAAGTGTAAAATCCTTTTTTGTGTTATTTCTCATATTTCTATCTAATTTCAAAAGGAAAACGCTTCAGGAAATTTTCATGTAGACTACCATAACTTGCAAAAATAAGCACAGAGTGGTTTTCTTGTTGTTTAAAGCACAAGGGAATAGAACAGAGAATGGGAGTCAGCACGCAGTCAGCAGCGCAGCAGATCGGTAATGTCTCCCCGCCTCAGAGAGCCGCTCTCCTGGGCTTGGCTCTCACACACCGGCCGATCGCGCAGCTACTGCAGCTAACGATGTTGACATATTCACACAACAGCCGACCGGGCCAGGGGGTTGGCGTTTCACGGCGAAGCCCTTCTTTTTTCCCCGAGTTTCCAAACACCTTTTTATAAGTCTGAAAGTCTGTCCCCTCCACCCGACCTGTCAAAACCACGCCCACTCAACCATCCAATTGGTCCGAAAGCGTCAAAGAGCCAATCAAATGTAGCGCTGCTGGTTGTAAGGCGCAACACATCCACACTGTATGAAGCCCTATGGGCCACAGAGGCGCTAGGAAAATCACGGAGCTGGGACCTTACCTCCTCTCTCTCTCTCTCTCGCCCTCTCTCTCTCTCTCCGTCGGACTCCTGTCTCTCTGCACACGTCTTTCTCGCTTGAAAAGTGTGTGCGCCAAAGGAGAGCGCAGGAATAAAGCGTATGTGTGTGTGCGTGTGTGAGGGTGCATGTCCGGAGCGAGTGAAGGCAAGAGGGGGGGATTATTCGGCGCTATCGAAATATTTCAACACGTCGCGCTCTCGCTGCAGGACTGAAGCCAATAAGAAGGAGCTCATTTTAACAGGAATGCCGATATTGTAAACAGCAGCGGAGGAAGAAAGGAGAAAGAATGCGCCGCGGTCAATTAAGAGACTCACCCCTGTTGGTTTGATTCGAACTTAATGTCCGAAAAGGAGCAGAGAGGTGTCCCGATGAGCGTCAGCCTCCGGAGAAAATCGGCGTCGCAGCTCTCCTGAAGATTAATGGAGATCATTTTTGCTGTTTTGCTTTGCGGGCTTTTGATTAAAACTTAACAAAGGACAGCAGAGATTTGCCCGAAACTCGTCTCAAACAGTGGATGTTTGTCGCTGTCGTGCTGAAGGAGGAGTTCAGATTTCTTACGTCTTTTTTTTTTTTTTTTTTTTTTTTTTTTTTTTTTTTTTTTTAATTTTTACTCAACTTGCTGCTCTTATCACGCAGAGTACGATATTTCCAGAAATATCGCCGTTCCCTGTACCAACCCTACATCTGTTGCCTGCACTTGGATGAACTTCCTGATGAGAGATCCAGTCATACAGGGATCAAGTATGGCATATCATCCGTTTATACCTCACCGGGGTCCGGAATTTGCCATGAGCGCAATGCTGGGTCATCAGCCGCCTTTCTTCCCGGCCCTGGCGCTCCCTCCCAGCGGTTCCCTTTCTCTACCGGGAGCCCTGGGGAAGCCGATTATGGACCAGCTGATGGGAGCTGCTGACACCGGCCTGCACTTCTCCTCGCTCGGGCACCAGGCTGCAGCCGCGCACCTGAGGCCTCTGAAGACTCTGGAACCCGAGGAGGAGGTGGAGGACGACCCCAAAGTTCACCTGGAAGCCAAGGAGCTCTGGGAACTCTTCCACAAAAAAGGCACGGAGATGGTAATCACGAAATCCGGAAGGTGAAATATTCTTTTTTTTTCTTAAAACTCCGGTTTTTCATGATATTTTATATAGATATCATCTGTAATTCTTTTACGCAGCGCTCTGTAATCTTTAATTTAGGTTACAGAACTCAAACTGGTATCATTACCCCACAAATGACATGCAATCACGACCTTTAGATTGTTTTCACTATAAAGTCAAAGGATTAAGTCTCCAGATGATTCCTTTAACATTTTTGTTGCTCTCCAGTAAAACAGTAACCGAATTTATGAATGAAGTGTGAGACTTTTAGTTTGCACACTAAAAACTTTACTAAGAATAGCAAATATTAAAAAGATTTAAATATGCGACAATTAATATAGCGACTGCTATAGAATCCATTTGCAATAGCTTTCAGCTTAATTTCTGAAAACTTACACCCTGACTGCACAATTTCTGGCACAGTTCTCTATTTAAATGCCGACGTCTTTTGTGCGTCAAGCTCTGGCAGAATTTTTCTCGTCATTGTGGCTTGACAGCATGCTAAAGGTCTGTGTTTTTACGTGTGTGTAGGCCTTAAGACACAATAAAAATCGCATACATTCCTTCAGTTTTTACATGTTGTCTTTCTGTTGTGGATATATTGTACTTTGTGCAAAACGGATGCCTTTATTGGGAGTTATGGCAGCATATGACGTTTTTACGCAGATACATTTGGTTTAGAGTTGCAAAAATCAAGAAAAGTCATGTACAAAAACGAAATCCAGTTTATGTGAATAGAAATGTTGTTCAAAAATTTCTCTTCGCCGTTATTAATTTTTTCAGGCGGATGTTTCCTCCGTTCAAAGTGAGGTGCACCGGTCTGGACAAGAAGGCCAAGTATATCCTCTTGATGGACATCGTCGCAGCCGACGACTGCAGGTACAAGTTCCACAACTCCCGCTGGATGGTGGCGGGGAAGGCCGACCCCGAGATGCCAAAGAGGATGTACATTCATCCGGACAGCCCAGCCACGGGTGAACAGTGGATGTCGAAAGTGGTGAACTTCCACAAGCTCAAGCTGACAAACAACATCTCCGACAAGCATGGATTTGTAAGTTCAACTAATGTATGTCAATTTTTACTATTTATCAAATTACTCTTTTTGTAAATGCACGTGTTAGAGAATTCATACTAAGTGTTTTAGGGTTTTTTTTTTTGTTTGTTTGTTTTGTTTTTTTTTTTACCTGTTTGAACATTTATTCTTTTTTAATATAGTTTACATGTTTCAAATATTTTATTAATTTTATTGAAATGTAGAATTTGAATGAATATGTCAGGCTTTTTAAGAAATCACTTTTGACTACTTTATTTTGACCGAATGCGCTGACGCTTTTTTTCTTTCAATTTACATATTCTTCCTATGCAGAGATTTTCCTGACTGTGTGGGTGTGTGTGTGTGTGTGTGTGTGTGTGTGTGTGTGTGTGTGTGTGTGTGTGTGTGTGTGTGTGTGTGTGTGTTATTTTTGGTTTTGCAGACCATCCTTAATTCCATGCACAAATATCAGCCTCGTTTTCATATTGTGAGGGCCAACGACATCCTCAAGCTCCCGTATAGCACCTTCAGGACATACGTTTTTCCCGAAACGGACTTCATAGCCGTGACTGCTTATCAAAATGACAAGGTAAGATCAGAAGGATTTCTTTTTTTTTTTTTTTTTTATTTTTTTTTTTTTTACACGGTGTTGATTAGATTATTAAAACACGACCAGTGTCCCCCGCCTATCCTGTCCTTGTCAGACGCGCTTTCTTTCACGCTTTGTGTCGCTTTATTGTCATAAAATATGAAAGGCGTCATATTTGTTTGATGCAGAGAGCTGTGGCTGTAGCTGTTGTGCGCGCGCGTGTATGTGTGTGTGTGGTGGTAGTGGGGGGGGTTACAGCATGTGGTAGGAAAGTAATAATTCTGAGGAATGTTATATACAGGTTATCTTTCATTTATTTAATCACGTGGAAAGGCTTTGGCACAGGCTCAGGCTTTTTCTCGCTCTGTTAGCGTATTTAAGCGAGTGTGTGTGCAGAGCTAACAGAGCAGGGGGTTGAAAATGACGAAAAAGAAGAGAGGGGGGACTTCAGAGGGGGAGAAGAAAAGGGAGAGGCACATTTGACAGACCGTGTTGCACTGGTAACATTGTACTATCAAAAAAAACACGCAGAACAAAACCAACCAACGGATCATCTCAGCAGTCTAGTGAAATTGTTGGAAAACCTTTTGGCACTGCATCTATAACCTCCTTTGAGCAATAGCAGTAAGGGGATAATTTTTCATAAAAGTTACAAACACACGGAAACAGAGGGACTGGCCGTGGCAAACCATGGATTTTTGTGCGTCTTCATGCATTTATGTCCTCATTTGCATTGTTTGTTTGTTTGTTTGTTTGTTTGTTTATTTATTTATTTTTTTTATTTTTTTTTTTATTTTTTTTGCAGAAGCGGGCCAAGATTGCATGTTGCCCTAAGCACTATTATCATTCATATTTATTTATTTATTTAATATGTTTGCATTTTACATTCCGCTGCAGGAGAAATTTGAACAACGCAGAAAAACGGGGCTTTTAGCCGCTGATATATTTACAAGGAGTTAAAGTATGCATAAAATGTTTTCCTAGCTCAGACACAAGCAGCAGAAACTGTGAAATTATCTTTAAAATATGGTAAATGATGGGTCTCTTAATATAACTTTAAAGCCACAAAGGTTTCCCTTAGTAACTGGTTCATTTGTTAGCAAGTCATGTGTGAATTCAGCTTCTCCTGGGGGGTTCCCAGGCAACCAGTGGACTGTAACCAGCCCCAAAGTACGCTTATGCCTTGGGCCAACCGTGGATTTCTGTCTAGTTTTGTTTTATTAAGGAATTGCTTTGTTTCCTATGTTAACATTAACATACAACTTTGCTTCTTTCAGATAACCCAGCTGAAAATCGACCATAACCCGTTTGCCAAAGGATTCCGTGACACCGGCAATGGAAGACGGGAAAAGAGGTAAGACAGGAGGGGAAATATGCATTAATCAAAAAGAGAGGGAAAAAAGCAAAGATGTCTTACACTGAACGAGAGAGGGGGATCATGGTGGATTAAACCATACGTCTAAGCTTGCACTTTAACCCCCCCGGGGAGTCCCCGTCATGTCTCACTTTCATTTAAAACGCTAATTCTGAAAGTCTTAACCTCTGTAACACCGGGAAAGTAATATTTGCCCAAACAAGTTTCCTCTGGATTCGTTGGATTTATCCTGATGCTGCTTCTGACTGAGAACAGTGTGACCGGCGCCACCTGTAATAACCTGGACACTTGTGTGCAGGAAACAGCTGGCTCTGCAGTCCATGAGATCCTATGAGGAGCAGCAGAAAAAGGAAAACGGTGCTTCAGATGACTCCTCTGGCGAGCAGGCTTCCTTTAAGTGCTTCGGCCAGGCCTCATCCCCTGCCGTGTCCACAGTGGGCCCCCCACACCTGAAAGGTAGGCCCCACTGTTACTCAGAGCTCTCATCACAAGTCATAAAATCAGCAATGTGGGAAGATTTATACTGGTTACAAATTACTTCTAAATTTTCTTAACTAGTCACCATGAGCTGATTGTAATTTAGCTGGTTTGTGCTTAGAAAATTGATAAGGTTCTGTCTGTTTACAATAAACATTTAAAAAATGATGGCCTGTGTAAATGATATCCCCAGTAAATGATGACACTAATGTGTGAAGATACCAACTGCTTCAACTGGTTTTAGACTAATCTGCAAAAATCAATTTAAAAGGCCTATTTAAACTTGTTAGAAATTTCGCTATGCTCAGTGCATAATATGGGTGTGTACACTGATAATAAGTATTCTTTTCCTTGGAGTGGGGGGATAGACTGGCCTATGTGTATAGTATGTTTTTATAGTTATAAAAGTTATAAGTTATAGTTAAAGAGAGGAACTGTAAGTTGAATTAGAAATGAACTAATAAAATGTCCAGAGATCATAATCATCCTGTTTTAGTTCTGATCGGCTCTGATCGACAATCAACCTTTAAGATACTGAAAAATCTGATTTTTCCCTCTGACTTCACTTAAATGGAACAAAACAAAGAAGTCCCACCAATTTCACTATATAAACAGGTTGACCAACAGATTGCACTTTGATGCACTTTTTTTTAAAGACGAGGTCCTTTGATCGAAAAAAGGGGAAATTCTTGTAATCGCTTAATTTTCTGATTCAAAACTTTTGTCAAAAAAACTGCCATTTTATATGCTAAAGCACTTTGCAAAATAACAAGTCAACATCAGGATCAGTAGGTCAGATCTTATATTAAAAAAAATCAGCTTAGAAAAACTAGGTATTTTAGCAAAACAATTTTTAAAACAGTTTCATGATTAGGCAAATTGGGTTGTTTGAAAGAGCCTAAATTAAATACTGAAATAACGCAAGAGTGATGCATATAAAGATAAAAATGTAAAGAGTGTGCTCATATTTTGAAATTAGAAATGTTAAATTTAGTGAGGATTTAAAAAACGTGGTAACTTTTCAAATCATTAGATTTTTGCTTTATAAGTATTGAAAAACATGAACTAACACAGTTCATGACAGTAACATGAACTAAGCTAGATTTTTTTCCAAAAAGTTGATGGATGAATGATCTAACTTTTTTATTTTTGTATATAAACCATAATGTTACACTTTAGGATATAATAACATACCAAATAAAACTCCTTAAATTCTGTTCTGGGTTTTGGGTTTGGACTGCTACTCCACCCTTCATGTGGTTATCCATCACAAACTTTGTGAAAGTGCCCCATTGCCCTTTGCAGATTCAGCAGTAATGTAACATTTTGCTCATTCTCCTGCAGATTTCTGTGACAGCGAGGAGGACAGTGACGACGAGAGCAAGGATGGCAACCATAAAGACGGTCCAGATTCCAGTAAGATCTCCACCACCACGGGGGATGGAAAGGATCACGAGGCCAGCCCGGTTAAGGGACATCCCTTCAGTAGCAGCGACTCCACAGGAAGGAGAACTGAGAAAAGCCAGGCGGACTCTCGGCAGAGTCCCATCACCGTCATCTCCAGCACCACGCGTTCTGGGGAAGAACTCAAGAGTCCGAATCTGGACCAGTCCAAAGCGGACGAATGTAGGTCAATAAGCAAGGACAGCTTCATGCCTTTGACTGTTCAAACTGACAGCACGCACATGGGCCACAACCACTTGCATAACTTTGGATTTCCACCGGGACTAACAGGACAGCAGTTTTTCAATCATCTGGGGAGCGCACATCCGTTCCTCTTGCACCCTGGTCAGTTCAACATGGGGGGCGCATTCTCGAACATGGCCGCTGGGATGGGACCCTTACTAGCAGCGGTGTCGTCGGGAGGAGTAAGCACCATGGACACAACAAGCATGGCATCACCTCCGCAGAGCTTGACAGGGGCGCCGGGCCTGCCCTTTCATCTCCAGCAGCATGTCTTGGCATCACAGGTAAAACTTTTTTTTTTTTTTTTTGCTGAGGACTTTTTGGGGTGTTTTAACCTGCAGCACAACAGGCTGTCTTCCATTGAGGACAATAAAGGTGTATTAGACTGCTTACCGTTTCTAGTTTAAGTCAAGGATCATGCCGCAGCTAAAAAATATTGGATTAAGTTTGTTACTACTAGAGCTGTGAGTGCAGTGGATCCATTTTTATTATTGTTATTTTATATATATATATATATATATATATATATATATATATATATATATATATATATATATATATATATATATATATATATATATATATAAACTTTTTGTTCTGTCTTTCCATTAACTCCAACAAATAAATGTATAAATTGGTTACATAAATTCTATTAAAATGATTTTTAAAGTGAATTATTGATTTCAGTAAGATTGGCTGTGCAACAGGTGGAATATCTCATGGCTTAGGACAGCAATTTTTTCAATCACACTGCGTGGCAACCGTACCTACCCTGCTATGTACCTAAGAGGAAAGGGCCGGATATGGGAAAAAAAAAAAAAACATTTTTTGTAATTAGTTGGATTCAGAAAAGTTTGAGTCTTTTTCACTGCTTGAAATGGCTGATTTAGAAAACGTTTATGTTGGCAGTTTTGGTCAGAATTCACTTTTGATTTTAGCAAGAATTTATTTTCGAACATTTTCTATAAAATACCATTTTTTAGGTATATGCTTATTAAGTCTGTATTTTAGAGCTGGGATATGGCGTATTAAAATGGCTTATCAGCTGGGAAAAGGAAGCATCATCATTTTTTAAAGAGCAATAAACGTCTTTCTCCGATTCCTTGTCAAAACAATCGCGATAGCTGCAGCTTCACAGGAATTCCGGAACAAGGATTGAGATTTTGATTGTTATTTGCATTACAAACGCTTAAAACAAACAGGCAAAAAGTTGTTAACGTGGAAGCTATAAGTAAGTACAATTTTGTTTCGTTCGGAGCGGATTTATGAAAACTATTTTTAAAAAATCTCAGCAATTTGGAATAACAATTGGCACGTCATCTCATTGGTTCTGATTATTCTCTTTGGATTTATCTGTTCTTTCAGTCGCTCTCTTGTTTGACACCCAGTTTCTGTGTTCGTTCGCAGGGCCTCGCTATGTCACCGTTCGGCAGTTTGTTCCCCTATCCCTACACCTACATGGCCGCAGCGGCCGCCGCCTCGTCCGCTGCCTCCTCCTCTGTGCACCGACACCCGTTTCTGAACGCGGTGCGCCCCCGCCTCAGGTACAGCCCTTACTCCCTCCCCATGACGGTCCCGGACAGCACGCTGCTCACCACCGCCGTGCCCCCCATGCCTAGCGGCGGAGGAGGCGGTGGTGTGCCTGAAATGAAAGCGGACGGGCTGGTTCCGGCCAGCCCCGCGGTCACCCTGGACTCCACCTCGGAGGTGACCAGCCACTCCTCTGGGATACCTTCCGCGTCCCCGAAGACGTGCGCGGAGAAGGACGCTGCCAACGAGCTGCAGAGCATCCAGCGCCTGGTGAGCGGACTAGAGTCCAGTCAGGACAGGCCCAGGAGCGGATCCCCTTAACCCATCCACACCCACAGCCCACCTGCTGCTCCTCGTGTTGCTGTCAGGAAAAGTGAACCGTCATGACGGTGATGAAGACTATTGCAGGTTTTTAATAGAAAAAAAAAACAAAAAAAACTAAAAGCTTTTAGTTTCTGAAATGCACTTTGTTTATTACACATCTAAAATGTATATTTCTATCTCCTCCTTGGCTTTTTCTGTTTTTATTAATTTAAGCTACTCTTATTTTTCCTATTTTTCTTGTCATTTGAATACCGTACAAGTATTGAAACTGAAACGCTGGCATGGGTGTGACTTATACTGATTACGGAGAAGTTGCTGCTGTGTCCTGTCTCCTGTAACTCTAAAAAAAATATGCACTCTGAATTGAATTGACTTATTCACTACCGTTTTGACCTACCTTTTTGTTTGTTTTTTTAATCTATAAAAAATACTGCTGTATTTTCTCGTACACTATGAATTAATAGATTGAGCAATTGTTGCATGCCCTCGAAAATTAAAATCCGACTTTATTGGGGTCTTTTTTATTATTAAATAACAATTTTCCCTTATTTTTTTCTTTTAATTAGATTAAGAATTAAAAATGAGTTTCCTCTAATTATTTCATTTGGGAAAGGTCTACTGAAAGAATGGTGCTCTGGGACAGAACTAAGGCGCAAGCATGCGAAATTAAGGGAAGCAGAAATTTTAAGTAAATATTGAAAAAACATGAATGGTAGGATCGATCATTGATGTAAATAGGGATATATAAAATATTTATGTAATTATTTGATATTGTTATTGCGTGTAAATACAACGGAGTAGTTTGTTTCTAGGGGTCTGTTCTTAATTTATTGTTGATATACCTATGTAAAGATAGTTTGTGGACTATTACCCTACCTGCATTTATATTTCCCTTTAAAACATGGACTTCATATCCCAAATCCCAAAAAAAAAAAAAAAAAAAAAAAAAAAAACATCCTCACAGAGAGGTAGTTATTCACACTAATGTGCCATTGTATTTTCACCTGTCCTTGTGTGTGAGGTGCTACTGGTTAAAGCGAATGGAAAAGCGACAACGCACTGCACCAATGGCTTGAAAAATAAAAAAAACACATTTTTTTCCTCTTTTTTGTCTTTGAGAAGTATTGTTGAAGTGTGACAAAAGTGAAATTATTTTCCTCTTGTTTTTTTTTTTTAATCTGAAAAAATCTGAACTTTTGTTTTTCAAAAAAAGTGCCGCATAATCGAAAAAAAAATGAAGGTTTTCTCTCTCTGTGTCTTTTTGTGTTACTTAAGTTGTCTGTGGGTTATGTTGTATTGGAGTTATGTCTAGTTTACATCATCGACATTGTGTTCTTGAAAGTTTCAATAAAAAATATTGAAATGCTATTTTACAGTGTGTGCGCGTCGCCTTTCGCCGAAAAACAAAGATAAATGTCGGCTTTTTATTTCAAAGCTTACCCTATTCAAATTATAAACTCCGTTGTTGTTATTTTTTCTTGGTGTAGAAAGTACAAAGAATTTTAAAGTATCATTAGGTTGCGTTTAAAGAATCAACTTGAGATGCCTTTAAAATCGCTATAAAAAAAAAATAATAATAATACCAGAGATGAGCGTTTTGTTTGCCCACTGCTATTGGACTGATAGGGCAGGGCATGAGATATGAAAATTAAAGATGGCAGTTATTATCACTGCAGGGAAATGCTGCGATGAATACAATGAGAACAAATGTTATGCAAGATGAAATCTTTTTTTTCCTTAAAATTTAATAAAACAAAATCAGTGCACTTTGCTGCAAAGCGACAGCATAAATAGCCTCACTGACAAGGTGTCATCTTATACTGAAGAAGCTATTACACTGTGACAGCAGTAAAATAAAAACAACAAAAAAACAAAACGTCTAACCCTGATTACTCCCCTTCTATTGCACCTTAAAGTCATGAGTTTATCAACAGCATATCTTCATTTGTGTATCGCCTGGTTAATGTGTAGCAGGCCTGGCGCGGGTGGATAGGTGTAAACGCGATACGAACCGTCTGAATTGGTCCGTCTTATTGCTCACCTGGCGCCTTGCATGAGCATATCTTCCATTTTATTGCACGGAAGGCGACAATGGGTCTGTAAATCGCGACGCCACCTAGCGGCAGCTGCCTCTGAGAGGACTTTTATTAACCAGCAGACCAAAGGACAAACCTGGATGAGAGCTCACTGAGGAGGCAAGGATCGGATGATAAGGATATTTGACTCGGTCACAGGTCTATTGCATCTTCTATTATGTTTGTTGATCACTAATAAAGACATCCTAAATGAGTCTGAAACAGCCGGCATGCACACTGGAATAAAGTTAATTTGGCTGCTTATCATGTAGGTTAATAATCATAATCATACATTTTGTATCACAGGTATCACTGCAAGCATTTAGGCTATAAAACAAGGGCTGTTATAATAAAGAAAACTAAAAGAAATTATTGAAGCGTACCCTTTCCTTTTGTGTGTATAGATAAACAAACAAAAGTTACTATGTGTTGAGCTGGATATGCCTCGAATGATTTTTTTTTTCTTATGTTTTTTTTTTTTTTTTCCCCCAAGAATTTCAACAGCTTCTCCTGTGAAGAACAGCCTCTCCTTGAGAGGTTTCGTTTTTTGATTTATTTGCTGAAGTGGCCGTCCTCTCGAAAAGGTTGCTTTCCGTGTGAAGGGGCAGTTGCGCCATCTACTGGCAGCAAAAAAATCTGCTCCTCTTTTCAGGGTTCGCCTGCAATCCAAATGTTGATCAAGATGTGACAGCATTTGCCGTTAGCGGATGTTGGAACACTGAGCTACTAGTTGTTTGGCAGTTAGTGTTGAATGGGGATGTCGACGTAACCATTCCTCCCGCATTCTTAGCATGTAACCCCAGATTTGTCCATCCATCCATCCATCCAGACCTCTGCTGAATGGAATTTAATCAAGCAAAATGTGTAGGATCCATCCTTTCCTTTTGTTTTTGTCACTAGTAAAATTAAAAGCTAGCCTGTTTACATCTCTAGATGATACCTTATATCAGTGGTGTCCAAACCTTTTGCCACATGGGCCAATATCAAGTTGCCACATTTTTTAAATTTATTTAAAATTCCCCAAAATTAGTATTGTTTTTAAACTGCTCAACAATAAACTACAAATACTACGTTTTCGTGAAACAAATTGCCACTATTGAAGGAAAGGTCTTTGTGAATCATCGAAGATTCATCATCATAAAAGGGTTTTTGTAAGATTGCCTTATTTAAAAATTTGATGTATGTGTAACTGTCTCTATTCCTATATGTAATAGCAGAATTTTAGCCATTCTTTATTTGAAAATGTTTGCTGTATTTAATCAAGTTAATAAATAAATGAAGCCAGGCCTGTGACTGTGACTATGAAATTAAAACAAATGCAAAAAGCATGACTATTAAAAGATGAATACTTTGTGTTTTTTCCTAACTTTTTCTTTTTTTTAAATTTTAACATGTCAGTAACAATTTTGCTTTAATTTAAAAAAGTCTACACCTGCTATGTTTTGTCTCAGCGTAATCATCTAACAACCCTGTCTGGGATTTATTATTAGTTAGGTCTAACAAAATTAGAACAACAATACTGGGACACCTTTATTTCAATAGCCTTACCTTAATCCTTAAAATGTCTCTTGTCATCTGTTAGGTATATGTTTATATTTGCAAGGAAGACTGTCCTGCTCAAGAAGAGATAAATCTGTAACTCAGAAAAATATTAAATGTCCTATTGATCACTGGCTGAAGATCTACCAGATATTATCTGGATATAGCTCTCTAAATTAAAAAACCTTACAAAATGCCTCAGCATCATGTCAGATTTGAAACATGTATATGAGCAGTAAAACATTGTTCTGCTTTTTAATCACTCTTTACTAATTGTTAAAAGTATTATTTTATTTTGTAAGTGAGTGCATATTTTATCCAGTCGAAGTAATTTAAGTAGAGATTCATGCAAACCTGATATTGATCAAGGCCTGTGAACTAAATGGGAGCTTTGTTATTGTTACCTTATCCTAATGGTTTGGGGAAGATAGTATGAAAACAGCAGAGGTGGGTAGTAATTAGTTGTATTTACTTGAGCAACTTTTTGGAAAGAAATTACTTTTGGGGATAGTTTTACTACACCGTACTTTTTACTTTTACTTGAGTAATATTATTATGAAGTATTGCTACTATGAGTAAAATTTCTGGATTCTCTACCCACTGTGAGTAACTTCACTTAATGAAGCACAAACATATTTAACCAAAAATCCAGCAGATGCACACACAAACTACAGTTTATGTTAAGGTGAGACCGCTGGTTTTTTTCACAAGCTTTGTTATTATTCTGCTGTGTACAATCTGCTGTACCTGTTGTGCCATTTGGAGGTCAAGCAAATATATGGTAACACCATACATTGTCACTAGAAGTGCTTTATCCTGTTCAAACATATACATACATTACCTATTGTAATGTATATCTAATGTCTTAGTTTCATAACTTTTGTGTTTACAAAAATTTGGAAAAGTGTTTCTTCTACTCAAATTTGTTTTGTAATCTTGTTTTTTATTTGTTTTTGTTTGTTTTGCATTGGATTTTTTTCATTTTAGAATTTAAAATACCAGAATCTGCATATAACCTTATATTTATTTTTACAGAATACTTTTTTACTCTTACTTGAGTAACTTGTTGGTTGGCTACTTTTTACTTTTACTTGGATAAAAATATATTGAGGTAGTGCTACTCTTACATGAGTACAGTTCTTGGGTGTTCCCACCTCTGTCAAACAGAACCACGTTCTCCTTTTCAAACTTTTCTTGAATGTCTGATAACAATGAAAAGACAACGGTGAGGATATATTCATGTCACTCTATCAGACTTATAACTAATGTTGAACAGTAAAGTCTTATGGTACCCATAAGAAATATGCGTATTACACCACTGTACAGACTGAACTTCATATTGTTCAGACATAATGGTACCTAAAGACAGTCTTTTTAGTGGCATCTTGCTTCTGGAATAACCTGTCTTTGCTCATAAGAATTGCATTGACTGTTGATCCTTTGAAGTCTTTTAAAAGTGCATACAACTCATAGGCTTTGAGTTGTAGTTAACCTGAGCATTGTGACCTTTGTTGTGCAAACTCATATCTATTTTCATTTTTAATGGTGATTTTTATCTGGTAAAGTGTATTGGTCAGTGTGGTTTGTATTTTCTGAGTTCAGGATGATTTTAAACTTTTTGCAAGACTTTGGTTAACAACTGTTCCTGTAGTTATAAAATAAATAAAAAATGATTCTAAGTGTAACAAGAGTACAGTTTTAAAACTGTATTTGGTTTCAAGTTATTGAATGGTGTTTGTTCAGACGCCGCTCTGCAACAATCTGCTACTGTATCCTTCTGTTGTCCAACAGGACAGGTAAGTTCATGATAATGCCGGAGGACAATTTTCACCTTGCAAAGCGCACACAATAAAAGGAATGGAGTTAACTTTTATTTATGCCAACACCACCTGGGTTAAAAGGGGTTGTCACATGCTCATAAAAAATTTGGCCAGCCTATTAGGTCATGATTGTGAGCTAAAGCAAATCTTTGATTTTGAACAAATATGTCATACAGCTTCTTGAGATCACATGTAATACAGGATGAGCACTCTTCCAGTTACACATTCAAAATCTGTAAGAACATTAAGTACGTTGAACAATTTTAATTTTAATGCCTTTAAGCACCTTAGGTTAATTAATTTCAATCTGAAGGGGGTCTGGAATAGACACTTTCAAATTAGAGATGAAATGTAAAGCTTAAACTCAATTATAATCTATGTTCTGCAGCACCACAATACAGATAATATGGGGAGGAACTCGGAGCTTATGGAGCAAACTATTGAATCAGTCAAATAAAAATTCAGCGGCGCCAGTACAATTCTTGCTTTTTTCATCTTCGTACATGTGGGTGCATCAATGCTTTTCCTTTTTTGTCTGTTTGTATGGAAGTTCAGTTTTGCATGCTCCATGCCAGTGAGCCTTTTCACATGCATGTAGTGCACTCTGGTGTCCAATAAGCATTACTGCATGTTTAGTTGGACCGGTAGAAGCTGTTTTCTTCTACAAATAAATTAAATAAATAAATGAAATTAAAAAATAAAGCAAAATAGACAAGGTATTTGCATCTGCAGACTTAAAGTGAATATTTTCTCTAAAATAGGATTCTTAAAAATTCTGAATAAAACACTATTATTATTATTATTATTATTATTATTATTATTATTATTATTATTATTATTATTTTAATTATTATTGATGCATTTCTCCAGAACTGTAATGTTCTCTTGGGCCCTGTAACCATAGAGACATAACACTCTGTAAAAAACTTTAGTAAGAAAAAGATGTGTATATATATATATATATATATATATATATATATATATATATATATATATATATATATATATATATATATATATATATATATATATATATATATAGATAGATAGATAGATAGATAGATAGATAGATAGATATTTTATGTTCTATTCATAACACATCTTTTTCTTACTAAAGTTTTTTACAGAGTGTTATGTCTCTATGGTTACAGGACCTAAGGAGAAATGGATCAATAAAAAGGAAATAAAGTTTGAGTACACCATTCTCATAAAGTGCCAGGGGTTTTAGCTTCAATTAGAGACTATATAAAATTTAAAAAATAAAACACAATAACTTAAAGTGCTCAATGAAATTGTGTTTTTTGGGCTTTTTTTAATTTGTGCTTTTAGCAAATCAGACAATGTAATATCTTAGATTAATTCAGGGAAATCTTGCTTGCAACAGAAGGACTTGGATTCATTAATAAAGATTTTTGATAAGATAATTAACAGATAAAGCTTAGCTTGTTAAACAGGAACCATCCAATACATGGGGGAAAAGCTTTGACTCAGACCACATTGAATGTGATCTTTATACTAAGACACCAGAGTCTTAGTATAAAGACTCTGGTGTCTGGAAGCTCCATTCATTGGTTAATGAGTATTCCTGGTTACCATTACTGCATTAAGACAAAATAACACTCCAAGCAAATCAGACAAAAGGATATGGAAAAGTTTATGTCAGGGGATGGACACAAAAAAATCTCTAAGGCCTGCCTAAAGCAGGCTCTCCTCAAAAACTGAATGACCATACAAGAAGGAGACAAGTGAGAGAGGCCACCAGGACACCTATGACTGGACTAAAGGAGTTACAAACCTCAGCAGCAGAGATGGGAGAGACTCTGCTAAAACAACTGTTGCCCAGGTTCTTGACCAGTCAAAGCTTTATGGGAGAGTGACAATGAGAAAACCACAATTGAAGGAAACTCAAGTCGAGGCTCGACTACAGTTTGCCGAAAGGAGACTCCATGGTCAAGTGGAAGAAACTTCTTTGATCTGATGAGACCAAAATGAAGCTTTTTGGCCATCAGACAAGACACTATGTTTGACAGATATCAAACACTGCAGATCACCACAAATATTCCCTCCCCACTGTGAAGCATGGCAGTGGCAACATCATGTTGTTGCGACGCTTCTCAGCAGAAAGCCCTGGAAGGTTTTTAAAGGTAGAAGGTAAAATAAATACTGCAAAATATAGGAAAATCCTGGCGTACAGATTCTATATGCAAGACAACTATGGCTTCAGAAAACATTTATTTTTTTATTAAGACAATGCCCAACTGAAGCTACACAGAAATGGCTTGACGATAACAAGGTGGATATTAAGGCATGCCCAAGTCAAAGCCCAGACTTCATTTGTGGCAGGACTTTTTCTGGTGTTGTAACAACTGTTATGTCAAGCTGCATTTCCTCATCAATATCTTCCCCGTACATACAGCTCTGCACTGCACAGGCTGCAAAAAAAAAAAAAATTTAAAAAAAAAATGAGTGCGTGTGCTTGCTCTCAGCTTCTAACCAGTACATTCTTCACACACACAGAGGGAATAAATTCAGGAACAGAAAAACGGGACACAGAACGGAACAAAGAAAATGTGAATCAGAGCATGAAAACAGAGAATCCAGCACTGAACAGTGAAAAATAAAGAACTTTGATGCCAAATCAGATAAAACACATGAAGATGATGAGGCATCACAGGTGAATTGCAGGAGGGATTAATGGTGAGCATGAATACAATAAAAATGGGAGGCAGACAAATAATGTCTGAGAAACTAAAGAGGACATAACAAATCAAGAAAGGCTAAAACTAAGCTAAGAAAACTAAACAGAAATGCAAAGAGAAGAAAAATGCATGAATAGACGAATTAACTAAATACAAATGAAAAAAACTATATGGCAAGATCTTTTGAGCAGTAATTAATACAGAGGACTGAACAGAATATGGCAAGACCATAATTGTAATAAAAAGATGGTAGATCATGACAGTTAGGGGAACACAACAATAAACCATGAAACTAGACCTCAAGGAAAGAACTAATATAGTAGAAACTATGAAGCATGAATTACCCACAAGTCGAGTACCCAAAGACTGTACTCAAGAAAGAATAGTACTACTTAAACATATTGTTACTCAAGTAAAAGTCAGAAGTATCCATCCAAGAAATTACTGAAGTAAGAGTAAAATAGTATTTGGTAAAAAGGCTTTTCAAGTACTGACTGACCAGAACATCAAAACTTGTGTTCAAACAAGAATTCTCACATCAACATAAACTGTAGGTGTGTGTCTGTATCTGATGCATTTTTGGTTAAAACATGTTTGTTCTTCATTTAGTGATGTTGCTCAGCAGGTAGAGTATCCAGAAATTTGGCTCAGGTAAGAGTAGAAATACTTCATAGTACTATTACACAAGTGAAACTAAAAAGTACCATGTAGTAAAACTACTAAAAGTTTTTTGTTTTTTTTTCCAAAACGTTACTTAAGTGAATATGACTGATTAGTTACTTTGCACTCCAAGGTTCTTTGTATTTGACTCATGTGGATTTTATTTAGAACTGTCTTTGTTCTTTGCCATTATTGTGCAATAAAACTACTGCTCAATAAACAGATCTATATAAAAATATTACATATGTTTCTGCCCCATATTTTAATGATATTGAGGGGAGAACTGGCACTTATTTTTTTCCACTTAAAACACAAAGTTTCTAAGTATTGCAATGGAAAATACAAAAAAAATGTTGAACAGAACCTCACAAAAAACTATTCCTTTAACAAAAGACTGCCATTGTGATGGCATTTGCATGCTAACCTTGTTGAGTTCAATGGATCAAGCAGCTTATTTTGGGTTATGAAAACAAAATACTTATTTGTGCTTTTAAAAAAAAGATCATTCTTAAAGTGTGGAGTGAGCATTCGCCCTTCAAGCTCTGGTCTTCTACCAGAGACCCTGGAGCTGGAGGGCTATACACAGTATCTTACCTTTTCAAATGATTGTGCTGTTCTGCATTTTATTCCTGGAATATTTTTGGAGTAATTTCCATTGAGCAGAGAGTTCTCATTGTCAATGACCACTGACAACCCTGAGGCTTTGATCACTTCCATTTCCTGCTTAAGGAAACAGTGCTCTTCAAAAGTATTCATTCGTCTTGGACTTTTTCCCAGTTTATTACATTACAATTCCAAGTGTTGCATTTGTATTCCACCTTTTTAATTCAATGATTTGTTGAACCATTTGTCAGTGGAAATACAGCCACAAGTCTTTGGGGGGTATGGCAATCTTTGCATATAGAGACAGGAGGTTTTTCACATTCTATTTTGCACAGTAGCTTAAAAAAAAATTTAAAAGTTGGTAAGCCATCATGTGTCAGAAGCCATCACTGACCACAAAGTTTCAGGGAAATTTAGCAACAGGTATATAATTTAAAAGAGTTGAACAGATTAGACCGAAACATCTGTGACTTATATATTAGGATTGTAACATTTAAAAGAAGAAAAAACGTTGCTGATGAAATTTTAAAAAACTGAAATTCTGGAATGAAAGAGTGAGTTTTACAAGTATGAATGTTTGCTGTGAAGGAACAAGCCTACATGGTTTGAAGCTGAAGAGGACCAGATCAAGACATTACCTCTGAAGGTAGAGTTACATTGCTCTGAGGTGTTTATAGCTCACCAACATACCTACTTTTCACTCAGTGAAAGTCTCCCGTTCTGTTACTGTCAGCCTTACTTCTAACCTGTCACAATGTACTGCCCTGAAGCTGCTGGGGTATGTTACAGCTTGCTACAGAACATGATAGTGCAAGAGTTTGTGGTCAGATTTCTTTGCAACATGTTACAGACTGTACTCTGTAGTTCTTCTGTTTGTGGAGCTGAATTACTTCCTCAGAACCACTTTAAATTAGGAGGCCAGAATATTTTAAAGCCCCAGCGCAGCTTTATTAGTTCTTACATTTCCTTCACAATAAAGTCATTTTTGTGTACTGAGGAGAGCTGCATCATCATCTAGTCACCAAAATCCACCTTCTCACCATCTGCTTGCAGCATTTTGGCAGCTGCATGTTTGCTACAAATGACTGTGTGGTATTCCAGGTCAAATAATTTGGAAATGCTCCTAATAACACACACACACACAGAGAGACACACACACACACACACACACACACACACACACACACACACATATATATATATATATATATATATATATATATATATATATATATATATATATATATATATATATATATATATATATATATAATGTATTTGAGCACACAGCTGCAGCTCTGCGATGAGACTAGTTTTTTTTTGTTTTTAGTTTTTCTTTGTTTCTTTGTGTTTTGTTGATTTGAACTTGGGTTGTCGCAAAATCAACACTTTAAACAAGTAAAGTACATAGTACTTGATACGATTTTTGAAGTTGCAGAAATTCTTTCTCTTTTGAAAGGATTGGTTCTTTCAGTAAAGTAAGTGTGATTCATTTGAAAACAAAGACAATTAGTGCCACTGCTATGAAGCATTAGACAATCTTTTATTTATTTATTTATACACCTGACTAAAGCTACAGAATAATATTGAATAAAGAATCTGCCATATTCTGCAGCACATACATTGTATCTGTTTAGCTGTATTAGAAAATAAAAATTCTTGCAAATTTTTGGAAACTTATAAAATCACCAAATGCAGTATAAATATGAGTTGACAAGGAGTCAAATATCTATTAGCATCTATTCAGTTGCTAAAACACAAGAAAACATGGCATTCAATAAAATAGATGTGTGTGGATCTTCAGTAGTCAGGGAATGGCTGCCAGACAGGGGCTACTCACTTAAACTTGCCCACATCCAGTCAGAGAGGCCCTTTTGGATCACCACTTTGTCATAAAAATAATTTATTTATGGATTTTGTACCTCCAGCAGGTCTTTCAGTACTTGGGTAAGGACGTAATTGTGCAACATTCCCTTGTAAAACAATGAACACACCCAGCTCTCACAGATTACACACATTCAGCCTGCATGAAAAAAACATCTGACCCCTGACCTCTGTTCTTGCTTTTGTGTTACATTTACATGTTTCAGATCATGAAAAAAAATTTAACCTCAGACAAAGATGACATGTGTAAACACAAGTTTTTTAAAGAGAAAAAAAAGCTTTCCACACCAACCTGACCCTATGCGAAAATGTAATTGTCTTACAAACCCATTATTGGTTGTGCCACCTTTGGCAGGAGAAACTGTTTTTGATAATTGGCAACAAGTCTTTGACATTATTATAGAAGAACTTTGGCCCACTTTTTGTTGTAGCATATTAATTAGAGGGGTTTTGATCATAAATGGTCTATTTCAGGTCAGGTCAAATTGGCTCAACTGGATTTAAGTCCAGAGTTTGACTAGGCCAGTCCAGAACTTCCATTTTGTTTTTTGTTAGTTTTCTTTGGAGCCATTTAGAAGTGGACTTGTTGGTGTGTCCTGTTACACAATCCAAGTGTGGTGTGCTTGAGCTTTAGGTTACAAACTGATGACCAGACATTCTACTTCACAATTTTCTGCTGGAGATAAACAGTCATCTAATCAATTATACCAAGTTGTCAGTCCCTGAATCAAACCATCACTCTACTACCACCGTGTCCAAATTTTCTTTTTCTGAAAGGCTGTGTTAGTTTTTTGACAGAATAATCGTGACTCACACCGACTGAAAAGTTCCACTTTTGTCTCATCCGTCCATATTCATATCATATCCATATCTTCAAAGGAGGAATTAATATTTCTTAATTATATGAGTTTCTCACACTTTTAGAAAAATGTGAGATAAAACTATGGGTTTTTGTTTTTTGATCCTCCCATGGAAGCCCTTTTTACCAAGTCTCTTTCTTATTGAAGAATTATTGATTTTTAGGTACAAAGACTTTTCTGATTACGACCAGGTTGGTTGGGATAGCAGTTTTTCTCAGTAAAAGAAACATAATTTGAAAATTGCTGTCTGCATTTTCTCAGGTTATTTTTGTCTGATATTCAGATTTGTTCACTGATCTGAAATATTTGAGGGAAAAAAACAAAAAGAGATGAAAATGAGAGAAATGCTTTTTCTAGCATTATAAAGGGAACTTTCAGCTTTTGTTTGAAAAATGTTCTGTCAATCCAAGCTTACTAAACCTCAAACCCCAAAATTCTGAGTTCTAACATAATGTCTTCATTTTTGGAAATTTATTTGGACAAGGTTCACAGGACGTTTACAGAAAAAAAACTAAGAAACCTTCAGTAAATCCAAATCCAATCTCAAATTGCATACTTCCAATAAACTCCAGCATATTAAAGTCATTACCACAAATGAAGTATTACCATACTATTATAACTTTAAAAAAATATTTCAATGATTGTGATCACTTAAGAGACTATTTTTCAGTGATGTGCATACCTGACATCTGCTAACTTTAAAAGCAGATTACCAGATGGATGGGGGGAGACAGACCACATGTGTGGTACTGTGTGTCGTGTGAGGCCTGATACATATTTTGCACATGCAAACCCACTGTGGCTCTGTTTTCTTTTACTAAATGGGTTCTTTACATGCCTTTCTTTCATTCAAGTTTCTTAAATAGAAGCCCAAGTGGAGCCACAGAATCCTTCCCAAAGAAAGAATGTTTAATCTTCCCGGTAAGATGGAGATTTAAATGAGCTGTGTGGAACAGAAGAGGACAGCCAGCTCTCCCCACACAGACCTAATAGTCTCAGACATCAGCAGCACGTCATATACAACCACTGCCTGGCAGATTAGAAGGAAGACTTACCACAAGCACAGACAGACACACACCAGTAAACATGCAAGTGAATTCAGAGCACAAGCAGTCAGACATTTACTGAATAAATCCACCGATTATGATCCATAGAAACATATCCTCACATGTTGACTCTCTAATGAGTGATGCAGCAGCCCACCCTCAATGATAGGCATGCAGTTATTTTTTGCTGAGTGATGGTGGGTCTTTCCTACTAAGACCATCAGAAGATACAGCAAACAAATGCTCACACGCTAACCAAGCTATGCAGACACAGAAGCATAAACCAGGACTTTATTTTGTAAAAACAAATGTAGAACACTTCCAGCTTTATTGAATCATTTTATGATTCAAAAGATACATTTTGTCTTCTCATAGAATAAATAAAATATACTTTATTGTCCCCATGGATAATATCATTGTTTTTAAAACTTTTGTATCACAGCAGACATTCAGTAGACAAACCAAAATGGTTGCATCAATCACAACTACAGCACATGTTTAATATAAATCAAACCTAACATGAGTCTACATATTAATATAACATATAACATGTATTGTATGTACTATCTTTACACTTTGAGCTGTTTACAAATGCCCTGAGACTTAACCAACTTGATTTGACACTATTGTCGAAACTAGTTTTTCAGCTAGATGCATTTGGAATGCATTGTATCATTTGCCAGAGGACAAAAGGTTGTATTCTGATTCACAGCTAAGTTAACTGGACTGCAACAACACAACAGAAATCAGAAAGACAAAGAGGTATGTTTCAGTAATGCTCTTTTATTTGGCAAATAGCTGATCTTCATACAGTTTTAGTGTGAGTGAAGCCCTGGGAGTGCTCCTCTCTATGTCACCCAAAATGAGTGAAAGGGGTAGGGGATAACAATATCCCTCAAATTTTATAAAATTAATCTCACCAGCAACCAGGTATTTCCTACTCAACAACTCCCCATTTTGCAAAGAAAAGTAAAAGCAATAGAAAACTTATTTAGGACGCAACTGAAATAAAGTTTTGCTTTTATTTGCCTTGCAAAAGTATTCATACCACTTGGACCTTTCCACATCTTTGCCACAAACTTCTATGCATTTAATTAGATTTTAATGTGAAATTGATCAACACAAAGTAGTTCATAATTTTAAAGTAGAAAAACAGGAAACATGGTTTTCAGTTTATTTTTCCAAATAAAAATCTAACAAGTATGAAATGTATTTGTATTCCATCTCCTTCATTCTGATACCCTTGAATTAAATGCAGTGCGACCAATTGCAAGTCAGAAATAAAGTTGTGGATGGGATTAGTTGCAATGCAAGGGATTAGTTCAGCAACCCAACAACAACCCAAACTTTGAATGCCTCAAAGAGATCTACTAAATCCAACTTCTGTAAATAGAAAGGCTACAGCACAACCACAAACTTACCAAGACATAGCCGTCCACCTATACTTACTAGCAAGCCAAGAAGATCACTGATCATGGCATGGTAACTCTGGAGGAGCTGCAGAGATCCACAAGTGTAGGTGGGAGAATATATTAACAGAACAGCTATTAGTGAAATCCAAAAATCAGGACTTTTAGGAGGCATGTTAAGTAAATTATTGTTTTAAACAGTTTAAGAGCTCATTATTTCAGTTTGACACAAACCATGTTGTGGACACTGCAAACAAGTGGAAGAAAATCCTCAAAAAAATCTATGGAGGAAGATTTTCAGGGCATAGGTTACCAGGACATGAGCATAAACATACAGCAAAGTTACAATGAAATAGTTCAGATCAGAGCGTATTTGTGTTGGAATGGCCCAAACTCCAGACCTAGATGCAACGGTCAATGTGTAAAATGTAAAAAGGTCTACTTTAGAAAAGGCACTGTAAATAATGTTCAGTTTTCTGCCCATAGCTGCATTCCTTAATATGTAGCAGCCTATGTGATAGTATTTGCTCCATACTGCATACAAATCTGAGGTGAAAACATGTTTCCATTAAAGGCACTGCATATTTTGTGCAGGCATAGCACCAAATGATGCATGAAAACTCCACTTTGAAGTCCTCCCCCGAGATTTGAACAAAGTATATAGCAAAGAAAGCTGATAACCACCATCTGTAACCAGGCGTAGAGATAATCTGTGATTCTGCTTTCAGGTTTTGCTTAAACAGAGGAGGCCCTGCCCTGCCAAATTTGCCTCCTGTTACACCCCTCTGGCATTTATTTTTCTTTGTTTTACCAGGTGTCACTCCACCATGTTCTTGCTTGTTGCGCAGTTCCTCCACCTTCATTCTGGTATTCAAGAGAAGGAATCCAGCTCAGCTGGATTGGCATCATGTGACAGACTCAGCCACCTAATTCTTTACTTACTTTGTGTACATATTTCAAAATCAAACAGGGCACGTAAACTCAAGGTGTTTTGATGAATTGTACCAACATTATTCTACAATAAACCCAGCTTTGAAACCAATGGTATAGGCCAGTTGTGCTGCAAGAGGCATGTAATATCATTTTGGATAAAAGCAGATTTGATTTACTGCTCAAGCTGTAAAGTAGTTTATAATGTTTTAAAGTTTGTTTTTACAAAAACAATTTAAACCAGATTTACTTACTATGTGCAAAAAACATACATAACCTTGTTTTCTCACTGACACTAAATCCAATTTAAGCCAAATTTCTAAAATGTTTTAATATTTCCACATGATGTTCTTTCTCGTGTTGGTGATCCTGATGTTGTGAAGTGCCCTAGACCATCATGCAGCAGAACACCTACACAGATTGATGCTACCACCTCTGTACCTCACAGGTTGGATGAAGTTCTCAGTCTTGCAAGATTTCCCCTTTTTTCCTCCAACTGTAATGGTGGGCAGTGTAGGCAAACACTTCAATTTAATTTTATCAGACCACATCATTGTAGGTCTTTGTCCCTGAGTGCATTTGCAAATTAATCTGACTTTTATGTGGCTTTTGGAGTAATGGCTTCATCCTCACTGATGGGCCTCTCTGTGTATGTGGGTCATTTTACTGTAAATAATGACACTCTCTTAGCAGTTTCAGCAAGCATCTGTGTAAAGTCTTTTGCTTATTCTCTAAGGTTAATTCACACATTTCACACTAGAACACATTCAAGTTCTTCTTGAATAACATGATGGCTTCTCATGCCATTTATACTTTATAAATGATATTTACTTTATAAATCTCATTTACATCTCATTTACTTTATAAATGGGAAGCCATTCAAGAAGAACTAGAACACATTCAAGTTCTTCTTGAACAACATGATGGCTTCTTATGCCATTTATACTTTATGAAAAGGAAGTTAGTGGGGAGGGGTTTAGCACCTCGTACAACAATAACTTGCATGTAATTGAACAGATGAACATGGCTCCTTCTTTTTCTGATTTTTTTCATGATGTCACACAAGGAAACAATGTCTTTGAGGTGATGTCTTAAAATATATCCACGTGTGTCTCCATTTAACACGGTTGTGAATTAACTGGATTGCTGACTGATATTTTCAGATTACTACAAAGACAAGACATAGCTATCAGGGCTTCCCCAATTTGTTTGAGAGCATAATCATTTTTAGTGTATGTAAACTTCTGACTTTGAAGAAAGTAATCTAAAAAAATCTATATAAAAAAACTCCTCCTTGGCATTTAGATAAAAATATATATAATCCTACCTGAAAAAACAGGAAAAATTTAATCTAATTTAATGTCAGACAGTTTGAAGAAACAGCTGTTTCTCTTTTTATGAAATCTGGTTTAACTGTAACAGATATGTCTCATTAAACATATTGGGTATTGATCTTGAACTGGAAAGTCTTCAAATGCATCCTCAGGATTCCCACTCAAGACAAATAAAGCCGACATTTTTAATTTCTCTATTTTGTCAAATGATCTTAAGAACGTCAAAGAATTTCTGAATTTCATCATATACGACTCATGAACTAATTTATTTGTAAATTGCTGTACAGTAAAAGAAGAAAAAACTAGTGAAATCTAATTAAAATAGGAGCGAGATTAAAAAAGGCAACAATCAAAACTTCTGAAAAGCAAACAAATGATCAAAATACATTGGCAAGTTAAAGCTAAAGCTCAAATAATGAGCAAGTCTTATACAAAATCCAAAAAGTGTCTCAAAGCTAAAATACGGGAAGCTCCTTCTCCACATCGAAAAAGAGGATAAAGTTATCAAAACGTGTCTGTGAAAGTATATTGTGGACCATTATACCATGTCCAGTATGTGTTATTATCACATCTGTGAAAAAACAATGCTGAACAAGACAAAAGGGCTTTGTAGCAGCATATGCTGCAATGTAAACATTTTCTCCAGAAAGCAAAAATTTTTTTTTTGTGTTGTCAAGGTGCACCTTTTACAGTCCTTAATGTTCCTAATTTAAAAAGATTCTGCGATACAGTTTAAAATAAAAATCTGACTAATAATTTCCCAGACTTTTGAGTGGCTAAAATGTTATTTGAACCAATATCAGGGAAGACAGCTATTTAAAAAACTACTGGATTACTAATGAGATTATATTGGAGTTTCTGGCCTTAAGCATAAAGCGCATACTGAAGCATATACTTAAATGTTTCTCAGTTTTATCTGAGTAAGCCATTTAGTATCAGTTACAGAAGAACAACCAAGCTACATGTAAACATATTTAAAGCAACCTGCCACCCTGTCTAAAGTCAGTGGAAATATGTCTTTAGCACTTTTCAGAATAGAAATCAGTGGCTTTGGTAGTTAAAATGACAGAATTCAGTCATTAGATATAGCGCACATTTACATTTACCACATCCTTCTTCAAACATACCCAAGATGAATAAATCTACGGGTGCTAACTAAAGCTACTTATTCAGGCCAGTGTTGATAACCACTGGGCTGGCAGTGGGGACATTTTAAGGCCTTGGTTGATGACTAGCAGGCCCATAGCTGACCACCTGAAGACTTGAATAGATCTCCGTTAGCCAGTAAACACTGGATATTTTGACTTTTACAGAAAATTAAACATACAAACAGAGCAAAATAAGCTACTGTCTTTTTATTTTTTTTTTAAACAACCCAAAACACGGTATGTTGTTGTTGTTGCTGCTGTAGAAAACAGAACATAAAAATGTGTTACATGCTGAAAAAAAGTAAGAATGTCCTCTCCAAAGGCCCTCTCTCAAAAGACAAATTTGTAATGCAGAAAAAGAAGAAAAAGAGCAGGTCACATTGTTAAATTTAAAAAATAAAAATTTAGAGAAGCATAAAGAGATACTGTTTTAAACAGTGAGAAAGGAAAGCAGCAGTATGACTGCAGCTGCTCTACAACCCTGTGCAGCATTCCACATTAGCAACTGAAACTTGTCAGTTTTGCAAAGTCGATAATATTACTGCTGAGCATGAGTCAGAAGTGTTTTAAGAGAATGCATTTAAAAAAATACTGAAAAGTAAGAACATAATATCATAAAGAAAATTGTTATCATATATAACACAAACCACTATAGGTGGCTTTGGAGAGATGGAAACCCTTTAAGCAAAAATGTTCATTGTCATGTCTTTTATTTTACTCAACTCACATTTTACTATTTCATTTTGTCAGTTTAATTCTTCACCAACCCTTGATCAAAGATTTTTTTTTTTTTTTTAAACTCGTGATTAAAGTTTGTCTTAATAAATGTCCTGTTTACCAAATCCTGAGCAATCACTTTTTTAAAAATCTGATCAACTGATTCTCAATGATCAAAAGAAATACAAACACAAGTGTATAAGTAAACTTGGATCTATAGCTTGAAGTGTTTCAAAGGTCCATAACTTTTTCAGCAACTACCATTTAAAGGGGATAAATGTTCAGTTTGTCACAGTTTCCCAACACACATTAACACTGTATCCCTTTTTGCAGTTAGGCTTTTCATCACTTTCCAAAAATACAAGACATTCATGTACTGAACACTGGAAATAAGTGAATGATATGAGTGGATAAGGTTAGAAACCTTCACCCAACAGCAAAACAGATTTTTGCAGTCACTGTAGTTTTAGTCTGGGAGGCCAAGATAATGTACTGTAGCATCAGGAAAAGAGTTATGCACATTTAGTCAATTCATGCAGCTGAACTTAAATATTTTCATGGGCAGCATAAAATGAAGCACAACGTTTTCAAATACTTTTTGACATTCAATTAGATTAAGCTTTTCCTTTTCTTCTTCAGTTAGGATGACCAAACTTATTTCTATTTGCTTAATGCCAAATAAATGAGAGATTTTCGAGAGAATTTATTATTCTGCGTGTTGATCTTTTTTTCTTTTTTCTTTTTTTTTTTTTTTTAAGTATGAACAGTATGGGAATGGCAAGTGAACATACCGTTCAAGAGGAAGAGGAGTTCTCTGTCCGAAAGATGAAGATGTTTTGGTGCAAAGTATGAATATCACCAACTGAACAAAAACAGAAAATCCTATGAAGATGCTGACTGAAATTAGTAATAGAGTTTCATTATTTGCAGTAAAAGAATCCTGTTTCATCATGAGCTGAAAGGTCACTCAGACAGGAAGAATCGATTACTCCAAAAGCAACATGTAAAGCCAGGTCATATTTTCCAAATTCAGTGACAGTGACAATGTTTTGGGGTTTTTTTTTTGTTTTTTTTTGTTTTTTTTTTGGAGACGTTCTGTGTTCTGAAAACTAAGAAAACAAGGAAGTGTTTGGTATCCTTACCTCTGGAGGAAAAATGTGAAAGCTCATGAGCCTTGGAAGACCAAACCTACTGTGAAGAACAAGGATAACATTTTCCTGTTGTGGGGCTTTCAGAAGGATCTGGTGCACTTCACAGAATAGATGGCATCATGAGGAAAGAACATTATGTGGCAATATTGAAACAACATCTCAAAACATTGGCCAGGAGCTTAAAGCTTGGGTTAAAATGACTTTTCCAAATGGACAATGACCCAAAGCAAACAGCCAAATTAGTTACAAAATGGCTTAAGGATAATAAAGTAAATGTTTTTATTGGACATCACAAAGCCCTGATCTCAGTCCAATAAAACATTGATGGGGAGAGCTGAAAATCTGTGTGTGCTCAAAGCCTACAAACCTGACTGTCTTCTGTCAGGTGGAATGGGCCAAAATTGTGGCAAACTACAATAAGACACTTATGGAAGTATGCCCAGAACATTTTCTCCAAGTCATAAAGTCTAAAAGGGAATTCTACCAAATTCTGAGGAAATTTATATACAACCAAAATGCATATCCAATAAATTAGAATATGCATTCAGATGAGGCTCGTTTTGGCAGAATTTAATAGCTTTTTTTAAAAAAAATAACCTTTAACTAGGTATCAAACATGCTTTTCATTAAGCACACAGTTCTGTATTAAAATGATGTAATATTTTAATCTTAAATGTCATATTTTCCTTACCAGACAATCATATTTAACAGAAATAAAGCCTTGAAAAGATCAGTCTGTGTGTAACTAATTTATACAATGTGTTTCTCTTAGGGAGTAAAGTTACTAAAATATATGAACCTCTCAAAAATATTTTTATATATTAAATATAACTGTAAACTTTTGAGATTTGCAGAAAGTAAAGAAATTACCTAAAACAGAAAAGATTTACTAATATTTGTTATCAAGGTTGTAAAAAATGGTTATGTTTCTGTTCGTACAGAGTTTGTAAACATGTTTGATTTTATTAGATGTTCAATGAAAAAAATGCAGAAAAATGTTCTTCAAAAAATAATTTATCATATCTTGTCACTTGGGTTGATTTTTTTCCGCTGTGAAAACACCAAATGTAATGAATGTAGAATTTGAAAAGAAAATGGATAAAAATAGTATCTGTTAGCATGTAACGGATACTATTTTTAATACGAGCAATAGTATAACAACTTGAGCAAGTCCAAAATTTTTTTCTGTTTTTATTTGTGGATTTACTTTGGGTTTGTTTAACTCATGTTTTATTACAGCAGTTTTAATTAGTTAGATATTTATATAACCAATGTTACCAACAAGCTGAAGCAAGAAGCCTCTTTCTTTTTCCTTTCACACTTGTTTACGAATGGCTCATGAATGCTTATGTGCTACATCAGCACTGTGTGTTGTTTAATCTTCCTGTAAGACTAACTAAAAGGTTTTGGAGGTTTTTTGTTTGTTTTTTTTAAAGTAAATTGTGTCTAAAGAAATGTGATTTTTTTTTCTGAATGCAGTTATTGAAAGAATAAGAAAAAAATGTGCATACAAACAACTCATTTAAAGCTCTCTGAATGTTGTCCTAAATTGGACTCTGCTGTTTCACAAGAAAAACAGACTTTGACAACTGCAAATGCGCTTATGAAAAAGCATCCTCTCGATCACAATCTATCCCACTTTTTATGTTTTTAAATTTGTGTGCAGGCAGTTGTGGTTCTACTTTTAGGTTCTTCATTCACCACTTTGTCCAGTATCTCATTTAGGAACCTTGCAGTTTAAATGTTTATTATGGCATTGCAATCAAATCAACTTTGCAATATAGTAATGATCTCTTCAGTTTTGGTGGCAAGGTCCAAATTGTCACTTCTCCAGAAAAGGATCTCAGTTTTATATGCAGCTTTCATGTATTTGGTCATTGAAAAGGATCCCAATCAGGACAAAACTGTTATTTCATGTTAACCCCCAGTTAACTTATTTGTTAACTGGGGGGTTCGGAGGAAGATTTATTCACACTTTCCCCTTTAGCAATTTTTTTCTTTTTCATGAACTTAATAAATTTCTAGAGTCTAAATTCACTTTAGGACATCCCAGTGGGTCAAAACAAAACAAAAGAAACAAAAGTTTCTCTTTTTTAAGCTTAGGGTCATAATTTGTGCATTTGAAGATGTCAGAGTTGCTGGTGCGCTGACCTTGCTGAGGTGAGACATGATGGCCACCAGGCCTTCAAGCTCTGTCACTGAGGCGGTGGTCGAAGCAGACCACACGGCGTGATTCGCAGACTCACTGGCTCAGCTTTGTAGGTGGTTACGTGGCTTAAACTTTGCTGCTGATTACGTCCGGCTCTTTGTTTGACCATGAATGGGTTTACTAAACTTCTATACGCGCTTTTATTCTGGAATCATCACCGGCATACTGACACTTGAATATGAACACATCAAAAATACCATCAGATTTGACATTACAGAAAGTTTCAGGGAGTTTAAAAGATCTGCATAATGCTAATATATTGGTCCCATCCCCAGAGGCTCGCAAAGTTTTATTTATTTAGCTTTTCTGTGTATTTTTTATTTAAATCCACTTTACTTTCAGCATGTGGAAAAAGTTAGTATGAAACACAAAATATATTTGTAAGTATATGTGCAAAATAATGAGGGAAAAAGAATGTACATACTTTACAAGTATGTTTCAATCAGCACATATCCTGTATTAATTTTATTAAAAGGACCATTAGAGTGTGAATAGTCTTCAATCTATCTTTCTCAATTGAAACAAAAGTATTATAATAGTTCTAATGTTATTTTGGTAGCCTATATTTAATTATGGTCTTATTTCTGTTCAATGACAGACATTTGAAAATATATCAATGTTTTTGCTGTATTTGGTCACACAGATTTGTGATGTTTTTACTAAGTTTGTTTTTATGTTTGAGTATTTAATCAGATTTTGCTGTTATCTGTTACATGTGCTGATTTTTTGGTTAAAATCTGTTGATGATTTGGTTTAACTGGATCTGAAAGTGACCACTGATTAGACTGGATTGGACTGGATTTAACCTGACTTAGACCATAGTCTATTCTGTGTTATTAGATTTTAATTGGAACCAAATGTCTTGTAAAGTGTCTTAAAATGGTCATTTTTGTGAACTGGCACCTTATTAATAAACTTAACATAAATTAAATTGATGTGAAATTTAATTAATTATCCTCTACATTAATTCCTTTCTGCAATTACAATGAACTGTGCTAAAGTTAGATAGTGTACTAAACACTATCTTCATTTATCCAAATGAAGATAGCTAAAAATATGATTTTATTTAAAAATATACATTACCTTTAAAAATTAAAAATAGTTGTTACTGAAACACAAAGTCACATTTTCATGTGTGATCTGTTTTAAATAGAAATGCAAGACTACTATATGTTAAAACAAGCTAGATTAAGTAAAATATATACAACAAACCGCAATTCAGACAAGACAACTGAAAAATACACCTGGAAGTAAAATTTAAAAAGACAGTAGCTATGGAATAGGAAAGCTTAATATGCCAGGTTATGTATAGTTGCGTTGTATTGACATGTTTTAATTGTTTAAGGACAAGTAAACAATTTTTAATAATCCTTAAGCAGTTTAAGAATGCTTTGGATATTAACATTGCTATGAAGTCATGTTTTTTGGTTTGCAAAAACACCAGGCATCTGGAAAAACTGTATTTATTTATTTATTTATGTGGTGGTACATTTTCGATATGAATTTGCAACAAGATTATTGTGAGGTATTTAAATGGACACTAGAGGGCAGCAGATTACATGACATTCAATGTCAGTGACGTTCACGCTTCATTTATCTGCCAACATGTCAAGGAGAACCACATCCAGATGTGCATGAGGAGTTTCGATTGCACTTTAATCTGCCCTGTTTTAAATTATGGCTGAAATTATGATCAGCAACTTCTTATTAACATTGCAAAATTCTGCTTAATAAGGCTTGTCTCGTGTTGTATTTAAATGTTTTTGTTTAAAATTTTTTCTCTGAGATCTGTATAGAGTCTGGGCCAGGACCTGTGGATGGCGGGAGGTAGCGGGACCAGAAAGACGGAATGTGGTTCTCTGTGTGTGATGTGATTGTTAGCAGAAATGTGTCAGCCCCCAAGCTCACCGCCACCATCCCACCACCAGCTCTGCTCTGAGCCACCAGCCCTTCTCAGCAAAAGTGGCGGCTCTCGAGGCTGGTGCGCACGCATTTTCACACAACACAGATACCCTCGTCGTCTAATTGGGTTGCCATGGAAGGCCAAGATATCTTATCGTGGTCTTCACTAGTGGAACAAGGGTAAACTCATTCACGAGGTCGGGAGTGGGAATGGAGGAGGGAGCCTGGAGGATAATGAGGCGGCCAAAACGAGAAGAGGCGGGTGTCAGACCACAGGCCCATGTGTGGCCATGGAGGGTGAAACCAGAATGGATTAGGAAGAGCTTCAACAAACCAAGACAGTTAAAGAAGAAAAAAAGAAGGGGGATTTTGGGAAAAGAGGATTTTGGTGGCTGAGTGTGCGCTTAACCTAAATCATCACCAAAACCAGTGAAAAACAGTTTCACATACAGTAATTTAAAAACCAGCGCCTTGTATTGTTGGCTTGCTTTTGCGCAGACTTTTGCGCGTCGGGCCCTCATGTTTTTCCTGTAGATAAAGTCTTGATTTCAGTTCAGCTTTGTTAAATGTGTCTCCGTGAACTATTTGTATCAACTAAAGATATTTTCCAGTTGTATGTTAAAATGGCCTTCTATCATTCATATTTCTCGCATTATTTGACACTTGAGTTTTAGGTACAGTAAAGATCCCAACATTAAAGCTTTATGCACGGCTCTGCATTTTGTTTATGTTTAAAAATGTATCCTAAAATTTGATGTGAGAATGCAGTCATCTGGGTCACATCATAATAGTGTACGCTTTTAAATTAAATTTGCTTTCCTCTCCAAACGTTCTCCATGCAGATTGGTTGTCCTTCTCTCCTCACTTCCTGGCATCTCCTGAGAGCCAAACTGTGGCATCAGATCTATTTTTCTTACTCCACAAGCCTCACAATTTGGTCTGTGGATGCAGTCCATCTAGGCACAGTCCTCCTGATTCAGAGGTCCGGACTGCGCTGGTGGTTAGCCGCACCAGCACCAGTCCGTTTCACCTGCTGGTCCGCTCAAATCCACACTTCCAAAGGAAGCATCAGATTATACACTCAATCCAGGAGGTAGGAGAGGTGTTTAAAATGATTCTGGATGCGCGTACTAGACGGGTACAGCAATACAACCTTGTATTTAAGTCTTAAGCAATGTTTTGGCGTGCACTAAGATTTGCAGCTTGTTGTATATTCTTGTGAAAACGGAGCTTTTTTTTAACTGGGCTTCATATTGCGCATGATTAACAGAATTTCAAAGACATGTCTGTTTTTAAATGCTGCAGATTTACAATTTGCACGAAAACATAGCGGAACAACAATCGTCATTGCGTGCAGTGAAAGCTGCTGCTTAACCAGCTGTGTCAAGCAAATTTTACAACATGATTTTCTTCTTTTAAAGTGAAGACAATGTAGAAAATCCGTCAGTTTTCCTTCAAAAAGCATACGGTCATTATTAGCCTATATTTAATTGTTTTGTCTCCCAAAACTCATAGATCCTTGCAATGAACCTTCAGTTTATTATTCTAATATATGACGTACATGAGTAATACAACGTATTACATGATCGAGTCAAAACATTTAATGAAATCTTACTTTTTATGCTCACCCTGTGATATGAAAAGAGGTTGTCACAGTAACAGTTTGAAGCCATATGAGTCACAGCGAAACGCGGTAACAGCAATCTAAACAGGAGATTGAAGCCCTGTAATCCAAACAAGTGCCTGGGTTTTCATTTGTTTTATGTGTAGTGTGTTTGTGTGTGTGTTTCAGCAGGACGCAAATTTATTGCCTAGGAAAATCTAACTTATTTTCAGAGTGTTTAAAACTAACTTTATGACAGATGAGTTCGTCCTGATATGTAGCGAAATAATTGTTTAATATTAGTTTAATATTAACATTGTTATGTTTTCTACTAAGTCAGTTTAAAAAAAAAAAAAAACAGCTGAAACAGTTTGTTTATCATATAAACAATGCATTTATTCATGTATTTTTTTTTATTCAATAGTGATTTTCAAAAATCTGTGTTCTGCATATATTATTCACACCACGCTGACAAGCGGTTGGTTATTCCTGGTGACATTTTAATGTGTTTAGTGAAAATATCCCTTCTGTTCGTTTGCTTCCCAGTCAAAATGCACAATACTCACTTCAGTGTGTCAACATCGCATTGAGCGATTTTGTATTTCTTGTGGTTATTGTTTTGTTTGGCTTGCTGGGTTGTGTTTGTGGACGTGTAAAGATAAAAACATAAAAATGTCTTCTTCCATGAAAATATTTTTTTTCTCTGGTAGCTACTCTGTTTTGTTCCTACACTGCTGTCTTCCTTTGATGCAATGAGCTGTTAAAGCATCATGGTTTGGCAGCTGCATTGAGAACAAATTATATTCTTGATGAAAACAATGTTGTACCCTCATTAGTAATATCGTCTTTAATTTGTTCATTTATTTCGCAATTGTTGATCTATTTTCCCGATGTAAATCTGACATAAAAACGATGCAATGTCAGAACATCTGCTTGATAAAATGGATCAATTATCATTTTTTTCATTTCAAAATTAATCAGAGGAATATTTCTCGCGTAAACTCGATTAAATCTGACTTTTTAGTTCCATCCTTAAATAACTGTTGTCCATGTTAACTTGTGACCTCTACGCACTATTTTTCTCTTTTATTCTTTGTTTTGTTTTTCGTTTATATATGCATAAATTAAATTCGTTTAGCTTTCAATCTGTCCAATACTTGTTTATTTCCTCCCTCAGTACAAGAGCTGTTTGCGGTCACAGGTAAGGTGCGTAATGACGCGTAATTTCTGCGTCTAATGAGAGCAGAGAACAGCAGGCTGTTCTACACATTTGTGAGATCTTAACAAACGTTTGCTTTTCATTTTACGTGTGTTCAAAGTCAGAGAAAAATCTTTTAAACCAAAATAATTTATTCTTTTAAATAAAGTTTGAATAAAATCAAGAATTTTCTGAAATTATTTTTACAAATGTATATTAGTAAGATCCATGTAATGTTTTCAAAATGTGTTTTACCACGTTTGCTTTCCAGAATATCGGAATTCTCCACCAGATTTGACGTGTTATGACTGTTCCTGCGAGGGAATGACTGGTCTACAAAAACAAACAATTGGACAAACATATCAGACGTTAAGAAACACGTGATGTCAACCCTTTAAAAAAAATCACTTGCAGGAGTCAGGCAGAAAAAACTAACTGATTTTTTTTTTTTTTTTTTTTTTTTTTTTTTTTAAAAAGCACAACTAAAGCTTATACTTAAGAACTCTAATTCTAAAAGGATTCAGCAGTGCAAATGAGTTAGTTGTTCCAATTTCTCCGCTGTTGTTCACTCTAGTAGGCTTATTTTTAACATTCTTTTAAGACGTTTTCTTTTGATAGTGACATTTCTCCCAATTGTGAGTGAAATACAGTTACATAAACTAGCCCATAATTAATGTAATCACCCATGAAGATGCACCTAACTTTTTTTTTTTTTTTTTTTTTTTTTTTTTTTTTTTTTGCTGTTACACAGGTGATTATTTACTTTTCACTGCGCCTCGCTATTCCATTGCCGTGACCGCAAAGTTCAAAAACAAGCATTCTATGTGAATTTTTTAATTGCACGAACAACCCCCATATGTATACACTGATTAATGCAAATTTCCACTGCTTGAAGTCAACCTCTTAACCAAAGTTGTTTATTTTCACACTAAAATTCAGAGTGATGTGCTGGTAAACAATTGTTGGAGACTGGGTGATTATTGTTGCCCATAATGGTACATGATCTCCAAATATGAATTAGAGGTTCAGATTGAATAAATAATAAGATCTGGGGTGAGAACTGGGAAGGAGTCATTATTTTTTGTCATACAAACTAACGCTACTCCTGCTCAGTGAACATCCCTTCCCTCCTCCTCCATATATTCCTCCTCCCCTCATCGCTGCTTGCATGTCTCGGGCTAGATTTCCGCTTCACAATGTTTGGCCACTGATGCGCAGTGGAGAGTTTCAGAGAGATCGCGCAGAAAGGAGAGAGAGAGAGAGAGAGAAGAGAGGAAGGGAGAAGAAGGAGGTGTCGGACCTGGTCCATTGGGATTCAGCTGCAGCTCGGCGCTCAGTGTTATCGGCGGGCTCGGCTCACAAAAACGGGACGAGGTTGTAACATTCTCTACATGGCTGTGAGCGGAGTCTCGTAGTTTGGTCCTCTTCGGTCAAGGTTCTACTTGGATGAAATCTAGAAACAAAGCACCGGAAAAAGGAAGGATTCATGGGGAGGCTCGTCGCGTAAAACGCCCGGATTGTCTGACTGGATCATTTGGACGTTTTTACAGTGGTCTGCCCAGTTTGCAGACAGAGACGTGTGTTTTAAGTTGTTTTTAGGTAAGAAGACTTTTGCTCTGACTGGGCAGGCAGCCTTTTCATCTTTGTTGTAATTATAGCGGGTGGCATACAGAGAGCGTAGTTCTCTGCAGGGGTATAACAAGCAATCCAAGCATTTCATTTTGCACTGTGCTGCCAGCTGTGAAGCAAGTAAACCAATCAAATCTGTGCATTAATTTGGGGGGAAACATGAATTATGTGCATCATGCTCGCCAAAACAAATGTTTGTTTATATTTTTGCCGAATAGGCTATTCAGTGCAATTCCTGTGGTTTAAATCAAGTGGATTTATAGCATTCGTAAAACCAAAAGTTTTGTTTTTGTCCTAGTAGCCTTTGCAAAAGTTAGGTGTGAATCCATTGTCTGTAACAGCTCATTTTAAGTACAAAAGTAGAAATATTGAATAATAATTGTCTTTACATTCAGTTATACATCTTCCGAGAAACAGTCTGCATCCTCCCACTCTGACATGTCTCCCATCGGTCTTCCAGCTGGGTCTGTGTAGTTTTTCGGAGCTCCGGTCATGGCGGACCAGGAGGAGACGTTTGCCATCCAGAACTCCCCGGGTGGTTCGGATTCAAGGGAATTACAGAGCGATAATAAACCCGAGAAACAGAACGGAACTTCGGGCAAATCCCCATCATCGCAGACAACCTACATCCAGCAGGTCGGTGTACGTCTTTTTTGTAGCTTTATTCTGATTGCTTCAGACCCTTCAACGCTTGGGTTTTTACGTTTGACACCTTATATTCAGTTAGTCGGTAACGTGTTGATCTCATCGGTTATCAAGTTGACATTATTCAAAGAGATTGGATGATTTACACTCATTTTATCCTTTTTCAGCTTGCATTTAGGGCAACGTTTGATCTGCTATTTGTTTCCTTGTAAATTTCTTTTTTCACACTGTGAATAAGAAAAAAAAACTGAGATGAGTTTACAGCAGCGTTACAACCTCAGACTGATCCCTGAAAAAAATCTGCTGTACTTTGTAGTTATGCGACCTTTGACATACATGTTGTAGACATTTATTAAAGAAGCTGTGCACTGTGAACCATTTTTGTTCTTTTAATTGTTCTTTAGTGTTGAAGCAAAGTACAGCGTCTCATTGTAGAGAGATTTTTTTTGTTAAAAAAAAAAAAAAAAAAAGTAAAAGTACCGTATTCTGATCAGTTCTATACAACACGCCATGTTTACATCAAGTTACTGCAGACTTACCATCCATTCTGAGAAATCTAAGCAACTGTATCATGATATACAACCATCATTTGCAACGGTATTATTGTTATACTGTTGTGGGTGTAGAGTACCGGTGCTCTACTGTATGCTAGTTTCAAACTGATTTTAAATTAAAATGCGGAACTTCTGGGCAATTGTTGCCAATAGTTTTTGTTAACTCAACATTAAACTCTTCGGAGTGTATGGATTTGCCAGCTTTAACCTGTAACATAGTATAGAATATTGACATTAAGAGATAAAAATGTAAATCGTTGTATTCATAACTGAAACCTGATATTTACAGAAAACATGATTAATGCACAAATGATTTTTATTTTTAGTAATTAATTAATATCGTCATATTCATGTATTTTGAGTCCCTTTATAAGCCCTGTCGATTTTTTTTTTAAGTAAAGATGAGAGGGCGTCTATTGAGGCCTAACTGTAGCTGGAAGTCTGTTTGAGTTGATAAAATGGCACGGAAGATCTAATCGAAAAGTCATAAGTTCAATATATTTAGGACTTTCGATATATATATAAAAAAGACGCATGTCGAAGAGAAGTCTGGCTGATGTTTTTACGTTTAGCTTCTGGAGAAGACAAATTCTATTTTTAACACAAATTGCTATCGGACATCATGTATCCAAAACCTGTCAATATAGCACTCTTTTCTTTTTCCGTGTCAGTAGTCTCCTGTCAGACAAGGATTTCCAAAGTAAACCCTTTGCCAGCACATTAAGCTTTAAATGCGCATGGCTGGTGCGCATAATGTGCCAGAAGCGAACTTGCCAACATGAGACATTTTCACTTAGCCTAAAAATAATCTATATTGTAAGACGTTTTCAGCCCATATATTTTGTCCAAATTTAACTTAAACAAAGATGCTGAGAGTTGGTCTTGGATAATCCATGGGATCAATCCGACCAACTTTTCAACCATGTTCAGACATCAGACGTCTTCTTATCCACGTTTACTTACTTGTTTTCAGTATTCCACCATATTTTCATGATGCTTAGACGTCCAGTGTTCATTCAACATCGTTTTGTGCGAGATTGGGTGTTTGTTTGTTTTTTCTGCGTGTCATCAATAGAAGAAGTTAATGCACGTCTGTATATTTTTTAAAGGGAATGGAGGGCATAAAAGTCTACCTGCACGAAAGGGAATTGTGGATAAAGTTTCACGAGGTGGGCACGGAGATGATCATAACCAAAGCTGGACGGTAAGAGCACCTCTTAGGATGTAGCTTTTCTTAGAACAGTAGTTTTGTTCTGCTTTTCCATAATTTGATGTTATAGGTTGTTTTTTTTAGGGAAAAGATGAACCAAAAACAAAAACAGCTCATCTAGCCGACTGATCAGTACTTCGCAAAACCACTCCATAATCATACATTTTAGCCTGAGTGGCCTTTTGTTTTGTGAAATGCAATGCCATTGACCATTTAGCTTGAGAAATCAAACCTACAAAACTGAACTGCAAAATACTGCTGATCTTTTGTTTTCTTTCCTTTCTGAATAAAGATTTGTTTCAAAGATGTGCTGTTTTCCCCGCTTTGCTCTAATTGTATACAGACACTTTTCTGTGTCCCAGCTCTTGAGCTGCAACACGACATGAGGGGGAGACATTGTGTATGAGTGTGTGCCGCTGTCAAGCTCAGACTAACCCTGACCCAGTCAAAACAGATCGCAAGGCGTGGCGTGAACATTTATACTTGAATGCCAACCACTGGTGTCTCCCCTGCGGCATACGGCTCACACGTGTTCTGTAAATGATTAAAATCAATAATTTATTGTAGACGCATTACACCACAGCGAAGGCAGATCGCGGTTTTCACCTCACAGCTGCAGAAAATCCTGATTGTATCCCCGTCAGTCATTCAACGTTTTCCTTAGTTAGAAAGGGAATCTGCATTCCTCCTTGTCCATAAATTTATTATTGATTTGCTGCACTATAAAAGGGAATTTTGGACTAAATTCAGTTTAACTCTTTAATAGTTTTATACTTTTAATCAAGTAGTTTGTAAATGTAATGTTCAAAACTGGTTAAATAGGGTCAAGTCTATGTCACAGCTTTTCCTTTGAGTCACACAGAACTGTAAAAAATATATTTGATGGGTGCCAAATTTTACAAATGAAAATCATTCATAATTTGTTCAGCCACATAAGAGTGGTTGTTTAGTATCATTCCATATTTACATGAAGGGAAATCTGTTGTTCAGAACTGACTCAACACTGTAAACAAACAAATAAACAAAACATAAAATAAAAAAGGACCAGAATGAAATACATAATAAATAAACTTCGCTGTAAATATATATCATTAAGAACATGAAGATAGGGGTTAAAACCAAGGTGTAAATGTAATGTTCAAATATTTTTTAAATCCGGGCAGTTCAAGCTTCTTCATTTTACTTACCAAATCATAACTTAACATTCTGACTAGAATTTAATTTTTCATGTTATTTTAAAGAAGTTGGTTTGATGAACTGTTATTCTCATTTGTCATGTAGGGTGCCCAGCAGAAAAAAAAAATTTATTTATATGGTTATATTTATAAAACACAAGTTCAAAACTATTATAAGATTTGTGGTATTGTGTGTGCAACAATTTAAGGTCATATCCTGCTTTAACTGCTGTACTTCAGCACTAATGCTAAAGTCAAACTTGCGAGCAACCTCAGCTGTTTACTTTGAGGAATTTGTTATTAGCGAATAGTGCATCTTGGTGTTGGTTGTCAAGAGAAAAGGTTTCTACACCACCATGTAAAAAGAGACTTAAGAAGTTGAAATCTAGCTTTCACTAGTTTAGCAACAACATTAATGCTAATGTCAAACTTGCTATACAGATCAGCTGTTTAACTCTGAGGAAGGTGTTGACCGGCACATCTTAGTCATTTTTATCTGCCAAAAAGCTTTATACAGCACATTATTAGAAGAGCTTTAAGCAGTTTAAGTCCAGCTTCAACTAGTCTAGCAACAACGTTGATGCTAACGTCCAGCTTGCTTGCAAGCTGAGCTTTTTAACCCTGAGGCACATGCTGCTAGTGAATGGCACATCTTCACCGTGGTTGCCAGGGAAAATGCTTCCCACCAGGGCTGGCCCAAGGCTGTATGGGGCCTTAAGCAGAATTTGATCTGAGGTGGTGCTTCCTGTTCAGACCATCACCACTACCAACAGTGTTTTAATACAGATTTGGTGGACTCTGGGAGAGTTTAACCAATTCAATTTTAAACAATTTAAAATATTTTAATTGATCTAAGCAGAAACAGACAAATCAAATTTGGTATTCTGGTTCTTTTGGTATGGTATTCTCATTCTTTATAACCAAATAAACTTTAGATCTATTATCAAGTTTATAATTCAAGCATTTATGGGATGGTTCCAGGGCAATAAGCAGTGGCTTAGTTCATTTTTGCCTTGGGCTGGCTCTGCATGCCATCTTGCAATAATTTATTGAAAAAGCTTTATTTAATATTAATGTGTTATAATTTCATAAAAGTTTCACAATTTCATCAAAAACAAGTTAGTTTTAGGGCTCTTTTTGTAAATGGAGGACAAACCACATGACCTCATGAAACTAACAATGATGGTGCTTGTAGGCATGATTCTTCTAGGAGGACATATGGGTCCTTCTCTGCTGCTGCAGAGGTGTCTGTTGTGGAGGGGATCCTTTGCATCCATTGCACTTCTTTTTGGACATCAATGGCTGCAGCTGTGAAAAAATTGTTTGAAGGTGTCCAAAGGAAATTACAGAAGATGATTCAGAATCAAGGAGTTTGAAATACATGTCATTAACATGTTGTTCATGAATAGCTGATTAAGATTAAATTCAAATCAAACTTTAGATGTGTCTGAAGTTAAATATAAAATAGAACAGTTAGAACCTTACTAATTTGTGTTAATAATTTAATTAGTTTGAGTAAACGTATCTTAAAATCAAAACTTAAGAATTTAATAAGTCTGATTAAAGACTAATGTGAATACTTAACTGCATTGTAAAATCTTTGTTGTGTAAATCACATCTCTCTGGAAAAACTATCTCGTAATCTAGTTTATAAATCTGCATTTGATAAATTACAGTATAAACTGTTACAAATAATTACTGTAATTCATCCAGTAGCTCTGTATTGTGCAATTATTGCAAGAAAAATGTGTTTCATCCTAATTAATGATAATCAGTGACAAATATTGCATTTATCTTAAGCCTGTTTCATTTGAAAATGGAGTATTGGCTTTTTTCTGCTTAGTTAAATATTATTTTAATTTAAATAACAGGGGTCTAGAATTTAGCATACATACAGTAATGTGATTATATATTACAGAACTACTCAGAGTACAGTGGCTTTTTTAATACAAAAAATAACTTTATGTTGGCATACTGTATAGTCTATCATTAAAGGAACAAAAAAATGTTTACGTTGTAATTTAGGTGTCTTTTAGCTGTTATACTTACATAATTTCAGAAACAAATTAAAACCTATCCAAATTAAATGTACACAAGCTATTGCATTAATTATAAACGGTTTGTTTTTTTCAGTATGGAAGGGCAAACATATATTTCAGAGACTGTCCGCTCTTTCAGTATGGCAGCTACCACATATCCCATAATTTACTAAAAAAGAAAATAAGAAATGCATATATAGTGAAATGGTTTCTTTCAGACACAACGCCCAGATCCCTAAAAAACACGAGTTTCCTCTCCAACCTAAATAAAGGCATTCAATTCAGATGCTCCCATGCGAGGTTATACTGTGTTCCTTATAACTGTGAATGCACTTACAAAAAGGTGAACTCTGTTCAAAGTTTTATATTGTAAAAGTTAGTTGCTTACTTAATGTAAAGCGAACTGAAATAGGTTTTTCTCTGTTTTAACTATTTTTGCACATTTGAGACACAGCTTTACCCAGATTCATGGAAATGCCGATGTCTGTCCTTCGCAGGAGAATGTTCCCCAGCTTCAAGGTGAAAGTGACCGGATTAAACCCCAAAACGAAGTATATTCTCCTGATGGATGTAGTTCCTGCGGACGATCATCGATACAAATTTGCCGACAATAAATGGTGGGTAGAAAAAAAATACTTTGGCTGCAAATTAGGCTTTTTTAAACAAAAGAAACAGTTTTCCCCATGTTTCTGGAGTGGATTCTGGTGGGGAATTTTTATGTTGTCCTGATGGACGAGAATCGGAAGTGAACATATAATTTCCTGCAGAATTATGAACTGCCTGTTTTCTAATGGTTGCCAAGAATAACAGTCAGCTTGAAGGAGACGTGTTTCAGTTGGAGTTGATTCTTTTTTTTTTTTTTTTTTTTTTTTTTTTTTTAGATAGGTTCATACTGATGAGTTTTCCTACAGCTGCAGTGGCCCTTTGGAAAAAATTCTGTTCCGTTTTTTACCCTGGGTGATCTCCGACCCTAAAGGCAGAAGCGCCTTGTTTGGGTCAATGCCTTTAAAAGAGGGGATGAGTCAGGTGACTTAGAGAGGATAATCACAAGCCAATACTGCAGATAATGAGCCGAGCAAAACAATGTACGGAGGTAATTGTGATACATGCATACATACATATTGCAGAATATCGAGGTTCACTTCATTTCTATTGCCAGTATTATTTAACGTGTGCGAAATGTTGAGCCACATTGTGCGCAGAATAGTTCAAAAGTTTTTAAAGCGTTATTTATATTTTAAGCCTTTATTTTAAAATCCTAAATTAGATTTCTGAAGTGCTTCAATTTCAGGTGGCAGTCTGTGAAATACGCAAATCTTTTATCACCCCTTCCAGTTCGTCAGCTATCCATCTCCTGCTTGCACGCTTGCTTAACCAGTTGCCCCTGTGTTGTGTGTCAGGTCTGTCACCGGGAAGGCAGAGCCCGCCATGCCCGGGAGGCTCTACGTCCATCCGGATTCCCCGGCCACGGGTGCGCACTGGATGAGGCAGCTGGTCTCCTTCCAGAAGCTGAAGCTGACCAACAACCACTTGGACCCGTTCGGACACGTAGGTGCCTGGGCCTATATCATTCTGTTTAAGCTGTGTGTGGGTCGATGAGGGACGCTCTTTGAATTGTGCTTGCGCAGAGGTGCATGCGCTGTGTGGATGCGGCTTTTGCACTGCGGTATTGTTACACTCATCGTTTTGTCACCGGGAAGATTGTGCTCTTTGGAACCCAAAAGTTTGTTATTATAAGTGCAAAATTAGATGATAACGTATTATTATTATTATTATTATTATTATTATTATTATTATTATTATTATTATTATTATTATTATTATTATTATTATTCACATGAAACATTATTCTGACACTTTTTTGTTTTTGTGTTTTGTATATTCCATTACTATTTTCTTGATATTTTTCATTTTATAAATTTAACATGTATGATTTTAGGCTTATTATTGGTTAATTATTATTTAAAAAAAAACAACCACGAAGATTAACTTTTATTATTAGACCACAATGATGCAGAGTTTTGCTTTATTTTGTTTTTATTTTTAAACCAAACAAGGTATAATATAAACATAATGTTTATGTTTCAAAGAAAGATATCTAGAAAACTGACACTATTCATTTTATTTTAACAAAAAGGCTATATTCTTTTAATCGAGATCAAACCAAAAGTAATTATGATTGTATTTGTAAATCTCATAAACAAGCAACATACTTGAGATTTTTATGTTTATTTTTATATTATTTTCTAAATAAATTAATACATTTGAGTTAAAACAATCTAAGTTTTTGTTTTATAGTTATGTTAGTCTGTTTTTAATAAAATATAACCAGATCAAAAAAGGTAAATTATTTTTTCTCTTTGGGTTGCAGTTTATACAACAAGTTCTCAAAAAAAAAAAAAAAAAAAAAAAAAAAAAAAAAAAAAAAAATCATCTTCAACATCTTCAACTTTCAACATAAATGTGTTTTATGTAAAATTTAAAGTTTGGTAGAAACAGATAGAAAATGCCTGGAAAACATTTTTGTCCTTTTCAAGTTCATCCAAATACTTCTGATATTTAGGGGTTATAAAGTAGATTACAGCACTTTTTGAGCAAGAAAAAAAAAAAGACAGTTTAACCAGAATTTCCCTACATGGTACTCATTTTCTAAAGTTTAATTTCCTATTATGGCTTGGATCTGGCTTTGTGATTTATTAATTCTTTCATTTACCAAAATAGCAAAAACACATCTTTTACTTCATGAACAAAATGTGGAGCTAGCAGCAGGTTTTGATGAAATGTTGAGTTGATGGGTACACTAAGCTCTCTTAGCTCTCTTGTTGGAAATAATCACTCAATTATGGACATTTTCATCAGGAACAGGCTGTGCTAAGAAGGTGAAAGGAATTAAAAGGCTGTAAAAAGATGTGTCATTGAGAAGAGAAGAACAAAAGACTAAGCAAGCTTATTAAAAGTTTCAAGTAGTTTCAATCAAAAGTAAGAAGTTCTGCATTGCATTTTCTGTTGTCTAAATGTGTCAATAGCAGATGTAAATAGTGACTGAAACGTAACAAAGTGTTCTAGTACTATAAATGAATTTAACATGAGGCACTGTTTTCCAACATTCAAACCTGTTTTTAAGTCGAGACTGTTTTTAGTCCTTCAGTCACCAAAACAAATCATATTTCCACAAGCCACATGGTATCTATAGAGGCTGTTGCCCGGCCAAAACCCAGCTGAAGAACTTAAGCTGGAGCTCATTGAGCCGTGTTGTACATTTTTTTTGGGTTAAAGTGTGTTTCTTGATTGGTCACAGTGGTTCCTGACTGGTCCGCTTTCTCAGCACCGTGGGATTCATCATTGAAATGCTGGTGGCTGGCCAGAAAATGCACACTCCATCAGCTTGTCGGTCCAGCTGGTTGAAATAATTTCAAGATTTTTTTATATTTACTTACATGAAGCCAAAACATATTGCTGATGTATAGATCAGAACAGACCTGCTCCAGATCCCCCCTCCCCACTCTTTCTCTTTATGAAAATGTTTCTTAAATTAGATAACTGTCAGTGGACTGATCAGAGCTGAGCTCATTGGTTGGAAAACAAGGAAGGCCTGAATCTGATGGTGCCAAATGGTTTGAATATAGTTAGTTAGCACTCTTGCTTTGAACATGATGTTTTTGAAGTAAAATGAACTGAACTGCTTCAAGATGAAGTCTTTGTTGTTAGAAAACATTAAATAAAAGTTTAGTTTCAGGGAAATACTTTTTAAATCTTTTTTAGATTTTGTTTTTGATATTGCAGGTTGAAAAACAAACAGTTAATAACAACAGGATATTATTATTATTATTATTATTATTATTATTATTATTATTATTATTATTATTATTATTATTACGGAGCTCTGTATTAAGTCATTATAATCAGTCTTTGCAAAATTAAAATGCTGCTTCATTAAAGATTAAAGCAGTTTTTCTGCACAATACCAAAAGGCATTTTTTTTAATAAATGTTTTTTCTTGTTATCTTCATCTTCCCTCCCTTTTACTGACAGGACCTGTGTACTTTTTGGAATAATTGTTGTTTGAAGTAGCAGTTTTCTGTAATGTTTTAATCCAAGCATGGGGAGTTTTTAAACCACTGCCCTGCAGTCTCACTGCACAGAAGTAATTTTCCAAACTGTTGCTATTTCAGTGTTTGAATTCCTAAATATCTTTTTTTTTTTTTTTTTTTTTTTTTTTTTTTTTTTTTTTTTTGTCTCAAGTTTCATACCAAGCTGGAGTTGTTTCCCCTTTGATCTCCCCCTCGGCTCCCAGAATACCTCTCGGTGTTATTAATCTCCTGCGCTCGCCTCCCTGCCTTCCCACACATGTTTGGGCCGGCAGGGTGGAGTGTGAGGACTGCAGTGTTTACATTTGAATGGCAGTGTGTGATGAGCAATAGATGCTGGTGTACGAAGTCCACTGATCCCAAGGTCCGGGTGGGGGTGGGAGTGGTGGGACTCTCTGATGTTAAGGTACTTGAAAGCGAAGGGCAGCCACACGAGACCCAAAGTGATCCCTCACTATCATTAAATAGTATCATCCAGAGGCTGAGAGGGGGGGGTGAAGATACAGGAACCAGCAGAGTGAGTGAGGGACACAGACTAGGCGTGAGCTGGGGTCCCAGTGGGTGGTCCGCAAATATACCACTACCACCACAGCTCTTTCCACAGGAATGGAGATGCAACCTGTAATATGTTGATGGAAGTGATTTTTAACATGGAGTGGATGGATCAGTAAAGAAATTAGGACTGAATTCATAAAATGTTCTCTGCAACATTCTTTTTTCCCTTGTCTGTGCTCAGAAGGTTTTATGTAGTTTTGTCATCAATGTATCATTTATACAAAATGGACTGTTCCTATTGTAACAATGCAGAGCCATCCACTTATATACTGACACTGTAATGATGATAATACTCCTTAAACTCCTTTAATACTCCTTAAACTGAAAACAAGCAGGATGAAAGCAATTACATCACAGATTCTGCTAGGTGACACTGGAAGGAGTTTGACCATTTCCTGCTTAAAAGCATGTTTCACCCTGAAATGAGATTAAATTGAAAGAGAACTCTGTAATGGACGACTATCAACAGAAAAGCCCCTCGAGCTGACTCATTTCTGACTCAGAGAGGATTTTCTTTGTGGAATGCTGCAAGATGCCTCCACTGTTACTGGAGGTCAGGGCAGGCCCTCCTCTTCTCTCCTGCTGGCTGTGAAAGGCAGGTACAAAAACAATCTTTAAGATAAGAGATAGGGTGACATGCCTGCTGGTCACAGGAAGGTGGGGGTTGTAGATTCAGAGAGAGTGGGGAAAGGAGGAGACCAAGAGTCATGCCCTAGTTTTTATTTTTAAATTTGATGAAAATTGATCAGATTATGAAGTATTAGCTTTTCTCCTAGACTAATAGCCACGACTTGCTGATCAGTGAAAGAAATCGGGGTTGGGGTCCACTGGATGATGGGAAGGAAAGTTCAATGCTCAAGTTCAGCTGTGAGCTCCATCCTAATTTACACATTACTGGGCACTAACTGGGTTAGAAAAAGAGAGAAGATGCTGAAGATGGTCTGTTATAGCATCTAATTTAAAATCTATCTATCTATCTATCTATCTATCTATCTATCTATCTATCTATCTATCTATCTATCTATCTATCTATCTATCTATCTATCTATCTATCTATCTATCTACCGACCCACCCACCCATCCATCCATCCATCCATCCATCTCATTAGGAATAACGATTATAAAATAATAACACAAATAATAATAATAATAATAATAATAATAATAATAATAATAATAATAATAATAATAATAATAATAATAATAATGATTAATGGTGACGAGTTATGATATATATATATATATATATATATATATATATATATATATATATATATATATATATATATATATATATATATATATATGTGTGTGTGTGTGTGTGTGTGTGTGTGTGTGTGTATTTGTTATACGTTTTGATTTATTTATTTTTATTATGTAAATTTGTTATCCTGAAAGGCATTATTGCAACATATTACGTTTTTAAACAACAGGTTTTGCAACAGGTTTGCATAAATTTGCAATAGATTAGCGACTATCTGATAAAATACCTTCAAAATAAGAGAAATCGGGGCAAATAAAGTCAAGATAATCTGACGAAAGGGATTTTAGATTAAAGTTATTGTTCTTCATATATTTTGAACTTCTGTCAAAATTTTCGTCAGTTATAATTTTACTTCGTTTGTATTTGTAAAAATCCAAGAACCGTTTACTAAGAGTTGTTTTATGCATTTTTTTTTTTTTTTAAATATTTCTGTTCTGCAGCCAAATGTTGTTGTGCAAAATATATATTGCAACCCTCTCTTTATTTCAGATCATCCTGAACTCGATGCACAAGTACCAGCCGAGGATTCACATTGTGAAAGCGGATGAAAATAACGGCTTTGGCTCCAAAAACACGGCCTTCTGCACTCACGTTTTCCCCGAGACAGCCTTCATTGCGGTCACATCCTACCAGAACCACAAGGTATAGGTGCTTATTTCTGACACTTTTGTTTCGTCTTTCCCGCAGTTTCTCATATGGTAAACAGGTCTTTTTAGTTTCCAGTTTGTTTCATATTTTTATTTGCTTCAAAAACAGCAGTTAGAGTTATTTTAAATCGCTTAAACTATAACTCAGATTTGAATGCAAAGTTGTGTAAAGGTTTCACTCCAGTGTGAGGTAAGAAAATTAGGTATTTACACAGACTAAAAGTTTAGGATAGATTTCTGGCAGTTTGTGCAGCGCAGAGTCGGCGCATAGACTGAAGGAGAGAAAATGAAAGTTTCACTGCCAGCTGAAAAGTCGGCGAACAGTCACTGAAAGACGACGGGATAACTTCAGAACGCCGATTGAACGATAAATGACTTCAAGCGACTTTTAGAAAGTTGCAGCTCTTTATGGAGGGAAGATCCGGATAAACCTCAAACAGGTTTGCTGCAGCCAATCTTTTATTATTATTATTATTATTATTATTATTATTATTATTATTATTATTATTATAGCTATTTGTTGCTTTTAATTACCTGTCTAAAGTTTGTCTTTGTTGTTTTTAACTTTTTCTTGTGCATTATATAATAGCATATGTCTCGATATCTATTATGTAATTTTATATTGTTTGCACATCAAAACTACATTCATTTCAGTTTAGTTCAATTCAGCTGATATTTTTGTTAATCTACAAAGATTTGATTTATTTTTTTTATTTCAATAGTTTGTTTTTACTTGTGTGTTTCCTTTTGTAATTAACTACAACTAGTTACAAAACTACACACATTATTTGCAACAGTTTATGTTTTTAGACTACAAGGCCGCCTTCTACATTATTGGGGGGGGGACAATCGTTTCGTATGGGATATAAATTAGCAATTCTGTCTAGAAACAACAATAAAAACGGTGAAACAGAAATAATTCACAAAAAAAATTAATTAAATTAAAAAGCATTGTAGATCTTTTAGTCTTAGTATCTCGCTTGTATTTTATAGCCAAAACTGCAGCTTTAAACATTCACTTTATGAGTTTTCTTAGTTATTTTTCTGAACTCGTAAACTGACCTCCAGCTGTCCCCTTATTTCAGTGTTTGTAAACTAAAGAAAAAAACTGGAACAATCTCTTCTTTTCATCATATCAACTGTTTGGAAAATGATGATATAATGGTGTCACATTATGCATAAATAAATACATTTCTCGAGGCCTCTCTGGCCAGAATCTAAAGCTGAACAACTACTCTCTCCAGATTTTCTGGGGAACAGAAAGTCTCGGCGGTGTAAATATCTGTAAACAGCGTCTGGTAAGCATCATTTTAGCCATGACTGCCTATCTATGTTTCTTGCTGAGCGAATAATGGAGAAAAGGAGAGAACGCACATAACGTCCCTGCAGCCAATCAGAAGTCTCCGCGCCTCTGGGAACAGGAAGCCCAAAATGACCAGCGTTCTGTAGAAACCATTCATTATTTTTAAGCAGGTTATTGGGAGAGCTGGATCGTAACCCTGGGGCTAATTACTGAGGCTCTTTCCAGACCTGCACAGAAAAAAAAAACGAGCATTACTGATTTCCGAGCGTTTTACCACAACTGTCTAATCAAACGGTCAAACATCTGCAAGACCATTAAGCGCTGCAGGCGTGTGTCCAACTCACCTGTTGGACTTTTAACTAATGAAAAAGTGTCCTGTTTCCAGCCTTTTCTGCAATTAAAATATTTTTTCCAAATTGTGTTTTCTTAGGTAATGTGTTTTCATAAGATTTTTATCGAAGAACCAGACACAGCTTTTGCAGACATATAATTTTTATTATTATTATTTTGGCTAAATAATATCGTAAATAAGCTTGTGCAAGCAGTAGTTGTTTTATTAAGCAAAGCTTAGACATGAAGCCTATAAAACTGCATTCTTTGAACTTGACTTTGTCTGATTATCTGGGGTTTAATTTGATCTTTTTCTTCCAGTCCTCTGCACAGGATTAAGCTTTATGCAAAATGTTGAATATTGTTTTTCTAATTAAATAATGAATTTTGTAGAGGTGAGTTTATCTGCATTGAGCATGGGGAGAGCAAGGGAAATTGCAGACTTTTTATTCTTAAGTTTGAAAATCATGAAAGAATATATAAATCATCTCCCTGCCTGCCTGCATTAATTAACAACCAGCTAGTAAAGTGTCACATGACGGATTTTACAAGGTTCGGAGTAGGTGTTGGCCAACATGCATACAAACCTTGAGTCCTGTCAGACAGCTGGAAATACACCAGAACCGCCAACTCATTACCTGCAAGAAACCATGACAGGGATATCCCTTCATTTTACTTTGAGCCTGTACAGCTTTGATTTATATTCTTAAAATAAGTTTGCACCTTTTTTGGATATTGAGCAAGACATTTCTGCCAGAACTTAAGGTATTTAAAATATTTTCTTTTCTCCAACCTTTGCTAGACAATATTCAACATTATAAAATAAATCATACAATAAAAATATGATCTGCTGAGACACAACTTTATTGAACTATTAAGCTTATAGGACATCCAGAACCATCTTTCTGGAAATAGATGTTGCTTTTCACTCTTGGATTGCCTGTGAAAAGTTACAAACATCCGACAATTATTTATACCCTTTAAGTTTTTTCTCAGTTTTCATATTACAACCACTAATTTCAGTTTGTTTTATTTGGAAATGTGAAAGAGCAACACAAAGTAGTGTACTACTAATAAATGGATGAAAAATGATATCTGATTTTCATTTTTTATATACATACGCCGCTTTTATGCACCACTAGTTTGGAACAAACTCCCAGAAAACTAAAAAACAGCTGAAACATTAACTTTTTTTAAATCAAGGCTGAAAACCCACCTGCTATTTTCCCAATGATTTTGATGATTTTCATGTGTATTTGCTAGATAATTTTGCTAGATGATTTTGATGTTTTTGATGGTTTTGATGATTTTGCTGTATACTTGATTGATGTTTTTATGATGTGAAGCACTTTGAACTGGCTTGCTGCTGAAATGTGCTATACAAATAAACTTAACTTAACTTTTATGATGATACTCCAAAATAAAGCCAGTGCACTGAACATTGTTGTGCTGAAAGTAATTTAACCTCAATACAGACACACCAGACAAATCACAACTGCAAAAATCTACCAAGACATGGTGGTCCACAGGGAAGGCTGGGCAGAAGGAGCATCAGAGAAGCAGAATCCATAGTAACTCTCCAGAGATCCAAAGTTCAGCTGGAAGAATCTGTCAACACCCCAACAACTAGGTGCACACTTCATAAATCTGGCCTTTAAGAGTGGCAAGAAGAATACCATTTCTGAGAGAAATTCAGAAGAAGTCACATTCAAAGTTTGCCACAAACCACATAGGGGACAACAAATACAGCAGGAAGGTGCTCGGACCTGATCAGATTAAACTTGAATAATTTAGCCTACATGGGAAACTATGTATTGGAGAAAACTAACACTGGATATCACTCTGGACACACCATCCTCATGGTGAAACATGGTGGTAGCATCACCATGCTGTGGAGATGCTTTTTTTCAGCAGGCACAGGGAAGCTGGCTTTAGTTGATATAAGATGGAACGAGTTAAATACGGGAATGTTCTAAAAGAAAACTCTTTTCAAAGCTGCGAAAGACTTAGGATGAGGCAGTTCACTTTCCAGATAGATGAAAAGGTGGTCCTACATATGGGCTTGCAGTGGTTGAATTCATAAGTATGCTAAAATTGTAATATTTCTGTTTGTTAAAAAAAAAATAATAATAATGTTTACTTTACCCTCTGCTTATCAATTATACAATTTGCTGTGTTTAGCTATTAAATACAAAGAAAATACATAGAGGTTTTTGGTTGTAACATGCCAAAAGGTGGAAAACCTAAAGGGGTGTAACCACTTTTGCAAGGAATTGAATATTATGAAATAGTGGCAAATTTAAGAGTCAAGTTGAGGAAGTCTGGCAGAATCTACTGCAAAGTTACATTTTTAAAAGCATTTCGATCTGTTATTAATTCAGCTTTAACTTTTAATATGAGACCCAAGTGCAATTTTTTTTAATGTAAAGTTTGTTTGCTGTTTCAGATCACACAGCTAAAGATTGAGAATAACCCATTTGCAAAAGGTTTCCGCGGAAGTGATGACATGGAATTACACCGGATGTCCAGAATGCAAAGGTAGCTGCAGCCGGGATATTTTGTTCATTTTAAAAAGAAGTTCCTTTGAAAATCCTTGATCTTCGATCTTTGGAAATTCTTACACATGCTGAATGATGTCAGATGAGCAGATAAATGTCACTTCAGTTCTGCAGAAATCAGAATGTCACTTAACAAGCCCCACTTTAATCCTTCAGTCAGCGACATCCAAGCCAGTAATGAGTGTAACTTTCAGTGAGTGTTATTTTCAGTGATGTAAGTGTAGTTCTTGATCATCAGCCAGCTTTCATGCTGAAGACTTTTATGACTGATCTGGCAGAACCTCTGAAACGAGACTAACATCTCTCTTCCACAGAGTTTTTTTTTTTGTGTGTGTTCTTTTAACTGAACGCTTTTGTGTCTGCTGTGTGTGTTTGTGTGTGTACTGGTGAATATCGCTCGGTCAGGCAGCCAAGTCAGTACGCGACCACTTTGCTCTCTATTATTCAGTCCAGATGAGGGATGGAGCTGAAGTCCGTGCTGCTCAGAGAAACACTTTTTCAAAGGGGAAAATCTGGTTTTGAAAAACTCCCATCACCCTGGTTTTGGGGAGTAGCTGGAGAAAACGAAGGGTTTTCCAAGTGGAGAAATCCCAAATCAGACAAAACTTGGATAGCTGTTTGTCTTTTTCCATAAGGTGTTATAATCCTACATCCGTCCCTATGAATGTTTGACTGAGCGACATCACACTGTGATCAATTTTTGCTCAATATTAGCAACAACAACAAAAAAATTTAGGAGCATTTAAAGAAATGTTTCATTTTCAAGTGAAAAAGGTGTACATTAAGTTGCTTTAAGTAGGTGTGCAATAACTGCAAATCTAAAAACTGAAGAATCCAAACCACACTATCAGTCTTACATGACTTTGTTTCGCCTTTGTCTATATGTATTGCACGTCTGCTCCTGGTTATTCTCCTATGGAGAGAGCTTATTGCAAAACCAGGTCACTTTTTCAAGTGACGCTACACCAAAAATCAAAGAACCGAAAGCAGCACAATGATCTATTGATGGATTCTGTGGATTATCTGAGTGAAATTCATGTTGTAATAGAGGGTTTTTCCCCACAGAAGTTTATCTTTGTGTATCCTGAGTGTCCTTTTTGAACTGATCTTCTAGTGGACTGAACCTTAGAGTTGCCCTCTTTTACTGAGCTTGTTTGGCATGTACAGTAGAGCCGTGCAGGGTCACTTACAGATAATTGCTAACAGTTGTGTTCCTGTGTCTGTGCACACACGCAGCACCAAAGAGTATCCAGTAGTGCCTCGCAGCACGGTGCGACAAAGAGTCGGCTCCAGCCACAGTCCATTCAGCGGGGACGTCCAGGGCATGTCCACGTCCGGCACACTGAACTCCCAGTACTCCCAGTGTGAAAACGGGGTCACGAGCACTTCCCAAGACTTGCTTCCTCAGTCCGGCTCCTACCCGCTTCCACATGAGCACAGCCAAGAGTACTGCATCAAGCGAAAAGGTACAAGACTGTGTGGTGATATGAGCCCTGCAGGGATTACATCAAAACCTGCAGCGGCTACAGGAGGTTTTATTTATTGTGTTAGACTATGAGCCACAAAAACGATGATAAAGTGTGACAGTTCCAGCTTTCTTTGAAAGCCCTGTCAGTTAAACACCGTATGTTATGTCAGTTGAAAGGTCTAGAATTTGGCTATAAAGTCCTACTGAAATAGACTTATAAGATTTAGTGCTCAAAACCCACTCAAAGCCTGTATACTCCATGAACTTTGTTCATATTGTCACATGCTTCTATGTGTTATTGATTTTAAAAAAGAAACTCTTTGTCAATGATATAGCTGCACGTTAACCAGGTGTTCTCTCTGCAAAACAAAGCACAAATCATTCTCCATCTACCGTACACAACAGTATGAGGTGTTTGTGTAAATGCCATATTAATTTTAGGAAATCTGAAGGCTGTACATCATGACTTAATATCACATCTTTGTTCTTGTCTGTCATGGAAAAAATCCTCATGAATCTTCTCATTTGTTTAAATGCATTTGTGCAAAAGCTAAACTAAGTTTCAGTCATGTTTTTGTATAAAATAATAGCTTAAAACCCCAATATGATATACAGTGCTGTATGATGCATTTGTTATTGTATTGTTTGTTTTTTGACATCTAAATCAGTTACATTGCTGTGAAAAGAGTATTTCACCCTGTACAAGTTTCTTCTGCTTGCTTTCTGTCATGCTAAAAAGTTTTAGCTCATCAAACAAAATTTTAATAACTGGTTGTGGTACCATGGTACCAGCGGCTGGCATCAAGTATCTTCTCTGCAAAATTGTTTTAATTCAGTGACACTGGAGAGTTTTTGAGTATGAATGACCTATTTAAAGTCACACCACAGCATTTCAGTTCAATAATTTATTTATATTATTTGAGCCCTCCAGACTTGGACGTGCTGGTGTGCTTGGGCTCATTGTTCTGTTGAACGATCCAAGTGCACTTGAGCTGAAGGTCACAAACTGATAGCCAGAGCAGAATTTGTGGTTCCATTAATTGCACCAAATTGTCCAAGCTCTGAAAAAGCAAAGCAGTTTTGTAGATCACACTACCACCACCACTCCTAAAGTACTTTTAGGAGTAGTTTTACGACACCGTACTTTTTACTTTTACATGATTAATATTATTATGAAGTATCACTACTCTAACATGAGTTAAATTTCTAGCTACTCTGCCCATGTGAGTAACTTCACTGAATGAAGAGCAAAATAATCCAAACATGCATGAGACACACACATCTGCAGTTTAAGCTAAAGTCAGACCTCTTGTTTGTACACAAGCTTTGTCTTTCAAATGTTATTTTCTATCTGCTGAGCCTGTTGTGCAATTTGGAGGTCAAGTGAAGATACTGCAAGCACCATATATTGTAACTGAAAGTACTTTACCCTGTTTAGACGTATACTATGTATACATTGCCTATTGTAAGTATTAGTTTCAGAAAATTTAAATTGAAAAATATTTAACTGGGAAAGTGTTTCTTCTGAATTAATGTGGTATTTTGTAACCATGTTATTTAGGTTTTTTTTTTTTTTCCAATCTAGTCTTTAAAATACTAGAATTTGCACATAACTTTATATTTTCATCTGTCTTATTTCATAATTTTAAATCAATAAATCAGATGCTATGATTAGTTACTCAGTACTCAAGTAGCCTTTTTGCAAAATACTTTTTAACTCTTACTTGAGTAATTTCTTGGATGGCTACTTTTTTATGTTTACTTGAGTAATAATATGTTAAAGTAGTGCAACTCTTACTTGAGTACAATTTTGGGGTGCTCTACCCACCTCTGATTCTCTCTCTCAAATGCTGTGTTTGTTTATGTCAGATGTAGCAGAACCCACAGCTTCCACAGAAGCCTTCAGAATAATTTCCAAAAAGTCGTGGGGATAATCAAGATGTTTTCTGGAGATATGTGAGATGTGCCTTTTTTTTTTTTTTTTTTTTTTGTAGTCAGCATGGTTTTCACCTTGGAAGTCTTCTTTGGATGCCTTTTTATGTCTAGTCTCTTCCTTTGACCTTAAATGATGCTTAAGTGAGACATTTAATGTTGTTCTGGCACCTTCTGTGACACCTGCATGAGTCCTCTATATGTTCTTTGAGTAATTATGGTAGGCTGACTACTCCTGGGAAGGCTCACCACTGTTTTGTGTCTTCGTCATTTTCGAATTATGACTGTGGTTTTCTCAACCATTACAAATGGTTTTAAATCTTTCCAGTTTGATGGATGTCATTAATGTTGTTTGTCATCTGTTGTCAGTATAGTTATATTGTCATATAGGGCCAGTTAAGTAAGGATTGCTTTTTCCCACATAGAAACAGCATATTTTGAATTGATTCAGGTTGTCTTTGTCTGATATAAAATATGTTTGATAGGCTGAAACATTTAAGTTTGACAAAAAAAAAGCAAAAGAATCTGAAGGGTGTAAGTAGGTTTTGCTGATTTAGATGTCAAAGTACAAATAATACTCTAAGACATATAAGGTATTTACCTCCATAGTTCTTCACAAATTTAAGAGTAACTTTGTATTTTATGTTTTGTATTGATGGAAGGTCATTCTTGAATAACAAAGTTGTTTTCTTCTTTAATTTTACCAACAGCAGATGATGACTGTCACTCAGGTGAGCACAGCTATAAGAAGCCCTACCTGGAAAGTTCTTCCAGTGAGGAGGACCACTACTATCGCCCTGTTGGTTACCACCAGAGCCTCAGTCTCGCCAGCGGGGCCTACCGCAGCGAGTCCAGCCAGCGGCAGGCCTGTATGTATGCCAGCTCCTCGCAAGGCGCAGAGCCCGTTCCCAGTTTGGAGGACATCAGCTGCAACACGTGGGCCAGTGTCTCTCCTTACGGCAGTTGTTCTGTCACCACCATGCAGCCGATGGAGAGGCTGCCCTATCAACATTTTTCTGCTCACTTCACCTCAGGGTCTCTGGTGTCCAGACTAGGAGGGGTGGGGGGCCATGCCTCTCCACAGTTGGGTGAGGGCCATCATGCAGCTATGTACCAGAGCTCCATGACCCACCAGACTCTGGGTCGCCAGTGCAGTCCCGGAGCTGGGATCCAGTCACCAACAGCTGGCTTACAGGGAAATGAGTATCTCTATACGCATGGCATACCACGCACGCTATCACCACACCAGTACCACTCTGTACATAGTGTCAGCATCATGCCAGAGTGGAGTGAGAACAGCTAAGAATCGAACAATTGCATATAATGAAGAGGAAATGAAAGGAAATGGACCAAATAAAGAAAAATTGGGTCAGTTATATTTATATTTCCAAGGACGTGTTGCTGTTAATCTTAATAAGAACAATATTTCTTTATTGAGAAAAGTTGATATTCATTAGGTGGTTTACCAGAAGAGAGGGTATCTTATCATGTACCAAGTTGTAACAGAATCTGCACTTATAAACAAGCAACATGAACACAAATGAATATTGGGCTGGACCAGAACAGTCACAAAGGCTGATCAAGTGCAGAGAAAGCTGACACTGAACAGAGCAGAAATGTTCCAGATGCTTGGCTGGGAGGCTCCAGGTTAACTGTGTTTTTCTGTTTTGGATGCAAGCAAACAGCGGTTATATTTTCTGAATGTTTGTCCTCTGTCACATTTGTTCAAGCTCTCAGTTTCTTTGACATTTTCGTAGCAAACTTACATTGTAAAAAAATGCTGTGAGTAAGAAAAACAAAAGGCAGAGCTTGATGTCAGTTTTGTTATGGCTCTTTGGTCAGTGTGGTTGCTTTTTAAATCAGAAAGATGATCATATTTGCTAGTAAGTAGGTACATTTATGTACATTTAAACCAAATACCTCAAATACATTTTATTAGGTTTATGAGACAATACCTTGTAAATATATTCATACCTCTTAAACATTTTCACATTTCATCATGTCACTTTAACATATTTATTGGGATTTTATGAAATAGTCCACCAAAAAGTAGTGCATAACTGTGGATGTGTCATGAAAATTATACATAGTTTTCAAAATGCTTTGTATATGCAAATCTGAAACATGCAGAGTGTGCATTCATTCAGTCTGTCTGAGGCTTTTTATGCAGGTACAGATGCAAGTCTTTTGTGAGGTCTCTACTGGCTTTGCACATCTAGAGACTGAATTTGATTCCCTAAATAGCTTAATCACAATGAAATTAGAGGAGCGTTAATTTTTTATTCTCAGTATGATTTAGATTGGGGCATTTACCTGCTAATTCTAACTTAAGAAATTCAATTTAAGCTCTGGCTGCATGTTTAGGTTTGGTGACCCTCCACCCCAGTCGCAAGTCTTTTGCAACCTCTATCAAGATATTTGGCCACACAGACCAAGCTCTTCAGTTTGAAAGTACCACAGTTGATTTTTAATTCAAAAAGAAACATCAATTTTATTGTCTTTTTTTTTTTTTTACCTGTTAAGCAATAAAGTAAACATGGAATACTTCAACAAAAGTAACAAAGTAGATATTTTTCTGTAGAAAATTACATTTTCTGCCTGTTTCTGATCTTTAAATCAATGTAATTTCAGCATCAACAACAGGATAAGTGGTTGGATGTTTTCCGGCTGACAATTTCTATTTTAATTCATCAGTAAAAAAATTCAACTTGAAATAAAAAGGTGTCGCCTGGCCATACTTTGGACAACCCTGCTCAACCTGGTTTTCTTCCATCATTACCCTGGTTTTAGTTTCAGGCATGAGATGGTGTTCAGGGGGATTAGTTTTCCACAGCACCTAGAGTTTTCCTGTAAGCCATGCCCGTGTCCCCTACATGTCTTGCGCCAGCAGAACTTCTTATGGCTTTTTTTCAATAACGGCTTTCTTGCAACTCTTCCATAAAGGCCAGATTTGAGGAGTCCATATGTGTCAATAGATTCTTAGATTCTCAAAACTAAGCTATGGGGTTTTTTTTGTTTTTTTTTTTAGCTTTCCCTGAGTTACTATGGGCCTCTTGACTGCTCCTCTGATTAATACTCTCTATGTTCAGCCTGTTGATTTAGGTGGATGGCCATATCTTGGTTAGCTTGCAGTTATGCCATACTCTAAATGATAGATTAAACAGTGGTCTGGGAGCTGTTTAAGCTTGGAACATTGTCTTATCACAAAACCCTGCTTTAAACCTGCTTGACATGTTGATTTTCTTCAGTCTATCTACGTAATTTATATAAGCTGTATTTTTAAATAAAGCCATATATCTTTTTCCTTCCGCTCCACAACTATGTACAACTTTATTTTAAGTTAATCACAGAAAATCCCAATGAAATATCCAAAGGTGGTTGCTGCAACATTTCAAAATGTGGAAAAGTTCAAGGGGTGTGAATAGTTTTGTAAGGCACTGTACAAATCAGGAGCAGGGCAACTCTGCTGTTAAGCTGTCAATTAGAACTGATTCTCCCCCAGAAGTGACAGCATCATCTTAGAGGTTATAGATCCCAACCTCTACCACACCTATTGTTGCTGCTGATGGCATTTATTATTAGAAAAACATATTAATTTCATGCTGACTTTCTCCCAAAATTGCTTTTAGAAAAGCTATATTGTGGCACTTATTTTTTTCAGTGCATGAAATTAGATTCAAATTTTCTGTAGGAAAAATATATTTTTAATCCAAGTTTATTTTTTTCCCCTGTAATTCAGCCATTATTCAGCCATCTTCTATTTGTAGGGTGCAATGAACTTCAGCATCTTCATGGTAAACTAAGAACAACACATCAAGCATTTATTGGACATCGCCATTTATTCCATCATCTAAAACTGTTGGAATTAAATATTCTCAACTACCAGTCAAAGGTTGTTTTTTTTTAAAGGGACAGTTCAGAATTTTCTTAATGAGGTTCTGTTAAGAAGATATAAGCATTTAATAGCTTACCTGGAGTAAGCAACTGTTTTGGTGTCTTCATTTTATATAAATCCAGATTACTTAGTCGTGGATGCTCAAACTAATGGCTAGAATGTGAGGTGTCAAGCCCATAGTTAACTGACTGTTTTAAACTACTCCATTCTTAGGAATGCCACTGTAGTTTTAGTGGAATATGATTAGTGTATTATTGTATAAAACTGTCTTTTGCTAGAAAGATGTAAACTATATGCATACTATGCATACTAAACTGACCATTTAACAGAATCCCACTATAAAACATTTAAACTATCGCTTTAAAAACGTTTAAATAATAAATATCTTATGAAAAATGAAGGATTTAGACTTCACATCATCACATTTTGAAATATGATATTTATTTTTGATCAATGAAGGTTTAAACTGCATCAAATTGCCACCTCGTAACTAAATAGATAGTTATAAGTCAGGGTTACTGTGAGTTGATCGTCTTGTTGTAGAGGTCTTCTCTGACCAAAAGCTCATATATGAAGTTTATACAGAGGGGAAATCAATCACAGCAATGCAAAGATATACACATGGAGGTTGTTACTGCTGGAAGAAGACGCAAACTTGAAGGCTCAAGTGATATTCCCCATCAGTGAGGAGTTTAAAGATGAAATCAAAAAGAGCCAAAAGATCTAAGAAAATATTTTAAGGAACCTTCCACAATAATTCATTAATTCAGGCTGCAAGAGAACAAGACTTTCAGTAAATAACAGGAAGGCTGAATGGATTAAAACATATGGGTTTAATTAAACCAATTTGATATAATGGAACATGCAAAATAAAAAAAATGTAATAGTCTTTTTAAAATATTAACTAAATTGGCAGCTCTTGTTCTAAGACAGTTTGTCTACTTGAATTCCTCAGAGCTTTCCTATTTAATAAAGCAAGAAGAAAAGAGCTGTGATCATCATTTACATCAGTAGCTATACATGCATTTAGATTAGCATTTATTTTCTTTTTGCATATGATGGCCAACAACAGTGCAGCATTATACTAGGGTGGACATGCCCTTTCTCTCAGCATAAATATATTAAAAGGTCATTTTTTCTGATTGCATGACTGGGTATTGTAAGTTTATACAGACTCATGTTGTACCCAGTGAATGTGTTTTCTTGAAATATTTCACCTCCAGCATCAGGAAAGGTATTTCAGACAATCAAAGATGAAAAGTAGCCATTGGAACCTTTACTTGACATGCATTATAGAGAAAAGATCTGTTTCACCTTTGCAATGAGTGTATCCTCGAGGTCTTTTTTTACATGTGGACAGAGGCTAAATCTTACGTGATTGTAGTTAATAGCAATCTTTTTGTCAATAGTATTTATTTTTTTAACTCTGTAAATCAGCTTCCTCCACTAAGTTTAAAGATAGATGGCTCAGTTTCTTTTCTATAGTCCACTTTTTATGATTGTACAGTGTTTTCTAATCATACTTATATAGAACATAGGAAAAGACTATACAGCTGTCAAAAAGTATCTAAATAAGACTGAACAAATGAAAATATACCTAGTTTTGTAAATAAGCATGTGAATAGCAAAATACCTGCAATAAATGTAAAAATTTAAAGCATCTCGCTGGAGTTTTTTTAAATATTATAATTATTTTCCATATTTGTTTAATTGAAAGGATAAAGCTATTGAGTGATTTACTGAAGAATTAAGAAATTATTCTCTTTTATGCTACTAGTTTAATCAGCCTAGTAAATTCAGATAAAGAAATATATATATTTTTGGCATGTTGAATATGTCAAATGCAAATTTAATGTCAGCAGTTATCTACAGGCAGAACATCAAATTAACATCTCGATTATCAAAAGAAAAAAGAACCTGGAAAAAAAGTATTTCGTTGATTTTATTTATTACATCCTTATTAACAAATAAGTCCTGCAAGGCTTAAACCTGGTCATCAACAGGTGAGAGGGGACACCCCAGACACATTGCCAGTCTTGGTTATTTCATCATTTTATACTTTTTGCAGTTTTGGAAACATTTTCAGAAATGAAGCATACCGAGTATTCATTAGTGGTTCTTGAATTGGAAATATGTTATGGCTTCTTTTGCAGCCTATGATTTAACGTTGTGTTCTATAATCTACTTATATATATATATATATATATATATATATATATATATATATATATATATATATATATATATATATATATATATATATATATATATATATATAATTTCTTTTTTTTTTTTTTAGTGTGTGTTTGTGGGAGTCCCATAAACTAACAGCAGGAGGTCATACAAAATTATTCTGATTTGATCAGCTGTGATAATTTCTCTTATACAGCTCAAACAACCCAAATGGGATCAGAACAACAGGTCTCTACCTGTTGTTCTGATCCCATTTGGGTTCAGAAATGAAAAAAAAATTTTTTTACCAAACATTAGTAAAATTGGTAAAAAAAAAAAAAAAAAAAAAAAAAAAAAATTTACCAAACATTAGGTTTGAATGTTTGTATGATTACTGTACTCTATAATTAATTTAAAATACTTAGCAAACCAGGCACCATGTGGATCAGTGGTAGAGCAGACGCACCATTTATAGAGGCTATACTGCTTGACATAGCTCTCAAAGCTCTCACCAGTTCAATTCCTAACCCCTATCTACTGTACATCCGCTTCATCCTGTCAAACTACTGATGAACGAAAGGCCTCTAATAAAAATGAAGTACTTGTCTATCAAAATAAATCCAACGATCAACTACAAGCGTAGACAACTGCTTGCTTACAGGCACAAAATAGATGTAGGTTGAGAGAAAATGGCAATTTGAGGAAAATAACAGTCCATACTGGTAAAGGGATGAATTGACACAAGGTGACATACAAGACAATAGTGAAGTTAGAATGATCAGTTAATCTAATATCCATGTTTTTGAACTGCTGGGGGAATATGGAGAAACCAGAGAAAACTTCCATAATACAGATGAGGTAAAAAGGTCTCAAAAGAGTCACACAGCTGAATTTTAAACAATGGCCTGGATGTTCCAGTAATGTTTGAACCCAAAAGTTTTTCCCTGGCTGACCAGTGTGATGCAGACAGCCCCTATCAGAACTCGTTCTGATAGGGGCTGTCTGGGCTGTAAAGAAAAATAAAACTAAAGCATATGGACATCATATTGTTACCAAAAGTCAGCTTCTTCATGGGGTGTCTCATGTCATACAAAAAACACTTCAACCATATTTCCCACAACCCCTTTCTCTCACTAAATAAGATAAAATGAGTTCAGCTTCTGTCTCCAGAAAGGCTACTAGCATTTTTAGATAGATGTTCAAATCTCAGATGCATAAACTTTCTTGTGTGGAAATATGATAAGTAAAGTTTTTTTTTCAGTGTTGTGTTGGAAAACCAAAGCCTTTCTCCCATTAACTTTATCTTTTGGCAAAGACACAAAGACATGTTAGTATCAATTAAATTCAACAGTTGAAATTACTCCTCAGTGCTTCCAGCATCCCTTTGTTCAGTAGATAATCCATGGGATTAAATGTCTGCCATTAAGACAACCCTTTAATGTTGTGCTCTTATAGAGCGCTTACCTTCCATAAATCTTTAACATTCAGCTGTCATTTGTTATAAGAATTAACATTAAATCTTAATTTACTACTGCAAGACTGAGTTTATACTTTTAATTCTTTGCCTTTTTTAGCACTGAGTGAAAAATAAGGTTTCTGATGAATTTATAAAGATTTGGTTCTTTTATGTTGTACATTTTTAAGATAAGAAACTTAAATACATTTACATAATACTGCAAAATTTTTCAAAAATTGAGTTAAAAACCACAGTTTCATGCGCTATGTTAACTTATTATTTCTGACTGATGGTGATGACTGGAAAACCTTGTGGCTTTTCACTCACGTGTTGGTCAACTCAGTAGTCAGTTACAATAAATTATATAAATTTATATTTTATTATTAAATTTTAATAGGATGATATGTTGATAAGTCATAATCATACCGGTCCTTCCACAGCAAATTACATGCTTGAATTCTGAGGGAGTATGAAGCATCCAAGAAGCATTCATTGTCACTGGAGGAGAGGCAGAGATTCAAAGTCCAGGTGAGAAAATGCATTGACAAAATTAGTCAACCACTCCACAAACCTGGGTTTTATATAGGAGGACCAAAGTAGAAAGCCATTGCTCAAAGAAAGCCATAAGAAGTCCTGTTAGCAGTTTGCTACAAGCCACATGGGAACACTAGAAACATGTAGAAGAAGAAGTAAGTCATATGAGCCAAAACTTAACCTTTTGGCTCATGTCCAAAACGTTATGTGCAATGAACATTGCAGTCCAACCCAAACGCACCATCTCTACTTTGAAACATGGTGTTGGCAGTGTCATTCAGTCAGTGTCTTTGGGGATACTTATCTTCAGCATTGACAGGAAAGCTGGTTAGAGTTGATGGGAAGATGAAGGGAGCTAAATGCAGGGCTGTTGTGGAAGAACACCTATTAGGGCCTGAAAAAGACTTGAGGCTAAGATGGAGGTTTAACTTACAACAGGATGGTCCTAAATTTATAGCCATAACTATATAATGGTTTATATCAAACCCCATGTGTTAGAATGGCCCAGTCAAAGTCCAGACATGAATCCAGTGAAGAATCTATGACAAGACTTGAATATTGATGTTTAGAGATTTCATCCAACTATTGTAATTGAGGCTGAGCAATTATGGAAAAAAGAATGAACAAAAAATTATGTCTACACCCCAAAACACTGGTGTAATCATAATGGAAGGTTTTCAACAAAGTATTGACTCAGATGTGCTCAATACAAATGTCAGCAAACTGTTTGTTAAAAAATAAAAAATAGTAAAAAACCTTAGATTTTTTCCATTTCCCTTCATAAAATACTACTTTGTGTTTGTATATCACACAAAATTCAAATAAAATGTTTAATTTGTATTCGTCATGTCACTACACAAAAAAAAGTTGAATGGGTGATTTCCTATCCCAAAAGTGCTTGTGGAAACATTTATTTTATCCACACTTCCTATTTCACAGGCTTTCCAAAACTTTTATCTTTCTGTGGAGGTCAAATAATTTCACAAAATCTAAGTCAATAAAACCTTTATGAAAGATTATCTGAGTGTAATTTCTGTCTGTTTGAAGGAGAACTAAAAAAAATTAATTTTTTTTATGTGGCAAAATATCCATGTATGTACCTTATGTACCTTGCATTTTACCTAATTATGGTGCTAAGACTTCCAGTTGTAGCCATAAAACTCAGAGGGAAAAATTGGGACTATTCCACAGTTAGTGAGACATTTATTTTCAATGCCAAGCAACAAAAGAGAAGGGAAAAAAATCAAAAATACATTATATCCTACACTGATGAACCAAATGGCTTTGGTAGAACTGAAACTTTCTGTGCAGTTTTTGTTAAACTAAGACAGTTGAGAAAAAGGAGGGTTGTGCATTTTTGCTGATTTTATGTTTTTTTCTTGCAGACATTTTGCTGCTTAATTATAGGTATGACACCTGTAAATGATGAATTCATTCACTTTGTTGCCAGGTTTCAATCCCTCTGCCCAACATTGTGAAAGCTGTCTGACTGTTGTGCTGTCAAGATTCACTTCAACATTTCTGTAAAATCAGTCAAAATCACTTTAGATATAGGTTGTTGCATATACAGTTATATGCTCAGTCTGTTTTTCTATTTGGTTTGAAATTTTTTTGGAAATCATAATCAAGATAAAGTCAACCCTTCCAAAAACAAGCTTCCACAGCCTCTGGTGTCATCACATAAGTCAACTTTTCAGAGGTACTTTGAGTACCCCCATAAGTATTTTCCCTTTTGTTATTTATTCCATATCCTGATGTTTTTTAATCAAATCCCTTCTTCAAATGTGTTTACTTATATTTTATGGAGCAGCAGCAAAGAATATGAGTTGTCTTGTGAGAACACTGCAGGAAAATCAGAGAAAATTTTGCAATAATAAAACACCTGGATGCTGCTTTTCTTTTTAAGTACAAACCAGGCCAGATTGGAATGACCAGAAGTAATCAGCAAAGATCTTTAGCAATCATTTTGAGCAAAGATGTTATATAACCTTTTGGTATGGTTGATGTGTCACATTACGATGATTCCTAACAAAGTTTCTTGCAAAACTGCTGCATCACCTGCTACTTCCACCAAAAATGGTTGCCAAACAGACATTTTATAAACCCAGTCCTGCCAGTTACCACTACAGTGCATGCACCTGCAGTACAGCCTATTCCCTTAAAATCCTTCCTATCAACACCAGAGGAAAGTAAAAAAAAAAAAGAAAAGAAAGAAAAAAAGAAAACAAAAACAAAAAAAACTTGGTATCTGGAGAAAAAAAACATTTTTAGGTGAGCTAATGCAGTTTGAGTTCAGACAGCATACATAGCCATGGTACTTGCAAATCCTGTAACTGTTTAAGGTGTAACAAGCAAAATAAAGCATGCACCTACTTTGAGTGGTAAATATGCATGAAAACCATTCAGTATCCATCATGGTGCAGGGATCACTTGAGTCAAACAATAACTCTGGCACACAAGACTGAATTCCTTACTCAAATGATTCAGAGTCTATGTAGAAATCTCTCAAGAGTCTCTTGCCCACCATAGTGTTTACTAATACCAGCTGATGAGTTCAATTCTGGTGTTGCTTGTGACATTATTGACCCAAATACAGACAAAGCAGAATTAGCATTTCTTTTCCCAAGTGCACTTTCAAAAACCTTTTTATTTTGTGAGATTCTGTAGTGACAATCCATATTTCATAACCTCGCTACTTGACATTTGTTCATAAAAAAATCAAATACACCACAGTGTAGTGTCTTTAAGCAGTATACTGGAGTAGGTCCAGCATGCAGAATACAGAAGGCTTAAAAACATGAAGAACTGAACAAAAGGTCACATGTGAAGCTCAAATGTTTACATAAACCTTGAAAATAACAAGATTTTGTGCCATCTCACAACGTTATCCTCCCCATTCCTTTGTTTTTCCACTTCTATTTCTCTGTCTCTGCCTCTTCATCTCTGATACTCCCTGTGATCCTGCCCCCAATCCCTCTGTGCACCCCCCTCCCTCGCTCTCTCCACCACCCCATGGCCAAACACGATGACCCAGACTCCCTGCCTGCTTTGATGTGAGTGATGTGACCCCTGCGCTCCAGATGCCCCCACACCGCCAGCCTTATCCTCTCTTTGCGAGCCAGTACAGCCCACAGAGAGGACCAGTCATTAACCCTGCACAACCATCCACTGCTTAAACACATGATGTATCGCAACCTACCCCCCTACCCCACTATATCCCCCAAGATTCACCCAAACATGCATGTGTGGGCGAGAACCGATGATGCAACAGGCTCTTTAAACATTTTAAGAACGGGTCAGCTTTTCAAAGGGAGGAGCTGGAACCTTTGGCCACTGCTTCAGTTATCATGGTCAACGGTGGAACGTCTGGTGATATGACAGAAAGAAAACAAATGAATGCTTAATGACCAAAAAAGCCTGGATAATGAATGAAACGTCCCATTTTTTGGATTATGAGTGTATATCTTTTGCTCTTCAGGAGCTGATAGAACATAAAGAATCAATTTTTTTTTATCTGCAAAGTGATCAAATGCAATGATGCAGAGATAAAAATGTTTACAAGTAAAATTTTGCAAGCACACAAACCAGTGCTTAGCGTCTTTGTTTGATGATTCAACCTTGTTTTGATTTTTTTTTCTTTGGTTTTTTTGTTTGTTTTTTTTTTTTTTGCTTTCATTGAAAGCAAATTGAAAACAAGCCATCTCAGAGTAATGATGAGTCATGGCCTCAGCCAACCTTAAAGCTTAAACCTAAACAAATCACAGTCTGGCTGCCCCATATGACAAAGGAGAAAAGAGCAAGAACAAGAGCATTCCTCGGGGTAGAAAAACGAGGGAGGACGGTATCTTTATTAAGATGTACTGAAACACAGATCACCACAGATGGATGAGCGCCTTACACAAGGAGGGTTTTCAGAGAATCAAATCCATCTTGTGCAGAAATCACAAACATCTGCTTGAAAAGTCAAACTATTGCAACTTTGTCTTTCATTAGTGCCTTGAAGCCCCCTTTTGAAAATGTTCAGACAGCCTGCTAAGATATTTTGTCTAAGAGATCAGTATAAGCTATGAAAAAAAGATGCAAATGTGAGCTTCAATCAGCAGCTCACCTGGGAAATCGATTTAAAGAGCCAAATGCTATATTTGTTTAAGCCGGAAGACTAAAATAAAGTCTAGCACATTTTTACTGGCACATTCCCAGGGATGATGTTTATACCTGGCCTGAGGCTTGTGCTTGTGGTGGGGTATGTGGTGGTCAGTCTGGAGCTAGCAGAGCCTTTCATCAGATAACACATTTTCTGGTTCATGTAAAGATGTCCAGCATATCAACAAAGAAATGCATCACAGTGATGTGAAATATGTATCTGTGCACAGCAGCCGCTTTCCACCTCCACCTACAGCTATGACAACAACAAAAAAAACTGACATGGGAGAGCAGACCATTCAGTCTTTCAGCACCATTTCTGGCCAGAATCCTGAGGAAAGTGTGGGAGGAGAACGGGAGGCCACTGAGTGTCCTCAGGGGGAGGCAAACAGGGATGGGGCAGTGTTGAAAGGGTGAGAATCAGCGTGTCTCATAGTCAGAGAGCAGAGCAGAACCCAGTAATCTGTACCCATATTAATGTATGAAATAAAAAAGCTATTTGTGAGCACATATCAGTCAACATGAGCATTTCATCATGTCCATCATGCAAATGTGCCAGATTTAATCATAGAGTTTAATTTCTATCTACAGTTCCTGGGAGGTAATGGTATAAAAACAAGGTAAAACTTTATTACAAAATAATGACCAAAAATGTTACACTAGTGAAACTTAAAGACACTGGCAAATATACAACAACCACAAATCTACATATGATGACAGATTTGATTGGGTAACAACCACTGTTTGGTGAATTTAGAGAATGGCTACTAAAATGAAATTTTTTTTTAATTCAGTGGATACAGTACTGAGCATGTTTCAGCATGAGCCGCTCTATAAAAGAAAGCTGACTGACTGAAAAGGACCGTTGTGGACTATATGGGTTCATACAAAGTCCTCTGGTTAGAGCTCTTGTGGACAAGTTTTGATCCTGCCGAATTAAGTTTATTCAATATCTGAGCATTTATACATGTTTTTCCAAGCTAAATAATTATGGTAAATGAAAACTCTCCAGTGATGGTATGTGTCTGACTTTTGATTCAGTGGTTATAAAGCTTGTTTAAATATTCTGCCTATTGTTTGCAGTCCTTCCTGTTTAAGTCCAGCTGTTCACACAAAAATGAATGCAACAGATTCATGCATTATTTGTAAAGCCTCAGTATTCATGTAAATAGTTCCTATGTGTCTAAAAAATATCATCCAACAGTTGTGGTTTGAGAAAGAACTGTGCACTTATTTGAAGAGTGGTTTGAGACCATCACCGAGACTTTTCCAAACGTACTGTACCTCTTGCTATTGTGGCCAAATAGCTCAATCTTTGTTTCTCTAATCATATATGTTTGTTCTCCAGAAGGCTATTGACATTTCCCTATTGGGCAGATGCACATTTCAGTCGACCTGGGTAGGGTCCGTTTTTGAGCAAGCATTTCTTTCTTATTCACTAGCTTCTCTGTCCATGAAGAAATAACACTGGTGTTCCAGCAGTTTCCACAATTGTACATAATAAACAATTATGTAGGATCTTTGTTTTCGTCCTCAAATACAGCTGATATAATAGCTTCCACAGGAGCACAAATCTCATTCTCAAGTTATTCTTCAAACAGCCCACAGTTTCCTCCTAAGAGAAAAGATTAGTATCATTCGGCACTATTACACAAAGGACTACAGAGAGTTTTGTACTAAAAGTTGATATAAACAGTCTAACTTCTGAGCTGTGTTTTGGCAATAAATTACCATTATTTTTAAGTTAAATTTGTAAAACTGTTGGGAAAATGTTTATAGCTATGGCTATAAACATTGTTTTTACAATGTGTCATTCATAGATGAAAATTAAAAATCGAAAGTAAAATGAACAAGCTGATTTTATAGCTTAGACCATGGACTGAGTAAACAGACTCACAAAAAGAAAAGGAAAGAAAAGAAAAGGGAAAGAATCCTAATAAACCACAAAGTTACAGAACCGATAGATGAAATGTTTTTTGTTTAGAAACCCCACATGAATCTGTACCAGATAATGTTACAGTAAGTGGTGGGAATTTTTTCGTGGCATGTAAATTTATGACTTCCAGCAATTCTTATCCCAAACACTTGGGAGAAGTACTGATCCATAGCAATCATCCTCCGTGGTTTATTGAAAACAACACTATTTTTCAAAGACACAATGACATCTTGGTTGAAATTCTTTAATCATAGCCTGCACTAATCAGAATTTAATTTTAACAATGTATTTTCATCTGTGTCAAAGGATTCCAAGTCATTTAAGATACAATAGTTTCAGCTTGAGTTCTGCACAAAAGCTTACTGAGACTAGGAAAAATAATTGCATTTCCACAGCAAAGCAGTCATAGAGTTTGTATGACGTGGCCAATAATGAAAACGTTTCAACCCTGTCATTGGGACACAAGGCAGAGTGAATCATGCACATTATAGAATGAAAGCTGGGCCTCTGAAAAATGACCTCTAGTTATCTCATCAGTGGACCTGATAAGACACCAGGATCAGTCTTCCTTTGTTCCTCCTATCCGTGGGAATTTCAGGTACAGACTGTAGGAAAGCGCACATGGAAGAAAAGTCTCATTAAAGTTCCTGCATGTGGAACACATTTAGACATGGCAATCTTCAAAATCTTGGTCTTTGTCTATATTAATCTGAACATTTGTATCAGCTTTGTCCTGAAAAGAATTTCAATTTCTCTGCCATGACTAAAAAATATGTAATTCTCTCTTACCACTGCCAACCAGCTTATCAGTTCCCAACTGTTTAGAAGTTTTCTTTTCCTTGTCTTTTCTTCTGACTAAAAGTGGAGTAGTACCATGCTTTACAAATGTATTCATAACCTTTAAACCTTTTTACATTTGTCATGTTGCAACTATAACTTCAGTGTTTGGATTTTATGTGCTAGACCAGCCTAAGGTAAAGTAGAAGATAATAATAAAGAGGAAGGAATAAGGAGTTTTGGTTTCCAAAATCTTTATAAATAAACTTTTTAGTATTTTTTTTTTGTCCATTTGTACCCAGCCTTCATTACCTTAATAACTGAAATTGAAAGCCACAAAGTGTCTTCAGAAGTCAATGTTTTTCTCAGCTGAATTACTTCTTCTGGGGGAAAAAAGCAGAAAAACAAGAAAAAAGCTCATTCTTTCTCCAGATTTTCAATTGGATACAAGTCAAGTGATTGACTGGGTCATTCTAGCAGTTTTACTTTGAAAACATGTAAGAGTTGCCTTGGCTGTCTGTTTAGGAATGTTTTCCTAGGAAATCCACACTTATTTCATCTTCAGGTTGTTATCAAAAATCTCCCAGTTCATTTCGTCATTTATCCTTCCTTCAGTTATTTACTTCAGCTATTTCCAGGTCTTTTAGAAGATCTCTGTCAGTTCTCCTTGGCTCTTGAACAGCTCTTTTGAATATCTTTCGATTCATCAGTCATAAATCTTTTGAGGGGCTCGTAGCTGTAGCTATGTTTTCCACGTCCAAATTATGGTTCAACCAGAGCTTTCTGGAACACAAATGTTTAGAAATGGGTCTGTTACCATTGTCATTGGCATGTTTTGCAACAATAAGGCTTTTCATTAGGGTATTCACTTTGGAATTGTTTTTACCTTAATGTTGTTGTGTGTGGATTAATTAGGTTGTTGCTGACATCTGGTGCAATATTTATGTCGATGGCAGCATAAGAAATAATTAAAATGAGAAAAACATTAATGTTCAATACTTAGTTTATCCACTGTAATATAATCTTGATATAAATAGAGCTGTTCTGTGAAGCCATCAGAGGTTCATCAGGGACAAAGTCAGAAAAATTTCAAGCAGGGTTAGGGGTATAAGATAATATCCCAAGCTCTGAACCTCTCACAGAGCACTACTCAACCCATTACCTGACATTAGTGCATGGAACAACCACAAGCTTACCAACGAATGGCTTTTTACTGACACTGACAGGAGGCCCATGGTAACTCTGGAGGAGCTCAGATGCGAAAATCTATTGACAGGATAACCATTGGTCATGCACTCCACAAATCTGGCTTTTAAGAAAAAGACAAAGGCAGAGAGCCACATGCTGAGAGAAAGCCACATGAAAGCCACATGAAGCCCTGTTTGTAGACATTATAAATGTGTGAATATGTTCTGGTCACATGAGACAAAAATTAAACTTATTTGCCTGAGTGCAAAAACACTGTTTAAGGAAGGAAACAAGAACCCCAGACCTAAATCCAATTGATAATCTATTCCAAGATTTGAAAACTAGTGTTAACAGAATCTTCCACCAATCTAACTGAACATGAGCTGTTTTGCAATTGAGAATGGGCAAAAATTTCAGTCTCTAGATGTGCAAAGCTGGTAGACATAACCCCAAAAAACTTGCTGCTTTTCTTGCAGTTGTGGTTCTATGTAATATTGACTGAGGTGGCCTGAATATTAATGCATGCTCCACTTTTTAAGATTCTAATTCATATCATTTTCTTTCCACCTTACAGAGATACAATATTTTGTGTTGTTCTATCAGATAAAATTCAAATAAAAAAGACTGAAGCTTGTGCTTATAATGTGACAAAATATGAAACAGTTCAAACAATATACATACTTTTGTATAGCACTGTAGCACTACTGAAATGTATTAATGGTGGTTTGGTAACCTTTAAAACTGTGTATGTGAGAATGTTCCAGAGAAAACTGAGAACAGACTTATTTGAACAAAGGAGGAGTTCATTTCAAACAAGCCCATATTACAGATCTGTGCACCAATTTGGGGAGAATCAAAGCAGATAGAAGAATTTTCCCGTGATCATTTATAACATTCCGGACCTCACCTATACAGTGACAATCTTCTCTATAGGCACCCCTCCCTCTGTGGCTTTGACTATCTAAGGCTTTGACTTAGATGTGTTCCTTAAGTCCAACCTAAGGCCATAAGATCTAATGTGTTGTGAGATACTACACGACCTAAAGACAAACAAAACATAGGTTAGAAGAGAATGTTCCATAAATTAGCATTTAAATGTAAGGAAGACTTATGCAAAAACGAATAGCTGAAGATAATTAAAGACCTTGCCCAAACTAAGATGTCTAATCACTGATCACACATAATCTGTTAACAGCAGGAAACAAATAATATGGTCATATAAAGCTGTCGAATGAGCATCACTGCGACAAGTGTGTAGGACACTGTCATAGAAAAACCTTACTGTACAGTACACATGAGCAGTGGGAAGCCCGTGACTACTGCTGCTCATCTACAGTATAGGAATACTCAGCAGGAAGCTCTGTAACTGCTGGGGGATCAATAGCCATGCCCATTGGATAACTGAACCTTGGGGTAGTGAGGGAGCAGCTCCTCCTGACCCCTCTCTGCCTTCAGAGACAGTGTGCCATCACAGCAGGTCAATATGTCTAGAAGCAGCAGTATGGGGCCATCACATTTTGGGACAGCAAGCTGACTTGTCATGCGTGTTACGACCTCAAAAAAAGGCAATTGTGTTAATTGCTGTAAATATATCAACATGTTCTTAACGGTCTTAGTTTATAATAGTTTATGCTTTGAATTTCCAAGCACACCCTTTTTTTTTTTTGACCCATCTTAGCATTACTGAAGAACATAAGAAAAACTGATATCTCACCTTGTATACAGATTAGATTATAGTGTGACAGAAAAGGTTATGGATTGCTACAATTTGTCTTTAAAACACAAACATGGCCAACTTCAGTGGAAAATATCAAAAAATAACTGCCTTTCTATTAACACCAACCATAAATCAATAAAGGCTATTCTCTGAAGGTACTCTCAGCTGCTTGTGGCAAGGTATTGATCTTCCTAAATGCAGGTGTCTGCATGTTGTTTTTGGAGAAACACTGTCCTTTCTGTGAGCCAGTAAACCCCCCAGCACCTCTTCTCCAGCTTTAACTCCATTGGTTTCTGTGTCCCAGCACTGGGTCGAAGCAGCCAGCGTAGCACCTCCACAGAGGCCGACGTGTGACTTGATGCCATCAATAAAACCATCATCGGAGATGGACCTCCGTCGCGTCCCGCACAGTTAGTCCTGGCCCTTTGCAATGAATCACCTTGATAGAGGCATCCCCTCAAGGAGGAAAAACACTCAATATCTCACCAGTTGATTTTTTTGGGATCCATACTGGTTCATGTTTGTGCTTTTTTTTCAGCTTTTTACTTCACATTTTTAGGGTTAGTCAGCTGAAGGGTCAGTGAATGAGGGGCAGGAAAAAAAGTTAAACGAAACACAAAAACTTTAGATATTTAATGCAAAACTGCTTAAAAAGAAACAGGGAGGAATGTAAACAAGGGAGTACTTGCTATGTTTTTTCAGCTTGTTACATACGTATGTATTAATTATTAGAGCTAAAGATAAAATGTAGGAGAAATTGTGAGAAACATCTGAAGTTCATTTTATGTTCACTGTTCTGGGCCTCACAAACATCATTACGCAACAAAAAAATAACAGCCAGTGTCGGGAGCAGGCGTGTTCCATCATTTCATCTTGTTGTACCTATCCCGTTTATTAAAGACTCACAGCAGAACGTGTAGTTGCACACTTAGCTCTCCACATAAATATTCTTCTTCTGGTGTTTTATGACAGATGGTAAACAAACTGTAAGTTGCATTCCTCCCACCTACTATAATACAGTGTAGACAGGCAAAAAAAGCCTACATTATTTCTAATAGATTTGTGTCCTTCAAAAATTACACATCTTTTTTTTTACATTGACTTAAAAAAGGTTTTCCATAGTTGATATTTAATGTTTAACTGTTATGTCAGAAATCAGACGTTTCTAAAAAACTATTTTGGTTTACTTTTCCAGTTTTAAGAGATACCTTAAAACAAGTAAACATATACAATAGAAATATTTAAATATTTTTAAGAAATGGTTTGAAGATTTTATCACATCTGTAGCTACCCAGCAAGTGTCTAAGGCTATCAAAGGCTAGTTAGCACAGATGAATGTAAGAGAAAAGCCCTTTAAGAAATAGAAGTAAAGTTGATTTGTTGAACTTGAGTTGAGCAGATTTTGGTAAGCATTTCATGTTTTATTTTGTGCTTAAAATTAAATGTTGAAAAGGCACTATAAGCCCCGGTTGTAAATAGAAACAACTGAAGATTTTGTTGGAAATATTTTAATTTTTATGGAAATATTTTAATTTTTATGTATTCCTTGAGACTTATTTTTCTGCATTGAAAGCCTGTTTTGAGTTATATTTTGTGCATTTAGTTGTAGTTGCATTTGGTGGCAATGGGCTAATTGCATGAACACTGGAGATGCCCTTACTTAGTTGAAAAGAAAAAAAATCCAGAGACTTTTCTTTATTAATTATTGCGCTGCTTGTTTTGTGTTTTATTTATTAATTAGTAACCTGCATTGCATGCCAGAGGGCTCTTTCACAAAAGCGGAATTCTGAAATCCAGGATAAGAGATAAAGCTAGGCTTGAATTAGTTTGATCATTGCATCCTGGCTGGATGCTAAAACGGGTGTTTTATCCTAATCTGTGTGCAGTCCAGCACACCAATAACATTAGGGACCCCTGTACAAAAAAAACAAAAGATCAATCAATGTTCTAAAGTTTCTTTTGTGATGTGTCGCTTATTCATGTTACCAGCAATGTTGTAGAATCCCACCTTGATGTATTTCATTCTTCTGTGGCCAGGGAAGGTTATGAAGATGTGCGTATCTTTTTAATGCCAAATACACACTTCAGATGGTGCTGTAAATAGTGGCTTTGCTAAGATTTGAGCAAAAAAATCTGAGCCAACACAGATCATCTGTGTAACGGTCAAGGCATGGCTCTGTTCGATGTCGTGCTGAATTTTGGGAGCCAGCAGTCTGCATAGGTAGCTGATGCCATCCCTAGAAAAGCAGTAACGCTCATTCAGTTAATTGTGGGGAAAAGCGAACAGGTCGGACCTGTTCTGAAACACATTTTCCTGTCTGAAAGCCTTTCTCAGTATAAGTGTTTCATCATCTACGATGTCATTCAAAAATGGGCATGCCATTGTAAAGGACGACACATGTTTGAAGCTACTTATATGGCCTGACTTAATTGACAACGTCTTTCTTTATCTGCCATTTCTCTAATCCCCTCAACACATGCAAAAGTCTATTAAAGGCCATTCTGTCAAACTTAGAACAACAACAGTCTTCAGAAACAAAATCGAACAGTAACAATGCCCACATGGATAATAAAGTTGATAACGGTATATTCTATCATCATAATGTTAAAATAACAACAGTACATGACTGAATACCAAAATGAATCAGTGGCATTTTAATGCAAGCTGATAAAAATGACCAAAACAGACATAAGAAAACAGAATCATTGACAAAACACACTGGTTCCTGATCAACGTGACCGCTGACTGAACAGATAAGGCACCACGATTAACTAAGCCTAGCTGTCAGCCTGGTCTGGAGCAGGCTAGCTGCACAGGATAAATCACCATGGTAACTCATGGTAGTGAAACCGAGTTGAGGCTTAATTCAGTCAGGATATCCGGAAAATCCTGGCTTAATCCGTTTTCATGGTTTTGTGAAACAGCCCTCCATTCTTTTTCGTCTGCCAGGAGCTACCACTGCGTCACATATGCAGCAGACTAGTTTCCTCCACATACTTCCTCTCAGTTGTACTTTCCCTGCTGGTAACCAACAGCGACCCTCACCCATGGAGTCCCTCAAAGACCAAGTTGGCTTCTATTCAGTGTGTTTACACCTACCCATAAGGTGAACAGTGAACAATTAGCTCCCATCATTTCCTCAATTCTCTGTCCTTGTTGTTCAGGAGACATCCACAGGTGAAACTCATCAGCCTAATCAAGGCAGTGTGTCCCTTTACATGGTGGTGCATTTGCTGCTGAAGGATATTTGAACACCAGACAGGATATCTACACCACACATTGTTTCTTAGCCAAAACCAGTACAAGATGTAGGGGAATTTCCCATTACTCTTAATAACAACGTTCTACATGTGAGCTGCTTAAAACAAAGCTGTACCGTTAGAACCCTTATATTTAGCATGGGGAACCAAATACAAGGTGTGACAGTACCGTTATCACACTAAATGCAAAGGTAAAATACAGGGAAAAGATGGCAAGTCACGATTAGCTATGTTTTCTTTTTTTGTCTGAGAATCATCCATCCATCTATTTTATTCTGCTTATCTGAAGTTGGATCACAGGGGCAGCAGCCTAAGCTGGGAGACCCAGACTTCCCCCTCCCCAGCACTTTGGGCCAGCTCCTCCAGAGAAATCCCAAGGTGTTCCCAGCCCAACCGAGAAACAAGGTTTCATACATGTTAGGGAGTTGCAAATAAAAAGTTAATTTTGTCTCAATAAGCAAGAAAAAGATTAGGGAATTCATTTCCGAATATTCCGAATACAGAAAAAAAATGGCCATATAGGCCCAATGTGACCTATATGGCCATCTGAGGAAACTGAGACAGAGGGTAGGTGCCATTAAAAAAAACTTCAGATATGTTGCATATGATCCATCTGGTATAATTTATAACTCTCATAATTTTTCTGAAAGTGGAAATGGGTCTGGGTTCTTATGGGTTAAATACACTGAACTAAACAGGGCGCATTATTGTTTGAAGCACCTCCCATTGTGTAGATATCACTAGAATTTAATAGGCATGTTGAGAGCACTAGTTAAGAGTTAGCTCTGTCACACTAACACTTGACAGCTGACAGGAACAGTATGGAAGGCACCCCATGGATCCATATCTTAGCAAAATGCCCTATCAAGATGGATGTGTCTGCAAGACAATAAATAGCTATCCTCACTGACAGGACAACAGACAGACATCTGTTAGGATAAACAGTCTTAAATCCTTCTTTCAAACTTGATTGTAATTCCTGAATGGTATGAATTACATTTTTAGTTTTTAATTCACATTTTGTTTCACTGTAAAATGTGACAAAATGAGACAAGACATTTTAACTTATATGTGGAAAATGTCTTGTACCACTGGTAGATTATTTAACCAATAACTAGTATTTTTTCATCAATATTAAGGAATTTCTAACTTTAAACAAGCTTATATATTGTGCTGAAAAGTTACTTGTAAGTTACTCTGGTCTTATTTCAAGTATATTCAAGATAAATGCACTAGAAACGAGACTAAAAATGCTTGATAAGATCTTGTGTTTTTGCAGTGTACAGCACTGCATGTATTGTTTTCCTTAAGGAGATTGTCTTATGTTCCCATTTCTACCTTACGTTTTTGTGCTCTGCAGTGCTGTCTTTTCCTTTCTGTATCACAATGACATGGTCTGTCAACTAATTACAGAAAAAACATAAATGTGAATCTTGTCCAGTCTTTGCCATTGATCTCCCACAATTACAGTTTACAATACTTGTCATCAAAACTTTGGCCATATTTACAACAGAACATCCCTCCAGGGTACACTGTTATATTAACAACATGACAAAGCAGTTTGACTGCCTTATCCATATACAATGAAACAAAGACTTGTTATACTGAGGGACTGACATGTTCATTGACACAGATATTTACTTTTGAGACGAACCAGTGATGAGCCACATTGTAGCTTAGATGGATGAGCACTCTGCCTTAACTCAGTATATAGGACTATTGCTCTGAGTTGGGGGGTTGGTGCGTGTGTGTGTGTGTCCTAACTGTGTAAACTCACACTTAAGGACCCCAGGCCTGGGGAAGATAAAGACCTCTCCTAAAATGTAAACATTCTCTGAAGTGGTGAGCAGAGCAGCTGTAGTTGGACACACAAACATTTAGAGAAATGCAGTCCCAATGTCAAGGTTAAGCGGTGCGCTCCTTCAAGGCCCACTTTCCCTCATGACCCTCAATCTTGCTGTTGGATCTGCTGTTGAGTTGAGGTGCTGAAACATGGGCCACTCTGACAAAGGGAAACTGTGATAATGTGTAGAGCAGGAGAATGGAAGGGAAAGTTCCAGATCTGCCACAGCAAAAGGGATAACAAAAGCCAGTTCTTTTTTGTTATTTATACTGAAAAATAAACGCACAGGACAAGGGATCTGTTGCTAGTACAGTGCTGTGAAAAAGTAGGGATGTTTTTGTAGACATGTTTTTTTAGACAGTCTGCCGTCTTGTAACCTCTAATTTTATTTATTATTAAACTGCATCTGTTGACTTGCTCAGCATTTTGTTCAACTTTGGTTGTTCTTAAAAGTGCTTTGATAACGAAACTTGAGTTAAGTTCAACTGATTTTTTTAAATTATTATTATTGAACTGTTGTAGTGCTGCTTAAGAACTATTTTAGACCAGATGGTTTTTAAAAAGTAATAAAAACAAAAAGAATGATTTCATTGGTTTAAGAATAAAATACCATATTTACATTTCAAAGTTCTTCTGTCAGCTGAAAGCTTATATATAAATCTCTTATTAAAAATTACACCATAAACCTATTTAAATTTAAATGATTTAACATATCAAAGTGAGACAACATGAGACTATAGATTTAATCAACTTTGAATGGATGTTTCATTGCCTCTGATCTGCACTGATCTCAGCAATTACCTCAGTGTAAAAGTATGAAGGTCCAATATAATACATCCTTATATAAGTATGGCACCAAGTGGCCGGGGAGACACACACAAAAAAAATCAGGCTTGTGAAAAATCACCACAATTAGCATGTTAACAGATATAGGCAATACAAATGTAACACATTTGCTAGAGAAAAAGATGAGTCTGTTGTGTGGCCTTCTCCCCAAGGTCCCCTATGGTGTCCCCCTCATCCACTTCCCAGTGGTCTGCTCGATTATGCATCAATCTCAAGTTTAGCAGACACCTGTGTTTAGACATGCATCAAGAGTCGGGGACGGAAAAGAGGAAAAAGAAAAGACAGTGGGAAGATGCTCCCATGTTGCTTGCACTCTTTTCCCCTCCTGTCTACATCTTTGCCTGCTCTAAGCTGTTTGTGTGCTGTTTGACAGCACTCAGAGCAGCTGTGAGTGACACCCAGTAATGGCCGAAATGGAGAAAAACAGCATGAACCACCAGAATTATTTTACTGTTGTAGACAAAAAAAAAAATGCAGCAAAGCATAATTTTTACATGCTTTTACATGCAGTTATTCACTACTGAAGCAACACTAAACTTCTTTGAACAAATGAAAAACACGAATAATGATAAATACAAAAGCAACAAAGGCATGAGAAATCCATGTTCAGCCTGTGACATCTGTCCAGCTTCAAAAATGATTTACTTTGAACAGCAATGGTAAAGTCTGCTAATATACAGTAATATGTAACGTATTGTGAAGACATTCTGCAGAGTTGGAGGATTTTTTGGCTTCAATAAGCTCCTCTTAATGAATCATCCTCAGGAAAACAAAACTTGTCATGATTATATGGGTCAGTTTCCGCTGTAAAGTCAGACTTTTTTGTTGTTTTAAGGGGGTTTTCATAAAAAAAAAAAATACATGTGAAAACAGTACAAAGAGAAGTCTTTTTCTAACACCATTTTATAGGATGAGGCTTAGTTCAGTATTGCACTCCCCATTGGCACATTTCATTCATTGTACTTTGCTTCTTCATTTTAATCTTTCTTAAAGTCTGTTGTGTTTCTGAGCCCTGATTTTTCACCACAAAATAAGGACAAACACACAGACAAACGCTGAATTATTGTTTATTTCTGAGGGGTGGGGGGACACCACAAAGCATTTGTGCTGAGGGCACACAAATGTCTAGCACCTGTCCTGCTGAGATGGCAAAGGAAGAAAGTGCATTTTGTGTCTGGTAGACCATTTCTGTATTCATTTAGCCATATATTTTGGATCATTATCTTGCTGCAAAACCCACACTATAACAGATTCTCCACCATAGTTAACACTGGACATCCTTCATTATTCCACATATCCATCATCCCTTATTCCATACCAGACACTTTGAATGTTTTTGGTTTTTTTTTTGCTGAAATGTCTGTCCTTAGTCTCATCTGCAAGTCCCAGTAAATTTTAATAAACTTTACTGGCACTTTGAAGCTTGTGATGGTAAGAATAAAAAGGCTTTTTCCAGGCACAGCTCCATACAAACCACTTGGCAAGTAGACACCATCTAATAGTTGCTGTGGGGATGCAAAGAAACCACTCTTTGCTGCTGTTCCCTAAGTGTGTTGATGAGTTTGTTAAGGTTTTCTTAAAAAAACAAACAATCTGCTTATAAATAGGCTCTCCTTTAAGTGGTTGAAAGTAAAATGAACTCCTTTACTATAATTTGAGATTGTTCTGACTGTCGTCTGCAGCAAGAGGTTGACTGCTTGTAATTAATTCACACCATCCCCCTTCAAAAAGAACATATCGCTTCAAGTTCAAATTAAATTTCTGGCAAACGAAGAACTGAATAGATCTTACAGTCAGTTTAAAATTTATCTTAATCTAACCTCAAATGGGTAAAAGCAAACATATAAAATTCTACTATGTCGTGAAGTTTTACACAAAGATGAAACTGAAATAACAGAGTTTGTTTTTTTAACTGAGCACTTCACCAGCACAATAACCTTCAGAAGATCAAAATACATAAAGCCCTAGAATTTAAAGGAAAAGTCCTTTGTTTTTGCCATGACTCAATGCTTAATTTGAAATCAAACTATGCAAACTGACGTGTTAATAATAACATGTGGTCCTCCTTCAAGGTTCACTGAGATATTGACCCTTTTGTTTTATACTCATAAAACTAGCATTTGTGATGTAACTTCAAATAAACAATAAAGAGTCATGTAAGGATACATACAAAAATAAAGTTTGCAAAGTACTGTTTGTGCCTTTACCAGGGAAATTTGTGTACAAACCATAACACTTGACAAGTGCTTACCAAAGTACCTTCTGCTCATTGAAGGCCATTAAAAATGTAGGGGGACCTGCAGCTTTTTCTGGTAATCTTTGCTTGAGTCCATCTTTATTATCTTAGTCTATAGAGAGAAGTGGATCCCAAGGTAAAAATAACCAAGGCTGCTTCTCATCAGTGTGACACTTTTATCTGACGTCTGAAATACACTCATACTGATGAATACATTTGTATGTGGCCAAGTACATGTGATGAATCTTAGAAAACATAAGTATAACTGCAGAACTGGTGTTTCTAACATGTAAGATTTATCATTCTTTTGTCTCTTGACATGAGAAAGATTTGGATAGATTTAGTAAAAGATCAGAGGTTTGGATCAAGGTTGAGGATATCTGGGTAGAATGTTAAGCATTCAGTTGAGATTGCAGATTTATAAAGTGTAAAGCCAAATAAACTAGCCGCTAGCTGCAGATCATGGGGATAATCTCAACCAGAAAGATGTGGTCTTCACATCCAGCAGAAACACAGGATCTCTGCTTGTCACACCAAGAAAGGTTGCCATTAGAGACTGAGGTTAGGACGACAAGTTAGGGGTTAAGATAAAAGGTTACAGAGTGTTCAAAACCCAAAACTAAATTGTGGATGCACACATTTTCAGTGGAGAAGGAAGCTATGTGTTTCTGATAAAGATTCTACACATAATCTACTGTTAGACTGAGGACAAAGTGCATTGTTTACCTTTACCAGAACTATAAGGGTACATTTCCTGCAAAAAGACAAAAATTTCTTTTGCCATGATGTCACCTAATTTATATATATATATATATATATATATATATATATATATTTTTTTTTTTTTTTTTTTTTTTTTTTTTTTTTTTTTTTTTTTTTTCCATATTTAATGATCTAATGACCATCTAGTGCAGGAGTGGGCAATCCCAGTCCTCAAGGGCTGGGTCCTGCAACTCTTAGTTGTCACCCTGCTCCAACACACTTCAGTCAAATAGCTGAATTACCTCCTCAGTGCAGTCAAGTTTTTAGAGTCCTGCTAATGACCTCATTATTTAACTCAGGTGTGTTGAAGCGGAGACACATCTAAAAGTTGCAGGACACCAGCCCTTGAGGACTGGGATTGCTCACCCATGATCTAGGGCTAAAAGTTCAACGCTCCATACACAGCCTTTAAGTGCCACCAAGTGGTCAAAAAAATTGTGTGCTGAATTGGGCTACGATTTGTTCACATTTAGCATGCAGAGGTGAGTAAATCTTCATCATTGTGAAGAGAGCATTTTACAGAGGTGCATAAATTGTTTTGCAGTGGGGAATTTTTTTGATTTGTCCATAAAAGTCTATTGTAAGATGAAGATGGTCGAACTGATCAAACTGTGTATGCTCCAGAATGAAATGCATAGCAAGCCAATGCTGGAATGTCTTCTCGAAACAAGTAAATTCACAATAGTTTAACAGTGATAGGAAAAAGGAAATAATCTATAGAGTTATGGTTATTTTGCAAAGGAAACGTCAGACTTTTTAGTCTATGGGGTATCTTGTTCTGCTGGTATTTAAAAGTTAGAAGTATCCACAATGACAAATATTTGTCTCATCTTGTGTGTTGTGCAAGTTTCTATTACATGTAAATAATTAGATAAATTTCAAAATTAGTTAGCGCATAATTGGTTCCTCCTTACCGTTCAAATTTTCGAGAACTTTAAATGGAACAAAGCAATTTTTACATGATGAAATTATGTATGACTGAAGCTCATCCAGAAGTGAATGAAATTTGTAGACTTCATTTCTCAGTGGCAAACTTATGATACTTTACACAGAAAAGAGCTGCAACATCTTCCCCAGGGTGAGAGCTTGGTGACTGCTGTGTGTATGGGCACAGGTACAGTTCAGCTGGTTCAGAAACACAGGCAGACTTGCGTGGGGATCTGATATTGATGACGTATGTCTCTCGCCTTGTTTTAAACTTAACAATATAAACTAACAAATTATGCGCTGACCTAATTAATAGATTTAACAGAGATTTTTGTGCCCCAGTGCTGTTGTTTCCAGACATGAGTCTCCAGGTTGGTTTGCAGCTGCAGGAGAGACATTGTAGGGATGGAGCTGCAGCTTAAAGTATTCTCTTACTTCTAATGTTTCTCCAAGACCATGGTACAGGTAAGTAGACCAAATAACCACCCAGATGTTTTGGGGGTTTTTATGTTTGGCCAATAGATATGTTTAAAAAGAATACCATGTAGTGTTTAAAAAGGGGCCACAGTGACAAGCATTGTCTCCACTGACATTTTCAGACTCATTTTGATTATAAGATGTGAATTAAAGCAGCTGTGTTGGGAATTAAAATGAAAACTGTCTGTGTGAGCAAAGAGAACATATAATTAAAAATATGTAAATAGGCTGGAAAAGACCAGGTGGAAAATATATAATCATATCGAATGACTGTCTGATCTTTAAATATATTTCAAAACTTTGTTTCAGACACCATATAACAAATGAATGTGCACTAGTTCATATTGGAACTGGATAGCTAGTTCAGAAAATCTAGGTGGTGAACTGTAAAAATGAAAAAAAAAATCTTTTTATCTTGATTAACTGAACTTGTTTAGGGTAACCTGGCAAAAACTGACTGTAAGGACATTAAATGTTGCAGAGGCAAAAACTATATGCTAATGGATCAACTCAATTTATTTTGGTATAAAGGTATACATGTTATTGACATAACCAGGAGGACAATGGAGATTGAAAATATAAAATGATCTAAAATTATTATTTGATTTATGAATATGAATGTTATGTTCCTCTTTATCCACACATGTAATCCAAAGAAGAATTTCTAAATTGGTGGCAGCAAAGGAAAAGATTAGAAGAAATTTTTAAACATTTTTCTTTCCAACAAATTTGATTATTCTTCTGTCTTGTGCAGTGACAGTTTTGCTTTTACTATGATTTCAAGCCTCAAACAACCCCAAATTAGAACAGCTTTCATGCAGAACTAAAGTTTTGTTTTTGCAACTGACATTGAGAAAAGCCCAAAAAGTAACCACCATGACCACATCTTAAGAGGGACAGATGTCAGTCCAGCAAGCACCAGAGACAAGGGGGACATTAGCTGGGTTTCAGAAAAACAAGGTGAGAAATTGCAGCTAACATTTTACAATAGTTCCACTCTACTGAGCTATTGATTTTGTCTCTAGTTTATTCATTGCCTTTGGTGGCACACTTCCTTTCTCCACTGGGATTCAAAAAAAAGAGTGCTTCAGCACTGAACAAGCAGTTCATATGTGCAGCAAATCATTTAAAGAAGCACACCATGAGATGGCTTTCCTTGTTTTTTAAACTGAAACAAGAGTTGTCTTTGGTTTGCTCCTTGCTTCTGCATCCCTAAATTGCTTAGGAATGCAAACACTTGCTTGGAGTTGGTTGAGTATAAATAAAAGTAACAAAGCATGAAAGTTAGCGTGACATCAAGAAAAGTCTGTTTTATTTAAAGAGAAGTTGAGAGAAGGTCCCGAAGTAGAAAACAACTGAGATGATCCCCTGTAAGTTACTTTTTCGTGTTTTTGCGTTGTATTTTGTTTTGTTTTGTAGCCTACTACACAAAACTGAGAGGCCATTTATAGGCTTTGAAAACCTTTTGAATTAATTAGCTGATTAGAGTGTTATACCATGAGTTTCCCATATTGAACTTTTTCGCAATATTATAATTTTGAGACACTGAATTTTGGGTTTTCATCATCTGTAAGCTGCAATCGTCGAAATTACAAAAAATAAAGGCTTGAAATATTTCACTTTGTGTGTAATGAATCTATATTATATGAGTTTTACTTTCTGAAATGAGTGGCAACAAATATTGAACTATTTCACAATAATCTTTTTTTGGATGTACTTCACTGAATGAAAAGTTTACTGCACATGAAAACTACACTTGCTAAAATTATCTCATGAGCTTTCATTACATATACTTTTAAGAAAGTTTGAAAATGCATATTTAGTTTTTTTTTTTTTTCCTTTTTGCACAGATTGACTTTAAATGATTCTATATTTATAAGGCCATTCAATCTATTTGCTAGTATCAAATCATTTAAAAGCAAAAAGAAATTGGCAGATGCAACAAGAATCACCCTCCAAACTATAGCGGAGGCCTCTGAGTGATAGGTCTTAAAAGATTATCTACTTTAAGGCCTTTAGCTGGTGATTTTATTATGTAAAACCAAAAGAAAACATTGAAAGGAAAATAAACTGAAAAACTGTTGGCGTGGACATGTGAGAAGTTCAGGTCTTCTGAATGAGATTTCAGCTAATGAATGTATACACTGGCTTATGTTTTAACCTCTAAATAAAAGCTCTTAACCTATCCAACCCAGTAAAGACTCCTTTCCGTTTGGCTTGATCTGAGAAACGATTACTTCAACAAACATGTCAATGTTTTCCAACAAAAATGTGTTCCTAATTGAAAGCATTTCCATGGCAATGTTACCTTGTATTCAACAATACAAACTATTGTATTTCTGACACATTTAAATCAGCCTTGCATGTTTTTTGAAAACATAAAACTTTTTGAAGTTAATATATAAAGTGAAGTTGATACATTACATAACACCCTCTTCAATCCCTGAAGACTTGGTTGTTATGTTCAAATTATTTGATTGTGTTCCTGTGGTTGATAGTTTAAATCTGTTTCCAGGAACAGATCCAACCAAGAGTTTTTCAGCGACGCGTAGATCCAAGCACCAGATTGGTAGAAAGAGACTTGGCAGGCATTTTGGTAGCAGGCAGGCAGGCAGACGGGCAGGCGGCAGATAAAGAGGACTCTATTAGTCTCGGCTCATTGTACCACTCTGATTTCTTTCCACTTCCTAATTGGCCGGCTTCTGTAGGCTCGGCGGCCATATTTCAGCTTAAACGGGAAGGCTCCATGGGTCACGGGAATAAAGAGGCCCATCTGACAGGTCAGCAGGCTGATGTCTACAGCATAGTCGCAGGTCAATGGTCAAACTAACATCAAGATAGGCCGCGGCAGTGTGGATCAGCTCCTTCACCAGAGAGCCCAGTATAAGTAAGTCGGCAGACGTGCTGGAATGTTGTTTCGCTGAGTTTTACAAGGAAATGTTTAAACTTAACATCTTCCGTAAATGCTGAACTTTTTTGTTTATCCTATTGGCCCAAAAACAATCCACTAAAACATGATTTCACATATAAACAATTACCTGAAATGTCATTAAAATGTAAATACTTGCTAATCTTATTTTTAGAAAGCTGTATGGTGTTTGATTTTGCAGCATTACACTGCATGCTGTCTCCTTTAAGCCAAAAACAGCTAGTCATACCTTATGAAAGTACCAGATTTTTGGGGTGGTTTTTTTGGTAAGATAAAAGTTATAAAAAGTTGGGAATTTCAGATTTAAGTTTAGTATTAGCTAGATAACATTTTTGTCTCATTCTCTTTCTAAATTAAAAGAAAAAAGTAGAACAAATACAACTAATGTAATTGAAAGATAATTCATTGAACTGCAGTTCTGAGTGTTAAAAAGTTGACAATAATCATTAGGTTTATTGCAATACATTACATTGTAATTGGTACCCTCCTACTATAAGGTTACAGCAAAGGGACAAGAAGTCCTAACACATGAATTTTCATAATGTACATTTGTCTGATCAAAGCTGCTCAAACATATATGTGCATATGAGCTCACACACTCAAACTGAGATCAGTCTGCCAGGCACCAGACAGTAGTGCATGGCCAAATGAGATGTGTGAGAGCCCCCTGCTGCCAAGAGGCAGACAGAGAAGCAACAAACCAGCTCTAATGGAGACATGACATGCTCGCTAGGGCGGAAACTCAAACAAACGATTAATGGGCCATGGAGCCTTTAGTACAGCAGCACAATATCCTCCACTGCCCCCACACCCTCACCACCCCCGCGTGATCCCCCTTGCTCCTGTTCTGTCCCATGTTGTCCAAACGGGTTTGACATTTGAAGACCAAGGCTTTTACTAAGAGGTGACATATTTCTGCCATCCCTCAATTTTACTATGATCCCTTTGAGATCTAAGTGGACAAAACGTTCACACACTCATATTTATATGAGACTTTTGCTGCAATGGAAAGTGATTTAACAGGAGACATACAGCGACTTGCAAAAGTACTTATACTGCTCAAATTTTTTTCTATTTTGTCCCATTACAACCATAAACCTCTATGTACTTTATTGGGATTTTAGAGCGACACAAAGTGCTACACAATAATTAAATAGAAGGAAAAAAACAACCTTTTTGAAATCATTTCACAAATAAAAGATTAAACCTACTTAGTAAACAGAGTCCACCTATGTGAAATTTAATTTCAATATAATTGCAGCTGTTCAGTGAAGGCCTCAGAGGTTTGTGAGATGACATTAGTAAAATAACATGATATGAAGATCAAAAAATACATCAGACAGGTCACAGATATTACTGTGAAGAAGTTTACAGCAAACTGTCTCCCAAGCTTGAACTTTCCATGGAGCTCTGTTCAGTCCTTCATCTTAAACAGGAAGGAGCAAGATCCAAGTGCAATCCTATCAAGCTTAGGTGGGAGAATCTTTTAATTGTTCATTCAGTAAGTCTGAAATTTATGGAAGAGTGATAGGAAGAAGGTCATTCTTGAAAGAAAACCACAGGAGCTCAAGTTTGAAGTGTGTTACAATTTAGGGAGACACTGCAAATATGTGGAAGAAGTTGCCATCGTGCAAAACACTGCATGGAGGAAATTTAACATTGCACAACAATTCAGCATTTGCGTACCATCACCACACTGAAGCATGGTAGTGGCATCAAAATGGTGTATGTTTTTTTTTCAGCAGGGACAGGGAAGTTAGTCAGATTTGAGTATGGATGGAACTAAAACAGCACAATCCTTGCAAGAAACCTGCATGTATTTCACATAAATATCATAAGACAGACACTGTAGAAATATATTCTGTAAATGTTCTCCTGTAAACATGTGTCAGTTTACATTGCTCTAACTTTCTGGAAATCATTCATGCTAATCATGTAAAATGGGAATTCAGTACTTACTTAAATAGTAAGCAGCTAGTAAAGAATACAAAACAGAGAGTGACTGAGGGAATCAATAATATGAAAGGGTGCTGTCTCTTTTTTCTGTATAGCTCCTTAGCAGTGGGTTCAGAAAGAAGAAGGAAAGTCCATACGTTCATGTGTTTTGATTAGCAGGTAATGATCTTTGATCTAATGCGCTGACTGGGAAAGTGCGGCTCCCATTGAAATCCGGTGGATGCTTGGCCGACCTGGAGCCAGTGTCACTTCTCGTTAGGGCCTGGAGCTCCGTGACCTACCCGTTGGAAGTCCCAGCCCCCTCCTCGCAGCATGAGCACCCTGCGTAATGATATCAATAGCAGCAGGGGTGCAATGAATACAAATCCGCGTGCAGAATGTTTGGACAAGAATTCGCTCACAGGCCCTCCCTCCCTCTTTCTGCTCCCAGTCACCACCATTCAACTTCTATCCTCCACACAACAGACTGGGTCTGGCTGTGGATGGTTGATTTCACTGAAATAAAATTGTCTGCTACTGCAGTGAACAAATGCTCCATATTAACTAACTGTTTTACAAAATTTACTTAGGTATGTCCATTAATAACTTTAACTGTACTGGACATTAGAATCTACGTGAGAAAATGTCTCCAAAATGTCTTATGGAAGAGTGACAGGAAGAAGGTCATTCTTGAAAGAAAACTACAAGAGCTCCAGTTTGAAGTGTGTTATGATTTAAGGAGACACTGCAAAATGTGGAAGAAGTTGTTCTGTAATTAATTGTTAAAATTAATCCACACATGTAGCTAAAATTATTCATGCTTGCAAATAATGTGATCATGAGTGCTACATGCACATTTAAAGGAGTATAAAACTTGGTTGTTCATTTACATGAAACAGCTTGCATGAAGCTCATTTTTCCAGGGGTGCTTATATAAAATATTGTTTATGGAGCACAAAACTAATAAGTTGTGTTTATGGCTGCATCTAATAAAATATTATATACCTGAACTGACCACTGGAAAAAGAACCCACAGTTGTAGCTCAGGCTATTGAACACTTTGTGCAGTGTTGGACATTGAATGCCAGCCACCAGATTTCCGTCTCTGGTATTGACACAGCCATTTAAAGCACCCTGACAGACCCTGCCCATAACAAAGGTATGTTCATGAAAACAGCCAATGAAATGAATCAGGAAGGAAAGAACTAATGCATTTCTTTTCAGAACTTACAAGTCTGGAAAAACTATAAAACCCAACCTGAGAGACCTGTTTATTATCTGTTGCTGCAGCTCAGTAAAGCCACGCTGACGGCATGCATGCATATGGAGAAGCCATGTGATTCTTTGCTTAGAATGCATGCAACACATTCCTTCTGCACAGAAACTGCTCTTTTTTTACTTGTATGGTTTAGTAATGCTGTATGAAAACACCTCTTTTGCAAAAAGATCATAAAATGTTTCTTGCAGATTTATATTTCGGTTCATCTGGAACAAGAGTTGCAGTGTTTGGCAAAAGTATTTATACCCTCTGAACTTTCTGCCATTTTGCCATCCACAAACTTAATGCATTTTTGGGGTGTTTTATCTGATAGACAAATACAAAGTAGTGGATATTTGGAAAGTTAATGAAAAAATGTTTTGTTATTAAAAATCTGGTGTAGCATGCCTTCACATTTCACCCCTTTCCTCTGAAACCTCTTAATAAAATCCAGTGCAAACAATGTTTTTTTAGAAGTAACCTTATTAGTCAGTCAATTTCAATATGAATACAGCTTTCTGTGAAGCCACAAGAAGTTTGTTAGTGAACAAAACAGGATCATAAAGAGCACAGCAGATAGATCAGGGATAAAGTTGTGGAGAAGTTTAAAGAAAATCAAGAACATCTCATAGAGCATGGTGTAATCCACGATTTGACAGTACGAAGAGTTTGGCACAACAGCAAACCAAGCAAGACGGGGTCTGCCACCTAAACTGAGAGGCAGGGGAAAGGAAAGCAATAATCAGAGAAGCAGCCAAGAGGTCCATGGTAACTCTGGAGGAGCCACAGAGATCCACAGCTCAGGTAGCAGAATCTATTGACAGAACAACTATTAATTTTGCACTCCATAAGTCTGGCCTATATGGCAGAGTGACGAGAGGAAATCCCATTTACAGCCAAATAGAGGATAAACCAAACTTGTGGAAGAAGGGACTCAGGAAGAATAAGAACAAAATTAAACTTGCTGGCCTACATGAAAACATTGTGTAAAGGAAAAACATGGTGATGGCAGCATCATTGCTGGTCACAGACGCTCAATCTGGTTGAGTTTGAGCTGTTCTAGAAAACCCCAAAAGGTTTGCAGTATTGACTCGGGTGTTGTATTCAATTGCATACGCAACTTAACAGATAGTTGTTTGTACACAACTTAGAAAAACAAATACATTTCCATAGACAACACAATCATGCACAGATTTTTGTGTTTCTTTAAATACCATTGTACTATGAAAAATGGGGAAAGGCTTAACGGGTGTAATTACTTTAACAAGGCTCTGGAAAGGAAACAGAGGAATCTTTTAAAACTCTCCCACTCTTTATTTCCCGAGTTTCTTGGACACATTTAAAGCTGGAGCATGTAACTTTTATTTTAAAAAATGTTTTGTTTTGGGGTTTGTTTGTTTTTTACATATTTGTTAGAACTGTCACTATGACGTGACAGTATGTTATGAGACAGATAATCTGTGAAAAGATCGATCTCCTCCACCTCCTCTCTGAGCCACTTTTGCCATCTAAAGAAATGCACCGCTCCAGACCAAAAACAACCAATCAGAGCCAGAAGGAGGGTCTTAGCGCTGCCACTCAACTTCATTTACTCGCTGCTAAATGTGCTGATGGAAACAAGTTACCGTTACAGGAAACCCGTTTATCCGGTGGCCAGCTAGCCATTCACAACAGTCTCTGCGAGCTGCAGCGCAGCAGAGAGCAAGGAGAGGGAGAGAAAGGGATAAGCAGCGCCGCACAGACAGTGATTGATAGCGCTAAGTCCCGCCTCCTAGCTTTGATTGGTTGTTTCTGACTGAGTAGTGTATTTCTGCAGTTAGTTCTGGGAGCACTGGGAGAAGGCAGAGGAGCTCTAATTTTCACAGATTATCTGTCTCATACCTTACTCTCATACCATACTGTCACGACATAGTGACAGTTTCAACAAATATGCAGAAATTTTATTTATTTGTTTTTTTTTTTAATAAAAGTTACATACTGCAGCTTTAAATCCCTATCCTTGCAAATCCATACGCTTTCATGAATCAGACTAGTAAAACGTGCAGGAACAAGGTTTAGAGTAAAAACCAGTAGCTCAGACAAGATATGACTCATTTTTCTGGGCTGTAACTCTTCACAGTGGTGGGTTGGTTCTCTCTCTTCCAAATCTGCCACTGGGAAACTATGAGATGACACAGCTCACACGAGCGCTTTTGACGCACACCTTCTTTTTAACTAAAGTGTGGTTCACATCCTCATTTGCGACCCTGAAAATGTTGACATATCTGAAGTGGTCCTTGTATCTGAGGCGTGCTCCTCATCACAGAAGCTCTATAGCTCGTGGTCTGTCATCGCCTGAGGATGACACCAGCTAAAATCTGTTAATTGCACGCAAAAGCACGCAGCCACATGCGCTGTCAATATGCGGTGCAGGAGACAAATTAATGGCTTCTTGCTGGATGTGAGGTTTATGGCAGTTCGTTGGGTACTTTGCCGTCATCCTGTTTTATATATATATATATATATATATATATATATATATATATATATATATATATATATATATATAACAGGATGACGGCAAAGTATATATAGATATATATATATATATATATATATATATATATATATATATATATATATATATATATATATATATATATATATATATATATATATATATATATAATCACTTTGCATAATTTCTGTGTTTTCCAGATTTGTCTACTTTGGATTTTCTACCAGTTTTTTAAAAATACAAAAGAGTGAAGAAAAAAATACTTAAACTGGTGAAGAGTGTTTTAATAAATATTTAATGTAAGTCACTTAGAAAAAGCAGACAGAATGAAGTTTACACAAGTGTGATGAGTCCCATTTCCCCTTATCCAACACTTTGTCTTAAAAGCCTTTTATTCAACTACATCTTAAACGCATTAGCAACAATTCGGCTACAAGAAATAAAATTTTTATGTGTACATGAAGGTTTTACATCTTTTGCTCTCTTATGCCCTGATTATTTCAGCTTTTGCTGCAGTATTTGTTTTTCTGGTCTTTACATCTGTAACAATGACAATACTCAACAGATGTTGATTATTTTCTCATGACAACATGTCCTTCTTATGCTTGATAATGTAATGAAAAGAGAAATGGTCTCCAACTATATCTAGGCAGAATGAGAGGAAAGATTAAGATAAATAGCTACATCTGGCTCTCACTTGAAACTCTAAAGGAAGTGAAGATAACCAAGGAGGGTCTGGTTATTCATCACCATCCAGACATGTGCACATGTACCATTGTAACAGCTTAGAAAAACAGACGCAAACAGAAAATCGACATCCATGCATAGTCAAAAGCCCCACCTGACTGTAGGCTATTGTTTTAAAAGAAAAATTAAAAACACACTTTCGCTGAGTTTTGTTGCTGCACAAGTGAAAGCGAGGAATTGACAGCTGAGCCAAGAGGGGAGCTGGTTAATGTCACCTATCATCTAGACCCTTAGTGCCCCACACACCCGCTTGCATCGCCCTCTCGCTCTCTTTCTCTTTCCTTTTATTCTTGCCCTCAAGGGAGCGACTTTTCCTGCAGATCCTGACTGACATAAACCCCAGAGCCTAAGACCCCAAACAGAATTCACTGCAGACCCCGGACTGCTTGTCTTCTGTCTGCCTCATCTATCTCTTTCTTCTCTCATTTCCATCCCGTTAACCATCACTCCCCTTTGTTCTTGCGCTCGATCGATGCACCATAACTCAACTGGCCTCATGTGTTTGATGTCTGAGCTCTGGATATCATTTCAACCATTTCTGCTGAACCAGTGAACCACACTGATAAAACTGTGTCTCACGAACGCAGGCACGCAAGTGATATGTGCATGCACACGCACACACACACACAGTGTGTCCAGGCGTACAGTTAATTATAAAGATATATGAGAGCAGAGGGATAACTTGAGTTATCAAAAGCACAGCAAGCTCAGAAAACAGCAGGTGATTTATCAAGAGCTTTACCTTTCTGTGCAGATATCATTTCAACGCACAATCTTGTTGATTAAATTAGCTATATTTTTTTTACTACCTATTAGCAATTGAAAAAAGGTTGCCTAAGTTTTATAAAGTATGGCAAACTGCAAACCACAGGGGCAAAATTATATAAATGACTGAAAAGAAGCAAGATGTCTTACATTTTACTTCACAGATGTACAGTCAGCATGTGTTGTTAACAGATTAAAAAATGTTTTACAGTTCTCCAAAATTTTTCATAGTCTTTAACCACAAACTTCACTGTGTTTTATTGGGATTTTATGTGATAGACCATGACAAAGAAGCAAAATGATATGTAGTATTCAAATGTTTTTACAAATAAAAATCTGTGGTGTGCATTTGCAGTTCATTTTTAGAACAGTTTGTCACTGCAATTACAGCTGTAGGATGACGTTTTTGTCCGTTCTTTGCAGAATAGCTTATGTTAAATCTGATTGGATGGAGAGCATCTCTGAACATCAGTTTTTAGGTTTTTCACGTCTTGACATATTCATGTTTCTCAACTGAATTTAGGTCTCTGTTTTGACTGGACCATTCTAGCGTATTTATATCTTCTGATCTAAACTACTCCGTTGTAGCTGTGGCTGTATGCTGGGGGCTGTTATCCAGCTGGAATGTGAAGCTTCACAACAGTTTTGAGTCTTTTTCATCTTCCAATCAGTCTTCTTCCAAAACTGCCTTGCATTTACCTATCCCCGTTTTTCCTGTCTTTCTGGAGAAAAATGTCCACACAGCATGATGCTCCCTCTTCCGTGTTTCACCTTTGGGAAGGTTTATTCGGGTAAGTATTTGGGGGGGTGGTACAAATAATATTTTGTATTTAGGACAGAACATATTTTCTTTCCATTCTTTCTCCATTTTGGTCTCATTTCACTTGAATGCCAATTTCCAGTGCCTTATCGTCCTCTTGTGGATTTCTTTCAACGATGGTCTTCTTGTTACTTTTCAAAAAAGAGTAGTGCTATCAACTGATTCTCCTGCCTGAACTGTGAATCTCTGCAGCTCCTCCAGAGTTACCATGGGCCTCTTGGCTGCTTCTCTTATTAGTGCTTCCATTGCCCAGCCTCTCAGTTGGACAGCCATTTCTTGGTAGGTTTGGTATTGTACCATGCCTTTTCTATTTTCACATAATGGATTGAACAGTGTTTAAGATGCTGAAAGATTGGAATATTGTTTTATAATCTTTGCTTTAAAGTTCTCCACAACTTTATGTCTGATCTTTCTGTTGTGCAACTGGTTGCTCTTGAGTTTATTTAGGGTGTCAGGAAAAAATGGTTGAACACAAATGGAAGCCCATTTCACATTTGTGTATCAGTATTGTTTCAGTTCACAGTGAGGCGCTATTATGTTTGAAATCCCAGTAAAACACACTGAATTTGAAAAAAGATAAAAGGGTATGAAGGGTGTTTCTTAAACATTTGTTGGGTTTTAGCAGAAAGCAATTTTCACAGTGCCTTTTTTTTTTTTAAATAAGTAACGTATTGAGATTTTGTGTATAGTTTTTATTTTATTTTATTTTATTTATTTATTTATTTATTTTTGCTTGATTTGAGGACGGACCGATGAAAAGTGATTTCTGAGAATAGTCTTTATTGTTCATAAAGAATACTAAAAAGTACACAGACTTCACTGTTTTCCAATCTTCTGTCTGTGTGACGAAGCTTTCTCACTTTCTCACTTCAGCAGTAGTTTGAGGCACAAGGTATATCTTGGTCCCCAGTACAGCATCCATCCATCCATCTATCCATGTGAAAATATCTTTACACATGTATTGAGATTTTGTGTATAATTTTTATTTATTTATTTCTGATTGATTTGAGGACGGACCGATAAAGAGTGATTTCTGAGAATAGTCTTTATTGTTCTATAAATAGCCATTTACTGACTTATAAAGATCAACACCCACTGCCTTACCTGAATGACAGGCTGTCTTGTCTTTCGCATTTTGAGGAGTGGCCGAGTCGCCAGTCCATCGCATTATATTATATTATATTATATTATATTATATTATATTATATTATATTATATTATATTATAAAGTATGATCTTTTTTAATATCTTACTTCAGGCAGCTGCAATAGAAGATTGATTTATTTTAAGGCTTTGTACATATTTTCTCCAAGGTTGCTAACAACTGTTGGGGCAGATCTCTGATGTTTCTCCAGATATCTGTTGGAGGCTCTTCTCTAGTGTGAGGGTCACAGCCTCAAGTGCTCCAATGACCATGGGCACTACAGTTGCTTTCACCTCCCAGGTTCTCTCTCACTCTTCCCTGAGCCCTTGGTATTTCTCCAGCTTCTCATGTTCTTTTTTCCTCATGTTTCTATCAATTGGGATAGCCACATCGATCACAACGCCTGTCCTCTATTGCTTATCAATGATCACAATATCTGGTTGGTTACTATTCTGTAGGTTTGTTGCTGGAAGTCCCATAGGATCTTACCTCAGTTTTTTTTTCCACCACCTTGGAAGGTGATTCCCACTGTGACCCAGGTGTCTCCAGTTTTTCTTCCACACAGATGTTTCTGTGCATTACACCAGCCACTTGGTTATGGCGTTCCATGAAAGTATATCTTTAGGGTTTTTTTTGCAGGGATTGGTATGCCTCATTACTTAGCTCCAAAAATGGTTTGACACTATTTCACTTTAATAAATTGTTTAATAAAGTAAATGCTAAGTCATCCTTATAATATCACTAAATTTTGGATGGGTTTGTGGAATTCATGGTTAAACAGAAAAACTCTCCCAAGAAAATATTTTTTATAGCCTATTCTTTAAGTAAACACACTTTTGCATTCATGTGTTATGTAAAGAAAAAAAGTAACCCAAACAACAATAACCTTACCCTTTACAAATTGTAATTATGCAGAAATCTGTGATCTATATTTCTTCAAGTGCAGCGTAGCAGCAGGAGATATGACCTATCATGTTATGAGGCAAAGGCGTGTCTTCAGGTGCACTGAACTGGGAGGGAGTGCAGTTGTCATGTTTCCTAACGTGTAGCAGGATGTATTGCTGGCAGAAGCAGTGGGGGAGATCCAGTGTCTCTCCTGAACACTCACAGTCTCATGAAAGAATGATGGTTGATTACCTGCATGAGATGAGCTACGTAGACCCTCCAGACACACAAGATTCCACGGTTCACTGTGGAGCTCCACTGCTGAAAATGAAGAAGCAAATCTGTCTTCATCTCTTTCTGATTAATTAGTTTTTCATTTCCAGTAAATGCACAGAAAGCTAGATATTTTACCTTATTATCTGCTTATCTTCAAAACCTCTCAACACACTGATACCCAAACATTAAAGTCATATTGTTCTTCTGTAACTCTCCTCCACTTTTCACTATCAGTACCATGTATTGTGCCACAGCTTGGCGTTTTCGGAGAACAACTTCCAGATGGTTCGAGTGCCCGTCAAGTTTCCTCCATCAGCCACTCCGGTTATCGGCAAGTTCACTTCACTTCAAGGAACCACTGACAGATCTGTTAATTAGCACCTTTGGGATTTTTTTCCGAGACACAAAAAACACCAAGACTTTCGTACTCTGAAGAACTCTTATCGTCTTCCTACATCTCAAGCCTGTTTGTCTGTTTTAAGTCAGAGTTGCATTGACAGGTAGTGATAAAAATCATTTGAATATAAAAAATGAATTTACTAAATTGCAAATTGGAGTTTGAGAAAAACTGGTTAGGTCTACCTCAATCTAGATGCAAGTTAACTGAACTTTCATGTAGATGACTTTGGCATTTCCCACAAAAGAGGACAATTGCGTAACCAAAAAAAATTAACTTCCACATTAGTAGAGCTGCTTTGTTCAAAAGTAATAGCCTTGTAACAGTCCTGTGGCTTTTCTGCAAGGTCACTCTCAGGCCCTTAGCCCCTACCCCTAACGGAACTGAAATCCTGACCTGTTGGTCATTTGTCCGAGATGCAGGTTCGACTTAGGTCAGCATGCAGAGGAGGAAAAATTAACTATCTGCTTTGATCTGGAGCTGCAAAGGATTGAGAGTGATGAAAGTGGTCCAGCTATATTACACTAGGAGTACGTACGGTCAAGAGGCACTGATCAAAGTTTCAGTCTCTAATTAAACTGCAAATTAAGTGCTAGAAACTAGAGCACAATCCACAGCTCATTTACATTTGTAGGTGCTCTATACAAAGGATTTTTGGACAATATTTTGAAAATTAGCCTTTAAAACTGAAGAAATGTGTATTAAGCATATTAGTTTGTAAGTTTAATGTTTTTTAATGGTTTGCTTATAAGAGCATTAGCTATTTAATTTCAGTATTAAATCTTTTGGGTTTTGGGTTAAATGCAAATTGTTATAACAACTTTCTTGATTAAATTGGTTAAACAATTTGTCTGAACAGTGTTTCTTTTTGTGTGTTAATTCACTATAACTCTATAACTCTTCTTGATGCTTTAATCCATTTTATCAGTTTACATAAAAAAACAACACAAAGATACACGTTTAACCCTCCAGTGTTTTTGAAGTGGTACACTGGGGGCGGGACAATCGGTTCTGATTGATGGCAATTTAGCCTATGAGGCCGACTGAGCTTCCCTCAGAAGGTCACGTCCTGTCTGGCCCCTGTCCACTACACACTTCCACAACATATCCGGGGTCCTTGCCCTCCAAATTTACCGCTGTACACACCACACACACATATACACACAAACACACACTGACATAAAGACCATACCCTGTTGGCGCCATGCTGTGGCAGTGGTTAGGGCCTTGCATGCTATCTGGGATCTGGCATGGAGAAGAAAGGAAGCAAGAAGAAGAGAAATATGAAAATCTTGTTAAAGAAATCAAATCGCTTAGTTTGACAGACTAAAACACTCATAACCTCCCTTTGTTTAAACTACCAAACATACCAGATGTTTAAACTCTAAAGATCAAAATTATCCCATCTAATTTTGAGAACTTGGCTAAACCTTTTTAGAAAATCATTCCTAAAGATTGACACCAGCTTCTCCTCTCCAGACAAGAGGTTGCTTTTAGAAATATAGTCCTTTTAATCTCATTCTGAAGCATTCAGGGTTTAACCCATGATGGCAGGCCTGTACAAACTGACTAACTTGGAGCCCACTCTGTCAGACTTTAAACAGTGACTATACTGCCCCCTTTTGGTAAGAAGTGTAGGTTCGACTAAGAATAAAGATGGAGGGTATGACTTCACCTATGGATTTACCTAAGAATTTAGTTAAGAAATTACATCAATATAATTTTGATGTAATAAACATTTTTTAAAATGTAATACTAGTTATCAAATACAAATTCTTTATCTGAACAGAATATATGACAAAAGTGATAGATATCCTATTTTTTCTTTAATTTAATTAATTATATTTATTTGATGAGGTTGCTTATTTACAATATTGGTGAAGTGCATTTTTAACTTTGCATAAATTCCCTCTTACTAAATTAATTTCCTGGGCATTACAAACTAATATTTGTTTGGAGTAGGCATTTTTAAAGGATTCTGATTTTCTTACAGCCTTTGCCTTATGCTCTTCTACTGCATTGGAGTCCAGTGATTATTCTGATTTGCAGCGTTTCTCTGATCCTGGGCAAGAGAAATTAATTGTGCAGCCACAAAGAGACAGACATCTCACACAGGCTGAAAAGAGAGTTTGAAGGAGAGAAATCACTCCTTGGACAAGCAAGGAAGAAATAAGTTAAAGAAAAAGAATAGGAGAATGTAACGCAACAGGCAAAGTGTAATGTAATGCAACAGGCAAAGTAGCCATACCCCTAATCCAGAATGCACTTTCATCAAGCAAAACCTACTGTAAAAGAGATTAGGGAAATACAGCTCTGTTTTTTGTCATAGTTGTGGCAATTTGTTCATTGGCTAAAGGTTTTTGAAAAGGCCAAAGTTGGTGAAAATACAGGTTATTTATTTTTGTATATAAAAGAGTCAATCATCAGAACAGATGAGACCATGTGACACTTTAGGGAGATATAGAATGACTTCTGTGTCCAAGAGGGAACGTGGAAGGTGTTGACTAGATGCAAACGAGTTGGCCCCATTAAGAAGCGACAGTGGAGCTGATAACCCACTTTCCACCCACCAAGAGAAGACCTCTTTATAAGGGCTTTCTGACTGAGCATCCCCAAAAATAACCCTCTCTGATCCTAAACCCTTGGACCGATGTGCATGCCAACATGTTTTCCCTCTCAGTGCAACTCACAGCACTAACCTGTATAGCCTCACTCATTCGTAAAAATAAATCCTCTCTTTTGTGAATTTTTTCTTGTATGTCGTTGGCTTATTGGCAGTGTTTAAAGTTCATCTGTAGGTCCATGTTGTTCAATTTAAAGAGCTTTAGCTAAATGCATTTGTTTGTATCTGCGGTAATTGTTCTATTTGGACTGCACATAGAAGAATTTGTGGTTAGAAAGACAAAACAGTATTGTGCTTGAAGATTACTGGGGTAAAAGAAAAAGTAGTGGAGTAGTATAAATTTTGCACATGCTGCATTGCAGCTTACATTAAGCCAAATAGTTACTGCTGAAGTGCATTTTCATTTCTTATATGGTGCGTTCAGATTTACAGCTTGACAGCGGCAGCAGATCACAGCCAAAACATTTTCTTTGAGGAGTCAAATAAGAATGTTTTTAATATCATAGTAATCTAAATAACTTGAAGTTATCACAGAACTTTTCAAAGTTATTGACATGACATTAAAATTAGTGGCATCTTCTTCTTAGCAATACCAAATATATTAAACCAATAATGGATCATACATAGCTCTCTCACTCTCTATGAGCTCTCTCATAGAGCAGAGAACATTTGGATTTGCTACACAGCCCAAAACCTGACATAAAAAGTTTTTGATCATATGAGGTTTATTCACCATGATTTCTGAACTTCATCTGATCACACCTCATCAGGTCAGTTTTAGATTTATGAAACCAAATTGATTTGATCATTTTCTCTACGTAGTTCCTTTTTAATTTTACTGTAACTTTATAACAGCCAACATAACCACTCCAGTCATTTCTGCTTTCTAATTGAGAGTTTCTGGCACAACGCCCCTGGAACAACTACAGACTTTTCTCTTTTTGATCGGGCTAAATTCAGGGGTCCCTTTGAGCATTTGGATGATAGGTTGTTCCAAAACTCTTTTTGAGCTGCGTTTTTTTTTTTTTTTTTTTTTTTTTTAAAAAAAGCCACAGCATTATAATTTGACAGTAAACCCAGCTAACCAGATTCTGACCAAACAACACCCAGCTCCATCCATTCTAAGAGGGCACCACATAGATTTATATAAAATCCAGTGGAGGGGGTGGGGAACAGATTTAATTGTATGCAGTTTACACTGTAAAGGCAGAGCTGGCCTAAGATATAAGTGAGCAAAAGTGCGGTTAAGGGCAAACAAGGGGCCACCTTTAGCGATTGATGCCTCATACAGAATGATTTGCCCCCTTACAAATTACTTCTGTTTATGCTTTTCAGTCACACTGAAATGTTTTAGATCATCAAATTTCATTATATATAAATAACTTGTGTACATACAAAATGTTTTTTATTTCACCTATTAGGGTAAAAGAAAAAAAAAAGCTATCCAAACCGACCTGACACTATGTGGAAAAAAAGTACCTGTTCCCTAAACTTAAAAACAATTTGTGCCACCCTTGGGAGCAACAGATGCCAACAAGCTTTAACTGGCAATGACTCTTTAGCAGAATAGCAGAATTGCTTTCATTCAGCCACACTGGAGGGTTTTCAACCATGAATGGCATGTCACAGCATGGACACAGTCATAACTTTCACCAAAACCTTCATTTTGGTTCTGTTGACCATTTCAGATGAGGATCTTCTGGTGTGCTTTGGATCAAGTGCGCTTGAGTTTAAGGTCATAAATTGATGGTAAATTTCTGGTAAAGAGCAGAATTCATGATTCCATCACCTAAAGCAAGTCATTCAGGTCCCGATGCAGGAAAGAAACTCCTATGTTTTACTGTTGGTATGATGAGTTTGAAAGATTTTTTTTTCTCCTAAAACATTGTTTGTTTTACACCAGATGTAATAGGATGCACACCTTCTGAAAAGTCCAGTGTTGTCTTGGCAGTGATTAAAATATTTACTGAAAGCATAGAGAATCATCAAAACTTTTGGAGAAATGTGAGGCAGGCCTTTGTGTTCTTTTTGTTCAGCAATGGTTTCTACCTTAAAATTCACCCATGAATACAATCTTTACCCAGTCTGTTACTATAGGGGGAATATTTGTTGTTTTAGAGGTCTTTTAGCCTACTTCCTGTTGTTAGAAAGGTTCTATTTAAGTAATGTTTGATTACGTAGGAGAGTAATTAAATTTAGGGGGCATTTACTTTTTCGTTTACAACTGGTTGATTTGGATCATTTTAAAACTACATTCTGTATTTACTCAGGTTATTTTTGTCTGATAAAAATATTGTCTCATAATTTAAAACAAGTAAAATCTTCAAGGAGGCAAATACTTTTTTACAGCAGACTTCAAATTTTAAATTTGTCACAATATTTGGAAAGAATAAACCTACATTTAAATTTGTTTTGAATTATTATTCAAAAGTGCACAGGTCAGGGCAGCAGATGTCATTCGTGTTGCCTCTGTCATTCTTTAAGTGCTCTTCTGCCTTGAGAGCGATAACCTGGAAAAAAAGGGACAGCAATCTTATCATTGGTGGGAGCATACAGAGAAGGGAGGAGAGCCAGACTGCAGCGGTGACTCCTCGGGAAAGAAAATTAAACACATGCACACATATCTGCAAACTGATAATTGTTTTGATAATAGATTAAGATTAATGTGATAACTGTGGGAAAAATCTCAGCACTGTGTTTGTAGATATGTAATCAGTTATCTTAAAACAGTGGCTTTAAGAAATTTCATTTAACATTCTTAAGTCAAATGAGTTTAAGGGCATATTGCCAGCTTTTATGAAAATGAGGAAGTATTCCTCAGCTCTATTTCTGAATAATTCAGAACCTATAAAACATTAGGTTTGCACACTCATTTCATCCTGCAGGACTTTTGTTATTGCTGTCACTTACAGTGCTGAACTATAGACAGCGTAAGGAGATGCAAACCTGCAAGAATGCTGCATAAATCATCTTAAGTGCAAACTTGTCAGAAAGTGAAACTTAAAACACCAGAGCCAGATACTTCTACAGTTACCTAGCATTCAATGATGGCTTCTAGGTTTTTTTCTGTACATTTTAAACATTGTATAACAGCTCTTTTTCCAGCCTGCCAAAGGCGCTGTGTTCGGTCGTTGTGCGAGCAGCTGTGTTCTGATTCTCAGGCCCTTTGTCATATCTCAAGTGGATGCTGTGTCAGTCCTGGGAACCCTAAGCAAAGATAAAGCTGTCGTTCCTGATGCCTGGAGGGCTCCTGTAGCACTGGAGAGTGCCCAGGACAGGGAGCAGGATAATCAGGTACATAACGTAGGAGGGGGTGGTGGTTTCACAGAAGACAGGATATTAAGTAAAGCCTCACAGAGACTTGCTATCACTCCATGAGGATTAACTGATATCTGGACAACATACTGTCCTTCACCCCTGCTGGAGCTGCTCCCAGGTATTTTGAGGACTACAGTTGAAACCAGAAGTTTACATACACCAAATAAAAGACCATCAGACCAAACGTCTCTTGTTTTAGGGCAGTTAGAATTACCAAATTACATTTGTTAAATGTAAGAAAACTTAGTGAGAACATTTTTTAGAGATTTTTTTTGTAACTTTCTTCAAATTCAGAAGTTTACATACATTTGGTCAAGATCAGGTATTAAACTGTATGACTTGGGTCAAACCTTTTTGGTTTCCTTTCACAAGCTTCTCACAATAGTTTGCTGGAGTTCTGATCCATTCCTCCTGACAGAACTGGTGGAACTGAGTCAAGTTTGTAGGCCGCCTCGCTCTCACACTTCCCTCATGATACCATCTATTTTATGAAATGCACCAGTTCCTCCTGCAGCAAAAACAGCCCCACAACATGATGCTGCCACCCCCGTACTTCACAGTTGGGATGGTACAAGCATCCCCACTTTTCCTCCAAATATAACAATGATCAATATGGCCAAACTGTTCCACTTTAGTTTCATTAAACCACAGGACATGTCTCCAAAAATGAAGGCCTTTGTTCCTGTGTCCGTTTGTAAAATGCAGTTTGGCTTTTTTATGTTTCTTTTGAGGTAAAGGCTTTTTCCACGCTGAATGGCCTTTCAGCCCATGTCAGTACAGGACATGTTTCACTGTGGATAATGACACTGTCTTACTAGCCTCAACCAGCATCTTCACAAGGCCTTTGGCTTTTGTTCTGTGGTTAATTTGCACATTTTGGGCTAAAGCACGTTCATATCTGGGACACAGAACCCATCTCCTTCCTGAGTGGTATGACGACTGGACATTCCCATTATGTCTATACTTGCGTATAACTGTTTAAACAGATGAATGCAGCACCTTCAAGCATCTGGAAATTGTTCCCAAGGATGAACCAGACTGGTGTAGCTCCACAATTCTCTTCCTGATATTTTGACTGATTTCTTTTGATTTTCCAATCATTTCAAACAAGAAAGCAGTGTGTTCCAGGTGTGGCCTAAAAACACATCCACAGGTGTGCTTCCAATTAACTTAAAATGTTTCAGTTAACCTATTAGAGGTTTCCAAAGCCATGCCATCATCATCTGGGCTTTTCCTCATTGTTTAAAGAGACAGTAATCATTCTGTATGTAAACTTCTGACTTTGAAGAAAGTTACAAAAAAAATCTCTAGAAAATGTTCTCTCTAATTTTTCTGGCATTTAACAAACAGAAATAATTTTGGTAATTCTAACTGACCTACAAGAGAAGTTTGGTCTGATTTAACTTTAGACAGTGAGAAAAAAAATGTCTTTTTATTTGGTGTATGTAAACTTCTGGTTTCAACTGTATTTGCTTCTCTTGGTTGTAAACAAGTGAGGATTAGTCTCTTCTGAGTTTTTCCTTCCATAAAGTCAAGTAAGGGCATTAAGTGTTTATTTATTTATAAAACATAGTTTGTTCCTATAAAGGGACTGCATTAAGTCTAATGAACATTTATTGTTAGAAAGTAAAAAGGCCCTAATCACAGGAAGCGCATCCAATTTTTGAACACACAACCACAACAAAATACTTGAGTTAACACATATTTAACTTTGTTTAAATTATTTTAAAGTATTACAACAGGAGTTTTGGGGATAAATATGACACGGTTCGAGTGAAAAAATATAAATTTTAAAAAGCTGCATAATCACACAGTTCCTATTGCTGAAAACAGAGACTCACTAAACTTTTCCTGTTTTAAATCAGTTAAGATTACCAAAATCATTTCTAAATGACTACAGCATGTACTAAATATGAACAAATGATTATTACAGAAAAAACCTCATCACAAAGAATTCTAAGAAAATCTTGTCGATTTTTAAATAAAATTTGAAGCCATTATGATCATTTGTGTCACATTTTTTTTGGTATATGTAAAAATTTAGATCAGTTAAAAATCTAAATTTCTGAAAAACCTGGAGTAAATTTTCCATCTATCCATCCAATATCAATACCATCTTAATCCATCCAGGGTCATGGGAGTACCTATTTCCTTAGGTCAGCAGATGAGAGGCAGGGTTCATTCTGGACAGGTCGCAAGATTATGGAAGGGCAACACAGAGACAACTCCCTCCTTAAGGGCCATTTAGTGTGGCCAATTAACTCAACATGTTTTTGGCCAGTGGGAGGAAGCTGGAGAACCAGGAAAAAACATGCAGGGCTGGATTATCCTGGAATTAACTTCAGACCCGTAAAATCTGTTTTCAGTCACGCCTTCATTTCACAATTACAAAAAAACAGGAAGGTCAAAAAGATGGGATTCTTGAAAGAGTTTATCTGTTGATTAGTTAGTAGTGAAATGTTAGTTGCACACAAACCCAAGTTGTGGTTTGACAAACCAAAGATAAAGGTCATCATTTAAATATAAAATCGATGTTAAAAAGAATCCAGACTTTTTAATGTACTTTATTTTTATTTTTTTTCCTCATACTTATTCAGACTTGAAAGATGATGAAATCAAATTCCTTACTCAAGACTGCATGGGAACCCCGTTTACAAATCCCTATCAATTTATTCTAGATGGGGTTGCGGCGGTAACACATCCAAAAGGAAAACCAAGACATCCCTCTTCTTACAAATGTCTAATGAAGACATGACATTGGGTATTATGTGTTTCTAACTATTTGGCCATTATCATCAAAACACACAGATTCAGCCGTCAATAAGCTTTAAAAGGAGTATAGTCCATCCCATTAGTTCATCGCTCTCTGGAGTCAGGAAGCGACATGTATGGTGATTCACAAACCTTCTCAGTCCACAAGGTTTTCATCACCCCATATTGTCCTGTAGCTCAGGGTCAAAAATTCATCATGACAGTTACAAAAACATGGAGATTCATGGAACTCCTCATCATGCTCTTCATGGTGTTGTCAGCCCTCTGCAGACGTCCCTCCCTCACAATCTCTTCCTCATCTTACCCTTCTTCTGGCCGCCACGCCCGAAGCCCGACTTCTTCACCTCTCCAACCCACTGTTTGTTCTTGCTGCGGATCCTCTTCATCCCGCCGCCCTGCAGGAACTGCTGCTTCTGCTTCATCTTGCGGTGTTTCAGGATCTGTGCGCTCGATTTCAGCTCAGATCGGATTCTGCGGCCGCCTGCCGTCACCTGAGGTGCCGCAGGGCTGTGGGAGCTGGGTCCTCGGCGACCACGGCCACGACCTGCGAGAAAATTAAACAAAGGGTGCAACTTTTTCTTTCCACTGCCAGTCAGTTAAATAACAATTTGCATCCCTTCAAATCGGAAACTGTGATGCAGTCATACCTCCTACAGGTCTCTTTCTTCCACCTGTTTCTCCATCTGAACCAGATCCTGCATCATCAACTTTGTATTTCTTCTTCCATTCCTCATAACTGACAGGTTGTCAAGTGACATAACATCACAATAATACAGCTAAAAGGTGAAAGTGTCAGAACAGAAACAGCAGCACACTCACAACGGGAAACTTTATGAAAAGGATACAAGTTTTTCCGTTTCTTGTTGCTCACAACCTGTCCGCTCTCGGTTCTGATCTTCTTGTTTTGCTGCTCCTTTCCTGACTCTCTCACAAAACGCTTCCTCTTTCGGTCCCTATATATAAAAAACATTAATTAGAGTATGAAATCGTAAAATCAGAGACATCAAGTATAGGAGACAGTAAAGTTTGATGTTAGAGAGTCAAGGAGTTTAAATAGTCACCATTTCATAATGTTTTTGTGCTGGTTTAACCGGTCGCCCTCGTCTCCCATGAGGTCGAGGACAGCTGAGGAGGCTTGCTGTTCAAAATGACTGCCTTCTCCACCGAGGCTTAATCTGGCGACACATAACAGGACATCATGTGTTCAAATACAACACATTTTCCCTTAAATTTAGATAAATAAAAGAAAATAGTCATGCCCACCCCCCTACCCTCTCTCAGAGTTGAAATCTTTAGGCCTGTAAGGGATGAAATACTCCTCGTCTTTGCCAGTTTCCCTGCTTTTCTTGATCTTTGGCCGTTCTCCATCTTCCTCCAGGCTTCTTTTCTTAACACCGACCACCTCTGAGAACACCCCCTGGTGGAAACATTGAGAGTTGCATGTAAAAATCTGCCAAAAAAGTGCTGGCTATGATAGTTGCGATAAAAAGGCAACTATATTTTTTGATATGTTCAACCTGTAGCGAAAAACATCTTATGGTTATCCATTTTTTACTGACCTATTCATTCTTCCCTGAATTTTGTTTGAAACTTGCACTTCTGGATGCAGGAATAAAATTGTTTTAGTGTAGAGCTTACTAAGCATACATCAATTTTATAAGAGCCACTGTTAACCCTATCCAGCTTTCCTTTAGAAACTCAACCAGAGTCGGATTTTAGAGTCTGAAACACAGGGGACATCAGGATACAGGGGTTTAGTGTTGTCCCCGAGGACAGTAACATACACTATGTTGGCAAACACCAATGACAGGGGTTCCAATCACTCCCATGGCCACAGGTGTATAAAATCCAGCCAGCAGAATGCACTCTTTTAAAAAACACATTGAAATAACATCTCATTCAAGTCCATATCAACAAATTATTTGCATCACCATTAGACATGATTATCAGGGTTCCTACAGATCTTCCATTTCAAAATACTGTACTTTTCCAAACTCAAATTTCTACATTTAACCAGCAATATTTCTTAAATTATGGACATTTGAGTAGAAAACATTTATCTTGACAATGCTTTTAAGGAGGTTTTTTTTTTTTTTTTTTTTTAGCTCTTTTTCAACTTGTCTAAACTAAAGTTCCAGTTGTCTAGAATCCCAAAAAGAAATGAAATAGCCCTTTATTGATTCCTGAGTGCTTTTAGCTTTGAGTGGTTCTTATTCAGCAATCAAAAACTACAATATTAATGGGTAAAATGTCAAAATGAATTCATGATGTGGCAAGTCTAAGACAAATTACATCATGAGTTGATGTAAAAAGCACAATTATTCTGGGAAATTCATAAAAAGGAATAAAGTCTGGAAACTCAAGTGTTTTTTTCATACGCAGTTCTGTGCTTTCCAGACCTGGAAAATTATACCAGGAAATCCCATATTTTTCCAGCCTTTTCAAGACAGTGTCCTAATCCTACCTTATCAGACCTTCCAGTGCTTTTTTCCACAGATAAAATTTGCTAAATTTACCTTTATTTGTGGAAACAATAAGAAAAGGATTCTTAGATTTCCTAAATATTTTTAAAATCTTCATAAGCACACCCTTACATTATAGTCGTAAAAGTAATTTTTGCTTCATATTTACTATTTCTCTATGATGATTTAGATCAGTGGACTTAAATAGGCGGCCCTTATTCTTTCCAGAATAAGAAGACCAATCTATGTCAGCCACGTAATACAGCAACGGAGACGGTCATCTCCATGCAGGGCTGTCACAGGGTTACTCAAACATTACTGCTGCAGCACATGTGGCTAATTTTTACTTTCATATCCGGAGTGGTTTGCCAGTTGACACTTTCTTTGCTGTAGGAGCCCAGATTGGAAGAAAATGCAGAGCTCCAACTTCGCTGCACAAGCAAAACTGGACAATATTTATGCATTTATTCCCCTTCCAACCAGCACAAGTCCAGTGCGCTTAATTTGCCAGGAGACCGTAGCTACGATAAAGGCTTCTAATTTGAAACAGTATTACGTGAGCAAGCACAGCCATTTTCAGCGCAGGCAACTGCACCATATCGTCTTATCAAGCTGCAACCAGGGTTCTTGATAAATGTGTGAAGCTACAACAAAAATCCACCGAGTACTCACTCAACATGGAATGTAAAATATTTTTATTGCATTTTCACTTCTGAGATCTTGATCTGTTTGTTTACCAATAAATTCCGTGAATGAGTTGAATATATCTGTAGAACTGAAAGAGACATTTTGCTTTATTTTAGCACTCTAGCTTGAGTTATTTTGAATATAACTATATGTTTGCATCTGGCTTGACTTACTATAATAAATGGACCTTTGACTCACTGAAAAATGTCTTTTTTGCCCTCTTAGATTTGTATTTGAGCAGCCCTCATTTACATGGTAGGTTGCTGTGCTTTTAAATCCAGAGTGTGTCTCCACAGCAGGTAACATTCAGGCAGATATGGTTGTCACTGAATAGAGTTACAGAAACTATCATCCATCCCATTTGAAACTGAACTTAAATGAAATTGGAAGCAGAGTGCAGTGAGTCATCCGTCAGAATAAAGTTATTGTCTTTTAACTGCGCCTCATGCCGGTTTCTTCAATTCTCAAATAAACCCAAGAGTATTATTTGAGTGATCTGTATTGATTACCTGCAGATCGTCATCCTCCTTTCCATTTCCCTGAGCCCCATCATCATCACCAGCAGGAGCAGCAGCAGCCCTGGGGAGAACAGGCTGCTGCAGCCTGCTTCCTGCTGCCACATCCTCTCTCTGCTTGTTGAACTTGTCCACTACCTGCTTGTCCTTTGAGCGTTTCTTCCGCATTACCTCACTTGCAGGCGTCTTACTGTTGGAGTTGATTTCAAAAATAGTCTAAACGAAAAAGACAAATAAAACAATATTTTAAGACATTGGTTAACAGGAAATTCCAGCTTTAAAGAGTACCATCAGTGAACTCACTGATTTGGATTTGTAGCTCTTAATTGCATCGACTAATTGAAGGCGCTCCAGCTCATTTTTCTCCAAACCAGAACCTGGAAAAAAAAAAAAAAAAAAGAAATCAAACATGGATCGTGCTGTGATCTGAGCCTGTTTTTAAATAGCTCCTTCCTCAAACTGACCGAGTAACGGATGGACGGCCATGCTGGACACATCTGTGCTTTTCACCCGTCTGATCGACTCTGCCGAGGGGTTCGGTCTAGACTTGAGGTACTGCTTGTAAGCGTTCTCCGAGACACGGTGCAGGTTCTGCAGGTCCAGGGAGTTTTCATGAGCTGTGATCAGATGGGAACCTTCATCGTCCAAGATGCTCTGAGGAACTCTTCCAAACACACCATCTGAATCTGGAGAATTTTTTAAAAAGTATAGAAATATTTAAACTCAAATAGGTAACAGTTTACATCACGTCAAGAGCTAAAAGGCTTTCTGCAACATTTACCATGTGTGTGGTCAGCTGTCGCAAACTGAACAGGCCTTCCAAGAAAGAGGTGAAGATCATAGACGTAAGGCATCTCATCTGGACAAACCATGCTGTACGCCGTACCACTGCGACCCGCACGTCCCACACGGCCTAATTGGATAAGACAAGAGGTACTTTAATTTCCTAAACCTCAACAATGAGCTAATAGGTGAGGAAAATAAAGATCTAAGGTCAAGGTCTGAAGTACCAACCGACTCTGTGCAAGAAGAGTTTTGCTTTGGAAGGGAAGTTGTAATTGATGACATTGTCCAGCAGGGGGATGTCTATACCACGAGCTGCAACATCAGTGACAAGAAGCACCATGGCTTTCCGGTGCACAAACTTCCCGATGTTGATCTTCCTGGCAGTCTGATCGAGGGCGCTGTAGATGTAGGCGCACTCGATGCCTTCTGAACACAACAGCTGGAAAACAGATGAAAGCAGTTTTTACTTAACACAAATTCAAGATTCAAAGAGACTTTGTCCTTCCAACAGGGCTCTTAGGCATTTTTATGTTAGAATTCTTGGATGGATGAAGAAAAAGGGAGGAACTGGGACGGACAGACAGAAGGATGTACAAGGAAAAAGGGAGGGACAGACAGATTCATGGGGGAAAAGAAAGGAAGGATCAAAAGGACGGCTGAATGGACAGAGTGATGTCAGTAGAAAAGGGGGTGGAAAGGCAGACTGATGGATAGCTGAATGAAAATACAAACTTTTTTTTTTTTTTTTTTAATGTTTGTTTTGGGTGCTAGTAGCCTTTTTTCCATTTTTTTGGACAGTACGTTGGCAGGAAAGGAGCAGAGAAGGGGGGAAAGGGGAGAGAAGACATGCGGTAAAGGTTCTGAGGTTGGGTGTCAAACTCCGGACAACCGCAACAAGGACAACAGCCTCCGCATACGGGGCGCCCGCTCTACCAACTGCGCCACGCGACGCCCCATACGAACATTTTTCTAGACACTCATTTTCTGTTTCCACAGTCATCCAGGCCTGGAAAGATCTTAAACCAAATTCAACACTTTCACTTAAAAGATGCTAAGATATAGCTATGTAAAATATCAGAGAAGTCACAACAGATAGAAAGATCAATCTCAATCAAAGGGAAGCTAAAAACTGAAATAAGGCTGTACTACCAACACTCTAGAATGAATTCATGAGACAACAAACTCAGAGTTGGTCTGGTACCATCATCTCACCTCATTCAGGTACTCCACATGATGCTTCGTGGCAACAAAAACCACCGTCTGCTCCTGAGGCTTCGCCACGTTCCTCAGGAGGTGCAGCAACAGCGCTGGCTTGTCGTCCACACGCAGGTGGAAGAATGACAGCTGAGGAAGGACAAGATCATAAAACATTTAAGGGGAGCTAAACAGAGACGCAATAAGGACTTTCCAATAGAAAATCTAAATGCTGGCTATAGAATATGTACACATTTTAATTTAATTTACACACTTTAAACATATGGGTGAAATTAAACCAAAATTGAGCTATTTGGATGTCGTGATGTCAAGATTAGGACAGGAACATGAATCCATGTTAGGCCTGTGGATGTATAACTTCAAAGGGACAAAACAAACACAAGCTTTTCAAACAATAATGTCCTATAATGTAGGAAAAGCATATAAATATTATTTTTTTATTTTATTTTATTATAAATGATTGTTTCTTCTGCTGATTTAAATAAAATCAACTTGTTCTGTGAAATAAAAACACATTGGTGCCTACCACAACGTATATGTGGAGCAATATGGAAACAAAGTCTCTGTGGACAAGCTACTGCAGAAAACGATTCATATATTGAGTCTCAAATTTACCTTAATCTGGTCACTGAGTTTTGAATCAACATCCAGGCGAATCAGCACAGGTTCTGTCAGCCCTGGAGACAGAAGTTTATTCAAACCAGACCTAACATTGGATGATAAGGCACAATCTAGAAGAGACAAAGAGAGAGACGGCTGATCTCACCGGCTCTGGCGAACTCCACCAGCAGTTTGGGCAGAGTGGCAGAGAACAGGAGGGTCTGTCTGGTGTCTGGAAGCCTGCGGATGATTTCCTGAAGCTGCTCCGCAAAACCCATTTCAAACAACCTGAGAGGAGGGAGATGGGGAAAAAAGCTCACGCACATGCAAGAGTCAGCTCAAGCCAAGAAATGACAGTGAAATAGAAGCTCACATTCAAATCTGTTCCCTGCAAAAGATTTCATGTGTCGCTTCAAGACACAAGTTTACTTGAAGTGGATTTAAGGCCTAACTTTTGTCCATTAGAGAAAAAGAAACGTTTTTTTTTTTTAATACGAAATGTCCATAAAATTCTGGTTTTGATACCAACCCTTCATCTCCAAGCTAATTAAAAGTTTGTCCTCGATCTTACTTCACAATGAACTCTTACTGAATATGAAACATCTTTCCCACAATAACTTCCATTTCCAATAACAGTGATATTTTTCTGACATTTGAAATTGTGTCAATTATATAAAGCTACTTACAGCTACATCAGGGACTCTCATAAAAGACAAAGTAAACGATCTTAAATATTAAAACACTCCTTTTCCTTTATCCCTGTTTCTGAGGATTAAACTGCTTTTATCCACTGAAATGATTACATTTGCTCAAATATTGTCATTTTGTTCACAAAGAAAATAATTTCCTTTCTTTCACATGTGTTAGATTCCCTTGTGTTCTTTTATTTTTTTCCCTACATGCAACACAACACACCCTTCCAACTGCGAAACACGGTGGTGGCTCCAACATACTTTGGGAATGCTTGATTAGAGCTGATAAGAAGATAAATGGAGCTAAACAAACAGGAAATCGTGGAAGAAAAACCTGTTGGAAGATGCATTTCATTTCTACCTGCTCAACAATAAACAAAACAGATAATATTTTAAGAAAATCAAACAAAAATCAGTTTGATTTTTGTAGAAAGGGCATCTAAATCATTGTAGACCTGAAATCTAAAAAAAGATCTCTCATGTTTGCCCTGTAACACAAAATAAATGGCATAAAGTGTACATGTTTTGGCTTGATTTTTTTCGATCATCTGTCTTGATGATGTCCGCTTTTGAGTAAAAGACCCTGGAAATTTGTGGACCTTTCTGCTATCAGATTAAAGTAAAACCAAATATGTGGGTAGATAACAGATGAACAGTTTGTGCTGTACCTTACATTTCCATCTTTTTAAAAGGTCTAGAATCGGTGAAAATTTCACCCTTACACATTTTTTTTTTTCATTTAGCTGCATCAACCAGCTAAGCAGGCGTATCAAATTTGTATAATTCTTGAATAATCGCAGAAAATTCTTCCACACGCTCCAAATTTCCCCTCCACTTCATAATTGCTGCTTTTTACTGGTCTATCACATAAAATTCTAAACAAAAACAATTCATTTTGTGCTTATACTGTGGCAAAGAGTGAAAAGGCTACTCGGGTGTGAATACTTTTGAAAGAGACTATAATTTACCTGTCAGCCTCATCAAACACCACATATTCCACACTATGCAGCTTCAGGTTCATGTCCGTGATGACGTGCATGAGCCGACCAGGGGTGCCAATAATTCTGCAGAGGAAAGGAGATCTCGTATTATTCCTTTATTAGCAAGTAAATGGGTAAAAAAAACATTAGAAGGGTAGTGCTAATTCCAAAAAACGTACATATCTGGGTTTTCATGAAGAGCAGCGAACTGATCCTCCATGCTGGAAACAGTGGAGATATTTAATGTTACCACACATTTAAAGAGACAACAAAACAACAACTAAAAAACTACAAATGAGGAGTTGCAAACCTGTCTCCACCAAGAATTAAAGCAGTCTTCAGGCGTGTGAATTTACCCAACTAAATGACAAAAAATCATTTTAAATTTAGAAACACCATTACTCAAGATCAGCACTTAATATTTGACATGTTTAAAACCAAAAGAACAAAGCAGCAACCATTCTGAAAACCTGAATAAACGCCAAACAGACCTCTTTCGTGAACTTCATGGTCTGGAGGGCCAATTCTCTGGTGGGGGTCAGGATGAGAGCTCTGGCTCCTGTTTGAGCTTGAGGGGCCTTCAGTTTCTCAAACATGGGTACCAGAAAAGCAGCTGTCTTCCCGCTGCCTGTCCTCGCCATAGCAACTACATCCTTCCCGTCCAGAATCACAGGAATGGTCTGATGAGGTGAAGAGAAGCAATGTAACGTCAAGAATGTCACAAATGTTTCACAACAGTATCCAAAGATATCACTGACATACCTTCCTCTGAATTGGAGTCGGGACTTTGTAACCCTTCTTCATGACACCCTTATAAACAGGAAAGCTGAGACCTGGAATTAAATATAAAGTTTTCAAACTCAGCAGTAGCTCAAGAAGAAGTCAGATTAAAGAAAAAAAAAAATCACGCCAGAAAGCAGTGAAAAGCAGCTCCTCCTATGAACTCACCCATGGACTGAAACCCTCCAGACTTCTTCTTCTTCTTGTTTTGGGCTCGGACGAGTTCCCTGGTGTCAGGCTCCACATCTGATGTGCAATCTGATGCCGCAGGGAAGCGCAGCAGTTTCCTCCCTGGCTGTTTACATCAGCAAAACATGTCCATCACTTGTTAATAACACTGAGTTACAAGGTACAGCATGGATGTTTTAGTACAGCTAGGACATTATTGTCACATCACAACCTAATATTTTCATGTATTTTATTGGGAATTTATTTGATTAGTCAACACAAAGTAAAACAGTGAACTGAAAGGAAAAGGACACTTGTTTTGAAATATCATTTTCAACCCTTTCAACTCTAATGGCTCTAAATAAAGTCCAGCAGAAGCAACTAAGGAAGGAACTTGTGTGTAATGTTATCCCTGTATAATTCCAGCTGTTCTTCAAAGCTATGTTAGAAAACATTGATGACCAAGAAACACAGCAGCAGGTTAGAGATAAAGTTGTGGAGCAGTTGAAAACAGAGTTGGGCAATATCAGAAGCTTTGACAATCTCACAGAGCTCTGTTCAATCCATCATCCAAAAATGGAAAGTGTATAGTCCAACTGCTAAGACCCACAGCTCATTTGAGAATCTGTCAACAGGACATCTATTAGTCATGTACTCCATAAATGTGGAAAAAGTCAAAGGGGTGTGAATAATTTTGTAAGACTCTGGGTCTTCAAACACCCCTCTATTTTAGTCACCCTGAGGGGAAAAAGGCACAGCATCTTTAACTTGATATAATGTTTTGGTGTATATAAAGCGTAGGCAGTGTTTTAAATGGTGAAAACTATGTTTAAAGTAATGCAAGTGCTTTGTACTTTTAGATCTTTGCATGTATTCCAGTATTATGCTGTCTACCAGGAGATTATAGTGGTTAAACTTTGCATCATTGTGTTTACTGTACGGAGACAAACCTCCAGAAGACAACGCTTGGATGTGTTTCAAAAGTGTACATTGAAACGACAGGCAAGTATTTATTTAGAAAATGATCGGTAACATTTATAATTGTTAGTAATAAAATGTACCAAAACCATGTTAAAGGGGGCATCCGGATTTGAACCGGAGACCTCTTGATCTGCAGTCAAATGCTCTACCACTGAGCTATACCCCCAGGCTACAGACAGATGCCCATGGTGGCACTCTAGCGAATCGACAAATGTAGTTTATTAGGTACCGAAATTTTTCTCTTTTTTAGGAAAAGTACTTTAAAACTCTCGTGACTTACAGACTCATCGTCTTTAATTTCAGCAGCCACCTCAAAGTCTCCGCTGTCAGAGTCAGCCCCCTGCTCCCTGTTAGATGTGTGCCTCTTCTTCTTCGTCAGCTTCTTCTTTCTCTGAGCCATCCTGTCAAGTTGATGTCTTTACAGCCTACTGTTAAATATCTTTAAAATATAGAATACGAAACAAAACGGCATAAAGCAGCTTATTTCTCCTTACACTATATCACTCCTAGTAGACATGTTGAACACGTGGGGAAGTAGAAGCTTTCTTCTGTTTTTGTCGTGGCTTGAAGCTCGACTTCGCCACCTACTGCTATGGAGGATTAAGCACTACTTTGACACATCTCACCGTTATGATTTGCCTCGTGGCTTTTTTTTTTTTTTTTTTTTTTTTTTTTTTTTTTTTTTTTTTTTTTCTTTTTTTTTTTTTTTTTTTTTTTAACAATATTGACTGAATTTAAATAACTACTTATTGGCACTTTAAAAAACCGTTATGATTTGCCTCAGCGGAGGCTGGTTATACCATACTGATCATAAGTCAGTCTCCTTTAATGTTACTTGTTTCTCAAAGTCGTTTTCTCAAGTCTGTATTAAGTGCCAGTGCTTTATTGATGATTCTGTTGTTTTTAATTCTCTTCTCTTTTCAATTTAACATCTCGGTTTCAATGACTTACTTTATCACTTTTGCCAGATGACATTCAACTGTATATCTTTTAAGCCCCATCAGGTGGACAGGCTGTCCACTTTAGTCCACTGTTTATTGCAGCTCACTTACTTACTTAGTAATTTGTTCCCTGTGAGGAAGTATTGTTTATTCTTAGCCAGATAACACCCTGAACACATAAAAATATTTTTAGAAGACAGAATATTGCTCAGATAAGCTGTAGTCCACAGAAAAATAGTGAATTAGAAAACAACCCAGGTTATAAAAACATTTATTCAAACATCAAAGGAAGACTAAATATACAATAAAACAGAAATTAAAAAATTCAAAGAAAAAATATGAAATGTTGAAAAATATGAATTTTGTTATTTTTCTGTGTTTTCAGAAGTGTTTTATGCTTTGAAACAATATCTTGTATCTCTGAACTCCTTATTGTGGAAAACAACCTTTCTTAATACAAAAGATGATAGCCCAGCTCATTCTCAGCTTTGAAGAAGATGGTGCATGATCCAAAAAAGAATATGAATTAACAGAAGTCATGCTTAAATTCAAAATGCATTTGATTTTTTTAGTTGACAATTTTAGTACTTCAATCTTTTTTGTTTGTTTGTTTTGTTTTGAAATTTTGCAACATTCACCAAAATATCCCAGGAAGCCAAATCCAAATCTTCCAAAAATAGTTTAGGATCATTGTCTTATCAATGAGTGGTGTCCAATTTTCAACCCTCTGACCCAAATTATCACCTTCATAGGAAAAAAAATGGTATACACTGTTCAGAACAAAAAGACACCTGTAAAATTTGTCTTTGTCAGCAAGTTCTTCTAGCCAAGAAAGAGGCACCTGCTCCAAAAGATCAACACATTTAAGCATGGCTGATATTTGCAACTGCCCACATGGACAACCTTGATGCTTTCTGAAAAATAGCTTCACGGTCAGGCAAGACAAGGACTGAGCTGTTTGGCCACATTGAATGATTAGAGGAATCAAAGCAAGGCTTTAAAACCCAAGAACACTGTACTGGCATTGAAGAATGGTGGTGACATGAAGCTGAGATTCTGTTTTGCTGACAGTGATAGTGGTGCATTGCACAATGTGGGTGGGATGATGAAGAAGGAGGACTCCCAAGATCTTCAAGCTTCCCTCAGATTAAAAGCCAAATGATTGAAACTGTTCTTTTTCTTATAAGTGGTTTAGAAGCTGATAAAGAAAGTTAAGTTTCTAATATGGCCCCAACTCCAGTATTCTTGCAAATATTTTTACTATAAGCTGGGTCAAAGCTGGAAAACTAAATAAGTCAAATTAGTTGTACTGATTCTGTGAAGAAGAGTGGTCAAACCTCCAGCCAGAGTTATGACCAAAGCCTGTTGGTCGCAATAAAAACATATGGTTTTCTACCAACAAAAGTAATTTATTCAAACATTACTGGGGATGTGTGTATCTTTCAGCAGGTATGTATAATTTTGGCCATAATATGGATAGAGTTAACCCAGATCGAACTCAAACCTGTGCTCCAATTTTTTGTTTTTTCAAAGCCATTATAGTTTCCCTATGTATATTCCACCCTGGAAAAATAACAGCTCAAATGGGTCATTAAAAGCCCAAAATTATTTGGACATTCATGCTGGTAATGAGTGTGTGCAAACTTGTTATTATACCTCCAAATTTCAGAGCATTAACGCTCCATTATTTTTGATACCATAACTTTTGGTGCCAGCAAATAATATAAGTTCTTTTCTATCTGTTTCATAACTTTCATTAAATAACATTCATAGGACATTTAGTTACTCATTCATACATTGTGTGTGATCTATATAAAAGTGAAAAAAATGTGCAAGATTTCTTGGAAAAACCAAGATTGGTGTCTCTGAGCTTAAGAATGCTTGAAGAACTTCCCCGATTTAAAATAATACTTATACTCTAATATCACAAAGGACTATGAGAAAAGACCAAACATTTGAATAAAACAATGTTTTATAATCCCTCATCAGGCTGCTGCTGATGCAAAATATATCTCTCTGTGTGTTAAAAAGAAATCTCTCAGTGCCAAATCTTATATGGACAGCTGTGATTGAAAATACCCAACCAAGCTGCAAGCTGTAAGGAGATCAAATCTGCATTTTTTTTCTGGTTTTTGCAGTTTGAACATGCAACCTGCATTAGAATAAAATAGGCACTTATGTTATTGGAAAAATGTAATCATCATACTGGAATTAATTAAGATACGTGGTCAGCTGCTGCATAAGCACCAAAAATCATATCAAAGTCTGTAACAACTGAAATAAATATAATATATGAGTAATGAACTGCATTTAATTGAGCAAATGAAAATGCTTGCAAAGAGAAACAGGCATCTCATATTCTGTATTGGTCTGACTGGCTTAAAACAAATATTGCACTTTAGGACAAGCACAAACCCAGCAGGTGCAAGGCTCACAAATCCTCCTGTGATTTTACCACCTGAACTCCACTTTACCAGGACCTGCAATGAATTTGCCAATTTTTTGCAGAGAAAATTCAAAAAATTAGAGGGTTAATCTGCAGATCCACACCCAATCCAGTACCAATATTATGCTCAAACATAACCAATGCAGAGAAAATGGCCACATTTCAACGACTCAACTATAAAAGCTTAGAGGAAATTATAACTCAATTAAGCTCCTCTTCCTGCTGTATTGATATCCTACCTACAGCCTTCCTTAAGAAAGTTCTGCCTGTCATTGTATCTGACCTGATTCAAATGATAAACTCATCCCTCTCATCAGGTGTTTTCCCCCAAGCTTTAAAAACAGCAGTTATTAAACCACTGAAAAAGAGCAATCTGGACAAATCTCATATGCAGAATTACAGGCCAATCTCTAACCATCCATTCATCAGTAAAATTATTAGAAAAGCTGTTTCAACAGTTAAATAGCTTCCTTAGAATGACCAACCACTTTGATGTTTTTCAGTCCGGTTTCCGTGCAAACCACAGTACAAAGACTGCCCTCGTCAAAGTATTTAATGATATCCTCACAAACAGACTGTGGAAGAACCACAATGTTAGTTCTGTTGGACCTTAGCGCAACATTTGACACTGTTGACCATAAGGTATTATTGAAGTGATTGGAGAGCTGGATCAGACTCTCTGGTACGGTACCTAATTGGTTCGAATCCTACCTAAAGAACAGGGACTTCTTTGTGTCAATAGGAAACTTCTCATCGGAGTGGACAAAAGTCACATGTGGCGTACCCTAAGGTTCAATCCTGGGACCCCTTGCATTTAATATTTACATGCTCCCACTTGCTCAGATTATAACAAGTAATAAGATTAGCTACCATAACTAAGCAGATGATACACAGCTCTATATTATGATGTCACCAGTTGACTCTGAACCCATCCATGCACTGAACAGATGCTCAGAACAAATCAGTGCGTGGATTTGCCAAAACTTTCTCCAGCTGAACAGAAACAAAACTGAAGTTATTATCTTTGGACCTAAAGAGGAATGATCTAGACTCAGCACCCAGCTTCAGTTATTACAGCTAGAAACCAGTGATCATGCCTGAAATCTGGGTGTTGTGATGGACTCAGACCTGAAACTTCAGAGACACATAAAGACAGTTACAAAGTCAGCCTTCTATCACCTGAAGAACATTTCCAGGATTAAAGGACTAATGTCTCAACAAGATCTAGAGAAACTCATCCATGCGTTTATCTTCAGTCGCACTGATTATTTCAGCAGTATATTCACAGGTCTGCCTAAAAAAGTCAATCAGACAACTGCAGCTGATCCAGAACGCTCCTGCTTGTGTTCTCACTAAGACCAGGAAAATAGAGCACATCACCCCAGTTCTACAATCCTTACACTGGCTCCCTGTTGCTCAGAGAATAGATGTTAAAATACTTCTGTTAGTTTATAAATCTCTGAATGGCTTAGCACCAAAATACATTAAAGACCTGTTGTTGTTGTTGTTGTTATATCATCCTTCCAGACCACTCAGGTCTTCTGGTTCTGGTCTGCTCTGCATCCCCAGAACCAGAACCAAACATGGAGAAGCAGCTTTCAGTTTTTAAGATCCACTAATCTGGAACAAACTTCCCAAAAACTGCAAAACAGCTGACACACTGAGTTCCTTTAAATCAAAGCTAAAAACCCACCTATTTAGAGCTGCCTTTGATTTATAATAACTGGAACATTGATCAACATATTTAAAGTGTACTTATGTTTTTAATGATAGCACTTGATAAAATGTAATGTTTGTTACTGGTTTCACAACCAGCGTCTGATGTGTTCATGATGTTTTTATGTTTTCATGATATAAAGCACTTTGAACTGCCTTGTTGTTGAAATGTGCTGTACAAATAAACTTGACTTTGTTTTTTAAGTTGGTTTAAAACTCCTGAGGCTGACTTTTTCAAATCTCTGAGAAAAGATTAATTGTCAAGATGATAACAGATGTTCATGTCAGCCAAAACGTGTGCTTTGCTGCTTGATGCCAGCAGGCTGATGTACAATAAATAAGACAACACCATAGCAACAGCTTGAAGCTAAAGACATGTATACACTCTCTTACAGTGTGGCAAGGTGGGTAAAAAAATAAACCTGTTCAGGAAATTGAAAGGCCCGCAGGGTCTGCTGTAAGGGAAGAGGTGCAGCCAGCTGTTGATGTTGTCCCTATAGGTAATGTACATGATTAAAAAGAGAGGAGATTAAGATAAGGCTGTAATGGGAGGACTGCTGTTTCAGCAAAGCATCTAAAAGAAGCCAGATGGTGGCATCATTGCACTCTGAGTTCAGTTCTCACAGTTCTTGGCTGGAACTCAAATTTCAGTTTCTTTAACTAGGTCTGGTCTTCCTTAATTACTGGTTCAACTTCACATGAACTGCTTCAGTCATTTCCTTGGAATCTTAACCCTTTGTGTTTGGGATAAAACTCAATGTATAACATAAAACAGAATAATTTTATCTCTTTCTTTTCATCATTTCACTGCTCGTTGATGTTTGCTCATTTTTAGGTAGAGTTTATGCATACTTAAGAGATCAAACCTAACTGAGACAGGAGGATCTGTTATTGAACTGATTTTAGTATTCCTTGGGAAGATAAGATAGCATTGCTCATGATTAATTAAATACTCATTAAAGTACACCTTCTTTGACCCAGATGAATGACTGGTAATGTGACAAATAACAAAAAAAAAAAGAAAAAAAAAACAAGCAACATGGAGTCATTTACTCTCTAAATGTGACAATGAAATGTCTTAAAAAGCCCAGGTTTTATTTAAAACATGGCCTAACTTTGTACACAAATATACCAGTTCACTGAGTATTAGTGTGTAAATGGATACTGATATATATATATATATATATATATATATATATATATATATATATATATATATATATATATATATATATATATATATATATATATATATATATATATATATATATATATACTCAAATGATAGGTAACAGACGTCAACACAACTCTTTTTGGAATGTCTAGAAGATGGTCGAGCGTGGCAGATGCTGCCTCTCTAAGCCTGGGCGATAGATGGGAATGCTTAAATTAAAAGACTGAGTTGATGGTTGTAAAGCTAAGGTTTTGAATGGTGGTAGCAGTCAAATATTCTTCCATCCTCTCTGTATAGGTCAATTATTTATCTTCCGCTGTTCAAAAAGCCGGCTCAGCGTTCAGAAGACATTTTAGAAACAATCAAACCAGTCAAACATCTAATTAGTATCATGACTGATGAACAGTAACAAGTGTGGCATTCAAGTTCCCCAAGAAACCCTTTAAATTCAGTGTTGATTTTCCATGACAGTCTGCTGTACACCCAAAAGGCACATTAATCTCAACAACCCTTCAAACTCTTTTGAAAGGCTGTTTGTAAGGATGTGTTAGTGCTGGCATTAAATCTTATAAAATGATTACATCCCAGTATTGAGATGAAGAAATAGCTGTGAGTGAACCTGTGAAATATTACATCACAGCAAATGCTCAAACATGTCTGTGTCATCCAGCTGTAAATATGAGCTGGTGAGCAAATAAGACTAAGGGCAGGCAAGGCATTGTCTTTGAGCTCACTGGGATGGCTTTGCACTGTGGATGGCTCTGTTAGTGACAGCGGCAGATGGAGGGAGGGCCCTGAGGGCTACTTTCAGGCTCCAGGGCAGGGAGAAACAAGGGACACACTCAAACCATTTGGTAGCTGATCGGACTAAAGAACACTAAGATCCAATGGACTGGCAGTGTCTGTATGCTATAGAAGTCTCATAAATATGTTAATGCAGTAGTTTTTCTCCAAACTACTGGACCTAGTAGCTAATTCAAGGGGAAGCTTCACAAAAACTGGAATTTAAAGTGTAATATATCAGTCATATCCTATCATCCACTGTTAGCAGATAATGAGACCAGAAGAAATGTAACATTTCTCAATGAGAAAAATCATAATTTTTCACATTATCGTAAAGCATTCTGGATTAGACAACTTCAGCATGAACTGACCCCCAGACTTCGACCTTTTCATCTCCAGACTTGCACTCTTACCATATAATTTTTAGCATTTAGACAAACTGAACCCTTATTTTAACCCAAATAAAGAATCTTTCTAACACATTAAGTTATTGCTGATAAAAATAATGATTTCCAGACATTCTGAATCTGTTATTGTACCATTTTGTGTCTATAAAGCCACCTGCAGCTGAACTGGACTGTCTTATGAGACAAAACATGAAATCATGAAAGCAACCCCTTTATTTTATTTAACTTGAGTAATCAAAACAGCCATCTTTGGACAGATATCTATAATGCTGCATGGTTGTCCAGCATTTAGAACCATTTCATTGAACCAAGATGCACAAGGGTTCCAATTCCAGCTAGGACTTTTCTGCATGGAGAATTATGTGTGCATTGCATCAATCAGTAACTTTCTATATGTGTTACTCAGAGAGAAACCTCCAGCCCAGGTCAGACCCAACCAACCAGCAGTTGCTCAATTTTCCCATATGGATTCTTAAATGCAAATGGATTCTCTGGGGAGGGGGTCATGTGAAAACAGTTTTGCTTCTCCCTTCCTAAGCTTTCTTGCCAGATTATAAACAGGCCTTTAATCTCTGAATTAGACCCTCAAAATAATCATCCTTTGGACACCTGAGAATTAAACAGACAATTGATAGATTGTAGGATATTGGTCAGCTTAGTTCTTGCACAAAAACAGTTCCAGCTCAGTTCTAATTTACAGTAAAAAGTTTTGTACTTTGTTATTTGGGCTTGCTTCATGTTATTTTCGTTATAAGAGACATTTTGCATCAGAATCAGACATGGTACTGCTCCAAACTGTTTTTCTGTGTTTGTTGATTTTTTTTCAAACAGAACTTAAAACTTGCTGGAAAGGTGTATCTCATGCATCAGAGCGGTGAAATTAATTTGGTTTTGATTACCATTTAGAGTGGTTGTTTGATGGACATGAAAGTCATTCAAAGTGATTGGCGGTCATGTCATTACTAAAAAATAAAAATAAAAAAATCTAAGGAAGCTTTCTCTAGCAGTATGAGCTTTCATTATTATTTTATACAAATCAAGAAAATGCATTATAATCTGTCTTACAAAGGCAAGTTGCAAGGGTGAGCACTGGGGAGTTCAAGCGGTGGCACAAAGGTATATATAATTCATGTTGAAAAATCATGGGAGCTGGCTTTTACAGAGCAATAAGGCAAAATTCAAAAGTGCTTACTTTTCTGCAGCAAAGCTTAAGCCCTTTCAGTTAGTCATCTCCTTTGCTGTATAAGTAGTATCCGGCTTTCCGCTCCCTTTTAGTGTAAAACTGCAGATACACTGGGTCGAACTTTTAATTATTTGAAATTCTGAATGCTAAAAGGCACTTCTGCTTTAGGGCTTGGGTAGTTAATCTTATAGCTAGTTCCAGCATTAGGATGATAATCACCGGACATGAGAAATAAATGTCCCCAAAGGCGTGCAAAAGAGACCCCTGATTATTTCTTCTTCCAGACACATAGTGGAGGGATAGTAATTTCAAATCTCAGTGGCTCTGGACATTGTAGCTGATGCAATTGTGGTATAAAGCCATAAGAATATTTTTCCATGTTATAGAGTCAGATAACTGCTCATTAATGCAGCAGAGACCCTGCTGGGCAGACCTAATGACAAATTTCAGTTTCATCTCTCCAGTAATTTTAGGGCAGGGTTATGTGCAGTGACAGATGCCCAGAATTAAAACCCATGGTGCTGAATTAACTTTTTATGCATTCCCTTCTTACATCTGTGTTGTTTCTTTTTGGCCATCGCTTGCTGCAGGCTCAGTTCCTCTTCTGGTGTCTTAATTGCAATTTCATCAAGTATTTAGAACCCTGCAGCCCTCCCTATTTTTGTCACTGTCACTCCAAACTAGCCGGTGGCAGTGACTTCAAGGGTATTTAAAGCAGCTTTTGTGTATCCTAAGTTAAGTCGGGAGCAGCTCGGGGGAGGTTCACTTTCATCACTGCGGTACTGCTGGACCTCCTTTCTCCCCTCCAAGTCGATCCTTCTCTCACTCCTGTTATGGTTTTATCACTCAAAGGCTCAGGCAGCTCAGCAGAAATGAATGAGGGCTGTAACACGGGAAAGAGGAAAAAGGTTGAGACAAAAACTGTATGCGTACATCAGCATTGGGACTTTTGCAAGAGCTGCTCTTTCATGCTTCACAGCTCTTAGTTCAGCTGGGTTAGTGTTAAGAGAAATTTCACATTACAGATTCATTACTTCTCAGAACAAACAGAAATCTTGAACAGTGAGTTTTGTTTCCATATGAGATGAAGCAGGTGAAATATTAGAGTATTTCTACAGTTGGATGAATAAGAAAAATAAGGAAATGCTAACATGAGTATATCTTCACCTGCAGGTAAAAGGGAGTGCTTGTCATTCTTAACAGGCTATTTAATGGAAAACATGAGATTCCCTGTTAAGACAAGGTGAATGGAAATTTAACTCCTTCAAGTGTTTCGATTCAATATAAACAACTGTTTTCATTGTTTTGTCTAAAATTTGAGGCAAGAACAAACAATTCAAAACTTAAATTACAGAAACTTACAGGGAGAACAAGTAGGATGTCAAAATGATAGTATCCACAGTAGGATAGGAGAAACTCCGTAACACATGGGACTCACTAGTAACTCTCATCACGTCAGAACTGGAAAAACCCAAAACCAGGAAATTCCAGACAACATATAGCTATGTGCACACTGGAGAACAACTAGCCAATAATTTGGACTTACTGTGATTCTGAAAATAAAAACCTTCCTCATCTTCAGCTTTCTGGTAGAAACCTGAAGGTTTCTGTTCAAAAGTGGTCAATATTTGGTTATGTTCTTCATTTCATCCACCTCAACAAAAAACCCACCTTTATCTGAAAAAAACTAACTTCACCACCATGCTTCGCTGTAGGTATGTTCTTTTCGTGAGGTGAAACGTTGTATTGTTCCAAATGCAAGCAAAATATAATTTTGCCGATCTCTGCATCAAGCAGAAGGGTTCAAGTATCTTGGAGTGTTGAACATGAATGATGACAGGATGGAAGGGGAAATTGACAGACAGATATCACCAGTAGGAAAGTGGGTGAAGAAAAACCTGAGCCAAAAAGCAAAGCTCTTGATTTACCCGTCTGTCTACATTGCAAGTTTTAGCTGTGACCTTGAGTCATCTGTTTGGACCAAAAGAAGGAGATCCTGGATGAAAGTGCCTGAAGTGATCTTCCTAGGGTGACTGGTCCCAGCCTTGGAGATATAGTGAGGAGTACCAAATATCTTCACTGTTGCAAAGTTAGGAGATTACTCTGTTAACCATCTGATTTAAAGTCCAGTTTAACAGGGCACAAGGTGACTCAGTGGTAGACCAAGTGCACCATATACACAGGCAATAGTCAACGCAACTGTCACAGGTCCGAGGCGGAAACAACAAAAAACATTTATTTCCACTAACATTTCATTTCAGTAATAATTTTATTAGAACTACTTTTTGTGCCTCTGTGTTTTCATTATCTTCACTAAGATTTGTACTTTTAAAAAAAGAAACAAACTGGAAAATCTCAGAAATGGTAAGCTCAAAGTTCGAGACTTTAAAATCCTTATGAAACAAACAAAAAAAAAAAAAAAAATGCCTTTGAATTCTTCCAAGGAAATGTATGAGATGCACACAGAAGGTTGACTCTTGGCAAAGAATGACCTAAAAGCCTCTTTTACTTCCCACACAGTCGCACAAACAATGACTCAGAAATAAGAGAAACAAATTACACACAGCTGCACACATTTCCAAATACTAACCAAGTGTGTGTGCGCATCATTATGAAAAGATGCAGTGCTACATAATTTCACATTGTGTGCCTCTTAAATAAGCTGTAATGAATTTTTAAATCCCCCACCTTCCATTGTAATGTGCAGAAATTTGAACAAGCTTCTGTAAATATGTCTTAATAGGAATGATAGCAGTCAATGGCAGCCATCTATCAGGTCAGACCATATGTTGCTCGGGGTGGGGGGGAATGAGGGCTTACCACAAAGCCTGCCTTATCCTCTGGCATTACAGTCTCTAAGAAAGGATTTAGTCTTTAATTCTTGATTAGATAGAATTTTCTCCCCTGTGTGAGTGTGTAGTGATACACCAAGCACAGATAACCTGCCCTATTTGCAACATGTGTGTGTGTTGGTGTGTTTGGGCGTGCTTTGGCATTACTCCCACTCTGAGGCACAAACATGCACACACTTCCATACTCTCGGAGGCTGAATCTGTGATTTCCCATCCCATTTAGACCCTGGGCTTTTAACACATTGTGATTGGGCTATTATTAGAAGCGATGGATTATCAATTAGGATTAAGCCCTGATTGATTTGTATGCCCCAGCAGGAAAAGGATCACACTTTGTGTGTTTTCATCTCTGATGATGGTATGTGTGTTTTCCCTTTTTCTGTCATGAGATATGAGAGATTCTAACAGCATCTTGTCCCTCCCAGGATTTGAACACACCACTCATGAAGACATTTATTTATTTAGTTTCTTCACTCAAACCATCTTCCTCCTCTTCTTCTCTTTGCCTGACTGGCTGTTGAGCCGAGCTGGTTGGCTCCCCCTCTCACTGAAGTCTCACAATCAGATCCCTCATTCAGAGTGCTGGCTGCACCGAGGCAGAGTGGGAGGCAGACACTCGGGCTCCTCGGGGTTCAGTGGGCAAGTGGGATTTCTGCGAGATTTGTTTCTCTGCATCTGGTTTGTTGGGAAATTAGATGTGAGCAGAGAAAAATCTCTGACTCTTTCAGCACAGACAACTGACCCTCACTCCTGTGCTGCATCCATGACTTTGCACACCTGGTTAGTGTATGGATTTGGATTTATTTTGGTTTGGGTGCTCTGCTTGGCACAAGGTGAGTGGGATGTATTTTGTTGTGGATATTGTATATGGCTGTGTGAGTGTGTGCGCATGTGTGTGTGTCCCAAAGGGCATTATTATATCACAGACATGATCATTTACAGCAGCTTTTTTGCAAACATAACTTGTATTAATGAAAGGTACTCTGGGTGTCAACGTTAAAGAGCTGCAAAATATCAAACACAGAAAATAAAACCATTTAAACAAAAAAAAAAAAAAATGTGGAGCATGCAGAATATATTGCAATATGAATGATTATGTTAAAGGCTCATTCTGATAGAATTACTTTTCTTCTACCTGTAAATGACCAGGGAGTTCAAATCCATTTCTGCCAACAATACACAATATATCTTCATATCTATACAAGAGGCAAAGTAAATTTCCCTGTAGAGCAGTAGCAATTGACCTAAGGAAGTTTGACTGTAATTTTTGTTTATGGTAGTATTCAGCTGCAAAGGAAATATGTTACATAGTTTCATACTGAACTATGGCTTTGCTTTTTATTTGAAGCCCAGTTTCTCTTCTGTGTCACATAAGTCACAACTCTGAGTACAAAAACAAAGGAAGTTGCTTGGATCATTTGTGCTAGCTGTTTGATGTTTGACTTATTGATCTGGCAGCGTCGATGGCAGCAGACAGTGATGCAAACACCCTCAGTAATGCGTTGCATGTTTGAGTTCAACCTTCAACAGCATCTGACTTCGAAGAATTTGTTTTCTGTAAACCTTTTTCCATATTAATTACATAAGTAATGTGATTGACATAACTCATTAGTATTATTTAAAAATAAATGAACATTAATAAGCAAATTGCAAGATGATCATTTTTTTTCTTCCAGTTTTTAAACTCCATGTGTATGTAAAGCCTTCTTTTATTGTGGTGACTGCAGCAGACAGGACAAAAGTGGTTTTCTTGGGTGTGTGGTTGTTGGTATATTTCCATATAGCCCACTTCACTGGACTCCAGTGTGTCACTTCACCTTCTGTATGGCCAAAGCATGTTGACAAAAACGTTTTCAAACCCACACGGCTATTTAGTCAGCCAGAATAGGGAAAGGGCACTATGATTTATGTAGGCTTCAAAATGGCTGCATATAAAAACTTGCCCTCAGAATAAATGATCCAGAGATTTCAAATGATTTAAAATACAAATCTGAATCAGAGGAAAATATTTTAGCCACATGTATTTTGAAGGATCATTTACACTCCCACCACCTCATTAGATAGGTGGAAGGTTTATGCAATCGGTAACCAAGTTTAGAGGTACCTGCATCACAGTTTTCTTTACCCCTTACAAAGCTGAGAAATATCCTCCCAGTCATTCTGTGGTATGGACACCCATACAGATACAAAGAAATTGGTACCATCAGTTAACTTATGACTTATATAATTCTAAAAATTTTGTACAATCTATTTTAGGTTGGGGAGTAAAATCTGGTTTATCTTCTATCCATTAAAGTGGATGTCATGCAACACTGGCTATATTTTACCTGAAATTATAACCATCACTCTGAAAACATTGTTTTTCAAAATAATGCATGTGTCATGTTTGTAGTTAGAAAGGACCCAAATGCAGAACAAAACTGAGGTTAAATGGAAAAATTTAATAAAATAAAAAAAACTTATAAGCTGAGAAGGCAGGACATGAAACATGGAATCAGATGGGCAGTGGAAAGGAAGGATCCAATAACAAATGGAGAAAATTAAAGAACTTATATATTGAGGAGATGTAGAAATGATGAAGCAAACCAGAAGAACTAATCAGAAGCAATGGGGAACAACTGAGGGAGAGTGGAGGCAGAGGAGAATCTGGTACTGGGATACAGCTGTGAAGGGGAGCAAACTGACAGGCTTAGAGACGGAGAATAATAAACAGAATGGGCTGAACAGGGACTCAAAGGATCTAAAATCTAAGGGAAAAACCTGACAAATAATCTAAGAGAGGTAAATACAAAAATACAAGAAACAGAATACAGGAAACTAAATTCAAAGGGATGGGCTTATATGGCAAGATCTAAAAGGGGATACTAAAGAGGCTAAATATGGCAAGACCTGTAAAGCAATAATAAAGGACACAAATGAAAACAAAACCCCAAACACCCTAGTATCATGTCAACCTGTTTCTGCAGTAAGAAATAATTATTGTAATTAGACTGTTGATTAGACTTGCAGATTTTGTAACCAAAACAGTATTATTTGCAGATTAGTTCTACTGAGCATATAAGTATATTTATAAGGCTGAAGGTAAATGTATGAAGGTAAAGGTATGTGACATAAGCATAATATACCTCAGCAAATACACAGAAAAAAAATCTAATTTTTTCATTCTATTGAAAGAGGTAAAATATGTGCCAGCTTTAGATGATTTTATATTTTTCATTCAATACATTATTGTCTCATACTGTACATGTTTATATTTGTTTGGCTAAGATTCTGCATGCTTCAATTCTGTGGAAAAAAAAATCTCGTTGTTTAGCTATTCTTTACCTTTAAACAACAAATGGAAAATCTCCCTTTCCTCCTTCTGAAAAGTAAATGTCCCACTGACACTTCAAGACAACCAGACCCACCACACTGCTTGCCTAAGCTGCCAGGACGAGGATCAAAAGCTTTTCCTTTTCTTTTTAACAGTCTTCTTGTTTTCATTAAATGCACAAAGCATGCACCCTGGATATAGTGGACTTGTTTTTGAGATAATATGCATGGCCATGATGCTAATAATGAGTAAATCCAAATTTAGGTCACAACAGATTCAGAGTTAATCAACATTTTTAATGCATACTGCATGAAGGCTCATTGTGGGCTCATAATAAACTGCACTGGACCAAGGGAGTTGACTGTCTTTTTAATGTAGCCTCATTATGTTGACAAAATGCTCATAGCAGGCAGCCTTTCAATGTTTCATGAATGCTGTGTATTACAGCACAGAAAAGTAACTGTTCGGTTAGGTTGTTTGCAAGATATAAATCACAATTCCAATGTTTATTACTGACTATATTCATTATTTTTTTGTTATGACAGCTTCTGCTACCACTAGCACGGCAATTGTGACACATTCCTCTGCAGACTGGCATGTGCTCTGTGTCCCTGCAAGGCTTTACATTGATTCCAGCAGATTTCTAACGTGATTTTTATAAGAGCATTTGCCTGGGATTAGTTCGCTCCTGAAAGCTCCATCAGAGCTTTTGGTGGGCTATTTAACAGAGCAGAGGCGGCAAGAGGCTGTAGCCTGACGCTCTGTGCTCACACTGAGTCCAACGGCCTGCACAGATAAAGGGGGAGGATTGGTTTCAGCCAAAGCTGATCTTCCATCTTATATGGGTAGGCTTTTGGAGGGCAAGCACAGGTGTGTGAGCGGGCTGAACTCTCAGCCAATCCCTTTAAGCCCTGATGGATTTGTTCTGGTTAGGCTTAGCCTCACTTTCTTAAGGGAGTTAAACATTTAGGAAGTGAAACAATTGCACAGCAAAAATCAGAAGCTAACATTCTCTTAGGAGAAGCATATCTCTTTAAAAAATATATGCTTCATCCCCCTCTGTGACCTGATTACATCTGTACTATCTCCTCTTGTAGATGTACAATGATCAACTCTATTTTGGAAATATATCATGTCACTTTAAAGGCAATTTTTAGAAAATGATCTTTATCTTAAAAATCAGTTTATTGATAAATCTGTATGTACAAGTAGTTTTGATTTATTTGGATCGACTGTCACAGAAACCACATAGAAAATTAGCCTGGGCCCTATCTGGTGTAATTGATCTCTCATCACATGAGTTTAATCGCTTGATCATGAGCCCTGACAAATAAATAAATTAAAATAAACAAATACACATGCAAGCCTTTTTGCTAGGTTTTAAAAATATATATTTTGTTTTATTTAACATAATTAATTTTTTATTTTATTTTTTTTTTTTTTTTTTAACCAGGAAGGTCAAACATAGTTGTTTCCTTTCTTCTCTAAAGATTATGGCATAAACATGAAATGACACATTTTGCAAAGTAAAATTATGATGTTTATTCTTTTTGCTGTAACTTTGTGCAGTGATTGATGCAAACTATCTGATAAAAACATAGTTTGGAAATTCCTAGTTGCAGCTGGTGGGCTAAATGTTTGGTACGAGTCATGATATTATAGGAAGTGCATCTTTGAGCACAGAAGATAAAATCATATAACATTTTAAATCAGTTCAGCTTGCTTCAAAATATTTGCAGAAATGATTGTTGCCAGGAAGATATATTGATTTAATTTAAACTAATAAATTGCTGAAAAACTACGGAAGCCAAGAGCGGTCGTACTCACATGTTTATTTTCCCGATGAACTCGAAATATGAGTTATTTATGTCATTATAACCAAATAACGATGGCTGTTTTCTCGAGATAACAAGTTAATTTCCAGATGGTTTAATCATATGACCAACAGGTTTAACATACACACCAATCATCTCATGAGCTCGAGAAAACAAAATTTGTTTTCTCGAAATTAAGTGGTTATCTCAAGAAAACCACTGGGATAACTCGTTATCTCGAGAAAATCATCAGAAAAAAGTTTAAGTGTAACATGTCCGCTCTCGGCTTCCATAGAAAACCAGGTTAAAATTAAGGGAAAAAAATCATCAAGAAAAAATTTTTGTAACTCCTGGAGAGATTTTTACTCCTTAAATGATAATCAGTGGATTTTCTTTTGATGTAGGTTTTAGTTTATGGCAGCTGTTTTAAACAAAGAACAGTATTAATACTGTCATAGATGAAGACAGATGGTTTTTTTAAACCATGCTTTCTCTCACAACTGTACTAATAACACAAAAGATTTGCCAGTAAACAAAACATGCAGGGAAAATACCATATAAAACAATGCATCAATGCACCTGATAATGAACATTCTGAAATGTACCCAAAGCACAACTTAAATGAACGCAAATCATTTATACTGCCTGTGAAGGAACATCATAATGTATTTTGGTTGCATTTGGAAACAAATTTGGTACATCAGAAATGATCAGTTATTGGAAAAGTTAATATCAACTTAAAAAAAATGTTAGTTTCAAAGATTTTGGCGCAAACATTTGTTTTAATGGCTTACTTTCTTTATCTTCCTGCCACATATTGACAGAAATAGTTACAGGTAGTTACAAAGATAATCATTTCACATACATTAACAAATAAACAAGAATAAGTATAATGTAGCAATGTAATAAATGCATTAATGAACTAATCACTATTTAAGCAAAAGTTCTATTTTCACAGTAAAACAAGACACACTACATGTATAAAACAATGTTTTCCAATACGGCTATTTTAAAAGAGGCACAGTTAAACTCGTTACAATCACTGTAAAAATCAACCTTTAACTTTTTGCAAAAGATTGAACAACACTGAATATTTTTCAGTCATTTGGTATTATGGGGACAATACCAAATACAATGGGGACAATACATACATACAATGTGTGTGTGCACACACATTGTATGTATGTATGTATGTATGTATGTATGTATGTATGTATGTATGTATGTATGTATGTACTACATATGTACATTTGTTATGTTACACCACAAACTTCAATATGCTTTACTGAGATTTTTTGTGATGGACCAATACAAATTAAACCATAATTATGATGCTGAAAGAAAATTACAAATGGTTTTTGAAAATTTGTAAAAAATAATCATTTGAAAAGTGTGGTGTTTGTTTTAGCTCAGCTGCCTTGACTCAATACTTTGTAAAGACAAGCTTTGCACATAGTGACTAACATTTTTGCCCATTCTTCTTTGAAAAATTGCAGAAGCTCAGTCAGACTGGATGCAAAGCATCTGTGAACATCACCTTTCAAGTCTTGCCAGAGATTCTCAATTGGATTTAGGTCTGGACCTTGACATGGCCACTGTAACACATAACTATGCTTTGATCTAAACCATTTTATTGTAGCTCTGTCTGAACGTTTAGAGATGTTGTCCTGCTGGAAGGTGAACCTGCACCCCAGTCTTAAGTCTTTTGCAGCCTTTAACAGGTGTTGATTCAGGATTGCCCTGCATTTGGCTCTATCTATCCCTCTGTCACAGGGGTCACCAACCTGGTGCCTGCAGGCACCAAGTAGCCCTCGAAGACCATATGATTAGCCTACAGAGCTGTTCCAAAATTAGATATATCAGTAAGTGATATAATTAAAAGTAAACTGTGTATCAATTTGGTAGCCCTCCATACCACTTAGTACCTATGAAGTAGCTCTTAGTTGCAAAAAGGTTGGTGACTCCTGTTCTGTCACCACTCACCATCTCCCCAGTTCCTCCTAAAGAAAAGTATCCCTATGATGCTGCCACCACCATGTTTCACCATGAGCATGGTCTGTTCAGGGGTGTGTGCAGTATTAGTTTTCTGGTAGACATGGTTGTCCATGTGGCCCAAAAATTTTATTTTGGTCTCATCTGACCAGAACACCTTCTTCCACATGTTTGCTGTGTCCTCCTACATGGCTTTTGGCACAATATAAAAGGAACTTTTTGTGGCTTTCTTTCATCAAAGGCTTTTGTCTTCCCACTCCTCAACAAAGACGTACATAAATAGTTATCTCTTTATCAGATTCTCCAAACTGAGCTGTGGATCTCTGCATCTTCTCCAAAGTTGCCATGGCCCTCTTGCCTGGATCTAGATAATGCTCTATTTTAGCACTATAGCCCTGTCTTGGTAGGTTATGGTGCTGTGCTATTACCTTTTTATTTTCATCTGTTAGGTTAAGCAGTGGTCTGTGAGATGTTTAAACATAGGGACATTGTTTTATGACCTGTTCTCAAGTAAACTTCTGAGGCCTTCACAGAACAGTTGGATTTCTACTGAGATTAAGTTACACACAAGTCTACTCAATCTACACATTAAGTGACTTTAAGAAGTAGTTGGTTGCACTTAAGTTAATGTTGCGTAAAGAAGGTTAAATACAAATACACATCATACTTTTTAACTTTTTATTTGTGAGACATTTTCGTTTTTCTTCCAGTTCACAATTAAGGTCTATTTTGTGTTGATCTTATACACAACAAATTAAAAACATGTAAGTTTATGTTTGTAACAGGAAAAACAGTAAAATAGTTTAAGGGGTGTGAATACTTTCTCGGGGTTTTGTATGATATCCAAACTGATAATTTTAGAACAAGTTTTTTTAACATATAACTTACTCCTCCATTTTTTTCAATTCTGTATTTTTCACACCATATTTAGACATCCAACGTCTGGTATTTTGGTTATGTTGTGTGGTAGGATTTTTTTTTTTTTTTTCTAAACAAAAGAGTTCTTTTCAAATTAATTAAAAACTTTATTTTTAAAGTTCTCAATTAACCATTATCACGTTGCCAAAGCACTCACCTTTTAGTACTCATCTCAGCTGAATTAGCATCACAGTCTTTTCTAGTGTGACTAGTGTATATATCTAGAGTATATATTTTTCCCCCAGTGAAGACTACAATTCATAATGTTTAGTTCAGTTTGCATCAAAATGGTTCATTCATTTGTCTTTGTTAACCTTTGCAGTCCAAGGTCTGCAGTGTTATGGCTGCAACATCATCCATGGCCAGAGGTATGTGGACTTGGGCTGCTCCAACCCAGAGGTCATCACCTGCACCCACTCACACAATGGCTTCAAACATCGTTTCTGTATCAAGACAGAAAGCAGTGAGTGAAGCATTTTACTATCCTTATCTATTAATTCAGTGAACAAATATTGTTATGTTATTATTCACAGATCTTTTTTTATTTCTCTTTTTTAATTCACCCTGATGTACCACTGGATATCGGCATAATCATTTTTAATCATACAATCATGTAAATGTTTCTTGTCTGGAAGATCTGAATATTCTATTTCCGTGCACAGGGGATAGTTATGTAACTTTGATGTGCTCTGCTGAGTAAATTGTAAGTCATTCAATGTTTGATGTTAGGTCAAATGAAGGATGCGGACATTCAAGGCAGGGACGATGATGGAGCAGATCCACGGAAGCGTGGGCAACCCAGCTGTTTCTGTCCTTCACATATCAAGAAATCTGCTCATGTTGAAAGGGCTGATGTGGCACGGCTTTCCAGTTGCTAAGAGAATCAGCATGCACAGGCAAAAACTGCATGTGGTGCACTGTATGAAAAGCTCTTAGTCAAAATCTTGTACCAATGTCTTGGCAGTAATCTGTGGCCAGTCAGCCCATTTAATCTTCATGTGACCCTGTCAAACCCAAATCAAACAGATGCTGGCAAACTTGCATAAAAAAAATCTTACAGTTAAGGTCTCTTTTGTCTGAAGATCCAAGACATTTGTCCCTAATCCATAACATCTTCAGCCTGATTCTCTCCTGAAAAATGTCTTATACTTCATTTGCCGCTTCACAGTTATATAAAAATATGAAATAATTGTATTTTTGCTGTCAAGTTGTAAAACTGAGAAACAAATGTTAAAAATGTGGGTATAATGCAGTTTGGTAGGATCAGGCAGTATTGAGCAAAATAGTAATAAACAAATTTCCTAGTTTCAGGTTTGTAGATTATTTTATTGATGCTTATAATGCTAAAGGGAGCTTTGAAAATAAATTAAAAGATAGATCCTGTCCATTCTGATCTATCATCACAATAGTTCAGTTACAGCTTTATGCTATAAAACCACAATCTGAGTCCTTCAGGTTCTGACTGTTGGAGGGTTCCAAAGGGATCCTTGGGGTGTCTAGAATATGCAACAACAGGCAGCCTGGCTGCATTAAGACTCAAATTGGTCTGAGATAATTTAACAACACTCTAAAAGGGGTTCAATGCATAAACTGCCGCTTTTTTTTTTTTTTTTTTGAAGTATGACTTATTTCAGATTTGTCACATAACTATGAACAATACCAAACCAGAAAGAAATTCCAGAAATGTCATGAAACAGGAACTGTAATTATAAACACATGAACAACCAGTAAATGACAAAGAAAAAAATTACAAATATTATTACCATTCTAAAGAAGGTGGATAACAACAAAAACAAATAAACAGAAAAAATAAATAAATAAAGGTCATAAAAAGTTTAATTAAATAAAAAACAGATGAAAAGTGGCATCTAAAGGGCTTAATATATTCTGTGTTACTATAATTGTTATAAAAATTAAATAAAGTGTATTCGCAGTTACAGTTAGGATAGGCTAGATGAGGAGAGCACCACTCAAGGGGTCACATCAAGTATCAAAGACATAACAAGGTCCAAAAACAGTGACCAGATTTTAAAGAATGTGGTTTTAGAGTTTTTGAGAGTGTACCTATTTTTCTAGTTTCATGAAAGAAAGGGCATCTTTTATCCAGTGAGAATGTATTGGTGGATGAGGATTCTTCCAGCGCATCAGGATAATACGTCCAACTGATGTTCTTTAACAAAGCAAACCCGCCACAGTGCTTCCGATGCTGCTGAACGAGAACTTTTTGGGGCAAGAGGGAAAATAAGGAGGGCTCAAACGTTTCTCAGACCAGAATTACCTAGCATGAGAAGCAGAGTTCCTTACAGTGATCTGGATCTTGTGTCACCTTAACCTGCAATTCACACCAGCCAGCTTCATAGCTCAGCTGACAGGGGAATCCAAGCACAACAGTTGTTTTTCAACCTGAAGGATTTCCTCTGGCAAAGATCTAGCAGCTGGCTTTTGGACGTTTAAAGGTTTTTATCTTTGGATAGCTCTGGAACTAACTTGAAAAACTCTTCAGAAAGCAACTTAATGACCTTGAGCACGCTGGAGGCATGAAGAAAAATGACCATGACAAAAGAAGATGATGGAAAAAAAGGAGAAAAAATTATGGAATAACGATTCAAAAAAGAAGATAAACAAGAAAAAACTTGTTAGGAACAAAAAGTATGGAACATAAAAAAATAACACACACAAAATCTCCCAAGTGCATCAGGCTTGATTAGATTGGGATTCTTTCTTTGTTCTTCTTGGAGCTTGCACCTTTCAGGAGGGCCTGTTGGAAAGATTGTCATAAGCTGATCAACCAGCTGGATGCAGAGTTTAAGTATGTACATACAGCTAATAAGAAAAATTAAATCAGTCTCTTTTTTTCTACCACATTTTTTACACTTGGAGAGAAAGAAGAAGTGGTTTTACCCCTCTTAAAGTTTCCCACATGTAATAAGGAATAAAAAAGGCAGGTTTGCATTTCAGATTTTAACACATGAATCACTGTTTAAAGTCAACTAATTTTTTGACATAAAAAGAATTACTGCAAAAATGTGATAATTCAAATGATACACTTTGATGTGTATGTTTAAAGGAACAAGTTGGCTTGATGTTCCGTCAGAATTTGAAATAATGAAAACCAACTCATCATCCAGGGATGCCATGTTGCTTCTTAGAGATATGCCCAATTAAATACTAGAAATTGGGCATCCTTATGTGGACCTTGTCCATAACTATGAACAATATAGTTGTTCATAGTTATGGACAAGGTCCACATAAGGCTGGACAAAAATCCAAAAACAGTGTGCAGAATGGTAAGGGAGGTTAAAAACAATTATCTGGAAATCACTCAGAACTGCAGCAAAGAGTGGTACCGCTTTCAAATCTTCATCTAAACTATTTGATGCCATCTACATGCCATCCATTTGTTTCAGATGCATTCCAAGAAAACTCTTTTCTGTCCTACCATCACAAACATAGACATGCTACTGAGTCCTTAACTAAAACCATGTGCTTAAAGTAGCAAATCAAGGTGGGTTTGGCATGAAACAGATTGAAACTGTTAAAATTGTCATGATGTAGTGATTGTGGTGGAGGACCTAAATGCAAACAAGCAGAGACAGCAAGAAGATTTTAGTAATTTAATAAAAAAAAATTAAATAACAAAAACCACAGGGAATGTAGGGTGCCAGAGCAGAAGAAAAACACAAGAATCTAGGGGCAAACAACAAATGGGTTTGACAGGGAAGTAATGGGAGGATCCAGTAAGGGGTGAGAGCAGGAGAGGAGTTTAAATACTGAGTGTGAATGCTGAAACAATAGACTGGGGCTTATTGGCTAATGGTTTCCAGGTGTGAGAGGAGAGAGCAGAGGGGAGACTAAGGAGAACGAGAGAGAGCAACTAAGAAGATGAATCTAACAGTAACAAAGAATAACTAGAGTTAAGGAATAAATAAACACAACAAATTAAAGCAAAACAAAAACTAGACTGATCTAATCAAAATAAGAAACTAAGGAACATAGGATGAGAATAACAATAATCAAAACTAGAATCAAAAGACTCAAACCCCAAAAGAACCCAAGTTCTGACAAAAATCATGATGGAGGATCTGTGATGCTTGGGGACAGTTTCTATCCCAAAAACTTTCTGAATCATGTTCGAATGTATGATAACATGAACTTTACCAAAACATTTTAAATAAAAATTGGGTGCCCTTTGATAAAACCAAAATGAAAATGGATGGTTATTATTTGTATTATAATGTGCAAAATGACGAATGAAATAAGATTTTTTTTTTCTTGTACAAAATATACTTGTCAAAGAGCTGTTTTTTCTCTCCTGTGTATTCTGAAGATGTGTAAATGTCTTCCTCATTATCCACTTGCAGCATTTGGTGCTTAGTTATGCCTTTTTTCCTGCTGAGCCAAACACCAGCTCATCACTCTTAACAGATTGACTGACTTTCCTTCCCCCCACCACCCCATTCTGTCCCCACAGCGGCTCTGGGTATCGCCCTGACCAGTGGCTGTGCTACATCCAGACACTGTCAGCAACAAGAGCTGCCGGGTGTGCGAATTCACTGCTGCGACTCTGACCTGTGCAACAGCACCCCGCTGTGGCATCCAAGCACACTCCACTATGTCTGTGCATTGGTTGTCCTGCTACTGAGGATGTGGTGGTGATGAAAAACTGGAATCGGCAAAAGCCTTCAGCATCACTGGACTGCCCATCTCACAGGCTCAATGAGCGTGTAATTCAGTGTGGTGTTACTTGAAAGCAGCTCTTAGAGATAGGTTCTGTCACATTGTTGGCTTGGACTGAGAATCACAGAGAGGAACCACAAAATAACCCATAAACATGTCTTTGGAAAAGAATGATGTAACATCTTACACCCATCAGAGATCTTCTTGTGCACTTATACCTATTTAAATGTGGCATCAATTATGACATTTTCTGGAATATTTGTGTTAGAATTTTACTGTCTGTTCAGTGAAAATAAGATTTAACCCAGTAGCGTTCAAAGTCAGTCCTTCAAGGTTGGTATCATGCATGTTTTAGTTTTTTCCCTGGTCCAACACACCTGATTTACATGACAGTTCATTAGCAGGTTTCTGCAAAACCCTGAAATGCTGAGGAGGTAATTGAGCCATTTGAATCAGCTGTGTTGTTGCAGAGACATATCTAAAACTGACTGGAGCCCAACCATTGAGCACTGGAGCCAGACACCCATGATTAACCCATAAAACACATACATAACCCATAAAAAGCCATAGCAAATAAATAACCCATAAATAACCAATGAAAACCATAAATGACCCATGAAAAATGACCCATGGCAATGCTGATTTCAGCTTTACACAGTCTTTCTTCTGCTTGAAGGCCTATCTTTTTTCTGTTTTAAGGAGTTTGTTATATTTTTCAAGATCCAACATATGTTTGGTGTGGATTTTGATGTCACAGTTTATTTACTTTTCACATTTAAATATATTTTTTTCAGTTTATGTTGCAGTACTGCAGGCCAGCTGGTGGGAAACAAACTTTATGTAAGTCTTCTGTGAAATATATGTTAGTGAAAGCATGTAATATTGTGAATTACATCAATAAATGTTTCATATTTTTCAAAAGAAAGGTGATTTGACTTTGCTTTTAGTTTTTATGAAAAGATAAACCATAACATGTCAGATAATTGAGATTCAAATGTTCAGACCCAGACTACTGAAATGTTTGAGTCTGAGGCCATCCTCATCAACTTGAAAACAGCAGGTTGCTCTCTGAATTCAGGAGATCGGTCTTTGCCCCAAACAGAGGGTTTCTAGGTTCTTGATGTTCTGTTTAGGAATGATGGCAAGATGGAGCAGCATAGATTGGGTTCTCCTACAGTAATGGTGGCGGTGCTCCAAACCAATCTGTAAAAGTTAAGGTCAAGATTTAACTTTTAACTCTCAATGTTGCGACCCTTACCTATGGTCATGAGACATGGATCCTGGCCAAAAAAGTTTAATTTTTTTCCTTCACAATTTTACTTTAACAACGAATTTCAAATTAAGGTGTTGCACTTTTAGCTTCAGTTGTATTGAGATAGGATCACAGTTTTCATCTGCTAGATCAGGCCTTTGCAACCTGGAGCTCCAGAGGCAAAAGTGGCTCTATGGTCTGTGGCTCACCTAATGTATTAAATGGTGAAATATTTTCCCTGTTTTACCTTTACAATCCACAGAGCAAAAATTGCTCTGTGGATTGTTTTTCACTCCATATTACTAAAACTTGTACAGAGCCACAAATGTTACATGACCTTTTGAAAAAAGACAACTTATAATTTTGATGAACATCTACTGCAGGAAATGGGTTGTTGTTTTTAAATAACCACTATTTTACTTACATTTTTGGGTTTTGAAATAAAGAAAAGCATAAAACTTTTGCAAAAAGAGGATGAATACATTTTCTTCTGTGGGATGTTGGTTTTTATGGAAAATATTAAAGACACAGTTCTCAACCAGATGACAAGAAAAATAGATTTAAAAACATGTTGCTACTACTTTTAATGACATTCTGTTGTGGAAATTCAGTGCAATTATTCCATGAAAAAAATTGCTAAAACCTGCTTTTGTTTTTATATCTATATTTAGTTTTTTTATTATTATTATTATTATTATTCATTAACCTTTTTTCACCAGGAATATCCCATTGAGATTAAAAATCTCTTTTACAAGAGCTGGTTTAACATTTTTACCCATGCTAATAAGAGCCATTGTGGAAGGTCCAAAGAGCCACTTGTGGCTCCAGAGCCGCAGGTTACAGACCCCTTGTCAAGAACCACCACTGCTCCGTGACGGAGCAATCAAAGAAGGTGGCCTGGACTCATAATTCTCATTTTCTTTTACATCACATTGATAGTTGGGTGCATGTGTGCCATTTTACAGGGAAGCACACGGGACCAGAATCCACTATGTGAGGAAGGCAGGCTGGGAGAGGAATTGATCATGCTTTTGGCAATGATCTTGGGTCTTTTCAGCAATCTGAATGGTACTTTGACACCTAGTACCTATGTATTGTTGCATACATATACACCCTTTCATAGAGTTGATATTGCCTGATAGCTGTGGTCTCTTTGAACAGGTTAATACATCTTGGCCCAAAGCAAAAACTGATCAGATGTGGTTTAAGGAACCAAACAGCAGGTTTGGGTGGTTAACCATCCATCCATTGGCTATACCCATGTATCATTGTGAGTAGGCTGGTGCCTATTTCGAACAGTCATCAGATGAGAGGTGGGGTACACCTTAGACAGGTCGCCAGTCCATCACAGGGCAACACAGAGGTTGTTAACTCGACCTCCAAATTTTCTAGATCTCAATCCAGTCAAGCATCTGGTGGTGGTATTGGACAAACAAGTTCAATCCATCAAGGTCACCACTTGGAACTTAAAGGATTTAAAGAAACATCTCCCATCATCTTCCAGATTCCACATCACACTTTCAGGTGTGCAGATGATCATAATATTATTCCTGGTTGGTGTAAGACTGCTTTTGCAGGACCCATGCAGAAGGGTCCTGCAGACATCATCATCACACACACACACAAGGCCACAGACAATAAAGTTCAGATGATTTTTTTATTTGCATAAATAAAAGCTGTTATTGTATTTCCTATATTGATTTAATGTTATCTCCTGGAATATTGTGATATAATGTTAAGGTTATCTCGTCCACTCTCCACTCCTACTGATGGTGCCCAAACAGCAAATCGCCGCATACGAGGTTCTTTGTCCCAGAAGCCCATTGTATAGAGCTGAGGAAACCCTGTGCCGTGAGCAGCCATCTTGAGCCAGGATAACCTGCAAACCTCTTCTGAACAGCTCCAAAACGCCTAAACATTTAATTCCTGGTAAGGACAGACAATGGGAATTACTTAAATGCATCCTTACAATGGTAATCTATTTAATAAACACGGAGGCACAAATGTTTAAATCAGTAATCTGTAGAAACTGGTGAGCTTTAGATGTGTTTGCTAGGAGACAGCTAAGTGAAATGCTAGCGGAGCTTGTTAACAGAATGGTTTTATGTATTTAATAATATTGATTGTTATCCAGTTATTAGTTTTAAAAATCATCTCTCAAGTGCCGTATGGCTTGTCTACTTTAAGATCACAAGATACATTTGTGAAGTGGCTATGAGCTGACAAATCAGCCTGCTAAAGCTAACGCTTGCTAATGTTAGTCTGTTGTTTGGTGTTAATTGTAGAAAACAAAACTGTTCCCAGATTTGCTTTTGACTTTCGATATTCACACACACAGTAGAAAATTGTCTTGATGTGTGAAAATGGGAGCAAGTGCGTACCGTATTGTTTTTGTAGCGCTTTGTTATCGAAAAACACACATTGACGTCAGCTAGGTTATTAGCTATAGCTAATGCAAACTTCGCTTTCAAAACACCCAATAGAGAGCTGCAATTTTGATCAGATTTGATCACATATCTGGTTTTTTACGTCAATGTGGACTGTGTTTCCTCTTCGTCCTGCTTACAGATTTTGTTTGGTGCTTTTATGCCCCAAAAAAGCAATAAGTTAGTCAACCCAGTGCTTTTTTTTGCCGGTTTTTAAGCTATCGTTAAGTTAGCCTGTGATTTTCGGATCTGAATGTGTCAAATTTAAACATTTACATCTGACACCCCGTACACGTTCAGTTCTGGAATCGCTACTTCTAATTTTTGTATCTTATAAAGGAGTGAAGATGGATTAATAAAGCATCATTACACACAGTCTAGTTCTATTTCGCAGCCACCCGTGTGTTAGCCACCTCTTTTGGATTTGTTTTGTTTTTTTTTTGTTTTGTTTTGTTTTTTTACAAAATAAAAGGGTCTATGTATGCAATTAATTTATGAACAAAAGAAGCTCTCCTCGGGAGAGGTTTTTCAAAATTAATTGCTTTGCTTTGTTCGCGTTAAAATGCCGTATCATTTCTCTGATCGGTGCCTCATCTTTGTGTGTAAATCAGCTTTTTGCTAAACTACTGCGACCACGTAAATTATCGTGCGTTAAAACGACATCTTTGTTTTATGTATCCGGGGTTTTTACACCATGCTGTAAGTTTTCATTAATACTTGTATGGAGTCACATGATTTCACCAGTGGTCATGTATGTCATGTAGAAATTGTGACTATATCATTTAAGTACCAGGATTATTCTAATCCCAAAGCATTAGGCTTTCTTTTTTTTTTTTTTTTTTTTTTTTTTAACTAAAAATAAATGTGTTTATATTAAGCTATTGGAAATGTAATTGTCCTATTTTATTCACAGCAGCTTCGTAAATTGCCTACAGATTAAACGGGAAAGGGTTAATGTAATGACATAAATAACAGATGAGAGACATGCTAAAAATATCTGTTCCTATATGATCTAGTCTGGGGATTGGGTGTTTATGGTCAGTCGACTATTTTTATGTGGAATTATTGGTTGTGACAAATCGAATCAACTGTATTTATAAAGTGCATTTACAACAACCAGGTTCAGCCAAAGTGCTGAAGTACATATTGCATTAAGTTTATTTATTTTTTTACAACTTTGCCTGCTTTCTTCTGTGATTTGGCATCTGGGGTGATTCTATTTGTAAATCTACAGAAAAGATAAATGTTGTGCCTGTTAGATGAAATACCTCAGCGGTGCCACTTCTAGATTTTTGTGAAATCTAATTGTTTTATTAATGATGGATTAAAATAATGCTAATCAGTTTGCTAAAGAGAAATCATTTTTCTTTAGGTTTTCTAGTTTATTTTATTGTCACAAACACCAGGAGATATTTGGAATAAAATTTGAGTCCATATTGTTCATCCCTTATAGCAATTCTTTCTTTACTTTCTTTTTTGATGAATCATGTTTATTACTCAGAACTTAAAGAAGCCACTTATTGAAAAAGAAATTCTTTTGAGCTGAGTAGAGGTCATTGAACTTCTTCACTGGAAAGAGAGTTGGTGTTTTAGGGGAATATGAGAAATGCTGAAGCTGCAGTCTAATCACATGGTCTTTTCTACATTTTGATGAATACTCATCCTATTTCTTTTTTTTTTTTTTTTTTTTTTTTAACCTCAAATCTAGTCTTTACTCTTTCTGGGAATATGCACTCAAATAGATTATCTCCCTGTCACACTTGGGATGGAATGGGCACATGGGGGGGGTCACGTGATAAAAATTCAGTCAAAGATCTGAATGGCTATGCTGGGGTGTTAAAGGCACTACTGTGTGACTGGTTCATGTTCCATATCACCTTAACAATTGAATACTGAATTTTCAGTGTCTGGGACAGGAGCCATTTATTTAATAAACTTTCTTTTTCTTTCAATGATGTTATATCAGCAAACTGATGTGACGAAATTAACTGTAATGGATAGGTAAGCTGGAGATTCCTCGTGGACATATGGAGCTTAGTAAAACTGTGTTCATTATTGCGATATCAAATTTGTGTTGAATTTGGTACCCAAACAACAGATGATGCATGTAGCATGTGTATACAAGCTGCTTTTAGGTTCTCTTACTTAGTTCATGTTAGCCAGTGTCACTGCTGAAAGCAGGTCAGGTTGCAGTTTGTGGAGGGCTTTCAGTGTGAGCCAAGTCTTTTCTTGGGCCATTAGCAGAAACACAGATTGCATTTGAATATCACAGGATGTTTATGTAGGTTCAGATTTATATACTTAAACAAATGACAGACCTAAAAAAAACAGAAAAAATTAAATAACGGTATTGACCTATTCAGTTTATATTAAAGAAAATTAAATGTGAGGGTCAAAAGTTTCACCTGTGGACAGCTGAATCAACTGATCAATTTATGCCTTTTGAGTGTTTGAAGGCCTGTGCACTGAGCTGTTCCAGATATTTAGATGTATGATCATACGTGTTATATATATATATATATATATATATATATTACCCCTCCTTACCCTGAACAGGTTGAGCATGGGTGAACATAATGGCACCTGCTTTAGGTGACTCCTTATTTTATTAGCATTTTTATTTGTTGTTGTTCTCTAATAATTGTTTTGTGACCCACTACAGCCCTGGCATCACTGTGGTTCACAAGTCACAGGGCAAGTCGTGCTTCGGGTAAAGTGCTTCATCCAGTCTGGGAGTATATAAGCTCTCAAATTGCTGAAATTATCCAAACAACTTTTGTAAAATAATTCTCAGGAGGAATGGTTGCAGCACAGTTCAGAACGGACAAAAAAATTTGAAACTCTTCATCCTTTTTTAATATTCTGCGTTAAAGAAGCCAGATATTGTTGTACTTTTTTTTAAAGTGGTCTTGAGGAGTGGTTTGCCAGGCTTTCGGTTAACTGCTTCATTTTTTTTAGATGTTGGTTGTTTCTGGTCTTTTGTACCTGCACATTTTCAGAGGATTTTGTTTGGTGAGTGCTGTGTTTACACATAATCAACAACTCTGCAAAGAAGTAACTTTAAATTCTGTTATGTCGTAATTTACAACTGGCAGCACATTCAAAGGCATTTTCTCCCACTCTTTACTATAAATGTAAGATTCTTTTTAGTGTAAACAAAATTCTTGTAGAAAAACTGGCTTTAAATATTGTGGCATGTTGCTGAGTTGCATGAAAGCAATTTCTGAATCAAAAAACATTTCTCTACCAAAGTGAAGTACAATAACTGAACTGGATAGGAGTGAGAAGTTACTGCCCGAGAAAAATCTTTGAAAAACCTTAAAACCTGAGGAGCTGTTGTTCAGTACCACTGCAATTCTGCCTCCTTAGAAGCAAAAAAATAAAGACGTCTGACATGACTGATGAACACAGACGTGTTCATATTTTTGGTGTGTTTTAGTAGTTGAAAACCTGCACTTGTATAATATCTGGTAATGAGATAATCATGTTAGTTTATTTTAAATCTGGGCCGAAGTGTTAAAGTTGTTCAAAACACATCAGTGTGTACCCTTCTTAAATTTATTTGGTTAGAATAAATAAAATGTACATGTTACAATTTGTAGCCACGTCCATTTGCTTTCCGTTTAGTATAAGCCTTTATCCATTCTCTTGTTCACTGCTTATTGCTGTTTCCCTCTTTTGCTTATCTTATCACAGTCCATCAACATTTTTTTGCAGTTGTGCAAAAAAATGTAGCAGTAGCCTAGCCAGTCAAACATGCTCAGTTTCCTGCAGGTGTCGAAGTTTGAGCGAGTATGCCAGGCAGCTCTGGGTTGTGATGTGGCACAGTGATGTCAGCTGCAAAAGAGCTGCAGCACAAATTACTCTGAACCCTCACTTGCTGAAAAATACTGCCTTAAGGCACACTACCTTTGAGCAAGGAAGAGGAGAGCAAGAATCTACTGAAAGATCATGCTTTCTAGTAAGTCTGGAAGTATGTTCAGTATCAAAATAGCCTAAATGTCTGAAAATGGCTTCACAAAAGGAGTGAATTTAATGTTAAAATTCAACAGTATTTTCCTAACTCTTACAGCGATTCTTTTTTTCTCACATATTTTTGCATGAACAATATAATTACCGCTGAACAGTTATCTTTGACTTTGATTGCACCGTGTCTGGCTCACACTAATGTAGGTAAATCATGAAAGAAGCCGAAGTCGGCTGCAAAATAGAGACTATAATGTCACTGGAGTCGGCGGCAGCCTGCTCTGTTACCATGAGTTAGATTGCCACTCCCAGTGAAAGCTTATTAATCTGAAATGAGAATCTGAGAGCCATCAACCCTGAACAAACCACTAATTCTGTCAACATGAATCTGTGGATGGTGAGGAGGATCCCTGATGCTTTGTTGTGGGTAAAAAGAAGGCAAACGCAGGATCTTTGCAGACATTTGTTTTGCATAGTAAACCTAAAGGCTTTTCCATACATGTGTCGTCAACAGACGGCGACTTTAAGGGGAAAACGGATGCATTAGTAGAGTGAGAGTCTGATGGTGGTGACCCTTCAAGGATAAGCGAGAGTAGACGAGGGATGGATGAGTGTCAGAGATTTAAAAAATTTTTTTTTATTATTATTATTATTCTTTATTCTGTTTTTTCATATATATTTTATATTCTTTGTGTTAGTCAGTTTTCTGTAATTGCCTGTCGCTGCCACTTTTCTGCTGTTGCACAGAAATTTCCCCATCGTGGGACAATAAAGATATTTCTATTCTTAGTTTTGTCTATAATAGTGAATTTGTTTTCGTGTTTAGAGGAAAGAAAAATGTTGATTTACCATTATTTTTAACGTTTCATCACAGTGATCTGGCTAAGCAAAGTTGTTTGTAGTATTTCAGTTGCTATGATGTCACGGTTGGTTCAGGCGTTTCATTTTTTATTGGTTTCCTTCTGCAATCAAGTCAGAGTTGAGTCTTCAGTTAAACCTTACATAAGTCCAAGCTGAATTTAGCATAAGTAGTCTTGCCTGTTGGTTGAAATAATCTTAGTGGTTAAATTGTGTTCTTATTACTATTTGCTACCGTGTCTTTCAAGATTTTTTTTTGTTTGTTTTTAATATAGCCTGACATCAAGTGAATATGTAAAGTGTATTTATTAAGCACTTTTCACAAATGAAACACTCTCAAAGGGCTTAAACACAAAACAAATACTAAAATTAAGTTCCATAATATCCAATAGAATCACAGTTAAGGACATTTACAGTTTAAAGGCTGGATATTTGGGCTGCTACGGTTAATCGAATTGATCATGATTAATCGATGATTGAAATAATTGTCAACTAATTTAGTAATCGATTAATGGTTAACTGGAGTATACAGACTAAAAACGCCATTTGCTGAAAAAACAGCACACTCAGAGCAGTAATGAACCCAAAACTCTGCAAAATATATAAACATTTAAGATAAAAAGAAAATCTTTTGTCTCTAAATATGTTCTTCTCTAAATATGTGGCAGTTTTAGCTTCACCTGGTTCAAATTCACTAAAGTAAAGCTATATTGCATTTTAAGCAAGAAAATTTTTATTTTCTTTTTTTAAAGAAACAAATTTATTTATTTGTTTATGTGCCTCTTCTAATGTATTACTAATATTATATTAAAAAGCCTAAGAGGTTAAATTAAAAATCTGCATAATGCGCCAATTTTTTGATTCGATTTATCGTCAGAATAATTGATAGAATAATCGATTACTAAAATAATCGTTAGGTGCAGCTCTGCTGGATATAAACAGGTTTTTGCTGTTGGTCCATCTTTATGATATAGGCCACGTTGTAAGTCTGTATTAGGGATATAAAGATTTAAAAATGTTAGTATCATGATTATTGTCGACAAATTGATCAGAATTATTAATATTGTCAGGGTTCTGTGTGCTCAGTGAAGCCTTAAGCATAAATACTATTATCAAAATAATTATGATCAGTTGTAATAGTAGGCATTGTGATATTATACTATATATTGAGAAAATTTGATAACGACTATAAAATGACGTTGGTGACAAAATTAGTCTGCTGACCGAACTTGGAATGCACACGCTTTTCAGGCTTATTAGGTTCATAAGCAAAAAAAAAAAAAAAAGATACCATTTACAGTTTCTTATACTGTAAACAATGTTATTGTCTCAAAATGTGATTTTTTTTATTTTTATTTTTTATTTTTTTTTTTTATTTTTATTTTTTTTTTTTTTTTGAGAAATTGTAAGAAATTTTACGGCAGTAATCATTAAAACCAGTAGCTGTTTCATCCCTACTCTATTAATGCACAGTATATTCCGATTATATTAGTGTGTTTAGTATTCATATTGCAAAGGACTGTTTAGAGTGCAGTAATTCTTTACTAATATATACCAAGTGTTGTGAATTTTTTATTTTTGTATCAGTATTGTTTTTGTGCTAATGTAATATTTAGCCAAATGAGCAGAGTCTCAGGGCAACAGAAGCTCACACTGGACACAAATGGCATTGCTCAAAATTCCAAAGGTCGTGGAGTGATGGAATCACAGATAAGAATGAGAGGAGAAAATAGACGTATATTGCAACTGATATCTTCATTGCAGTATTTACCAATATTGACACCATCGCAAGATTTTTATGTACACTGCTCACAAAATTAAAGGAAATACTAAAATAACACATTCTAGATCTCAATTAATTAAATATTCTCATTGAAAAACATTATTAACACAGTAGAATTGATTGAGAAGAAAATAACACAAAAATTATCAACGTAAATCAAAATTATTACAGCGTGGAGATCTGGATTTGGATTCATACTCAATATGAAAGTGGAAAATAACATGACAGGCTGATTCAGTGTCAGTGAATGTTCCTCAAGAGAAGTTTAAATGAGGCTCAGTAGTGTGTGTGTGGCCTCCACGTGCCTGTATAACCTCTTGACAACACCTGGGCATGCTCCTGGTGACACAGCGGATGTTCTCCTGAGGGATCTCTTTCCAGACCTGGATTAGAACATCAGTTAGCTCCTGAATAGTCTGTGGTGCAATGTGGCGTTGGTGGATTGACTGAAACATGATGTCCCAGATGTGCTGAATTGGATTCAGGTCTGGGGAACAGGCAGGTCAGTCCATAGCATCAATGCCCTCATCATGCAGGAACTGCTGACACACACTTCAGCCACATGAAACCTAGCATTGTCATGCACAAGGCGGAACCCAGGGCCCCACTGCACCAGCATATGGTCTTACAGTGGGTCTGAGGATCTCATCCTGGTACCTTATGCCAGTCAGGGCACCTCTGGCTAGCACATGGAGGGCTGTGCGGCTATCCAAAGAAATATTCCATGCTCGGGACAATATGCTGAGAGACACAGCAAATCTTTTTGCCACCGCTCACATTGATGTTCCGTCTTGGATTAGCTGCACTACTTGAGCAACTTCAGTGGGGTGTAAAAAAACGTCTCATGATGCTTCTATGTGTGACAGCACTGACAAAATGAAAAAGTAAGTAGAAGTTCAACCGGAAAGGACAAGAAAAAAGAAATGATCTGTGGTCACCATTTGCAGAATCACTCTTTCATAGGGGTTGTCTTGCTAATTGCCTCTCATTTCCACCTGTTGTATGTTCCATTTGCACAGCAGCAGGTGAAATTGGTTCACAATAAGTGTTACTACCTGGTGACATTGATTCCTGAAAAAGTGTGACTGATTTGGACACAGATTGTCAAAATCAACCCTGATTCAAGCTCGTATCAGTGTTATTATTCGCAAGGTTGATATACTTAGGATTATTTTTTTCTGAAAACTTGCTTAAAGAAAATAATTTAGTCTGTATTTAAACTCTCATTTGTATATAAATAAATGAATAATGCAGTTTTCTTGTGTCTATTAGCAGCTAAAGCACAGTTCTGCTGTTTGTGATATTTGCTGATTGAGATTCTTTAACAAACAGCTAACTAAAACAAAACCAACCTTTTTCATTGTAATCTGCTACCGTGTTCAGCATTTTGTGTGATCCTTTCTAAAGACCATTACACACTGGTGTCTTTCCGTCTTTAAGTTGTGAAGTCAAATTAATGTAGTATGATGGGTTTGAGTGCTATGAGGGATTGAGTGGAGTTTGAGGTAAATGAAGCATAATAATTTACATTTGCTTTCTCAAAAATGACAAAACACCTCTGTTTTAATTCCAGAGCCACGATGGCCACTGCACCATATAACTACTCCTACATTTTCAAATACATCATTATTGGTAAGTGACAGTGCATGTGATAACAATGCTGTAATACCGATGAACCTTTAGTAGCACTTTGCAGCTTTTTTTTTTTTTTTTTTTTTTTTTTTTATAAACCCCACCCTCCTGTAGAAGTGCCTAGGAATTTGTTGAGTCCATGAACCTTGCCTAAATTGTCTGCTGATTTTTCTGTCTTTTTGTAAATCTTACTTGCATGTAATAGTTGTCTTAATCATGTCTTTTACTGCTCTACATATAAACCTTTTACTTTAAAATACATTAAATCAACAAAATCTACCAATTTTGAAGGTTTTTATATTGATGCAGGTAAAGCAAACCCTGAATGCAAATTGATTGGTTTGATCATTTGTTTACCTGCTTATGATGGTTTATTTATCAAACGGCTGATGAAGTACTTGGGCATTACCATTGGATACAGAGACCAGATGAGGGTAGAAATGTACAATTTATGGAAAAATAATCTTTTGTATTCATAAAAAAACATGGAATACATTGTCTCTCCCTCCTAAAGTCTGTGTGCCTATGTCTCATTAGGCTCCATGAAATGTTAAGTGTTGCTGTTGTATGGGGGCGACACTGCAGGCTTGAATAGCAAATTATTGCTCCTGTTTCCTTGGTTGACCTGAGTTTCTCTCCGTATTTTTCTCAATAGGGGACATGGGGGTCGGAAAGTCCTGTTTGCTTCATCAGTTCACAGAAAAGAAATGTAAGTACTACCCTGAATTTTTTTTTTTTTTTTTTCTTTAAACTCCTCTGTGCATCTTTGTGTGCACCTCAGTACTTGCAAGGTTGCCAGATATCTCTGGAGTGCCTAAATCTCTTTAGATTTCTTTTTACGCCAGCAGATGTCGGTGGCAAAGAAGATGAATAGTCGCTCAACAGTGAGAGTCTCTTCTCCTGTGTATGAGCCAGCTGCAGCCTCCCATTGCCATTCAGCTCAGTTGTTTAGTGCTACTATTAAAAAGCCAGATGCTGTGTTTCTCATTCATGTCTATAATCACATCCTGGACGAATCCACACACACACACACACACACACACACACACACATACAGGGTAGATTTTTAGAAAAGGTGTTGAGTCATTTGAAGCCAAATTAAACGTTTTGTTTTGGTTGTTTGTAGTGTGTGTGTACAGTTTAAACCCTTGATGCAGCTGCTGCCAGGTCACAGCAGGAATTCAGCTAAAAATTAAAAGTTCATGTTTATCTTGATTCTATACAATTTACAGGAAAAAGGCATCTCCCGTCACTTTGTAAAGCACGTGAAAAGTTCCAGTTCATGTCCAGTTGCATAAGATCCCATTCAGTCCTGTACAATTAGATTCAGAACATCATAAAACACCAATCAGAAGAAAGTTTCCTCTGATTGCATCAGACGTTTTTTTTCATGGGTGTGCTTGATTTATTAGGTGCTTGGAGGACCGTGAGCAGTTCATGCTAACAATATAACAATTGATTCTGCAGTTGGCAGCATAGCTGACTTGCTGCTCGTGGCTTTAAAACTGTAATTTCAAAACGTAACGTTTTACTTCTAAACTGCTGCTGTGTTTCTAAGGGAAAAAGTGTTGGAGCAACAGGCCTTGTGCCTCATTAGGGGAGCTTTTAAAACAGCCTGAGAAAACTCCGTTCACTGACTTTTTCTGGCATCTCATTTAAAGGATTTTAAACCATTGGAATCAGTTAACAGAAAAATGAATAACTTTTTGAAAACCTTTTTATACATTAAAGCTTGCCATGCATAGTTAATAGCATCAATCTTTTAAACGGAAAAATCCACACATATGGAGAGCAATAAAGAATAGCACTACAATAACAACATGGTGGTCAGTATGTGCTCCAGCAGCATAACTGGAGGGGTTCCTTAGAAACCAACCCACCCTGTGGCCCGCCTCATCGAGGAAAAGAATAACTTAAAAGCAGATTCAAGCCTGGTCTTAAAAGTAAACACAGACGGAAACTGGGAGCTTGTTCCTATTCAGTGGAACCTGATAACTGGCATCTCTATCCTCCCAAGGCTCTGTACATTATTACTTGAGGTCAAGTTACGACTAACCGGAGAAAATGACTGGCTAAACAGTGTATTCTTGACTCCATCTCGCCTAAATTTAAAACCAGAAAAATCGACTTTTTGTTTTTTGTTTTTGTTTTTTCATGTCTTTAAGACATGCTTGTAGTTTAAATAGACAGTGGGATTAGTCTGGCTTCATGGATAAATCTATAGCTTGGATGTTATCATCAGAACAATGGAAATATAACATATTGTGGCTAATAATTGTAACATTTAGAAGCATATATAGTCCAGAATCTTGGTCCTGTTAGTTAACACTGTCACTCGCTGTGATTAAGTCTGATGCATAAGGAAAAAAGTAATGAAATCTGTCCGATAAATTGGACCTTTACCAGGCTGGTGTCGTCCCTTTAATCCCAATAACATGTTCAAAGCTCTGTAAAAACCTTTTTGTCTGAGGGCAGGACAATATTCAGAGTATCTTTCAGTTTACCTAAGTTATTAGATTAGTTGAATATATTTATACACTCCTAATGATACTTATAAGTTAAAAAAGGAACACCAAACACAAGTTTGTAACGTGTGTGTGCAACATGTTCGAGGATTAGAAAAGAGAGGGTAACGGTCGAATGTGGTGATGCAAAAAATATAAATGAGCTCACGTTATCCTTCCTTCCTGCAGTTATGGCAGACTGCCCTCATACAATCGGCGTGGAGTTTGGTACAAGGATAATCGAGGTGAGCGGACAGAAAATCAAGCTGCAGATTTGGGACACAGCAGGACAGGAGCGCTTCAGGGCCGTCACCCGCTCCTACTACCGCGGGGCTGCAGGGGCACTTATGGTCTACGACATCACCAGGTAGGCTGCCTGCCTCTTCCTTCCTCACACTTCCTGCATGGGTCTGACGTAAAGAACAAAAGTTTGCATCGTGTACATGATGGTTTCACGGAACATGCATGTTGGAGGAAGCTGCAGATGCATTCCATAGTCTTTCTTCCAGCTTGTCCCCAACACTCTGGCCTCAGCTGTTGGATGGTATCATGGGTTTGTCAAGTAAACAGCTCAGCGCGTGCAATGTATATTTAAACTGGAGGAAAGTCGGTAAGTTGCCTCCTAGGGGAAAAGATACCGCACGGCGTTGCTGCTAATGTACAGATGTTCATTTCCTGTTAACATAGGGCGTGCCTTGCAAAGACCAGATGTTATGTGTATGTACGGTGTGTCCCCGGTCCAGTTTATAAAGCACCATGTGTTTGAAAGAAAAGAATAAAAGATTAAAAAATCAGCAAAATCGTTGGAGTACACTGCTGCTGCCAAACCCTCGTAATCCTTTCACTTATAATTATATCTTCAAACTTCGCACGCATGCTGTAGTTATGATGCAGCAACTGCCGCTGTCTGATCTGTGCATGTGGATATTATGTCTTGATCTGCTGTCATAGTAACGCCTGTGTATGTTGTTGTCCTGCAGGAGAAGCACTTACAACCACCTGAGCAGCTGGCTTACTGATGCCAGAAACCTCACTAACCCTAATACTGTAAGTATACAGACACATATTTCCACTTTGATCGGGGGCATAGTGTAAAGCACATTCAGAATACCTCCTCATCCCATTATGTCTTTGGATTTTTTTATTTTTAGTATATGTAACCAGGTTTGCTCCTTTTTTCTTTTTCTCTACCATTTTGTTTTCCTGTAAACCACAGGCCCTGTTTCTTAACTGATCTTTCTCGGCAAATTTGATTAACTCTAAATCATCCAGCTCTCCATCAGAGAAGTCTGTGCCTGTTCAACAGGTCGCTTCTATTTCAGGCTTTTTCAAATGTATCTGATGTTTTAAACTGACCTAAAGGGAACTTTACGCACTTCTTACCCTTAAAGTACACTCTAATTCCACTAAATGGACATAAATAGCTACTATCAATTACTTCAAATAAAATTTACAATTAATTATTCCACTTTAAAAAGGTTGCATAAGATGTCTTTATGGTTGATATTTTTTGTTATACATGTAAAGCAGAATAAAATCAATTTACAGACATAACACCCGCTTGACGTGAAACGCGTTGACAGTGGGTTGCGTATAACTTATGTGGGGGTTTTTATATTTGTTTGTTTTTTAATGTTTTCTTTGCTGAAATTATTTGTAGATGTAAAAAAAAAAGGAGCTCTGGTGCTTTTTGACCCAAGGAGAATCCTAAGGCTGCTTTTAGTGTGAATGCTTAAGAGCTTGATAATCAACTTCCTGTTGTGGAATTAGAATTTCTATTCTATAAGTTTTAATGATCTTAAGCAGCATCTAAAGTCTGACAGAACTATGTGGTTTCTCCATGAAGTTGGTATTTGTAGAGACAAAGATGAGATCAGTACATTAGAGATCTTTTGATAGCGCAGCTGCTAGGCAACCCACTCCGACATCTTCCTCAGGCCATCTCCGACGTTCTCTTAATAGATAAGTGAAGTTCAGCCGTCCTGTGTTTCCTTCAGTTTTATCCGCTGATGCTGTGTTAGATTTGTCCCTGCCAGAAATTACCGCTGCAGGAGACGGTCTCACTCCTCCTCTTCCTGTGTCGTCAGGTCATCATTCTCATAGGAAACAAAGCTGACTTGGAGGCCCAGAGGGATGTCACGTATGAGGAAGCAAAGCAGTTTGCTGAGGAGAACGGTGAGCCAGACATCAGTTGGACATGTGTGAATCAAAGCGCAAATTTCTCTTGGAAAATCTCCAATATAAAGATCGAACGTGGTTTTCTGTCAAGTTTTAAAGTAGAGCTGTTTCACTTTATCCAAAAATGGTTATGATTGACTTCCATCTGAGACAGTAACCCGAGGTTTCAAGTGAGAAAAGAGAATAAATATGTTCCATTAAAAATGGGATGAGTAAGGAGTTGGAATGTGAACTTGGAAGTGCATTTTAATAATTCCTTCTTTCTGTTTCTCAGGTTTATTGTTTCTGGAAGCCAGTGCAAAAACGTAAGAACCACCTTAAGGTTACAGCTACTGCAACATAAAAGCCTTGCAAAAGTGTTCACACCTCTTTTGTCACATTATGACCTCAAACTTCAGTGTATTATTGGAATATTATATGATGGACACATGGTAGTGTGTGATTTTGAAGTGGAGAAGAGAAAAGCATATGCATGTATAGTTTTTAAATCTTATCAAGAAAAATGTTTAAAGTGTGGCACGCATTGGTGATATATTGGATCATAATCTTTTTCATAATTTCAAATTGAATTAGACAGTCATTGCAATATTCAATGATTCAGCGGTGTTAGGTGCTAGTTTTTCATCATCATAGGAAATTTCTGGTCTCATCTGACCGAAGCACCTTCTTCTTCTGTTTTTATGTGTTATGAGCATCCTTCCTTTCACAGCAGTCAGACAGGAAATAGAAGGGCAAGGACCCAAGGTTGTTAAAGGGGGTCAATATAAATGAATGCTACACTTTTCAGATTTTTATTTGTAAAAATAAATATTAAGCCTTGCATCTTTTTTTTTCTTCCACTTCACAATTATGAAATTGCTTGTGGTTGTAATGCGACAAAATGTACGAATACCTTTGTAAGACCCTATATGAACGTTACCTTTTTTTTTTGCATTTTGGCTTCATATGCTTATCTTTTCTCTCCAGAGGTGAAAATGTTGAGGATGCCTTTCTTGAAGCTGCTAAGAAAATCTACCAGAATATCCAAGATGGCAGTCTGGACCTGAACGCCGCTGAGTCAGGGGTGCAGCACAAGCCCTCGGCGCCTCAAGGCGGTCGACTAACCAGTGAACCCCAGCCCCAGAGGGAAGGTTGCGGCTGCTAATGACCAAGCAAAGCCCCCCCCCCCCGCGTCCTCCCTTCTTTATCTGTTCTGCCCGGCCTCCCTTGAGCAACCCCTCCATCCATTCCGACGCCTTCGTACGGTCATCCCTCACTGCACCAGGAGCTGCATGAGAGCAGGGCTACGGAGGAAAGGAAGGGCGAACATCGACTTATGCCAGACTGAGCTGGGCTGTGTGGACTACATCTCTCCCTCCTCCTTTGCCTGTCTCTCGTTGTTGCTGTCTTACTCCTCTTAAAACTATCCATGTATTTCTGTACCATAACGCCCTGTACCGCCCCCCTTTCTCCCAGTCCTCCTCCTGCAGCATTGAGCCTAGTCCCCCTCCCCCATCAGTAGGATTGTAGATGGCACCATGAGTTACTGGTCACTGACACTTTAGATAGACTCAATGTTCAATTGATAATAAAGCAAGACTGTTTTTATATATATATATATATATATATATATATATATATATATATATATATATATATATATATATATATATATATATATATATATGAAATATACACACTGAAGAAGTTTCACACACATTGAATCTGAATGATATTCCCAAACTCTTTAAATGCATGATGATTTAGGATTCTTTTTTTTTTTCACGACGTCATGCAGATAAGAGATGTTTCATTTGAGTGAGGGCAGAAGGTCGTAAAGTAATTTATTAATCAGCCACAGGAGTAGATCCGGCAGGAATGAGTTCTTAAGCCTTTTTTTCCCCTGCTTGGCACAGAAATAACTTAGTTTTTGTTATTGAGTAGCTCATGGGAGACTCAGTGAAAGAAACTCCTAACAAAAAAAACAAACAAAAAAAAAAAATGGCCAAAATAAATGTTAGGAATTACCCTCTCACTGCTATATTTTGAAATCTTGCAAGGAGTTTTTGGTGTTTTCCAGCTGGTATGAATTACAGTTGGCTGGATAGATATCTTTCTTTTTAAGACTCACTCAGAAGTCACTTTAATCATCATTTCCATCACTTTCTTCTTCAGCTCTCCCTCATGCATCCAACCCCCAAAACTCCCCCTCCACTATCATGTCAACATGTCTTTATCAGCATTTGTTTTGTCATTGTTGCCTTATTATAGCAGTTTTTTTTTGTTTTGTTTTTTTGATGCACTTGTTCTTTACGCTACCCTGATTGAATAAATTTGCTCTTAGGATCGCTCTTACATTCTGTTCGAAAGCAAAATGCACATTTTCTCCACTGGTCTTTAAATCACAACTATTTGGGTCTTAAAAACAAATGACTCTCCTTTTTCTTAAAGCTGCACTGAAGAGCTGATTTGTCTATCTGGACAATTGTTAGTCTGCTTCATATAACCTACACAAAGCAGCATGCCCCCCCACCCCCACTTAAAACATGAAGTTGTAAAACAAAATTTTTTATTTCCTTCAAGTACAATTTCTCTGTAACATAGCAGTTCCCTGACTGAACAGCTGTATATATATATTGCTTCTTAACTGCTGGTGATGACCTTGCTACTGTACTTTGGTTTAAGAAATTTATCTGGTGGCTCCGCCAAGATCTGTACAGTTGGTGTGCTAGTGGGTTGCCTGTAATTCATGCTTGGGGAAATTCTGTAACATAGTTTCTATTAATAAATGTATGTAAAGGACAGACCCAGACAAGCCCCCTCCCATCAACCACCCAAACCACACACTACCGAGTTAGCTGATATACAGAGGGGGGAGAGAATCTGGTTATGCAGGTTATCATTTCTATACAGATTAACGTAGGGGGGCATGTTTGTGTTCATAGTCGGCTTTATTTTTCCACCCAATCAAGGCTGCTCCTTGCTGGAGGAACCCTGCATCACTGTCTTAACTATTTGGGAAGCAGGGATTGGTTCATTATTGTGGGTGGGGCGGGCTTCCTTTCTCCCGCTTCCTGCGTCCCACCTCTTTACAGTTTGAGTGACCACTTCCTCCTTTGTCTGTCCACAAGTTAAAAAAATAAAAAAAAAAACCAAAAACAAGTAAATATGTATAAATTTTTAAGAAGCTGTGCTAACATTTAAATGCGTTCTTTGCGTGTATATGATTTGAAAATGTTGACATTTTGATTTTAATGACAAAAATACTCTAGTCAGAAAAAAAAATAAATTATACATAACCTGACTCTGTGTGTGTGTGTCATTTTTAAATTGTTGGTTTGGATAAATTAAAGCCCGGGGCTGAAAAAAGATCACGTTTCAGTCAGGGTTTTGACTACTTTTTTTCTGTTTCCACAATAATTTAAAATGAATGATATTTCTAGATCAGAGGGGGCCAAGTCCAGTCCTCGAGAGCTCGTAGCTGCGTTTCCATTGACCTTGAAATTGCGCAATTTGAAAAAACGAAAATAAATTCGCTTAATGAAAACACGCCATTTTCGAAAAAAAAAAAAAAAAAAAAAAAAAATAGATAAGTTTTGGCGCTGGGATGAAGTGGGTTTTTTTTTTTTTTTTTTTTTCCCTGGCTGTATCGGAATACGTTATTTTCGCAAAACACTTTTTCGCGTCACACGAGTCACGTGATCAACAACCGGACAACCCTAACACTGGTGCAAACCACGAAGAAAACAGGAAGTAGTTGGAGGGTCATGGCGCGGCATGTTTTTAATGACTTATCGCGAGAACAATCTTATTCACGTGTGATTTTAATTTTATTTCTTATTTAATGGAAACGCAGCTATCGACTAGGAACTTTTTGGTGCATTCCTGCTTAAACACACCTGAATCAAATGATTGAATTAGCTCCTCAGTGCCATCAAGTCCTAGAGACGAGCCATTTATTTGATTCGGGTGTGTTGCAGAATAGATGCATCTAAAATACTTAAATTCCAATCTTCCCCAGACTGTGTAGGGACCCTATTAAATCAAACTCTTTTCACTCAATACAAGAAACCCTAAAAACAGTCACACCCAGATTTACAGTTCAAGTAGCTTTTGTATTTTACTGCAACAAACAATTGCACCCAGGTTAGAGAGGAAGAAACATTTACAAATACAGGCAAACTTTGTTTACAAAAATTGGTGACTGAGGCTTAGGCAAACGTAGAGTAGTGGTATGTTCGGTACAGAAGAGAAATTAACAAAAGCAACAATGACAGTACCATTGAAGTCAAGGCCGGCAGCAGTGACTTTTGTCCAAAGGCTTCGCAGTCAGGCAGGGCACAGAGGATGAGACGATTACAGCACAAATACTGAAAATGTTCACGAGATCCAGACAAAGGGGGAAAAAAAACATTACGGCAGGATCTCACGTTAGTGTCTGTAATGGTTCCCCCCCCTCCCCTTTCAGTCATTCTGAGACAGCAATTGACAGACGTGTTAACATTTTAGTCCAGTGTTTCCCAAGGGGGTGTTTTTCTTTGTGGGGGTGGAGGGCCTCTGCAATAACAGCTCGTGTGTCAGGAACAGAGGCCTGCCGGGGAAACACCGAGTCAGTCTGTTGCAACCTTTTGACTGATCTAACAGCATGCTGCAGCAAGGCCAGGCTGCTACTGATGGCTTTTTTCACTGGCACAGAGAGGAAAAAGTTGCATCAAAACTTATTTATACATATAAATTTAAAAAGACAGGTCCAGTCTGAGGAAAAATGTAAAAAAAAAAAAAAAAAAAATATATATATATATATATATATATATATATATATATATATATATATATATATATATATATATATATATATATATATATAGATCCACTGGGATGCAGATCATAAACCCAGATCCAAAGGTTTTTTTTTTTTTGGTACTGCAAACATTTATATCCAATAAACAAAAACAAAGCCACTCTCAAGCACAAGGCAGAATTCAGCCAAAGCCATACAAACACACTAATCAATTCCACAGCCTCACTAGTACTTCAAGCCTTTAAATGCGACTGTAGTGTTGGGAGAAGCAAAAGGAGACTTGAGGGTCATTCTCTCCATATTTTCACTTTGTGGCACAAATGGCTGCAAAATACTGCAAAAAAGCACCAATACAAAACAAACAGCTACACAGTTTCATCTCTCAACACGCAACCAATCAGTGATGACTGATTAAAAAAAGTAAAATCTGTGGAAAAAAGTCAGTCTATGCAAATTTTCTCTGAATTTTTTAAGCTGACAACAGAAGAAAAAGCTGGAAATGTTTTCTAAGGCAAGTTTTGATTTCATTAATTGTCATAGCAACAATCACATCATTAAAGATGAAAAAAATAGAGGCCTTTTTATGATAATGTCAAGTGGGGGCAAAAAAAAATTAAATACATAAAACATGATTATTTCAAAGATGATTGATGTAGACTTGGTCCGCAGCCTAACTCAGGCTATCTCCTTTGAGTCCATCCATTACAACCACAGGAGTAGGTAAGTGGGAAAGAACTGTGGTGTCATCTTCATGGCTCCTCTCAACCACATTCCACTCATCAGGGCGTTACACAGCTCTCAGAGGGTCATGTGTCAAAGTTCATATCAGTTTCCTGTTTTGGCGCTTTGTATGGCGCTACCTTTGAACAATGTCACTGATCTCTTTGACAGAGGACAGCAGCTTGCTGAAGTCCTGCTGCGCGTTAGCGCCCCCTGTGGCAGAGGGACAGATCTGAAGCTCACGCAAGCTGCTCTCGAGCTTGTTGATGGCCTCTCGAAAGGCAAACTTGTTCCTCATCTGCTGGATGGAGTCGACGTAGCTCATGCAGTACTTGGACAGGTTCTTACCGGCCTCCAGAACGCCGCTGTGGCTGCCCGTTTGCTCAGACATGCGGGAGATGGCAGCGCGGAGCAACTCGGCTCCCTCCAGGACCATCTCGCGTGTCACCGCCGAATTGGGTGTGCGCTCGCTGGCTTGGCGGGGTGTGGTCTTGCGGAGGGAGGATCTGGTTTTTGCAATCGGGGTGAAAGCAGATAAGTTCTGATCGGCAGGGGAGGAGACACTGGAAGATGGGCCACCCTGGGTCTGGCTGGAAGGAGCAGTGGTCACCGAGGTGGAGGAGGCAGAAGCCTTTAGCGCTGAAGGTTTAGAGCCCAAAGGCCCCTTTTTGGGTCCCTCACTGGGTGAACGGGCCTGGTCACTAGCAGTAGCTGTATGGTGAGGGTCTGAAATGAAAGGAAGGCCCTTAGCTTTGATGTCTGAGGGGGAAGATGAGGGGGAGGAGGAGGGGGATTCTTGAGTGGGGCTTCGAGGGATTTTGCCTGATTTGGGACCGGTGGGCGGTGGTGGTGGAGCTGGCTTTGGTTTCTGTATCTTGCTTCTCCCGCCTAAAGATGAGGGTTCCACAGTATACTTGTTCCTGCGGGCCCTGCACTCCTCTCCTGCTGCCCCCAAAGCAGGAAGCACATTAGCTTTTAGAAGTTCTGCCTGGAGGGCACTGGTCTTGGAGTTCTCCTGCCCTGTCAAACCTGGTCTCTTGACCACTTTGGGAGTCGACGCTTGTGGGCTGGAACCAGGACTGGAATCAGTTTCTTTACCTAGGAACGAAGAGCAAACATCTGGTGATGTGTTAAGACGTGGCGGGGGTGTCAGGGTGCCCATTCGACGGGCATTCTCTCCTTTCTGCTCATTGGTCCTCTTTCGTGGCAGAGCTGGCTTTCCTCCCAATGTGCTGGAGTCAAAGTGGCGTTGGCCCAGATCTCGGGGGAGCGTTACAGACTTCCACTCTGTGCCGTCTCGACCATTGGACATGATGGGTGACCAGAGAAAACGATTTGAATTAGAAAAGCCTTCCTCTTCACTGGGTGGCGTTGTAGCCACTTTGCTCCCTGGGCCTGGCAATGCAGGGGGGCCCTTCTTACGGGGGTACAGAGGCCCTGGGTAGTTGGGAGTCCCACTGTTGATACCTCCTGCCCCATTGTTATTACCTCCCAAGAACTTTGAGGATTCAACACTGTGTGTGGTGTCATTCGGAGACAAAGATGTACCATTGTTGAAGTTGTCACTGTCTCGTGGATCAGGAGTCACTACCCTCCTTTCAAAGGAAATGTCTGTCCTAGTGAAAGAGGAGCTTCGTTTGGGTGGAGCTGGTGCGTTCTTTTTCTTTATCTTGATGCGGCTGAGAAAACTATTGCGGGTCTTGTCCTTATCTTTGGGGATTAAGCGGTCATCTTCATTGAGGTTATTGTCCAGCAGAGGGCGCTCTTTCCTGGGGAGCATTGGTGATGACACAGCCACTTCTGGTTCCACAGGGTCTGAGGAGCAGCATAAATAGGTCAGTGGAAGGTTGGTGACATATTGTGCCTCACCAAAGTCTTTGCTGAGAATTGATAGAAAGATTTCGACAGCTCAGCTTCCTTCCATGACTATGCACTACTTTGTTTACACACAAAATACTTTAAAGGTTGAGGCTGTGAGATGACTTACTGAAAAATGGGCATGAATACTTTTACAAGGGTTTAATCTAATGAAAAAAAAAAAAAAAAAAAGTGTATAGACATACTTTGATGGACTGAAACACAACACAATGACAACTCTTTCAGAGAACTGAACATTTAAAATGCAAATAAATACAAGTGTTGAAAGTTCAACCTTGATTAAAGTCCAAACAATATTTAATAACGTAGATCATTTTAAGTTTTTTTGAATTAAACAATCACAGAAATCTGAATATAAAGTTTTGACTTATTTTAATTTTATAATTCATTTCAACTCTACTTTATATACCAAAACAATTAGGATGCATTTCACAGGCCAGTTTAAATACTAAGAGCAAAAAATACAGTAAATGTGACCAATATCTCAATAAAACTTAAATAAACTAAAATGAAAGAATGAATTAATTAAATGATTACATAGTTTATATAATGAACAAGATAGAAGGGTACACTACACTGTGCCTGTATCCCACCTGGACTGTCTCTGTTCCGGTTCTCCATGTTCTTATGGAGTGTCCTGGTTTTGGTTGGCAGCTCTGGAGCCTGTTGGATAGAACCTAATGTTGTCTTCTTCCCCTTCTTCCCCAACTCCTTTTCAACCTCTATTTGGGGACGAGTTGACAAAACATGAAGTGTTAAACTTTGAAAAAAAAATCAAAAAGATGTTTTTTATATAGAACCACCAGCGCTTTAAATGATAAGGAAAGCAAGACTGACCATCAGAGATGCTGGACTCCTGGAACATGGTCTCGAAGGCTTGATGTGTTTCAGCAAAAGATGGACGCTCTGAGGGGTTCCACCTCCAACCTGAGAGGAAGGAAGTGTAAAGCTCAAAAAAACAAGGAAAAAAAGGCTTTTTAATCAGGTAGTGGATTGATCTTATAGCACTCACAGGCTCTCATAAGCTCGTAGACCTTTTCAGGACAGCCCTCTGGTCGTTCCATGCGATAGTCTCTTTGCAGCAGCTCATAGACCTGGGACAAGTCAATGCCGGGGTAAGGAGACATGCCGTAGGTGGCGATCTCCCACAGCAGCACCCCAAATGCTAATAAAATAAAAACTGAGCAGTTAGTTTTGTCTTGGGTAGAATAAAAATGTGTCCTTAAAGAGTTCACAGTGGAAAATTGTTATGCTTCGGTGTAATAAATTTAAAGAAACAGTAGCGGCAAATTCCACTGCTGTTCAAGAGAAAGTAAACCTACCCCAGACGTCAGACTTTATGGAGAATGTGTTATAGGCCAGACTCTCTGGAGCAGTCCACTTGATGGGGAACTTGGCACCAGCATGAGCCGTATATGTATCTCCTGTCATTAATCTGCTCAAGCCGAAGTCTGCAACCTTCACCAGGTGGTTCTCCCCAACCAAACAGTTCCGGGCAGCCAAGTCCCTGCAGGACACAACCCAGAAAGAGCAGAGCACTATGTGACTTTAAGAAAAGGAAATAAAAATAATCCTAAAACTAAATGATTACAACAAGAAAAAGAAAAGCTGAAAACAGCATTCGGTACTCTCTTCTGCTGTGGTGCTGGATTTCAACAGATATTTGGAGTGGTATTGTGTCATAAGCTGAGTCCTGACAGGCTCCAGAATTTAACTGCAGTTTGCAAACAAAAAACATAAATCATTCCTCATAGTTTCTAAAGGAGCATGTTGAACATGCCAGAACAACTACAACAATGACTTCTCTGAGATGCATTGAGAGAGCTAAAGAAGAGCTGCCAAATGAATGAGGACAATTATTTCATACTTAACGTTATAAACAGATTTCTCCCCCATCAACTCCAGACACAAAGTATCTGATAAATGCGTAATTCTCAAATTTACTGTAGACACCTGTGTATAAAGTTTTTTTTCTCCAGGTACTCCATGGCGGATGAGATCTGTGTGGCCATGTACAGCAGTACCACAGCGTTGACCTCCTCTTTGTTGCACTCCCTCAGATAGTCCAGCAGGTTCCCATGCGTCATGAACTCTGTGATGATGTAGAACGGTGGCTCACGTGTGCACACACCTGCCAGTATAAAAATCAGATCATTGGATGTCGTTTAACATTTCAACCTGCAATTAATTAATAGTTTACAGTGCTACTTTTCCCTAGCTGGGAACCACTGCTCTACGCAGTAAACTAAGCGGGACATCTTACGGCTTTCTTTGTGCTGTCATCGAGTCATCTGGTCATGCATTTTCAGTAATGGATTGAAGAGTTCTCAGTGAGAAAGCTTGGGATATTGTTTTATAATCTAACACAGCTCTAAACTTCTCCACAACTTTGTCACTGATCTGTTTGGAATGTCCATCTGTCTTCAAGATGCTTTTTGTTCACTAATGCTCTCTAGCAAGTCTCTGGGGTCTTCACCAATAGCTTAAGTTAAACTGATAAAATACCCAGCAATTAAATAACACCCTCTAACATTTTGAAAAAAAGATTTGATTTCACTGGATTTTACTTTAACTTCTTTTACTCTTGTTACCTAAATACAAACATATTCCACACAGTAAAAATTTTTTTGGAAACCACAAATCATTTTCCTTCTGCTTCACAACTGTCCACTACTTTGTGCTGATCTATCATATTTAATCCTAATAAACTACAAAGAGGTTTGTGGTTCTAACATGAAATAAATACACATGCAGGTCACTACTATAAAAACACCAACTTGACTTGCTGGTTAACTCATTAATAAACATACCTAAAAGCTGCACCAGGTTGGGATGTTTAATCTCTTTCATGACTGCAGCCTCCTTGAGAAACTCTTCCACCTCCATTGTGTCCTCCTACAAAGTAGTTGTCATAAAGGAAGAAGTGAAAAAAAGTTAGATTTTCAGATGTAGCTGCATCTTTCTGACAGCAGAGGGCAGCATTATTCATCCAGATCCAAGATTTATATCTGACACACTCCTAATGGTGCTGAAGTTAAATGTTTCCACAAGCTTGCATAAGAATGAATGTTTCTTCTAACCTTAAGTGTCTTGACAGCCACAGTGAGGTTGTACTTCTTCCAGACACCTTCATACACCTCGCCATACTGGCCCCCTCCCAGTTTGTGCTTCATGGTGATGTCAGTGCGCTCCATTTCCCACTTGTCGTAGTTGGGAGAAACTCCATAGATGGTGGGCTTGTTGCGTTTTGGTGCAGGGTAATGCAGCGTAGTGATGAGGCCGTCCTGCACGGTGGAGTGGTGGTGCACCAGCTCCGCCAACGTAGTGAAACGGCTCTCCGACGACACGTAGAGCTGGGAGGAGAAAAGAGTTTTTACATCTGACTGAATAAATGCAGAAAGAATGTTATTTATTTGTTAGAGTAGAAAAATAAAATCAACTCAATTATTGTACATATAACTAAAATATTTCAGATAAAAAAAAAAAGTTAGGCGTAAACTTTAACGATATCATGAAAAGGTCTCATTACTTTAATCAATGCTAAAGCACATTGTGTGGAAACAAGTTAAGCTATAACTGGAAACCACTTGTATCTGGAAAAGTTATGATCGTGGTGTGTTCCAAGCTTGCAAGGCATTCATCAGGAAGTTGGTGGACAGAAGTGCGTTGGTCAAGTCTCAGTAGACAGACTTTTCCATTATCCCACTGTTGCATAATACTAAAAATAGTTTCCTTGTGCATTACTATATGTTAATAGCCTTGAGTGCATAAATTAAGGGAACACAGAGGAAAGAATAAAAAACATTAAACTGGCAAAAATACAGAGGCTGTCTCAGAGCAGCAACTTGAGGGGCTGTTGATGTAATCTTCAGTTATTGGGGAAGTCCATCATACCAGACTTCTGACTTCCAGCTTAGAGGGGTGATGGAAAACCACATGAGAAAGGGGAACCTTGTGCATGAGTCTGCTTCTTTCTGTCTGTGTTTGTGTATTTGCATTCTTTATGTGTGAGTATACATATTTTTGCTGCATCTGTCTGCACAAAGCATGTTTCAGCATGGGAGTCTGAATCCGAGTCAGGCTCATTACATGGAGCTCAGTTGTGGTCAGAGCCATTCTTATCATAGCTGGAATTCTTGAGGCTTTCTCACCTTGCCTCATCACAGACAGGAGGGTGACACGCAAAATGATGGCAGTTCTTGTGGAAATCTCACACAGAGGATTTAAGCAATATTCTTTACCCACACTGACTTCCACAGATTGTTTTATGTTCAATAAGATATCCTATGGGAATTTAAAACGACTGGCAACGTTTCCTAATCAAACATGTTCCATGAAGGACAGAAATATTAACCATTATCTATTAAATCGGAGCTTCCTGTTCTTTTCCAACATTAAAAATTGTTTTGTTGTCAGAAGCTTCTTAAAGTTTTTACCAAGTCTTCTTCCATCAGCAACAACCTTTCACATTTATGAGTGCTGTTGTCAATACAACCTGCTAATGATTGGTTAAGGTTCATTCATTGCCTTAAAAAAAAAAAAAAAAAAAAAAAAAAAAAAAGACTATCAGAGTTTCAGTTTCTGACCGGCCAATCACCCATCAGGACTGGGTAAGCATAAAATCACCCAATTCTGGTCACAAGCCGACAGCTGGGCAAATAACCGCCACTGGAAGCATTGAATTTAATTCTCTCAATGAGGTAGTAATCTTTTAAATATGAATGCAGACTCTATTGGAGGCCTTACACATTTACAAAGTACAGGAAGGACGAGTAGAACACAGGATTGTGCAAGTAGGACATTGTTAAATCCTTCCTTTATCGAAACTAATTCAGGGTAAAGAGATCTGGAATGCTGTTGCTACCGAGAACTGACATAAATAATAGCACTTTCTTTTACTCCTTCCAGCTTGCATTAACTCTGACCGGTATTAGGGGAAAAGAGCACCAAAGCAGTATGACCAGTAGGACACTATTAATGGTTTGGTGAGAACATTTCTGATGAATGTCGTTAACTGAATCAAAGACATTATGCAGTACAACGTTGTAAAAATGTGTTTAATCCGCAACAGATTTATTCTGTGTTCACTTTATCTTTTGTCACTCTTCCTTGTGTAGGATCATCAAACATTTTAATACCAAAGAACTTGAGTAAATACAGATGTATATTTTTAGACATCGTCTATAGATTTTAGTTTCTTTATATTTTACATAGTTTTTTTTTATTGTGAGTTCTTTATTGCTATTTGCAATTATGTTCTTTGCTGCTGTGAAACGTGAATTTCCCCATGGCGGGATTAATAAAGTGTGTATATTTATCTATCTGATTATTTTATTTATTAAAAGGGCAAAAAATAGGGATGGACCAATATGAAAATTTGGGACAATATTGCTGTTATGGCCAATATTTACTGATATATTTTATCTATCTATCCATCTCTCTATCCATCTGTCTCTATCCATCTGTCTCTATCCTGTCTGTCTCACTACCCTTTTGACGCCTTAAAAAAAAAAAAAGGACCAAACTGCTGACTTCACCACTGCTTCTCTGCTACAGTTAAACTCCCCCACAATCCTGCACTTCATCACTATCACATGACCAAGCAAATACCACATGACCAGCCTCTTCCAATTCCCCTCCAGAAACAAATGGCAAGAAGATGGAAATAAGTATCAGTTGCTAATATCTGTTAGCTACTGATATGTTAAAAAATGACTAATATGGGCTGATACTAATGTTAGTGCCGATATATATGTTGTTCATCCACAGAAAAAGTAAATAAAGTAAATGCCCCGGTTGTGCCACCCTGGGCATCAACAACTGCCATCAAGCCATTGCAAAAACTGCCAACGTGTCTTTTTACATCACTGTGGAGAAATTTCGCCAGCTCTTCTTTGCATCATTGTTTTATTTCAGCCACACTAAGGTATTTTGAGCACGAGCAATCCTGACTGAATTTAAGAACTTTGACTAGGCTAGGCTGTATACACTAAGTGTGTGTTTCCACTGGTGCCCACCTTGCCATCTGATGCAGTGTTAATCCTGTAATGGTAGACTCTCCCCTCATACCGCAGGGAAATAGACCTCTGTCCAGGGCTGCTCTCGCTCTCCCGGACCAGGAAGCTCCCGTTGATACCCGAGCTGAGCAGGTACTCGGCAGCGTTGCGTGACACGGGGCCATGGTACCAGCTGTGCTTCTCCAGGCTGTTAACTGGAGTGATGTAGTTGGATGGCACCCAACCCTGGCCATTCTTGGTCTGTGCCTCGCACCACTCACCGTTGTGGTTGTAACCCAGCACACGCAACTTCTCTCCTATACAACCAAAAAGAGTAAGATGAACCAAGCATACTCAGCACAATAGGTTTAGATAATGTCAACTTCAGACATGTTTGCATTTTCCTTAGATTTATGTGGATATTCTGGAAAACACAAGGAAGGAAGGCAGGCTACCAGCTTCAGCATTTCATTATCAAAATAAAATGATTGCATGATCAGCATTGCTGGCCAAAAAATAAAAAAAATAAAAAAATCCTAATACAACAGTGCACTTAAAGTTATGTGGTGCTAAACATTTTCTTGTTTACTCAAGTGGCTACAGTCCCTCCTTCCTTCCTCCATTTGTCTGTGTGATCCATCTGCAGCATTGTTTTACAGTAGCCTCAGTGGAAAAAAAGCCCACAGGTCAGGACATTGTCAGGAAGTGAATTGAGGACAAAGAAGGTAGGAGAGTGGACACAAACAAGGAAAATCCCAGCTGTGTGATTGACTTCTCTTGACATTTCAAGCCATAGGACAAATAATATTTGGCATTGTGATAAACACAGGTAAACCCAATACTACCATTGCCAGGGTTCCTACACATCTTTCCAGTAAAACCCAAGACATTTCTAGAATCAGTTTTCCAGAGTTGTTTATGTTCATTTTAAAATGTTTAATACTAAAGTTCAATATTAATTCATGGCAATATGTTATTACAGTGAAAGAAAGAAAGAGTGAAAGAGAGAGAGAAAATCTCACCTTTAGTGATGCTTAATGTGTTGTCACCACTTGCTACGAAATCATAGAGTGCAACAAACAAGTTGGGGTCATTCTCACTAGGTCCTGCCAACAGGTTCTCTTTAGAGTTCCAGCGCGCTGCTTCAGACAGACTCTGACCCTCAAAGTCTGGTCTCTGGAGAGCTTCTGGGGTGGGAGGAGAAAAACAGCTTGGTCAAAACACCTACAAATATGAACAAATGCATGAAGAATTCAGAGCAAAATAGCAACTGGAAAGTATGTAGATCTGTGTGTGCAGTAAGCCACGCTCTTGTGAGCTTTTTGGAATCATGCCTAGAAAACACTCCTTTATTGTGCTCTTTAATCTTTTCTACATGAACTTCAGCTTCCCTGAAATGTTCAGCGATGACTTCCAAGAAAATCCCCAGCTGAGATGCTTCTGTGGGATTAAACCTGATCTTGCCATCTTTAATTCCTATGCAACATGTCATTTCCTGAATTGACCTAACTCAATTTTAATTATCTGTAGGATCTACATGTAGACAATAAACTCACATCAGCCCATGAGAATAAGACTCCACAAAGTGGTTTCAGGGTATCTGTGAAGTGGATGAGTATTAACCTTAGAGGGAATTTACTGGAGCTCAAAGTCACATTCAGTATAAAGAGTCAATTAAACTGATGGATACATGTGAAACTGCAAAAAAAGAAAGAGGGGGGGAGGTATCACAGATTCAAAAAAGAAAGTTAAAAAAAAACAAAAAAAAACAAGCAAAATCATCTTCTTAAACATGAACGTTCTTGCTAGAATTATAAGAGCAAATCATTGCTACCAGGACATTTATAAAACTCCAGCAATTAAATAAAAATCTAAATTTAAACAAGGCACTGGAAATGACAGAATTTTAAAGATGCAAGTACATTTAGGACATATGGAAAATATGGACAACTAAGATGTTTTAGGCCTAAAATCATGATGATTTAATATAAGACTTCAACAGAAACCCTGAAGTCTTTGTAGTTTATACCTCTAGATCAAATATCTTTGATCTGAGACATAAGATTGAAACACTGATATTAACCACAAAAGGAAATATTTGAAATTAGGCTAAAAAAAACAGTCACAATACTACATAATGGTATTTAAGAAGAACTCCAGGGAGTGATATTATAATTCCTTCCCAATCATAGAAATCAGAGCCAGAGGGCCAAAGGGATACATTTCTGTCTGAAAAACAAAGTTTTAATGGTCAAATGAAGTTTTTTAATGGCCAAACAAGTTCAGGATGTTGTATATATTTTTTCAGTGAGTGTCTTTGTCAACATGCAGCTGATCTAGTTCACATAGGTCTCTGAATGTTGCAACTGCAACTTTTTTGTTTTCTTACTCATTTCCAACCCGTATTAATAAGCTAAGGTTCTTGGTCAATACTCTTCTATTGCATGATTTGATATTAGTCAAGACATGCCATGAATCTGTAAGACTGTCTTGACAATGGCTGAGAACAATGCAAATGCAACATGTTTGATAAAGAGACTGAACAGAGAAGTCACATGGATGGGATTAAATGTGATTCTATAAGCAAACAAGGATACGGCGAGTAGAACTTCAAGAGCTAATGTCAAGTGTGTGTACTGCCAAATGAGGAGGTTACCAATGGACATAGCATGGTTTTCAAGGTCTGAAAAAATAAGCACACACTGATGCACTGTACTAAATCTAATACAATTCTGGGAGAGTGAAGAGCCAAACTTTTTACCACATGACATTGTTGACAAGTCGCAGCAATCTCTGTTTCGGAAGGCAAGAAGGTAGAGTAAAACTCAACAGCCTAGACCCATTAAGAACTTCTTTTTGGATCATAACATGCTATTTTGCTTCTAGGAGCACACTAAATATTTAGTTCAGACTCTAAAAGCCTCATATTGACGGGTCTTGGTGAGTGCTGGAAGAAAACATACCCACTCAGACAAATAAGGGTGAGAAAGTCCTAATCAATACATTAAAGAATTGCTCATGTGACAGCTGTTTTTTTTTTTTTTTTTTTTTTTTTTTTTTAAATAAAGATGATCACTTTCATTAAGTGAAATTACATTTTAATTCTGAGAGTGGTGCATTTCAGAAAATATAGTAAAATTAAAAACAGATGAGGTCAGAGATGGTGCTTCATAGGAAAAAAAAAAAAGCAACCACTAAAAAGACGCAGATCTGAGATTAAGGATGACAACCCTGCTGAAAGCATAGCCAGGTCATTAAGTGTGAGCAGCAGTGGCCACACACATGCACTTGAAAGGCCTCAATTACTGCAGCTTTTAATGCAAGGAGAGAAAAAGCACACAGATGGATTCTGGCCCAAATAAAACACACATGAAAAAGAAAAATCAGGTGATAAATGAAATCCACTGAGTGACCAAGAAGGAAAATGAATGAGAATGATTCTTGATCAGACTAAAGCTCTGTAGAGCTGCGAAGAGGGGAAAATTACAGCATGAGTTGGCTTCATTTCTGAGATGACCGCCAAAATGATTAAACAAGTGCGAGGCTTGTAAAGACTTCAGAGCAACGACTTCACTGTACTGCAGTTAGAGAGGCAAGAGAACAGGGTGAAAAAGATCTAAAACTTTTATCTTAAAGATCAAAACATCTCAGCAGCTGACCTGGTGGGTCCTACATTGGTAACTTACTTTTGATTTCATATTTAAAATATACAGATAAATGTTTACACCCACAGTAAAGAACTTTCTTTCTCACCAAGATTGAAATAGACTAAATGTTTCCTGTATTAGTTTAGTTAGGATTATCTAACAAATTTCTATAGGCTAAATTCAAGAGGAATCAGAGATTTTGTTTACTTTGTTCAAATTAAGAAGTTTCCATCCATTTCCTTGGCATTTGGCAGAACAGTCTTAAAAACAAACTTGGCTCAAACATTTTGGGTATCATTCCATTAGTTGGAATTGGCCTATTTTTCCTGACAGAACTGATGTAGCCAAGTTGAGTTTGTAGACCACTGACACCTAATTAGCTTTGTCAATAAACCTTCCACAGAATTGAGATCTGGGATTTGTGATTACCACCCCAAAACACTGACTTTGTTATCCTTAGGCAACAACGCAAGTCACTTGGTGCTATGCTTAGGATCACAGATCACTTGAAAGACACATTTGTGCCCAAGCTTTAACTTCCTGGCTGACAGAGTCTGGGCAGACTCTTTAAATATCACCTTAATTTCACCATGAAGTTCATTCCTCCTTAGGAAGTGGACCAGTCCCTCCAACAGCAACATTTTTTCCCCTCCAGATGTAAAACTGTCCAATATGGCTGAAAACGTCTTAATCAGACCACAAGCTATCATCTAAAAATTCAGGTCTTTGTCCCAGAGTGCATTTGGAACCTCTAATCTGGCATTTCATGTTGCTTTTGGCGTTATGGTGTCTTCCGCTCCAAGTGGCCTTTCAGTCCATGTTTGTACAGGACTTGTTTCACTGTGGATGACGACAGTCTTACCATGGTGGTCAGAGGGCCAGGTGGTGAGATTGAATGGCACGCTCGCTTCTGTCAGTCTGCCCCAGGGCAGCTGTGGCTTTAATGAAGCTTACCACCATCAGCTTGTGAAAGTGTGTATGAATGGATGAATGACTGAATGTAGTATCAAGTGCTTTGGAGTCCGTGAACTTGATAAAGCGCTATACAAATGAAGGCCATTTACCAGCTTCTCATATCACTGCTACTGAATATAAAGCTACACATAATGGAGAATGTGATGTGGTATCACACCTGTCAGATTTGGGTCTACCTGCTGAATATACTGGATTTTTTAAAGATGGGAATAATCAGACGAAAGTTCAATACAGAAGAGCAGGGAACAGCTGAAAAGGCCAAAACGTGGGTCGCAAAATAAAACAAATTTTTATTATTTACGAGCTTGCCTTAATTATAGACACTGGCATAAAATGAATAAGGGCTTCCTGCTTCAGTTTGGAACATTCTGAGATCTGCTGCTCTTCCAATATTATTTAAGACTGCATCTTTATGAAAATTACATGGACTTCAATGTGCACAGCATTAGAACTAATTCATAAATATGATTTTATAAATTTTTATAGGCAGTCTGAAAAACTAATGAAGTAATAAAGGATAACAAAGAAGTGAAAAGTGCACACTGAGATTAGATCCCCCTCCCCTTCCAAACAAGAGTTAAGTGGGACACGGCCAAGAGTCAGATTTCCTTGTATTCTTTTTGCTGTCTTTTTTTTCCACTTTTTTTTCCTCTCTAGCCAGCCAGAGTGTCTGGCCTCCTTCACCCTCCCCTCAGCTTACTCTCAGCTTACCCTCCCCGTTCTTTAGTTTCCATAGCTCAGAAGTCACCGTTAAGGCTTATCATCGCTAAAACCTCATCTTTTTTTCTTTACTCACTAGCCCTAATTTTTCCCCTCCGTTTTTTTTAAACATCTGTTTTTTTGTTGGTTTTTTTTTGTTTTTTTTACATCTGTAAAGTAAACTGTAAAACATAGGCCAGAGCTAAAAGACAATGCCACAGTCGCCATGAAGTATCCTTACCTTCCAAGTAACAGCTGGAGGATGAAGAGAGGCCTTTCTTAGATTTACACCCCACCAATTTCAGGCATATCTCCAACATTTTCATCTGCTTTTTTCCCCACCTTCCTGCTGAAATTATAGTTGCTTGATCAAATCCGACGTCACTGACAAGTTTCTGTCTACATTTGTCCCAAAAAAAGAAAAGATTGAGCTAAAATGTGAAGCGACTTGATTTTGTCCAGTCCTTCCAGCTGCCTTATATCCTTCTTGTTTTTACTTTCCTTTTGAAAACCAAAAAAAAAGCAGCTGTCCGGCAAAGCCTACCAACTTTCTCTTCTGAGCGTCTCCATCTTTTTTTTTTTTTTTTTTTTTTTCCTTCCTCGTTGACTTTAGGGCTTTTGGCTACATCCACTTTTAGGAGACAAAGCAGAAATCCAGAGGAACAGGATGAGTCCAAAATGTTGGTAGGTGTATAGAAATGTCAGCAGAGTGGGCATTAGGGCAGTGTGAATGTTGCCATTCCTCTCTCCTGTCCCGTGTGAGCGTGTATCCGAGGCACAGGGCTCACTCGTGCTACAGCAGCCAACAAAGGGCCTCTTTCAAGCTCTGCCTGCTGCACTCAATGACATCAGCTAAGCCCTCCCACCTCCAAAAGTAGGAGGGAGAGACCGCTACCCCCCACCCACACACACACACACACTTCAAGAGTACCAACACCTCACCAGCATCCAAACATCATGTCAGCTTTTAAGCTGAAGTACCAAGTGACTAATTCTAAACACGTAAATAGTTTAAACTCTACATACTTCTAAAACAGTCTCCTTTCTCCCTCTTTTGATGTCAAACTGATTAAAAGATGCTCCTCCTCCAACTTTTCAACCCCTTCCCCCTCTCTGTTTTTCTACCATTCTCTGTCCTCAGTCATGGTGCCCCCCCACTCCACTCTGAAATGTTTACAGGTTAAGAAATCATTTCTGGAAACAGGACCGAGCTGTTAAAGGCAGAACTAAAGCTCTCGGCTAAAAGTTTAACATTTATCAGTTTTTCCTGCACTTTGTTTGTCATCCTAACTAGGTAATTTTTTCCATACCTTCATTCTAGAAGGGAACAAAAAAGAACATCTGAATACATCAAAAAGAAAACTTGAATATCAGTGTAGTATATTCATCAACATAAGTGGGACTGCATTACTTGGGAGATCATAAGTCAAGGGAACAAATATTTACACATTAACCATAACACTAAGCGCAACATTTTGGATACTAGTGGTCTAGTAGTATGTAAATATTTACATACAACTAGAACTCTGCCTGTTTAACAAACATGGCGCTTTCCTGAAGGGATTGACAATTATTGTATGTTTTGTTACTGGGGAAAAATGATCATCATAAGAAGTATGATTTATTGTTCTAACAATCAACTAATTGATGATTAAAGAAATCTATGCAGTTTAATTTGGATTATTACTTTTTCTGTTTTAAATTTTTGTTTCACTGTTGGTTCCATGCAAGCATCAACAAATATTTGAAAATATGACTGAATGCAACTATTGTGAGCAGATTAGCTGCAAACTTCCCATACTTAATAAAACTGGCGTACTGATGCAGTACATTTGATTTAATTGGTAGGTTGTTTTTATTATTATTATTATTATTATTATTATTACTCATCCTTTGTGTGTGCTTTAGGTAGGGCTGCACAATATGTTGCACATATATATCAGAAGATCAGTGTATGCAATATTAATATCGTAAAGGACTGTTTAGAGTGCAATAACTGTTGGCTAATATATTCCAAGTGTTATGAACTTGCATTTTTCATGCTTATGCAACATTTAGCCAGTTGAACAGTGTCTCATGGCAGCAGTCTCACACCAGACACAAATGACAGTGCAAAAAAATGCGAAGTGTCACAGAGTGATGGAACCACAGATGGAAAGGAGAGGACATAAGAAAATGGGTATGTATAGCAACTCATATTGTCATCGCAATATTTACCAATATTATCACCATTGCAAGACTTTCTAATATCACACAGCCCAAGTTTTAGTCCATTTCATGTAGGTCTCTTTTATACTAATGCAACATGTGACTGAATAACGACTATAACTAATCCGAACCAGCTTTATGACAAACGCAGCTGCTTTTTACCAAGTCTGACATTGATTTTCCAGTAACCTGAAATCTGAGATTGATCAATGAGTTATTGCATACAGCTGGGAAGCTGATTTGACAACATAATGACAAAAAGTAAATATCAGACCTACCATTGTCTCACTGGAGTTCAAATTAGACACCTCAAGCAAATGAAAAATACATCACCTTTTCAAAAGCACATAAAACAAAGTAAGCCCATTTTATTTTTTTTAGTTCATAACCAAAAACTTAAAGTACTGACAACACAAAAGGAAATGATGTTTCCTTGTCCATCTAATCCCAATAGAGATGCTCTATATTAAAGGCTCTGTTCATTAGTACGACTAGCTCATGCTACGAACAACACTCTTTGGTGTGTGTTTTCTGTTCTTTAAGGATAGAAGACTCAAAAGGTAGCCATTTTAAGTATTTGAAGTGCTTTAAAAAACAAAGTCATAGGAAAGAGATGTATGAAACTCTTTAAAATGCAACAATTTTCTTCTACATGTCTGGTTCATTCAAGCCATAAGAGAGAACCAGAAAGCACAAGACCTTCACCAGATAACAAGGTAACATTTCAAGCTTTCAACCTTTGCCACGGAACATGATGAATTTGGAAATGTCAGTAGCCTTCTGAAAATCTTAGAGTTAAGGTAAAGCTCTATGGAAAGCACACAGAGTGCGCCATTTTAATAAACGGTCCTGCATGGTCAAGTCGAACTTCCGAAATCAGTTCTCATTGTCGCAGCTGTATGACAAAAATCACGTAATTTTGTTCTCAGCTTCATGTTGTCTGCCCCTTCTCGTTCCCCCTCCCCTGGCGAACTTTTTGCACCCCTCTCCATGCCAAACTATTGTTTGATTGGTCTGAATTTCGTGGGTGTGTTTATTCATGTGGAAAACAGCCCCAACTACTCAACTTCCAGAGGCCAGTTTTTCAGCTACAGAGCAGGATGGATAGTTTGGAGGAGCAATTATCCAAAGTCGTGAGGAAGTACGTACTGAAACATTAAAAATAAATAAATAAATAAATAATAAAAACACTGCTCGGTTCTGGTCCGACGCAGTGGGAGCACACCCCATCAAAACCTTCCATTCTTATTTTTTGATAATATGGAAAGTAAAACAAGATTCTCCAGATCCTCAATCATTATCAACTGGTGTTATGGATGAACTGGTGTTACGGCTGTTAACAAGGGCTCTCTGCCGTGATGACTGCGTTTACTGTACTACTGTTGTAAACCACACACATGGCAACACACCATGATCTTACACTGCAGTGGGAGGGGTTTCACAGGAACTTGGCTCAGTGTGTCTTGTGGACCGTGAAGGGTCTGTGCGAAAATGAACATCCGAAAACCATGTGACTGCGCGTCGACAGTTCGGCTTCGACTCGACCATGCAGAGCCCTTAATCTTAGCAGCATTAACCAGGCTATCATTTTGAAACAAAATTCTTTTTTAAAGGTGTTATACCTAATACCAATTGTGCATTCCACAAGCATGGAAATCTTTTAAACAACTAATAAAACTGTAGACTTTACAGTTAATACAACACAACAATAATAGCCTCAATACCAATATTATGGATGCTTATGTGTCTGACAGATCAGCAATCACAGGAATCCAGCAACATGATTTCCAACTACCCTTGTATGCTGAACCTAAAATCATTTGGCACTATGATTCCCCCCACCCCCACTGTAGTGTTGGTATGGCAAACATTTGCCTACTTCTCATGCACCACCCCAAAACACCAATTATAAAGAAATGCAGGCTTCCTCAAATGCTGAGGAAGGCCTATTAACTTACCGCAGCTACATAGTGTTGGGGAAGATGAGAGGATGAGGGCAAGAGAAGAGGGGCTGTAAAAATGGAGGCAAGAGGAAAAAAGGTTGCAGATGGAGAGGCACGAAGCACATTGTTTGGAAATGAGCTCATAGAGGAATAGCTCGCGTTTTATACTGTGGACTAATATGTTAACAGTTAGCTGACGTACATCCACCCACGAGATGGTTGCTGGTGCTTTGTTTCTTTCTCACTCCTCTTGGCTGCACAATTTCTTTCTCTAAACCTTGATGAAAAAGTGGTAGACTGGTATAATGACTGCTGTTTTCTTACTTCAAATTGTACTCTAATAATATATTAGACTTGGCACATAAGAATAAAACCATAATCACACTGACAGTGGTAAAATGGAGCCAGCTAACACGAGCTATAAATCTCGCCCATCTATCATGTGGAAGAGGAGTCATTATACTTGCACTTAAACCAACAAGTTCTAATTACAGAGTATGAAAAAAGGAGTAGTGGGGATGACAAAAAGCTGTTGCTAGTACAGTTTTTTTTCACTATACTAACTTAATATTTAATTGTCTTAACCCACTTAACATTTAAAGCAATCAGAAACAATCAGGTGAAATGAAAAAAAAAAAAAAAAAAAAAAAAAAGAGACACTCAGGAAGCAGCTATTACGTATGCGTGGATATGTGTTTGCACATGTGGCTGTTTACTCTGGGCTCTCTGCTGAATGCAGCCAGAGTGTCTGAGGCATGCAGACCGGCAGATGAAACTGGGGGACTTAGATTTCCATATAATTTGCCACTTAGTGTAGTCCACAGGGAGGAATGGACACTTAACAAAATAGTCATCGCTGGAGTTCAAGGTCAAAGACCTGCATTAGCTTCTGGATATGGTCACCAATGCCCTTTATAGCCAAACTTCCTCAGAAGTAAAAGCAATTATTTTACAGATTTTATGATTAAGTAGTTAAGAAGCAGTTAAAATTTTTCGTGGCCCCCAAAATCAGAATCAAAGGGTGAGACAGTAAAAAATTCCCACCCCTGATTTATTTATATAGGTTTTCAGTCCAGCCCTTTCAGTTTGGCATGACTGTGTTCTGCACACATAGAGGGCCGTTTTAAATTTGAACACATGCAGAATGTTTACATGCAGAACTAAAGTGCAGAATTCTATTTTCCGCCACGCAACTTTAGAAAGCAGCACCAAAACAAAGCTGAGTTTAAGAACTATCAGCTATCACCAATGTCGGCTTTTTGGGAACATTCTCATTCAGCTACAGTTACGATGGAGAAAGAAAGGAAGATCAAACCAAAACTTTAGGTTGGTGTTTTTAGCTCGCTCTACACTGAACCTAAATTACTCACCTGCATTTAAGACAAAGCGATCATAAACATCACTGGTACGGCGAAGAATAGGCTAATATTCAAACCCAGCTGTTGTAGTCCCAGTCCCAAATGAGCATACACCAGTACTGTGTTTAGGGGAGTCCATCTGTCATGAGGCATTGACAATTTTTGAAAATACCAATGCGTTAAAGACCGTGGTTGTAAACTGACAAAAAAAAAAAAAAAAAAAAAAAAAAAAAAATCAGAAAGTTTAAAGTGTATTGGCTGTATAAGCTGATCAAGACAGATGTGTGTTATCAACAGTAAATTGCTATGCGTAAGATCTTATACTTGAGGGCAGAAGAAAGGCCGAACAAAATAAATAATTCACAATACTGAAACTTGAGTGCAAATGTACAGGATACATGATTCTAATCCATACAAATACCACAAAATTTGACTGCAAGTAATGTGATTAAAACCAATGCAATGTTTGGATTTGATAAAGAGAGGTGAACTCTTCTTGAAGGCAAAAACAACAGAAAGGTTGGTATGGCAACAGCAAACAAAAGAAAAAGTTGTTGCCAAACTCTCCACTGTCACTCTGAGCTTAATTCTGTGATTTAACAGCATAAAAGACAGCACTGTGATAAAAGCTGAGTCACACAATTAAAAAAAAAAAACAGAACGATCTTTTGAGCACATTTTTTTGCTATCAACTTTAAATGCTTTGGAATCATTATCTAGATGCCTGGGGAAAGACCTCGTTTGTCTGAATACCCGCCTGAGTAAAAACAGCAACAGATAAACAGAGGAGAGACTCTGGCTATGAGACTGTTGAGCTGCAGTGGTGAAATTGCTCAGGCTTCTCTCAGAGTCTAAGTGGATCCAGATGCAGCTAGCTTTACAGCCCTAATCTTATCCTCTTACAGCGCTATGAAGAGGAGTTTAATGCAATACAAAGAAACAGGACAGAACACCAATAAAGTAAAATTTGAGCTGGCAAGGGAAAAAAAAAAAAAAAAAAAAAAAAAAAGTTAACTCAAACAATGCATACTGAAATGAAACCATTTAAAGAGAAACCTTTACTAGTGGGTAGTGATAGCTCAACATTTTTAGTAAAGACGTTTTAAGAGGAAGGAAAATGTCCAACATTTAAATCATATCCAACTTGATAGTCTTTCAGTAAGATGAGCGATATTTTCTGCACAACACGGTAACACTGAGCTGATCCCAGCTCTGTCTTTCTGGCGTCTGAGGTAACAGGTTGTCTGTTGAGAAAACAACAGCTGTGTCCGGAGCTATGGCGGCCTGCTTGGGCATGGAGCATGGAATAGCAGTAGGGGAAGTTTTTTCCTGCATGAGTGTTTATGTGGGTGCATGGAACCAGGTGGCGACAACTTCTCAGGCTGCATTCCTAGCTTCACTTGGAGGCGCTCTCTGAGCATGCGAATGTGTGTTTTATGTGTGCACATGCAAGTTAAAGCAAAGTGGAGAGAAAGGTCACTAATGTTACTATGAGGCTACAATGATACCGTAACTGAGCTTCAAAATGTATAAGAAAATCTACTGCACCACCATAAGTTTCAACCCGTTTTAATTTCGATACCACAATTTAATTTAGTTCTAACTATATTCTTCTGGCTCAATGTAATTAGGTTTTAGTTGCATTTCTGTTGTGGTTAGTTTAGATTTAACTCTAGTTTTAGTCAACTAAGTTTACAAATTTAGACTAAATTAAGTCACAGATGAATACTTTTTTTAGGGCCTTTCAAATCTTTAAGGAAAATCATTTTATTATACTTACATAATGAACATGTAGGAGGGAATGGAGTTAAAGTTATATTTTGTACCACAGACTCTTTTACAAAAACAAACCCTGAGTATTCTAAACAGAAATAATATTTAAAAAAACCAAAAAAAAAAAAAACCAAAGAAAATCTAGTTTTTGTTAATCAAGTGCTCATGTATCATTGCCATCAGACATGTTTTACATGAAGAATAAATGCATAACAGAATCATTACTGTTTTTTCCTGGAAGTGCCATAGTGCTATGAAATATTCTAGATAAAGTTTATAAACGTGTTAAATAAAGACCTCTAACACCATCAGGGATCTAAACTCTGATAAAATGTCAAAATGACATTCCTCAGATGTGATCGTTTTCTTCGTGATATTCAGCTTCTTATCTACTGTCTATAACATTTAAAAAAAAAAAAAATCCTCATCTTCAATAGTGAGGAACTTGTTTGCTGTCAGTCCAATTTGCAGAGGCCTTCTCATATTTTGCAAGAAAGGTTGAAGCAATCTATTAAAATGTCACTTTCTCTGCATTTGTTTGTCCACAATAACCTGAAGTTTTCTGTGACTGATGAGACAGAATTGGAAAATTTTACCACCCATAACTATTCTTGAATGTTTAAGTCACTTTTTTATATATATTGGTTAAGGTTATGGGGGGATAACCACTGTAACGTCAAGCAGTGAAGCAACTAAAACGCAACATGATGGTAATTAACAACACTGTGTGAGCTGAAGTACAAGAAGCTGACAGAAAATCAGCATTTATCAGTATTAGTTACCAAAGAAAGCCAGGGTCTGTTGTCCTGTGAAGACTGGGACTTTTAACTGTTTGGATCAACACTTAGATCAGTTTCATACAGCTCAGCAGATAAAAGAGCTACTGGCAGATAACATTAACACTACAGCCAGTCATTCAAGCCTTGTAAAAGCCCCCTGTAATTCAGGACACAGAATTGAAGCATGGGTACCTCTGCTTGATCCCAGCACAGCCTGCTTCCTGGTGTCTCTTTAAGCTTGTCTTTTCTGCAGGTGTTTACTGTTGCTGCACATGCAGTGTAAAAACATTACCATCAAATCCGCTGTTTTCTCCCTGGTGGTGACCTCTTTCGCATTGCTCCAGAAGGGTCTACCTGCAGACTGCAGGAACTTACTAAAGCTCAGGATTCATTCAGTTTCAACCAGTCTGTGGTGCCCTGCCTCTTGCCCAAAGACTGCTGGAAATCGGGAGAGTCAACCCAAGGTAGTTATCCCTGACACAATTAGTTTCTCCTTTTTCTGGAGTGAGAATTTAGCAGGAAGAGTAAACGCTGCCACGTGACCATGCACGGCACAAGTATGGACAATGAACGAACAAATGAATAGACAGATGGATACATATTTTGCTACAATCATTTATTTATTTCTATTCATTGAATGAAACCTTCAACCATTTTCTTGTTCTCTTTATTTTTATTTATGTAAGAAAATTACAAAAATTGACTAAATTTTTTCCTAATTTTCTTAGTCAATGAAATCACTAGTTTAAACAAAGACAATCCTGTAAACTGTTTTACTGAATAAGATGTCTATCAAAAGCTCAGATTTCATAAAAGGTTTGCAATAATGAAGTGAATTCAAAATGACAACAATCCAAGTCAATCAGTGAGAGTGACAACGTTTTTTAACCAAAGTGATGAGCAAATACTTTCTGTAAAAGGCAAGGTAATTTTCTGTAGCGCATTTTCAGCAACAAGGCAATTGCAAGTGCTTCACATGATTAAAAAGATAAATTAAAAAAAGCAACCAAAAACATTACATTGCAGTTACAAAGTCAAGGACAGCGCTGACAGGTTGAAAAACAGACTACAATTTATTAAGTACAACTGGGACTCTGGGTTGTGGCATTTTTGGAGTTTTCTGGAAGTTTGTTCTAGATTAAAGAAGCACAAAAGTAATGCTTCTCCATGTTTGGCTCGGATTCTGGGGATGCAGAGTTGAACAAGCAGACCTGAGGGGTCTGGAAGGTTGAGTCAACAACATCAGGTCTTTAATGTATTTCAGTACTAAGCCAGTCAGTGATTAATAAACTAACAAAAATATTTTAAAGTCTATTCTCTGAGCTATGGGGAGTCAGTGTAAGGACTTTAGAACTGGTGTTATGTACTCCATTTTCTTAGTTTTCGTGAGGATGCAAGAAGTGTTCTGGATAAGCTGCAGCCGTCTAATGGACTTTTTTTGGCAGACCTGTGAAGAAACTGTTGTAGTAATCAATTCAACTAAAACGCATGGAACAGTCTCTCAAGCTCTTGCGGGGACATTAGTCCTTTGATCCTAGACTAGAAAAATTATTCAGGTGATAGAAGGCCAACTTTCTAATCGTCTTTATGTTTCTGGGAGGCTGAGGTCATCACTACAACCAGCCTGATCAGTAGTTTTAAGCTGTAATAGCTGAAGCTGTGTGCTGACTTTTGATTGTTCCTCTTTTGGTCCAAAAGACCCTGGGCATTGCGTTCCTAAGCAATTCCGCTCAATTCTCATCTCCCATCAGTGATCTGTCAGAGATTTGTCCCATCTATTTCTCAGGATGAATTTCACCCTGGCCAATCAGCAAACAGGAGGAGGAGTTGTGAACAATGATGTCGCTTTTGTGCTCTGTTTTTGAATTGTAGTCTGCCTATATAGGGTTGTAGTTTGGCAATGGCAGCAAAGGAAGTAAACAAAGCCATTTAGTCCATGTTGGCCACACTTCCAAATATTGAGCAATTAAAGTCAGAGCAAGAGGAATGTTTAAGACATTTTATTGCAAGCAAAGATGTCGTCGCATTGCCTGTAGTTCTCATTAACATCCATCTTGTTTGGCTCGGCACTTTTCTCTTTGCAGTGGGGGACGGTTGTTTATAGCGCACGCAATTTCCGTTAAGCTTCATAGCGTAGCGAGGTGGTGCATTACATACGTCATAGCCAAACGTTAGAGACTAGGGTAAAATGAGACCCAACCGTTTCAAACTTCAACAGAGTCCACGCCTCCAGCAAGCGATTATCTCTCAATAGCCAAGGGGCCAGACCTTTTGTACAAAGCAAAGCGTAGAACAAGGGGCTTGTTTTACCGGCTAATTTTGGTGCTGTTTAGCTGAAGAAAGTTTTGGCATATCCACACATTGATTTGTTCTAAGCATCTGTTCAGCCCTTGAATGGGTTCATAGTAACCTGGTGACATCATAATGTAGAGCTGTGCATCCATGTAGTTACGGTAACTAATCTTGATACATGTTGTACTCTGAGCTAGCAGGGGCATGTAGATAATAAAAGGGGCCCCAAGATGGAACCTCGGGGTACACCACAGGTAATTTTCCTCAACTCTGATGAAAAGTTGCCTATTGATACAAGGAAGTCCCTGCTCTTTAAAAAGACTCAAACCAGTCAAGTACTCTACCAGAGAGTCTGACTCAGCTCTCCAGTTGTTTCAATAATATATCATAATCAATGGTGTTGAAGTGAAAAAAAGCACTCTTCCAAGTTTACAGAAGTTTCGTAAAGCAGTTGTACATTTAAACCTTTTTCTTCAAATTAATCTAATTACAGTGGCACTTTAGCAGATAAAACTTCAAGCTTAATTAGGTCATAAAAGCTAGACCAGACAGGACAATGTTTCTTATGTAAACAGGCATCTGAAGGAGATTAATCTTTGCCACAATCTTAAGAAAACGAAAACCAATAAGATTATTTTGCACTTTTCAAAAACATGAAACAATTATAAAAAATGAAATGATAAAAACAGAGAGAAAAGAGAGAGGGATTGAGAGGGATTGCACCAGTTATTTGAGAAAGGAATGCACATAAGATCACATATTTTCTTTGCTGCTGCAGCTTGCCCTAATGTTTAACTCCCTCTTCTTGTCTCGGTGCATAATAGGCAACATTACTCAACCCACCTTTGGTGTAAGAGACCAGACACAAGCATGTGATTCTCTTGGAAACAGAAAGGACAGGCTCAAGAGAAATGTTTTGGCAGGAACCCAAGAAGAATGTGGTCATACTGAGCAGAGTTCAGGGTTACACAATTGGCCTTATTTTCCCCGCTGAGGAATTTAGCATGCTACAATGGAAAGAGTACAGGTGACAATATTAAAACTAACTTTGGTAGAATACAAACATCAAGCTGAGAATGCTTGAATCTTTTTACCGTGCTGAATGACTGAATGTCACAGTGTCGAAATAAACAACAAAGCTGTAACTTAGACGTATGACTCTTTTGTGGCATGCTAAAAGTTGAAAAATTGGCCCTTTACAGCAGGAAAAAAACACTTAAAAAAAGTTGGGATAGAGTACAAAAAAATTACAACAGACTGCTGGGATTAGCACATCTTATAAAAGTAGAGCAGAGCAACTTCAAAAACCACTGGGTGTCACTAGAGCAGGACAATAAACTCCAACACAAACTGTGGTGTGGCAACATCACCACACAGCAACAGCTTGACAGGGCTGTTTATGATTTTAAAGAGGCTTTAAAAACAGCATTGATGAGTTTTAAATAACAGACAAACATTACATATAAGTATATGCTCAGATCTCAGGGTGGTCACTTCCCATAGAAACTTTAGAACTTACAAGTCTTACCATAATAGTTATAAACCCCATGTTTAATTATTACAGGTATTTTTCTAGAGCTTTCCTTAAATACTGTTTTATTTCATTATTCAACAATTTTTACCAACTAGTATAAGAGATTAGTAAACACAGATTGCAGGATATGATAAAGCTACTAACTCCCTTGCTTTCTTCACTAAACTGTTGAGGCTGGCCATTAATTAGTGTGACAAAGGGAAATTTGTTTTCCACATGGCCAAGACTTGATGAGAGGAAAAAACACTGATGGGAAGTGATGTGTCATCTGGCCAGAGACAATCGTGTGTTCCAGAGAGAAAAACGCCTGTGCAGTAACACTTACATATTACTGAACAATCAACCCTAACAATACCAAATATTCCAGCACCATGATTGCCAATCTCAACAAAGCAGGTGAACTTCAAATAGGCTACATTTAAAAACTAACAAAGAAAACACAAACTGGGAATATCCTGGGATTTTTCACAACAACTAAGTAGTAAACTAATTTGCTAAGTGACATGGATCAGTTGAGAATTTCATTGAAATTTTGTCAAACATTATGCTCATAAATGCGGAGACATGGCCAACTAGGTCAAGGGACAAGCCACCAGAGGGCCAACAGCTGGCCTCAACTGCTCTGTGACTGTGTGTCAGTGTGTTGCACAAACACAACAGAGAAGCATAGATTGCATGGATTCTTCAACTTTCAATTAAAACAAAAATAATTTTTCTGACTAAAAAGTAATATGGTTTACCCATTACACACATACAAATACACACAGCAGCTGCTGACACAAATAAACAGATTTTTTTTTTTTTTTTTATGTCACCATCAACTGGTTTTATTGATTTCCTCTAATCAACAAGATAATTGGAAATAATCAAAAGCATTTCAAAGATTAAAGACAAAGTACTATTGAAATGTTTTTTTTTTGTTCTTGTCAACAAAATTGCACCCCTGCATATACAATCATCAGCAATGTACAGTGTGCTGGTACTGGGACAGAAATCATTTTGCCTTCAGAATTGCTTAAATTCTTGCTGACATAAATTCAAAAAGGTATTAAACATTCCTACAGATTTTTCAACTGCACATGTATGATGTAAAAACCACGTTTATAAGTTTTATTTAACTGAATGGTAAACCAGCGGATTACAGTGAACTCATTTTTAGGACACCAGTTTGAGATGATCTGGGCTTTCTGATGTGGTGCATTATCCTGCTGGAAGTAGCAAACAGGAGATGGTCATAAAGAGACAGGCATAGTGAATTTGCTGGTATGAGAGTAACACCATGGTAACCTTGAGTGAAAATACCACAGTATCATTACCACCACTCCTTTTCACTCTGTGCACCTCAGATTTCCAGTACAAAGCTGACTCCTGTCACCTGCGGGAATACTCAATTGACTCTGTAGTCATGAGGTGTATCCAAGATGGACAAGAAGCTGAGTACAGAGAGCTGGTGGACCACTTTGTGGCATGCTGTCAAAAAACTGCTCTTATTTTGAATGTGAACAAAACAAAGGAGACTACTGTAAATTTCAAGGGAAACAGGATTAGGTCAAACACTATTTCCATCACTGGAGAAGAAGTGGAGGTGGTTGAGGAATATGTCATCAAGACAACAGACCGGACTGGAAATGCAACGGTGAAGCTGTGAATAAGAAGTGACAGAGGAGACTGTACTTCTTGAGAAGCTTAGGTCCTTCAAGGTTTGCATCAATCTGTTGCGGAGAGTGTACGGTCTTCTGCCATCATCTACTGGGGCAGCAGCATCAGAGCCAAGGACTCAAAAAGGCTCAACAACCTGATAAAGAAGGCTGGTTCTGTTCTGGAACCTCTGGAGAATATTGTACAAAGAAGGATTTTTCATAAAATGAACATTATGGACAACCCTGAAATCCTCTTCATGATTGCTTCAGTCAGAGGTTTCTTCAAAACCACTGTAATACAGACTGCTACAGCCAATCCTTCCTGCCCACAGCCAGCTGCCATCTAGAACAACTCTGAAGAAACTTCCATAATATAAATTACATTAAATTTCCCCTAGGAATTAATAAAGTATATTTGAATTCAATCATGATATTAGCAAACATTTAAAAAAAACAAATGCATTAAATATTTCAATATTTTTATTTGAAGCAGAAAAGCAACAAACATTACACCGCTTCTGCCAAAATAATATAAACCACTAAATGTTACTGCTATAAAAATTTTGTCCATGGGATTTGTTATTTTAATTTCAATTTAGACACAGCAAGTGAGAGAAGACAGGTGAGTGTGTTGAAAAGTCACTGCTTAAAACATTTCATGTACTCAAGATAATGATATACAGGGTCAGTATTTTTCAGCTAGAAAAATATACAAAAACAACCAAGAATTAAATTCTATTTCAGTCCCATGTCCTGAGATAAATCTAAAGTTGATGTCAGCTAAAGCATCAGATTACTTTAAAAGATTTATTATTTTTAAAAAGATGTACACAGTGGTCAAAGACCAATGCAAAACATGGACTAAATACCCACTGCATTTAGTGGATTATTAGTTTTATCACTTCTTGTCGTTCCTGTCTTTATAGTATAGCACTGTAAGCTAGTTAATTAGCTGGACTATATAGGCATGTACAGTCAGCTTAATCTATATGCCTCTCAAGAATGACAATTGTAAGCATTCCCTTAGTGAGAGTGATCAGTTGACTGCATTTCTTGTAAGCAAAAGAAACACGTAGAAAAAACAGGTAATGGAGGGGCAAACATGAAGTGACCTCTCTCCAAATAGATTGAGGGAAAAAAAATTAAAAAAATGTCATTCTAAAGCATGTCCTTACATCTTATTGAAATGTATTTAAATCAAAAATAAAAGACTGAAAGTTTTTGTGGTTTTAAACTGCAACTTTTGCAACTTTTGAAACCCATACTGTACTTAGAGACCAGTACCTGGCACATGCCTCGTTAGCAACAACACTCAGCTATGCTTAACTGGTATCTAAGTGGCCCAAAGGGTGCCAAGAAAAAAAAAAAAAAAAAAAAAAAAAAAATTTAACGGCACCATTACGCCACCACCACCTGTCTGAACCGTTGACAGAAAGGAGGATGGGTCCATCCCAAATTCTGGCCCTGCCATCTGAATGACGAAGTTAAAATCTAGACTCACTGGACCAGGCAACATTTTCCCAGTCTGTTATTGCCTAATTTTGGTGACCCTCTTTGAACTGTAGCCTTAGATTCCTGTTCTTCAATAATAGGACTGGCACCTGATGTATTCTTCTCCTGCTGTAGCCCATTCGCTTCATGGTTTACATACTGTGCATTCGGAGATGATATTCCACACACCTTGTTTATAATCGTCTCAAAACTATTTCTATTATCTCAAACCAGTCTGCCTAGTCTCCTCTGACTACAATAAGGTATTTTTGTCCAGACAATTGCCAACCAGAGCATATTTCCACCTTTTGAGACCTTTCTCTGTAAATCCAAGCAAAGGTTGGGTGTGGAAGTCCCAACAGATCACTAATTCAAAGTCACTTAAATCCCCTTTCTTCCCTATTCTGATTCTCACTTGTTTCACCACATCTAAATGACAAGATCGAGCTGCTTCTCTATGACTGGCTGATTTTCCATTTGTATCAACAAGAAATTGAACAGACCTAATACAATGGTAGGTGAATGTTTAAGACATCAATTGTACTTCCTAGAAACAGTTACATATCTGAGAAATACTGAACCAGTTTCTCAGCAGACAACAGCTCTTCCATGACCAAGGAGGCAGAGCTTATTCCCCTTTAGAAACAATGACATGGTTGCTTCATTCACCATTACTTTACTCATCTGCCTCAGATGAATGTCGGTGTTCCCTTGGTGTTTTTCCTTTCCGTGTCACTTTGTACCCATTTAACACTTAAGGCACATATGTGGACATGGGAAAAAGTGGGACATTATCTTACTTGGTCCCCACTAGTATTTAATAATAATGGATGGCTTGCAAGCCCAGCATTCAGACATAACTAGAAAGGTCTCAGCTGAAGTTCACGAGGAAGAAAAGAAGCCCTGCAGTGCCCTTACTAAGCAAGCAAAGGCATGTCAAAGGTCTATGCATTTCCTGTCACCCAACTTGTCTGGCTGGCTGAGAAACCTAGGACCTTTTTCCTCAGAAATATGTTGCTTCAATATGAAATTATAGCAGAAATTAACTGTGTGAACTCGCTTTGGTTGTTCAATCATGTTTGGTTTGGAAGATGAACAGAGGATAAAAAAAACGAATATATTTACCAAAATAACAGAGTTAACAAATACAACACACGCATTTTGATTCTAAATAAGGGATTAATAAAATGTTCTGGTGCCACAAAAGAAACACACATTATGTCGAAGTAGAAAAACCCATTTACTTTAATTTTTTTAAAAAGTGCATTTGAATCTCTACTGTACAGAAAAGTTAGACCTGCTCTCTGGCAGCTGACAGGAATGTTTGTGAAAGCAGATGAATATGAAAACAAAATGTGTTATGTCTTATTGGTGCATAAAAGCTAAGAAAACCAACTATAACAAAGAAAATGTATAAAATAAATTAGTTTGAATAGAGAGAATATTTTTCCTTCAATTTACCCTGAAACTGTGGTCGAAATGTAATGTGAAAAGGTTCAAAGGTGTATGAATATTTTTGCAAGGCATTGTAACAATAGATGCTTTAAATCTAGGTAGCTAAAATGTTTTTTAACTACCTCATAAACTTTTAAAACAACAAAAGAAAAAAAAAAAAAACATATGGTGAATCTGTCATGTTTGGACTTATTACTTTAAGCAGGGCTGGTAAGATATCTTGGCTTGTAACTTATTCCATGGTCCTGCAGTTTGTATGTTTTTTTTAATATAAATACACATAACTCTTAACTAAATGAAATATTAAAGACAGCTGAAAATATTTCAGAAGCTTCACAACCACTTTCAAACATTACAGTCGGTGCTAGCAAGCCAGTGAAACCACTCCAATCCACTGTACAGTACACAGAGAAGCCAGAGAACAGAGACAGGTCTTTGCTTGCCCCCTTTACTGCCTGTGTCTCTCTCACAGGCAGCTGCATGCAGAGGTCTGAACCTGCCTGCTGTGAAGCAGCTGGTTATCCCACTTTTAACAAGCTAAAGCTCACCAAGAAGGAGAGAAAAAACATAAAGCGGTTGTTGCTGCCCCGCTCCTGCACTGTGACTCACATCCCCTCTTATGGCCTAACCTGCTCATCACAAGGGAAAGGGGGCAGAAAGGGAAAACAAATATGCCCCGTTACTGACCCTTTGCAAAATCTGACCTTTTTAACCAACAAAACATTTTGTTCTGTTTTTCTGACCTTCCTTGACATGTACTTGTAAATTTAAACAATAAACTTGTAAATTTGTACTGATCCTTATTACAGATTCTAGCACTTCACATTAGACTAACGTGTGTAAAATGTAATAAAGAGTGTGTAACAGTGCATATGATCTCAAGCCTAGAGTGTTAAAAAAAGTACAGCCATTTTAAATTCTATTGTTTTCTGGGTGTACTTCATCTTTCTTTAATAAATAATGACACTGATTCTGCAGTGTCGTTTTGAAGCTGGATTTAAATAATTTCAGAACCTACCAAAAACTACATAATTGCTAGAGGGTGCAGACTACTTTCTCTTTACCTTTATAGAGTGCGTGTCTCCTGAGGACGAGTTACTGGAATTCAAAATAAAATGTAATTTGCTGCCTGAAGGATGTTGGCTGTTTAACATTTTAAGCATTTCACCAGGATAAAAAAAAAAAAAAAAAAAAAATTTCAGATATTTTTCCTGATTCCATAACAGTTTTCACCTCATCTGACTAATAAAAATGAATTCAGTCTTAAATAAGGGAGCAAAGTTTCTGAATGTCTGACTATGCCTTTTGTTGGCATGGTTGAGTTTTATGTCTCTGTGGGTGCAATATTAAGCCATCATCACTGACACTAGCACCAAAGGTGTTTTTGAGCAAAGGAGGTCCACCACAGAAATGTACTTGTTGGTAATATGGTGCTGCCAGAATATCTGAATCATACATGATGAAATGTCCATTTGTTCTTTGTAATCTCACAATTAAAAAAAAATCTCTATATTTTGTCTTTGGAGTAAATTGTGGTGGTTACCATCAACCCCTCTCAACATTATCGCCTGGAAAACCTGTTTGTGATGCTCCATAATAGGGCAGAAATTACTACTCAAATTATAGGGGAAAAAATTAACTGATTTCAAGCTTTGCTTATTTCATATAACAGCACACTGTTCAGTGCCAACGTGTTTCACACAGGTCAGTTGTTGCGGTTTCACAACATGCTATAATTAGGTATAACAGAAAAGACAGGAGACGATGTGATGAAAATCTGAGATAATGACCTAAAATACTTTTTGGCACCCTTTTGAACAAAAGTAAATATACGCTACAGTAGACTTTGTTAGCTTAGCATAATAGCACACAAACTCAACTTTGTAGATGGGTGCATTACGCACAGACATAATCATGTTTATTTTTGTATTAGAGCACTATGCAGGTGCATCATCATGAAGGTTTACAATCAAACTAAATTATAGAGGCAATTTAAAAAAAACACTTCAAATGATGACATGTAATAATGCATCTGACAAATTAAACAGCCAGGTAGCCCTCAGCCTCCATATGCAGACTTGTAACAACCTCATTGGGGAAATTAAGTCCTGTTTTAATGACACCAAGATGTTCTTAGAAAAAAAAAAAGTTTTGGATAATCATTGGGAACACTATTGCACTCAGGCAAGAGAAAGTTTTATATTATTCTTTCTCTATATGCTTCTTCACATGCTTAAAAAAAATACAAAAGCCTTTAATTTGTTTCTGCAGACATCCTGACATTTTATGGACAAATATATTTATAACCAGGGTCACAATTTGCCCTTTTTATGAAAGGAACATAATCCGAATAGAAGACTTTCTTGTTTATGTAAATCAGCATTTGAATTATTAAACTGACTCCAAGTGGTAAGCAGGAATATGGCTGTGCATAGGGAGGAAGGGGGCTGTCATTGTAAATTTAAAGTGTTGCGCCTCAAGAAAAGAAGCTTTGGATTCGCCTGGCGTAGCGTACATTTATCTGATTTGTTAATTAATTGAATCCTAAAACGTTCAATAGCTGCAGCTTTACTCTATTTTGATCCTAGCCCGTTTATGACCTGATATGACATGTACTTTTAATGCAAAGATCAAAATACAGTCCAAAATATTTAAAGTTGCTGAGTTTTAGTATGTGCAATTACCTGCAGTTGATTTACAGTGCTCTTGTTTCAGTGTTGCACATTTGAAGTATGTGCTCCACAAGTCATGACATAATAGACTTAGACTGCTCTGACAAGTTTTACAGTATATGTCCTCCTGCCAAAATTTGTTGCAACATGCTGATAACATCTGAAACAATCTACACATTTACCTGTAAAAGAATAACCACAGTTTAACACACTCAGTTTATTGTGTTAATTTTGAAAACTTTCCATTAAAAGTATGGGAAAAAAAATAGTTTCTTTGGTTTGCATTCTGTGGTTAATTTCAACTTTAAAAAAAAAAAAACACCAAAAAGGAAAAGGTTTACCTGTCAGTCATCTTTGATCAAACAAAGTATAAAAAGATAAGCTGTAAAGACTCAAAAAAAGAGAAAGAAAAAAATATACTCATTAACTTATTTAGTCAATTTATATGAGACTGCAGGAATTCCTGTAACCTTTATGTTATATTTCCCAGTATTCTGGCTAATAAACGAAGACATAGACCAACTCAAGGATCTTTTTACAGCTAAATCTACTAAACCATAACACACTGACTATGAAAACAAGAAAAAAAAAAAAAAAAAAACTAATACATGATGTCACAACTACTATTTATTAGTTATATTTCAAAATAAAAAAGTCTGCTTGCTATGCCCTTCCAGCTTTTAAAATAATTTTATTTGACATGACAACAGAAATAAAACTGAAGCTCTATGCAATCTCAGGGTAAACCAAACAAATCTAACCAATATCATCTCCAGGTAAGGTTTCATACGTTTAATACCGAGTCACTGCTTTCCAGGCCACACTCAGGCTTTGTACTTTCTGTATAAGTATAAAAAAAAAAAAAAATATGACCAGCAGATAATTCGGCACTAGCAATAATAGAGGAAAATGGGCAACAACCAGGTTAAAAAAAAAAAAAATAAAATAAAAAAATGATGAGCTCTGCTGCTCACCACAAAAGCACCATTAGTACACCGGCACTCTTAAATAAGTTGAAATGGGGAGCAGTCTAACTAGATCATAAAATAAATCAATAAAGCCAATTAGCTGACTATAGGGGAGCTGGAGTAATTTAACCCATCCTAAACATACATTTATTGCAGATTTCACGTTTGCCAGCCCTAGTTATTCATGAGCTACTTTATCCTTTTAAAAAGAGCCGTGGCACTATAATTGCACTCTTAAAATTGTCATTCTACAGTATCTTCATGCCAGGTTTTGCAAGAGAAAGTGTGTTGTTTTTTTTAAAAAACTAATCACTTTATTATTTTATGGAAGTTCTTGTAGGATGGTTAAATGGGTTATTGTATGCCTTACCAAGGATATGTCTGTTATCCAGCTGGTTAAATGCATTACTGATATAATACTATACGATATTTAAAAAAAACTACCTTTTCCTATAATTTTGTTGAATATTGTGATGACAACATTATCTACACTTTCCTTTTATTTTTCTGGTCATCGAGATGTTCCTCCTCACTTTTTTTAAGCTTTAGCATCTCAGACACAAAAATCTAAATATCACATATGAGCATCAGCGCCAAGTAGAGCTTAATATACTATTGGGATGCAGAACGTTAATGCATGGCACTTGTAATCTAACAGTCTACCAAATATTGCATACAAGCAGTTCTTCAATTGCAATGGCTGAGATTTCACATATTACACAGCTCTGGTAATGACCCCGATTTAGTTATTTTTCTTTAAAAACTCTCAAATTCATATTCTACTCTTGCCTTTAAAACCACTTCTCAGTGCAATACAGAATTAAACCTACAGACAAAAATAAAGCCAGATGTCACATTTTATTTTGATAACAATCTTGACAAAGAAAGGTGAGCTAAGCAAACACATTTTTAGAAAGACAGAAATCACTAAAGATATTTAAAAGTAGTTCCAAACCAAAGGTACAGGGATAGTCATTTTTTTGTAACTGTGCAATTTTAGTTTGCTGAAACTACAGTTTGAAAGCAGAAGACAGAGCGTAGTTACAGTATGTGATTGTAGATTGATGCAAATAGGATGCACAAAACTAAGCAAATTGCTCTATGTTTATCTTTTGAAAATCCGTTATCTCTTTAGACTTTATAAAAGAGTTCTGATCTTACCGTGTCTATCAAAAACATTCCAGGGTTGGCTCACATGGCGTGATGAGTCTCTCTTTCCCCCCTTGATGAAAGCTGGCAAACTGGGTCTCCTCTGGTCCCCTACAAATTTCCCCGGCTGCTGCCCCATAAGGGCAGGGTGCCAGGCTGCAGCCGGGACAATCCAAGCTGGTATCAGTTCTTCCCCGTTCAACAGTTGGGTACCAGACAGGGAGAGGATCAGGGGAACACAGGAGACCCGTTCCCTGCCTCAGAACGTCCCTTCCGAGAGAACGGGTGATTCAGGTCACCTGAGCAGATCAAAGTTACACCAGTATGTCTCCGCGTGTCACACATTAGTGGAGCGTCTGTGCTTCACAAGACAAAACAAGCCATTTCAGGGGGAATCTGGAAAAAAAAATAAAAATAAAAAAAAAAAAAATAATAAAAAAAAAAAAGTGCATTTATAACTCAAAAGTTATATCAATAACATGGATAAAAAACAAATCTGGTAAATCAAAACAACTGATCCAGAAACATTTACTTCTTAAGGTTAGGCATGGACCAGTAAGAGATACTACTAGTATGCTAACCTTGGTTAAAAAACACCCTGGTTTTATAGTATCAACACAAAATTGTAAAACAAAACATGTGACCTGATCAAAGTTTTTTGGGGGTCCTTTTTGTAAAACTGCATCTGTACCAGGCTGGTGGCCTGCCATGTGTAGTTTTGAAACGCAGTTACCTAACAGAGTGAAAAGTAGCTCTCCTTTCACTTCTACACCTCAACTGTCTGTGTTTTTACCAACCGGAAATATTTCCAGCCGCCAAATTGGTCTTTTTTGTAAGTATGACAAAAGTAAGGAAGTCATCTTTCAACCAACTTACTGGCAGTGCACAGCAACAAGCTGGATATCCTCTACCATGCAGACAGCTGGGGACAACTCAGGTCATGCAAACACTTTCCCTGGCATCTCATTAAAAGGAATTTAAACATAGGAACAATATAATGGAAAAAAAAAAAAAATTCCCATTTTGAAACTGCACCCATTTTTAACCTCAGTACTGTTAAATTGCCCCTGCAAACAAATCAGACTAAACTCTTTCCATAAACAAAGCTGAGTTTCCAACTAAGCCATGCTGCACTAAACAATAATTCTACAAAGTTATAACGTTTACAGGGGGCAGCAGAACAATATTGTCAGATAAAATTGAACAGAAAAGAGCATTGAGATACCATCTTCTCTGGGTTCTTAAACATTTTTTATTAGAAAAAAAAAAAATAGTTCACCTCAATTTGCTAAAACTTGCAATAAATTTTAAGTATCTTGAGCATCTACATACAAATCTATGTTGGAAATGTTTATTAAAAGTGTTTGGTATTTGAGATGCACCAATCAAGATTGGAATCGATTTTCCCTGGATCAGCTCTGACTGGTGATCTCCAGGTTAAATACAAAAAAAAAAAAAAAAAAAAAAAAAAAAAGGATTTTCCCTTCTCTTCATTAAATGCATCAAAAGTAAGAATCCCTTTACAGTCTTAAAATGCTTTAACCAACAGCATGCACTTAGCATTTACTGAGTTTAATAGGCTACTAATTAACTCAGATAAAGATTCAAAACTGCTACTTAAGCATAGGGAAGATCCCCAAACAATAAGGGAATAAAAACTTAAATCCCATTTTGTTGCATTTATTGCAATAATGATAAAACTGACAATAAAAAGAATGCCAAACCCAAAAGCACCAAAAATAAAACTAAGCCCTTTTTAAAAATGCTTCTTCCATGTGCCAGCTACATTTAACATGTTTTGATAAAAAAAATATATATATATATATATATATATATATATATATATATATATATATATATATATATATATATATATATATATTGTTTAAACAGCAAAATAGTGAATCCCTGCCATACTGTCTGTTTGGGGGTTTGCAAACATAATCAATTAAGAGTTTTGTCAAAACAAATCTTAATTTTCCCATACTATAAATATATGATTCCCCATCTATACCTGTATTCCCTTTTATGTTTTACAGTCTTTTGACGGAAAAACAAACAAACAAAAAAAAACATCTAAATCTTTCAAAATCTAAATCAGCAGGCCAGCCGTCCAAGAAAACAGGAAAATGGTTTTGGGTAGAAAAGGCCTCTTAAATGCATCTCTACTTTACTGTTATCCATGAGTCAAATATCACAATAAACCCCTAAATTATACATAGAGTATGTTGTATTACCAGAAAACCTCAACTATGAAGTTTTATGAGCATATATGCGAGTTTTCAGTTAGTAACTCAAACAACTACCGAGGGCTAAAATGGTAAATTGCATGCTTAATGTGGGAGATAAACCGAACACTTAATAAATAGCACATCTGAAAAGCAATCAGTTTTTTGAGTGGTTCGTTAAAAAAAAAAAATAAATAAATTATATTTTTATATTTTACAAAACGGATAAATGTTTTTCCACGCGATTAACTCGTTCCGTAGTCTATTTAGACATAATACATAAAATTTGAGTACCTTTAACTCAGCTGTCCGTTCGCAATAAACACTTAAGCATCAACAACTGGCAATATTGGTAAATTAAAACATTTTTTTTACCACTTGGAAACAACTTTTTTGTTTCTAAAAATTTAACAGAGTGAAGATAAGTGTGTATGACAACTTACATGGTCACAGGAACAGTTAAATTGTTGGTTAGCCGGAGCCATGAAAGCTAACCAACGCTTGCTGGTGGTATGCAGCGCGCAGACCCTAAATGCACATCGAGCAGTCAACAGTTGGCTCTTGCTGCTTCCCGACAAACTATTTCGGACAAGTGCACTAAAACATCTCAACAAATGTGTCTTGGTACCATACATTCCCACTGGACTGGACTTTCCAAAAATCAGAGCAATGACTTAGTTTCCAACTTCCGTGTCCACTTTTCCCGTCTTACGGAGCTTCTCCCCCTCTGGTACCCGGAGTAGAGGCGCTTCAATCAAGGAGGCGAAGAGAAGTTCAGGGAAGTCCGCCGGCCAAATAACAGCGACTCTTTCTGCAAGCGCTGCCCAGTGCTCACAGCCACCGAGCTCTTCGATACCGCCTGCTCTGTTTGCGTACTTATTCATCGCTTTCACGTGAAAACCGGAGCAGTAAACTTTGGCCGAGAAGCAGTTGTTTCGCTGAGGCCGCCATACTTCCATACGCAAGGTGGTTTACAGAAATATGTGGGTGGCGCAACGTATGACGTCACGTGCATGCGTGAGATAGAGCTGATGAGGCTTCACCACTGCTTACACTTACAGATATACATCTAAAACTGATAAGCTAGTTACAGTTAGAACTTGGACATTGCTTGCTTACACTTAGAACTGGATAACTGATTACACTTCGGGATCATTTGAAGTTTCAGACTGGTTAGGTGCAGTTAGAGCGCAACAACTGATTACAGCTAGTTACAGTTAGGACTCTTGACACTGGTTACAAATAGAGCTCCTCAATTGATTGCAATATAAACAATGTGAGTTTTTTTGTTTATGACCAGGAACCGCTGATTAGCATCTCAAAAGCTCAAATAATACCTGAACTCCAACCTAAATCTCAGAGGAGTTGAAAGAAAGCTTCCTGGATGCAGAGGAGGACTCATGACCAGGTAGAGAATGAGGAAGATCAAACCATCTCTTTCAACAGTCATCCCTCTGTCTGGCTATTCAACCATACTGCCAGAGCTTTACAGAGGAGCGGTAAAAGTAAGTGATGTGGATTTGTTTGCCAAAAACTGATAGGGTTATCCAGGACATGTTACTGTGAAATATCATCTCTGCTGCCCAGATATTGAACTGTAAGCATGTCACGAGACTGGCAAACAGTAACAATCTTCAGTCAGAGGCTTCTTCAGGTTTGTTGCAAGACTGACCACTACCAGAGATCTTTCCTGTCCTCAGCATCCTCATTTACAATGATTCTTTGTGAAACTTGAATGATACAAGTTACAGCATTTAATTTATCTTTGGGATTAATAAAGTGTTTTTAAAATCACAAACTTTATCCCCCTTCAGTGGCTGAAAAGTTGACTACAGGATAACTTAATTTTAATCACAAGTCATGATCCTAACTTATCAAGTGATTTAGAGCAATTTAAAAAGTAACTCAACAAAAAAAAACTTGGAAACAATTTTTTTTGTTTCTAAAAACAAATATCAGGTTATGTCTGATACATGAATGTAATTTTAGTGATAATAAAGCCAATACTATTAATGTTAGAGTATGATAGCCAGATGTTGCAATTAAATGGCTTCCTTCTTTTTGTAACTGATGTAATACTAATAATGATTCTTCCACTATTTACTGAAAAATAACTTAACATGCCATTTTTAATAAAATGTAAATAAAACAGATTTTTTTTTTCCCCACAGCTGATACTGTTTGAAGATTGTGTTTTTATCTTTTGAACGACACCTGTATCATTTCCTTTCAGAAAAGTCTTAGTTGAATAAAAATAATTCAAAATCTAAATCAGCCACATGTATGAATAGTTTTGAGCTTAATTGGACATACGCTGATAAGAATGACAGGCAAACAAAAGAAAAGGGAAAAAAGTAGTTGAGCAATATTTTACAGGAGTGATGTCGTTAAAAAGGATGTACAGTATATCCTTTGGCTGATGTCAGAGGTTTTCCCATGAGACAACTTCAGTAAGTTTTTCCATCTTTGAGGTTTCATACAACAAACCACACAGAATCCAAATAAAATAGAAATTACAGAATTTAAACAAACAATAAAACTGCTTTGGGTATCAAAAGCTCTTGACTGCTAACGGTTCTTATAATTGACCAATTTCATCAGTGTTTGAACAATAGCTATGAGTTTTATTAAATACAAAAACAGCAAAAGCCAGCTAAGCCTTTGGGTAAACTGTAAGTGGTCCCCTTAGACAGAGGTCTATTGAGATTTTGGTTAGACACTGAGGTTTGGGGTTTTTTTTTTAACTCTCCTGTTCCAACAGCTTCTGTTGTGTCAACATTACAATCTCCTCCATCACTTCTGGTTTCAAGATGTCCTTGACCTGCAGTGAAAGCATAAAAGAAGTTTTAATTGAGAAAAAGCCATTAACACAAACTTTTATATACACAAGCTAAAAACTCAAATAATTCAGTAATTCTGGCATAAAAGAGAAAGTGACAAAAAAAAAAGTGTGCAGTAACACTTAAAGATGTTTTGGCTTGTATTAAAAAAAAAAAAAAAAATTAGCCAGAGAAAAAACTGGCATGTAAATCCTTTAACAAATAAATTATATCCATATCCATATTATATCCATAGCAATTGCATGTAACATGTACAACAGACCTCTAAAAACATGTGAGAATAAAATGAGTTTAATTCATAACTGCAGTAGAAATTTCAGCACGATAACCTCTCATTCAGTTTGTTTAACACAACTTTGTTTCTTCTCTATTGATTACATTTTGGACTTCTGGAGATCACTCTGGGATTCCTACCTGGTGCTGAAGAGACGACTCGTAGCAATAGAGAACACTTGTGTCATACAAAAGCACTTTATGTGCAGCCAAAGCCAGCAGACAGTTTCTAAGCCGTGAAATCACCTCTCGATCTGACAGGCTCACAGGCTGAGAGGACAGAGACAGGACACATGCAGAAAAACTCTCTCAGTTCAGCACAGTTCACACATGGCCGTATTTTTTAAAAAATGATTAGAGCTAGGATCTGCCCATGCTTTTCTCCTGATTGGTCTTTGTGGGTTTTAAATCTACCTCCAGACTGGTGTAGAAGCCCCCAGCTTCCTCTTCTTGTTGTCCCGGCGTAGGATACAGCCACACAAAGCCATTATTACCTAAGATGATGGAGGCACCACAGGGTAGGTTATGAAAATGTGTTTTCTGCCTCTTGATTAGAGAAGGGGAAAGCTGCACCAGCACTCCTTGACCCAACTGAGAGAAAGAAGACAAACGGACCATAAAGTAAAATGAAAGACTAATTTTAAAGGCAACAGAAAGTGATCTTTAATCCATTTTAACGCAAGAAAAACTTAATGACAAACATAAGAAATGAAAGACAAAATCTGTTATAACTGCTGATATTCTGTCTGACATGTACAATGAAGTTGTAAACTGGTCATTGCTTAGTTGCGTATTATCACAATACAACATGAAAAAAAAAAGAAAAAACTCCATGAAATAATCACACGGTACCAAAACTTACTTTTCCATACTTTAAACTGCGAGTGTGAAGTGACAGGGCTCCGTCTGAGAACACAGACTGCACCTCTGCCTAAAAATCACAGGAAGATGCAAAAATACTCTTTATGTATGGAAACAAATAAAACGCAGTCAAAGGTTAATGATGCAATCTGCCCTACACTGATGAGATCACCCTCGTGAAGGTATTCTCTCATGGTGAGCTCATCTTCTGCTGATCTTCTCCTCTAAAAAAAAAAAAAAGGTAAAATCAGACACTTCAGCAAACACTGTAATACAAAAATTACTAGAACACAATTAAAGCTACTTCTATAATCTCACCAGTTCTCCCCCAGGCAGGTTGACGGATGACAACAAGAGCACAGAGTCTAGTCTAGAGTTGGTCTCCACCTTCCAACGCTTCTGTTGAACCTACATAGAAACACATCCGAAGGATCAACCGTTTTGATAAAACATATATACCAATGTTATTTCTAAGGAACTGACACAGACTCTCACCTCAGTAATTCTGCCAACTACTACATCTCCAACTTCACCATTAAATCTGCAATTTAAAAAAAAAAAAAACTTTGTAATTCAATTCCATTTACAGTATTTCTGGAAAACACAGGAAGATATGAAATAAAAGTAAAAGCAACACACAAGTGTTATCGGACGTATTAGAAGCACCAGGTGTTCAAAAGTTCAGTGACTCACCTCGTCTTAAGAGGTCTGACACATATTAGTTTGTCCACCCTCTGCACCTCTCCAGCAACTGATGCTGTCAGCTTGTCTTCATCAACATATGTGCCATGACCCCTGGGGATAAATGAAAAATGTAAATAAGTCAGTCAAAAAGCCACTGACAAAATAGACTTTATCTGAAAAAAAATAAATTAGGTTTGGCAATTTTCTACCTCTGTATATTACAATCTGTGAATCTACAGCTGAAATTGTTTTGCTCCAAACCCTGAATTTGTGATTATGCTACCGACTGCTCCATCCCCACAAAAACATCTAAGATTTATTGTATACTTTTGGGCTGAAGTTTCAAGAATCTGTATTGCTCCAGGACACATACACAGAATATCAGACATCTTTTCATTATTGTTAATGAAATTGCCAGGGCACAAGGTTCAACTTTTTTCATTATCCGAAGCAGAATAGAGTTTATTTTGTTATTCCTCCAAATATTCTGTTAGTTAATATTTTCAAGGAGATGCATATCAAATTTCAACTTATTTGATCTGTGAACAAATACTTTTCTAGCCAGAGCACAATCTGGGATCCACTTAAAAACTGTTATAAAAGATTGAAAACAGAGAAGCAGCAATCAAGTTTTTCCTGGCAAATACCGATTTTCTGGGGTTTTTTTGTGATCTGTTCTACATTTTCCTATTTTGACAATACCATATTTTCTCTTCTAAGAACTCGTTAACACAAAAGAGAAACCAATGTGCTGCAGAGTCTAGCTTTGATCATAACAAGAAATAAAAAACAAACATTTCCCATTTTATGCATCAAAATTAATGTTCCTAAACCTTTAGCTGTTTTTTTTTATTATTATTATTAAACTAAGCCAGTGGTTAATGTATTTAGGCATCGAAAACGATAAGAGTTCTTAGTTTTGATGCATTAATTAATGCATAAGTATATTTTTCAACATTTGAGGGAAAACTGGCCGATTCCAGCTTCTACCTAAATCAGGGGTGTCCAAAGTCAGTCCTCAAGGGTTGGTATCCTGCACGTTTTAGTTTTCTCCCTGGTTCAACCCCCTGGTAGTAACAACCTCCTCAGCGTGTCAAGGTTCAGCAGAGGCGTGCTTACGAGCCATCATTTGATTCAGGTGTGTTGGATTAGGGAGAAAACTAAAACATGCAGGATACCGGCCTTTGAGGACTGACACTCCTGACCTAAATGATTGCTGCATCGCTAATCAAAACACAGTTTAAAGAAATGTTACAATTGGCACATTTTCCAATACATGATTCTTTAACCAAAAAGAAAAAGAAAAAAAAAGTTTTTAAACTGGTGGCAGTTCGAGTCCAACAGATTCCTCTGCTGTTTTACTCGTTCCTTACCTCATGAACCCAGTGTCTGAAGTGATAACATCTCCGGGGACAACCAGATCTTTTCGGTCTTTAGCAGAAAGGGATAGCGACACTGTGTTTTTAACGGTCGGTAATCTCATGTCCACAGCCATGCTTCTGACTGCTCTCCTTCTTTCTTTAGCTCACGAATGTGTCTCCTGAGCTTTAGCTGGACGTTTTACCGCAGTAGACTTAAGAAAAATATTGAATTATTTCTAGCCCAACGTGAGGTATTAACTCTATTGTCCAAACAATATTAAATAAACTTAAAATCCCTTCCGCTATGAACGAACCATGCTAAGCAAACAAGTAACCTCTCTATACCAAGGCCTTTATGGCAGGGCGTTTTAACATAAAATCGGATTCACCACATTCACACATTCCAGATATCTCTAATTATACACTGCTCAAAAAAATAAGGGGAACACCTAAACAAAACAATGTAACTCCAAATCAGTCACACTTTTTCAGGAATCCATGTCACCAGTTAGGTAGTAACACTTATTGTGAATCAATTTCACCTGCTGCTGTGCAAATGGAATATACAACAGGTGGAAATGAGAGGCAATTAGCAAGACAACCCCTATGAAAGAGTGATTTTGCAGATGTTGACTATAGATCATATCTCTGTTCTCATCTTTTCTGGTTGAACTTTTGGTCACTTTTTCATTTTGTCAGTACTGTCATGCATAGAGGCATCATGAGGTGTTTTTTTTACAGCCCACTGAAGTTGCTCAAGTAGTGCAGCTAATCCAAGACGGAACATCAATGCGAGCGGTGGCAAGAAGATTTGCTGTGTCCCTCAGCACAGTGTTCAGAGCATGGAATAGGTACAAGAGATAGGCCAGTACACCAGGAGAAATTGGAGGGGGCTGTAGGAGGGCTACAACCCAACAGGAGGACTGTGACCTTTGTGCAAGGAGGAACAAGAGGTCCACTGCCAGGGCCCTACAAAATGACCTCCAGCAGGCCACTAATGTGCATGTTTCTGCTCAAACTGTCAGAAACAGATTCCATGAGGGTGGTATGAGGGCCCGACATCCACATATAGGGCATGTGCTTACAGCCAAACACCGTGCAGGACGACTGGCGTTTGCTAGGGAACACCAAAATTGGCAGAGTCGCCATTGGCGCCCTGTGCTCTTCATGGATGAAAGCAGGTTCACATGTGACAAAGTCTGGAGACACTGTGGAGAATGTTATGCTACCTGCAATATCCTCCAGCATGACCAGTTTGGTGGTTGGTCAGTCATGGTGTGGGGAGGCATTTCTTTGGATGGCCGCACAGCCCTCCATGTGCTAGACAGAGGTGCCCTGACTGCCATAAGGTACCGGGATGAGATCCTCAGATCCATTGTGAGACCATATGCTGGTGCAGTGGGCCCTGGGTTCCTTTTTATGCATGACAATGCTAGGCCTCATGTGGCTTGGCTGAAGTGTGTGTCAGCAGTTCCTGCATGATGAGGGCATTCATGTTATGGACTCGCCTGCCCGTTCCCCAGACCTGACTCCAATTCAGCATATTTGGGACATCATGTTTCAGTCAATCCACCAACGCCACGTCACACCACAGACTATTCAGGAGCTAACTGATGCTTTAATCCAGGTCTGGGAAGAGATCCCTCAGGAGAACATCCGCCATCTCATCAGGAGCATGCCCAGGCGTTGTCAGGAGGTTATACAGGCACGTGGAGGCCACACATAATACTGAGCCTCATTTAGACTTGTCTTGAGGAACATTCACTGACACTGAATCAGCCTGTCATGTTATTTTCCACTTTCAGATTGAGTATGAATCCAGATCGTCATGCTGTAATAATTTTGATTTACATTGATAACTTTTGTTTTATTTCCTTCTCAGTCAGTTCCACTGTGTTAATAAGAAAGTTTTTCAATGAGAATATTTAATTAATTGAGATCTAGGATGTGTTATTTTAGTCTTCCCTTTAATTTTGTGATCAGTGTATTTTTGACTCAACAAAATATCTATTTGAGATATCTCTAATTACATTCTGACAAGTATAAATGATGTCAGATATGCCATTAAGTTGTATGGAAGCTTTAATTCAACATATTTACAATGAATTACTGATTATATGAACCATATATTTCAGATCAATAAATAATCACTACTCAAAGTAAATTTGAAATATCTCGCTTTTTGTTCTGACTAGTCATAATTCCAATTAAAGATATCTTAATTGATATCAATATTAGGTATATTTTAAATGTATTTTTAGATAGCTGATATATAGGATTTGCTCAGAATACATTGCAGATAGCTTGGAAGCAAATTATGACTAGGCAAAACTAACTTAGAGATATTTAGAAGTTTTGACTAGTGAAAAATTCCTTTCAAGATATTTCCAAATGAAAAAGAGCTATCTTGAACATTTTAAATCTAGACTGCTTTTCTTTTTCAGATATCTTGAATTAACATTCTGAATAGTCTTAATGACATTACTACTATATCTAATAATTATTCTATCTAGTTCAAACGTCCCAGATTTATGTGGCATTTTGAAATTTCAATGAAAAAATAAAAAAATGAAAGATTTTTGAAAGTGGTCAATTTTCAGCTTAGGAATGGTTTGACAGCTGTACTTTTTGCTCGTCAAAGCCGTTTTTAAGTGCAATATGTGTTTTGGAAGAGAATAAATAGGAAATTATTTGCAGATTTCTAAAACAGTCTTCAAGTTCACGAAGTTCGTGTTCTCCGCATATCCTATACTGCTACATTGTGACATTTTCTGACAATTTTGTGCAGGAGACCCACAATTCTGCAGGCAACTGTTTACAGTGGCAGCACAATGGAGCTTACACACAATTTATTGATTCAGATATCTAAAAATGTAATTTTGACAAGTCAAAATTACGTTCGAGATACCTTGAATTGAATTGAACGAATCCGTTGACGTCGTTTGAGATATCTTGAAAGGAATTTTGATCCATCAAAATGTAATTGGCGGTATCTTGAATTGTTCTTAAATGCAGATATCTTAAATTATCATTCAGGGTAGTCAAAATGTGGTTGTGTCCAGTCAAGACTCATTTTTAGATGTCTGGAATGCAGGCCTAATAACAGATAGTCAGAGGACATCGATTTCATGTTAAAATGGCCTGCCATATACCTTTGTCACGCCCCCGACCGCACTGCCATCTATCGGTAAGGAGTGGGATGACTCATAGTTAAAGAATCCATCCATCCATTATTTACCACGCTTATCCTTGCCTGGTCGAGAGGATAAGGCATGCTGGTGCCTATCTCCAGCGGTCATCTGGCGAGAGGTGGGGTACTCCCTGGACAGGTCACAACTCCATCGCAGGGCTAGTTCAAAAATCTGTGTCATCCAAAAATCAAACTGGGATGATATATAGTGTGGATAATTATAGACAAATTTCCTTGGCAGGTACAGTTTATGTTTGAACAATCTTTTAGAAAGATTTCAACAAATAATCAGTTTGGTTTTAAAAGTGAGCACGGCTTGTGAAAATCATAATTATAGCAATCATTATAACAACATATTAAACACAAAAGTATATAAAGCATGTTAATAGATTTAATACAAAGTAACATTTTTACTCGAGGGAAAGATGAATCTCCTGTACGGGGTCTTTCCAGTCTCCTATGTGCATGCGCCTTCACGCGCTGTGTCTTTTCAGTGCCGAGAAGGCATCTCAAGTTACTGGCGGATCGATATGATAGAGCGAACGTTGTTGGAGTTCAGCGCGTGCCAGAAAACTTTTGAGCGCGTGCGTGAGATTAAACGTTCGCCTCAAATCGACTCAAAACGTCTGTGCATATGTAAAACTTGAGCCTGTCTGTGTGTAGTTTTCGGTACTTATATGTATAAAACACTATTTGTAATAATATTTTGTGTGTAACTTTAGGTACTTGCAAATGTGTGTTGATGAAACTACATCCACGTGCTCAGATCACTCATCTCACGCTGCCGGGAGCTCCCAGGTTCTCTTCAATAGAAAAATAATTTCGAAGCTTCTTCCTGTTTCTTTCTCTTTCTGTGTGCAACTGGCACGACACCACCAACCCCAAGTTGGTGGCACATAGAAAGAGAAAGAAACAGGAAGAAGCTTCGGAATTATTTTACTGTTGAAGCGGGGAAAAAATGCATTGAAGCATCATTTTACACGAACTACTAAAGCAATACAGACTGCTTTGAACAAATGAAAATCACGAAAAATGACAAATATAAAAGCAACAAAGACATGAGGATTGATCCCTAGCCTTTTTGTATCTGTCTTGCTTGAAAAAGTATCTTTGAACAGCACTGTTAAACCTGTTAATCTAAAATAATATGCAACTTGATGTGAAGAAATTCTGCAGATTTTAAGGATTTTTGGTTTTACAGTTTTTCTCAGTCGCTTTGGTGCATTTCTCACATCACTATTAACATGTGCACAACAGCTAGTGGATTTCTCAAAACGATTAGTAAAAACTGCAAAACCTAGTTAACATGCAAAAGTGTTACTTGCTTAAAATGGATAGTTTATTCCTCAAAAGTAAGTGTTTATGTCAATAAAAGTGTCAGTGTCATCAGAAAAAAGTCTTGATTCATGTTTACAACAAGATAGTCAAATGGTTTTGTTATGTTTTCATTATGACTGTTCACTCTGGAAGTGTTTTCTAATGCAAGGAAGTCAGATCTTGGTGACACTACCTGAAAGTGCTTGAGACAGCACTGTTTGCAGAGCCATTTACAGTCAATTGCTTTCATGCAGCTGTCAACTCAAACTCCACATTTTCAAAACAGTTAACACATAGGCCTAAACAGTTTCACTCATGGTCAAAGTGACACATTTTGTTTGCTAATGGCTCTAACTATACCAAAACCTTTAAAATATGAAACAAAAGCAAGTATTTTCTTCAAACAATACAACTTGCAGCCAAGTGTATGAGCTCTTCCAATCAGTCAGTACATAACAAACAACAAAGTGCAGCAACTTTTTTTTTTGTCATTGTAGCCTGTTACATCACTGCCATAGGCTGTGTCAGATTTTCCTTCTTGCAAAGAAATGGAACCACATTTTTGACTGCTTGTATACTCTCTACAGTTCTAACTTGTTAAGAGAATTGTGCAAAAGCAAAGTACCAAATTATTTAGAACGAACATAGTAAATCTGAACACAGCTGTAAATAATATCAGTGAAAGCTGAGGTTCATCTGAGAGGAATTGTTCAGACATAGAGACATTTTCAGGAGAGTATGATAAAGAAATGCATACAATTTTCAGATTCTGAGAACTAGTTTGTTTTTAGTATGTTTTTAATGACTCAAGTAATGAAATGATGACTATTAGTTTTAGAGGGAATGACTATTCAGCATTTATTAGTATAGTTCAGTTTAACTGACATGAAATGAGCAAATGATAATGCTGTAAAATAGCAGAGAATTGTATGGATTCATGTCTTAAATAATTTGCAATTTGTTGGAAGGAATGATAAATTTCTTCTATAATGCACAAAGCACTAAATGTTGTAGAGGTTATGAATTTCAATTTGATCAGAGAAATGCACCAGTTTAGAAAAAAACTAGCTCTTCCTAATGAATCTTCCTCAGAAAAACTAAACTTATTATGATTATATGGGTCAGGTTCCTCTGTAATGTCACATCTTTTTGTTGTTTTTAAATATGAGTAACACCAACTTTTAATTTCCCTTTGGGACCAATAAAGTACTTTTGAAATGAATCTGAATTTTGGGGGGTTTGCATCAAACAAATACAGCCTGTCAAAGCATTTGTGCTCTGGGCAGCAAAATGGCTTGCAATGGCACCAATGACACATAAGTGACTTGTGACTTTTGATACAACCTTTGAAGCATTCAAGTTGCTCTTGAGCTGTATAGGTTCCAACATTATGTGTTTGAGCATGTTCCATGTGCTTAATTATTGCCAGATTTTCTGAAAATGCATGCAGCGTTCTCACATACAGTTCAAATATTTTGCCCCATCCCTTTTGAATATAAGTATTGGTCCCTGCAGGGGAGAAAAAAAACAAGAAGAAAATACTTATTGTGATGTATTGTCATGTTGCTGTGGAAGGTGGGCTTCGGGGGGGAGGGGGATGGCATTTTCTCTTTGGTTTACAGAAATGTCTGACAGGTAGGCTTATTGTTGTTTTTATTATTATTATTATTTGTTTTTGTTGTAACTTTTACTTTCCGTCATATTTGTTGTTTGCTTGTTAGACTTCTTAAATAACTGAACAGAAAGAGGTAAACGTTTCTTTTTTTCTGCAGCTACTTCGTTTCGCCGCCAGATGTCATCATCGAGCCATTCTGCCTTCTTCGCAGCATTTTTCACATAACACAGAGCTGACGTCACATGTCAACACCACGCAAACTCTCCGGTCTCGTCCAATCAGCATTAAGTCGGATAGACGCTTGTAAAAATGGCGACGGTGAGACACAGAGGAGTAAGAACTGGAGTCGTAGCCGCGATCAAACACCTCTGGTCCAAATACCGAAATAATTGATACGACACTGGGAGCGAAAGTTAGTCGACCCCTTTGATGCTCGCAGCTCACAGTTGGACGCTGAGTGGAGACGTTGTGGTTCTGTTTGCATTTGTTTTCGAGAACTCTTGGTTCCCTTGGACCGCTCATTAGCTTCAAGTTAGCCGCGTAGCTTCACTGGCTGCTTGGATCTATCTTTATGGCATCTGGGTACCGATAACCTGCACTGTCAAAGTTGGGATCTTTCAAAGTTTTTAATCTGACAAAAACGGACGCTAATGAGTCAGTTGGATTAAAAAACTATTAAAGGAGGATCTCCGCACTGTTGGAGTGTTGAGGAGGGAGTTTCAGCCGTCATGTATTTTCTAACCGGCTGGCCACGGAGGCTGCTTTGTCCGCTGAGGAATGCTGAGGAGCCCTTTCACATCCAGCCCAGCTCCCAGAGGTTTTACTTCGCCCTGCTGTCAGAGACGCAGCTCAGCATCTGGTTCTCTCGGGTAAGTTGACACTGCTGCCCGTCAGTCATGTTCAAGAACTCAGCTGACCAGATAACAACAATGCCAGCAGTGCTACTTTCACTTCAAGAAACATTCAGCGGACACTTTTCAGCTGCTTCAGTTTTTTTGCAAATCGCTTATTTTCTGCAATATTTTTTGCAATGTGTGTGTGTGTGTGTATGTGTATATATATATATATATATATATATATATATATATATATATATATATATATATATATAGACAGTTACATAAAATACATACGGTAATTTAGATAACAGAAATAAGGCTTGAGTGGGTGAGTTTTTTTTCCTCCTTCTTCCTTTTTTTTTTTTTTTTTTTTTTTTTTTTTTACCGTGTTGTGTTAGCATATGCTTCCACCTGTACACTTGCCACTAAGATGACGTTGATTTGCGTCAGTGCAGAGTGTTGTACATCCGTTCACCTGTCTCTCATCCAGTTGTCAGAGGTCTAATTACTTATTCGTAAAACCCTGTTTATGGTCCTATCATGTTTTAAAATTCACAGTTCACAATAATATCCATCCAGATTGTGTAATAGTTTAGTATTCAGTGATGTAGTGCCTTTGTGCTGAGCTCATCCATCAGTGGAGTTTTGTAGTCAAAATATTATAGATTTGTTAGTAATAACTGGGGATAAGCAGGTCAGATGAAGCAAAACGAGGATGTAAAGTCGTTTATCTGGGATAGCTCCTCCTCTGATATATCAAACAATTCTTCGATCTGTTAGTGTTTCTTACTATGTTACTAAATTTCTGTTTGACTTTATGAGCTTTTATTAAGAGGGATGTAGGCAACAACAAAGTAGTGATTTCTTGTTTGACTTTACAAACTTTAAGTTATTTAATTTAGATGGGAAAAAAACCTACTCTTACAAGTTATGGCAAAATTATGGAAATCATTCATTCATTTACTTGTTCATCAATGTGTTTTTGAGCAGTGCCATCGCAAAATTAATGTTACATGGTAATCATTGGCCTATACTTATGCCTCCTAACCACAGAGCAGTTTGCATACCCAGTTTCTGCTTGCTTTTCTGTTTTAAAAGAACTATAAAATAAACTTCTAGATGTTAAAAAGAAAGGCTGTACATTTAAAACCAAACAGCAAAGCTAAAAAAATTGAAATAATTGGAGTTACCTTCAATAAGTATTACAACTTGGCTTCAGGGCCAAGCATCATTGCATGCAAACGCAGCAGTTTTGCCTTTGCCTCACAATATTTGTGTTCTCAGCCTGAATCGAGTGTTGGAAGCTTTTTGACTAGCAGAGATTTGGATCAATTTCTCACTCTTAATTCCAGCTTAGTATACGGGCTTGTGATATCGTCGGTCCCTTCGTAAATGTGCTGTTTGGGGCACTGGGTGTCTCAGTTGGTAGAGCAGGCACACCATGTGCAGAGGATATAGTGCTGGGTTTGATTCCCTAACTCGGGCCATTTTCTGCACATTTTCTTCTTTCTCCACCCTCTTTCCTGTCAAATTACTAATCAATAAAGGTCCCTATTCTTAAAAAAAAAAAAAAAAAAACTGTAAAAAAAATTGCTGTTTGACAGGGGCCGCAGGTCTATGGCTCTGCAGTTCCAGCTGTACTAACATTCCTTATGGGTTCTCTGGCTGATTTACTGGAGGACACTAATGGAATAAAGGTGGTCACATGACCTGATGCACCTAAAATGATCTCTGCTCTATAAAAACAGACAATGATTATATTTTTTCCAGATAAACGGGCACTTAAACTAACAATGGCTCATAAACTAATTTGTGGACGTTTGTTACATTTTTAAATGTGTAAAGTGTCTCCCTAAACGATGTAGGCTCTGAGATCGCTCAGTATAGAAACTATGGTACAATTCAAGCTAGTGTGTTAGTAGATTGACACTGAAGAGATAAAACGATAATTAAACCCTTTTGCGAAATATGCTTCAGTGTTTAAAAAGAAATTTAGATAGAGAAGCCTAAGCACTGATGTTTACTAAAAGCTTCATTTCAGGGAAGTTATTTAACCCAATAACCTACTACATTGTTAATAACAGTCTGTTTTCCAGACTGTTTGTATATTATTAAGACACAGTAACAATAGATGAGGGTCACTGTTAATTTCCTGAGGGGCACACAGGATGTAGAGCATATCTTGCTTCCCTTCTTTCTTAAGCCCTCTGCCTGTCTGCAGCAGTAAACAAAGATGGACTCAGAATATGCTGTTTGAGCTGTTATTCAGGATCTTTTCTCTTTATAATTTCATGTCTCCTCAGCTGCAGCCTGAAGTCATTCATCTGTGGAGTAGAGTAGCTAATTAACGAATGTGTTCTGTCACCAGCCACAGTTGTGTGAGTGGCTGTGGATACTTTCAAAAGCACAGACTGAGAAAAAGTAGTTGTGTATTCTGGGATGTTTCCCTGAGACTTCTTCAGTGATGCCAACAGTGACTGCATGTTTCAGGTACTTACTGATGCTCCATGGGAAATGATGATGCTAGGAAAACATAGCATGTCAAGTATGCTATCTCTCTCTCCCTCCCTCATTTACTTACTTCTTTCCCTCCTTGTCTCCTTCCTACCATTCTTTCCTTCCTTCCTACCATTCTTTCCTTGCGTTCTTTCTTCCTTCTGTCCCTTCTGTCAACTGGCCCTGATGGGAATCAGAATTAAAATAAATAGAAATAGGATGTATTACATAGTTTTCAGAAAACTGTATAGAATTAAATTGTTTTTTTTTTTCTCTCTGTGCAATAAAATACTCATAAAGAAAAACGAACTCATTCTGTAGCTTAAGTACACAGGTATGAAATGTTTTTATTACTAGTGGAAAATAGAATTAGGAAGGGATGAAATTGCAGCCTTGTAGGTACGATGTGGTAGTACGAATTAGTGAAGGAGCAACTGAACTGAACGGTGCTAAATTACTGTGAAGAAATAATAGTTTTCAATTTTACAAAAATAAATTAATTAAAGCTTAGATAATTTTCAAGGAAACTAGGCTGAACAATGACAAAATTAAGAGTCCAGTGATTTGTTGTGTTTTAATGCATCAGTGCTGCACCACACCATAGGTTGTGCTCAAAAGAAGACTGATGTCTCTGTTTTCCTCTCAGTGACATTATTAAATTTTAATTATATGAAACAAACACTGTAGGGAAGAAAGAGTTAAAACCCCTTCTCTAATTACAATGACGAAGTATCCCTGCCTCTGAAATTACACACGGACACATTTTTGCTACTTCGTGACCTGAAGAAAATGTAGGTGTTCAGGGTATCTTTCTGCAATGCTAGCTCTTTTCCTGAGGACTAGAAATAAAATTCCTCCACTTTTCATCAAAATGCCAATTATTTTTTTTAAAAAGTGTGACTAAGGTATGTTTCCCATTTTTAATCATGAATCAGCAATAACTTACCTGCATGGTGCACGACTTTGGAAAAACAGCAGGTTAAAGAGTAAAAGAAAACAAGAAATTGTGGTGTTTAGGCCTTGAAATCCCTCCAGGTTTCCTCTTTAACAGCTTCTGTTGTGTTTAAGGAGCTAATAAAGTTGAACATTTGTAAATGATACATGATATGCTACTTCTTGTAAAGCAAAGGCACAAAATAAGGGCAGTAACCTGACCATGGAGTGTGTGTATTTACTTTTTATTTGTCATTGTGTCATGTGGCATAAACATTAGTTTAAAGATCCTTTTATTTAAACAAAAACTCATCATATCTATAATACTTATTTGCTTTAAAAAAAGAACTCCATCCCCAACTTGCTAGATGAGCAGTAAAACTCATCACTGTCAGTCAACATCGCAGCTATTTTCATGGCTGGCAGTTCTGCTGTCTCAGAATGTTCTTCTGGTGAGCAATTTTTCCTTTCAACGTTACATTTTGTTTTAGATTCCTTCAGGCTAATATAAAAAGCAGTGAGACAGATTATTTTTCTCATGCTTACCAACGCTCTTTTAAATTTGTGTCCCGATAAAGAATTGAGGCAAAACTAAAGCCTTTTACCTAAGCATGAGCAAGGCGATAGACTGTCTCTGCTGTGCGTCTGGTTTGGCCGCTTCGACCACATTTTGACACGATTATAAGCCACAACATAGACGGCTTCTGCAGGTTCTTGGAAATTTCTTCTGTGGGAGCCAACAACACAGTGTGCTCCCCATGAGCTGTGATTTGAGTGTTGCCCAGCTGCTTTTGAGGTTGCAAAAAACCTCTCTAGTGAGATCGTGATTGTCCATCCATCCATTTATTCATTCATTTCAGTTCATTCATTCATTCAATTTTGTTTCTGCCAAATTATCTGGCCCCTGGTGACTGCGTGAAAGAGCCTGACGGACTCAGTGGTAGTCTATCCATGGCGGGTGGCGGGCACGCACCTGCTTTATTTGGTTATTTGAGAGAGGGAGTGGCCGAAGTTGACATGTCATTGCGTCTGCACCAGAGTAAAAGTGGTATGTCTAACCTAAATTTCTGTAGCTTTTGGCACTTTAGCTGTAGTTTGCAGGGCGTCTTGCCCTGCCTGGCTGCTACAAAAAGGATCTCATAAAAACAGCAAAACCAAACAATCCATGTGTAAAAAAGAACAAAATAAAAACATAACGTAGACAGCTATGGAGAAGTGTCTACGACTCTAAATTGTGCAAATTCAGGTTGCCAGGGGGCCGTGGGATTTGGGAATACGTCAGGCTGCTGTTAAAATAAAAAAAGTGGTTTGTCACATTGTTAAGGAAAATAACTCATATAAGCAGTTTATAGGGTTTATAAAATAATAATAGTCGCAACCTGTAAGAAAAATTTGAGTTTCAGAGCCTTTTGTGTGATCAGCTCAGGGTGGTCAGTAAAATGAACTTCACTTGGGTAAAATTAAACCAAATGACATACTCTGCGGTGCGCTACAGTTTGACGGGAAATTCTCTCAAACTGTTGATAAATAGATGAGAAACTGATTGTGTTTTCTCCTCCACAGTAAAGCTGAAACTCATGGTGGAGGCACAGAAATATTTCCCATTTACAGGGAGTTTTCGTGGATTGTGATAAAACATCCTAGTGCAGATGTGATACCAGTGGTGGTAGTGTTGTGTTAAAACCCATGTGCTTGCTTCTAAAAGCACAGTAGGGTCAAGCTTTCATTCACACTGACAACAGGTTTTCCAAATTCACAGCAATCCAGGACTCCCAAATTATCTTGAAGATCCTGGAATAAGTAGGGTGGTCTTAATCCAGTGTGAAGGTGGTTTTAGTGGCATCCGTTGCATTTTACAATATCCATAATGCTAAAAAACATACGATAGTTTATTTGAACAATAGCATACATTGGAAAATGCTAATTATTCTGTAATTATTCTGGTTTATTTTCTTTAAGGTTTTATTTTAAAAGTGGATCTATACAGTTAGTTAAAAAATATAAATCTGAATTATGGTTGTTGTTACTTTAGTGTACCAGGCTGAACAGGCTGAAATCCATTGGAGCACACAATATTGTTTACGTTTGGTTGGGCCATTTTCTTTTATTTTTGTCTTTTTCAGTATTTGATTCAGATTTTCAAATCAGATTTTTAGTTTTCTATTTTGCATTGTGGGTCATGGCTTCATTAAATTTAGCAAACAAAATTAGATGGTAGCTTCTAGGAGATGATGGCTGAAAATCATCTTTCACTGCCGAAGTCAGAAGTCCCACCCCAACACAACCCTAACCCCTTTTTACTCTATTTTAAAACTACTTAATCATACTAAACCAAGAGTTTGAAACTGAGCTCTTATCTGTGTTTAGTTATTTTGGTTCAGAGTTTCATGGTTGGTTGGTTTTGTTGCTCTTAAGTTTGAATGAAGGCTGAAAGGTTTTACATCATGAGGAATTTAGATGGCTGTGACTCCTTGCGTTCTGAAAGTGCTCATTTTCTTTTCCATGTCCCTTTCCTTCACACACAGCCCAGTGTTTTGATAGTCAGCTACATTGAATCTGAGAAGGCAGCGGCCCAGTTTGGCTTTTACCAGAAAGCAGAATGGAAGCCAGATGACTCCATGATAGCTGTGGCGGTAAGTACAACATGTGATATGTCATCTTTCTCATATTTGGTTTTACTGATTAGGTTATGCCCTTTTTCTAATATTCTGTTGGTAATTTGTAAACTTACTGCAAATTTGGGTTTTTTGGCATCTTCTTCACTTCAGAATGTGTTTTTTCCTGGATAAAAGCTGCATGTTAAGTGATGAGGGCTGTCAAAGTTCTTGCCAGACTTTGAGCTTGTGGTTGTTTAAAAACACAAGTAAAACACCCATTCACAGACTGCTGTATGTTGGTGGAAAAATTTAATATGAACTTTCCTCATCCATAAAGACTCGAGCCTACGTGAAATAAAATTAGCAGTCCAACTATCTGCCTTGGTGAAGTGGTTTAACACCAAAGGACGCTTTTTTTTTTTTTTTTTTTTTTTTTTTTTTTAACATGACCATCCATGTGGCTCAATCAGTGCTATGCCTAATTACCCCCTATTCTCTTGTCTCCACTTACCTGCTATCTTTTGGGTTTCTCCTCTCTGCCAATATTCCTAATACTTCGTGACCACATTGACTGGTTACACTGTGAGTTTTAGCTTTTAGGTTGATGGTGACTCGATTATCAGTCACAAACAAAAGGATTTTGAAAGAATCCCTCTTGGGTATGTAAGAGCACAGAGTCAGCTGTTTTGTGGTTCAATAAGTCAGACAAATGCTGCACAGAAAATGGTTCACTGTAAGATTGGAAAACAGCCAAAAAGCAGCCAATAACTATCAATAAGTTAGAGAGGGTGTCTAACCAAAATAACAATCTCATATTGTTAGGTTTGAATGCTTTTGGTTACACTTACTTGCATAATCTCAGTACTTTGTCCTCTGCTTATCACTGGACTTTCTGGCTTTGATTGAGTCTACTCAAAGTGAAACAGTACAAACAAAGGTATTGCATTGTAGTTTATGCGTCACATAGCTTTCATTTTCAGTTAGATCCAAAGGTAGGAGTAATTTTAGGTAATTTTATTGGCATAGAGAGTATTTTAAGGCCATTGTAAATCCTGACCACGTTTATTACAGATGGGGCTGAACAGTTGGGGAATTCTGTACAAATAAAGGTATACTTTTCTTTAACTTTGGGATATATCATCTCTTTTTTTTTTTTTTTTTTTTTTTTTCTACCCGTACATTTATGAGCTTTAAAGTACTGAAGTACTGAGCAGACCGTTTGCTAGCAACACCATCAAGGACAAAAGGTGTGGTTAGATCATTGTTTGTCCCAAAACAACACCTAATGCCCTTGATGCCGTTTTGTCTGTCAGGTTTTAAAACAGAGAAAGGCACAAAGGCGAACTGTGTAGGAGCATTTAAGATTATTAAGGTTTTTAGTTTGAAAGTATTTTTTTGTAATTTCTAATCAAATGTTTTTAAAGACAGAACATGATGGTACAAATGCTAAATGTGTTTTTGTTCTTTTTGAATAGATTCACCAGTAACAAATAAATTTGAACTGGTTGATAAAATTGAGAAGCTTGATAACCTTCTGCCTTGTTAAAGTCAATCTTGTCCTCCTTTCTCTGCTCTTGCTTTTGTTTTTATCTCCTATTGTGCTCTGAAAATATACATGAAGGAATGCAGCGAATATGTCTGAAAAAGAAGTCTCTCAGGCTCTTTCCCATTCTTGCCTGGTCTTAACACAGCAGGAAGTAGGTGAAGAAGTTAAAAATATCAGGATTTAAACTCCACTCACATCCTGACCTTTACAAACAGAGTTTGGATATGACTGTTTCTGGCTTATGAATACATTTAGCCTTAGAGTAAACTATAAACATCAGAAATGACTGATTTCAATAAAACGATAAATTTGTGTGTCATATTTGATTGTCGCAAAGTTAATTGCTTCCTTTGATTAATTTGTCTAAAGACATTAGATTCACTTTGAGATTAACTGTTAAAAACCCTAACTGTGGCTGAAATTGCATTTTTGCAACAACTGATATTTCTGTTTTTGACTTTTTAAAAATTGCCTGAAATTAAACGTTTCAGTTTCTGATGAGGCATTCACTTACTATTCTGTTTATTATTATTCAGACGTGTCTAACAGAGAAGCTCATGCAGTGCACAGAAGAGCTGTTAAGACATATTTTTCACCTTAAAGGGGCAGTATTTTGTGTTTTCCAGGCATATAGAATCATTTTATAACACAATCAAGTAACTGTGTTACCTTCCGTTGTTGCAAAAATGCTGTATATATCAAATATGACTTAAAAGACATTTTACTTAGTAATTTAACGCCTTGAAATTGGGCCTCTGTCTCTTTAAGAAAGTCCTGCTCTTTCTGAAACTCCACCTTCAGGAAGTCATCACAACAGCTAACCCTTAAGCAATGTTTTTACCAGTGTTCCACTGAGAAGTAGCTGGTATAATGAGCTCAGCAGGTGCACAGTTCCACCAGGTTTTTCCTAATTTCTGCTGGCTCGTCTGGAGGAGCTGAGTGGGGAAGTCATGGGGGAGGGCTGCTCTGTGAGGCAAAAGCTCAAAAGCTTAGAAACTGCAGCTCTAAGGAGGAGCTGGGTCTCAAAGGTAGCGCTAGGTCCATCCAGGCTTTTTGTACAGCTGAATGGCTGCCATGGGAGATTAAAGGAGTTCTCAAACATGCATGAAAGAATCAAGGCAACACTCCAGGTATGTTTTTGATGAGGGAATAACATTAGAACATGATGTAAAGCTCAGAAAAGTCCATTTTAAATAATACCGCCCCTTTAAACAGACTTACTATGTATAACTGACGAGTTGTATTGTTCATAGAAACTATTCAGCTAATTTTTAGTTAAATTCTATACCAACAGTGTATGAAGCAGCTTGGAGCAAAGTGTCAAACCCCCAGGTCTGTCCTGCCATTCCCATTCAAAGCTAGACTTTGCATGTTTTCCATTCTCAAAACCGATGTTTTAATGAAACACAGCAGAACTTAATGTGGAGTGTCAGAGTGGGGGATGTGGTCGGTTTTTGGTGCACATTTCAAGGTGCAATAAGCCCATTAAGGCAGTGAAGCTGTTGTTTTTTGTGAGCATGTGTTATTGTTCTTCAGATATTGATTCAGACTTAAAAATGTTGAGCATTGAAGATCTTCAGTGAGTCTGTATAGTTTGCAGTAATGCTCAAACTGAGCTCAGCATCATCCCTCATTAATTATTTCTTTCTCTTTTTCACATATCTCCTATGCCACTGCATAAGCGAGTTTGTTAGAAATGTTGAAAGTATGTTTATTTACAGTCATAAAGAAAAAACTCAAACATATCTTTGAGCTTATGCTTTTACTGAGCTTTTTAATTCATTTAATGTCTCATTAGGAATATTTTCTAGCATTAAATATTTTAGTTTTGAGTTTTATGAATAATGTGAGTGTAAATTTCTTATCAGTGTAATCTATTTGTGTATTTATATTATTTATATCCATATTTTAATTTTCTTTGAATTATAGTTGCATGATTTTTGATTAAGACATGCTTGTTCTTCATTCAGGGAGGTGACCCACAGTGGGTAGAGTATCCAGAAATTATGCTCTCGTATGAGTAACGATACTTCATAATAATAGTACTGAAATAAAAGTAAAAAGTATGGTCCTCCTAAAGGTACATTTTTCCCAAAAAAGTTACTCAAGTAAATGCACCTCAGTAAACATAACTAGTTACTACACGCCTCTTCCTATGTTTTTTTTTTTTTTTTTAATCCTTCAGTGTTTACTCACAGATTAAGAACAGTTTTCTGCTTCGCTGCTTGACTGCTGAATATTAGGCATGTCTAATCAAGGAATATACTTTAGACTTAATTTCATTTCAGGATGTTGTGGTATTTATTGCAAGAAATATGCGATCAAAAAGTGTGAAATTCTTCACCACACTGTTTTTGTCTATAAATCTGTAGCTGTGTAGAGGCTCACAAGCAAAGATATTGTTCTAAAACTCAGACGTTGCAGATACCAGATAGGCCATAGCCGCTCTGCTGAGCAGTGCACTGTAATGTTTCCCATTGATCATATTTTGTCTCATCATTTAACAAATGCAGTTGAACATCAGCTTTCTTTATTTTTTTCTGAAGTCTGTATCAGTTCTCAGGTACATTAATGTGCAAATATCATCCCCATCCTTTGCAAAAACCTACAGCCTCTCACATCAGGATTTATATTGTTTTAACTGGAGAGAGAGCAGAGTCAGACTCACCCAGACAGCTGTCCTCACTCTGAAAAAACAGCTGTTTTCCAGATGTTAAGGCTGCTCACACACCCTGCAGACCCCAAGGCTAATGTAATCGTCCTCCTGAACTATGACTAGGATCTATCTTTAGCAAAGTGTTTGCATGAAGTTAAAGATTTAAGAAAAATAACTGAAGGAGCTTTAAAAAAAACAACAAAAAAACATCTTGAAACACAGGAAATACTTCTCACCGCTGAGCTTTTCTTCTGTCTTTTTTGGGATTTGTCCGAGGCCAAAATGTTCCCTCTCTGTTTTTAGACTCTCACAAGGCACTGCTCAGGAAAGTATAATCTGCCAGGATCTCTCTGCAGGTTTTTTTTCTATACATGCATAGTGTGCATTCATACATACATTTGGGGGGTGGGGTGGAGGAAGCAGTTTTAAGCCAGAATAAACAAAATTCTTCATTGTTCAGCAAAAGTATGAGGAAGAATAGAAAGTTTAGAAATAATAGGCTGATTTCTCGTTGTAGAGCCAATATTTTTCTGCAGCGGCCCACAGGTTCTGATCCCCCGCCCGAGCGTCCATGATGTAGCACAATAACAGTGCATTAGCTCGGCTGTAAATACAGTAGCCCTTTTCAGTCGTAGCGATCAGAGCAACCCGGCTGTACTCTTTAACAGTGATGGAGGGATGTGTTTAGACTTTCTGGTTAGCACACCTGACAGCTGTGCACTTTCAGGCCACTTTCAGCCTGACTTTTTCAGATGCATGTCTCACATCTGTGCTCTGCTTTTAAAATGTTTACACTTGATGCACTTCATGCCAAAGGCTTCTGTTTTGCAGCAAAAGTCGAGGAAGTTTGCAAATGATGTTGTGCTGCAAGTGAAGGAGTCTCTGGCTGTTTTGTCTAAGTTGTTCCAGCGCTGAGAAGAGTAGCAGCTGTCTGTAAGCTTGCGTGTGCGTTGTTGCACCTCTGGGACGTGTTAAGACACGTCTAAGAGAGAGGCTCCGATACGCTGTCACACTGTATAGTATCCTGCTTACTTCTCCCTTTCTCTACAAGGACTTCCAGAGTCTTTCACTTGGCTTGCCTGGAGCCAGCTTTTTTTCTTTCATTTTATGTTTTTGCAACACTGGCATGAGGTCAGGGCTTTGATGGTTATTTCAGATGCATCGTTAATTTTAGAAGTTCTAAGTTAAGAATATTAAATGTTATATGTCAGGGATGTTAAACCTTGCCACCAAATGTTCGCTTTTGAGGTGTTATGAGAACAAAATCTGATTCATCTAATCTATTGGAATGGGATTGTTATCAGATTTTGACTCGGGAGCTGTTTGATCGAACAGGTGCGGTTCTTTTCATTCATTGCTCTCTTTCTTGTTTCACAGACTGTTGCTGCACAAGCTGAGCACTAATGTCTGTTAATAAAAAAAAAAAAAAAAAATCTCCCCTATGCTGGGCAACTGATTGCCTTTGAACCTCGGTGCCTACATATTTGTGGGGCCCTAGTTGGCGTCCTGCCTCTTCCTACGCCATTATCTCCGCATGTATGATCACATTGAAAGTACAAGGTGTTCTGGAAGCATTAGTAACATCCCAGTTACAGCCCTCTTTCTTTAGTTACTTTTTCCTTCATCCACAGTACTGTTTTATTCCCTCTAACAAGTTGAAATGAACCTAATCGAAATCCCATTAACAGAATAGACCAGTAATTGCTGTCATCTTTTACTGTGATTAAGCTTCAGATGGAAGACAGCGGGTGATGGAAGTGGTAACTCTGATTCCTGCAACCAGCATGCTTTTTGAAATAAGTTTTTAAAAATGAAACAAAGGAACATTGACCCAGAAACTTTCAGAAATTGTATGCCATTATTTTAATAACACAAATGTGTGGGAAGCTTTTAGTGTTTCAGATCTATAAAGATTTCCAGATGTGTGTTTTTAATTAGTAAAAACTTGAGGATTTTGTCCCAGTTTGCAGAAACTGTTCTACACTGAAAGGAGATTCTTGAGAACACAGTTTGGAATTTATGTTTAAAAACACAAAAATAATCCTCTTTTATAATTCTTTCTTAGCATTAAAACAACCTTAGAATGATACAAAAATGAAAGCTGAGGCAAATAGACTGAATGTCAGAATGTCTCAGATAAACCAAGGTTATATCTTAATCAGTTCTTATTGATGTGGTTTAATACCCCTTTGCTGACAAGTGGATGTTTTTCTTTTTTTTTTTCAGTTTGAAAAATAATTGAATATGGTGCAGCTTTGACATTAAACTTGCAAATATTCAGATTGTTTTCTCATATTTTTTGAAATTAAAAAGCAGAACAAAAATTTATTTACATTTTTCTTTAAATTTTAGGCACATTTGACGTTCCCTATTCTAATAATCTATTAAAAAATTTACTGTCAAAATATTAAGAAAAGCTCAGGTTACCCCATTTGTTTTAATTGAGCTCCTTTTTATTCAGATGTGACAGCTGGTTTCTGTGCACAGACATTGCAAAGTCTTGGCGCATTATTGCTGAAGAGGGACTGCAGATCAAGTTTGGTTTCATGTTTCAGTCAACAGGCTCAGGTTCTGAAGTTTCCTTGACAGGAGTGTGTGTCTGCATCCATGTAATCGTGTGTTTACCCACCACGAATAGGAAGTTTCTCCAATGGACGTTGAAATGCTGACAGTTTTACTTTTGTGTTTCACTAATTTCAGTGAAAGTATTTCAAGTCAGCATACATATGAATTATAAAGATAATCTACAAATTTAAATGCTTTAGTTGTGGTAAATCGGCAGCGATGAGGTTTGAGATTCATGAGCCAGAGTTTTAGGCAGTTCATGATCGCAAGATGTAAAACAAGTTCAAACATTACTCTTTATGTTTTCGCTGTTAACACAGAGGACATTAAGCATAAAGCGCTAGTGATGCACTGATTGAACAACCAATGGGCAAACTTTCTGACTGTAACTGGTGTAGACCAGGAGATTTTTATTTCTTTCTATTACCTTGTTTATTAAAAACAGCCAAACAGAACATTCCCACTTTTTCCAACCTGTCAACACACCAGCACCCGCCATGTTCTTTGATACTCTTTATTTTGGGCTTTATAAATTCCAATACGGGTCATTGACAAATACTTTATTGCTGGTGATGTCTGCTTTTTTTGTTTTTATGTAATTATTTTTAATAAAGCTTTGTCTTGCTAATACAAAGTTTAGACGATTCGGATTTTTCTTGAAGAATTATAATCAAAAGCATCAGAAATATTTCTTTCTAGCCTTCCGGCTGTGTGAAGATGATTAGGTAGGTCATGGATGAAAAGTTCACCTGTTTCTCTGTGTATTTCTTTTTGTTGCTTAAATAGAGATTAAATACCTTATTTAACTTCTGATATTAAAGTTTTCACTGGTAAGTTTATGTTTTCATATTTGAATATGCAGTGCACGCCTCAAAGAGAACTCAGTCTGTATTGAGTGGTCAAAGCATCCTTACATATCGGCTAAGAAATACAGAATCATTAAAGCTCGACTGCAAAAAGGTCCAAATTGCAGAGCAACAATTGGTGTTGATCTGTTGGTATTTAGATATATTGTGAGCCTGTTTTTCAGTCATTCATGCTTCCTGCCATCTCTGTTCTTCTAGTCCCCCACCATGATTAGGGATTTGTTCTTCCCAAAAGTAGTTGAAGTGACACCTCTTCAATTGTAGCATCTTTGTTCTTCGGTCACTGGATCAGATAACACTAGAAAGAGGAGCTGGCCAGTTGCAGGAATAGTTTTCATGTGAAAACATTGCATAATCCCTTAAACTGCAGCCACAAGACCAAAGGTAAAACTATGCGTTGTAACCATTCAACTATAATAACATGACAAAATGACTTCTGGATGTCAGAAGTCTTTATTATGAATGATTATTTTCCCTCTTCTAATCTTAGGGGATTCTTGAAAAATGTACAGAAGCAGCAGAACAGTTTATTATGTTTTATATTAAGTTTATTATGAGCTCAATTAGCCTTAAAAGGAATTAAAACCTCATAATTGGGGTGTCCTATGATATTGACTGATCAACTGTGTGGGACCGGTTGGATGTAGTTTTTACTGTAGACGTTTTTGAACTTCTATTCAACCTATCTCTGTCTGAAAAGGCCTTAGGTTACCTTTTCATGCTTTTGTGCCATTTTTAAAAGAGTTTTAATGCATAAACACTTCCTGTCTTTCTGCCTTTGTTTTCAGACTGCCAATGGCTACATCCTCCTCTTTGATGTATTGGGTGGAGGGGAGGAAAAGTATCTCTATGAGCCTATCTATCCAAAGTAAGTGATGCACACATTCACAGAAGATTTACATGAATGTTGAAGCATCTTTCCAGAGCAATGCAACAGCTCTTATATATTTTGTGTCCTTTTTTTAAAAATTTGTTTTAGCTGAAGACAGTATTACATAAATGTTAAATTATTTATATTAAACTTCTTAAATAAAAGGAAACTGACTTCAAAACATAACCATCCCCTTTTAACTATAGGATATTTGAGCTTTTTTCCCCCAAGTTATTTTTATACCAGAAATATTAAATTGGATCCACTTTTTAATTTAGTTTTAGTTTTTATGTACAAGGTTGCAAAAATATTCAAAGTTCTCACTATATGTAAGGGGATCTATGCATTTTTCCCCCTTTTTTTTTTTGAAGATCTTTCCCATTTCCATGAATATTTTCAAGTGCTGTATAGTTTTAATACAGTTTAGTGTGTGCATAGATGTGTGCACGGCGCTGTCTTTGACAGCATACTTTGATAAACTGGGCAAGTTGGGGCATATTTCATTATTTTTGTCAGACACGAGAGTTGAAAATAAGTTCATTGTGGAGATTCTGGATAGTTGAGTTCTCAGGAAGTTTAATTAGATAACTTATTTGTGTTTGTGTTCCCACAGAGGAAGCCCTCGTGTGAAAGTAACTCCAGGTTATAAAGAGGAGCAATGCGCTCCTGCTCTTTCTTTGGAGATGAAGAAACCTGTGGATCTGGAGGCTCCTATCACCAGGTAGAGACTTTCTTTGAATCAGTCTCTCTGCATTTTTTGTTGTGTCTGCCTGAGACTACAGACATGCTGTTTCCTGACCTTGGATTGGTCTTTAAGCAAACATAAAGAAAATCCACTGGAACTCACAAATAATAATAACTCTTTAATCCAGTTGAATTCTTTAAATTACTGAATATATCCATGTTGAATTCTGCATTCACTTCTTTTCCTCTCTAGAAGTTTATCAATGGTTATTGACCCAACTGTGCCGTAGGAAGAGGCATTTCGCTTCACATATCGTTTCTTCCCTCTAACGGACGGTCAGAATAGACCTTGAGAAGTTTCGACAATTACTTTGCAACAACAGAAATCTTCAGAAAGACAGAACAAATGATGGGGAGCTGAGTGAGCAGAGTGATTGACGGGAAATATTGTCAGGACTATAATTGATTCAAATGAGGATGCAAATTTTCTGACAAGATTTCCAACCAAGCCGTTTGTTGTCTGTTGACTGATTGTTTGTCAAGTTCCTCGATGAATCTGCTTTTCGTTTTCATTTTGTCTTCAACTTGATGTTGATATTTTGTCTGCTTACAACTTGACAAATTTTCTTTATCTTTTTATAAAGGGTTGATTTGAAAATGGTTGTCTTCAGTGCCTCACAAAAGTATTCGTACTTTTTCATATTTTGTCGTGTTAAAAACAAACATTCATATATGTTTTTGGGGGGAATTTTAGCACCTTTTAGCAAACAATATGCATATTGTTGTACACTGATACTGCAATAATGATAAATTTGCAATAAACTGCTTGTTAACATGAATCATTTAATAGCAAAAATATCAACAAATGAATTATTAAACTTCAAAGTGTTTTTGCAGTCCTGTCATTTTTAAATGTAAATAGATGCCTTCATAGTTGCTGTGAAAACATGTCATAAAAGAAAAAAATTATATAAAGTTAAAACTTGTTCTCTGTATTATTATATTTTTTCCTTTCTTTGCTGATTGACAATAAGCTTCCCTTCCGTCAGTTTTCTTTTTCTGTCGCTTCTCTCCCAAATCTCTTCCACTTGACGAAGATTATAGGGCAGTCATCTGAATGAGAGCACTGCGTTGGCTTTTCACAGGCACAGCTTGATTGTACAGGAGATGAGTGGGTGTCTCCCGCTGTGAAGCTGCAGTAAAAAAAACTTTGCCTCCTCCACAATCAGTCCACATTGCCTGTACTCTTTAGTTCTCGTCATTTCCCCGCTGCCTCTGTCCGTCTTTCTCCCAGTTGTGTTGAGTCTACCCTCTCACAGAAAACACTGTGCCCCACAGACACAAACACAGACTTGTTTGTTCCCATGTGTCTTAGAGGACAGTGAGACTGGCAGCTACATCACAGCTGGTCGGTAAAACTGTCAGGATACAGCTGGATGATGAATAGCTCACTGTTTTTATCCTCGTTCTTCTTCTTGTTACTGCTTCATGTTCTGTTCTTTATTTTATATAAAAAGCCGATTTCTCTTCTTGTGTCTCTGCAGTCTTCAGACTCTCCAGGAAGACTTACTGGTTTGTACGGCGGACGGATATCTCCATGTACTGCACTGGGACGGGCTCGGCAGCAATGGACGCAAGGCCATCTGCCTCACTACAATCCCTTTTTCATTAGACCTGCAGTCCGCTCGAGGTTGGAGAACCTATTTTAAAAATATCACAGCAGCATCTCAGTACCTTCCCAGAAACAAAAATACCTTGTGTATTTGTGTGTGCAGGTGGTCCCTCTCTGGACCTGGAGGGGGTCTACATCTGTTGCATGGAGTACTGTTTGACCCTGGACGGCTTCGCTGTGGTTCTCAGTGACGGGCGTCTGGGCTTTATCACACCGCTAAGCAGCTCAATCACAGCAGATGTAAGGATTCCCACAGATACGGGCCTTTCTCTCACAAAGATCACATTCTAATGCCATCAAAACAATTCCCTCTTTATGCTTTCATCACTTATTTCACCAAAAAGAGGCTTTTTTTTTTTTTTTTTTTTTTTGTTTTTTTTTTTTTTTTTTTTTTTTTTTTTTTTTTTTTTTTTTTTTTTTTTTTTTTTTTTTTTTTTTTTTTTCCCTTTTTGGGAATGTAGTGCCATCCCAGTGCTTTCTTTATAACAGCATGATGCAGCTGCTAAATCTATTCCAGCTTCTGCCTTCATGTAGATTTGTCTGTGTATCCGCCTCCGCTGCCTGATCTGATGAGCTACTACTTAAATCCCCCTCAGGTTCATGTCTCTCCACCACAAACCGACTGTTCGATCCACGGAGAAGCTGTTTGAAAAGGCGCTTCAGGCTGACGATGTGCTGATGAAAACTGTGGTCAAACATAAGCTGCAAATAGCTAAAAGAATGACATTTGCCGTGGTTCTGATCAGTGTACTTGGTTCTATAAAACTTAGCCAGGGATCCATTCTTGACCATATTTATATGGGAAAGTTCCTGAAGGTATTAACTTTCTGATTTAGGATAATATCCATGCTTTATTGCTGCCAAAATTGAAATCAGACTTCAGTTTTACATTTTGTCTTCTGTATCTTATGAAGTTTTCTTGTGTGTGTGTCCAGCAGCTGCAGGGAGTCTGGGCAGCAGACGTGACGGATGGCACCTGTGTGGCTGTCAACAACAAGTACAGGCTAATGACTTTTGGCTGCGCCAGGTGTGTGCAACTGTCTCATTCTCTGTCTGTGTATTCACGGTACAGAGCTGGGTGCGTTTACTTGCAATTGTGTGTCAGAGTGAGATTGTCGTCCTTGCGGTGTGTGTCCAATGTGAAAACCTGTCAGCTTGTGTTTGCCGAGGCTACCTCTTGTGTGCTCGTCAGGATCTTCTCATGGATTATGAAATCTGCTGGGCTGGCAGGAATTTCTCTCCTCACTGTTTCCGACTCGATGTCTTTTTACGAGTTTCTGGAAACAACATGCATCTTATTGTGTTGCAAATCTGCAAAGTTAAAGTCCAGACATTCCTTCTTAAAAAAGTAGAAAGTTAAAAAAGCACAAACATAACTGAAAAGTATACTGCTGTGCACAAGTATTTAATTCCTTGCCTCGCTTGCTTTAGTTTAGGTCACTAGTTATGATTTAACAGTAAGGAGGATTACAAAGGTCCACCTAGTATTTGCAACAAAAAATTCCCTTTTTAAAAAATATCGTGTGGACTGATGAGACAAATGTGGTTGCATCCAGTGTGAAACTAACAGCATACATCCATTATCCATCACGCTTATGCTTGCAGGGTCGCGAGGGGGGCTGGTGCCTATCTCCAGCTGTCATCGGGCGAGAAGTGGGGTTCACCCTGGACAGGTCGCCCGGCCATCGCAGGGCTAACTAACAGCATTTCAGAAAAAAGTACATCATACCAACAGTCAAAAAGTGGTGGTGGTAGTGTGATGATCTGGGACTGCTTTTCTGCTTCAGGATGTGGGCAATTTGCTGTAAATTGTGGGATCATGACTTCAGCTCTCCACCAGAATATCCTGTCATCAGTTTGTGACCTTAAGCTCAAGCGCGCTTGGGTTATGCAGAAAGACAATGATCCGACTCACACTCGCAAACCCACCTGGATCACTAAAAAGGAAAACAGGTTTTGATGTGGCCTAGTTAAAGTCTGGACTCAAATCTGAGCGATTAAAACAATTCTGCAAAAAAGTCAAAATTCCTGGGATGTAAAAAAAACAAAAAAAACAAACAAACCAAAAAACCAAACGCATTGCCAATTGCAGCAAATATTCGCTGGCAGCTGTTGCTGCCAAGGGTGGCACACCCGTTTTTTAAGTTTAGGCCTGGGTGTGGCCGGTTAAATTGAATTAGCTTCCTTAAACAAAAAATGTGGTTAATTACATTTAATTGATGGTTTAACAGTAAATAAATTAGATGATATTTTTAGAAACTGTTTTTTTTTTTTGTTTTTTGTTTTTAAATTTACTCTGGTTATCTTTGATATTGAAGTTAGTCTGATCTGAAACAGTAGACAGGAGGGGTTAGGAGGAGAGAAACAGGAAGTCTTGTTTTTAGTTGTTGTGGAAGAAAGTGTGGATTCAGTTACGCGCACTCTCATTTTGATCTTTTTGTGTCACAACACATTATCTGATAAAATGTGTTTTCTTCTCTATGTTACAGCGGTTCAGTGTTGGTCTACATGATCGACACCACGACAGGATCGATGCAGCTGTCCCACAAATTGGAACTCACACCAAAACACTATCCAGGTATCACTCCTGCACCTTCCATTACTCTTTTTCTTTTTACACATCTCACCTGCTTTTAACCTTTAGCAAATGCATCTGTTCTTACCCCTTTAAAATTACAGTATTTCAGATCCATTATGTGAGATGTTAAGATACAGCTCCCCCTGGTGGGCTAACTTTTTTTAGCCCATATGGCCTTTGATGCCTCTTTTCTTCACATCTTGTTTACATGGATCACAGTAGAGGTGTTATGGGAGGTAGAAATGTTGCCACTGCTGAAGTGCATCTGCACAAAGTGGCCAGGTGAGCATCTGATATAGCAGAGCCGTTCAATCACTAATGCTACTATCACTCAGTTGATTCAGCAACGCAGGTTACCCAGAGTTTAATTACCCTGGGCCCTAAACCTGTAAATTCCATCAAACTACAACCCACGACACTTTCACAGCAGCTTCTCTCTGTATCTCAAACTCTGGTCCCTCCAAACTCTGCTTGAAGGTGTATTTGTATTTGTAAAAAAGCATTTTACAGGGGTTTTTTTTTTTTTTTTTTTTTTTTTTTTTTTTTTTTTTTTTTTTTTTTTTTTTTTTTTTGGGGGGGGGTCCTTTAGATGCTCTTACTTTTGGTTTCTAAACCCAAAAGTCTTGAACTGGGCTCAGTTTAAATGCAAAACAAAACCTTGATTTTCCTCTTTTTGTAATTTTGTGAAATGAAGGTATCACTGATCACAAACTGTGATTTAAGGGATCTGTGTTTCAGTCAGGGACTTGAAATGATCGAAGTATGAGCTTTAGATCAATACAGAATCATAAGCCAGCCTCAACACTGAGTTCCATGATTTGTTAGAAAAAAAAAAAAAAAAAAAAAAAAAAAAAAAAAAAAAAGGTGACAAACCCCAAACAGGTGAATAATTTTACTCAAATGTCCATGATACCCTTATCCTTGTTACTAAAGAGTTAAGGCTGAAAGAAGCTGTAAATCTTATTTTCAAAACACATTGGTGAGCTTCTGCTTAAGATTGTATTCATTTATTTTGATGTTCCTTGTAAATGAGTGGCTAAACAGATTTTATGTGGAAAATCTGAAATTATTTTCAACAAGTGAATATGAAATGATGAATATGTATGAATAAGACAGAAATACTGAGAGAGATTCACTGCAGCTTTGCACAGTAATCCTGCTTATAAATTTCCTGAACCCTTCTGCCATTCAGACATCTATAACAAGACCGGCGCCGTCAAGCTAATCCGCTGGTCACCTGACTACAGCGTTGTCATGGTAACCTGGGAGTGTGGAGGCTTGTCGTTATGGAGTGTTTTTGGAGCGCATCTCATCTGCACTCTGGGAGAGGACTTTGCGTGAGTGGACGCAAACACACCCCTCAGATCTTTTAATACGGCCTGGAACTTACCTTTTTGTTTAGTTTTGCTTCGTTTTGGACTTTTTGTGGTCATGGTTTTCTTAACTCTGCATTTTTTTTGTATATTTTCCCCTCAGGCATCATTCTGATGGCACCAAGAAAGACCCACTTAAAATAAGCTCTATGGTATGTGACTCCATACATGCCGCTTTTTGTCCGAATTCAACTATACAAATGAGAGACATTGTTTTGTTGTGAAAGTATTTTCATATCTGGACCATGGTATGGGTAGCAAATTATTTTCTTCTTAAAGTAAAGCAAAGGTAGCAGAGAGCCAGGGAACCATTATTAGACATAATAACTGCAGATACATTGGGAAGCAATCATATAAACATACAGAACAGTGCAAAAATCTGGAGTTATGTCTCATTTTTCCTAGTTGTCCTCTCAAGGAGCTGGGAATTTCTGGTCATCCTAAGTGGTCTTGATCCATACTTCTCCAGACTTGTTTGAAGGTCTTTCAAGGTTTTAGTTTGAATGCCTTTTACTCATTTAGGTGTTTCGTTTTTAGTTCAGTGGCATAAAACTGTATTTAGCAGCACAAATATGGTTATTCTATAAGAGCCATTAACCAAAAACTTGCCATACAGTAGATGATCAGCTGAAGGATCATCCACCTCTTGGGTCTTGTGTCTTTACTAGATTTTTTTCCCCAAAGTATCTTGAAAAAGTATTCAACCTTGTTGACATAAACTTCAACGTATTTTACTGGGATTTTATGTAACAGACCAACACAAAACATCCAACTCTTCTGTGAAGGCCTCAATTGCGTTTTAGGGACCCTTAGAGACCCTTACAAACAGCATTATGAAGACTAATGTCTTCATATCCCTAACCTGTCTAACGTACACATTAGACAGGTTAGGGATGCCATTATGGAGAAGTTTAAAGCAGGGTTACGTTACAAACCAATTTCCCAAGCTTTGAACATCTCAGAGCACTGTTCACTCCATTATCTGCAAATTTAAAGCGTGTGGTACCACTGAGAACCAGCCAGTCAAAGATACGCAATGAGAGCAATAATCAGAGAAGAGTTCAAGATGTCCATGGTAGTTCTGGAGGAGCTGCAGAGATCTCCAGGTCTTATGATCCAACTACTATTCGTGATATTCTCCTCAAACCTGAAATGTTTCTGGAAATGTGGAGGAAAGTCAATGATGAAACACCGCCTTAAAAGTTCTTTAGGGGCTATTGCAAACATGCAGAAGAAGTTGCTCTGGTTAGACAAGGCTAAAATGTAACTTTTGGGCCTACATGCAAAGCGCTGTTTTCAGATATTTATGTGTTAGAATGGATTCCGTAAAAATTCACGCCTGAATTCAGTTGAAAATTTGTTGCAAGATTTGAGAATCCCAAAGAATGGGCAAAAACTAATATCAGTCTCTTCATGTGCAAACCTATTAGAGAACAGAGAACATGCCTCAAAATACTTGCACCTGTAATTGCAGAAGAATGTTGTTCTGCAAAGTATTGACTCAGCAGGGCTCAAAACAGCCAAAGTTGGATACTATTGTTTAAGATTGCACGGCAGTCTGTCACATTGACAGCAACTCTGCAGAAACCAGTTGTAGTTTAAAAGTTATTTTTGCTTGTTAAGGTTTATTTTGTTCTCTATGTACTTGCTAACATGGATAATGTGCTGTTTACCAGAGCTGGGGAGCAGAGGGCTACCACCTGTGGGTGATCCCTAGCAGACAGGAGAGGCGAAAACAGGAGGATGGGGAGCAGGATGTGGAGATGATTTGTCCTCCTCATCCTTCTCTGCAGACTGGGATACTGCAGTTCCAGTTTATTAAGAGTGCCCTCACAGTCAACCCCTGCACGGTGAGAGCAGCATTGGAAACCTATCAGCAGCACACTCACACAAACACATGGTCACATTAAACATTCATGGATTCTTTGCTCCTTTGTCGACTGTACAGAGTAACCAGGAACAGGTGTTGCTCCACGGCGAAGACCGCCTCTACCTGACCTGTGGAGACCCCACACAAATCCACAGCACCTCTGACGCACACACAAACCTCCACCCGCGGGACGGCAGCCCGCTGCATCACCCACCCAATCCAGACTCCTCTCTTTCTCAGGGACTCAACACTTTACTGGGACACAAGCACTGGCATGTGGTCCAGGTAAGGGTGTGTACGTACCAGCAAGCAGGAACTAAGCAGACCTTTAATTGTTCTGAAATATAAGCTTGGATCATGTTATTTTATGTTCTTTCCAACCAAATGTGATTTGTCTTTTGCCACCTCACCAGCAGCAGTGTCTTTTTGTTTCTTCTTTAGATACATAGCACATACCTTGAGAGCAACTGGCCAATACGGGTAAGTGTGTGTAGGGGGTGTATTTTGCTTTTCCATCAGTTTCTGATAACAGAAATGTTCGCAGCTGATATAAAAAGTCCCCTAAAACTAGAACAAGATTAATCTATTTCCATTTCATGTTGGATCTGCAACTCTTAAATACACAGGAAAACAGATAAGAAATTGCAGAAGGGAAAATATAAAAATTAGAATTCAACCAATGTACCTCCTTTTATAGGCTTTTATATTGTGTTAAACCATCCAGGTTTAAAGTCCTTGTTGGTGATTTCAGGATGTTGATCCTTTTTGCTTCATGGTACTCCTTGGTGGAGTTAGATGTATGCTGTGGGATTTCTCCATCTTCTGTTTCCTTGAACACAGCTAAATTTTTTTTTTCCATTTAATTTAATGTTTATTTGACAGGGAGATTGACATTTTTTATAAGGTAGATTTGACTAAGATTTATAGTTTTGTTTCTTTTTTGTTTGTTTTGCAGCGCAACACTAAACCATTTAAACAACAGTGTGTTGACTTAAAATATTGTCTTCTTAAATCACTCTTTACATTGTCTTATGGACTTTAAATGTGATTGTGTTGAAAGAGTACAGTAATTATTACGACAGATACCAGTGTTAACAACGTAGTATGTGTAGAGTATTGGACATTGAGTTGTAAAAAATGATGTTCACTGACTTCCTGAGTTTGATTTATTTTGCAAAGAGTAATACGGGGGGGAAATCCAGTCTCTAAATGTGCAAACATGATAGAGCCACACCCCGAAAAACCTAGGTGGTTCTACGTAGAAGTAGCTGAGTAAAATTGTGCACTTCACAAAGAAACTTGGAAAGCCACATTCAATTTTCTTTCCACTTAGCAATTATGCACTACTTTGGTCTGTTAAATAAAGTCCCAATAAAAGACAGTTGGCATGTTTTGGTGGTATTTTCTGTCCTTTGTCAGAACTTTTTAAGATTTGTCTGTTGTGTGTGTGTGTGTGTGTGTGTGTGTGTGTGTGTGCAGTTTGCAGCCATTGACACAGCAGGACAATGCATGGCTGTCGCAGGTAGACGGGGCTTTGCACATTACTCCTTATTCACGAGGAAATGGAAGCTGTTTGGAAACATCACTCAGGTATGCAGATACTGATCCTGTTTTGTTATAATAATTAAGACTTGTGATATAAGATTAAAATGAATGTTTTTTTGGGGTGGTTTTTGTAGGAGCAGAACATGACTGTGACAGGAGGTCTTGCCTGGTGGAAGGACTTTGTTGTGGTGGCGTGCTACAATTTCACAGACCAACAGGAGCAGGTGACAGTGACAGACTCTGTCTCAGTATTTCCTATCGATTCTGTGCCTGAAGTTGTTTGTCTCATTATGGCGACTGATTCCTGTATCTAGTTGAGGCTCTATCAGCGCTCATCTAACCTGGACAACGCCTTCGCCTCGGTTACCAAGCTCCACTCTGACACGCTGCTGCTCAACGTCTTCAGAGACATGGTGATCCTGTTCAGAGCCGACTGCTCCATCTGCCTCTATAGCATGGAGAAGAGGAGTGACAGGTGGGTTCCTTCAGTATTGCTCTCTGGACTTCATCAGTATCATTGAAATTCATCTTCTTTTAGAGATAATCTCATCAAATTTCTTTATGCTTGGATAATTTTCTGGACAGAATGTTCCTGTGCTCAGATGTATCGAATATTTACCCGCTGAAATAAGAAAATAAAGAACTCTTCAGCTGAAAACTGAAATATATTTATTTTTAAGTTGATACTCCTTTGTCTTGTGGCAATTAATTGCAATACTCCCCTATTTTTCTAAGTTGGGAGTAAACATGTCTTTCCTTCTTTTTGACCCTTCTAAGAAAAACGTATACAGTTCATAATTTTCATTTGACCTTTTTCACCCACAAATTGAAAAATAAATATTCGTAGTAAGTGCTGAAAAACTTTGACTCGCTTCAGTCCAGCTTATCTCAAGCACCAAAGTCTGCTGTATAAATAAGTCTAAAAGTTTGTTGTAATGTTGGTCAGATAAATAATAAATAAATAAATAAGTTAAATAAATAAAGTTAAATAAGTTAAATAAATAAATAAGATAATGTTGGTCAGATAAAACATGAAGGAGTCAAAGGTGAATCTTTAAGATTTCCTACAGACTACAAATCAGAGAAAACTGAAAATCTTCAGCGTTGTATATTTCTGCTTCTGATGACATCCAGACTGTATGAAAAAACTGATAAAGTCTTTATCTATCGTTGTTTAAGGTTCAAAATGTGTTGCAGTTGTTTTCCTGTGATATTTTCTGGGTAAAATTAAGTTTAAAACACAAGTGGTATAAGGGTCTTACTCCCCAGTAGAATTAAATGATTGAAGTGACTCCAGTCAATAAGCAGAGGAGCTAGTTTTAAGGTCGACACAGTGGTTGTTGCTGTGATCTCAGCATGTTAACCTGAAACATACATTCTGTTTTATCTCAATTGTCTGCAACATCAGGACAATCTGTTGCATCAATAATTTGTAATATTCCAGGTAATAGAGCTGTCTTTGTCTTTTGAGGAAAGAAGCTGAAGTAAAAGCATTTGATGTAAAACCTGATCACATGATTTATCTGTGCCTTTTCATCTGGCTAAGATGTTGATCTTTTCTGTTGAGACTTTGGCTCCATCCATTGGTGAAGAAGGTAACTGCAGATGTTTATTCCTTATGATTTCTGTTAATTATACAGGTGTTGTGTAACAGTTTATTTCAGTTTTCAAAATTTCTCTCTGTATTTCCTCTTTTCAGCACTGCATTTTTTTTAATAAAAGGGAGAATATTCATAAAGTAATAGCATTTCAGTTTATCATGTAATTGACATGGCAGCTTGATTATTTAAAACAAGAATAAAACATTTCATCATATCATATTTATCAATACTTATTAATGTTATGCAAAACTGAACTGAAAAAGAAGAAGGTAATGGATCCTAAATGTAAAGCAGTGTCATCTCCACACATCTGATAAGTAACATAATGCGGGCGAGCTTAAGGAACGTTCTCAAAAACGAGCAAAAAAAGCGAGAACCCAATGTAGAACCTTGAGGTACACCAGCATTACTATTGACTATCACTTAAATAGTTTTATCATTGCTTTTATTTTTGTTTAAAAAATGACTAAATGTAAGTGGTGACATGCTTCAAAAGCATCCCTTGTAACTTTCAATATGTGTTCTTGTCATTCCAGTCCGACACCATCTGTTAACGTGGAGCTGCTGCAGGAGGTGTCGATGTCTCGCTACATCCCTCATCCAGCTCTCGTGGTCTCAGTCACACTCACATCAGTGCGCACAGAGACCGGCATCTCTTTGAAAGCACCGCAGCAGGTAACAACAACACATTAAAACATCCACTCGCTAAGCTGTGACCGGAGGTATGTTAATCTCCCTCTCTTTGTGTGCGTTCCCATGCCAGGCCTGCATGGCAGAGAGCATCATGTTGAATCTGGCAGGCCAGTTAATCATGCTGCAGAGGGACCGATCGGGACCACAGGTACGAGACAAAGAGGCACCTGCCGTCAACAAGAAGCTGGTGAGCCCAAACTTCTCTCTCTGTTTTTAGTTTTATTGAATACGATCCCGTAACCGATGTCCTTGTTCTCTTTTAGCTACCATTCTGTCCTCCCGTGGTGCTGGCTCAGTGTGTGGAGAACGTGTGGACCACCTGCCGCTCCAACAAAAAGAAGCGCCACCTGCTGGAGGCCCTGTGGTTGTCCTGTGGAGAGGCGGGAATGAAAGTCTGGTTGCCGCTGTTCCCCAGAGACCATCGGAAGCCGCACTCGTTCCTCTCCAGACGCATAATGCTGCCCTTCCACATCAACATCTATCCGCTGGCTGTGCTGTTTGAGGACGCCCTGGTGCTGGGGGCGACCAATGAGACCGTACTCTACGACGGGCTGCAAGGGTCCTCTGAGTCACTGGAGGCGCTGTTTCCTTACTGCACAGTAGAGAGAACCTCCCAGATCTACCTCCACCACATCCTGAGACAGCTGCTGGTTCGCAACCTGGGCGAACAGGTTTGTTTTTTTGTTTTTACACGGGCTTATGATTGGACTGCTTTAAGGGAAAACTGTAATATAGTGCTGATTTTTTTTTTTTTTTTTCTTTCCCCACCTTATAATTCCCAGGCCTTGATGTTGGCTCAGTCATGTGCCTCCCTCCCCTACTTCCCTCACGTCCTGGAGCTGATGGTTCACGTGGTACTGGAAGAAGAGGCAACCTCACGGGAGCCGATTCCCGACCCTCTGCTTCCCACCGTGGCCAAGTTCATCACAGAGTTCCCCCTCTTTCTTCAGACCATCGTCCACTGTGCCCGGAAGACCGAGTACGCTCTGTGGAACTACCTGTTTGCAGCTGTGGGAAACCCCAAAGACCTGTTCGAGGAGTGCCTCATGGCCCAGGATCTGGACACAGCAGCTTCTTATCTAATCATCTTGCAGGTGAGAAAGAAGAAAACGACGTACTAAATAACCTTTTAGACTAAAACCTTTTTTCAACGTCTGCTCTCTAACCACCTCCAGAACATGGAGGTTCCTGCAGTGAGCCGGCAGCACGCCACTCTTCTCTTCAACACGGCTCTCGAGCAAGGCAAGTGGGACCTTTGTCGGCACATGATCCGATTCCTCAAAGCCATCGGCTCAGGAGAAATGGAGTCTCCGCCGCCCACGCCATCAACTCAGGTCAGAGAACTCATAGAAATTAATTATTTACAATATTTTAATTTTCTTTAATCCTGCTTTTTTTTTCTTTTTTTCTTTTTTTTTTTTTTTACCAAAGTCTGATGCAACACCACGCTGCAGTCTGATCAGGCTGAAAACATAAAATATTCAAATAATTCTCTCAAAATCAGAATCACTTGGCAATAAAGAACACAAACGTGAATGTTTCCTCAGGAACCCAGCTCGACCGGCGGCTTTGAGTTCTTCAGGAATCGCAGCATCAGCTTGTCTCAGTCTGCAGATTCCATCGCAACAGGAAAGTTCAACCTGCAGAAGACCTTCAGCATGCCCAGTGGATCTTCTGCCAAAGGGTATGGAAACTGTCTCAGTTAGCGTAGAGGGATCGTAGCAAATGTTTAACTTCACCACCCAGCTGTTGCCACTTTACCAGTGTCTGTGGTGTTTCCTCTCAGTCGGGACGTGGAGTGTGCAGAGAACATGTACATCGACATGATGCTTTGGCGCCACGCCCGCCACCTCCTGGAGCAGGTGCGTCTTCGTGACCTCGGGTGCTTTTCTGCCCAGCTGGGCTTCGAGCTCATCGGCTGGTTGTGCCGCGAGAGAAACCGCGTGGCGCGGGTCGACGATTTCGTTTCGGCTCTGAAGAAGCTCCACAGAGATTTTCTCTGGCCCTTCCCCGTCATTCCCGTGGGAAGCCTCAGCTCACCTCTGAGAAACGGACGCTGTCGCAGCGGTGAGCAAACGGGAAATTTTAGCGTTAGAAGATCAGACGTTGGTCTGCCATTACGTTTTGCTTCCCCTGCCCCTGTTGATCTTCTTTTTTTTTTTTTTTTTTTTTTTTTTTTTTTCCATCATTCCTCAAAGTGCTGAGTACGCAGCTGCTGAAGTCTCAGTCTGCAGACAGTCTGCTGAACAGCGACATGGACACAGCTCCGCCTTCCACAGCGACCACTAACCACACCTGGATGGACGGGCTCGGCCAGAGCACCAAAGACACGGACACGGCCTCACCTGCTCACTCCAACCAAAACTCACCACAGACGCATGATGCTTTCCTGTCGCTTCTCACTAACAAAGGTAAAAACAAATCCTTTCGCAGGCTGCTTAAGCAAACCCTCAGTCACTGACCGTTAACCCTGCCTCTGCGTCCAGTCGAGGAGTACAGCGTCGGCTCGGCCACAGACCTCACAGAGACCAGCTCGGTGGTGGACGGCGATTGGACCATGGTCGATGAAAACTCCTCCACTTTGAGTTTGAGTCAAGCCGAGCTGGAGCACATCTCCATGGAGCTGGCCAACAAGGGTCCGCACAAGTCCCAGGTGCAGCTGAGGTGAGAGTTTTAGATTTTTCTTTTTCTTTTTGTTTGGTCTCATTTTCTTTTCATTTAAAGATGTATAAACCAGAAGCTGTCGGTGCCTTCCTCTGCCCCTCAGGTACCTTCTCCACGTGTTCATGGAGGCGGGCTGTTTGGAGTGGTGTGTTGTGATCGGTCTAATCTTGCGGGACGCGAACGTGATCAAGCAGGTGATCAGCTTCCTGGACAGCCCCGAGGTTCCTCCGGAGACTTCGCAGAGCATCCGAAATGGCTTATTGGCTGTTGATGCTTGGGCCTCCACTGACTGGTGGGTGTTCGTACAGGGGCAGCGCTTTGCAGATTTATTCCGATTTTTTTTTCACATTTTGATAAATCACAACGGGAATCGTCAGAGTATTTTGGGGGAGTTTTATTTAATAGAACATCACAAAGTAGTGTGTCGTTGTAAAGAGGAAGGAAAATCATGTTTTCTTAGGCTCCGTTTAGAGTAAACTCTGTATTTAATAACATTACACTATGCTGTAATAAGTTACCTGTATTAGCATTTTCTGGGAATTTCTCCTAAGAAATACTAACGATATTAAATATTAATCATTTAATAGAGAAAATACCAACCACATTAACTGTTCCTTGCGTTAATAATTTTACAGTGAGCATCGCAAGTATTGTTTTGAGAAACATCCTATTTTTCTTTGGGCAAAAAACAGATACGTGTATAATTCCTGTAAAAACGTGCAGTAAAAGAATTAAACTTAATATATGCATAATTAATCTAAAAGAGAAAGGTTCACTGTTCAGCAGGACAATGACCCTAAGCATACACTCAGCACTACAGTACATTGGTTTAGATCAAAGCATATTTATGTGTTGGAATAGCCTAGTCAAAGTCCAGATAGTTAGGAATCTGTGGCAAGACTTGAAAATTGATGTTTCAAGATGCTCTCCAACCACAGCCCTTAGATTCTATATTTGTTAAAGGTTAAACGCGTTTTCCTGTTTTCTCTCACCAACCCATCTCTCTTCGCCCTTCAGCCTGGGGTACAAACCGTTTCTCAACCTGATCCAGCCGCAGCTGCAGCTGCTGATGGACTCGACGTCCGAGCAGGCGCAGCCCGAGGCCTTCCAACCTGCCAGCCAAAGCTGCAAGCTCACCGCCTCCGAAGGCCCGGGGGGAGCCGCCGCCCCGCGGGCTGAGGACGGCAGAGGGGCGGCGGCTCCGCTCGGCCTGGCATTGCCCTCGCTTGAACCTGCCGGAGTCTTTTCCCGCCCTCCTCCCGAAGACTCTCCGCCTGAACAAACAGAGGAGCAGAGAGAGGAGGAGGGAACCTATGACTGCACCTTGTCCTGAATGCGAGGACCAATCCTGGACTTCAACCTGTGAATTTCAGACCGAGGAAGAAGCAGCAGAAGCAGCAGCAGCAACTGACTGGGATTAGAGTTTGTACCAGCATGTGCGTGCACAGAAAGTTCCTCTCCCCGCAGGTTCATACTTCAGTCAGTATTATTCTATCTTTAAATCCGCCCTTTTATTCAAGGCGTACTGAGCTGCCAGCTGGCTCTGACGTTTTCTAGCATTTCACCAAAATGTGCTGTTAGGATAAAGTTACCTATGTCAGTTTTTACTCCTTCTGGAGGTGTTTGGAAGCTGCAGAGCAGCGCAGAAAAACACCAGGCTTTTTCTGTCATTCCAGTAAATGCAAAGAGTTTGATCATCATGCTACATTATTTAGCAGATTGTAGAACAAAGCTTTGGTCAGAAACCATGAAACGTGTCTGAGCCTGCAGCACATGTGCACGAGGAGTTGCATACTTCCATACCTCATCGTTTTAGGATATTTTGATACCTTTTTAAACAACAGGACAAACGAGATTATTTTTCTACCGACTGTCACACTGAGCTGTGTGTAGCTCTGATGTCTAGTATTGTCTCAGAAGGGAACCGGCGTCGTTTTGTTAAAGGTACCAGAATCCTGACCTTCCTGAACTGTGTTGGGTGTTTTCTCAAACTGTCATATAAGCAAATTGGGCATAAAGCACAACCCAAATGAGCTCTTAAAGCCAGTTTTGGTGTAAAACCTAATTCATCCAGTCACTAATGCGCTCTTAAAGCTGCTCTGATTTTTTCTGGACCTCATCTCTGACAGTTTCTGGTAAATCCTTCCTCTGCAGTGTTAACAGTGAGGCATCGGTTTAAATTAAAGGGAACTGATCTCAGTGTCCAGTCTGACTCGTCCACTCCACATGCAACGCACCGATGCAGTGAGTTTGTGTGCTGCTTTCCCTGTGTTCATTACGTATTAACATGATGGGTGGCTTTGATCACTTGGAACTGATTTTATCGTATTAGTCCTCATTATTATTGTTATTTATTGGCATTATAGCTGAGTGGTGGTTTGTTTTTATGACTGAGAATGAGTTTAAATAATCAGACTGGTGCGCTGGCTGTCAACCACAGGCACTAAAAGGGTTTCGGCAGTATTATAATGTGCAATGCTTTTGAAATGTTACTTAAGCTTTATGTTTTTATGTTCTCCACCTCTGTGTTTTTTTTTCTTATCATAGACCAAAACAGTTTGTAGGTTTGCTTGTGTCGAAATCGTTGGCTCTCAGACGGTTCGTTTCTGTCGTCAGAATTCGGTTTCTACAGAAAAAGCGTTGCTGTGATTTGAATTCAGTTCCAGCGGGCCCACCACGCTCCGCGGACCTTTTTTACACTTGAAAACAGTAACTCGATGAACCAAAGACTTAAACGTCCAGAGGCCTTCTGTTGAAACTCGACAGAGTCATTATGCAGAGGGAACCAAACCTCGAACCCATCCACCTGAAACGTAACCAACGCCACTCTGAACTGACGCTGACAGAATCCAAGACGGTTTCCTACGGAAATGAATATTGCCGATGTTTTATGGGGGTTTTTTTTTTTCCTTCACTGCAGGGTGATGGGGTGGACAGTCGGCCATGGCTCCCTCTCTGCTGTGTACAGTTTAAAAGTATTGCCTGTTTGCTCCGAGTAACGTTTCGCCTCTGGGCCAGCAGACAACCTGAATGCAGTGTAAAGATGACTCTCTTGTACATTTTGTCTTTTCTACTCATTGTTCAGTTTTCTACTTGTTTTTTTCCCCCGTGTACATACAGACCAATAAATTATTTTTAAAATTAACACTTTGCCTTGTTGAACTCGACTCGACGTTTTTACATTTTGTGGCACTTCATTTGTTTTTATTTGGACTATATGTGATAGACTAAAAGAAAAAATGGGAAATTATAGAGACTTGAATATTGCAGTTCAGTCTCTAGATGTGCAAAGAGGGTAGAGACCAGGATTCCTACAGATCTTTTTATTACAAAATTCCAGACTTACATTTTTAAATTTTCCTTTTTCTGCATTTCTAGTAAAAGTCTAAGCATTTGAGTTCAACATATTAATGTTTGAATAGTAAAGTCTCATTGTGTTTAGGTTCCACAAATTAACTCAATGCTGATATTGGCTATAAATTTTTAATCTCTATGTCTTGGACTTGTCAAATAATAAATGGGGTATCCTATAAACACAGTTTGTGAGCTTTTGGTGCCTACGGAAGCCGAGAGCGGACGTGTTACGCATAAACTTTTTTTCTGATGGTTTTCTCGAGATAACTACTTCATTTCGAGAAAAAATTTGTTTTCTCGAGATCACGAGATGATTGGTGTGTGTGTTAAACATGATTCCATCATTCAAATGCATGTCACACCAGCGGGAGAGGACTTCTAAGTGTAAGTCATGGCATGCATGTGATTGTATGAATACTTCTGTGAATAGGTAAACCATAATGACACCATGTCGTTGGTCCTATGATTAAACCATCGGGAAATTATCTCATTATCGCGAGAAAACTGTATTCGTTATATAAATAACTTGTTACCTCGTGTTAACCATCGAGGAGATAAAAATGCGAGTACGACCGCTCTCGGCTTCTGTAGGTGCCTTTATTTTCCTAAAAAATAAAGTTGCTCTAAAACATACCCATTTTAGTGCTTTATTTGGCAGAACTATCGGTCCAGTATGACCTGAATTTATAGTTGTCTATAGAGAACTGGTAAAATTAACATTTACTTTTTTTGTTTGTATTTAGTGGGTTAAAAAACGAAATACTGATGGGTAAACAGAAGAAATCAAAAAGGGATTTTACAAATGGGGCATGTCAACTTAATAATAAATAAACAATAAATTGTTTTAAAAAAAATCATTGCGTCTATTAAGCATCAGTAGAGTTTTGTTCTTTAGAAAATGACAGAAAAATTGTTAAGAATCAAGTATTTTTTTTCTATACCCAATCCCCCCCGATATTTATCGCGACCTTGAAAATAAAGGAAAATCCGGGACCTTTTAAGACTGAACAGACACTCAGAGACAGTCTATCAGACTTAAAGTTGTAACTGCAGTTCATTCCTTCCAACTCACAATTATGAACTACCCCGTGTTCGTCGATCCCTTAAAATTTCTACGTTTTTGGTTGTAATGTGTTTGAATGTTTCAGGGATTTCAGTATTTCTGCAGGGCATGTAAACCTACTTAATCCTTTCAGGGTTATGTGAGGAACGGTGCCAACTCTAGCAGTCAATATCCAACACAGCAACAACCTCTTCACATAAAGGCAATTTAGGACCCACCACTAGGACTGCACAATAAACGGTCATGAATTTACACTTTGCATGTCAAGAAGATAATTCAGTCTGTTGCAAGAGAGGGTCACTGTTGTAACACTTTGACACTGCAGGGCCCAAATTTAATAACATATATATCAAATTTTTTTGGACAGAGTACCCAGAAAGACATGCAGACTGCACCCAGGAAGGTTAAACCTAGAACCTTTTTGCTGTGAGGCAACAGTGCAGCACCCACAAAACTGAAATGAATGACACATCTGAACGTTAGAAGCATTTTAATCTCTGTACAAGTGCTACCTTAGTTCAACCTTTTTGCATAATGTAAAATCTCATCTTCTCCACAGATAGAAACGCCGTTAACCACATCGATCATGTAAAATTACATCACCACTGAATAATAAGACTAACATTTGTCTTATTGGTGATGAAAATGACCCATCTAACTGTTAACGTTCGGAACATTTGAAGAACAGACATGAGTGAAAAGTTTAAGTAACAAAAAAAAAAAAAACAATAATGAAATAAGTAACATCCATCAACATTAAGACATTTCAGTACATTTCAGTGAGAACAGATGATTTCTCAACCTGATATAGACGTGATGACAATAACGCAACATCCAAGTGTGATGTTGTGCAGAACACACAACACACAGGTCAGTGCTCGGTCAGTTTTATTACCTCTTCAGGTATACTCATTTTAAGTTTGCTTTCTCCAGAAAACTTTTTATTTCTCTTACATGAGGCTTTTGAGCAGCTGTGGTCAAACCGTGGGAGCACAACAGCACAGGAGGAATCATTTCATAACTTCTATGTCCAACATGCTCCCACTTTGTTAATCCTCATGTTTAATATCAGAAAACAGTAAAACATCTCGAAATACTCTGGACCTCTGAATATGTGGTGTTGTTCTCAGAAAATAAATGATTTATTCAATGGCTTACATATGCACTCAAATCTTAACTAAGTCTAGAAAAATATTCACTTTCCATAGTTTTATTTCTCTAATATTCCATATGGACTAAACTATTAATAAAATTAGTCCAGTTTGCCGTTTACGTCTACCTACGTCACATCTGGTGTCTAATTTTAATGCATTAGCTGGTCAAAAGGAGAAAATTGTAATGTTACTTAAGGCTCTATAAATCCCAAGATGTCCACTATCAGAAAATCTTCCCTATTCTATTATCGACATGTAAAACTCATTTGGAGATTTTATTTAATCCATTTAAGGTTTTTTTTCCCCACCACAGTGACCTGATTACACAACATACAACTGCAATGAAATGGTGAAGCTCATTAAATAGCTTGCTGTGCGAGCACAAAATGGCTTCAGCATCGTCCACACGCGGAGCCATCACCTATATGGGGTCTTTATTCCGAAACCAGTTTCAATGTGTGTTTGGGCTCACTGTCCTGCTGGAGAACCAAAAATTTCAACCATCTCCCTGTTGATCCCAGTTTAGGTTTGTGCCACTGGCAGCAAAACAGGCCCACATCATGATGCTGCCACCACCATGCAGAGCAGTGCAGACAATTTTTTTTTTTTTTGGTGCCTTTGGAGCAGATCCTTTGTTCTTGCTTAGTGCCCTCTTATTCTGTGTTGATGTTGAACTTGTTACACTGTGGACATTGATACTGGTGTTCCAGCAGCTTCCAGTTTCTGTTAGGCTTGAGCCTTAGTGGTTCTTGGGTTATTCTTCAACATCCTAACCACCTCCCCTTCATCTGAAGAGGACAGGTCGGGTCAAATAACTGAAAATAGAGCACAACTGTGCATTCCAGCAGGAAGACCATCTCAAACATACATCGAAGCTTTGGGAATGGGTGTGAACTCAAACTTCTGCACCCACTTCCTGTTTTCAGAAATGACACGAGTTATGTTGCATTATCAGGTCACAGCAAGAAAAATAAGGATTCAAATGCATCATTAAAAGCACAAAAAGAATGACATACTGATAATGAATTGAAGTAAATCTGTTGGTATGTTTTAGGACTTTGTTACTATGAGGGCAACTTCCAGTACAAACCAGCATGTCTCATTATGTTTTTAAATCAACCAGCAAATTTTGTTCATTTCCACTCTCATTCCTCAGATAATGGGACAAACTCCATCTGCTGCAGAATATCATCTGTTACAGGCAAAAGGGTTATAAAAAAAACCTCTAATGTGAACCTGCAACAAACTGAATGCACCAATAAGCAACCGATGGGAGGAGATTTCCAGATCAACCTGCTGGAGAACATAGGAGTCCACAATCATTCATACTGATTTAGTTTATAACCCTACAAAATCACCAGCTAAATATTAACATTCAAAGTAAAAATTAAAAAAAAAAAAAAAACAGCTTTAATAACTAATGTTGGTGTTGGACACCACAAGGTTAATCCGGCTGTTTATATCTGGCTTGTTGTTCAGACAGATGATCCTCCGCGTGAAGATAAAACAGAATCAAACAGAAACAAGTGAACATCAAACAGCTCGCAGGCTCCGTCAGTGGATTTTTGTTTTACATTCACACTCACTTTATGTCCTCAAAGTTAAATTATAGCCTGGTCACAGCAGGTTATTCAAAATCAGTAACAGGATTTTTAGATTTGCATATGAATGTTTATGCTCATTATCTTTATTGACATGAGCTGGAGCAAGTCAGTAAACATCTTGTAAATCTTTCTCAGCAAAAAAAGAAACTGACAAAAAAAAAAAAAAAAAAAAAAAAAAAAAAAAAAAAAAAGGTCCTATATTAGGACTGTGGAGGAATTAGTTATTGATTTTAACAATTTAAACACGATGCATTAGATCTCCTCCAACAGTCACGTTTAATTACCGTCCAAAACAAACTGTTTGTTCGATAAAATATGTGGGAATTTTTTGGAAGTAAGAATTGGAAGTTGGCTCAGTTAAAAAGTAACGTAATAATTTTGTTTCATAATTTAGGGAATTCACAACCCCCTCCAAAAAAATAAACCAAAATAATCTGCTGCTTAAAAATTCAAGATGAATGAATATTATTATTATTTTTTTAATCCTGAATAGATTTTTGGGGCTACTTATTAAAAGCTGCAATCAATACGTCTACATGTCGAGAAGGAATAGTCGGCGAATATCTGTCCACTAATGTGAGGAGGAATTGTAATGAAATTAAAACAGCCCAAAAATTTTTTTCCAGTAGCATTTCCTGATTAAATCTGCAAATTTGTATTAAATTCTCCAAACTTTCACCATTTTGTTAAAGTACTTAATAAACAATTACCTATTAGCTGTAATGTATGAAACTTCTTCATTGTTTAGATTCATTTGGTGGCAGAAAGACACAGAAGAACAGTAAAGTGGAATAAACAAAGCTTCAGTTAAGCAAAAGAAAATCACTGGTGCTGCTGCAGATCCTATGGAGGCTAATCAAGTTTCAGAAAAGTATCATTACAGCAAGATAAAAAGTAACGAAGCATCACTTCAGTGTAGAACAGAACAGGGCGGCTGAAACTGGTTCGGTGTGAATGCAGAGCTTTGTTACTGATTTCCCAACGCCTCGTCTAAAAGACTCAAGACTTTTTAAAACAAAATAAAACAAAAGGCGATTCTCCTCGTTTTTTTTCTTATTCTGTTGCTTCTAAAGCGAACATCTGAATATCTTTTTAGTGGAGTTTTACAAACACCGACTCTTACGGCAGCTGTTTTTGTTGCACGCCGTGTGACAGTTTAAGCAGATGTTAACATCCCTCCTTTAAACCCATGGATATAATTTGCTTCAAATGTGCGGCACAGGAAAGAATAATGAGCAGTTTCACGGTTAGTTGTCAGGATATGTAGCATATATTTGCTCCTAACAGAGGTTTAGAAGCAGGTTTTACTCATCCTAATCCTCCCCGTCAGGACGTTACTGAACCGACGGCGGTAAATATCTGCAGCGAATCCAGAGGCACGTTTAGTGTGATGACAGCCCAGGAGGTTTGCTGGTAAACAGAGCGACTTACACATGCAGCGTGAATCAGTGCTAGCATGTGAGTGGGATGAAACGTGGGGGGAGAAGAGTGAGAGAGTGTGGAAAGAAAAGGCACAGCTGAGTACAAAAAAAAAAACTACAAACTTAAGACTCCTTTGTTTCACTAACCCAGTAGTGAGCACGAGGCTTGTGGTGGCCTGAGCACCGAGGCTGCTCAGTCAGCTGCTCAGCCCGCCGACACAGTGATGGAGGTCTCTCTCACTCAGGCAGGCCGGGACGCAGCGCGGGTATTAGTGTGTGTTTCTGTGTCAGAGTTAAAAGGCAGCAGATTCGTTCTCTGGACCGTCTCAGTGGGCCGTCCCTGCTCCTCTGTTTCAGTAGAGATGTCCTCAGTACCGGTACATGTCATAAGTACTGACCCAGGAGGAGGGGAAAGCCCAGGTGGGAATCTTATGGAGGATTTCCTCTAGCTGAGCAGTCCGTCGGTCTTCGCCGAAGAAGTAGTGGGTCGATATGGCAACTGAAATCATCCCCTCAGGGCCGGCTGGATCTGGTTCTGTGGGGGGCTGACAGAAAGTAAAACCATGAATCTCACCACACTGTTATTATGGGAAGAACCAAACCCAAAGCAGCAGCTTTATCGTTACACTGAGCTGCTTGCTCTTTAGCTAAAGCAAAAAAAAAAAAAAAAATGAGAATAGAGAATCCTTAACAATAGTGGACTTTGTTAAATGTGATCAAACTACAAAAATGAACCTGGACTTTCAGGTCATTCATGTGACGATAAATCCATGTACACAGGTTTTTCAACACGAGCAAATTTCCCGCAGACTTAACTGGCTGAGGCTTTAAGAACATGTTTGGCTGAAATCCAGAAATGACATTCTGAAATGTCCAGAACTAAAACAGAACGAAAGCCCTTTGAAATCTCTTCTGACAGAAAGTAGAATATCTGTCAGTGTGCCCCAGGGCAGCTGTTTCTACAATCCAGTAGCTCACCACCATCAGCGTGTGAATGTGTGCGTGAATGACTGAATGTAGTGTGAAGAGCTTTGGGGTCCTCTGGACTTGATAAAACGCAATGCAAATACAGGCTATTTATCATTTCCACAATGTTTAAAAGGCTTTGTGGTACACACGGTAAATATACGATGCAATCCAATCACCAGATCCAGGTCCCGTCAAGGCTTTTTTGAATGATTGTTTTTGGAAATCCTGACAAACCTCATCTCTGGTGTCCTGTTTCTGATTTTTATTGGTTTTTCCCTGAAAATCAACATCTTGTTTTAACTTTTACACTGATGTTCACAGTTAAAGAGCGACTGCTCTGGCTGCTGCAGCCCCCATCTGTGTCATATAACTAGTTCTGCCTGCGCTCAGATTTTTTTTTTTTTTTATCCATCCCGGGAGAGCGGCGGAAACATTAGTCTTCAAATGTTATAACCTACAAAGCAAAATGTTGCGTTTAGGAAGCAATTTGGAAATGGGGGAAGACACTCCTGATCAAGACATATGTAGGTGATACTTGAACCCAAAACTCAAGGCCTTCTGGTGTTGCGCTGAAAAACAAAAGGCGGAATAGTCTGTTTGAGGCAGTACCTGTATTTCAAACCAAAAGGTCCACGTAGGGGCATCGAGGCCGTGGGAATAAAAAACAAAATATTCTCCGTTCAGGTCAAACTGAGGCGTCCCATCACCGAGAGACCAGGTTGTTAGACTTGCTCCTCTGTGAGGCATCAGATACAGAGACATGTGGCTGGGTCCTGAATGAGACATAAGGGACAGACGGCAACACTCTTACCTCAGTGCTCACAAATTTTCAAAGAAATGATCAAATCTTGTTTTGTTGACACCCTCTCAAGTTCAGTTCTTCACTCATAACTGCATCCATTATCTGGATATCTGATGTGTCTAATATGGTGCTTGTTACCTTTCACACTAAAAGTCATCTTGACAGTTCCCCAGCTCGTCTCCTCCTTGGACAGAAGGCTAAAATCCACCGGAGAACCAGGAGACACTTCTGGGGCGGGAAGGTACCAGTTCTTCCTACAAATACACCAAAGCTCTTTGTGGAGTTGAGTTTAGGACACGAGAACAAGGAGAGTGAACTCAGTTTGTTGCTCTGACCTGCTGAGGAACTTCACAGGCAGGAACCAAGGGTAGCCACAGAAGGGTCGGTCCTCTCGGCACCGGGTCCGGATGGTGTCGTTGATCTCGGGGATTTGGGGGGTGATGTGCTGTACTGCTGTGAAGTCGAAGCTGTTTATCCAGATGCCAGAGTCTCTGCTCTCCACCTGGCCTTGAAGGTTGTGGAAGGTCCGGGTCGTATGCTGCAGAGAGAAGGTGTTGCGGTCAAGGACATTTCTCTTATTTAACTCCATCTTATCTCGTGTGCTGCGTTTATGCATTTCTAACGAATCATGCAAATCGAATTGTCCTCTTCGGGTTTTTTTTTTGTTTTGTTTTGTTTTTTTATATATATAATCTGAAATCAAATGTGTTTTTTTGACTTTCAACCTGCAGGAATATCCTTTTTGGCCGGGGGCTTTTTGGATTCCCAGAGTAAGGAAAGAAGAGTCCAGCCGACACCAACAGGAACATGACAACGAACACCGAGCCCAGAGCTGCCAAGATCCACTTTGTGCTCCTCACCAAGTAGATAAAATGCAGCTGAGAAAGGCAAATGGGCATTAAAAGAAGAGCAACATACACCACAATCTTCTAAAATAAAAACAAAGGGAGCAATATATTTTTTAAGCTAATTAGATAGAAAACCTTAGAAATTCAAGATTTTCAGTTTGAAAACTAAAATTCAGATTCTTCAGTTAAACATACTGAGTGAATACTTACAAAAAAAGAGGAGAGGAAAACAATTGCCAAAGTGACCAAAGAGGCCATCACCACCTCAGGAGGTATCTCTGTGCCGCTGCGGCCCATGATGGGGGTGAAAATCTCAAACACCACCCAGATGAGGAACATGAAGTGGACATACGGAAGTGCCAGGCCCAAAAGATACAGGCCACTGTACTTCAGTGATGCTCCTGGAGGAAAAATCAGTTTGTCAGGAAGTTGAGGGTCAGGGTCAATTTTCATATCTCAGTTGCTTCTGTGGACCTTAATAATGTCCTTAAAAAACTACAACTCATTTTGTTTATATGCACAGCAGCCCTCTGCTCAAGCCAAGTGCAGTCAAAATCTGTCATCAATGCAACAACTGTTGACAAAAGGGTTAAATAGTTGAAATCCTAATGTGGCATTAAGCCAATTAAGACTGCAGTCCATTTTTTTTCCTGGAGCATAATAAAGACATTTTCATTATGTAAAACCTTTATTTATACACGAATAAACAAAATAACGGCCACTGTGATGTGGCAAAGTCGAAGGTCCTGCAGAGGACAGTGAGGGGAGCTGGGAAGGTAATTGTCCTTTGAACAGGACGTGTTTCTGAGCTACTGCTGCAGGAACAGAGCTCTGAACATCTCAGGCTTTCCAGTCCTCCTCTATGAACCTTTTGAACTACTGCCATCAGACAAATGGTTTTCAAAAAATGTCCAAGGTGACAGAGAAATATGGCTCTACCCCTCCCCCCCCATGTTGCTGTGCACCGCTGGTCAAATGAATGAAAAAAAGGCTCCTCCACTTTTCCCTTAAAAGAAAGAGAAATCCTGCTGTTTGGAAATATTTCCAGCTGCAAATAATAACCATTGTGTGGAAACTAAATGAGAGGAGTTACAAATGTTTACCTCTGTGTTTAAACTCCTTTGTCAGCAGAAGTCTGGTAACCAGGGGGAAGGCCACCATCAGCATGGGCACGTAGGCTGAACACAAGCCTCGCTGGGTGAGCCACACCAGGCTGCAGCACCAGAGCAGCAAGCTCACGTCAAAATACAGATCGCCCAGCTCCACCAGACGTACGCCCTGTGTGGGAGACACACCATGCTCAGTTCTGTCGCACCAATTCACACCTGAGATGTTTGAGAAATGTACAAGAAGTTTGACTCTGTTTTTTTCACTGCCACATAGAAAGCTCTCTGAAGAAACTCACTCCATAGTACAGGTTTTTGGCCAGTGTGTGGATGAGGATCATCTTCCCAGTGGCTGCAGCTCCATACAAGCAGATGGCAGCATAAAAGTGAGTGTACCAAAACATGGAGCGGCCCAACAGCGTAATGAGAAGAGCGACAATGAGCACCGACAGCAGAGTGACGAACCAGCCCAGCACCGCTACACCTGTGGCACAGGCCAGGTCCCGGACGTAACGGCCACCTAAAAGAGATTTAGATAAATGTTGGAAGAAGACAAACACAAACATATCCAGGAACTGACGAGACAAGTTTCTCCACCAGAGAAAACAAGACCTGCCTCGATTGCCGGGCAGAGACGCCTTCTTGGCTAGATACAGGAAAGTGGCTGTGGCAACCATGTAGTTGAAGATGGTGCCTACGCGAGCTGGATAGGCAACTGCAACCACCCCCAGCAGGTCAAAAAACACCATGTTCCCATGTCGATACTCGGAGGAGTCTGCCAGCTTCTCTGATGTTACCAGGTGCTTCAAAACAGCCAAGATGTTGTCACCTAGAAGCAGCAAGTGTGTACAAAAGTAGGTCAGATCACAATCGAAACAGTGTAGAAATCCATGTGTGTAACTTAACCCTATATTTTTCTTGTGTCAATACTTTTTACAACCAGATAGTTTTTGGGGGGACAGCACTTAATCTTCTATACTGTTTTATAAGACAGGATCATAGAAAAAGAGGAATCTCTGGCCAGTTGTCTTTGCACAAGATCTCTAGATTGTGTGGGTTTTACTTCTTGAAAGCCTAGCCAGGCCTCTAGCTTTGAGTAGAAACCTCTATGCAGAACACCTACTTTGTATTATACATATGAAGCCATATTCACTGCATTTGATCCAGTTAAATTAACAAACACACAATAGATGGTCCAGATTTCTGGGTCCTGTATTCCTGTACTCTCTTTAGCTCACCCAACAGGACTGTAGGATTTAGGTCTAAGAACAGCGAAACCCTTTGAAGAGGTTTCTGATTAACCATTCCAGTGTTAATTTGATCCTAAGACCTTAACGAATAACCATTTTAAGTTATTCATTAAAATAGGTATGATGGGGTTTCCATATACTTACACTTTCCTTCAGTAAAGCCCCACCTGGGCTGTGTGTTGCCAAAAAGCTCTGTTTTAGCCTCACTGACTTCAGGATGAAGTTAAAGTTACTTTCAGTGTTGGTTTGACAGGAACTGATTTTTCCTAGCATGACTCCATAAAAAACAGGCTTACATGTAAATGAGGTCTAGTGATTTCTATGGAGACCATGTAACACCGAGCTGCCACTCTCAGTGGCAGTTGTCCAACAGTGAGCTTTGGAAACATTGTTTTACCTTCTTTACCCTCCTCCTCAACCTGCACAGAGTTAGCTGCTAAATCATCAGCAACACAGAAAACAGAGTAAGTTCCCTTTGGTTGTTCCCACACTGTCAGTCCTAGTAATGAAACCATAAACTCTGAATCTTCTGTTTAAATTGCTGCAGCCACTTAAAACTACAACCATTTTATAAAAGTAAAGTTGCTTTGCTATTAATCACTGTGCATAAAGTTAGAAAGGATGAACACATTAAGACTTTTGATGTAAATCAAACCTAATTGGCCACGTACATATACTCAACCACAATCCGACACATAAACAGTGGTGATTTCTGTCCTAAAAATACTCTGTAAAACAAAGCTTCACATTTGCATACTACATTTAATCTGAAAAGAAATTAATATTTTCTTACATATAGGTTTTAAAATTCCTCAGATTTAACTTAAAAATCTGAGAACACAAGTCAGCAGAGGAGTGAGAAATGATGACGGTTAAAAAAGCATGTGGCGTCGATTATATTATGCAACATCAGGTGATTTGTAGGACAACAAAAAGTCACACAGTTTAGCACAGACTTCTGGTTACATCATGAAGAAGTGTGTGTGTGTGATACTGGCAATGATGTTTCTGTTATTCTCCACTGCCTCACAGTCGACATGCTTGACACGCAACCACGCAATGGAAACAAAGCTGCATTGTTCTTCCGCCTGGTAGGCTCGCTGTGGTCAACAACTGAGAGTACAACATCGACTCGTTCCTTTAGGTCTCACCGTTTGACATGTTGCCACAACTTCCCTTTCTCAATTCAAATAACCGTGAACATAAAATAACTATTCTTGAGAAAATGTTAACTTTAATCACTGCAACATGCTTCTACTAGAAGAAAGACAGGTCAGTGGTCATTTTAACTGCAACTACAAGACATGAAAGCACTTCCAGGTTTGCACTTTTCCCCATTTTGTCTGCTTTCTCCACCACAAGATTCAAAAAGAGCTGAGCTAGCAGTGCATCCTCCTACCCTCCACCTTACAGAGCTCTTCCTTCGTTAAACACTAAAAATACACGCCTGCTCCCTCTGAAATCTTGTTTTTCTCTCTCTCTAATTTATGCCTTTCAAGTTGAGCTGTTGGGCATGGAGGGAGATGTCCAGTGGTTGCTGAGAGAGATAATACGGATGCCAAACGTCTTGGGCCTTTAGAGCTGACCAACTGCATTTTCTGCTAAGTAAAAGGCAAATAACTCAGCAGCACAGAACCACAAAGTAAATGAGATTTGTATCTTTAAGGTTTTCAGAGGATGACATCAGAAGTTAGGGGTTGCAGATATGAGCTGCAGCGACTCGTCAAACAGCTTGACAAACTAACCAGCTTTAAACCCAACGAATCTAAAAGCATAAGAATTTATTATTGGATATATTTATGGATTGATGGAGGTGAAACCAGATGCATACCGGCTCTCTGTATTGAGTCTGTCAGTATTCTGTTGGCTGTGTCATATTTGGTGTGATAGATGAAACCATTTTCAATGAACGCAAGATCGATCCCTGTAAAAAAGAAAAAGGATAAAAATCAACTGGTCCAATTAAAAATGTATGTGTTTTCATAAAGTTCACACATCATTTAGTTCTGCACTGTGGTTGGTCTTACCTGGGATGTTTCCAAAGTCCCTATAAATGCGGAAGTCTGTGTCAGAGGGAATGATGCCGCTCTGAAAAACCTCCTGTCCAACCACAGAGGCGAAGGGGTGTTGGGCTGCGTGAACGTAAGCCTTCACGAGCCATGGGTTCTCCGGCCCTAAAGGTGATCATGATGGTGGAAAACCAAGATTGTCTCTTTTTCATTGTGTAAATTATTGGGGTTCCTCTGGTCTTTAGCACTTTGGTGCTCTGTTATGTCAAACATTATAAACAGTTTTTGTTTAAATTGGCATGATTTAAAAAAAACAAAAAAACAAAATGGTGCCTGAATTGAATTTTTCTGGAAGAAAAAAAAAATTATTCTTATTCTCCATTAGGGCTGGATGACATGGCTGAAAAACATTTCACGATATAAGGGTTTCATATTGTTTGATACTTCTAATTGTTGATTTGTTTTTTGTCTTAAATATGTGAAATACTGCAAAACTGGTGACGTGACCTTTCCTGTTTTATCCACAATTTCCTCTTAAGCTGCTGTTCTCATTTTCTCCTTTCACTCCACACCGTTCTTTTTATTTTTAAGCAGTTATGAGGCACGGCGGCGAAACATGAAACTGCTGCTGCGCAAGTTACTTAACAGGTTGTTGCTAGCTTACCAATGAGCGGGTGAGTGAGTTGATACCTAGCTTAGCTGGCCGTGAGAGGTTAAGTGCGTAAAGCTTTTCCTCTGCCTACATCCCCCAGAATGCTGTGCGCTTCTGGATCGGAGATCTGTGAAATTATTGAATATTCTATCAGAAATATTATCTACTGATTTGGATCATGTGTCTATCGCGATATATATTGTTATTGATTTATTACCCAGCCCTATTCTCCATTAAACCAAAAGCTTCGTTATTGATTTTTCCTTCTGCTTTCTTATCATTTTAGACTATGAACAATTAAAAATGTGGCAGACCTTCTGTGAATGAGTTTAAATTGTCATGGCGCCTTGGAAGAGTATTCACAACCCTGAACTTTTATTTTGTCACGTTGCAACCACAAACTGCAATGTATTGTAATCATTTATTTTTGTGACTGGGAAGTAGAAGGAAAATGATACATGGTTTTTGAAATTTTTTGGGACATTTGTATTCAGCCGTCTCCCCAAATAAAACCCATTACCATCAATTGCCCTCAGAACTACCTGATTAATGAATATAATCTACCTGTGTGTAATTTCATCCGTGACTCTGCTAAAGAAAAGCCTCTCCCCGCATGATCCTGCCATCACCATGATGGAACTTCAGTTCCAAACTTCTCTACATCATCTTCCCTGAACTGTCTGCTGTGTTTCTTGGTCTTCATGATGCTGTTTGTTCATTAATGTTCTCTAGCAAACCTCTGAGGTTCACCGAACACATGGATTTATACTGAGATTAAATTACACACATGTGGACTCTTTATAAACTAGGTGACTCCAGAAGACAACTGGTTCCACTGGATTTCATTTAGGGGTATCAGAGAAAAGGAAGCTGAATACATATGAACAGCAAGCTTTTCAGATTTTTGGTTTTAAACAATGTATCTTTTGTAATTCAACAGTATACACTACTTCATGTTTTCCAAATAAAGTCTTTATAGAATACATTAAGGCTTGTAGTTCTAAAGTGACACAATGTGGAAATGTTCAGGGGATATACAAACATTTTAATGGCTTTGGTCATGTTAGAGTAAAAGCTATATTAATATATGATGCATTGGAATTGGATAAATAAAGGATAATTCAGATTAGAAGCTGCAGAAATGCACAAATAAAAGCAGGAGTTTCTAAACTTCATTAAATGGAAAAACTGCACCATTGATTTTACAAACCTTTACGCGTCCTGTGGGAAAACAAAAAAGGGCAGTACACATACATACATACATACATACATGTGGATATACAACACATCAAAAACTGGTTGAAAATAATCAGTTTCTTAAATATAAATCCTTTCATACCTGTCTGAAAAACAACTTCCTTGCCGCCAACACCTGCAGCCTCCAAGTTAATGAAAGCACGAACCTGTTTAGCCCAGGGATGCTGGGTAATAAAACCATGACTCGCCTGAGATAACATAATTAACAAGAGGAAGAAAAAGAGATAATTGAGACAAGGAAAACAAAACACAGCCACACAGCTTAGCATTAGAGCAAAGGTTTGCCACTCGTGCTGATCATTTCACCTGCAGGATATTTTCCTCTGCTCCATTAAAGAGGAAGACTACGCCGTGGTGGAGAGGAGTGGACTGGTTGGCCAGAGCATGGAGGACTTCCAGCATCACAGCGCAGCTCACCGCATCATCACTGGCGCCTGAAACGAAAAGATGAGCTCATGTGCTGCAGGAGCAAAAACAATTAACAAATGTGTATACTGGGAAACAAATGCAGGAAGTCCTTCATAAAATGGGATGCATCTGTATATCATGCAAACCAGAGAGAACAAAGGTGGGAGAGGTGATAACTGAGAAGAGTGGGACAAAAACATGGCAGGAATAGGTCCAACTAAAACATATCTGTATTGTCGTCGGGGCACAAAGGAATCAGGGTGAGAGCAGGAAGAAAAGGAAGGAGCATGTGACAGCAGCGTGTGATTCAGACAGATCAGACTGACTAATGGTAAGGAACCAAAGTTAAGAAATAAAGGGAAAAAGTGAACTAAAGATCAAAGACATCATGTGCTCCAGCTTTCTAGAGTGAATCTGTTCGTTAGGAGGTGGGGGGAGGGTGACGTTGGTTAACCGTTGGTCTGGATGTCTTTCTTGCTTCTGTTCCTGCCACTAATGGCATCAATTTATTTGTCCTCATTCAAGAGAAGCTCTGAGAGTCCACAGATGCATTAAAACACTGTAGACTGTTCACAAGCACGCACTGGCTCTTTGTCCACCGTTATTATTATTATTATCAGAAATCCAAGGATATCAAATTTTCTGTACCGTATGTTCCTGATGTATATTTATTTTTCTGATCCACACCTCTTGGATTTATTTCTTTTCCACCAGCAAAGCTGTGTGTGAACGTGCAACTCCAAGTGTAATTGTATGTGATCTAAGAAACTATTGTTTCTTCAGCTTGCTCAGAGGGTGTGGAGGGAAAATAGTGCAGACTTCCTGTATGGTAACACCTCCATTTCTCTCCACACTCAGAAAAAAATAGAGTAAGGTTTTCTGATTAGGAGAGCATCCATCCATCCAGCTTTACCCGCTTATCTTTGGAGGGTTGGGGGGATTGGGAGACTATAGTGCATTTCTCCAGCAGTTATTGGGCGAGAGGATTGGAAAATGATAACTCTAAATTTAGGTGGCTCATATATGGTCTGCAATGCAAAGTGCACAAAAATATTAGTTTTTTTTTTTCATCGAGTCTCCATAAATATAAATAATCTGTCCCAGTAGTATTTGGCCTTTTTCAGTCAAAAGCTAACACACAGATATATACCAAAAATGCTTTTGCAAAAGGCAAGGGCAGTTGTAGCTCAGTGTCAACATCATGTAAACACAGGGTTGGGTTGTTTTTTTTTAATCTATCTATTTATTTATTTTCGGTGGTGGTTTGTATGAAACTAACTCAACCAGATCAGTCTGATATCTCTGCATACAAGTCAGTACTCTGGAAGCCTTTTTCTTTAAGAATCAACAAGCTACCTGTATGCTGCAAACTATCATTCAATAATACATAAAGTCACCTTTGAGGTGTGTGGTTTATTGATGTTTTATCATTTTAGATACTGAAGTCAAAATGGAAAAAAAAAATATTTCCGAATAACACAATCATTACTCATCATACTATCATAATTTACTAATCATTAAAGTAATTTATGTTTGCACTTTAAACTATCCACCTCTCATTCCTGAAACTGGTCCCTACAACCCTGTATAAAATGACAGCATAGGAAAACCTCTGAAATTCTCTCCTGACTCTTAGGGTGTGTCTCGTTAAGCAACGTACATCAATGGCCATTTTTAAACACACATCAGTCTCGCCACATTGAAGTGCGCTGAGGGATTACTGACCTCCTCCCCCCCCCCCCCTTTTTTTTTTTTTAACCAGAAACCTTGACGGTTCTGAATAGAACAGGTTCAAAAAGGATCACTGGGGACCACACCTTGGGAGTATCGGCTGCAAACCAAACACAGCTGGAGTGGATTGTCTGATAGAAAATGACAGAGATGTATTTTTTAATTTATGTCTGACATTGCCAAAGTGGAATGCCCATCAGTGTTTCAGTGTGCCACCCCCCCTTGGCTGCAAACTTCCTGTATTGCACCTGAATCTCTTACATGGAAAAAAAAAAAAAAAAAAAAAGACCAGCTAATGAATTTGTACCCGGGCTGTTGGCCACCGTGTCAAAGTGGCAGTTGGCGAGCATGAGGTGCTGGGCACCACCTTTGGGCTCGAGCTTCACTGCTATGTTGGTGACACGGTCATAGAAACTTGTGAACCCTCCTAGAAAGTCAATGGAGAAGGAGCCGGTGGGACGCTGGACGTCCACGGTGACCTGATGAGGTCCTGGTGCCGTCCTCACTCGGATGCTCTCTATCTGCTCCAACAGGTAGCCCACTGTCAGGACCTCGTTCTCCTGGCTGCCGACGGGCCGAGGGCCGACGCTGGTGATCTGCTCCAGGTGTCGTCTAAAACAAAAGAGGGATGGGAGAAGGAAAGAGAGAGGTCACCGTTAGGCGTGAAAGGTCTTAGCAAGCTGAGCTCAGCTTGCTAAAATGGTGGCCGACACACCCTGTGTGTGTTTGTAACACAAACAACCAGTTGCAAACCTTTTAATCCAAGCTGTCTGACTAACCATTGTGCATCACAACAGAAGGAACAGCCTAGAAACTGTGGAAAGATCTCCTCAATCTCTGTGAACTAAATAGTTAACTGATCAGTGTCCAATGTCTCCAGGATGAACTAAAAAAAACAGAGGTTGCCATCGTCAAAGCAGTAGGTTTTGAAATGAAAGTTCAAAAAAAAAAAAAAAAAAAAAAAAAAAAAAAAAAAAAAAAAAAAAACATATTTGCCTGAGCTTGCTTCAGTCTGATCGTGGCAAAACTTACTTTAATAAAAACAAGCCAAAAATAAAGCTGCAATGTTCATATGGACAAGGAAATTCTGATATCTCTACTTATATCTTTGTTTAAATAAATAACTAGGGCATATTTAAAACTGCTTTGTCCGATTCTGCCCACACGAGTTCAGATCCTCCCAGATACTATCGATTTAATTTGCTGATCACCCAGAAACAAACCTCTGTTATCAGACCATGGGAAGTGAAATGCCACATTTTGCTGTTTTCTATAAAACAACAAAGTGTCAGCAGATGATGTTACAGTTGCTGCTTTTACCCTATTTGCTCTGCAGCCTTTTAACGGTCTGAATTATACCTCGATCTTAAATCGGGATTTCCAGATCGCAGACAAAGAAGCTCAAAGCTCTAAATCACTTCACATGCAGCACTAATTTATGCAGCGAGCAGCTAAATGATGGAAAATCCTACTGCCAAAGCACTTTTTAAAAAGCTCAACTCCAGTCGTGCTGACCTCAGATTTTGCGCCATAATCCCCGCACCCCTCACCCCCTCTATTTGGGGACTAAAGAAAAAAAAACTGCACAGCGAGGCACTCTGATCCTTTAATCTGAAAAATGTTGCAGCTGCTTTTAATAAGTGAGATGTTTAACATGTTTTAAACAGCCTGTTGGCCTATAGACATAAACTTCAACGTAATTTATTGGGATTTTGTATAATAGACTAACAGAGTTGTCCAAGATTATGGAGTGGAATGAAAATGACCCCCCCAGTTGCATTTATATTCATGTCTCCCTCAATCAAGACTTAGCAGAACCACCTTTTGGTGCAGTAACAGCAGCAAATGTGTCAGGGTATGTCTCTTCCAGGTTTGCATATCTACAGATTTTAATTTTTGCCCGTTCTTCTTTGCAAAATAGCTCAAGCAGTCAGATTATGTGGAGAGCATCTGTTAACATAAGTTAACAAGTCTCACGGCCAATTTTTTAAAAGATTTAGGTCTGGATTTTAAATGGACCATTCCAACACATAAATGTGCTTTAATCTCAACCCTTCGATTGTAGCTCTGGTTGTGTTTGTCCTCCTTGAAGCCACTTCAGTCTCAACCGTCTTGCAGCTTATAAAAGGTTTTCTTTAAGGACTGCCCAGTTCTTAGTTCCATCCATCTTTTGTCAAGTTTGACCACATTTCCTGTACCTGCTGCAGCAAATCATCCACGGAGCATGATGCCACCACCATGTGTTACCGTGGGGATAGTGTGTTCAGCAAAATGTGCAGTGTTACTTTTCTTCCCTGCATAACCTTTGTCTGCATTTGTCTCCCCTATGAGGCTTGTGGCAAAATTCAAACTGAATTTACCGCAGTTCTCTTTATATAATGGCTTTTTTCTTGCCACCGTTCCATAAAGCCCAGATTTTTCGACCTGCATGATGAATAAATATCCTGCCACTTAAGTGGTGAAACTGAGCAGCTCCTACAGAGTTACCATGGGTCTCTTGGCTACTTTATCAATCAATGTTCTCCTTGCTTGGTCTGTCGGTTTCGGTGGACGGCAATGTCTAAGTGGGTTTGCAGTTGTGTCAAACTCTTCCTATTTCTGATAAATGGTGATGTACAGTATGTTCAAAGCTTGGGATAGTATTTTATTGTTTTATCCCTGAGCTGCTACAAAACTGTATAAAAAGAGGTTTAGGGGTTATGGACACTTTTGCAAGACTTTGAATTAAGGTTTTAATGTTTACAATTAATAGGTTGCAAAGAAACCAACTTTTAAAAATATGTCTTTGCAGTTGTTAAACTTAATGTTTAGCAGTGATTTGCAACGCCTGTACTGCGTGGTATCATGTGATATTTCATTCATATTACTTGCAAAATTATTTCCTTCTAATATGACCAATCCTTGGGTGAATCTGACAGATGAAATTAAAGGGTTGTTCCATAATTTCTCTCCACCGAGTCAAACCCTTATACCCTGTAAACACCTGTCCTCTTCTCTGCAGTTTTCAGGTAAAGGTGGGCCCGGAAGAAAGGAACAGCAGCGCCATCTAAGGTAGGACATTAACTCGGACAAGGGGAAAGGTTTTCTGTCTTGCTTTTAAATATGACCCGAAATAAGCAGCAAACACACCTCGCTCTTTCTGCGTTAAACTCTCCGCTCGGCTTCCCGATGACAAGCTGCTGCAGCGACAGATGAACGAGTCCCCACAGCAGCAAAACAAACCCAGAGAGCAGGGCAGCCGCCAGCCCTTCCCGCAGTAAGAGCAGCCTCACTTCGGGCTTCCTCTTCGGGTCGCCGCTGTAGCCGTTATCCTCGCACCGGTCACGGGCTCCTTCTCCGTCCTGCGCGGCGTAACGCTGAGTCCCGGAGGCTTTTATTCTCCGGACGGCCGTGTCGCTTTCCATTTTTTCAGCCAGTTGTACATCTGCAGCGCACCGAAGCGATTTCGCTCGGACGACCGACGGGTCGCAGTGTGGGACAAATCGAACGAAGGGGGAGGGCGGTGAATGAATGCGTATCGAAAAAGACGCAAATACACCACTCATTCTACACACGAAGTTTCGTTACACTCTACTGTAAGAGGGAGACAACAAAGACCTAAATACTATTCAGTTCTGGCAAAGGCATAACGGAGAAGGTTAAAAATATTTTAAAAATCTCACTTTAAAGAAAAATCAATGATATTTTATTGGCATAAGCGTTTTTTTTGTTTGTTTGTTTGTTTTTACAAATAGGGAGTTCTGTATAAAACAATTTATTTAGATGTAAAAATGTGACATTTTAATGACTTTTGCTTTATTGTGATGTTTAAGACAAGATAAACCAAATGAAATACTAATCGCAAAAAAATGTAACAAAAATAGAACAGGGGCTGCAAGTGCCTTGCAAAAGTTTTCATACCCAATTACTTTTTCTGGTCATATTAGAGCAAACTTGAAGGTATTTTATGTGACAGACCAACAGGAAGAAGTGCGCTGTGAATACTTTATGAGTCAGCACTTTATGAGTCAGCTGAATTAAAGCAATGGTTATAGCAGCTGCTTCACCCAAACAATGCCATTTACATTATGGCTGTAATGTAACTGTGAACCTTGAAGTCCCCTCTTGTCTTGCGCAGCCTCGGTGTTTTGCTCCATCCTTATCAGCCGTGATAAGCTTCTGCTGAAGAAAAGCATTCACCATTATGCTGCCATCACCATTTTTCATGTTGAGGATGGTGTGTTGTGGGTTATTCGCTTTCTGACACATTTGGTTACACAATTTTGGCCTTCTCTGCCCACAGTACCTTCCTCCACATGGTTGCTGGTTTATATATGGTTTGTGGCAACCTGCAATTGTATTACTTATTGCTTTCTTTCAACAAAAGCTTCCTGTGGATCTCTGCAGCTGTTCCAGAGATTCTTGTTTGCAAAAAAATGTAGATATATTTTCCTTCCATGTTACAGGTATGAGCTGTTCTGTGCTATTCTATTATAATAAATCCCAATTTAAAAACAAACAAAAAAACAAACAAAAAAAAAAAAACCACTGAGGTTTGATTTTGTAATGGGACAGAATGTGTCCCATTACAAGGGGTTCAATTTTTTCTGACAGAAGCCTGTAAGAACTTGCAGTGCTTTGCAGTTTGTTGCATAAAAGTCTGTGAAACCACAAGACTGGCCAAGTTACCATTTCCAAACTGAACTCATGGGAAAATGCCTCTATTGACATAAGGAGTTAAAAAGAGGATAATTTAAATGCCACATTTTCTCTTGGTTTTGTGGATGACCATGCAGGATGAACAACGGTCACCACGAAGTTAAACAGCATAGTCACATTATTTTAAAAACCTGTAATTTAAAACACTGATTATCCCAGACTGGAAGATGAAGTGCATTATTACAAATCAGTAATAATTCAACATCACAACAAATTTTTACAAAATGACAAAACCCACTTAACAAAATGGTCAGAGTAACAAAAGTTCAACCTGTTGCATTATCCAAAATGCTAATTCATATAGAAAATTCCACTAAGTCCAGCTCAAATAAAGATGAAACAATAGTTTCCCAAAAAGCATGTGTATTTGTGTAAGAAAGACATGTTCATATTTTTGGCAAACAATGAGACGTGTCCAAAACGGCATAATCGGCTCACTAGCTGACTCATTATGAAGCATGGTGGTGGTAGGCTGATCCTGTGTGGAATTAGTATCACACAGTCAATAGATTTCAGTAATCATAAAGCTAAGGCCAAATTAAATGGTCATACACATTACTGATCAACTTAATGGAAAATTTAATTCAAAATGTTCATCAAACAGCACTGAAATGTGACGTGTGTAAAATACATCAGCTTTTACTCCTGAATAAAAAGTCCCTGCTCCCGTTTAAATATTTTTAAATGTTTCTAGTTAACAGCTGCTAACGTAAACAAAGCTATGCTCAAAAATGTAAAGAGAAACACTCAGTTTGTTTTAAATACGACAACGATATACAGTGACTGAATGTACGGTGGTGGGTGTTTCTTTACAAATTCTCGTAACGTCTCGGGCCTAGAACAGCATTCTTATAAGCATTTAGTCGCATAAACTAGCTTCCCGTTCCAACCTTTCAGTTAGCATGCTAGCAGGAGCTAGCGAGTTAGTGTTTTTCTAAAGCTACAGTTGTGCTTGCGTAGTCTACTTCCTCTTTCAAAATAAAAGTTTCATGTTTAATTATTATAAACCTTTATTTTAAACAAAAATCAGTCCATATCGTTAAAAAAACAAAAAACAAAAACAAAAAAAAAAAAAACCCAAGAAATAAAAAGTAAAACAACAAGTGAAGAGGAAAAAACACATCCATAGCAAAGCTTGAAAACAATTATGTGGGGTTAATCCCCCCATCATTTAAACAGGACTTTTAATCTTTTAGTAAACAATAACAAATACCTCCATAAGAACATGCTAAAATATTGTGGTAAGTTTATTTTGTCAATTGGCCTATCGATCATTCAGTCTAAAAAGGTTCCTAAATATCTAACTTATAATTTTAGCTTCATCTACAGTGGTGAGGCAATTATGGTTGAAATCTTTGAACAGTATTTAACTTCAATTATTTTACAAAGTCTACATGCTGTTTCCAAAGCCACCAACACAAATTCTACGATAAATGATCAGTGATATGATATGCATTTGTGAAGCATAAAATGAGCTACCACACACTAAATCCACATCACAAACTAAAAACAAACTTGATATGTGTACCGCAAATTAAATATATCTTTAAGGTAACTTGTGTTACCAGCTCTCTGCAATAAATATTATGTATGCAGCTGGACTATTATATTAAAATTAACATAAATAACTTTATAATAGCTCCTTCCTCCCAGCAGCTATAAGACTTTACAACCATCACTGCTCCCCACAAACCCAGTGAACAGTTTACATCCCGGCTGTCATTTGCACAGCTTTCTTTTTTCACTTACTGTAAATAGTCTGTTAAATTACATGAACGTTTTGCCCTCTTAAAATGCCCTTCTCAGTTGCACATTTCTTTATAATTGGAGTAGGCCGTTTTTGATAACTGGGCAGTATTATTTTTCTAATGTAAACGTTATTTTACTGTACAGTCTCTTATTCTTATTTATTGCTCTTTTTTTTTTTTTTTTTTTTTTTTTTTTTTTTTTTTTTTTTAACAAATTGATCAAAACAAAACTGTTGCAGATCAACTTGTCAAACATTTTGAAAATATTTTGAAGCTAAAAGGAAGCAGTGTTGTGTCATATCTACCTTGACTCAATCCTCTTTCTGCTTCCTTAAAACTGCTGCCAGCCCTGCTGGTCGGTCATTACCCAGCCTAGCATAGCTGAGAGAAGTCAGCCAGTCGTGTCTCTATCCGAGGCCGGATGGTAAAATCCAACCTCCAGCGGATCCTAAACAGTCATTGCTTTGCTCGCGAGAAAGAAGGAAAACAGCTGCCCTTTACTACCATGGCGAATTTAAGTAGCGGTATCTGTGACATGATTGGGAAGTAAGTAAACATGAAAACGGAGCTAAGCTAAGCAGTGATGTGGGGGATGGGTGGCTAGGCAGCAGAGCTAGCAAGAATTGAAAAAAAAAAACAAAACACGGAAGTAACGGCATTTAACCGTATGGTACCTAAAAATATATACTATTACTCATTATCACGCCCCTTGACTGTTTTGGGGTTTATTTGTTTTTTTTTGTTTTGTTTTTTTAAAGTTATTTAAGACTTTTTTTTTTTTTTCGTCTCGACAGTCAACTTGAACGTTAACTGTCAAGACGGCTAAGGACGCTGAACTGTGTTGCGTCACGATAGCGATCTATGCTAGCAAGCTAACCGATTAGCCACAGTTCAGCAATACGTTAAGTGACACCTTTCTTTTTTGTGTTATTTCTCTATTCAAATGCAAGAACTGCTATAGAATTATACAGTGAATTCAAACTGAAATTAAACCGATAACATTGTCTGGTATTTAATAACCCCAATCGACGTAGTTACCGGTTAATTCCTATTAAGTCAAATATTTGATTAAACGCCCGAGATAGCCTGTTTATCTATGACGTCTGGCTGAACAGTGAAGTAAATTTTAGGTTATTTCTAAAACAGTTGTTGGTCTACGGAAAGAGAAAGTAACCTAAAAGCGACCACGTTGCTTTGCTGCTTTTTTTTTTTTTTTTTTTTTTTTTTTTTTTTTTTTTTTTTTTTAAGGCAACATAATTCGTCACTGCGGAACGATTGCCAGAATAAGCTACGCTATGCTTCATATTTAAAATTTTCTGTTAAAGCCAATTAGTTTAGTGTATAGATTTACCATAGTATTGATTAAACACCCTAATTTCATAAATATTTAATCTTAACAGACTAAGAAGGAATTACAATAGGGAGGGGGGCAAAATCCACTTCTCAAGAGCTATTCTCCTGCATCTGGTAGATGTATCCCTTCTCAAACACACCTGAATCAAATGGCCGAATTCCCTCTTTCAGCGCAACAGAGGCTTTGTAATCAGCCCTTCATTTAATTCAGGTGTGCTCAAGTTTCAGGATAGCAGCGCTCCTGGACTGGAGTTGGGCACCCCAGAAGCTGTTTTTTGGATAAATTTGTGATTTCTTAATTCAATTCTTTTTACGAAAAGATTCAGGTTTCACTGTAAAGATGAACATGTTTTCAGTGTTCAACTCAAATATATTGACTAGAAAAAAAAATATTGTATTGGATTAAGGAAAAATAACAGTGACTCAATGTTGGCGAGTCACAATTGCTGGACTGGATAGTGGCTCTATTTCCGCTTATTAGCTTATTTACCTGTTCTGAATATTTAAAGTAGACCTGGGATTAGCCTTCAGTCATTTTCCTTTTTAAGTTTTTTTTTTTTTTTTTTTTTTTTTTTTTTTTTTTTTTTTTTTTTTGAGTTCTTAAACATTAATAATTTTAGCTTTAGGCACAATGTAGGAGCAATCATTCCTGCCATATATTGTTAATTTGGTCCTCCTCTCTCCTGCAGTTTGTCCCTGCACTGTAGTAGTACCCGCGGCCCAGGGCCTCTGTGGTGCTCCTGATGCCCCTCTCCCACCCCTGAAGATCCCAGGTGGGCGAGGGAATGGCACACGGGATCACGCTCCTTCAGCTCGGCCGCTTTACTCAGTAAGTCAACGAAAACAAGTTAAACCTCAAGAATAATGGATGTGCTCATATTTTTGGGTTTTTAAAAAAAAAAAAAAAAAAAAAACGAAGTAGTGGTCCATCATTACTCTTACTGGGTGATTGTGGTAGATTTATGAAGCAGATCCATTTAAAAACAATATAACTGTGCAATGTTTGACTTGTACCTGGGATTTGATTTGTCATGTCATCTGTAGCTCACAAATAATTTTTTATGGGAATTTCAGGACCGAAAATTGACAGTAACAGAAGAGCCTGCAGGGAACGGGCGCCCGAGGATACTCCACTTCCAAAGCCGTCCCACAGCTACAAAGACAATACAGTGGGATGCTGTCCTAAGCAGCAGTGCACTCTATGTGGAGGTACCTCTTGACCCTCTTCCAGAAGGCAGCAAGGAGAGGTGAGAACAGAAAGCTAAAGCTTTGAAAGTGTTATCTGTGTGCTGGTTATTAGGGATGAGCATTTATACCATTTATGGTCATCATGAAAGTCTTCTTGTGTTAAGAATTTTGACTTATTGTAACAATCAGTTACAATTCATGATCTCTGACAACCCCACAGTATTGTTACATTTACTGTTTTCCCTTCTGTTGCTGTCATGACAGCATGAATAAAAAAAAAAACAAAAAAACAACCACGATTACATGCCAATTTGTGCAGTTAAGTTTTATTGCAATTAAAGACCCATAACGCTCATCCTTACTGGTTATTGTGGGTCAGTGTAGAATTTGTTGGGTTGGAAAAAACCTAATTTTTTTTTTCTCTCTTTCTCGTCAGTTTTGCGGCTCTCCTGGAGTATGCTGAAGAACATCTGAAAGTTGTTAGTGTGTTTGTCTGCTTTTACAAGAACAGAGATGATCGTGGTAAGTGTCTCATTTGACCGATTCACCTGTCTGTTGAAACTATTTGTTAATGTGGCAGCTGCCACTAACTCTGAATTTCAACATACCACCCCTGCCTTGTTCTTGCAGCTAAACTGGTGCGTACCTTCAGTTTCCTGGGCTTTGAGATTGTGAAACCGGGCCATGCCCTCGTCCCTCCTCGACCCGACATTTTCTTCATGGCCTATAATTTCGACAGGGATTCCTCAGATGATGAGTAGTCCTCCGGACATCTTCTCCACCCACTGATAGTTTTCGTGCTCCCATCATCTTACAGTTTCAGCTTTATTTACATACATTGGTGTTTTGTTGAATCCTGAGCTGTAGCTTTCTGTATAAAATGACTCACTTCTCCACAATTTGTGATCAAGGGAATATATAAGATGTGCGTTTTCAGTTTCCAGCATCTATATATGTATGTTATACTACTCTGGTCATAGAGATTTATTCTCTTAAAATCCTCTGGTTTTCATGGCTAGTCAACTCAGTTTTAACTAGTTCAGTTTTTTCATGACTGACTTAAGGTGGATTATTTTTTATTTTTATTTTATTTTCTTCTTCATCCTCCCCCATTTCTTGAATGTACAACAAAATGGTCATCAGGTTTACACTCGGGTACTCCAGTTTTCTTGTTAGGATTGGCAAAATTGTGTTTATTTAAATATCCTAAATATTTTCTCTAGATTGAATTACTAATCAGTGGGACCAGCTTTCTTTTGTCACAGTAACACCCTTTGTATTAATCAGCCCCAATAATTGGTACTTTCTAGCTGGATAGTAAAACACTTTTATTCTAGATGTGGATTAAAACAGGTGAAAGCTAATGCATGTGTATGAAAGTGATTCAATATACAATTGAAGATCTAATGAGTGATGGTACTTGGTGAAACAAAAGTGAATAATCCAAATAGCTTTTGGCTTTTTTTTTTTTTTCTTTTTCTGCCATGTGCTTCAGACAATATTGTAGAACTTTGTTTTGCAGGTTGGAGATAAAATGCTGTGGTGTTACTGGAATAGTTTCTTGGCATTAGCATTCCTTTAACTCTTTTGTTCATGACGATATTGAATATTTCCTGCATAGTGGTACCTGTTGTGCTTCTGTGATAATAAAACAATGAAAACCTTTCTCTTGTGCATTTTGTTTAATTTAATTTGTCATACAGCTACTCTAATAGGACCAATGTAATCCATTCAGTAAATCAAACAAGGTTGTACTGTAACTGGCATTGTCCATGGAGCAAGCTTGACATGCTTTATTTTGCCACCAGGGGGCTGCAGAAGATTAAGCTACACATTGGCACTTGTTTCAAGGTGTGAAAATTTACATCATTACTTTGATACTGAGGTTCCTAAAATAACATTTCCCCCACTAGTGCTTTAAATTTACTGCAAAAGAACACCATTTGTACTCATGTGGGTTCCAGCAGTTTTTCTGCTCTATTACACCCCAAATTGTGCTGATACTGTTAACTGTTAAAATTTTAACATCTTTTATAACTTTTACTCCTCTCCTTTATTTTGAGCACAAAACACCTATTTGTATACATCACCGGTACGATATAATTTAAACTTTGAAACACTGCCCCCTGGGGGACTCCGCAAGTAACGGCTAAAGAGTCTCAGTGAGAAGTACTGAACTCGACATCTTGTTGCCTCCTTAAAGAGCTCAAATTTTGCACCTGTCCTGAAACTGTATAGTTCTAATATTTGGAAAAGTCTTGAAATTAAACCGATATTAATTTTTTTTTTTTTTTTTAAATCTTGCTTCCTCTGGTTGATTTCCCCCCCCCCCCCCGTGATGCCTATGAATCCATATGTTGTATTAATGTTTTAATAGGAAACTTATACTGTATCTTCAAACCTTGAAGCTAGGACAAGATCTTAAATTTTATGAAGTCTAAAAAAAAACAATAAATAAAAAAAAAAAAACCCATTTTCTTGAATCCAAATATTTAATTGGTACATATCAAGTATTATGACATGTATAAAATTTCAGATCACAATATGAAGCAATGAAACTTTTCAGATTGGCATGTGCTGCAAATATTTGAGGCTGCCAACACAAACTAATGATTAAAACAGAACATAACTAAAAAAAAAAAAAAAAAACTGTAGAAAATCAGAGTACGGACAGAGATAACAGTAAGCATTCTAGGAAAACTAAATGTGATTCCTCAAACCTTTTAAGTAGAGTGCAATAAAAAATAAAACACAGCACTGAAGCCAAGCGTCCACAAGACGTCTAGAAGTTAGTACTATAGGTTCACGGAGAGCAGAAAAGGAGCAAAGGTCACAGCAGAGAGAAAGGAGGGCTGTTAGCTAGCCAGTCAATGCAGGAAAAAATAATCTCAAGATAATGCACATCACATTTAGCTTTAAGGACTGTAGTAGCATTTGTACTTGCATGTTATTTAAAAAAAAAAAAAAAAAAATCCTGAATGACTGAACAGAAACAAGGACATCACCATAAACAAACAGCCTGCAGATGAACGACTGTGGTCGCTGACTTGCATATGAACATAATTGTGTCTGAAAGGCTTACTGAACAAAAGTGTCATAAATTCAGCCTGACACGTAACCTGGCTTTGCCACAAAGACTGATGCGCTGGCTATTAAACATGGGCTACATTTTCCAAAAACAAACAAAAATAAAACTGATCTGATACATTATCTGAACTGCGGCACTGCAGGTGACCTCTGTCCACATTACGGATCGGGGCAGAAACTCTGCCTCTGCTCTCCATCGCATTTGTTTTGGTTCCCATTCAACCTGCCAACCTGGGACATTTTAAAGTACCATACCAGTAGGCGCAAATCTCAGTTACGACAGAATATCAGTTTGCATTTATATTTTCTAAGGTATTAAGAAAAAACACATTTAGTAATCTCTGATGAGTTGAAATAGTGGAGAAAGATGAAGATGACCCATATTTTGAACATGTAAGAGGTACATGCTTTGGGTTATAAAACTTTGGAAAAGATTTAAGTCAATGTGACTCAAAAGGATAAAAGAATGAAAAAACAGATAATCTTCTTTAAGATCTTTATAATATTGCTGCAGGTGTATTCTTACAGCAATTAAAATGAGCTAATAAGTAATTATTTGTTTTTAAGTGCATTTAGTTGTCTGGTCTTAGTCTAGCTGAGTTAAATACAAAAAATGTTTTTCCACCCATAATAGTTAATGCTTAATTTTTGACACAGCTTGAGCTTTGGTTATCCCTATTTCAAAAAACACGTGGAAATCTTTTATACAGTGGACATACAATGGTTTGCATAAGAGTCACAGCAGTTGATCCAAGGTTAATATTTTGGCCTACACTTTCTTTTAGAACCTGTGTACACAACAAATATTAAAAAAATCTTTTTCTAGTTATAAATCCTTATTAGTCTGTACACAAGCAGTACAAAAAAAGAAGTTGTGTTGTGCCTCCTATTGAGTTTTTGAACCATTTAAGGCGAACAATTTTCCATTTAAAAATAGTTTTGATACTATTGTAAAAGTAAGATTTATATTAAGAATCCCTTTTTCTATTGCAACATCAGCAAAAAGAGTGTGATTTAATGAAATAACCAGGAGTCGAGCGCTTCCTGTTTTGTCTTAGGTGTTGCTTTTCCAAGTCGGAACAGATCCAGTTTTGATTCTGCTAGTATGTAGCTACTAAAGTCAGTATGTTATATGATGCTTAAGGCAGCAGAGCTGCATTTCTGATTGACTCATTTTTGTAGATCTATTTTCAGAGTCTCCTTGACCAGGTTAGCATTATCTTAAAGGTTAATGAACACTTAGTTTTTCCCCTCAATCTGTACTTTGCTGGAGAAACCTCAGGTTACCACTTGGCCCTTCCCTCACCTCGACAGCCCCGGCTGCTGTTCACATTTTGTTTCAAACAAAGTACACCTACACCCCCCCCCATTATAGGTTTATACTAATATAATTAGGAAAGAAGAGCTTAGGCATTATTCCTAGAGTTTCAACTCGTTATAAGTATATGCCAGAAATAGTGACAGGGTGAACAGACATTTCTGCAGCTGTATAAAGCACCTAGCCCAGCTGTTGCTATGCACTGGTGTTCAGCTGGCTGAAAGGAGGCAAGTTCTGACAAGGGTAGTCATGCTGTGGAAATAAAATACCTTATTAAGCTGGTGTCGTTTTTAAAATACATTTGGCAGTTTTAAATCGCATGTCTGTTAAGCAGCCAACAGCAGACAGGGTACCTGTGCATACAGCCTGACTAATTACCAGCTAAAATAGTCTTTTTTAATATCTAAATTAGCAAGAGTTTATTTTCTATTTTTGTTTAAGTCTATGTTAGATCACATTATTAGAACTCCATTAATCATTATGTTGATTTTTTTTCAAAGCAATAGGAATTATTCAAGCTTTTCTGCTTCAAATAGAAGAAATTAAGTCATGTTATACATTTTTTGTGTGAATATTATGAAACTATGGTATTTTTCCTCAAAGCTATCATACCATGAGAATAATATGCCGACCAGAAGCACATTCTGTTTGGGTTTGCAATTTAGTAGACATTACGTGGCATACAAGAAAAACATGAAAAGCAAAAAGACCTGATAACCAAAGGCAGACCGACAAGTTGGACAAACAATCCATTAAAATATTTTTAATTGAGGAATTAAAACCAATGAGTTACTAAATATTTTTTAAGCAGGTAGCGGTGAGAATCTCCTATTATGAACTTAAGGAAAAATAGCATAGTTTTACACAAAACTTTCACATGATCTCATTGCTTTTATCTAAAAACATAAAAGCAATACACTTTCCCCCTGCTGCTAAAGTGTTTTAACTTATTTATTATTATGTATACAATAGATTATAACATTGTCATGTATAACATTTATTTATCACTATTTTGATACACTACCTTGGCAAAAACAAAGAAGCACCTGCTAAATTTTGTAGTAATTTGAAGTAATTATTTTTGCATAAAATGACACCTTTTTCTTTCTTTTTACAGAGTAATACAAGTATAACAAGCTTATTTTATCTAATTAATAGGTCCGGCTATCTGCTGGGGTAGCTGGCCTGTGGTCAGCGGCCAAACAGATGCAAAGATTTCTAAAAATCCAAATTTGTCTTTCTTGTAAGACAGGATGTGTATAAGCTTCCCTTCAGCCAGCTATCGGGCAGTGTGCTGCAACAGGTGTAAGAAGGAGAGGAGTGTGGTGCCACAGTACAATGGACAACTAACAGTTTCAAAACCACACGATTTAAAAGCGTGGTATACCTTCATACCAGCAACTGGACCATGGCTAACGCTGACAAAACTTACAACACTAATCCAACTCTCTTTTAGGTTTCAGTGGTGATCATGAAAGTGTCTGATGGGTCAAACAATGCACTTCTTTGTCACATATGGTCAATAAACAGGGGAGGTTCTGCATTTGGCAGACTCCCTGAGCCTCTTACAGTGGGTTACCTCTCACAGGCATTGCAAAGACAGCACAGCTCTGTCAAGGAGTAGAAGTAGAGGTGTGTTGCCTTTGTAAAACTCTCAATTACAACAATCTGAGACACACGCATCACCGATTTCTGGGTGGTATGTGACAAACATATCCACATATGGCTGTGCGACTGTTTAACAGGCTGCTTTTCAGATGCCAAAAGCTCACCAGTAAACATTTACTGCAACAAGTTGAAGAACAGCAGAGAAATATTTGCTGTGAATATTTTGATCAAAATATGGATGAAAAAAAAAAAAAAAAAAAAAAAAAGCCGGACTTGAGTGTGGTTACCTGGTAACATCAAGGACGAACATGGCTGGCCTTTCAGATGCCACTGCGAACAACAGGCATCAGAGCATTCATTAGGTAAATGAAAAGAAATACCAAACATATTCTTCTGATGTCCAAGAAATGTCCGTTCCATTTCATTTAGAGTGGAATCTTTACCCAAACGCTTTTCCCACAAGTCACCCGTTTACCTTTAAGTTTAGTTTAAATAAGTGTTCCTTCTGGCCTCACGTTAAAACCAAAAAAAAAAAAAAAAAAAAAAAAAAAAAATCTAGAAACAGATCTTGATTTCCATTTTCTTTTCTTATGACCTTCGTGGCACATTGTTTGTTCCTGTTAGCTCAATAGAAAGAAATTAAACAACTCCAAGTGACACGAGAACCAAACATGATGCAGGAAAATGCACCAGACTAGCCTAGAAACAAGCCTACAGCATGAGTCACTAATATAGTGCTTCATTTTTATAAAAGTGTAAAACGCCTTACTTTTAGAGTCTCTCACTCAGACTTGCCCCTTTCTAGCACCATAAACAGCCACATGGCAAGTGAGAAAATCTTAAATTGCTTCTGCGTGTTTGTGTAAAACTGCATACATGGTACGTAAAATGCAAGCAGGTTGGCAGGAATTTAAATGTTGCTTTCAAGGATGAATTTGCACCCAAACAATGTACTGCGTGTCAATTAACAGAGCCAGCGGGCAACAAAGTAGAATGGAAGAAAAAAAAAAAAAAAAAAAAAAAAAAAACTGCAAAGAAGAAAAGACCTTGAGATGGTTGGTGGGACTGTGGGTAAGGGGGCTTTTTGTGCGTTTGTTTCTGTGCCCACTTCTTGTGGCTGGAGTAGCGAGGTGAGGAAATGTCCTCAGTTTGAATTTCCGGCTGGTGATGTAAATGGAGACGATCCAAGTTCAGCAGATGAGGTCAGTCTCTAACTGAGGTGGTTTGTGTGTAAATGATTGTATACATAAATGGCTGTAAATGCAAAATACATTTGCCCGTGGGTAAGTACATTATGTGAGTGCAATGCATTTCAAAGTGGAGCTCTAAGTACATGACAGTATACGAGGGTGCACAGAATGGATGCTTATGTGCACATGTTCTACCCATACACGTAAATTCGACCTCATCGGCCCTTGCTGTAGCCGGGAAAGAACTGGTCAAGCAGAATCTGAAGCTTCTTGTTTTGGTTCATGACATAATCCTTGCCCAGGTCGTGACGGCAGGCAGGGCAGGTGTACACCGCTGCCCGAAATGACCGCTGCAGACAAGTCTGAGGACACAAGATGCCAGGGTAAGATTTGGGAACTGGATTTTTTTTAATTACATTTTTTTTCCAGGAGTTCCGTACAAATAATATCTAGTAAGATGCACAGGAGATTTACCTTGCAGACATTGTGTGAGCAGACGGTGGTGATAGGCTGGAAGGCCAGCTCCTGGCAGCAGACGCACATGAAGATCTGTTCCAGCTTTCGCAGGAAATTCTTTTATGGAAATAAAATAAGTTAACAAACAAACAGAGTACAATTTAAAGAAAAAACAAAAACAAAACAGTCTGTAATGTGTTAAGATTTAAATTTGCTAGAGCATCAAATATAGATGACAGTATTCTCAAATCTTAAGAATAAAGAAGGAAGAATTATGGAATCCAAAAAAATAAAGGAAACTCTTTCAAATACCTTGAAAGGTGAACTGAGGTTTTTTCCCAGTGTTCGTGAACCTTTGAGGTTCCAACCAAAAATATAAAAGTAACTTTCTTACTCCTTTACTTTCTCTGGCAGAGGAAGGGTTTTGATTTATCTACTAAACACAACAAGTAAGACAATGTGTGTTTGGTTTATTATGTTTCTGTTGTAACTAATTCTTGGCAGTAAAACTTGTATAGTGGGAAGGCCTGTTTATTTTCCCTTAAATGGTGCCACATTTGCAAAGACAATGCATTTGTAAGTTGAAAAGCATAGTTGAGTCTGTGGGTTGCACCCAAGAAACACTTGCTAAACCCTCTCTGCCGATGCCAGCTTATTCTGCTATTGACTCTTGCTTGATCTTGTTAGTTGGATTGAGTGATTGAAGTTTGATTAATTAATAAATGATTAATTTAAATATTGGCAATTTAACAAGTTATTCATTTAACAAACTGAGGCCTCAGTTGTGTGTGAAAGCAATGTACACAACCCCAAGAGCCTGGTATGTCCTCCTCCTGCTGGTCACTAGCTTGGTCAAACACTGCTGCGGGACAGCATCCCATTCGTAAACAGGCTCATGCTCAAGTATAGCAATAAGGTCGCGTCGGTCACTCTGGAACCACGCTCTTTGGGAGTGAGCGTTGACATCTGGGAGGATAGAGGTCATCCCTAAAGTTGGTGATATGGGATTGCAGAATCTCATCTCAATATCTCTTTGCATGGAGATAAACTTGAATGACTGTGTATAAGCATTTTTGGAATTTCAGAAATTGGAATTTGGGAATTGGCAAGTTTTTCTATCTTCTGCTCAAGCCACAAATGCATTTTTCTTACAACTGAGGCACCATTTAGAGGGGTTACAAAGGAAAAAAAGCAGTCCAGCACACATTTCCTTACTTTTTGTGCCAAGTTAAGATTTTTGTATATTTATATTTAATAATTCTAATCGCCCAGACAAGACACTGAAGACAGCTTAAAATGTAATCATTTTGTCTTTGTTTTTAAATATTACAGAAATGCTATTTAGCTGCGGAGCTGTGTAACACTGACTGCTCTCTCTCAAATTTGAAAGCTCTGGATCCTGATACGAATAAAGTTACATGTTTTGGTAGTTATACCGGTCCCTCTTTAAGGTGCTCCATGGCTTCATCCCAGAGCTTCTTGTTGGCTGTGTCATCCTGGATCAGCTGCTGTTGCTGCTCGGTCAGCTGGAAGGTCTCCTCTATCTTGACACGTTTAGGCAGAGGCTCGGTCTCTGATGACAATTCTGGTAAAGACAGCACAATACTAAAGGAACAGCAGCTAATTTTGCAGAGCAAAACATTTCATATTTAAAAGTTTAAAAAACGTTTTGAAGATATTAATGTGGCATCTTGAAGAGGTTTTTAGTGATCCCGCCGCTCTCACCTGTCCTCCTCTCACAACACCTTTTCTGACCTGCTTTGAGCAACATCTCTAAAAGCACCCACCAGTTTCTCCAGTTGTCTTCTGCTCTCCATTACTTTGTGGTGCATCCTCTTGCATCTGAGCTTCTGGAGGCTCATCCCCATCCTCTTCCTCCTCCACCCCCTCCTCCTCCTCTTTCGTTTTAATCTTGCGCCTCCGTGGCCTCCCTCTTCCTGGATAGTGCTTACTGCGACCGCCACGACCAGGCCTAGCGCAAGCCTCCTTCTTTGTTTTGTTAGCCATGGCTGCCAGATACCCTGGTGGGTACTGAAGGAAAAGATATTTAAGAGAACCTTTTCTTTATGTTCAGTGTTGTGAACATGTATGGGCCCTTACAGACTTGATCTGTTTTTTGTCACATTTAAATATTTCAGCTCATCGAATATATTTCTGCTTTTCATGCAAAGATAATTGATAACTGCAATTTTTCACATGATGATTTCATTTATTGAGGGAAAAGAACCTATTCAAAACAACCTGATCTTATGTGAAAAAGTAAATCCGCCCTAAACCTGAAATAATTTGTAATGAGTCTTTTACATTGCTGTGCAGGAATTTTATCCCACTCTTTGCAAAATTGTTTTGATTCAGCCAGAGCACAGTTCATGTTTCCATCAATTACGGCAAATCGCCCAGGTCCTGAAGCACCAAAGAAGCCCTACAGCACCATACCACCACCACCGTGTTTGACTGTCAGTATTTTGTTGTTTTTTTCAAATCCTGTTAGTTTTCTCTCAGATGTAACCAGAAAAACAATTTTCAAAAAGTTCCAATTTTCTCTCGTCAGCCTGGTGAAGCATTTACCAAAAACTTGTGAGAAAAATGTGAGACAAACCATTGTTTTCTTTTTAGTCAGTAGACTTAGCCAAAATAAAAAAAAAAAAAAATATATATATATATATATATATATATATATATATATATATATATATATATATATATATATATATATATATATATATATATATATATATATATATATATATATATATGCGGCTGGGTAGCTCAATGGGTAAGTCACCCGACCTTCACCCGGGAGACCGGGGTTCGAATCCAGGCCGGGTCGCTTGGTTGAGATATCCAGTGTGGGTCCTTAGGCAAGATCCTTCGCGCTACTGCCTACCTCATGATGAGTGATAAAGGAATACACGCCATGCCGGCTCAGACGTCGCCCGGCCAAACAAGGTCTGCGTCAGGTGCTGGGGAACCAGGGCACCTTCACGAAAAATGGGTTACTGGAACAAGACGGAATTGGGCGAGAGGTGAAAACTTGGATCTGTTGGAATGCTACTACTCAAGTAACCCTAGTCAGAGGGGTTACATGCAAAGAATGCGGGAGGAATGGTTACGTCGACATCCCCATTCAACACTAACTGCCAAACAACTAGTAGCTCAGTGTTCCAACATCCGCAAACGGCAAATGCTGTCACAACTTGAGATAGACGAGGTACAACACAAATGCTACGGCAAGGGGGAGCCAGGACGCCAGGTCAGAGGGGAGTTAGCTTCAACTCCCCACCCGCAGATTGGGTATGCAGCCCCAATAATGAACGAACCATCACAGCTGAACGAGGCAGCAACTGACCTGAGAGGTAGGATCATGGCCCGAATGAACACCAGGCAATCCCGATGCCAATTACAACGGCTGAGTGAAGTACCATCAGAAAGTCTCATTGAAGATGTGAATGCAGCATTGAGAACGATCCCTACCAACACCATAACGGAAACCAATGAGCTGGTGTACAACTCAGCATCAGTGATCCTTGAGATGCTCGGCTATAGGAGCAACCATGAGATTCAATACCCACCATGGAAAAGACGGTTAGAGGCTAAAATCAAGGTAACAAGGAGGGAAGTGAGCCAATTGTCAGAGCTCCAAAGAGGTGCAATCAAAAGACCAGTACCCAAGCGGTACAGCCAGATGCCCATACCTGAAGCGCTCGAAACTGCCAAACAAAGGCTCCAAGCCTTGGCCAGTCGCCTAAAGAGGTACACGAGAGAAAATGAAGCCAGGAGGATTAACCGGCTCTTCTCCACCCAACCAGCTAAAGTGTACTCTCAATGGCAGGGTAATAACAACAGAGCAGACCCACCAAGGCTGGAGACCCAACAGTACTGGAAAGGCATATGGGAAAGGGAGGCGACCCACAACAGCAATGCACAGTGGCTAATCTCTCTACGAGATGACCACAGCAACCTCCCTGAGCAAGCCCCAGTAACTATCACAGTGGCAGATGTCCAAGAAAGAGTCTCAGGTATGAAAAACTGGACAGCACCAGGTCCTGACATGATCCATGCCTACTGGCTAAAGAAACTCACTGCCCTCCATGAGCGACTGGCAGCTCAAATGAACCAGCTGCTACAAAGTGGGACTCACCCTGAATGGTTAACTGAAGGGCGCACAATCCTGATCCAGAAGGATCCCTCAAAGGGTTCGGTCCCATCCAACTATCGGCCAATAACCTGTCTCTCTACAACATGGAAGCTCATGTCAAGCATCATAGCAGCTAAGATAAGTGGGCACATGGATAAATACATGAGTACAGCACAGAAGGGCATCGGCATAAATACCAGAGGAGCCAAACACCAACTCCTGGTAGACCAAACAGTCGCCCGAGACTGCAAAACCCGACACACCAACCTGTGCACGGCTTGGATTGATTACAAGAAAGCCTATGACTCAATGCCACACACTTGGATCATTGAATGCTTAGAGATGTACAACATCAACAGGACTCTAAGAGCCTTCATTGCAGCCTCGATGGGGATGTGGAAAACCACCCTTGAAGCCAACTACAAGCCAATTGCACAAGTGTCCATCAAATGTGGCATATACCAAGGAGACGCTCTGTCCCCACTGCTGTTCTGCATAGGTCTGAACCCCCTCAGCCAAGTCATCAACAAGACTGGCTACGGATACCGACTCAAGAACGGAGCCACCATCAGTCACCTCCTCTACATGGATGACATCAAGCTGTACGCTAAGAGCAAACGAGACATCGACTCACTGATCCACACCACCAGGATCTACAGCACTGACATTGGGATGTCATTCGGACTAGAGAAGTGTGGTCGGATGGTTACACAGAGAGGGAAGGTCATCCACACAGAAGGGGTCTCACTCCCAGAGGGAACAATAGCAGACATTGAGGACAGTTACAAGTACCTGGGAATACCACAAGCAAATGGCAGCCTCGATGAGGTCACAAGGAAAGGAGCCACGGCCAAATACCTCCAACGAGTAAGGCAAGTCCTGAGAAGCCAGCTCAACGGCAAGAACAAGATCCGTGCGATAAACAGCTATGCCTTGCCAGTAATCAGATACCCTGCAGGAATAATAAGCTGGCCAAAGGAAGAGATAAAGACCATGGATGTTAAAACTCGGAAACTACTAACCATGCATGGAGGGTTCCACCCTAAATCCAGCATCCTGAGACTATACGCGAGCCGTAAGGATGGAGGCAGAGGACTAGTGAGTGTGAGAGCCACTGTCCAGGATGAAACATCCAAGATCCATAAATACATCAAGGTCAAAGCCTCAACCGACGATGTGCTCAGCGAATGTCTCAAACAATGGGGACCAGAGGATGAGGTGCTGGAGGAACCATCATGGGAGGATAAGCCCCTACATGGGATGTACCACCGACAAATAACTGAAGTGGCTGATATCAGGAAATCCTACCAATGGCTGGAAAAAGCTGGACTCAAGGACAGCACAGAGGCACTCATCCTGGCTGCACAGGAACAGGCCCTAAACACCAGAGCAATAGAGGCTCAGATCTACCACACCAGACAAGATCCAAGGTGTAGATTGTGCAAGGAGGCCCCTGAGACAGTCCAACACATAACAGCAGGGTGCAAGATGCTGGCAGGGAAAGCGTACATGGAACGTCATAACCAAGTGGCGGGCATAGTGTACAGAAACATCTGTGCAGGATATGGACTGGAAGCCCCGAGATCAAAGTGGGGCACACCCCCAAAGGTGGTGGAGAATGACCGAGCTAAGATCCTGTGGGACTTCCAGATCCAGACAGACAAAATGGTAATGGCGAACCAACCGGACATCGTGGTGGTGGATAAACAACAGAGGAAAGCCGTTGTGGTGGATGTAGCAATACCAAGCGATTGCAACATCAGGAAAAAGGAACACGAGAAACTGGAGAAATACCAGGGCCTCAGAGAGGAACTGGAGAAGGCCTGGAAGGTGAAGACCACAGTGGTGCCTGTGGTCATCGGGGCCCTCGGGGCAGTCACCCCCAAGCTGGAGCAGTGGCTAAAACAGATCCCAGGAACAACATCAGACATCTCAGTCCAGAAATGCGCAGTTCTCGGCACAGCCAAGATACTACGCAGAACCCTCAAGCTCCCAGGCCTCTGGTAGAGGACCCGAGCTCAGAGGTTGGGAAAGACCACCCGTGGAGGGTGAGAAGGGAATTTTTTTTTTTTTTATATATATATATAGAGCTAAGAACATTTATTCACTTTTCACTGTTCCAGTTTGGTTTGAATAGTTTTCCCCACTTAATAACTAAAATAATCATTTCAAAACTATTATTTTGTATTTACTGTTTATCTTGGCGTAAACAAGCAAATACTTTTTCACAGCACCATATTTCTGTATATATATTTGCTTTAATTTCATTAATCTTTTAAAACCAGAAATCTGGAGCTGAATCTTTAGCTGTGCCTACACACATAATCTTCTGTGCTGCATAAGCAATAGTCTAACCTGAACTGAAAGGCCCAGTTTCTTTATCCTCTCCAGTCCTTCAGGGGTCCACGGTGCAGGCTCCAGATCATCTCGTCTCAGCAGGTACCTCCACACCAAATAACCACATTTTCCGATCTCTGGCCAGTACTTTACCACCTACGGACCACCGCAGTACAACGCTATAAACCCACTGGAGCATAGTATATAGCAGCATTTCTAACTAAAGTACACACACTCGTTCCTTACTGGCAATGTTACATTGTTTTTAATGCACAACCCCGCAGCATACCTTGTAAATACCATCGTAGCGGTTTCCTTCTTCTGGAGCATACTTGCTGATGCGTCTACCTTTAGAGCTGCGCACCACTCTCACCGGTTTTCCTGCCCGCCAGTTTCTGGACTCGGCTCCATCTTTGTCATTCAGGGGTGCATCACAGTTTAAGGCCAACGCCCTACAATTGGTCAAATAAAGAAACGTAAACAGAATGTTTAATCACCAAAATCTGGATTAAAATCTCCATCAACTGAGCAAATATCCATACAAACCTATTAGAGACATTTTTCGGTGTCGTACCTATTCATGTGAGTCAGCGTTTGGTCAAAACAGTGCTCTCCAATCCGTTTGTTTCCTGAGAGGTCGCGACCCCCGCTGCCAGTGTAGGTGAACTCATCTCCCCGGTCCTACCACAGATGATCACAGATACCAGCAAAAAAATGGACCAAATGAGACATGGTTCACATGTGGCTGAACAGACCAGCAGCGAGAGGAAAACTCACCACTTCATCCTCAAAGCCCCCAGCTAACACCAGTGAATAGGAGCCGTCATTGCTGCGCCCGTGGATGCCGCCGACGTGTGGCCTGTGAACGCCTGCCTCGCTCACCTGAGTAATGAAGCAGACGTGAAGGGTGAGAAAATTGTAACAGCTTTGTTTTTCTTATTTGAAACATTTAAAAAGGCCAACCTGCACTCTGAATTTCCAGGTGGTTCCCACAGGAATGCCAGGAATAGGTCCATAGTGGTTTGAAGGAACAATTGTGCATTCTTTAGTGCGCCCCACACAGGCCATGCCCTGCAATTATATCAAAGAAGAGAGCTTTTCAACATGATCACATTGGAAAACAGTATATTTTTTTTAACATTGCACCTCAAAAGTCCCCTTACAACAGGATGATCAAGTCAAATCAAATCAAGAGAAAGCTGCAGGAAATACTTAAGAAATTTAAAGAAAATGTCTGAGTTTTAGAAGGTTTACGTTCAGATTTAGCTGCTACAAATGAGTTTTAAAGTGCAACTACAATAAAATAAAAGTGGTTTATTTTAAGAGTTATAGAGTCATGAAAGTTTTAAAGTCAAGTATGAACAGTGTGTGACTCAGCGCACTTAAATGTACCCGAGTGCATAAGGCGAGCTGTTTTCAATTAGTAAACATTAAAAAAACCCATTCTGGTAAAGAAGGGAGTTATTTTCCATTGGTTGTTCCAGGAAAGTGGCTAAGTCGTGCCTAATGGCATTGTTCACATTACACCATGGAGAGGAGCATCAAGGAGACAGCATTTTCATGACAGAAAAGAGCCAAAGACTGAACACATGAGAAGACTCTGGGGAGATTTCAGGAAAAAAAATGTAACAGTGTACTGTGAACAGATAAAACCAGATAAAATAACAGTTCCGCATTTATTTTGCTCCCTCCTCAGTTAAAGGTACACCAGTTAGGTGTTTTTTTATTTTTAAATACTCAAATGATCAATAACTCAGTAATTCTGCCCTTCATCATCCCATCTGAGGGAGAAGGATGTGATGTGCTCAGAAATACAAGATTCCTTAAAACACTATAATAGAAACAAACAAGGTATAAATTAAAGTATAAAACAGCTTGTGGGGAACACAAATTTACTGCTGTAATTTCTAATTAAGATGAATAAATTTTGTTTAAATATGAACAGTAAATGTAATGTTTGGACGTCAAGATATTTTGAACTCAGTTCTTTAAGTTGTAAAATTCTATCTTATTGTTTTGCCAACAGGTTAAGACGTTCTTTTACAAAGACAACTACCTCAAAGATGGTGACACATTAATCTCAAACTCCCCTGATAATCTGGTTATTTAGTTTTGAAAATATATGACCTTATTGCAGGTGATACTGAGTTATCCTGTTTATTAGAGAAATGCTCTGTTTGAAAATACATTTCCAGATAACAATTTTCCCATCAGTTTTTATAGCGTTTAGATAATTTGAGCACAAAAGGTTGATCTCATTGGGTTTCATAATTTGCATGTTTCACAAATCACACAACACTATAAGGCAGAGATTTGATTCTGATTTAGCAGTGCAGTAAAGGGCTATTTCACAGTTTTTATTTTCCAGCATCTTGACAAACTTCATCAGTGTCCAGTTTTAAACCATGATCTATTGATTTTCTTAATGAGTATGCATCTATTATTTGGTTATCAGTCAGTATCTTAAAAACTGAAGCAAGATTATTGAGACTGAAAAGAACTTAAATTTTGCTATTGCAAATCAAAGACAAAATATGCTGCAAGTCAAAGTAAAAAGCTATTAACTTTTTTACAAATTCAGATTTTTATCTTTTTTACCTTTCCCCAGTCCCTTTGACTCTCAGTGGTAGCTGAAGGCATTTTGGCTTTCTTCTTGCTGGCTTTGAGCTTCTCACCTGCCTTAACGACTTCACTGGTGTCATTTTTACAGGTTGGGCAGTACCTGGCAGAATAAAAGAAAATCACTTCCTGCTCTGTCTTCGATGTCTCACAGGTTCAGGGTATGGAAAGAATCCAAAAAGTTGGTAAAATTGCTTCTTAAAACCCCTTAGGGATTTACTAAATATACAGAGTAGTGCTCTCCACAATTACTAGCACCCCTGATAAAGATGTATATGAAGTCTTAAAATGAGTGACAGCAATGAGTGTGATTATATCACACAGAAAATGTTAGAAAAATACAACTTTCAATTTGAGTGCAGTACTCAGTTGGGAATAAAATCTCACACGAGGGAACAAATGTTTATGAAAATTACCCGCGTCACAAATATTGCTACCTGCAACAGTTCTTGTAAAATAAATGTAACTGAAGCATTGTTGTAATTCACACTTCAATTATGTATTAGTGTCTAAGAAATCTGAATTACTTCATGACTTCCTCTTAGACATTTTTCAAAACAGCTAAGGCAAGAGAACATGCAATTCAAGTAACACAGATGTGTGTTGCTGATCTTTATACATCAGTTTGTTAGACATTAGATAATGAAGTAGCAGCTTCCCTAAATGTTCTTATTATCTATAGCCAGACTGCAAGTTATTAATTCAGTACAACTGGAACTGTGACAAACAAGGTTGGGTGAGGACCCAGGTTTATCTTGCCACCATGTACAGTAAAGAGGATGGTAATGGAGGTTAAAAAAAAAAAATCTTTATCTAAAGCCCACTGTTAAAAGGGCAGCTGCAAAGTCTCCATAAAAACTAGTTATTTTATGATTTTGCATAGATCTTTACCAGAAGAGCCAATATTTGTGGAAGGTGCTGTACCTGCTGGTGTTGTTCTGGGACAGAGACATTTCTATACATTTGAGAAACGTGAAAAAACATGGACTTGTTTATTAGACAGTAACTGCAAGTCTAGGTAAAAATATAGCAAATGTTAAAATTAAAAGAGAAAAATTTAAGGAAAACATATGTGCATTCAGCTAATACAGGCACCAATGAATATGCTGACAAACACCAATTCTTGCATACATAGATTGACTACCTCATGTAGAAGAAAGTTATTTACCTATACGATTTAAAATTCAACACACATAGGGTAGGCACTGGGGACAAAAATGCTGGAATCTTAGGAATTTCTCCAAACTCATCTTCACTTGAGTAACAAACCACAGAGGAGCTAAAACCCCTCCATCTTTTATCTATTATCTGAAGTTGCAAATAGCAAACCTGTTTTGGTCAAACTCTACAAAAATGTTAATTTTAACATGTTTAACAGTTGAGATTTTTATTTTCATCATTTTATTTTTCTCTATTAAAGCATTGTATCAAAGCCAGTAAAATATTATAAATCTGGCACTAAAGTGGTGTTTCCATAATTATTCATGTTTATGCTGTTTTAGTTACAACAAATAGCAAAACAGACATTCTGTTGCAACCTTATTTATATTTTGCAGAAGGTCGATGTATGAATTAACTGGATAATGCAACCTGTAGGTGCATTATCCTATTATTTCTAATTGATTTTACTATCAACCGCCATTGAATTACTGTGTAAAAACACTTGAGCTCACACTGAACTCCATTTAATCAGCATTTGTGAAATGACTGAAGTGCAGCTTCTTGAAGCTAATTGTTGAGCTGCTTTCCGTCGCTCTCTCACCAGTCCTCGTCATCTGGAATAGTGGCCAGCGGTGGGTTGAGACAGTAGATGTGAAACGCCATGTTGCACTCATCACACAGTAGCTGCATGTGAGCATCCTGCTTCCCGCCACACACGCAGCAGGAGCAGAATCGACACTCCGCGTCAGGGTCGGCCTTGCAGTGCTTGCACTCGGGTCCGCTCTTCCCTTGAGCCACAAACAAGATGAAATCACCAATATTCACATATTCAGTACGAGTGATAAACGCTGCCTTGCAAAAGTATACAAGAGTCGAACTTTTATTATTTTGTTACATTACAACCACAAGCCTCAATGTATTTAACACAATATACCAACAAGAAGGAGCACATAATTGTGAAGTGGAAGTAAAATACATAGCTTTCAGATTTGTTTTACAAATATAATTCGGAAAAGTGTCAAATGTATTCACCCCTCTTTACTCAGTCCCCCCTGAAAAAATCCAGTGCAACCATATACCTTCAGAAGTGACCCAACTAGAAATTAGTCCAAACCGCATCATAAAGACCAAGGAACACACCAGACAGGTCAGGGATGATGTTAAGTTGGTCGGAAAGTGAATGACGCTGCAGAGCATTTATGAAAATAGACCTGTCAGAAAGACTGGAAACAGGGGCTGAGGATCATCTTCCAACAGGACAACAACCTTAAGCTTTCAGCCAATAGCATCGAAGCATATTCATCAGTTAAAACGGCCTAGTCAAAGTCCATACCTAAATCAAATTGAGAATCTGAGGCAAGACATGAACATCACTGCCTACAGATACTCTTCATCCAATCTGACAGAGCCTGAGCTATTTTGCAAAGAAGAAATGACATAAACGTAGGTCTCTAGATGTGCAAAGCAGGTAGGAACATACACTAAAAGATGTGTGATGGTGAATTCAGCGAAAGGTAGTTCTACAAAGTACTGACTCGTGGGGGTTGACTACAACTACATGCCCCACTCTTTAGATTTTTCTTTATAGTAAACCTTGAAAAACATGTATCTTGGTTCATCCATTTCATAATTATACACCACTAATTCCAACAAGATACCTTTGAGTTTGTGGTTATACCTGACAGAACAGCAGAAAAGTTTGAAGAGCATGAATACTATTGAAAGACTAGTTCATACTTTTAAACTGTCCGTCTGCGCTCGAGAGGGGACGAGCTCCTGGTTTCTCCACCTGGTAGATTTCATCTAAAAACTGAACTTTACAATCTCCGATTACATCTTCAGGACCGCTATGGGGAGACATGAAAGCCAAGGTAGATGCATTAAAACATGAAAACAGAGCAAAATACAATCCAGTTAAAATCAAAGCAATCGATCTCAGGCTGCAAGATCCTCACCCCAGGAGAATATTAACTCGGAGCTCCTTATTGGTGCGAGAGGTTTGATTTATGGTCACTATCTCTGCATCGTACCAGAAGCCTCTCTCATCTGGGGTCTCCATGTTGTAATTGATCATCACCTGCAGGCCCACCTGGAGCTGGTCCCACCGCAGCAGGGTCCTGGCACGGGGCCTTACGTCTACTGATCGCATCTCCACTACACCGTTCTCTGGATAGCTGGAAAACAGTGGACACAGTTTAGGAGCAAGCAACAATTATTAGTATTATCACAGGATAACTATTTCTAATTACTTTAATTTTTGTCTTAACATACAGTAAGCAACATAAAGATCTGTCCTAATTCTAGATCAGTCCTAACATGTAGTCTTATTAAAATTCAATTATATAAATTCAAATCATTATATATCATCGACATAATTTCTGCTGGAATTCAATAAATGACGCATAAAGTCAATATTTAAAGCAGCTTAAATTGGCCTCGATGAAATCCAACAAGCTTTAACCTTGAACCTGCCTAAAAGTAGCTGCAGTGGTAACTATCAGCAACAGCCAGATAGAAAAGGCTGAGTGATCATAGAGCACTTCATATCATCTTAATGGCCCAGGGCAAGAAAGCACAGCACAAGGCGGAAACACACAGAAGTGAACAGCTTCTTTTTAATACTATAAAGCATGAAGTTAAAGACAGATAAGATATATGAACCTTCTAAGCAAGCCCACTCTTGTCTTCAGAGTAACCTACAAAGCCTTAAGAATGAAAGCCGTCTCAGGTTTGTTTTTGAAAAAGAAGCCACATATTGCTTATGTTATACTATTAACCCAAACACATGGCGCCTGACCTACTTAAACAGCCCTAAATGTTGTCAAAAAGTGCTTCAGTTACATCCTTTGCAGGGTTCCTGCAAATTTCAGTGAGTTCAAATTAGGACAATTTATATGATTTAAATAAATCTCAAACTATAACCTGAGTGAGCTTACCTGAAAACTTAACAACTGAAGCGTAAACCTAAGTTGATAAAATTTTAGTTAACGAACATAAACTGAGGTTTTCAGCACTGGCATGTGACTTTTGTGCTTTAACAGGTAGGCTACACAACTTCAATACTTTTTTAAGGTGATCATGCATTGGGCCAGCTGCAAATGAGTGTCAATTTTCACAAGACTTTAGTTATACATTGCTGTGGAAAAATATTTGCCATCTTACAGATTTCTTCAGGTTTTGTGTTTCATATTCATAAGATTTTACTATCAGACAAACATAACCTAAGTAACTATGAAAAGCAGTTTTCAAATGATGATTTACCACATATTTTTTGGTTCAATATCAATAACCACACAGGCCTGATTATTGCCTGACCCGCAGAATATAGAAATCACTTAAATAGAATCTGTCTGGTGACATGAAGTAGGCAAGAAAAATTGAGGAAAGTAGAAATGCAAAAGACAAAAAAAACAAAACAAAACAAACAAAAAAAAAATTGGATGCCTTCCTTGGTAGGGTATGATATTTCAAACATTAGGCATTCACGTTCTGCATGTCGATGATGTATTTGGCATGTTGGGTGGACTCTAACTGCCCCTGAAGCTCATATTTGACGGTTATATTTATTAGCTAAGATATTAAAGTTAATGTAGAGTGGTCAGATAATGGTAAAAGGAGAAAGTTGTCAGAAAAATGTTGATTAATCACAAATAATATCATCGTAGCATTTTTTTAGAAATCCTATTGCAGTTAAATATTTATATTATCCACCAAAGGATAAACAATAGAACAGTGAGGAACCTTCTAAGAAGTGTGCCTCCTGTTACATCTCACATAAGCATTTTAACAAAAGAACATCATATCAACAGTCAAACACGCAACATCAAAAACTCATTGCCACCAAGGGTGTCAACACCAGTGATTAGGTTAAAGGGCAATTACTTTCTCATATATGGTTGGTCTTCACTTCACTAAAAACAGGTTTTTGTATTTACTGAAAAGCTGACCCATAAAAAAAAAAAAAAAAAAAAAAAAAAAAAAAAAAAAAAAAAAAAAAAATGTTAACAGATTCAAGACTTTTCCATGACTTTTAAAGACCCTGCAGACATCTTGATCTAATTACTTAAGAAAAACAATCTTATTCTTTAAATGAAGAGATTTTGACACATTCAAAAACATAAAATGCCATTTTAGGAGGCAGAGTTACTGCAACTTAAGGAAACATAACTCAAATGTTGTTTATTTAAAAAAAAAAAATAAATAAATTAAAAAAAATCACACACTACTGATATATTAATGCAGCAGCAGAAGGAAATTATTTTACAACAGCTCCAGCAAGCCAACTGTACAGTTATACCCTCTCTTGTTGTTGCCAGAGGGGTATGACTGAGCTTGAGTCATCTACTCAACAACCTGAACTCAGTTTCTGGGAAATGTTTCAGGCAGCAGTAAAGGTGATGTGGCTAAAGATGACCAACAGCCAAGATAATCAAACACACAGACATGGAAGAACTGAGTAAAACCACCCACACATATTCACTGCTTTTCTCTGATGGCAGTTTTGAAACGTTTTGCTCACACCTAGCTGGATAAAGGGCACCGTTATGTTGTGCATTATGAATTTACGTAAACTTTACAGACTTGGGGCTGCTATTGAGCTTATTACTTTCAGCAGAGTCAGCTTGGTTTCTTAGTGTTACTGACTAACACCCTGTCACCCCTGCTGTTAATTCTTTGTACAACCCCTGCCTTTGCCAACAGAACTACACTTAATCGCCTCATAACATTATACAGTTGGAGCATACAGAGAGAGGAATCTAACCATTCCTCTGTGAACAGCCACTCTACATTGTTCAGCAACCCGGGTCCTGTCTTATGCTTCGTTCCTCTTCGGGTTTCCTGTGCATTTTAGATCCGAGATGGTAATGGAGGAAGTTTTATTTAGTGTCTGGTTAACCATTTCTGTGTTAAATTCAACATATATCTTATTAATATCCTACTGATAGACCCAGTGATGCAACATATGTAGAATTATGGGCGAGGCCGTCTGATCTTTATTTGAAATGCTGTGGCGTTTTAAAGAATTTATCATGCCATCAAGGTCTCCAGGATACAACATTGGGTTCAACACACATTTACCTTACTTGTATGGCATGTTCTCTTGTTTTTCCTCATTTTGAAGGGCTCCTCTGTGTCTTTTTCCGTACAATCGATAAACCGGAAGCAATTATTTACCGATGAAAAGTTCCTAAACGATCAACTTAAAAATGCTTTAGTTACAATTATTTCAATTTCATATTGAATTTTATCTCTATAAAGTAGCTTCCTTCACACATTTAACAGGGGTGACCATAGTGATGGGTGTTGTAGCAATAAAATGAAAGAATGTGTGAAGCTAGCCACAAACTGAAAGCTTGTTTAAGCTAACAGATAAACAATATGTTGGCAATGGAAGTTTCTGCACTAAAGTAAAAGAGTAAAAAGACTGCAAATACAGACAAATATAGTCTCTGTCTCTAAAGATTATTCTCCTACAGTCTGCATTGATGCAGAATGAACAGTAAGCCATTCAGCTCTGGTAAAATAGTTACTTTCCAGAGTATAATGATGCTGTGGTTGTAAAGCATGCCCCCCTTTCTGAAAGAGACTTTATTCAAGCAGCTTTAAACTGACTAATGATGACCAGCGGAAACTGAAGAGTTTTAGAATGAGCGTACTCCCAGGAAGCGGAGGCCGGGGAATGGTGCAGGGATTTCCTTTTTTAGGGCTAAAGGATTAACATGGTTTTGAGAGAAGTGGGTTAAGTTGAATAGCAGCAACACAAAAACACACAGACATATCAAAATTAAACAGACAAAAAGAAACACACATACAGAGGCATCCACTTTGAAGCACAATTGTACTCAGCATGAACAGAGGGGCAACAGCGAGCAACACAACAGGGGGACAAGAGCCTGAGCTTAATGCCGCACAAGCTCTCACCCACTGCTCTTATAAATACCAAATTAATTCATAACTTAAACTATTATTATATTCATACAAAGTCTTGTAGCTATATTAATAATTTATGTAATTTAAACAAGTCTGTCTCATGACATTGAAAGGGAAAATACTTTTTCTAAATCATTAAGTTTAATGAAGTTGAATCAACAGAAATTGAGTGATTATACTGGATCTTGTCACTAAAAGAATCAATAACTACCTAATTAAAAATCACACTGATCTATTTTAAGGTTTAAATACGCAAAACAAAACATAAACAAATGAAATCTAGCAACGTCTAAAGGAGACATTCTGAAGGGAACTGAGAATCAGCTAATGTCAGTGTGCCATTAGCTGATTAAAGGCTGAACTTTAACAAAGGCTCTAGTTGTCAAATTTAAATGGAAAGCTTTCTTTTACTGGCCACATGTCCAAGGGAGAAGTTTGGAGAGAGAGAAAAAAAGAGGAATGGACTCCAAATGAATCAACATCTCCAAACCACTGAAATAAAACTGAAAGTAGGACTGTTTACATTGATTTGAAATCCGACTGTCTTGTCAACTTGCTGTGGAAACAGAATTTGGATCTCAACAGGTTCCATTCCGACACAGGGCTTTGACGCTGTTGAGAGGGAATATCTCGATACACAACCAGGAGGGTCAACCCCAGACTGATTGAGGTTCCTCTCCTGGAACTAAACTCTGAATGTCTTGTTAGGTTCCTCAGTTGGACTCCAGAAATTAATTATCAACAGCAGAGAGAGTAATCTTTCTAGATTAGCCATGTTTCATCCCTACCACAGTAGATCACGTGTATAAAACACGGCAACCGAACCTTAAGTCCATTAGGTTATTTTAAAATCTCATTCGTGCTTCTTTTTGGTTCTGGTTTTCTGCATTTCTTAAAGGCAACCCACATCAGTGGCGGCAGATGTGTGTCAAAAGTTCACCCATATTGTTTTCTATTAATCAACTCACACCAGATGTGTCTGGAGGACACGCTGATGCTCCAAGATGCAGCACTGATTCTTTTTCAACATTGTCTATTCAGAGGTATCTATGCTTCAGATACAACTATATGCTGGAGTCCAGTATGCTCTAACAGGTACTGATAAATGTTTAAATAAGCCGTTTCTAAGCCTAGCAGATTTCACAGCTGTTCATGATTTTACAATCTGGGGATCATCTTCAGCAGAATAAAACAATATTTTAGCTCACTGTACTATCAGGATAAAGGCTTTCTGCAAAAGCCTTGATGAGAAATAAATATCTGCAAAAGTCTAACTTTCTGCATATATGAAATTAAAAGATAAGTTTAGCAGATTAAAAAAAAAAAAAAAAAAAAACCCACACAGTTACTGTAACAGCAAAAAATTAAATCTTGTAAAACATTGCAGGACTGTCAAATATATACAGTACTATATAGATAATAGGTTAACATGATCATGCAACACATCAACATTCATGCATTTTATGGGCTTAGCTGTTATGTTTTAAGTAATTTTAACATCTCCCAATTAGAGAGTTTGTCCTTTATTAGAGTTGTCTTAATGCAAATAATATTGATTTAATGTATGCAATAATTGTGATTTTATATCTTGGAGTCTATATTATGCTTTACCAACTAGAAAAAAAATATTTCCATCTGAAATTATGCAGCGAAGGTAGACTTTCTAAAGATTACGTGACTCCTATCACACGACCTTCACGTTTTCAGTGCAGATGCTGAAGAGGATCGTGAAGTTCTGACAAGAAGCAGCATAATATCTGGTGTGCAAACATGAGTGACCTGAAGGATCCATTTCCAACAGATTTCCAGAGTACAAAATCCACATGAATACAAATGTTTGGCTGCACAAAGAAATCAACAACCCGGTCACCCTGACTCATGTAACTAAAAGTTTCTCACATAGTTTAAGTCAATCTAACACTAAGACACCTACTCAGACAGGGTGGCTTTAGACAAACAAACAAAATGCTTTCTAATAAGTTCCAAAAGCCATGAAAAAGCATTTCTGTGCAGACCAGAGAATAGCATGGGGAAAAGAAAACTATCATTTTGGAACATTTTGGTTAAGGCAGCTCCTGCCAAACTGCTTGGCAGAGATTCACAGGAACTACAACGCAGCCCACGGCTAAAGGGTGGAGGGCTGCTCTCTCACTGTTGCTCTTAAGTGCATTCCATGCAAGTGGTATGTTGTAGCCACAACAATACTTTCATCCGGCTAAAATGTGCAATAAACCATTTTTGATCTTTAGGTGGAGAAATACAGATGTTATTAGATGACTATTGGATGAATATATATTTTACACACATTTGAAATTGTCATAACAAAAAGGTAATGATTGTTCTTCCAAGACAATACTAAAAAAAAAAAAAAAAAAAAAAAAAAAAAAAGGGTTAAAAATAATTTATGCTACAATTTCTTCCCTGAAGCAAAACCTTGTATTCATTATCTCAAAGCAACATTTTTCCTTCCATATATTGTGAAACCAAATTTGTTCTTTGCTGAATAAGTTGCAACAAATGAATCCTACTTGCCAGGAAGACAAATCTAAGTTAAAACAAAAAAGTAAAAAAGTATTCATGCTACACCAAAAACCTGCTTTCTCAGTGAAGCTCAGATAATCATACTTAGATAAATTGTTCTCTCTGCACACTAATTTAAATCAAGACCCTATTAAGATGATATAAGCATCTTCATTTAGCAGATCCTTACCCTAAAACCACTTTTAGCTGCAACTGTGAAGCACAATTACAAGCTCTCATATGAGGTGCACAGCTTTAGGATTGACTGTTCTCCAAGCTGATTGTTACAACAGGAAAGCGACAGTATTAAAATTACCCTCCAACACGTTTTGCACACCAAAATGACTTCATTAATCCAAGTTCTCTTCCACCAGATATTTTGCTGCAAAATATTAGGATGTTATCCGTGGATATTGCAATGACAACATCAGCTGTCATTAACCCACATTTTCCTCATTCTTTTCTCTTTTTTTCCACCATAACAATGTGTCCAACTCTCTCTTTGAGTTGTAAGATATTAGCCATTAAAATCTATATCAGGTCTGGGCACTGAAAGCCCATTGGAACTGCAAAATACAGAGTCAATGCATGAAATCTGAAATCTAACAGATGAACTAATATTGCATCCAAGTGGTTCTTCACAATTGCAATATTGCACACACTGATACTTGCACGTATGTAACACTTCACTATAAGTTTAGCCCCATTCAAAATGATCAAACTTGAAACATAAATCCTCCGTGTATGCTTTTGTAACACGAGGGAGGTAAATTTCATTATTATAATCAGTTTAATATTTCAAAAACATTCCCATATGTGGAAATTTAAAAGCCGAAACAAACATCTGGTAGATCTCTTGAGAAAACAAAAAACAAACAAACAAAAAAAAAAAACCGAAGCAAATCAGTGTTTTTTTCTTCAGCTCTGATCTTAGTCTCTGAGCATGTTGGTGCTACAAACTAATTAATGCTCTCTCAGCAAATCCACTCATAAACCTATTTAATACAATTAGATACAAAGTGGTGCATTTCCAATAAAAAAGCAAAGTATTTGATTTAATCCAAAGGCCACAGTGTTTTCACTCTACTCTTAATCCGTTTGGAAATTTGAATGCTGTGTTGGCAAATAATCACAAAAAGCACCAGCACTGTCCACCTTTACAGCCATTGACAGAATGGTACTTAAGGTACTTAAATTCTGAATTATAAAACACAATGAAAGGTTTAGTGATATTAATACTTTGCATAAACATTTTTTTTTTTTTTACAAATAAAAATTTGAAAAGTGGGGCATGCATTTTTTATAAGTCCCTTTTACTCTGATAACCCTGAATAAAATTCACTACAACCAATAATCACCCTTAGAAATCACCTGAGTGCTTGTGTGTAATCAGTCTTGGTATAAATACAACTGTTCTGCAAAGGCCTCAAAAATTTGTTCAAGAACATTGGGGCGAGGCAGGTTTTGTTTGGATAACGCCAGTCATTCACAGGGTACGCAACGAACAAATATGAAGAACAAGGAAGTTTATAAAATAATATTCCGAGATTTGAACATTTCTTAGGCCACTGTTCAATCAATCCTCTGATGAAGACTATGGCACAGCTTGCAAACCTACCAAGACTTGGCAATCCACCTGCATGGCATGGGCAAGGAGAGCATTAATTATATAAGCAACCAAAAGGCCCATGTTATCTCTGGAGGAGCAACAGATCCACAACACAGGCAGGTGAATCCAACCATCGGACAACTATAACTCCTGTATGCAATAAATCTGGCCTAAATGGAAAAGCTGCAAAAAGAATATTTAAAAGAAAGAGAAAAGAAATCTAATTTGTAGTTTGCCACAAGTCATGCAGGGAACACAGCAAACATGAAACTAAATGCTTATACATAACCGAGAAATGTGTTTTCTCGCCCAGAGCTGTAAGAACAAAATGACATCTTTCTGCTCTTGCAGTTCTGGTTTGGGTGTTCTTGCACCTTGTTCTTGACATGTTCTGGGCAGAACCTGAAGTGAATGTGCTACAGTGGAAGGGACCTATGAAGAGTTCATAGGAGTTCTCCACTTGTGCTCTAATGAAGGATTAAATGTCCTGGCCAGAAAGAACCAACCGTAGACACACAGCCAGAGATGCAAGTAAGATCAAAGCATGTTCATCCATTGTTTTTCACTGATGCTCTCCATCCAATCTGACTGGGTTTGAGCTACTTTGCAAAGAATAAGCAACATTTCAGTTTCCAGACATGCAAAGCTGGTAGTCATCCTCCAGGGGACCTGTTGCTGCAACTGCAGTAAATTGTGTTTCTATAAATATTGAATCAAGAGGGCTAAATACAAAACACTGCCGCATTTTCAGATTTTTTTGTAAAGACTTTGAAAAACATCAATCATTAAAGGCTTGGTGCACACAACTCAGATGCCACATTAGCTCTTAGGCACAGCAAAAAACAGATTCTCCGAACGTGTTGCTCCACTTTGTTTTTGTGGCTCATTATATTCTGTGGAAATACTGCCAAAAACATGGAGGTGCATTGGGAGGGACTGGTTTGTTGCTCTCAGACTATGCAGGCAGGTGTTAAGAGTGCTGGAGGAAGTGCAATGGTGTGAGAAGATGGAGTAGTCTTACCCACCCTCCAGTTTTTTCTCGAGCAATCGAAGTGATGAAAAAAAAAAAAAAAAAAAAAAGATTGTAGCAGACAAGATAAGTATACAACACATTGAGAAAGCAAAAGAGTATGTTAAGAAAGCTGCTACTAAACCTGTAAGCTAAGAGTTATTAAATAATTTCCTTTTGCTTATTGCTTCTTCAGATTCATCACAGGATTAAATGTAATAAGAAACTGTGACATTCATGGATCTTTGGGTTTTGAATCTTTGTTCTCCATTAGCTTTCTCTCATGTCCTTGAGTTACCTTATTACAAAATAAGTATAGCAAATCTTGAGTAAGAGATTTCAGCAATAAAGCTAAAATCAAAGACATGAATGCATTTTGAAAAAAAAAAAAAAAAAAAAAAAAATCGGGATACGAAATGGTTTGGATTTGGGGATTGTATCTGCAGGACCACTCCTGCCCAAATGCTAATAGTACAACAAATGATACTCAATGGAAAATTGAGACATGTCAAATGAAAAAAATAAGTTTACATTAAAAAAAGCCCACAAAAAGTGATGGGCAAACAAACAACGATATAATTACTGTGGAATAACAAACTCTGGCAGAAACAAATTCGCGCCCTGCCAAAGACAGACGGAGAAAGCGAGGAGGCAATGTCTCACCGGTCTCATGTTCACAGCAATTACAGACAAAGCTGAAGGAGGCAAGCGAAGAAGTAATGCTCCTGAGAACTAGGGGTTACCATGGAAACATCAGCTTCTGAATGAAGTCGCTGGAAAAGGGGAATGCGAGAGAGTTCAAATTATTGCAGCATCAACAACACAAGCCCATGTTCTCCATCCTTTAGGCCAGCAGGAAAAACAACAACCGCCTGCAATCCAATAGAGCCATCAAGACCGATGCTCTCGTCCACAAGGGCCAGGCCACTTTGCACAACATACACTGAACAAAACTATAAATGCAACACTTTTGTTTTTGCTCCCATTTTTCATGAGCTGAACTCAAAGATCTAAAACAGTTCTATATACACAAAATAACCATTTCTCTCAAATATTGTTCACAGATCTGTCTAAATATGTGATAGTGAGCACTTAGTGTAGGTAATCTATCCCACCTTGCAGGTGTGGCATATCAAGATGCTGATTCGACAGCGTATTTATTTATTTCTTTAAAAGTCATAAGTTTACACCAAATTTCTTATGCCTGTAAACAATTTAGGAAAGCCCAGATGACAACAACTGAATTAAATTGGTGCACACATTTGGATGTACTTTAAGGCAACTCCTGAAACACACTTTCAAACAAAATCAGAACATCAAGACCACAATTGTGGAGAATCCTTGGGTACAATTTCCACTCAACTGAAAGTCTTCCAGAGAACAATGGACACATCAACCCCACAACAAAAGCAAAAGCTCTCGTGAAAATCCTGGCTGAAGCTTGTAAAAGAGTCTTTCTTTATCAACAAGGGAACAAGTCCTGTTCCATCCTGGGCTGAACGGCCATTCAGAGAAGAAGAAGCCATTACTCCAAAATTAACAAAAAAAAAAAAAAAAAAAAAGCCAGATTACAGTTTGCAGCTGCATTCAGAGACAAAACCCTTAGAATATGGAAACATGTTAAGTTTCATCTCAAGACAATCAGAAATTTAAGGAAGGGTCTTTCAAATGGAAAATTACCCAAATAGTACCACCAAATTAACTCCAAAGTACTTTAAGGACAACAAAGTCAATGGCCTAGTTCACCCCAGGCACTAACATCCATCCTGAGTGATCTGAATGTGTCTTAACAGTGCTAAACATAGGTATTAAATAAGCTGGAATCGGACACTCGGTTTAAAGTCTGAACTTAAATGATCCTGGGATACACTGAAGGACAACCCACTGCCATCATGTGACACCTACTCGAGCTGCAAGTTACCACGACAAATCTTAATAAAAAAAATTTTAAAAATGTAAAAAGCAGTTGCCAAAATCAGCGCTACTGTCAGTTAATATGAAAGGATTATACAGCCACTTGCAGTATGGTACAGTGTTTCTGTTCAGGTATACATTTAACTTTGCATCCTGATCAGTAAAAAATAAAAATGTCTCACCTGTCAGGAGTTTACTGAGAAGATATTAGGACGGATTATCTTAGTAGAATCCAAAAGGTACCCAATCTAAAGAAGTTGTGCCAACATATCCAAATATGCCTAATGTTGCTAATTTGCCTCTTCCCTAAATCTTTCTTTTGAATGACTCCTTATAATTACATAAAGGAATGCCAGCTTTAACAAAAGGTTTCTAACATTACCAAATCAATATCACCTCCAAAAGTTATTTTTGTTAGAAATTAGCCAACCAGCAGTTGTCCAGTTAGGCAGTAGATCTCACTACAGAAAGAATAGCATGTGCGCAGCATAATAAGCCATTACTTACTCTTCATATTTAATGTGATAAGCTATGTCCTCTTCTTTCTCCTTGGTTTCTGTGGTAGAGTCTTTCTGAGAGGTGGAGGCTCCGTTACTTTCAGAGTTTAACACAGGGTTATTCCTGTTATTGTCCGTGGTTTGACCTTGTCCGTGGGCTTGTGCCTGTTCTGCCTCCAGCTTCCCATTAGTCCTTTTTGGGGGTCGGCCCACCTTTCCCTTGGTGGGTGTTATCTGTCCTTTTGGAGAAAGTGTCACATTTTCAATGCAAGCCTCAAACCAGGCACCGATGCTGACATCCCTGCAGTCCACCAGCTCGTTAATCTGAAAGGGGGAAAAACACAAAAATGACTGGTCTTGACTGAAAACCTGAAGATCAGCATCATATCAGTCTAATACATGTTCTATAAAATTTTACAAAAATTAACCTACTTTGGGCAGCCAATAAAAGTACTTCACAGTGCACAACCAAAACCATATTTCTGAGACAAATATACAAATAAGTCATAACATTCTGCTTCCCTTTTTCTAAGATTTAATTGCTTGAATTTCCTCAAAGATGCACCAATCAGACCTTTGTGGTAGATTTCAGATCTTCACATAACCAACAGCCTTCATAGTATTTTTTTTTCTAGCCTTCCTGCCACGAACAATCATTACCTATTTGTATTAGAAGCAGAGGCAATGTCACACTGTGTGTGTGACACAGAATAGTTGTCCTACAGGGTATCACTTATTTGGAGCAGAGACAAGGTGACATTTTAAACAGCCTTTCACTTCTTATACATTAGCATTAGAAACTGGAAACAACAGTCTGTTTATTTCCTAGAGAATGTAGAACCTAACTTTCATTTGGAGATTAAAAGAGAGAGAATGGCTGCCAATATTTAAAAATCCATCATCTTCTATGACAGACAAAAAGCTTAAAGGGATAAAAGACCAGATTTGCTATACTTAATTAAAGCTTCCAGTTTTCTGCTGAGGTCTCTCTCCCTGCTTAAAAGTAGTAACCTGAATGGACAGTTGACATGTTTTTTATATAAAATACAGTTTCTCCCTGTGTTCATATTAAACAGGTCATTGATACTAAAATTAGCTAGATTGTTCTCCTCCCTCAGTAAAAACTTCCATACCGAATAGGGTAGTGGTTAGCAGGCTCGGTCATGCTTAGATACGGTATGTTCACTGAGTGGAAAATGGTTGGATTTATGAGCTTCAGACCAGTCAAGCTAAAAAAGTGATAAGTTAAAATCAGGTGATCTATTTTCAGTGCATCTCCAAAATATTGTTTAGATTCATACTGGCTAAGATAGCCATTTCAAATCTGAATGTTTAAAAGATAGTATTGTAATAGTCTGTATAGTTTGAGTTTCACATCTTTGATAATCGTTTTGATAGACCCACTATCCTCAACAATAAAAATCACAGAATAACTAAGAATATGAGGATAACATCAGCTGTCTGTTACAGTCAACTGGTGTGAGTCATCTAACGATACAATGTAATATAAATACTTTTTGATTTAAGATTTTCCATTTTGATATTTCAATCTTGCACAAATATGATAAAGCTGTTTTAAAAGCCCTCTCATCCCTGGAGTGCTCCTTTGTGAAGTATGAGACCTTGACATCTATGGATGATGCCATTTCCAATTGGTCTGTTCAATTATTGCTCTCCCTGTAGGCTGGATGAGACTGTCACTGACTTCAGGCCCACACAAACACTGTAAGACTGAACCAAGGTGAGGCGATGAAAGACTTGATCAGCCAATGTATTTTAGCAGAACATAATGAAAGCACATAAAGGAATATATTAGTCTTATATTTAAATTATTTAGCAGATTTGCAAGAAACTGAAAACACCAGCTTCCACAATTATAGTTTGCTTTAAACTACAAATTCCTACATTGTTCTAATATCTGCCAAAATCTTAAACAGGAATAATTCAAGTTTCCAAAACTAATAACTTTTCTTGGTTTTTTTTAATGCGCTAACTCACCTTATACAAGCCTATCCCTGGGTTGATTAATGTGCTCCTGCTGGATGTGGGTGGCTGAGTGTCCTGTGCTGGGCTGGAGGACCTGAACCCATTTTTGGTACTAGTAGCGATGGTGTCTGGCTTGGTTTCATTTACAGTGGAGTGGTCGCTTTCGTTCTTATTGTCTATGCCGGATGAGCTCTCCACATCTACGGAGGAGACCGGAGCTCGGAGGTTTTCAGACTTCAAGTCAGGAACAGGAGCTGAGCTACTGGCAACACCTGAGGAGTCCTTGGTGGCAGGGCTGTCCGGGGAGTCGGTCTGAGACCGAATCAGCAGCTGAACAATGTCATTGAGACCCACGTTGTAGTCAAAAAGTGTCAGACCATCTTCCATCTAAACAAGAACAAAAGGAAAAGTCATAGTAATTTATGAAAAGTCACAAATATGATACAACAATCTAAATGCTAATTAGTTATTTGTTTTTACCAAATCAGTATTGCTACTATTAAAGCTAAAACAAAAGGTGCTATTCTAAGATTAATGCTGGAATGCTGCAAATATCTGCATATTGCATGTGTCAAAATCTCTCATCTAATCGGTTCAAATCCTGATGAAGCCTGTGCTTTAACAAATTAACCCTCATGTGTTGACAATTACCCCAAGACAAACCACAAGGCTATTTATGAAGACCAAACATTAAAAACACCTGGCAGCACCCATAAAAGCAAAACAAGGGAAAGAGGTTGCTGATGATTGGGACAGTGTAAACAGCACAGCAGTGGAGAATAACCCGTTTCATATCTTCAAGAGAATTTTGTTGGAATACAAATCTAGATATTTTGTAACTCCAGTGCAGGAAAAATCTCAAAACATTCATTGTTGGAGACTATGTGGTGAATGTAATCCTGATCATTTTCATGTTTTTTTGGGTACTACTCTGTTTACTCTGTTATTGCTTTTCAGCAAAACCTGCAAGAATTCATGGGGAATTCATTGAAAGGAAAAGCTCATCTTAGAATGTTTTACTTTGCGAAAATGAAAGCAAATATCAAGCATTCCAAAGATAAATACATATTTAGAATAATGATAATGGCAAGCAGGAAAGCTATTACCAAAAAAATAGTGTAGGACAGAGATGCCTAAGGTCGAGGATTGGACAGAGATGCCTAAGGTCGAGGATTGGACAGAGATGCCTAAGGTCGAGGATTGGACAGAGATGCCTAAGGTCGAGGATTGGACAGAGATGCCTAAGGTCGAGGATTGGACAGAGATGCCTAAGGTCGAGGATTGGCCAAAGGTAACGCATGCAGTATATATTATTGAGAGGCTTTCTTTTTCCATGGAGATTAGAGGTAGAAAAATGTCTTCTGGGAAAAAAAAAAATAAAAAAAAAAATAAAAAATCAGGGTGAGTGTATGTAACACCACAGACCACTTACCTGGAGAATTTTTGTAAATAGTATGAACAGTACCATCCCTTGGCTCTAGGCTACACTGTTAGGCCTCTGGTTTGCACTTACTATAAAGGTGCTCCAAAGTGATGGAGGACATGTTACAAGCGACGATACTCAGTGACTTGCTTTTAGTTTTTTTTATTTCATTTCATTCAGCCGACTTTCTTACCGTTATCTCAACTGTTAATATTTTATACTTTTTTCAAAATGTTTTTCTGGCACTAGTGGTCTTTATTTGCAGCAGATCAGACAGGAAATGGGTAGAAAGAAAAAAGGGGGGAGAGAGAGAGACATGCTGCAAAGGTCCCTGAATTGGAAATCAAACCCCAGACAGCTGCATCAAGGACTAATAGCCACCGTATATGGGGCAGCCTCTCTACCTCTACGCCACACACCGTCCACTTTTATTTAATTTTTAACTATTTTACTACGTTTTATGTATAATTATCTTGGCTAAGAAGGGAAAGATACAATTTTGAACTGAAGGTCTTAATTATTCACTGATACAGATATTCACACAACAATGGCTTCATACATACATGCATGGGGTTCTATGTATGTTTGTTTGTACATTTTGGTAAATAATATACCAGCATTTCCAAAGGTTCAGCCTCCGGTGTGGATCCTGACTCAAGGACAAGTAAATCTGGAATGAATCTTGGCTGTTTATTTTTTTCATACGCTTTCCACAGTGACTTCATTTCCAGCAGCGTGATCAGGCTCCCGCTGCAACATGTTTTTATTTCACTCTCTTCACAATCAGCCTCAAAGCAAAGAGCCCCAAATACAAGAGGAAAAATGCTAGAAGAAATGATTACATATACAAATAGATACTGTCACTTAAGGCAGAAATGGGTCATTTTCATATGCTTCATAAGTTAAAAGCAAAACAATGTGATTATAGCCTCTGAATTGAATTAAAACAGAATTAAAAGTGATTATAAACACAAAATGGAAGAACATGTCCATAAACAAGGGCTATGCCACCATGTCCAGCAGAGAAGATACACATGCTTTTGTGTTCGTGCACTGGTGCCGTTTGGGCATGTTGATCACAAGTCTACGTTAACATCTGTTCTCTTGTCTTTGAAAAACTGTTAGCCAACGCTCAGGTAGAGATTATACGACAGAATAAACCAAAGTCTTCCCAGCGTGAAGGAAAACACTGAGCTTTTACGACCAACAGCTCGACTGCTGCCCTGTTTGTGTTTATCTGAACTGTCCCACGGAAACAGGCGCCAGATTGCTGCTGCAGTCTATGGGTTCTTTCTGCGAGGAAAATAAATAAATAAACGATCTGTACGCATGAATTACAGTGATAGGATGTGTAGCTGGGGGACAGAAATGACTTGGTTGCTATGACGACCAAAAGAGAGCACCCCACATTCACAACCACACACACACAAACACACACAGCTTCACCCGCCACCCCACTTTAAGTCTCCATATATGCAATCCAGAACCCACCAGCACAATCAACATCAACGTGACCCTTTCAGGGAGGATCCAGAGGATTTACTGTTAGCTGAGCTGCTACTGCTTTCAGAATGTAGCGTACTGTAGAAACATCAGCTCACTGCACATATCAGCAGTTCATTTTACCCCGATAAAGCCATTGTGCTGGGGAGACGAGCATGGCCGCCACCCTCACTCACTCACTCTCCCCAACGCTCCTCTTCGTTGTTTGACAATGGGGAAGGGAGAGGTTGGAGGTGTAGGAGGAAAGCACGATTTCCCCTTCCTTCTCGGTTTTTAATAGCCTCATGAAATTTAGATCAGAGGAGCAGCCGTGCAAACAGAGCCAAACACTTATATGCACCTATCTGTCCGTTCATGGTGGTCTCCCTCAGCCTTCTTTTGTCTGGCTCTGACTTTGTCTAACCTTAGACTTGGGTGTTATAGTGCCGTTTTCTTTAGGTGTAAGCTTTAAGAGAAGAAAGGTAAACAAAACAAACTGAGAGCATCCTGAGCAGATAATGAGCCTGCTGGCAGAACCTGCCGCAGAGAGATAGGCTCGCCGTTGATGAGTTTATGTTATTCGGATAGAGACTCGCACAGACAGAATTTCAGAACAGCACACAGCAGAATTGCACTGCACCAAACACAAATGGCTTGACTGTTTTCTGGTTTTTTTTTTGTTTTGCATGCACTCTTCACAACAGCTTCATTTCCAGCAGTGCGATCAGGCTCCTGCTGCAAGGTGCGTTGACTTCACTCTCTTCACAATCAGCTTTGAAACAAAGAACAACAACCTAAGAAAGGAAAAAAACATGTTAGGAGAAATTGTGTATAATTAAACAAACAATGTTGCAGTCAGAAACATGACATTTTTTACCCTCATTTGCAACTTATAAAGCATGATGCCTCTTGCATCTGCAGACGTGACAACTCGGAGATTTTTTCGAAACAACTGAGCAAAAAAAAAAAAAAAAAAAAAAAAAAAAAAAAAAAAAATAAATAAAAAAAATAAAAAAAAATCGCACTTCAAAATCAAATAAAAATCAACACTTCTTCACAATCTGAACACCCCTGCTGAATTTAGGTGTTAAGTCTTTCGAAGACTTAACACCTATCAAAGCAGGTACCAAAAAAATGTAAGCATAACATGATTCATACTTGTTGAACTCTTTCACTTTTTGTCATTTTACAACCTCAATCACCAATGTTTGGTTTTACATGCCTTAGGAAGTCACCTGATTAGTCAATAGGGTACCCAAGTGTGACAGCTATCATTTACTATACAAAAGAATGGGGAAAAGAAAGGCATTATTGAGAGAAGCCCATAAGGAATCCCATTTGCAGCTGTCTACAAGCAGACAGACATGTGGAAGAAGCAGCTCTGGTCAGATGAGACCTAAACTGAATGTTGTAGCTTACAAATTAATTGTCATGTGTAGCACAGAACTAGCACTCTGAACACAGCCTACCAATGGTGGTGGCAGCATCATGCTGTGAGGATGATTTTCTTAGAGTCAGAGTTAATGAGAGGATGGATGGAGCAAAATACCAGGTGATCCTGCATGAAAATTTGTAGAGCAGGGCTACAATTAACGATTATTTTAGTTATCGAATAATCTATCAATTTTTCTGATGAATAATTGAATTAAAAAAAAATTGGCACATTCTCCAGATTTTTCATTTAAGCCTTTTTTATACAATATTAGAAATGCATCAAAAGATGCAAATAATCAAGTAATTTAATTTTTTTTTTTTTTTAAGTAAGCAAATAAACAGTTTATTGCCAAAAATGCAACAACAGGATTCCTTGAGGGTACGCTTGATCATTTGTAGCAAAGGATGCATCTGCAACTAAAGAAATACTTTAAACATCAGCATATGAAAAGCTCAGCCCTCTCTGCTTGACTTAACACTAATACAGTGTAGGGCGAATCTGCTGATTATTTTTTTGAAAAAACGATTAATAAATGGATAGTAAAAGGTGCTTAATAGGAATTTTTTTTTTTTTTTTTTTTTTTTTTTTTTGTAACAGAATTTGAACCAGGTGAAGCTAAAACTATGCCGCTTGAAGAGTTTTGGAGAGAACATATCTATAGACAAAGGCTTTTTTTTTTATATCTTAAATGCAAAAAGTATGTATTTTTTGCACAGTTTTGCCTTAATTACTCCTCTGAGTATGTTGTTCTTTCAACAATTGGCCTTTTTTGAGTCTGCATGCAACAGTTAACAATTAATTGATTACAAAACTAGTTGACGATTATTTCAAAAATTGGTCCATCACGATTAATTGTTTCAGCCCTACGATAGAGGTTGCAAGAGTCTTCGAACCTGGACAGATGTTCACGTATATAACCAGAGCTACAATGGAATGGTTTAGATCAAAGCATAATCATTGTTAGATTGGACCAATGCAAAGTCCAGACATAACTCCAATTGAAAATCAGAGGCAAAACTTGAAAACTCAAAATCATGTATGATCTAAATCCAGTCTGAGTGAGCTTGAGCTGCTTTGAAAATTGGCAAAAACTTCAGTCTCAACATGTGCAAAGCAATTTGAGACATGCAGCTGTAACTTAGATGCGGTTTTACTAAGTAGCGGCTCGGTGGGAGTGAATACAGATACTTCCCCACTTTCAGATTTTTTTTTTTTTTTTGTAAAACATATTTGTGTCAAGTATGCACTACTCTGTGTTGGTCTATGACATAAAACCCCAATACAATACAGTGAAGTTTGTGGTTGTGCCATGACAAAATATGAGAAAAAATTTAAGGGGTATGAATACTTTTGAAAGTCACTGTATTAGGACAGAGCAAGTAACAAAGACAATACAGACAATACACAAAGGAAGTTCTCTTCACTCTTCAGATACTGAACTGTTCTGGATGTTCTGTATTGGATCAGTGACGCAGCAAATTTGATTAATCTGCATTTCAGAGAAAATATTTAAACTATTAGTTACTAATCATTGTGATGACATGCTGCCTCAAATGAACTTTTTCTGGTTGGTAAAAATATCAGCCTCCAGCGGCATTTCAGAAAATAAAGCAGAATCGACACTTTGCTTGAGAGGGAAGACACCGCAAAAACTCTTGGACTACGCCCCACATTTCTGCTGGTGAAGGGTTGAGCAAAATAGGTCATATTACCAAAAACAATGAGGTGGTGTTGGGGGGGGGGGTCTGTGTGCCTGCTCACTGCTTGTCTCCAGATTTGGGTTTTTATCCTTCCCTCAGTCATTTAATCTCAAAGTAAAAATCCACCGCTTAGGAGCTACAGGAAAAGGTGGCAAAGCATTGTTTGAACTTTGATTTACCTCTGAAGCCATTTTTCAATTATTTCTTATAAATCTAGTGTGTTAGTTTGAACATTAAGTTTGGTTTCCTACACCAATTCAAACTGCTTTTATTCAAGAATTTCAACCAGTTTGGGAATCACATTCAAGCAGACCCAATTTTCCTTCTGTGTTCTCAAACATTATTATTGCAAATATTCTCATGAGAAAAAAAAAAAACCTAAATAATAACCCAGTATTATAAGTCTATTATCATGTGGTTCTATTAAAGACTAATAGTCAATGGCAATCCTATTCCTGAGCAACCCCATTTATAGCTTTTAGCTTCTCTAATTGATCTAAGAGTAAGAAACCGAGCCGTGCAGATGGAAGGTCCCTGTTGATCTGAGCAAAGCATGAAAATATCACTGGAACTGATCATTTGCACTGCTTTTGCATAAATAGGTAGATAACAGGTGAGCCATTTGACTAACAGGCATGCTAGGAGTGGCCAAACTGTGACCATATTTAACACTGGTAGAAAGCCTGCAGTTGCCGTCAGGGGTTCAGGGCCTTCCATTGTTTTTTGCCCTTTGTCCAGTCTATCTATCAGAGAAGGGTGTGGACTGAGTGCATGCATGGCTGCAGCCAACTTCGTTTTTCCTGTGTAATTCAGCAACACAGCAATAACTTTCAAATGAGGAGCCACAACAACATCGATCCATGTATAATCAAATTGCAACAATATCTAGGTCAGAGCAATCGTCTGTTTGAAAGAGAGCAACCGAGCAAACTGGCAGCACTTGGAAAAAACCCAACTATCTTAACATGCAATAAGTAATTGTTTTAGAAGAGAAAAAAAGTGGACTACAGTGTTTTAGATAAATCACAAGGCCGTTATGTGCTGAGCTTTGAACCGAAAGCCAAAGTGCTTTTTTAAAATTAGCAAATATGCAGGCTTGTTGCAAAAGTGTGTGGGCGCTGAGCTGAAAGGCCGCATGGCCAGTGGAAGATGTGTGTGAGGCTGCAAGTACGAGTGAAAAAATGTTCAAAGTGAAACATGCACCACAAGTAGTGATCGGGTAAAAGAAGAAGAAGAAGAAAAAAAAAATACAGTAAAAAATGAAAAGGAAAACACGAAGCAGTAAGCCAAAGATGAGTGGCTCCTGGCTCAGGACGCTCCCGACAGAAACGCAAGCATGACTTTGAAACGATGAGGCAGCGAGAGCAGAGAGCTGGAGGGAAAAACAAGACGCCATTTTGAAAAGGGTATTAGACCGAGTTGCCGAGCTACAAGCCTAAATCCTAACAGACCTCAGACAACAGAGTGCATGTCAGTGTACCAGCTCATTCCATACATTACTTAAGACGTGGAAACCCCCTAATCAAGGCTGCCCACTTGTTTTCCTTTGGAATAAAGGAAGCACGGGATTTACAACACAGGATGGGCCAGGTGTTAACTACAACAACCAGAACCAACTTTAAGTTAACAAATGAATATTCCCATTGGACTTGTTATTAAAGCTTGAATCATTTATCGACACTTTGACCCATGTCTGGTAAAACGATTCTTTAATATAGAAGTAGTAGTGTTGAGTAGTACTTATGAACTACAAACAAAACAGACATTTTCTTGAACGCTTAAAACTATTTATATTTTGAGTAACAACTCGAAACCACTGTCTTATTTGTTTTTTTCCTAACTGAGTATGAGAGATTATCCAACTCATCTGGACGTATGAATGTGGTACAACTTCTTAATCTCCAGTAGATCCTAAAACTTCTGCCTGACATACATCAACAGGTGAAGATTTGGCTCAATATTAGCAAAGTGAGATCAACATACCATACAGCGCAGTCTTCCTGGGAGCTTTAACTTTTGGCTGACTTACCAGATCAGTTTTAAAATATGAAAAACATCTGAATAAACTCAGATGCAAACATAATGGATGGAGCTGTTTGTTGACATATTTTCATTAACACAAAATGATCAAGTTTAAGTTACACTTTAGGTCTCTCTTTTTCATATACGTCTAATAATCCTTTATCATATGCAGTTAGGGAAGAATGTCCATGTGTTGGACATTCAAATCAATTCACTTCAATTGAAATCATGTAAACAGCACCTTTCACAACAAACATCTCAATGCATCTTACAAGACAAACAGGTGCAATCCATAGCCAATTATATAGAATCTGATTGAATTTGCATTCTATTCATATAAATTCTATTCACTATAATACCATACAATTAGTATTGTCAGACAGATTCACCTCCATATAATCTAATTCTATCAGATCAGCTGATCATATGATGCCAATTAGTCTGAGCAAGCATTGGGCGACAGTGGAAAGCAATTCCCTTTGAACAAGAAGAAACCTCCTTTAAAACGAGATTTACTCAACAGTAAACCTGCTGCTTTAAAGCTGCACACTCCAGGCAGTCAGCCACAGTGACACGCACAAACACACATGAATTAAGACCCATTTATTTAAAAAACACTTTTGATGTTTAACTTTTAGCATTTTTATATTTTCTTTACTTCCTTTTAATGTGCTTGTATATTTTTTTTAGCTTTTTACTTAGCAATATTTCTGTTTTATTGTGTTTTGTATCTGTTTTTACTTCGTAAAGCACTTTGGTCAATGCGAGCTGTTGTTGAATGGTGCTATATAAATAAAGTTTGATTTGATGAATCAATCTTGTGTAAGGAGCTTACAAGTTTTATTGTCTTCAAATACAAGTGGGATGTCTAAACCATTCCAGTCTGAGAAAGAAAATATATACTACCTGTTCACAGTAAGCCATGATTAGGTAACTTTAATGTCAATCCTTACATTGAAAGATTCAGCTCTGACCTTTAGCTTTAAAACTAAAGCAATCAAAGACGTCTTGAAAATTTTTTGTGTTTTTCAATATGTTTACAAGAGATGCACAGAGAAAGCAGCAAGTGATGGGAATTGGCCGATTTTCAGCTTGATCAACCATAAAGGCTCCCACATATTCATCCAAAGTGCCGGCTCTCGTTGACATCGACGCACAACGAAAATTGCGTCATTTTGTTCGCAGAGAGCCATCCGTCTGCCGAACTTGACACCAGGCACTTGTCAAAGGCCTGTGTTTCATGCAGAAACGCTCTCAGACAGCAGTGTTGATATTTCTCTTCAACTAGTTCGCTTCCACTATCCGGTTTTTGTATCTGTAGGAGACATGATTACTTTTTGAGGAATGTTTATCTGACGCAGTAAGAAACTATGTATATTAATATGGTTTTTACTAAATAACTACAATAATAATAGAACTGTTAAATGGCTAAAGACTCCTGGATGGAAATTGCAATGTCATTGTCTGTAGAAAAGTGTGGTGCTCTCTCTGTGACTGCTTCGTGACGTATACTGAAACGGAAGGGGTTTCCCCCAGGTGGTCTGTGCTGTTATATGAAAGGTGTGTGCTAATACAAACGGTCCGCAACCACGTGACTGCGCATTGACTGGTCAGCTTCAGATGAAGTATATGGGAGCCTTAAGCAGTGACCAAAAATCTGGTCTTTTTGAGAATCTGATCTTTTTTTTTTTTTTTTTTTTTTTTTTTTTTTTTTTTTTTTTTAATGCACCGTACTTAAATACTACCAAGTGACATTAATAACAACATTCTTCATTGCAGAAGTTGTTAGGGGGAGATGAAGACTTAAAATGATCTATTTTCAGTGTCAGATGTTTAAGAAGAGAAGTTAAGGGAACCACAATGAAGTAAGAAGCTATTTTAAAAGTAAATTGTAATTTCTATGAAATATCTGATTTATTTAGGCTGTGAGAGAGCAAGAGAGAGCAAGACTTCAACTGATAACACAAAAGCTGATCGGAAGCCCTTTGGAAATCTCACAGTTAAAGTAAACATTTACATTTTCTGGAAATATTATCTGCTATTTTATTAAAACTAACTGTTAATTGCCAATAGAGCGAGCTAAAAAACATCAACTCTATAATCATTTTGTCTTTGTTTCAAAATGCTATGAAACCCTGTTTTATAAGGGAAGCTTTCTTACGCAAGGTGAGCAAGGCCTCTATTTCTACATTTATACAAATAATACTTCACAGGAAAGCTAGATAGAAATCAATTGTTCACATATAATGCTTCAAAGTTTTCTTACACTATAGCTCTTAAAGAAACATTAAAATAGGGTCAAATCTGTATTAGCAAGTAAAAACTTTACAAACACCAGGCACTGAAGATCCACCACAAAATGATATATGGTGCATCGCTGATGTTCACTTCAGTGACATTGTGGAACTAACCCAAAAATATCTCATTAAAAACAGGTCAGTTCAAAATAAACAGTGTTATTTTGTAAACGTGCTTCAGAGGTCTTTAATTACAACTACATGTCCAATTAGAAATGAGCCACACAATACTAAAATCCCTGAGTAAAGCATGTTAACAAAGATTTTATAACTATATTCTATCAGCAGAAGTAGCTTAGAACATATTCGATGCATAATTGGGCCTTTTTGCTTGCTAACGTATTAATCATTTACTTAAATCTGATGTAAATATACCATCAACTATGGATATGTGGTATGGATTTAAAAATTTAGCACAAAATGTTGCGTTATTTGTTACAACAATTAAGACAACGATAGAAAGTATTTAAAAATTCTTTGCAGTCTTTTTGATTATAAATCTATCACTTCATATCATCAGAGCTCTACAAACAACAATACCATATACCCATTATCAAATAGGCTTCTACCCTACACTTGTTACATTAAGTAGTGCAAATGTACCTCTCTTTAGGCCACAATGACTGCATTCACTTATATGTTAAACAATTTTTTTTCTGAACTTGGTTTCATGAAAGCGCATATAAATAATACAACACACCAAAAAGACAATCTCAGCAATACTATAAGTTTTAAGATTTACAAACACCATCAATTAAAGTTCATCTTTCTTTTTAACATTAAATCAAACTTTTTAAGCACAAAAACTTTTCTCCGCTAACTATAAATGATGTCTATAACCAATTGCACTGTCACTGAGTCAGATTTCTATGGTACAACTGTCAGAGAAAAAAATTCAACATCAGAAATGATATAGTACTTAAGAAAACCTAAATGATATTGACATCATACTTGGAGGATGTAAAGTATAAATTAATAACTGTATAGTTGTCCTTGCACATTTCTTTAAAAAAAATAATATATATTATTTATCTATATATTATCTATCTTTACTGGTTAAACTTTTCCGAATATGTTGTATTGATTGTATATAACTGTTCATTTATACTGCTACAGTGCTTAAATTTATTGTCTTATTAAATACTTCATCTTATTTATATGATACTGCTTTATTTAGATGTGTCATTTTAGTAGAAATCATGCCTAACAAAGCATGCCACAGATCCATGAGTTGGAAATTACTGAGTGTAACTTGGGAGGACAGCATTGCCACATGAGAACAGCTTTCTTTACACTATACAGACACACTGAGTGTGCACAGTGTACATTGTGCGCATGGTGGTGACGCTAGGTTGTAAACAAATACACTTGCTTCAAGGCACGTGTGGGCTCCTGTGTGATCTACCCCATTAAATAATAATAATAATAATAAAAGACTTTCTAAAATGATCCTTGGAGTTTCAAAGCACTATAAAATCGTTATGTGTGGGAAACAGAAATCTAAAGTTGTATTTGGAGGTTTGTCGTTAATTTAGTTGGAAATGGCTCACGGAGGTGCTAGTTTGCAGTGTACTCGCGGAGACACATGTGGAAACAAAGTGCTGTGTTCCCGTTTCTCTGTACTGGCAATGTAAACAAACATGTCCACAGCATTCGTGGAGTGCACAGAAAGCGAATATTAACCCTCATTTTCCCATAGGATGGCACACGGAGGTCTTTCGCAAGATCTATTGGCGGATTTATATCAAAACAGGAAGCTCGTACAGGGTCCGAAAAGACTTAAGCACAGGGAGGACCACTGAAGTCTAGCCCCCCCTGTCAAAGCGTCAAAACTGGCTGCTGCGTGACGGGGCTGACAGGCAGAAGTGGGTTTACCTGCTTCCCTCGGTAGAAGAGGCGCTGCTGCTGGGGGCTCACATTGAAGATGTCCTGTATTTTCAACCGTAAAGACTCAATTTTGGTCAGTCTAGAAAGATCCTCAACGGTTCGCGTCTCCTTCCCGTCTATCGTGCGAACCTGGATCCACATCGTTGCGCGGCGCCCCTGTTAGGCCTCGAATAAACAACGGATAAAAAAGGTCTTTCTTGATACAAACGTGTTTATGGGTTCAGTTGAGACGGAAATAAACCATTTTTGGGGCTCTGCTGCGTTTTCCTCTGCAGAGGTAACGTCGGACTGGCTCTCGCGCAGGAGGTGTCTCACATGAGGTCGCGGCGCCAAGCAAATCTCGCGAAGTAACGTTAAGCGGAGCTCTGGGCGCCTTTAAAGACACAGCTCTCTATTTTCATATGAGCGAGCTTGAGCCCTAACAAGTAGTTAAAGAATTTATAAAAACACAAGGATGCCTCAACATGTCACATTTATTTATTTATTTATTTTTAATTAAATTCAGTCTATATTTTATTTGGTACAAAAATATTTGGACGTCAATTTGCAGTGACAATCCTTCTCAAGAGTGAGTTCTTTGTTTTGTGTTTTTTTTTAATCAAATAGTAGTCACTAGACAGGGCAGAGCCGGCTGGGACCCAGGAATGTATGGGGGCCAGAAGAAGAGTGAGAATTGGGGTTCCACTTGTTCACCATGGCACCAATAATCTCTTTAAAATTTTAGAAACAGTAAGACAAACTTAAACGAGTCTATGTAGTGTGGTTTTTAAATTTGTCTTAGTCTAAAGTGGTCCTAATTCAAACAAAAAAAAAAAAAACAATGAAACGGGTATTTTTGTGAGTGTTTTCACAAATCAAGTGACTATTTTAAAAATCTCAAAACGTGTTTTAAAATATAGTTATCAGGGTAGAATAATCCAGGTCTTGTTTGATCTTTCTAAGTATTTTGGAAATTTAGGAGTCTATGTTCGATAATATAACAATGAAATCACAAAAAGACCCAAACATTCAAGACAACCCTTTTATTGACATAAATTAATAGAAATACTACTACAAAACATTTTTATTTATTTATTTAGATTACTAAAAATACCCATAGTGGAACAACAACTCCAATTTTGGGAAGCCAGTGGTGTAGATAAGAGTCATCTACACACCAGGACAAGTGTACCAAGTGTACAACCTCTGTTTGGAGCACTGTTACTGAAGATGAAACAAGTAAGTATATTTCTCAGTTTTGTTTTTGTTTTTTTTTTAATTAGCACTTTCTTTACAGTTTAAACATGTTTTAGGTTCACATACATTCTTTCTGGGCATGAAAAACAAACAGAAAACAGAAAAAAACAGAATAAAGTTTTTGTGTTTTATATGCTCCATATATGTAAAAAATGAATTGTATGATTTATATATATATATATATATATATATATATATATATATATATATATATATATATATATATATATATATATATATATATATATATATATATATATATATATATATATATATATATATAGCATGTATAATTTTGCACATTTTTCTCATCATATTTTACTAACTCTGGCTGAAAATCTTTTTTCCTGGCATTACCTCTTAGCTATTCTACAATCACAGTAAAACAGGGGCCCCTGGTGTCATAATTGCTTAATTAACAGTTCTTCAAGCTGGAAACCTGTTGTATTTCTCACGTAAGCCTGTAACTGTCGATATAACAGCTCCTCGCATGTTAAGAAGCTTCCCCTTATAGTAATTTCCAAAGTTAAAAATAGTGAGAACAGATTTTTTTTTTTTTTTTTTTTTTTTTTTTTTTTTTTTTTTTACATACACTAGTGAATTGTTCTTATTGAGCATGAACAACCCGTGTTTCATCCAAGATGATGCTTGGCTGATGATGGTGACTGATCAGAGATTATTAAGAACGCATTAAATTACATTAAACCAATGCATTGCTCTCGTAAGCCGATTCCAGGTTGAGTGACATGATCATGCATAGACACAAGCAAACACGCATCTACTTTTTCATTGCGGTTTCATGCTATATTTTGAGATTAAGATGATCATATTGGGATCAGAATCAAAAATGTTTTTTAGGATGACATAATAAACAACCTGAGAGGCAGCGCAAAGGGGCAATTTTACCCTTTTCCGCAATAGAACTTGCAGTATTGAGAAGTGACATCTAGTGGTCATAAAGAAGTATTGCGGGAACGAGGGGAAAGCATAAAGACGATTTTTACTTTTATTATATATTTTAATTATTTAAATAGAAAGCAGAAAAAATCAGATTAATCTTTGATCTTAATGCCAACATTTCCTGAATAAAACAATCATGTTGAAAATAAAGTTCGGATTTCAAGAAAAAAATAAATAAAACCATTTCAGTGACATCAATATTATTCTTCATTTATTTGTTCAATTCTAGTTCAATACACCCTTCAAGAAGTAGAAAAGCTAAACAAAAGTGCCTTTTTGTTTAACAAGTTAAAAATCGCTTCAAGCCAAATACAAGTAAGAGCCGAACACAATGGCTTCGGTTTCTTTTCTTTCTTTCTTTTCTGTCTTTCTTTTTTTTTCGAATCTCCAAGTGCAAATCGTTGAAAGCGACTGACTTATTAACAAATGTATGAAAACACATGGTAAATGTTAAATGTCTGCGTTTGCTCCAGAATAAAAACAAACTGGCGTGACGCAGAAACGAAGTCGTTACGTCAGAGTGCACACATTTGCATCGGGTGGACGTAAAGCATCTTGGGTGGACTGGCCGCTTCTGTATTGTTTTACACTATTCCGACTGAATCGGCAGGGCTTCCGAATGCGACACATGCTGCAAAACTGTCTCTAAAGTGAACACAGAGATTTTTAAGCAGACGTAAACTTGACATCCTGTAATTAGCGATATAGGTTGTGAAAATTAACTGTCATGTAGTATCAGACAATCAGCTACTGTTACTTCGGCTAAAGCTCCGTTAGCTTTCTCTGCTGCCACTGACATCATTCCATGCGATGACGACACCGAGAAGCCTGTGTAACTTTCTACCAACTGGACCTTAAATGTGCTTAAAAAACATTTACTATGGATGGTGAGCGGAGCAATTGCAGGCCTCAAGTGAGAGACAATAGCCAGCTAACCTAGCTAGCAGGCTTGCCGTGGCTGCTAAGCTTGCTAACAGCTATCTGGAGAGAAGTCCCACTGAAAACCTCAAGGTATGTTGTTGAAGCAACCAAAGTTTGTCTCTGGCTACTTTATTTAGCTCCTCTTTTGCATGTGATCATATACGAGATATGATGAGGTAGATTTATTTTTCAAACTTTTACACGACTTTGATTTATTAGCTAACTCGCTGTTGCTAACTTTAGCCTAACCTAACTAGCTGTTAATCCTGGGAAAGGAAAAGTTTGCAGAGGTGCTGTAGTCACATAAAGTCAGACAATCATGTGGCCTCTTGCATGAAAGGGTTTCTGAATATTACTGGCAATTTAAGTGGTTTGATTTAGTTGCTTCTGGTTGTAATGGCTTGGCACATTAAAGTGTACAGCAGTGAATTAGAATATAATTGAAAAGCTAGTTTGTTTTAGTAATTCACTTAAAAAAAAATTAAAGCTCATGTGGTTTATGAATATAATTATATGGTTATTGATTTCGATGGTTAGCGAATAAACCCAGAATATAGAGCAATAACAATCTAGTTTTCATTCCAACAATCTCGTCATTTTGAGAAATTCAGTTTTGTGTTTTTATTACCCTGAAAACATATTTATCAAAAGTAAAAGAAATTCATAGTTCTGAGTGCCAATCTATAAAGTATGAGTTTCACTTTTTAAATTGGGTCACTGAAATAAATAAATGTTTCTATTCTTCTGAGTTGCGCCTTCCTCCTTTGCATTGCACAGATCTAGCTTCCATTTGCACTGTTGTTAGACATTAAAGTGTCCCATTGGCAACATGTGTTACTCTCCCCAGGTGTCTGTGTCATGGATCAGAAGGACATAACAGACCAAATCACAGCAGCCTGCAGCAAGCAGGTGTTCCTTAGCCAGGATCTGACTGTGACAGACCAAAACTCTGCAAGTCTGGAGCCCACAGCTCACATGTCTGTACAAATGAAATGGATTAGCAGCAACTCTGGAGAGCTAATCAGATCCGAAGAAAAACACAGTAATGGCACCTGGGAACCAGAGGCTGTGGTACCATTAATCAGTCCTGGCGAAGATAGCGTCTCTGCGTTTCCAAGCAGTGAACTTTCACTCCCCGAGGTCTGCATTTCAACCAACAACAATAGCTTTGAGGATGATATGAACTATGAGCTTCAGCAAGCCTATAAGATATTCACAGGGTTTCTGTTGGACAAGCACAAAGGAATAACTGCCATGTTTCTTCATCCTATTGGCCACCACGACGCACAGCATGGTATAGAAGGGGTTCAGGCCCAGGTTCAGTCTCAGCTTAGGCAGTCGATGTGCTTGCGTCGCATTGAGGAGAAGTTTAACAACCAGGAATACGAGAGCATAACAGAGTTTGTTGCAGACTTCAGGCTCATGTTGGAAAACTGTTACCGGTACTATGGGGTGGACCACTGGATCTCAAAACAGGCCCAAAAGCTTGAAATCATGCTGGAGCAGAAGCTTACATTACTTTCCAGGTAAGGGTAATGAAGCTGCTTAGAAACCCAAACGAACTACCTTAAAATGTGTGTGAATCTAAAATACTACTTAATTTTAGTTAACATTACTGTTGACGTACCATGATCACTAATTTTTAAGCATATTCTTAAATGTGTGTGTGTATTGTTTATATATATATATATATATATATATATATATATATATATATATATATATATATATATATATATGAGAATATTGTCTTGATTGCCACACTAGAGTTCTGCGAGAAAAGACGTCCCTGGCAGTGACCTCTAAAGGACGTTTTGGTGCAGAGGAGGAGCGAGGCTCTGGGGGAACCTCCACACGGAGAAGGCAGGCGTCTCGGTACCTTGCTACCATTCCTGGCGGGGGGCACGAGTCCGTCATGGTACGGACACTACGTCAGGAGGAACAGCAAAGGGTCAAGGAGGAGAAAAGGTGAGTGGATTTTTTTTTTTTTTTTTTTTTTTTTTTTTTTTCCCTTCCATTTTTGGCAAGTTGCAATCACAATCTTCAATGCTTTTCTTTTGCTGGTACTGTATGTGATAGATTAACTGAGAGTAGGGCTTTATTTGAAAGTAGAAGGAAAAAGAGGCTTTGTTTGCTGAAGTTTTTTACAAATATCTAAAAAGTGCATTTGTAGTCAAGCCTCATTTAGTGCTGAGTAGAATCACTTTTCAAGCTCAGTCAGATTCAATTGAGATGATCACTGAACATCAATGTTTAAGTCTTGCTACAGATTATCAATTGCGTTTAGGTATGAACCTTGACTGGGCCATTCTAGCACACATTTGTGCTTTAATCTGAGCCATTCCATTGTACCTCGGGATGTATGTTTATGGTCGTCGTCCTGAAGGAAACCAAACCTCGGCTCCAGTCTTGAGTCTTCTTCCTAATAAGCTTTCTTCCAGAATCGCCTTATTTTCAGCTTCTTCTGTCTTACCTCGAACTCAGACTAATTAATTGAGATTTGAAAGCTGTTAGTTTTATTTAGGGGTATCAGAAATAATGGAACTGAATACATAACCGCACCATATTTTTTAGATTTTTTTTTTTTTTATTTATAAAACAAAAAAATATTGAAAATCATGTTTTACCTTCTACTTCACACATTTGCAGCACTGTCACATAAAAACTCAGTCGACGATGCGGAAGTTTGTGGTTGTAATGTGACAAAGTGTGAAAAAGTTGTCAGAGATATGAATTCTGTTGGTGAAGAAGTAGATGAGATAAACTGCTTCTGTGCGCTGCATTTTCAGGCAGCGTGAACTCGAGAAGAAAGAAGCGGAAGAAATGTCGGCCAAGGAGGTGGAAGAGTGGGAGCAGAGCCTGTTGTCACAGGCTTCCCCCCACACAGTGGGCACCCTTTGGGAGCTTCCTGCCATCGGACACTTCCTCTGTCTTGCTCAGACTGCCCTCAACCTCCCTGAGATAGTGTTTTTCGAGCTGGAGCGTTGCCTCCTGATGCCGCGCTGCAGCCTCCTACTATCCAAAGTCATGTCCTCCCTGCTGTCCCCGCCGCAGAGGAGGGCCACTCTGCAACGCCGACCTGCGCTGCCGTACCGCCGCTGGGAGTCAGAGCTGAGGCAGCGTGTCATGGGCTGGTATCGAGTCGTCGGCGCCTCCCATAATCAGCCCCGTCGCACAGAGCAGCTGGGACTTTGCCACCAGTTCTTCAGCGTCCTGGGGGAGGTGAGTCCACTGGAGGAGAAGCCCTTCCATTTGTTGCCCTTCTATCAGCGAGTTTGGCTTCTCAAGGGACTGTGCGACCACGTGTATGAGACACAGAAGGACGTACAAGATGCTGTCCTGGCCCAACCCATCCATGAATGTAGGGAGTCTATTTTGGGCTACGATAGCAAAGAGAACGCCTACATACATTTCCCACATTTCTGTGGTGCTGACCTGAGGATCTATTGTCAGAGCCCTAGCACACCTCCAGTCTTTCCTTTCCCATCTGAGCTGGTGAGGAGGGTTGAAATGAAACCAGGGACAGAGGGGTCGGATGGAGTAAAGAGCGAGTCAGATCAAAATGACACCTGTGAAGGTGGCCAAATGGACACCAGTGAATCTGGAGATTTTGGGAAGAAGACAATAGGGATACATGTGGGTTTTAAAAAGGAGAACGGGAATAAAGAAGATGAAAGCAGATTCAAGTCGTCAGTGATGGATGTTTCTCAATCAGAATCCTCTGATAGCGACTCCTGTGAAGACTTTAAATTAGATGTAAAAAAACGTACTAACTCATTATTCCTCACGCAAGGCAGACATGTTGCCGAAGATGATGTGAAAGTGAATTTGAAAGAAGAAATTTCAGATGCAGAGCAATCATCAAAGCAGGAACAGGGCTTCTTATGTGATTCGGAACAGATCATCAAAGCAGAAACACCAGATCCCTGTCTAAACGTAGCAGAGCACAGCTATACAGGCCGGTCGCCTTCATCCTCAGGTAAACTGGGGGTCAAAATGGAGGAGGTGAAATCTCCGCGGGGACGTCAAACATCTCCCTGTTTGGATTGTTTAAAAAGAAACATCTGTGACTTTAAATCCCCGGAGGATGTCTGCTGCTGTGGTTCATCCAGACCAGCAACTCATTTGTCCTCTGAGACTCCTCGAAACCTGAGGGAAGAGAGGGCGGACGACAAAATCTGGTGTAAGAAAAAAAAGCGGAAGAAAAAGCGAGCAAGGGAACAGCTGCCAGGAGTGAAAAGAGAGCAGAAGCATCTGCACAGTTTGAGGCCACCACCATCCGAGGCTGCCAAGTCTGTAGTTCGAAAGGTTACCACAACAATCAAGAGGAAAGACAAGAAGAAAAAATATAAAACAGGTGAGGGACATTATTTGTTTTGGTGTATGTGCTCAGTGATTTATTTATTAAGCGTTACATTTTTTGTTTTATTCTAAAATTATACAATAAAGGTTGAGTCACTACTGCATCTCTTTATAGGAAAAAAACCTGATTCTTTGAAAAAAATGAAGGAAGAATCTCTTCCAGCACCATCATTCAAGGTAGTCTCATTTTTACACAAACATCTGCACACCGTCACTCATGTATAATAAAATATACTTTTAGTAGTGTCTCTTTCAGTCTTTGTACTAATACTTCTTGGATTTTCTTTTACAATTTGATACATTATATTCAAAATACTGTTTCAGTTACAGCTACAAGTCCTTTAATCTACCCCAGCTTTGCACATGCATAGAATGATTTTTTTTTTTTTTTTTTTTTTTTTTTTTTTTTTTTTTTTTTTTTTTTGCTTTTGCCTGTCGTTTTAGAAATAGCTTAAAGTTGGTTAGATTGTGTGGATACACTCTATGAATATCAATTCTCAGTTAGATTCAGGTCTTCACTTTAAACTTCAAACTCCATCTAGCTCATGAATCTGCTTCGATCTGAGCCGATCCATTGGAGCTCTGGCTGTATGTACAGGGTTGTTGTCTTCCTGGAAGGCAAATACCTGCTCCGGGCTAAAGTCCTTTGCAGGAGCTAATACTCACCGTCTTCCTGTCAGTGTTGACCAGATACTCGGCTTCTCATCCTTTTGTTTTTTTTGTCCTCTGTAGTTGGTGTGCAGCAATCTAGATGAACTGCGAGAGCTGATCAGTAAGACTGAGGATGAGCTCGATGAACTGGAGAGCATGAAAAAGAGACTGGTAGGAGGTTATCATTGCTCTGTCAAATGTAATTTTTCTCTACGTCGAAAGACTTGAAGACAGTTCTTCATGTGTGAACTGACAGGGCCGATGGTACTACAAGAAAGAAGCAGTGAAAGAGCTCCATAGTACTCTAATCAGACTTCTGAATGAGCTTTTACCCTGGGAACCAAAACTTGTTAAGGCCTACCAAAGAAACAGGTAAGAAATGTTTACAAAGGTTTAAAAGAGCAGCGAATAATGCTTGTATCTTTTTGTTGTTTCACCTTAGCTCTTTGTAATGTGTCACCGTTAAACAGAACATGGAATAAATTATGCTGCTTTTTTGTGTTGTCCACTCAGGCTTCGTTTAAAAAAGGAATATGATGATTTCAAGAAGCACCCAGAGTACAATAACTTCGTGCGTGAAGAGTGTGTATCATCATCCTCCTCTTCATCGTCGTCAGATGAGGAAGATGATGGCTACGAAGAAACAGACGTGGAAAAGAGTCATTGTAGAGATTTAGAAGAAGAGGACCAAGAACACGTTGTACCCAGAGGTCTTTGGAGTGGAGGTAAACTTTTTTTTTTTTTGACTGCGATTTTTTTTTTTATTTATTTAATAAAAACTAAAATGCTCATATTGTAGTTGTTGTCTAAAGTTCCACTTATTTTCCTAGCCCTAATTGCAATAGTAAACAATGATAGTATTAAAGTACCCTCCATACTTATTAACACCCTTTTCAAAGATGCGCAAAGAAAAAAAAAAAAAAAAATTCATGATTTCATTTTTGTCACTGTAGCATAATCTCAAAAGGAAACATGTAATAATACCCAACTTTATTTTGTCTACATTTATTAATTTATTCTTTTTGAGAAAATTGGGTTTCACATCTTTACACAATTTCTGACGACCATTGTTGCCCAAACTTGCCAGGCAGATTAAAATCGGCAAGTTGAAAGTATTTTTGGAGACACAAAAATTTTATGTTTAAGAAATTAAAATTCAAAAATAATTTTATGGAGACTTTTCTCTTTTTTTTTCTGGCTTAACAGTAGAGGCTAAACATGCAATATTTTATTGTAACAAAGTAGTCTGATTATTGTTAAAAAAAAAAACAAAAGCATACCATTTTATACGTTTTTGGTGGGGTTGATGAGTACCTTTTTTGGGGGGTTTGGGTTTTTTTCTATCTATTCCTTGCAACAAAAACAAGGAATGGGTCACTTTATTTTCCAAAAATGTTTGCTCTATTCAACTCACTTAAATGAGCGAGTGTACCCAAGTCTGCTTTCAGTAAAAGGCATTGCAGGTTTCTGCTCCTATTTACTATGAAATGAAGATGAAAGCAAAAAAAAGTGGATAATTCAAAATGAATACTTTGAGTTGTACCTATAATTTTTACATTTTAGGAGGATTTCAGTTTGTCATTTAAAAAAAAAAAAAAAAAAAAACTTATCCCCAAAATTTTTAAAAAGTCTTCTTTTTCATCAGCCACCAAATTTGTTTCTTTGTAAAAATCCCTGGCCTGTAATTGCCAAAACAATATACTTGATGTATTGCAAGACCTGGAAATATACTTTCATGATTGTCTTACCTCCCTTAGTGTGCATGGTGGCAAGGTAAACTTGGGTTTGCCTCATTTTTCACAGGTCCAAGTGTTTTTAAAGTTTTTTTTTTTTTTTTTTTTTTTTTTTTTTTTTGTTTTTTTTTTTTAAATTATTGTTCTAACCATAGATATGATCTCTCGCTGATCTCTAACCTTTTCCTGACAGAAGATCAGCACATGTGTGACTTACTTGTGGCCCTTTTCCACTAACACATTCTCAGCGTGCCTTGACTTGGCTGTACTCCACCAGTAACGTTTTTTTAGAACCTTATTCTCTGGGGTCCCAAGCGTGCTGAGTCTGGCTGAAGTACGGTCGGTCACTGATTGGTCAGGGGGTGGAGAATTTAGCTTCCATGTCCTCTGTTGTTGTGATCTGTTTGTGTCACATACAGATCATGTCACGCTACTGTTCGGACTCTGGTGCCGCCCTGTAACGACAACCCCACCCACTAAAACTGTTACTCAGTTGTAATGGAAAACCAACTGTGTAGAGTTGAGCTGAGTCAAGTGGCGCTGTAGAGGTGCTAGTGGAAAAGGGCCATTGAATGCCATCTTCTCTTGGCCTATAAATTGGTCTATATGTCATGTTTATACTCCAGGGAAGCAAGAAGTAATGGATTACTAATTAAAGTTTCTTAGGTTTATCAGCTTAAAAAAAGTAGGTGGGGTATTGGTGGTGGTGCCGAGAAGTGGGACACCACTGATTTTTGTCAAAAATAATTATTTCATAGTATGTGTTGTTGTTTTTTTTTTTTTCATGGATTATTAAATTCTCTCAAATAAAGCATTGGATTTTTCTACATTTTTCAGTTTGAGATGACGCTACTGCACATTTAGCAGGTGTTACCTATGGAGTAGAGTGCTGTGAATGCACAAAAACTCTTTGTTATTACACATAACGGAGTGATTTACAGCTCAGTCAACCATAACAGATATCACTGTTATGAAACACTCTATCAGTCAGTGAACACTCTGATATCAGTCAGAATCATGGTCATGCAAATAAGATTCATGTGATGTGATTGGCAGCATAGATCATAATGTGACATGCATTCACACAAACAGCTACATATGCTGATGCAATTCAGCTGTTTTTTTGTTTTTTTATAAGTGATAACCTGTCAATGTATCTCTAATATAAAATCTCTGTTGTGTTCTTAGCAAGCACCAGAGAGTCTGCTGCAGAGTCTGCTGCAGAAAAAGCTGTGACCAGTGCACCTTCAAACCACCTTAAACACCCTCTGACCAGCAAAGAGAGGGGTTTTGCTCTTTTGCCAGGAGTTCAAGGTGTTTTCACCAGTGTTACTTCTGCAGATTGGAGAAGAGAAGCGAGATCTGGATTAATCTCGACAAGTCAGTCAGGAGATTTGACATGTGCAGCAGGAATATCGCCACATACTTCAGTGTCACCCTCGTCTCCCATCCCCAGCCCGACGTGTAAACTACCCCCGGGCTATACCCCCATTCCCACCCTGCTGGCTAAAAGTGTGGGCAACAAAGTGACCTTGATGAGAAGGCCGACAGATTTCCCAGGTGTATCCACTGTAGATGGGCAGCTGAAAGGGTCTGCAGTGATTAATCCAAAAGTTTCAAAAGCACAAAGTTTTCCTTCTAGTGGTAACCAGATATCCCAAGAAACAACAACAAAAGCACAACTACAGTCTATTTCAACAGGAGCTCTTCCTAAAACACCACAGGGCACAGTATCCCAAACTGAACCAAAAAGTCCCGTCCAAGTGGTGTGTACGGTTTCTGAGGGGGTGGGTCACCTTGCTAAAAAAGACAGCAGCAGCCCAGTCAAACCCACTGCTCATTCTGTTGTGGATAAGAGTACTGTAGAGAAGGTTATGCAGCAAGTGGTGTTTCTGCCTTTCAGCCATCTTGTTCAAAAGAATGAAACCAAGACAAGCTTTGTAAATCCACAACAGTCTAACGTCCTTCAGGTTGCCGTTTCTAAGGTGGCAACTCCTGTGTGTATATCAACTGATGTGCCTGGATTCAGCATTCCTGATGGTAAAATCCCTGTTCAGCAAGTAGCCCCACTTACAGATGCACGGACACCAGGGAATCCTGCTCCTTCTGGTTCCCCCTTTCTGCAACAAAGGGCCTCGAACTCTGCAAGACTTAAGGGGGCACAGGTTTGCACTGTTAAAGCCAGCACACTAAAAGGTTGCCTGCCCACCCCATCCACTGTCACAGCTGCTACCAGAACAGCCACTGCTGAGACTGCTAAATTTACAGAGCCTAAACAGGAGCTTAAGACTGTCTGCATCCGTGACTCTCAGTCCATATTGGTAACGACTAGAGGAGGGAACACGGGCATTGTTAAAGTCCAGGCATCTTCAGAGCAGAATTCACTGGGGTCTTTTCCTACAAGTCCTGTCATTACGATATCTCCTCAGTTAAAAGCCTTTCTTGTATCTAAGACATCGACTCTCTCTGCTTCTGTTCCCTCTCATGTGTCCCTAACCTCTGTCTCAGGAGGGACAAGTACATCTGTGACCCAAACCCAGAAACATGGTCCTTCAGTATTAACAGCCCCCCATACTGCCACCATTTCTAAACCAACCATGGTCACAAGTAGCACTCCTCTAAGAGGGATTGCAAGCAAGACGACAAGCACTGCTGCTGGTTTAAGTCGAAGCTCTTGCATTTCCCCCGTTTCTACTGTTGTAACCAAGATTTCCCAACCGGTGAACACAGCTACTTGCGGTTCTCCTTTTCCGCCTTCAACACTGAAAAACAAGGTTGTTGTCCCATCCCTAAGCAGTTCTAGTGTTTCCAAAGTCCCAATGCAAGAACCCATCAGCAAGACTGGTGTAAAACGAAGCAGTACAGACGAGATCCCCCAGGTTACCAAATATATCCTAGTTACTTCAACTTCCTCAGCATCTTCAAACCAACCCACGTCAAAAGGGACACCCTCTTCCACACAGTCAGCTGCCAGTTCAAGAGTTGTACGTGTTAGCCACCCCACAGTGACGACATCCACCACCTTCATGGGGGCCATTCCAAAGCAGATGATGGGAGCTGGGAGTGGACAAGCCCTGACCACTTCATTATCAAGTCCGACTCTAAAAATGGGAATTAGTCCAGCCAAGCCTGTTGCCTGTGTCAGTTCAGAGACGTTGACCAAGGCCAGCAACAGTGCTCTCCAAGCTGGTAGGTGTGCTTAATGTAATCCTCATTTTAGAACTTTCAAAGTCTTTCAGTATTAGCTGTATTTTAAAAAATCCACAGTCCAATCTTGTACCTGAATGTTTTCAGAAGCCGTTGGGTATTAAAAATGTCAAATGCACTGGACTTATGAGGTATTCTAATCTTGCAAACCAGCCAAAGTGAAGCAACAAGATCAAATTTAAAACTTTTCTGTAGAACAACAAAATTACTCTGATAAATAAATCAATACATCTTAGTTTTAAAGATTTTTAACACAGTACTGAATCAATTTAGAATTCAACATTATGTCAGTTCTGCCTATAACCTATATATGTGCCCTGCTGTGTTTAGTTATTTTAATTAGGCTCAGGTGGACTCTTGTGAAATTGTATAAAAGTGTCTACAGTAATAGAAGTAGAACCCATTGTCGAGTATTATAATCAAGAGTCTAAATGTCAGTCCTTTAAGTTTTATGTGCTTAACAAATCACTCAAAACCTTTTTAGTTGTGTAATTATGTTGAAGTGTTTGTAGATTGAGCAGATTATAAATTAATTATGAGTTATGTGCAAAACTTTGGAAAGGGTCTGAAAATTTTGGTCTAAGATTTTTTTTTTTTTTTTAATTGCCAGTTACTGTTTCAATACTGAACTAAAGAACTCACTCTGGACATTGAAGGAAATAATGACAGATACACTCCTATTAACATTCTTAACATAAATTTTTTTGTCTCACTAGGTGTTGCAGTCCCATTATTAGGAAAGACAACAACAGTCGGACAGACTGTCGGTGCTCTGTCTCATTCTCCTTCGAAGGCCTCACCTGTACCAATATCAGGCACATACTGTCCCACAGCTGCCACCACTGCTGGACTGGTCCCAATAACAAATTTATTTACCATCACAAATTGTTCCTCCCAGCTTGATACTCTCACTTCTCTCCCGGCTGTTTCACCAATCAAAGGTGTCCCTTCCACCTCTGTGATCTCACAAACAAGATGCTCATCATCTACTGCTGCCATTCTGCCTGCAGAAAAGATTAAAAGGACAGAACTCCTTGTCCCTGCTGCAACTACACTGTCCAGCAGCTCTCCAGCTCAGGTAACCACTACCATGGGGAATTGCCCAGCCCAAACTAGCACAGCTATCCTTGACCAAAAGCCGTTGCATAGCAAAAGTGGCATGAGTGAGGCTGGTACACCAGCCTTATCGTCCTCTCAAACATCCTGTAATAAAACCCATCCTCCCCTCTCTTCTGCACCCACAACATTTTCAACCTCCACTTCTGGCCCGGTTACACAAAGGATAATCATCAACACTTCCACACACCTTACGGCTGGCACGCAGATAGTCCTTAATAATGCATGCTTTGTAGTCCCACCCCAGGGTTTGGGTCCTGGCAGTCATGTTCTTCTCATTTCTAATCCTGCACCACAAGTGCCTGCTGTCACCTCTACTAGCACTGAGGTGTTTTTACCCCCTAAAGGAACAAGCCCTGCCATTGTGAGTCCTCAAGCGCCAAGTTTATCCCAGTCTGCAGCGAGGCTGCCCAGCATGCCATCTGCAGGTTCTCCATTTGCAGCATGCACTGGTCAGTCTTTGCTGGCAGGCACTCCTCATGTCACACTATTCAGACCACCTGGCTTGGGCTCATCAGTGATTCCTAGTAAAACAAATGTAGTATCAGCTCTGCCTAGGCTCCCACCTGCTCATGGATGTAACTTTGGACTACCTCCAGTATGTACATCCACTTTGATCTCTTCTCCGCCAAGATTAAGCAGTGTACCTGTCTTAGCTTCCCCAGTTAAAACTACTACTCCTTCCCTTGGTTCAGCACTTACTACAGTCAGGGTAACTGGTGGTTCAGCCACACAAACTAACTGTTCATCTACTATAACATCTGCAGTATCCACCTCCTTGTCCAGATTGTCAGGACCTTTATCACCCTTACATGGTTTACTCAGCTCTTCAACAGGTGCCTTGCATAACCCTGTCACCCCACTTGCTGCAGCCTCAATAGTAACAAACCCAGCAGTTTTGCATTGTTCTCCTTCTGGCCAACGTGTGGATGCAGCACCAACTCTTGGATCCATTAGACATCCGGAGCACACAAGAGTTAATGTTGTAACATCCTTATCTGTTCAACCACAGGGTTTAGTGCAAACAGGACCAGGAAAGATGCCACTCAAAACAGCATTGTCAGTTGTTCAACCAGTGCTTTCTGGTGCTCGGACACAAGAACTGCCAACAGTGGCGGTCCCACCAATCTTAAGTCCAGCAACCAGGACCCAAGCACTGCCCATTGCTACTGTTCCACCAATTGGAAGTACTATCAGCACCTTTGAAATGGCATCTGCAGCAACTTCGCCACCACTTAGCACCACTCTAATAACTCCAGCTCCACCAGTGACATCACTGATGACCAAAAGCACCATCAGTCCACCTATTATATTGACTAACCAAGCACTAAGAACTAACTCTGTGCAGACCTCAGTGTTGGGTATGCATGCCAATTTACCACCCAAGCTGCTCACCAGTACTGATGGTGCTGTATTGAGCACTGCTCAGTGCCAAGTGAATCAACCAGAGATGACAGAGTTCCCCAAACCCCAGGATACTCTGGTGGGCGCCCCCAACAGTTCTGGTGGGGTACTACGAACACATGATTCCACTTTACAGCCTCTTCACAGAGACACAAAGTGAAGCAACAAAACAAGACTGAGCCAACTTTTTGAGCGTTCTTGAGGATGTTTCCTCTTATAATGGCTCCTTCCAGCTGTACTTTGATCCATCTCACATTTTGCACCAAGTAGATTTTAAAACCCGATTACATGATCTTTCATATGAGCCTGCTGATAACACACTAAAACGATTGATTGTGGTGAGTTTCTGGAGTTCAAACTGAAACATGAATGTTGCTGACTCTAGGAGAGGTGCCTCCTGGCCAGTTATTACAATAAATCAGTCAGGTGGAAAGTAGTTGGGAAACATATTCAACTTTCTAGATACTTGTTTTAAGATGTAATAATTGGTTTACTGTTGTTGCTTTGTCTACTAATTATAACTGCCTACATTCTCTTCCATCTGTCATGTCCTGTTTTTTCAAGTAGTAACTGTTTGAAAACTACATTTACTTTTTTTTTTTTGTAGAAATATGTACTAATAGATAAATTTTTACAGTATGTTTGAGTCCATGTAAATGTTTTGGAATCACATTTATTTATTTTTACCATATAGATTTTTAAAAGATATTTACTAGGTACATTTTCATTGAACAGCTGTGGACATTACTGCATGGAAATAAACAATGCAACTGTCCCAAAAAAAGTGTTTTGCGATCCTTTTCTTGTTTGTTGAAACAATCTGGATGATATCTTTTATTTTTATTCATGAAAATATCTTTACAAAGCGAGAAAAATAATGTTTTTTTTTTTTTTGTTTGTTTGTTTTTCTTTTTGTGCGATCAGTTTATAACAGTGACGCATGATGCTTTCTCCAACAAGTCCAGTTCTGAGTTTGGTCTTCAGATTTTCCTGTTTCTCTGTAGATGTTGGTCTTTCTCACTTAGGGGGAATAAGGAGGTGGCAGTGGTCCTGAAGAAATCTTCTCATAGGCTGGAGGAGCATTAGGAACCTAGGGTAGAGTTTGAAAAACATCTGAATGCAAGAAGTCTGATTTACAAAAAATTACAGTGCACTGAAATGTCATATCATGACCTCAACAAATAATTTTAACTGCATACACATGACTTTCATAAAGTGGCCTCCACCCTTATTCACAACACTGATGTGGAAAAAGTCTTGATTATGCTGATTTTGTCTCACAAAAATGGCTGAAAAATCCAACTTTAATTATAATAATTTTATTCAGCTGGGAAAGAAACGCAATCAAGTATTTTTCCAAAACCACCTATGCCACAATAACACAAACTTAACCTAATTTAAGCATTTTTGAAATGTCAATATTTTCTAAACTGATTAAGAGTGTCTATGACCTTGTATTTCTCCATGGCTTTCTGTTTTCTTGGGGTATGCATGGAATGCAACACAGAGGTGTGGTTTTGTTTGCCACTGTTTAAAAGAGGAAATGAAGGAGAACATTCCATTCAGGTTAGGCAGATTGGTCATATTCTCCATAAGTCAGGTCAGGAAATGGTTGCTCCTTATCCAAATGTGCCCATATCTACTTTCAGAGTAATAATGGAAATGCTTAAAACCAACAAAAGGCTGGATGAGGATTTACGTTTGTCTTGACATCTTTGCCCAATGAGGAGACTGGTAATGGAAGTTAGAATTGTTATTATTATTTTTTTTCCCCCAGTGCTCACTGTTGGTGAACTGTCACAGAGAAAATGCCTCTTAGGTTCACGAAGTCTCCACAACAATGGTTAAACACTATTTCAGTGGCAACTGGTTGTTTGGGAGGCATAATGAGTAAAACACTTTTTTATTTTCTTACCATCGCAAACATAAACAGTTTGCTAAATACTAAATTTTAAGATGTAACTGCAATTTGGCCAGATTAGCCCAAGACTGGGGTAGATTTGATGAGAAACGAAGCATGAGTATGCAGAAAAGTGGGCATGAGTATGCCCACTTTGAAATACAGTTGAGGGTCTGTGGTGCTGTGGGCCTGTTTGTCTTCAAGACCCTTGAGAACGTTGTTAAAGAGTGCATGACATCATGGAAGACAGCATCTAGAACTGTGGACAACCTAGAGAGATTACTCTGAGCAATTGTTAAAGATTTCTCTCTGTGTGCTCCAACCTTGGGAAATGTTATGTCCTATTGGGTTAAAAGGGGTGACAACAGTTGTGGCATTGGTGTTTTTAGTTTTCTTCATTTGGATTCTTTTTCCTACAATGAAATATTAAAAATGAGATTTTTCTGATCCCACCCCCCATGCTTGCCCAGTACACACACTTCCCTTGGGAATGAGACATTTTTAATACCTTGGCCTAGTCTGGTGACATGATAATCTCTCTCAGGCATCCACTGCATTGCATCGGCTTTACATGCTCTGTTCTCAGAGTTCTAGGGCTTTATGTCGTTTGAGTTTTCCTTTTACAAAAGAGACCATTTAGGACATAATGTAACTTTTCAACCCTCACCACAGATCGGAAGCTGCCAAAGTCAGTAAGAGCCATTTTGTTGTCTGCTGAAGTTCCTGCCTCAGAGTACTGGCCTGCTGTAAAACCTGCGGATCCTGAGCCGGTGCTCTGCAGGTGAAGTGTTGAGGTGAAACAGATACAGGATCGAAAAATAGATTGATAATGAATTTCTATGTAGAAAAACCAAGTAACAGATTTCATAATTAAAAAGGATGATTTAAGTGAAGTATGATGGTCTTACCCTGATTAATTTGTAGCCACTCCTCTTCTTGAGGTACCAGCAGCCAAGAATGAAGAGGCCAGCGAGAACAACAACCAGAAGGCCTATGCCCACTGCTCTGGAATGCAAAATACTTCTCAGTTAGTTTTTATCTAGAGTTTTTCCCTCCAGTGTTCACTTTAAGATATATTGCAGTATCTAGATTATAATTCAATAAACTCTGTTTATTGAATTATAATCAATAAACAGAGCTGTGTATTAGGCCTGCAGATGGCTGCAGATAAATAACCTGCTTACTCCTCAGGTCTGACATATCCCCTCCGTCCACTGGCAAAGTAGATGTTGAAGTCTCCACGAGGCATTCCGGCTGTACGATTGCACAACATCAAGCTGAAAGTCAACCAGAAACAACCTTAAAATTAGAAGTAAACAAGGTCAGTTTGACAACCTGGGTGCTAATTCTTCAGTATTTTGAATTTTTAAAGTAAAAAGTACTCGAGATAACTATCATACATTCCAATTATCACACGATATTGGTGGAATAAGGATCATCCAGAATAAAAAAAACTCTTTTAGATAAGAATATTCAGCAAATAAATGCCGCAAATCCATGCTATCAGTCTGCTAGACTTTAATCATTGAAAAGTTGCAAAATCTTGTCAGTTCTGAATATTTTTAGATCTTTATTTTAATGTAACCATAAGCTTGTTTTTCAAATCCTATACTATATAGGTGAGGCTCATCACATGTTGCAGTGAAACATGTGATGATAATATTTTGGCAATGTCCACCGGGGTTTTTTTCAGTGAACAATTAACATATCTTGCTACATTTCTACATGCTACATGAATTGGAGAAAAAAAACTATAGTTAGAACACCAAACCACATCTAGCAGCAACTTTACAAAAAAATCTGTGGGATAATAGGCCAGTGCTTCTGCTTTTCTGCCATAAACACCTGTTGCAGTTAAGAATGAAGCTATAGTCTGTATATGAAAGCAATTATTCCTAATATTCTGGAAACTTATTAAAGAATAACTCTTTACTTAACATCAATTCCTATGTTACATTTACCTTTACGTGACAACAGAGCGCCAGAATGATCATTTTCTTACCTGATTATTCCCTGATGCCACAGTGCACTCCTTCTAATCAGAGAACCTCCTCGGACTGTTGCTACCAAGCTCTGTGTTTCTTCACTGTTCAATAGTCTTTCCTCAGTATGTGCGAGAGCAGAGAGGGGCAAACAAAATTCCTCATGACCGTCACGGGTTAGAAACTCATGGTTAAACCCATTGAAACAGAGTAATTACCGTGAAACCCCCACGGCCTTGAGTACAACACTCCTGTCCACTCGTGAAACTTCAAGAGTCAGCTGCTGGCCTTTCATGTGAGAGATAATGTGTGTGTTTGTTTTGGGGGATCTCTACAAACTGATTTAACTTACATAATTTCAAAAAAAGTAACTTGCAAAATATAAAAATTAAGCTGTCTATGATAACTTTGTGGTTGTATCATAAAATGTTAAAATAACATTGAATTATAAAGTTTCTTCCAGAATCATCTCTCCAACTTCTAAAAGAAGAATGGAGTTCTGTCAAGTAAAATAAAACAAGGCTTTTAAAAAGCTTTGGTGTAGCTTATGATTATTCCTTTTTATTATTTGTATGCCAGAGACTATAGAAAAGAACATTTTTCACACAAGAGAAGAGATGCACTGTGGTCTCAGGGCGGTTAACAGAGTTGAAGTGTTGCTTTGTGTATGCATTATTTGCATATCAGTAGCAGTTTACTTTTAAATTTACACGTTTATCTTCACTGCTCATTTAAATCAGAAAAGTAAAATGAAAGCTAAATAGGAAAGCCTCAATGTTTTCTCAGACACACTGAATAATGATTAAATGCAGGGGAGATGTCTGTGTTAATAAGGATAAATACACAGGGTAATTAGATACAGTTTAAACAATACAGTGATATTTGGAAATTTCTGGGATTCACATTCATTGCAGACCCAAATGACGGAGCAATGCACAGTTGGAGGGTGCATTGTGGTTTGGACACTTCAGGAACATGTAATAATCTTGCAAAAATTAAAGGCAATATGCTTTGCTAGAAACAGAGAAGGAGCTGTCTAAAATGTGAAGCACAGTGGAGGGTTCATCATGGTTGGGTCACTTAGGAATAATTTCAACAATTTGGCAAAAATAAATAGATTAAACAAGTATACTTATCAAAGCAGTGTTACAAATGTCTGAAATGTGAAGCATGGCAAAGGATGTGCTGTAGTTTGAGTTCGTCATGAAAATGTAACTATTTTGGTAAAAATAGATAGCTCACGCTTTGCCAAAAAAGTAACAGGAAAGGTCTAAAATGTAAAACATGGTGGGGATGCACTGGTATTTTAGAATTTCAGAAAAAGATGATTAATTAGATAAATATAAAGAGCATATATTTAACAAAACGTGAAGCATGGTGTATCATGCATCATAGTTTGGACACCTCAGCAAACATTTAAATCTAGGAAAAGTAGACAGCAAACCCCAAACAAAAACTAGAAACTGAACTGTTTAAATGTAAAGGCATGGTGAAGGGGGCATCAGGTGTTTGGCACCTAAAATTTAGTAGATATCTTAGAGTCACAGAAGACAGTAAAACGTCTATGACTAAGACATCAGGGCAAGACGAGACAGGGTGTGTCTACTGATGAAATGTCAGGAATGTTAGTGTGCCAACTAATTTACAGTAAACAACTGAAAGTTTTTTTTTTAGTTTCTCAACTTAAGGTTGAAAAGAATTGTTGTACTGAATAAAACCTGCGCAGAATGAATGGATCTATGTGTTCATTCAAGTGCAGCTTGTAAACTATTGTCAAACTGTTTTTGTAAATTTGACAAGATCTTATGGTAACTTGGATTTCTGGAGTCATCATAAAATCTTGATTTAAATTATATTTGAAATGAATCTGAACTCTTAACTAAGAGTGGTTTACAATCTTTCATTCTCAGTTAATTATCAACGCTATTGTTTGTGTTTAGGTTAAGCTTAATCGTTGATTTGCTGAGCTGTACGCACATTTCTTTATAAAACATTGCACAGACGTCAGAATCAGTGGGAGGTGAGAGACGAACATCCAGGAGTAAAAAAAAAAAAAAAAAAAAAAAAAAAAAAAAAAAAAAAAAAAAAAAAACTTTTAGAGCTGATTTTCTCCACTAGAGGGAGCTCATCACCTTTTTAAATTAAGACAAAATTACAACGTCCAAGAATCAAGGTCTCAGTTTAGTGGTTCTCATAAATGGATAAATAAATACGTCCAAGTAGATGGATCTAACTTCACAGATTCACAATTACCTTGAAGCACGTAATTAAGTAAGAGTTATTTTCATTTGTTTTCCTGGCATGGTTAATTTTTGGGTCAGAGAGGTGATTGTCAAATTCTATGTGTTTGTTATAGTGACAAGTCTGCATATCCTTTGGATTTGATAAAATGCTAGTTTCACAAATGTAATAGTGTCATCACATGTGCTTGTTAGAAATTATAATTTTGGGGTTCCATCAGTGCAATATTCTGAAAAGACTAATGAAAAAATAATTAATAAAACAGTTTTGTTGATCAGACAAATACTTGGTGTATGATTCTTTTTTATTTTGTTTATTAAAGCTATGTAATAAAAATGGCCTCAACATGTGGACTAACAACTTTAATATGAGGATGTCCAGTTCTAAATTGTAGAAAAGGTTTATAATTTATTGCATTGTATTTCAAAGAACTCTTTTTATTCACTGTAAAAATTTTTATTTAATAACCAGCGAAAATGGCTTATCAACAGGTAACTCCTGAAAATATTTTTCTTTACTTGTGATGAATTTCTTGACACAAGGATAGAATAACACTTTGCCTGAAAGATACCCTGGAAATTCACTGAATAACCCCCAATTCTCTATTGATTTTCTATATTTTCTTCTTATCCATTAGTCTTCATTAGCTAATGCACTTGTCAAATAAAATGAATGAAATATCCAATTCAATTCATTTATTTCAGTGCAGTTCATTTCAGTATATTTATGTGGCACAAAAAAAATTATAAAATTTTTAAAAGTGTGGCATGCTTTTGTTTTCTGCCTGCTTAACACTAATATTCATGAAAAAAATTCCAACGCAACCTAATGTCTTTAGAAGACATCTACTTTTTAAATGAGTTCAATTTCATTTTCTTAGCATAAATACAGCTGAAAGCTTCAGAGGTTTGTTTGAAAATATTAGTGGACAAAGAGATTTAGCAAACATGTAAAGGAAAGTGCTCTGCTCATATAGGAGTACATTTTTAACCTTTTTGCCTACATGCAAAATGCTTTGCGTGGGAGTTGGCCAGCACTGCACATCACCCGAGACCAACCAGCTGCACTGTGAAACATGGTAGTGGCAGCATAATGGTATGTAAATGCTTTTCTTCACCAAATACATGGAAGCTGGTCAGAGATGATGAAAATGCAGAAGAAGTTAAATACAAGTCAGTCCTGGAAGAAAATCTGTCAGAAGCTGTAAAAGACTTGAGACTGGAGCAGAGGTTCATTTCCCAAAGAGACAGAATTTTTATTTATTTATTTATTTATAAGTTTAAAAAAAAAAAAAAAAAAAAAAAAAAAAAAAAAAAAATCAAAATACATGTTCTCTTTAAATGAACACACATGTATGAAAAATGAGGCCAAAAAAAGTATGCACTCTGGGACCTAATGACTTAAAAAAAAAATTTCTTGCACAATTAGATTCATTGTATTGTGGAAATTATATGCAGCTATTGCATGAAAACACAAAAAACTGCAGAAACTAGCCTGTCTCTGTATCTTTACACTTAAAATTGCTTAGTCTTTTTACATTTTTGGCCAGAGTTATTAAGAGCCACTGTGGAGGCCCCAAAGAGCCATTCATGATTGTGGGTTTCAGATCCCTGGTTTCAATCAGTGTACGTAACAGAATGGCCTAGTCAAAATCCAGATCTGAATCCAGTAGAGAATCTTGAAAACTGCAGACATGTGACGTCTAATTTGACAGCACTGGAAGAATGGACAGAAATTTCAGTCTTTAGTCTCTAACTAGAGACAGATATCAAAAGGCTCAGGGAGGGCTAAATATAAAGGCAAGCCACACTTTTCAGATTTTTTGTAAAAAAAAAAAAAAAAAAAAAACAGCACAATTTTCTCCACAACACAATTTGTACTACTTTGCTCTTTTTGTTTGAATGAAATCCCGATAAAATATATTGATTTGTAGCATGACAAAATGTGAAAAGGTTAAAATGGGGTATGCAAAATTTTCCATGACAATAAATCATCTAAATCACTGGTTCCCAAACTTTCCAGTTTTGGAACATCAAAAAAATGTCAGTGGTACATGACCCTAACTCTTGGTTGAGCATACAAGCATTAATACTGCATCAGTTATAAAGTAGTACAATAACAATCAGCATCAGTACCAAATATATTGATCAATATGTTGCCTTTATATATTAATATCCTCTCTTTTTTAAATCTTTACACTATTTATAAAAAAGCATGTGCTTTTTCAGTTCTATTTTAGATATTATGGTTATTTTCTCAAGAGGATCTCAAGACCCCCACACTTACATGTTTGTGACCCCAAGTGGGGTCCTGACCCCAACTTTGGGAACTACTGATCTAAATATTTTTTAAAAGTGTTCAGGCTAAGATAAAACCATACAACCTGTCAGCCTCATGGACATAACCTGGGACCTGATACAAAAAGCAAGGCCTAATAACTGATGGCTTTGCCGTTTTTCTGCTTAGATCCTCCAGGAACCCCAGGTAAACTTGCAGTTTGAGAGCAAAGTGCCCTGTTAGACATCCCCGTTTCCTCTCCCAGCAGATAAACCGTGAGAATGGAGGGGGTGAGGAAAAAAATCCCAGCCCTGATAGTTGTTAATGTGTCGTTGTGCAGCAATTACACGGAGGAGCTGTTTGAACAGTAGGACGGAGAGGGAGCTAGAGACTCCTCTCCAGCTCCAGCTGCCATCCTACTCCTGCTGCTCCTCCTCCTCCACCAGAACCACTTCTCTTTCTCATCACATCCAGAGGTAAATAAGCTACATCCGAGAGCAACATCCTATTTTCAGACGGATTGTTTACCCTCCTGTGTGTTTTACGCGGTGGCAGACCCAGGAGACAGCCGTGAGGGGGTGGGAACATTAACAGAATTAGCCAAAGGGGGGGTATAATTCAGATTTGTGATGGGGTCTTTGCTGCTTTGTACCCCTGCTTGCCTCCTTGGCGTCGGGTCGGGGTTACGCTTCCTTTAGGCAAGTCCGACGTCCACTTTGGGAGCTAGAGATGCGTCAACGAAGGCCGTAGTAATCGTGAGTTGCACATTGTAACCGGTATAGGACAAAATTACGAAGAATAGTAATGAAACCGCGGCTAAGCGGCTTTGATGCGCACTCGATGAGCTATTCCTAGCCAGCTAGCATACATTAGCTACATCTCCAGTTGTTGCTAGCCGGCTAACCGCCAGTTGATTTCGCTCACTTTCTCAAACCTCTCCTCGGTGCTTGTCTTGTAACGTGTGTGTTAAATGGCACAATTATAATAACAGAGTAATAATACATTAAGGCTTGAATTCAAGATAAGCTAATGTCGCTGTTGTGGTTTCGGCCAGTCAGGAGAATCTTGACACGACAACAAAAGAAGAAAATGAGATATAACTAGCTAACAGATTAAAGGTTTTTTATTATCGCTTTTGGTTATAGTTTGTAGGAGGGTTCAGCGGCTAAAATGTAAGTATAAACTCGGAAAAGTAAACATTTTCAGGCTGAATGTTTAGGGACGCACACACGGAGAATTATGCAAACTTTTTTTGGTTACTAATTGGATCATTACCCGCGTCTCCTGGCTGTGAAGAACCGCAGGTCTTCATGGTTTATCAACAAGATCACGATAGATTTAGGGCAAGTAAAAATTACAGTGGCCGGAGGCGTGTCTTTATGAATGCAAAGAGGATCGGGAAACAATGTGCTTATATTCAAGTAAATCTTCAATCAATATCTGATGGAGGGGAGGGCATGTCAAGGGTTGCTGTAGGGCCTGTATAATCTGTTTGCCTAAGTGAGGCATTTATAGTGACACTACACTTTGATCATGATCACACAGTTTTGTTATGTGGAAAATATTTGACCACATATTACTATTATCATTATCATGAATAGTCATCAAAGGAACAGTGTTGCATTTTATGGCTTCTGACCCTTGTAGTGTATGGACTTTCAATTACCACCTTTCTGTCTTTGCAGCTCTTTTGGAGATGTGACGATTAGGAAGAGATTGGTGACACTGAGCTGCCTGTGCATTGACACGACCTCTTGACCTCATCTTCAGCATGAATGGTGATATGCCTCATGTTCCCATCACTACTCTTGCTGGAATTGCTAGCCTAACCGACTGTAAGTGCAACATTGTTCCTTCTAAACGGTCCACACACATGCTAAGCATCGATATATTCAGCATCCATGAAGATTGCATAGCTGCAAATCAGGTTAAATCTGAGAGGACATGTACTTATGCAAGAAGCTAAATACTAACTGAAGCTCATTACTGCCTGTGATTTTAGTGCAGACAGGTTGATGTAGATAGGCAAGCTGAGGATATCTAGACCAAATTGAAAAATCCTCCTTTATTCATGTAGATATTTATTTCTATTTACCCTGACAGGAGGATTTTTGAAAAATTGGTATTTATTAAAATAATAAACTTGATGTGTTCAAATTTTTTAAGATAAAGTATTAATTTAGAATAAAAACATTTTAAACATTCAAAAGGATGTAATGTAAATGCATCATTTGGTTTGATTTGTAAATTGCAGGATTTCTGCAGGGGTTTTAATAAGGTATTTAAAAATTTTGCTCAATTTCGGTTCTTAAAAAAAAAAATCTTAAATATGCCAAGATTATTCATCATAGGTCTTAAATTTGTATGTCTGCTGCTTATATTTTTTCTTTCATTATTTTGAGACATGCCCTGGCAGTAAACAGTCATTGTCTGTTTCCATGCTGGGACAGTACTGTAAGGCTTATGATGCAGGACTGCAAACAGCCCCGTCTGAGGAAGTTTATCGCCCAACATTTAGTCTTTTTAACAAAACCACAAAAGAAGTCTGCTCATAAAGCTGACCTAATAGTTTATGTTGAGAGAAATGAATTCAATATATTCTTGTTAATGTACCAAATTCTTTTGAAGGTTGGAAATTTAACGAGGTCTGGCTTAAAAAACACAGATTTCCAAAGTTGGCTAAAACCTACTGTCAATAACTGTGATCATGCTTGCTGTAAGAGCTACTGTGAAAAAGTTTGGTCACTTTAATGAAAAAAAGTAACTGACCAACATGACTGAACCAAAAAAAAAAACCCCATCAAGCTAAGTTGACAACATAATATTAAATTGACTTAATTTTTGTTAAGTTACAACTACTAAGTTAACTAAAGTTATTTTTCATAATTTGAAAGTCTCAAATTGACCTAGAAATTACATAATGGTCTACAGTAACACTGGTCTATAGTTGAACCTCCTGAAAGTTGCAAAAGCCCTGAAATTTTAAGTAAAATTGTCAGAAATCACTAAGAATACACCAAAGCCACATTGTTAATGATTGCTATGTCCTCAACACTTAGTAGAAGTCATTTCAGTTCTTGTGGTTTGTATTTTATTTGATTGTTTTCATTTATCCTGTAGTGTTGAACCAGCTGCCTTTGCCTTCCCCTCTTCCGGCCACCACTGCTAAGAGCCTGCTCTACAATGGAAGGATCTCCGACGAGGTCAGCAGCCTGTTGGTGTGTCGAGACGAGAATCTGGTAACTCAGCTGGCACATAGCCTTAACCAGGTCTCCACTGAACACATGTAAGGACCTTTCTTGCACTTAGGAATATTCTAAAAGCCTGAAAGCAGATATTTTGAAAAGTTTGCTAAACCTTTCTGGCTATAAATTAGTTTTCTGAATGAATGGAATAACTCATGGCAAACAGTTGTTAACATTGTCATCAATGTCACAATGATAATTTAAAAAACACGACTTTGTCAGACTGCCCAACTCAGGTGTATCATAATCAAGAATTGTGAGGTCTAAAGAAAATTAACTGCCTCTAAATGTAACAGCGTGGTCTTTTGTTTGTTTTTCAGAGAGCTGAAGGACAACCTGGGAAATGATGAACCTGAGGGTGATATGCCAATACTTCTTCAAACGTTACTGTCCAGGAACCCCAGGATCTTCAGGGACAAAAGTATGCTAACTCGTTATAAGGTGTTGATTGCTAAAGAGGGACACGAAGACACTAAAAATAGTGAAAAATTTCACTAAGTTGTTATTTTAGCACTAGCTCATACAACGTGCTCATTACGGGTTTTGGAATAGCTAACCAACACTTCGAAGCCATTCCTTGGGAGTAATAGGACTGGAAACTTTAACTAGACCAAAGTGCACAGGTTTTTGGTATGCTTAAAATAAACAAAAACAATTAGATTCTTTGATGCGATGTGGTGCTAGCTAGCATTACAAAACAGTAAAATAAATCAGGTGTTATGAGCAGGATGAGCAAGATTACTAAAAGTGCAGCTCTTTGTATCAGAAAGGTGAATAATTCACTGAATTTAGTTTGGCAACCTGTTATGGAGATGAAGCTGGTAGGTGGTGTTAAAGATATTAATTAACATCTATTCCTCAAGTGTTGTTCGAAAGTATATATAAAAAAGACAATGAACAAAACCCCAGCTATACAGCGCTCTTTGTAGTTATAGTCACCAAAAAGCAGTTGTCTAACACTGAGCTTTGGAAACATTCTAACTGTGTGTGGTGGCACAGTTAGAAAGCCTTGTTTGTCACATTTTCAGTTGTTTTGAAGTTTTAGGCAAATAAGTATTTGCTTGTAGCCATATATTGACTTATGGAGATCAACAGATCTGTCTGATTTGAATGGCATGCTGTCAAGTCTTTCCCATTTTGAAGAGTGGCTAAGAAAAATTAGCTTTTTTTTTTTCATGTCATGTTTCTAACCTTGGCAAACAAGACCATGGATTGCTAATTCAAAGTTCCTAAACAACTAAAAACGTATAAACAACAAAAATGCTTCAGTGACATTTATTTTAGACTAATTGTTAGGGGTGCCACTGATTGTGGCGTTGGGGATGTCTTTAAGAACAATTATTTTCTAAAATCTTTACTTTCTCAGTAAATGTACCAATATTAAAGGGTGGAAACATCCATCCAGGTGTAACATCGTTATAGAGAACATTTCGATCTAAACAAAATAACGAAGTAACATACTGTTACTAGAAGTTATGATATAAAGGTGTTGGTAAAAAGATGGTAGAGTATATTCATGCTCAATAATTATACCATAGCTATAGTTTAAAATCAGTATTGTTTGTGTAAAGCAGAGAGAGGCAATAGAAGCTTTTATTTATGATTAGTTGTGTTCTTAAAGATCATGTAAAGATAACTTTGATTGTTGTTGTGTTTAAAGATATTATTTGATATCTTCAGTTAGGTTTCTAGTAAAGCTTCTGAGCTGCTGGGTTTAATTTAGCTAAGGAATGAAATCTTGTATCTTACACTTTGTTTTTTCCTAATCACATGTTTTTTTTATGTTTTAGGTGTATTACAGCAACCATTAATACAGCAGTACAAGATTTCTCAGAACCAAGTTCATGGAAGTCCAGCATCAAACTATCAGCAAAGCCCCTCTGGGTAAAGTTCTGTCACCTTACTGTTAGATGATAAAGAAGCAAGGGTCTGAGTACTTCCATTAATATTACTCTTCCTCTTTCACAGATGCTTTACATCCCCACAGTGTGGCTCAGCTTCTCAGTTTGTACCCCAGCAGAACAGTCCTATACCTAGCCCCTACACCCCTCAGAGTCCTGCAGACTACATTCAGTACAATCCACCAAGTTACTCTCATCAAACACAACAAGGTGAGTACAAAGTTGAATCAAGACAAACATAACATGAGTCTCATTTGACCGGTTTACACAGACCTGCAGTTGTGAGAAAATTAAGCTGCAAGTAAAACTAGGAAGTTCAATCTCAGTGACACATTGCAGAAATATGCTATGTGTCACTACAGTATTTCTGCTAAAGTACAGTATATTAGAAATTAAATAAAGTATATGATTGGCAACTTGCTGCTCTGTTTCATTGTTTAACTTCCTACTGATATTAAAGATGCCCTGAGAAATCATTTGTGACTGAAATAAGATGATTTTTAGCTTCATTAACTCATGCTGGTTAGGAAGATAAAACCCTGATCTTTTTCTGACCTTCATGTCACCTCGACACCATAACAAAAACACTTTTGTGTGAAAGTTGTAACTAAGTGAGGAAAACTCAGCTATTTTCAGTATCAGTGATGTATTTAAAAAATTAAGTCAGAAGAGGCACAGAGATGTAAGAAACTGTTTAAAATGAAACGATATTTTCAAAACACATGAAAACATGTCTCTGGTTTAATTTGAGCTGCGAGGGAGCAGGAAAGAATAAGACAGATAACGAAAAGGCTGAACAGAGTGTAGTAAAAGGTTCTTTTTATCCTTTTGAGCTTCTGTCTGTGATCGAACTTGCCGGATTTGAAAATGTCAGTGTGTTGAAAATTTCCAGGGAATACACAGCGAGACTACTGTTTTAATAATGCTAGTTGGCTTAATTGCTAATATATTATTAGATGCTTAAAGCTGTTTAAAATGTCAACTCTGTTTCTCCTCCCTTTGTCTCTGTGTTAAAAAAGTACAACTGTTGTACAGTGACTGCTCCCATGCAAGGAGATAGCACTCCAGTTAATGACTGCTCGCAACAGGATGGCGAGAAATTACATTAAAATTACATTTCAGTGGTGTTGATATATGCTGATGCTGTTGAGATATATATATATATATATATATATATATATATATATGTGTGTGTGTGTGTGTGTGTGTGTGTGTGCGTATATATATATATATATATATATATATATATATATATATATATATATATATATATATATATATATATATATATGCGTATATATATGTGTGTGTGTATATATATGTGTGTGTGTGTATATGTATGTGTGTATATATATATATATATATATATATATATATATATATATATATATATATATATATATATATATATATATATATATATATATCTGTGTGTGTGTGTGTGTGTGTGTAATGCAAGATTCTCAAAGGCTGAATTGAGACCCGTCATTACTTTTTTATTATAACAAATAGACAAACTTAAGTAGCTGTGTTAACGCTGGCATTTAAATCCGTCTTGAAGGATGAAGTTTTTGATACCTGATCACTCAAGATACTGTGCAAATTATCAAGTGACCATGGCAGCTGTTCGCTGAGCAACAGATAACAATAGATCTGCTTTTTGTTAAATGACGAATATATTCATAAACCTGAACAGCATTATTTTGACAAGAATATGGTTCAGAGTTAAATTACTTGCAAAGTTATTAAACTCTTGATCAGCTTAATTCTATAGCTTTAAGAAAGGAAGTAGAGAACTATAAATGTCAGATGAACTGGCGGTTCGATGGAGTCCTGGATGCTTCGAGGTTCAGGCAACCAAACAAATGCAGTTAGAAATGCCCAGATTACATCTAGAGGTTGTCCGAGTGAAGCTGACCGCAGTCCATCCAGAACAGATTTAGGTGACAAGCCCTAGTGGGAACAAAAATGACTTTCTCCTTTGCTATGAAGAGCAAAATATATCTGCAGTATTTTTATCTGTTGGTGTTATTGAAAAGAAGTGGGTCAGAAGTACAGCCTTTCAAAAGTCTAAAGTTCTTGTGGTTGAAATGCAACTTTTAGCAGTCCTTCCCATTGTTTTTTTAAAGCAGCAAGTAGGAATCCCTGAAAAAAAGTATATTTTTAAAAGTAATCCACATCCAAATGATTACTCAACTAAACTTTGCCTTCATTAAGTTTAGTACACTTTTCATTGGCAAATAAATGAGCAGACATCTTGCCATGGGAAATACAGATTACAGAATCTAATAAGTAGATTAGGCTGCCTTCTATTTATAAAAATAAGGAAATTAACTGAAAATCATATTTTGTTCTCTATTTTAGTTGTTAGTGGTGTGAGAACAATTCTTGACAACAAAATCTCTGAGCAGCTGTCAAGTAATTCGTCTAACCATAACACAAAACCTGGTTTGGATGAGGACTACATAAACGTGGCTCAAAGACTGGGAAATGAGGTAATGCTATGAATCCGGTTACTTTGTACTGGACATAAGCAGATATCTATGGTTAAAACTAATGATAAACATCGTGTGTTTCTGCAGGAGAATGACTCTTCCATAAAAACCGACGTATTTTCTGTATGTGAAGAGAGTACAAAAAGTATGCTACCTTGCTTCCGGTTAAATCCCCCAAAATTTAGTTAAAAACAATTGAACTGTTTATATTTTCTAACAAAGGTTCTTCATTTGGTGCACTATTGTGCTTATCTTTGCTCCTGCAGAACCCAGGCCTCCTCTTATCATGCAGTCACCTCCACTTGATGTGCCACAAGGTGCAGCCCCTGACCTGCTTCTTACCACTGCCGACCGTAAAAAGAAGCAGAGAGAAAGGACTAAAGAAGAAAATGAGAATATGGACAAAAATGTCTTTTATGACATAGTTAGCTCTCCATCAAAGGACTCAGCCAGATTGACTTTAAAACTGTCCAGAGTGAAGATCCCAGACATGGGCCGCTCTGAAGAACTCCTCCCAACTTCTCCTATGGACTCAGATCATGACACGGTTGTTTTAAACAATGATATTCAGTCATCAGGGTCTCCTCAAGATTTTTCGCACAAATCAGAGGTCGAAGAACAAGCAAACTTTCAACACGTTGCTGGACAGCCAAACACCAAGGAGACTGGGGTCATCAGTGGAATTGTGTTTGATGACTCTGAGATAGACGCACTTGCTGAAATTGAAAGAATAGAATCAGCCAATGAGAGAGAGCGATGCTCCAAAGAGGTCCAAGATAAAGGTGAGATTTAGTATTTTATGCTTGATCTTGCTTTGGCCTTTTTGAACATATCTATATCTTGACTTTTTTGCATTTAGTTATGTTACAACCACAGAGTTTTTATTTTATTGGAATATTATGGGTCTGACCAACACAGAAAGCGCATAACTTAAAAAAAAGAAATAATGCATGGTTTACAAAACTTTTTGCAAACAATGTTTTGAATGTTGGGCATACATGTGTATTTAGCTGCCTTTGATCTTATACCCTTTAATAAAATCAATTGCCTTCAGAAGTTAAATATAGGGCTTTTCCACATAAGTGTTTTCAGTGCTTAGCCAGGGCTGATGTTAGCACCAGTTTTTAAAACCCAGTTAACGCAATAAACTCATGCTTTGTAAGCACTAGCACCAGTAACACTGGAACTGGTTTAATGGAAAAAGCCCCATGGTGACCATTTAAATTTCAGTGTCTATACAGCTGTTGTCTGAAGGCCTCAAAAGTTTGTTAAAGAAAATTAGGGAACAAGCAACATCATGGAGACTAGGGAACCCAGAGAGGTTAGTGATAAAGTTGTGGAGAAGTCTAAACCAGTGTTAGGTTATAGAAATAACTGAAACTTTAAACATATTGAAGACCACTGTTTAATTTAGAGAAGCAGCTGACAGGCCTACGGTAGCTCTGGAGGAGCTGCAGAGACCCATTGCTCAGGTGGGAAAATCTGTTGACACTGATGAAATAATGGGAAGAAAAACAGTCATTGTTGAAAGAATGCCATCTTACTTAAACTTTTTGTTTGCTATGTGTCGAGGCACTTCACCCCGAACACACTATCCCCATGGAGAACTATGGTAGTGTTAGCATCATTAGGTGGGGATACTTTTCTTCAGCTGGGACAGAGAAGCTGGTCAGAGTTGATGGGGAAGATGTTTGGAGCGAATTACAGGGTAGAGGTGAATGAAAAACTACCATAGGCTGCAGAAGACTTGTGGTTGGGAGAGTTTATGCATTATAATGATCTAGTCCAAGACTCAGTGACACCTACAGCTTTTTAGACCCTCCACTGTGTCTCTAAACAACGTGTCCAAAGATGCTAAAGAATTGAGCAATGTTTTAAAATGTAAAGGTAGTTTTAAAAATGCTTGATGTCACAGTTTTTTGTCTGTATTTTTACCTAAGCAAATTTCCTAAAGTAGGTAGGTATAAACACAAGCTTTTTTCTTTTGAAGATCATGTTGCTTTTGTGGCTCCACGCAAGTTTTGTTTACCCTGACCAAAGGCAAAAATGACTTTTAGGATTATAAAGGCTGCAGACCAGAGGGTCTAGTCCAAGTCCAATCCTACAGCCAACTAGGAATCTTTGGTAGGATTTGAAAATTGATGTTAACAGATGCTGTCCATCCAATCTGACTGAGCTGAAACTATTTTACAAAGAATTGTCAGTAATGTCAATTTTTGAATTTGCCAAGCTTCCAGATGTACCGAAAGAAATCACATACAGTCTGAATCGTATACTATAAATTTTGTGGTTGTAACATGCCAACATCTGAAAAAAGTTCAAGGAGTATGAATACTTTAGCAAGGCTGTATAGTTTTATTTTTTCTTTGCAGACAAGCCACTAAAAAAACGGAAACAAGACACATACCCTCAGGAACCCGGAGTTGAGACAAGTGAAGGGCCATCTGTACATGGGGGCAGCAGCTTCAGCAGACCGACACCCAAGAAGTCAAACGCTGCGAGTAATGGTGCCAGTCGGCCTGCTTTGATGGTCAGTATTGATCTGAAGCAAGCTGGGAGAGTAATAGGACAGCCTGTAGTTGTCTTGGAACAGCAACCGTTGTGTGAAGATCACTTGCGTCGCCTTAAGACATGTGCAGATACTGAAAACAGACCTGGGATCATCAAAAAGCTTCCCGATACCTCCCAGATGCCTGGCTGTGATGGACATACAGAAAGCAATAAACAAAAGCAGGACAACCAGTATGAATCAAAACGTAATCATGATAGCAAACCTGACTGTGACATGGGACACTCAGAGGACAGATGTGTGGAAACGACACGATTGAAGCAGGATAGGCATTCAGACTTCCGTCACAAAGAGGAAAAGAACAACAGCAGTCACAGATCCCAAGTCAGCAGACCCGAAATGCCCAAATCCACAAGCAAGGTGGACCGCAACTCAAGACATGAAGAACAGAAAAGCAGGAATAAAGAAAAGGATAGAGACAGGGAGAGACAGAGAGACAAAGATGGAGACAAAGAAAAGCTCAGAGATAAAGAAATATCCCGAGAACGAGACAAAACTGAAGACAAAGACCATGACAGAGTCAAAGACAAAGACCATGACAGAGTCAAGGACAAAGTCAGGGATAGAGAAAAAAACAGAGAAAGAGACAAATCTATAGAGGTGAACAAAGATGAAGACAAATATCAGGACAAAGTCAAAAACAAACTTAAAGATAGAGAGAAATGTAGAGATGGAGAAAAAACAAAAGAAAGAGAAAAATCCAGAGAAGAAGACAAGTCCAGAGAAAGAGACAAAGATGAGGACAAAGAGCAGGAGAGACTCCTATGCAAACTTAGAGATAGAGACAAAGATGGAGAAAAAGTCAGAGAAAGAGACAAATCCATAGACATGGATAAAGATGAAGACCAACATGTGGAGAGAGTCAAAGACAAAGTTAGAGATAAAGACAAAATCAGAGACAAAGAAAAAAAAAGAGAAAGAGACAAATTTAGAGAACGAGACAAAGATGAAGGCAAAGACCAAGAGAGAGTCAAAGACAATCTTAAAGAAAAAGTCAAAGGACGAGACAAATCCATAGATGTGGTCAAAGATGGAGACAAAGATGTTGACAGAGTAAAAGACAAAGTTAGAGACAAAATCAGAGACAGAGAAAAACCTGGAGGAAGAGACAAATCCAGAGAAAGAGACAAAGATAGGGAGAAAGATAGAGATAAGGATAGAAATAGAGACAAAAATGAAAACTTTGAGATGGACAGAGAACAAAACAAAAATGGTAAGAAAGACAGAGATAGAGACAAAGACAAAGGTAAAGACAGAGAAAGAAACAGAGATAGAGAAAAAGAACGAGAGAAGAACAAGAAGTACAAGACACTGTCTGAAGGAAACGGCAACAGAAACTCATTTGAGGAGCAAACTAAAATTGAGAACCCTAAACTGAAGCAAGATGAAGGCAGAAAATCAGCTGAGCTCAATGATCGGCAGAGAACATTGTCTTCCAGCCTTCAGAACACCCCAAACAAGGACCAACGATCAAGTGGGGATGGAAACGTGAACCAACCGGGAAACAAACGGCAAGATAAAACAAGCGAGTTTCCGCCGTTCCTGCTGGGGGCCAGTTCAGGAAGTCTCAAGAACTTTGTAATTCCTAAATTGAAACGAGATGGAAAAGATGGAACAGATAAAGATCTCAGACTCAAAACCAAATTGATAGAAGGCTGGGGTGAACCATTAGTGCGGTTAGAGAGAGTTTCGCTGGTAAAGAACTTGAACAAAAGAACTAAACCAGTTGTTGTGGTTAAGAGACTCAGCATTGAAGATGTAAAAAGGATCATTAAGGAAACCAAGAATGCACATAGCTCCAGATCCAGACACTGGTCCTCTTTTGACAACTCAGACAGAGGTAGGAGCCATATTTAATTGCTCTTCTGTAGAACCTGTAAGTCAATGTGCAGACAGTTTTATCTTTGAATTTTGTACACATGGTCAATTTTGTCTTTGTTGAAAACAGGAAAAAAATTTACCTTAGAGGACAGATGTGAGCAGTTGTTTTTAGATTCATCTGCTACTAAAGTCCTTACATATAGTGTTCATACATGTTCAAATGTGTTTTTTTATGTTTGTTTTTTTTTTTCTTACAAACTGCTTCAGCACATAAAGATATGTTGAAGGCCTTAAAAAAATAAATGATGTATTGCAAGTAGAATAATCATGCACTATTGTTTTTTAAGTTAAAACCTTTAATATGACTGCAGTTATTCAGTGCATAAAAAGTTATGTCAAGAAATAATAATGTTTCACAAAATCCTTTTTGCAATGGTCGTTATCCTATTGAAAGGGCCAGCGACAACACATTTTTCTGTTGTTTGGAAGAGGCCTTCAGATTTTTATTTCAAAACTCCTGTATCAAACAGTTCATGATGCTTCATTCTTTTACAAGGTGTCAAAGGCATTTGGAAGATAAACAGGCCCAAAGCATCATAGATTCTCTACCATACTTAACAGTGAGCATGAGTTGTTTTCCCATATATTGATAATTTGTAGCACCCCATTGAGCTCAATATGAATGTTTGCGTAATGGTAGGACAAAAAAACTTTTAGTCCTGTCATCTTTCCCAAACAGCCGACTGGAATGTAGATCCATTCTAACAGTTGCTATGGAGAACAACAAGATGTCACTCTGCGTTGCAGTTTAATAACAGTGCTACCTATGAAAGTAACAGATAAAATAAAACTGATGAAATAAAATGGGGTGACTGTGACTCGGTGGGTAGAGTAGTTTTGGCTGTAGGTTTAATTCCAGCTTCCTCCGGTCACAAGTTGATGTGCACTTTACCCCAAGTTGCGTACCGATTTGTGTATCGATGTATAAATAGGTGAATATGGCTCTAGAGTAAAGCACTTAGAGTGGTCAAAAAGACTGGAAAAGCACTGTACAAGTTCAGTAATTTTCCATTTAAATCCTCTGTTACATTTATTTTATAGAAATTGTTAGGGGTACCAGTATAGTGTAAAAAGATACTGTGTAAAATAAAACTTTAAAAAAGGTTTCTCCTTTATTTTTTTGCTTTTTGGTTACCTAAATGCTTCAGATCGTCAAACAAAATTTAATAAAAAAAAAAACAAAGACAACCTGAGTTCATACAAAAAGATTTAAAAACTAACCTGGCCCTGTGTGGAAAATAAATGGTTGTGTCACAAAGCAACAAGTGCAACAACTTTGGACCACTTTTCTTTGCAGTATTGATGTAACGCAGCCACATTGGAGCGTTTCCTAGCATGAATAGCCATAGCAGCTCAATCAGATTTAAGTCCAGACTTTGTTTATTTTTTCTCACGTAGAGTTTTAAATAAGATGTTTTTTTTTTGTTAATAAATTCAATCTACATTTAAAAACTCATTTTTGCTTTTACTCAGGCTGTCTTTGATAATAAACTTGTTTGATGATTTCAGATGCACACATGTGACAAAGAAAATTAGAAACAACAAATCTGTCTGGGGTAACGACTTTTTCAAAGTCCTGTAAATGTGACACTGGTGATTTTGTTAAATGCAGGTATTTCTGAACATGAATACATGAAATCCAGTTATTTTTTTATTTAAGTTGATGATACTGTTAAAAAAAAATTAGGTCTATTTTTTTTTACACTTTTTACCAGAGTTGTGTGGAGAGCACTGATTACATTTCTGACACATAGCAACCATGTCATTAAGTCATCACTTATTAATCATCCTTTTTATATCTACTTAGACTGAAATTTGTGCTTCTATGATCAAATATTGACTGCTGTCGTGGCACCATTCACTCATCAAGATTATATGCAGATCAAGCTATTGTAGCTTAATGTGATCCTGTGCTTTCCAGGCAATGAATTCAAAAGCTTTATTATAGAAAACACCTCTGGTGATGTGATTTGAACTGCTGCAGACTTACTGACTTTCTGTTTTATGTCTTGCACATATGTTTTATATTAGAAATAAGTCTTATTTTATACAAATGGTCTTAAAGTCTGATGTCTTTTTAGAAAGGTTGGGAAAGTGCTAATTAGAGCAGTCAATTTATTATTATTATTATTATTATTATTATTATTATTATTATTATTATTATTAACATTTTAACAAAAAATTAAAGAAAAGCTGCACAATGAAGGTGAATGAGGTCTATTGTTATTAGAGCATTTAATGTGAAGGAGTAGAAGTGGAGCAGCAAGTTCAAAACTTAATCCATCTTTTGTTTACAGAGAGGGTAAATAAGCGAAGGCACAGTATGATCAGTAAGAGATCCAAATATGCCGAGATAAACTTTGATGAGAAAGAGGATGGTGATGAAGAGTCTGAGTCCGAGGATGAATGTGAGTATTGAATCCTAAAAATTCTCAACATCTGCTCAAACATTCCTATAGAAGTATGTTGAAATTGCCGTACTGTTCCCACCTTTGAAGAACAGCAGAACAGGAATGTAATCACAGTTAAATAAAGTAAGTGGTTGAGAAGGATCTCATTTCAATTTTTGTCTCTGTTGATGTTTCAGCTCCAAGAAAAAGGAAAAAGAAAGACTACGACAAGGCATGGAAATTCGAAGAGAAGAGGGGTTCTAAGGATCACCGGCGAAGTGGAGGCTTTCATAACTCTCGCCGGGGTTCAAGTGGTCGTCATCGGGATTGGAGTAGTAATGAAGATTCAGGTGAAGACTCGCCTCCACCAAGCCTGAATGATGGTGAGGTTCTTGATAATAAAGTCTTTATTATCATTATTATTATCATTAGCTCAAAAAGGCATGAGAAGCTCTTTATCAATGAATACTTATTGTAATAACAAAGTTCAGTAAAACAGACATATTTAGCTGGTCACTTAAAGAGCTTATTACCTACCAAATATACTCTGTTTACAATTTCACTCCAGTTCATACATTCAACAACATCCAAACAAACATTCAAACCTGATCGTAACCCTTAGTCAATAACCCCAGAGGAACTGGTCCTCCCAGCCACCAACACCTCTTACCTGAGTGAAAGTTCAGCTCAATTTGCCCTGCACCAGTTCAAGCCCAATTTTGTACGTGGATGTTACCATTTCGTCACTTTCTATTTTCAGTTTGTTCACGTAAACAAACGATTTCATAAATGTATACTTAAACTATTGTATATCAGCTTATTTTCTTTATCGTAAAATATTCAGTGAACTGTGAAGTTAAAGAGCAATGAAATTGCTCAAATTTTGTGTAATTTTATTTAATTGTATAGCATTTCCTTAGAACGTTGACGTTACACCTAGGTCTGCACCATATAAGGAAAACATGTAATTGTGATATTATTGTTTAATATTGCAATGGGTATATTGACTATGAGTTACCTGACTTTCGTCACAAAATTGACAAGTCTGCATGTCTGGTACTTTAACATATTTGTTAAAACTGTCACTATGTCATGATAGAAGTAAATTATGAGATAGGTAATATGTGAAAAAAAAAAAAAAAAAAAATCAAGCTCCTCTGGCTCCTTCCCGTCCTCTTACTGCCATTTGCAGAAATACAGCGCAACTGGTCAGAAACAACCAATCAGAGCCAGGAGGGGAAGGTCTTAGTGTCACGCTCGTGTACGCGCTGCTCACACCCTTCCTGCGCACAGCATGCACCGTCGTTCAAGCTGCAGATTGCCAGTGTGCTGCAGCTGTGCCAATGGCGGAGAAACAACCTCACGTTACAGGACAACTGCCGAGCTCTCAGCAGGCTTCGCTTTGGGGGAGGGGCTGTGGAGGGAGGACTGTAGCACAGCAGAGAGCAAGTGGGAGGGACTTGTAAGGTGGGCTTGTTCAAATTTTCAGGCTAATTCCACTTTTTTTTTTTCAGTACTCCCTACTGCAGCTTTTAATAACAAATTTTAATATGCAAAATCGACACCTAGTGGCACAACTAGCGTCTTACATGAAACAAAAACATCCCTCCTGCGGTTAATTACATTTCTCATGTTTTTTTTGTTTGGAACATTTGTTTAGGTTCTAATTTTTACCGTTTAATTTATGTTCATCTCTCAACTAAATGCTGATATTTAAGAGTTGTTTTTTGTCATGTGTGTCACATATTTAAGGATTTCTCATTTTGTTTGTTTGTTTTTTAGTTGCCCGAAAAATGAAGAAACAGAAAAGCAGGATGGCGTACGATTCCAAAATGACAACAGAGGGTATCAGTTTCATTATTCATTGGGCTATTTTTTTATTTATTACAAACAATAATACTCCTGTGTTTACTAAATTATTCATCATAATTTTACAGAAAAAATGGACTCCTCTGCATATAAGAGGTTTGTAACCAATGTGGACGGCATTCTCGAGAGCCTTGAGGATGTAGACCTCACTGCCGAAGGTAAGCATGAAGTGTTGCACTGTTTTCAAGCTAACTGGTACTTGTTAGAGTGTGGAGTTGAGAAATATGTTTTTTTCCACAGATGCTGATGAGATACCTCAAGAACTGTTGCTTGGAAAGCAGCAATTAAATGAGCTTGGCAGCGATTCTACCAAGATTAAAGCAATGGGCGTCTTTAACAAGGTAAAATGAGTCTGTTGTTACAGCATGGTTTCACTAATGTTTAGGATTTGTTTTCTGCTATTATTTAAAAAAAAAACATCACAGTTGAATGAGTCTTTCTGGTCTGCAGTTTTCTTCTAGTAAACTGGTGAAAATTCTGAATATATTGGAGAAGAACATTCAGGACAGTGTCACACTTTCCACCTTAATGAGTCATGTAGGTATTATCAGTACTATAGAATTTAGAAATGGTAGATGTTGTCATTTTTGTGTAATGATTTATTGTATAATCCATTTCTAGGACAATGACTCAATGGATGAGGAGCGTTTGTGGCGGGACCTCATCATGGAGCGAGTGATCAAGTCTGCAGATGCCTGTTTGACTGCGCTCAACATAATGACATCCCCACACATGCCGAAGGCTGTTTATATAGAGGATGTGATTGAGAGGGTGTTGCAGTTCACCAAGTTCCACCTGCAGAACTCTTTGTACCCTCAGTATGATCGTTCTTACAGAGCAGATCGCCATGGAGGTCAGCAGCAATTTTATTTTTTTGTTAGAGCTGTGACTCACAGTGTCACCAGAAAAATCTAAAAACTGTAGAAAAATTTCAAGTGAAACTTTCTATTTATACGTATACTGAGAACTATAACTTTGAGTACAACTGTATGGGATTTGGTCATAAAAGATTTGTAGGAGCCCTGATATACACATTTAAGTCTTTGTTTCAGCTACAAGTTATTACCGAATGCCTCACATATTCCAACTGTTGACTGTAGTGTGGCTTCTTTTTAATATCAGCTCTTATTTGATGTCTGCCGTTGTCATTCAGGTGCCTCACACACTTCAAAGTCCAAGAGACCAAAATCTTCTGCCCACAAACAGAAAGTGGTCGTGGGGCTTTACAACAAGGTTTGCGATATTATCAGCGTCATCTCAGAGCTCCTTGAAATCCAGCTGCTCACTGACACCACAATTCTCCAGGTGTGATTTGGAATCTTTCCACTGTATCACATCAGAATAATGGCCTCATGTCACCTTTTTCTTGTTAGCTCTCCCGTTCCTGACGACTTTCTTTCCCCGATGTTTTAGGTGTCAAGCCTTGGAATTACGCCTTTTTTTGTGGAGAATGTCAATGAACTGCAGCTTTGTGCCATCTCTATAGTGACAGCAGTAAGTTGACTCAACCATGCGCTCTGTTAAAATTAGTAAACAAAATGTCTGCAATAAATCAGTGTTTTTGTTTGTAATGTGAAACTTCTACGTGAGCTTGAGCCGTTGAATTTCAGATTAATCATTGCTGCTTTTCTGTAGGTTTTCTCTCGCTATGAGAAACACAGGCAGCTCATTCTTGAAGAGATTTTTGCCTCTCTTGCTAGACTTCCCACTAGTAAACGTGGTCTCAGGAACTTTAGGTACCTGGCTTATTGCCGTAATAAAAATCTAAATAATTTGAAATAGTGACCTCTGTGATGCTTTGTAACCCTTAGCTCTAAGAAGGTTTCTGTTTTTAGGTTAAACACCAGTGATTCAGAAGGACCTCCATTGTACATCCAGATGGTCTCGGCTCTCGTTCTTCAACTCATTCAGTGTGTGGTTAATCTTCCCTCTGAGAAAGAGACAGAGGAGGAACCTAAAAAGAAGGTACCTACTAAAAAACAAGTTTGATTTGTTTGTCATTTTTTTGTCATACAAAGGGCTTTATTGAGGAATTGCTTTACATATCCTAGGTGGATAAAGATGTCCTTATTACCAACTCCTATGAAACTGCCATGAGGACAGCACAGAACTTTCTCTCTGTGTTTCTCAAGAAGTAAGCCATTATTTCTGCCTTAACGCCAGAACCTTGAAACATCTCCCTGTCATCCTGTCTGTTCTCTTGTCTTCCCAAACCTATGCTCTTTATTTCTGCTCCCTCATGTTATTTGCAACTCTGCCCATTCCATAGGCTTCAGTAACAATATACAGTAGCTTTCAAAATACTGAAACCCTTCAAACCTTATTATGTTACGTTACACTACAACTACAAACTTTTATGCATTTTATTGGGATTTTATCTGATAAAACAACATAATGTGGTTCTTAATTTTGAATTGGAAGAGAGTGGCAAAAGGCAAGTCATAGTTATAAAAAAAATAAATAAATAAGAAGTGCCACTTACAGTTTGAAATGAAAAACATTCTGTAAAACATGGTGGTGACACCGTCATGCTGTGGGGATGCTTTTCTTCTGCTGGGATATAGAGGTTTTGGAAGTGGTAGTCTGGCCGCTGGAATAAAACTGTATGCGATATACTGCTATGATAAATGAGATTCCATACAGGGAATCTGGTCACAGTGGAAGGGAAGCTGAATGGAGCTAAATACAAGGTAATCCTGCAAGAAAACCATTTAGAGACTGCAAAAGACTTACGAATAGGGGATAGGTTTACCCTCTAGCAGGCTAGTCCTAAACATAGCCAGCGCTACAATGGAATTAGAGTCTCTGATTTTTATGTATCACCTTCTTTCCACTTCAGTTATGCACTACTTTGTGTCTATCAAATGAAATCCCAGTGAAATGCATTAAAGTTTGTTATTGTCATGTGACAAAATGTGAAAAGTCTCAAGGAGTATCAATACTTTTGCCAGGCACTCTTTGATGTTCAAAAATATGTTATAATCAAAGACTATTTGTGTTTCAGATGTGGCAGTAAACAGGGAGAAGATGACTACAGGCCTCTGTTTGAGAACTTCGTTCATGACCTGCTGTCGGCTGTCAACAAGCCCGAGTGGCCTGCTGCTGAACTGCTGCTCAGCTTATTGGGCAGACTGCTGGTGAGTAGTAGGCGTCACTCCAAAAATTGCTGCCGTGTAGCATAATTTGTTTTTCCTCCTTTCGTCACTTTTCTAATGTGTTTCCCACTCTAGGTTCACCAGTTCAGCAATAAGCAGACAGAAATGGCTCTCAGGGTAGCGTCGCTCGACTACCTCGGCACTGTTGCCTCCAGCCTACGTAAAGACTCTCTCTCTTGCAAGATGGACCAAAGAACTATTGATCGCATTCTTAAAGAGGTGGAATACACAATTAGGATTACAGGTTTAATACAAAGAATGTAACAAACAAACTGAAATGTTTTCAGTCTGTTCATGGTATATTTGTCTCCTTATAGACTCCTGGCAGTGATGAGATACAGCAGCTCCAAAAGGCTTTGCTGAACTTCCTAGATGAAAACATTGATGCAGATCCAGCTTTGTTGGTGAGCTTTTAAGTATTCATACACACTAGTCCTCTGTCAGCTAATGCTCAAATCAATCAATCTGACTTTTTTATTTGGCACTTTTCATACAGTCAGATTTAACACAATGCTTTTACAGAAGCTTAACAAGAATCAATCTTGCAAACAACCTTCAACAAACATAACATGACAATTATTAGACAACTAGAAGAAAATGTAAACAAGGAGACACGAAATGAACCCTAGAGACTGATATGAATGCATAAAAATTTTAATTAATTCATAGTAAAACCTAAAATAGTGCAAGAAACTAGATTAAAAAGAAAAATTATGTTTCAGATAAAAAAAAATAAAACGCAGCATAAAAAGCAAAGATAAACTTACTTAGGATTTTATTAGTTTACCCAGGTAAAGCAAATAAGATAACATTAAATATAGATAAAAAGAAGGTAAAATTACTGAAGTGTTAAGTTACAGCAAGACTAAGAAGATATGTTTTGAACTAGCTTTCACAAACATGAACACTTCAGTTGCTTTCATCTTATTAGGAAGGTTATAACAAAGGTAACCTATAGATAAATGACACCTCACTGTCAGTTTTTGTTTTGCCTTTAAGTGCCAACAGAAGACCTTTCAGAAGATCTGATTGGTCTAGAAAATAGGATAAGTATAGATTAGAGTACCGTCCATAATATATATACAATTATTTATTTTTGATTGATATGTTTGCCAATGAATGAATATACTCCAATCAAATATTAGATTTTTCAACATTTTTGAGCTTGATTATGCTTACTGCATCTTGCTTATGCATCTTTACCAAAGATGCATTCTGAATGATTTTTTGTTTGGCCATGTCCTTTTCTTATTCCTTACGATGTTCCAATGTTATGATCACATGTGTGCATTTGTTTTATTCAGTTTGCAAGAAACTTTTACATTGCCCAGTGGTTCAGAGACACCACAGTTGAGGTAGAAAAAGCAATGAAATCTCAAAATGACGACGACGATCCAAAGTATCGGCGACATTCCACGGACAGTGATGAAGCCGGGGAGATTGTACAGACGGTTGAGGCACGGAAAAAATTCCTCCGGAAGGTCATCAAGACAACGCCATCAAACTTCAGCTATGTGAAGTATGTATTCCTTCACCTGGGATAAATTATGCATAACTCTCCTGTTATGATAAAAACCATTTTTTCCATTACGTTTATTGCAGGATAAGCTCTGACACAATAGACTATGAGGACTCCTGTCTGATTGTAAGATATCTGGCCTCTATGAGGCCATTTTCACAGAGCTTTGATATTTATTTATCACAGGTAAGATGGTTATTTTCAATATTAAGATGAGAATTCAGATTGTGTTGTTTGCTTAAAATTTTTAGTTGTTCTCAAATATTCTTGTTGCAGATTTTGAGGGTCCTGGGAGAGAGTGCTATTGCAGTGAGAACTAAAGCCATGAAGTGTCTATCAGAGGTGGTGGCTGTAGATCCAAGCATACTAGGAAGAGTAAGTTTCTGTAAATGTATGCTGTGTGCTTCCTTTTAAGTAGTCAGTCTTGTTTTTGTCCACCATAGTAGATACTCCTATACTAATCTGTCCAAACGTCAACACTGACAGACTAAGGCTTGCATTGAGGCTATAAAGATTCAGATAAACAACCCATTTAGAATTTGCATCCATTGGACCAGACGTTAAAGGTGGCTTATTCAGACTTACTGAAATTCTGACAATCTCCTGTTATTTCAAACTTTCTTTAGTGTTTTTCAAAGATTCAGCGATAGAAACTGTATCTGTAAACAGGAAAGTTGTGACTAGCTGATGGTGACAAACTGTAAAAAGAGCCATTTTAAATTGAGGTCTTTGATAAATTGATTGACTTATATGAACATAATACTGTTTTATAGTTTTGGTTTGGGTCTTGGTATGCATGAATGATTTATAGGCTATAGTTAATTGGCTTACCAAACAAAATGGTCTGAAAATGAGGGTAAAAACTGCCAGAGTCCAAAGAAAATCTATGAAATAATCAGAAAATCTATTTAAGATCATTCGAATGATTTAAAACTTCTTCACGCAGCTTAATGGTTATGTTTAAGTTTTCTTTGTGTTTTATGTGTGTAACTACAGTAATCATGCGATGAAATTTTAGGACTTTCAGTGTGTGAGTGACCTTAATCTTCTCACCTAGTTCCTGATCATGGATTTAGGTCATTGGATTGATTCCTGATGTTTTGTTTTCATAAAAAGGCACAATTTAAGTTTTTTGTCTGTCTGATTATATTCATTTTTAAGGTGGACATGCAGCGTGGGGTTCACTGTCGTCTTATGGACAACTCCACTAGTGTCCGAGAAGCAGCCGTGGAACTCCTTGGCCGCTTCGTGCTCAGTCGACCTGAGCTCATTGAGCAGTACTACGACATGCTTATTGAAAGGATATTGGTAATTCATTACGTTTCTTTCCATCTTTCATTCCATTTTGGTGTATGTGTATCATCCTTGCTTTGGGTTTATGAAGAAAAATACAAACCGTTACACATCAGGCTCAAGTAGAACTCTGGCAAACTGTTTACAGAAAGTTCATTTAAGGTGGAAAAGTTCAGCTGAGGTGAAATATTTTTTCCAGCACTGCCACCTACAGATCAAATGAAGTAACTGCAATAATAAAAGTAGTGCAGAGACATTTGAGACCGATTTCTCAAATCCTTGTACCATGATCTGTTTTCCATCATAGATTCACTTTATCCAGGTCATTTTTTTCAGAGGTTTCTAGTGGGTTTTTTTTAAACAACAGCACATATTTATTTTGTATTTAAATATCTCTTTTATATTTACAGGACACAGGAATCAGTGTGAGAAAAAGAGTAATTAAGATTCTAAGAGACATTTGCTTGGAGCTGCCAGATTTCCACAAGATAACAGAGATGTGTGTCAGAATGATCCGCAGAGTCAATGATGAGGAAGGGATCAAGGTTTGCATTTGTGAAGATGTCTTTGTGCTTTTTGGCAAAAGGGGCTTTTCATTTTTTTTGGATATTTAGCTTATGTACCTTTGCAGAAACTGGTGAATGAGACGTTCCAGAAACTCTGGTTTTCACCCACACCCAGTCACGACGAAGAAGCCATGAACAGAAAGATCTTGAACATCACAGATGTGGTCTGTAGTGTATTTCACATCCTCAAAATAGGAAACATGTCGCTGTTGCACTCTAACTCTTGTGATGCTTTCATTTTGATTCAAGGTGTTGGCATGCAAAGATTCAGGCTATGACTGGTTTGAGCAGCTTTTGCAAAATGTAAGTTTTATGATTCATTTGAAGCATCAACAGCTTCGTGCTTGTGTGTTTCGTCGTTCATTACATCTAATCACTGTCTCTGATTGTTTAGCTGCTGAAATCAGAGGAGGATGCTTCATATAAACCAACCAAGAAGGCCTGTGTTCAGCTGGTGGACAATTTAGTGGAACATATACTTAAATATGAGGAATCTATTGCAGGTAAGTTATTAAATTGTGTAAATAAAGGGATTTTATACAAAAAATTCTTCACTTGCAGTAAATACATTTTGTTTTGTGTGCCTCTCAGACTGTGAAGACAAAGGGATAAACTCAGGTCGTGTGGTTGCTTGCATCACCACTCTTTATCTGGTCACTAAAATCAGGCCTAACCTAATGGTTAAACATGCAATGGCTATGCAGCCCTACTTGAACACCAAATGCAGTGTAAGTACTAATCTATTTATTTTGTTTTGCCAAAGTTACTTGGAACTTACATGAACAAGGAAAAGTCAGAACCGGTTTACAAGTGCATCCTAAAAAATCAGAATATAATTGAAAAGGTAATTTAATATGTGTTTGCTTTAGTCAAATTTGATGACTGAGTTACAGCTAAAGAAAAAATTAATTTCAATACAGAAATGTTATCTTACTGAAAAGAATGTCCATGTACTGTGTGGTATTTGCTCTTGATACTTGGTTGGGGCTCCTTTTGTGTGAATTACTGCATCAATACAGCATGAAATGGAGATGATTATTTGCTAAGGAAGGCCAGTCTGCTTTAATAGTGCTGTCTCACTGTTGACAGTACTCCATAGGTCCTTGGGGGGTTAAAGTCAGGTAAATCAGGCTCAGTGGTACTGGTACTTTAGGAATTGTGGGCAAGTGCTAAGTCCTGCTTCAAAATGAAAGCAGTATCTCCATAAAAATTGTCATCAGAGGGAATAATTAAGTGCTCTTAAATTTTCTGGTGTATGGCTGAGGTAACTTTGGATTTTATGAAATAGTTTTATCAACTGAATGACTGAATGTCATTTTCTGGTGTTGTTTCCCATGGGAACTTCACACTGGACCTCAAGTGAATTACACCACTATTCTCCTTGATGCTGGGACCTTGATTTCAGAAGAAAATGAAGCATTTACTTCATTACCTAAAAAATAGAGGGCTTTGGACCACTGAGTAACAGTCCTCTTCATTTTGTCTTTAGCCCATGTAAAACGTTTCTGCCACGGTCTCTAGGTTAGGAGCAGCTTAACACAAGAAATACAACAGTCTCAATCAGTCCTCTTAAGAATCATGAAGCAAAGCTCCCACTTTTTTCTTCCACTTAACTTTCCATTAAAATGCTTGGAGACAGCACTTGTGAACATCCGTCTTGTTTAGCAGTGACCTTTTTGTTGTTCACAATCCTTGTGGGTGTCAGTAACCGTGCCGGACATTTTGCAGCAGTCTTCCTCGACTGTGTTAAACAAAACATAACATTTCTGTATTAAAAGTGGTTTACTTTGGTCTTATGTAATATTCAGATTTTCTGGAAAATGGAAAGATGTAAATGCTTGAAATACATAATCTTTTGTGATAAATCAATGTATTAAAAGCAAATTCTATTATATTTTTGAGTTCAAATTATTTTATTTTTCATGCTGTCATAATTTACTTGTGGATTCACTGGTACATTTTATTGTACTGTTGCACCATCTAGTGGCAGCCATGTAGAAACACAAGTAAGTGACTTACTGGCACACTCCAGCTTTGATGTGTTCCCACTCTTTCATTTTAGACTCAGAATGACTTCATGGTGATTTGCAATGTGGCCAAGATTTTGGAGCTTGTTGTACCTCTGATGGAGAATCCAAGTGAGTCTTTTCTCAACACGATTGAGGGAGACCTGATGAAGCTCATCATTAAACACGGCATGATGGTCAGTCTCATTTACAGCTAACAGCTTTCACAGAAACCTCTCAGAACATCATAAACATGAAGATGTATGACAATTTGATATCTTTTTGTCTTCGAAGGTTGTGCAGCACTGTGTGAGCTGTCTTGGTGCTGTTGTGAACAAAGTCACTCACAACTACAAGTTCGTGTGGGCTTGTTTCAATCGCTTCTATGGTAAGACTGCATGCATCATGATTCATGTTAGGTTAGGGTCATGTTCTGATTTTTGTCTTGTCTTGCAGCTTTTTATCCTAGGTAATAACACTAATCTTGTTTTTTGGGCACTATAAATATATATACATATACATACACACACATTACAACCACTGACTTCAATGTAATTAATTATTTTATTGTGTTTACACACAAAGTAGTGCATGATTGTGACATGAGCAGAAATTCTTGCTTGATTTATGTGCTCCAAAGCGCTACGTTAAAATAAAATAAAATGAATGTGGAGGAAAACTAACTGCACAGCACCCTAAAAAGCATCATCCATATAGAGAAACTAGGCTTCACTAAAGCCACTAAAGGAGCTACTGCTGCCATTAATTCTTTACTTTTACTATGTAGAAAGTACTCCTGACCAGGGCTACTGTGTTTTTTGCGTGTCTGTTCTATCTTCTCAAACCCCCAGTCGGTTGTGGGAGATGGCTGCTCACACTGAGCCACATTCTACTGGAGTTTTCTTACTATTCAAAGGGAGTTTTTCTTTCCACTGTAGCCACATGCATGCTCAGTATGAGGGATCGCTGCAGAGTTAACGATTCGATGCAATCGGCTGGACTTCCTTTAATAACTTTTTCCCAGTTGGAATAATAAACTGAACGTGATAGCTTTGTTTTCTAACCATCATCAAGTTTGACTTTGAATGTGTCTTAATGATTCGACTGAATTGACTCTGTATTTCTGTATATAAACTGTTTCGTCTTGTCAAGTGCCTTTTTTGTGAATCTGCACTATTTCAGTAAACTGAACTGAATGATGCAGTGTTCATTCTTAATGGGCTTTTCATGTTACAGGAGCTCTGGCTAAACTCAAGACGCAGCACCAGGAGGACCCCAACAGCTCCTCTCTGGCTGCTAACAAGCCAACTCTGCTGCGCTCACTGTTCACTGTGGGGGCTCTTTGTCGACACTTTGATTTTGACCAGGAAGAGTTCAAGGGAGCTAACAAGGTAAACACCGCATCATTAGAAGTTATTTTTGGAGCTGTCATACAACTGATGGATATTACTGCCATTTTTTAGATCATCATAAAAGACAAGGTATTGGAGCTTCTTCTGTATTTCACTACCCATGAGGATGAAGAGGTCCAGATCAAGGCCATAATTGGTCTAGGTAAATTATACAACAATCTAGATTTACAATTGTTCTGTTCACTAATCATCTCTTATCGTTTCCATCACCCTCATCATTCGACCCTTGCTTTCGAAGTGATCACATTTCAGCATTTTAAGACTTTCCTACCTCTCATACAGGATTCCAGTTCATCATGCACCCAGAGCTCATGTTTGTGCAAGATGTGAAGGTTCTTTACATCAGTTTGCTGTCGGATGAGAACAGTGCTGTCAATCTCAAGATCCATGTGCTCAAAAACCTTCAAACATACCTGCAGGAGGAGGACTCTCGAATGCAAGAGGCTGACCGTGAATGTGAGTTTAGGAGTTCTGTCTCATATGTCCTGTCACTCGCTTTGTCACATCACAACCACACATTCAAGTATATTTCATCAGGATTTGATGTGATGGGCAAACACAAAGCAGTGCATAAGTGGAAGGAAAATTACACAATGTTTAGAAATATTTTGACAAATACAAATCTGAAAGTGTGCATTGTGTCATCTTTACTCAGATCCCGCTAAAATGAAATTAAGTGAAATAAGTTGCGTCAGTGCTCACCTAGTTAGTAAACGGAGTACACATTTTATGTATCATTTCATTCCACTGTAAAAACAACTCATCTGTGAAGGCTTCAAATGTTTGTTTAGAGCAACAAGAGGTTCAAAGTAACTTTGGAGGAGCTGTCGAGATCCACATCTGAGGTGGGGGAATCTATTGGCAACTATAAGTTGTGCTCTTCCCAAATCTGGCATTTATGAAAGAGTGGAAAGAAAAAGGCAATTGTTGAAAGCAACCCACAAAAGGTCTCATTTGCCCTTCACTACAAGCCATGTAGGGGCATAGGAGACATGGAAGAAGATGTCCTCAGATGACTAGAAAAAGTTCCCAGTCTCCAGCTATTTGCTGCATGTTTTCTCCTTCTCTCTCCTCCCTATTTCCTGTCCATTTACTGTTAAGTAAAGGCCACTGGAGCCTAAAAAAAAAATCTTTAAAAAAAAAAAATCTTTTCTATAAACTATAGACACAGGAGGGTCTAAACAGAAATGTACACCACACTTTTCAGAATTTTGTTGATTTTTGTATCTTATGTCGTTGTTATTGATGTTGTTTGTTCAGGGAAGAAGCAAGCGAAGCAGGAAGATCTCAAGGAGATGGGAGACATCTCCTCAGGCATGAGCAGCTCCATTATGCAGATTTACCTCAAGCAGGTGCTGGAGTCGTTCTTCCACTCACAGTCTACTGTTCGGCACTTTGCTCTGAACGTCATCACACTGACTCTCAGCCAGGGGCTCATACACCCTGTGCAGGTGTGTTCACAGTCTCAGAAGATTACAGAAGATGTATTTTTAAAACAGTTTCAAAGTAAAACTTTCTTTCTGTGCTGCCTAGTGTGTCCCCTACCTGATTGCCATGGGAACAGATCCAGAACCAACCATGAAGAACAAGGCAGACCAACAACTAGTGGAGATTGACAAGAAATACTCAGGATTCATCCATGTGAGTAACTACAGGTTATTATTACTGTTGTTTTCTAATATAAAATATTGTGATTTGATGAATATGTGATACAAGACTTTAAAATGATTTACTCATTAACTGTCTGTATTATGTAGCAATGTCTAAATTTGATATTCATGGTATCTACACATTTAAATGCAGTTAAACTGGATAAAGTAAAATAAATTTTATGCACATTGACAGAGAGGCAACCAATCAGGTAAACATTCAGAAAAAAATGAAATAAATTCCCCCCCAAGTCTGTCTCTGCAGCTTACTGAGCCTTTGAAAACATTAAAAAACCTATAGAACCCAACTCATTAGGGAATAATCAGATGTTCCATCCACCATGTTTGTTTTGAAATAGAGTAGCGGAGATGGACTGGAGCCAAACTGAGCTGACTTGAAGGCACTGCTGCAGACTGCAAAGAGGAAAAGATGAAATCCTTAAAAGTTATGAACGCTGATGAGTCACGGCAGCCCGAAAGAATTACACATTTAGTGAGTGGTGTTTAAGAACAATCTCTCTGTGTGCTTCCACAGATGAAGGCTGTTGCTGGGTTGAAGATGTCTTATCAGGTGCAGCAGGCCATAAATGGAGGCAAACATGCAGTGATCCGAGGTTTCCGACATGATGACTCGGACTTGGCTCTTTGCTCACATCTCTACACTATGGTCCGTGGGAACAGACAACACAGACGGGCTTTCCTCATCTCCCTGCTCAACCTGTTTGATGACAGCTCAGTGAGTTCACTTGTTGTCTTTAGACTGTTGTTACTGCAGATGTTTTGAAAAAGGCGAATAAAAATCAGTGCCATCAAGTTGATTAAGTTACATGTTTTCTTTGTTCCCTGCAGAAAACGGAGGTAAACATGCTGCTGTTCATAGCTGACAACCTGGCATGCTTCCCTTATCAAACCCAGGAGGAACCTCTTTTCATCATGCACCATATAGATATTACTCTGTCTGTCTCTGGCAGCAACCTGCTCCAGTCTTTCAAAGAGGTAAGAATTTTTGTATATCGTTTGAAGTGCGAGAACAACTTCTTCTTGCTGTCAGCTTTGATTTTTGGTCATTATTACTCTTCCAAGTCGTTTAAGAAGAGGCATTTCCCAGCATAGGAATCAGATGCTCCATTAAAAATAACGCTTGAAAACTATGTTGTTTTTTAAGTGCAGTGCATCAACGCTCGAGCCTCTGACAATATTACATGTTTTTACATTATTATTGTGATTGTGTCTCACGTAACTCCTTCACTAATACCATTATGGATGCTGCAGTGACAGCATCCGATATTTTGTTCCAATCAGAGCAGCTGGATCAGGTGAGCTCTAATAGGCAGGCCCAACAGGTTAAGGAAGCTTTTATAATGTTCTGATCACACATACAGAGTCAGATCTGTTGGGTTCGACACATACAGCCAAAGTATTCAATAAATGCATGTCTTGCTCCTCCTGATGATATTTTCATATGGAGCAGTTTGCTAAAGTGCTAGGCTAACGCTAGCATGCTTCCTCTGTTTTTCCTCTCTATTTTATTATGACCTGTTGATAATTCAGCTTGTACAACATTTTAGTGTGGCTCCAGTTATTTGTATGTAGACAAATCTTCTGTATTGGAGAGTTTAATCTTTTCTACCATCATCTGTTGTGGCAGCAGCATCAGAGCCAGGGACTTAAAAAGGCTCAACAACCTGATAAAGAAGACTGGTTCTGTTCTGAGAGCTAGTCTGGAACCTCTGGAGATTGTTGTGTAAAGAACAAATCTTTGAAGAAAATTGTATAATCTGAGCTACAACAACATGCAATTTCCCTCTGGGATTGATAAAATATTTTTTGAATTGAATTGAAACTTATGCACGAAGTTTTTCTTCTGCTTCATCAACCTAGCACTTTGTTTCAATCATAAACTTTAAAGATTGGTGTTTCAGCTGTTCTCTGCTTAGCTCTCCCATACAGCTGGGGATACTTCAACACAGCACAGAGCAGGTCACATGACACAGACAGGAAGCTGCATCAGACAGTACAGTCCCCTTTCACAGCGAATGTCATTGTAAAGCATGAAAAAGACTTCAATTGTTCCATAAAACCATAATTTGTTAAATGAATTAAACAAAATGCAGTTAAGCTTGGTAAGAAACTCCATTTAAAAAACCCTTAATCAAACCCCTATGCCAATGCCTGGATTAGATTAGGACGTCCCTTGCTGAATTAATGTTCATTTTCCCCGAAAATGTAAACCTATAAGCTACATAAATACATTTTTGCATCATGAAAAAACGTATTTATTTTTTGACAGAAAGTTAGGTCTTAAACTCTGATGAAGCAAAGTTCTCTACATACTAAATCAGTTAGTGTGTTTATGCTTTTGCAGTGTTTGCGGAAAGAGCCCGTAAGGCATGAAAAGAAGGTAAAGACAAAGAAGAGAAAAAAGAAGCATTCTCGTAAGAGGAAAAACAGCTCTGATGAGGAGGAAGAAGATGAGGATGAAGAAAGGAGCAGCAGCACATCCAGCAGCAGCAGCAGCAGCAGCAGCAGTAGCAGCAGCAGCAGCAGCAGCAGCAGCAGCAGCGATGAGGATGAGGAAGAAGTTCGGAAACGAAAGAAGCCTGGAGGCTGTGACTCTGACTCTGATCTGGACGATGAAAATGCTGTGATGGACCGCCTACCTGAAAACACCGCCCCTCTGCAGGAGTTTGCCAGCGCTTCACAGGGTATTCTGCTACTGCTGGTGCTCAAACAACATCTAAAGAATCTTTATGGCTTCTCTGACAGGTAGGTCGCATCAGAGAAGCCTTAGTACAGATTCTTTATGAACTTCTTTGGCTTTATTATGGACATCTTGCTTGTGTTACAGCAAAATCCAGAAGTACTCCCCGACGGAGTCTGCCAAAGTTTATGACAAGGCAGTAAACAGGAAATCGAAGGTGCGCTTCAACCCTCGTCAGACTCTGGAATACCTGAAGAGTGATGTGGCCAACAGAGTCCTCAGCTATGAAACTAAGAGGAATATTGTCAAACAATTTTTGGATGTAAGCTGAATTTCCTTCCACATTTTGGTTCCCAATATCTGTTGGAGGAAAACATGGCAAAATAAAACATCTTATTCTTGAGCTGGTGAAGTAAGTTGTTCTGATTTTTGTCTCATAGTTCAAGGTGCTGATGGAGCACTTGGATCGTGATGAAGAGGATGAGGATGGAGGCGAAGCAAACGCTAATGCCAGAAACAAAGCCATCAATTCGCTGCTGAAGGGCCCAAAACCTCAAAATCACAACCACAGTAATCACACTGCTCCAGTAGAGACAGATGATGAGGAGAGTGAGGATGAAGATCCTCCTGCGGTGAGAATGGAAATCCTGTTGTCTTTAAATTAAAATGTTTTTTGTACTCTTTAATTATATGCCACCAGTGTGCAAAAAATAACTGGTTTCATTAAGCTCCTTCTCCACCAAACTGATTCCAGTCCTGAACTGGTGCTCATTCTTGCCTAGCCCCTGTGGCCTGACTGTTTAAGATCAGGCCAGAGTATCTCAGTCAGATTTGTCTGGCCTCTCTGGAACCTGCTGTTCTTTGGATCATGGTCCAAGAGAGAAGAATCCATGGTTCCACCAATTGCAGCTAATCATCCAGGTCCCAAAACACCAAAGGAGCCCCAGACACTGCTACGACCGTGTTGCCCATGCTCTTTCTTATTGTTGAATCATGAACACCGACCCTCACTGAGGAAAGTGGGGTTTGCAGTACTCTAATTTGACGCTCTCTTGGAGTAGTTTTGGTAGGCCACCTTTAGGTGATTTCTACAATACTGCCAGTAATCAGGCATAGACGTCAATTTAAAAAAAAAAAAAAAAAATGCTGTTCCAGGTGATTCATGATATCGTCTCTGCTGCCTGGAAATTGAGCAATTAGCATCTCATGACAGACATGTATGACAGTCATGAGTCTGCCATAAAAAAAAAAAAACAGTCTTCAGAGGCCTCTTCATCTTCGTAGCAACACTGACTGCTACCAGAGAACCTTGGCCACAGCATAAGCATCCACAACAACTCTTTGATGAGTTACATTTAATTTCCCCTTTGGATGAACAAAGTCTTTTAAATTAAATTGAACTGAATGATTTAACAAGGGGGCAATTACTTTTCACTTATGGCTTGTTTGTTTTGAACAGATTTTTATATGTTAATAAACTCTGTACATGAAACATCCTTTGTAAAGATGAAATATTTTCTGCTCAGGAGCAAAGTACCACTTCGTTAAGGTCTGGAGACAGGGTCATGGAGACCAGCCAGATCACCTAAAACCATGTAGCTGTTGCGTAAGATCTTGACTCCAGGGGGAGCTGTAAAACCCCAACTTCAACATGGATGATACCATAAAATACAATAATCAAACTGTTGAATATTCTTTCTAATATTATAGCAGATTTGTAAGATCTGTGCTAGTCCCTTCCTGCATAAACTAACGTTCTTTCAAATCCACAGCGGAAACCAAGAAAAGACGTGGATCCTGCTGACGACACGGGTCAGATGGTGGAGATAATGGACATCGTCGCCATCTGCCGCCCCAAATACAAAGACAGACCGCAGATCGCCAAGATCGTCCAGAAGACCAGGAGTGGCTACAGTATACACTGGATGACGGGATCTTACTCTGGACCGTGGGCTGTGGCGAAAAAACGGGACGGTCGCAAAAAGGTGCCTTGGGTCGACAACATCAAGGAGTCAGACATTATTTACAAGAAAATCTCCTTGACAAGCGGACAGAAGCTCACGAACAAAGTGGCACAGACGTTACGAGCGCTGTACGCGGCCAAGGATGGGTCGAAGAGTTAATAACAAAAATGACCCTGAACGTCCCTCGCAGCTCAAATCTATGGATCTGCTATGTTACCTACAGAGAGAACGTTCACATGTTTAGATTTAAGGCTCTGGTGGCGGAAATCTTTTTGAAATACTGATGTTTAAGTTAACACAAGAAAAACGGAGAAGAAAATGTTTGTGAAAACATTGTGTGGGAGTTCCTTCGCTGTTGTGCAGCAACTTGGATGTTTGATTTTTACTCCCGCTGTATCATAGTTTAACTAAAAACATGTTTATATCTGAACATAATTCTGTAAAAAAAAACAACAACAAAAAAAAAACAAAAAACAAACAAACTGAATGTTGGAAGTTAGTGTATTGATGATGTTCTTAATAAAGTGTTTTTTTTGGAATTATAACTAGATTCAGATGAATTTATTTACTTGATGTGAAGTACAGCAAATTTTAATGTCTTGTACAAAAATGCTGTTTCGCTCCATCTGTTATAGACTATCTTTGGCATGACCTATTTATGAGGAAAGCGGTGCAGGATCTGTGCTAATACTGTTTTATTACACAGTTGATTCAGTGTTTTATAGCACAGGGCAACAATAAAGTTATCCGCTGCCCCTCTGGTGGAGCTTATACTGCAATAAATTTTTCTTATTTCTTTGTTACGTACTTGCGTTAATTTTTGCATAAATACTTTGACACTTTTTCTTCTTGGACTAGCTCTTTTTATCTGTGCTTTGCTGAACTGCAGATCTCCTGTTGTCTATATGCTCGGATTTCACAAAAGCTGCATTTTAAAACCAACAAGACTAGTTTTAAAAGTTTAGGTGTCAATGGCAGCTCTAATTTGGATATGCAAAAAGCTTTCAGATTTATGTTCCTTCTAGTAACATGTTGATGCACCACCACATTGTAAAGGTTTACCTAATGTTCAGGTTTTACATTTGTTTGACCTCCTTTACCATCCTCCTCACTGTTTTTGGTGACCAGATCCTCTTTTGTCCACTTTTTGATACTTTTTAATTATTGCACTTATTGTAGATATGATTAAGTTTAGACTTATAAAGTCAGGAAACACACAACTTTTTAACTTGAATGACATGTTCTCCTGTCTATCTCATTTTGAAGAGTGGCTAATAGAAACAAGCTTTCATATTTATACCTCTGTTAAATTGGAGATCAGGATTACAAATTAAAAGTTCCTCGGACACTGATCACCTTAAATATTCTGTTTATTAATACATTTATTTTACAGTAATTGTCAGTTGTGCCAGTCATTGTGGCAACAGTGATGTTTTATTTATTTATTTTTTTTTTAAATTCTCAACATGGGCTTTATTTTACTGATGCCATAAAGAAATAAAATAACATGCTGCTGTTTGAAGGCTTTATTCTGGCCATTTTTACCAAAATGCCACTGTTTGTCTGCAAAGCAGAATAAAATTGTGAAGTGCAGAAAGTCTGCAATTTATGATCTATAAAATCTTGAAATTCACAGAAAAGGGTTAAAAACTAGCAAATGTTTGGCCTATTTCTGCTTAGAAGTTGAAAGTGATACACATCACCCTCCACACTAATTCACACCTGTAATAAATATGTGTAAAATGCGTCAGGTCATCTCCTGTGCCCTTTCTAGGTCAAGGGATACGTTTTATATTGGATTTAGGGTATATTGTGCATCTAATGCACCATTTTTGTATTGCTTTAACCATGTGTCTGATCATTATCCTCCTCAAAGACCATTTTCAGTTTTTTTGCTCAAACAAATATCCTGGCATTTCAGGGTTCTCAATGCAGTAAGAGAACCAGGCCCACAGCATCACAGATCCTTCGCAGTAGATAACGTCTAATGATTGGTATGCACTTAGTTAACCCCAAGATGCCACTTTTTGTCACACTTCCTCATGTTTTAAACTTTGTAATTATTTCTCTGACAACAGATATGAGCATTTTTAAACGTTAAGCCATTTATTGGCTCACATAGATGAACACTTCTACTCAAGTTGCATGACATGTTCTGCGACGAATAGAAAGCAAATTTTATAGCAGTTGTTAGAGGTTATTGTTCTAGAAGTACATGTTCTCAATTTAAAAATGTAATTTTTCTACATTTCTTAACATGAGATTCTGCTGTTGCAAGAAAATAAATAATGAACTTGATTTATGTGGATGGCACTGTAACTATTAACATTACACAACAAATGTAAACAGGCAGGTCATCTTTTTTTAAATCGTGCTCACACAACGAAGTGTTGTGCGCTGGTGACCATGTAACATCTTGACATCAAACTAAACATTAATCTAACAGAGTTCCAGGAAAAAATGTCCCTTTATTCATCCAATTTAAGATCATGTTTACACATGGTTTAAAAGCAACTTTTTAGATTAATCTGTTTTTTGGTTTTTTTTTTGTTTTTTTCATGTCATATAGAAATAGATCTGAAATTTAGATTCAAGCATCTATAAAGTCTTTGGCATCTTCATCATTTACAATCTAATACAGAAGCTCACCTTGTCGCTGACTGCCACGACCAGGATGCAACCTTTTGAGGACAGTTAAAGTAAACTCTTAATTTCTGGCAATCTTCTACTAGATTAAACAAACAGGAAAAAAGATAACCTATAAAATACCTAATTTACAGTCTAATGCCAAGGTTGGTTAAAAATTCACCAAGCAGTAGATCTAACAGACCCTTAAAGTGCTTATAGGTGACAGTTATCTTTTGTGAATTTGAGATTATATTCTGGTCACAAAAAAAATTAAATATGTGCACAAAACAAACACTTGTTACCAATAGCAACAAAGAGGCTTCATACAACTGTAGCAAAATGCAAGATGCATTATAAGAAAACTAAGATCTTTCTTACTGTTATCAGTAATATTAAGACACTTGGGTTTTATTTAACCCGTAACTACTGTATTTGTTGCAAAAAAGGTTTATTAATCAACAATGCAACTTTAGCATGAAAATCAACAGATTTTCTAGGAATTTTGGAAATTGTGTAGGGTTTAAACTTTAGACTTTGACCACTTTTTCACTCATTTTCAGTGTATTCCTTGTAGCTTTTTCGTCCAGTTTTCGCTTGAAAAAAATAAAGGTTTGGGGACCTTTCTTTTGAAACAGTGTTATCTTTACTATTTTTTATTTGTTTGTGTTTCTGGGAGGCGTACGAACAAAACAACAACAGATTCACGTTTGTTATTTGTAGACACATCACTGGCATATTAATTGAGTTCAGGAGTCTCTTTTATGCATGAATGAGACACAGAATAACAGTTTTTAAAAAACGGTTAAAAAGATGTGGAAAAAGCAGTGACAATCCTAAGACATTCTTTTAAAAAGTTATTTTTAAAAAAGCTATTAACAATGATAAATATTATCAGTGCATAAATGCTCCCCACTGATTTCCTTTCATCAAAATATGTAATACTTTTTCTTGCAAACACTGAAAAATACAGTGGTTAAATTATCTTTGAGATCAGTATTACTGTTCAGACTCCGTTTCAGTAGAAGGCGGTAATGCCCCAAAATGTGGTTCGCCAACCGCCATTAAACAAGAAGTATGATTCTTCAAACCAGTGGGTGGCAGCACCACCTTTTCTTGATCTCAAGCAGCAAATTATTAAGAAAGTGAAGAAGAAAGCTTCCGCGCATGAGGTTGGCGGGTTGTTTGTTGCTTATGTATGTATGTTGGGTGTTTTTATTTAAATTTGCAGCACAATAGACGCAACAAAACGCGCCTGTTAAAGTCAGAACCACTCGGAACATCTGCAGCCTGGTAAACTAACTAATTCACTTTGAAAAACACTTTATTTGACATTTAGCTAATTGTTAGCTTCCATGCTATATAAAACGCGTATAACTCCATCGGACAGCTAACCGGCGCTATAGCAACTTGCTAACATTAGCAAATTTTGAATCATAACATGTTTTCATTTACTCGGACTGGTCTCTGTTTGACTCCTAGGTAGGTCAGCGGTGGTTTTCCCAGCCATGCCGTTCGCCGCTGGAGCCAGCAGCCCCGCAGCTGCGCTTGCTGAGGCGCTGGATAACTCTGCCCGGTTGATCGACAGACACCTGCAGGATGACCGCTGCTTTCCAGACCTGTCCGAGCTGCTCAGCGTCCCTTCACACAGTAAGTCTGATTCAGGTGATTACTCATCTCAGGTTGTCATCCCTAATATTAGAAGGTGGGAGGGACTAGGAAGTGAAAACGCCTCTGATTTGATCTGAATTTACACCAATTGGGATTACTTTTAAACTTTTCAGAAATGAAATTAATCATTTGTTCAATTAAACATTCGAACCCCTCCCCCATGTCTGCCTGTCTTTTTCACTGTTTGTTTATACTTTGTGACTGTATAATTTGTTTGCTTACATGAAACAATAACCTCCATATGAGATCATTGAAGCATCCATTCATGCAAACATACATTATTTCTGTGATGAAGAAGCAACATTTAATATCAAGTAGGTTTTTATTGAATTGAATGTAATCAGTCAAGAGGCAGCCATCTTGCTGAGCTGCTTTAAATGATGCTGTTGCCACAACAGATTGTTGCAAAATGCATCACATCCTTCTTCACAAACTTGTATAATATGCAGCATCTTGCTGGACCCCTTGAATACCTCAAATTTTGTGATCCAACTTGGCAGCTGGATGAAATGTCTTAATATTATAGGGTATAGACATGAAATATAGATTGAAATTTAAGAATTACAGTTGCAAATCATAGTTCACACTGCAGAACTGATGTGTGCAATTTTGCAAAGAACTGGTTATGCTCTATTTGGAAAGCTTTACCATTTCAGGTGAAGTGAGCGTAAACACTGCTTTTCAATCATGTATTTGGTCTCTAAGAAGAAGTATTTCTGGCTTTAATGCTAAGGATTAATTAGATCTTAGTGACCAAGATAGGAAAACAACGTTCATCATTATTCCTTCTACTATGTATTTACTGCCCCCCAATCAGTGTTTTTTTTTTTTTTTTTTTTAAATATTTATCCTGGGTGGGGGTATTTTAAGGTCAAGAAATAACCTCAATTATTAATACAAAGTAACATTTACTTTGTTCCCCCTTGTAAACAATGTCCCTGTAGTGAATCTTCTGAGATAAATGCATTGCTCAACCTTTTCCCTTTAAAATGAAAACATTATTCTACCCATTTCTGTAACTGCTTGTTTACATTGATTATTATTATAAAAAAATTGTGTTCAGCTACTCCATTTATCTTTCAATTTAAGGCCGCATATACAATACTACTCATATGTCATTTGATAATGCTCTTCTTCCATCATGTATCCTGGCATATCGCAACTTAAGCTGCTGTTACACTGGTTCTTTATCATGCTAAAAGTGTTGAAGTATTTTAAAATGCTTTCTATGAGTTATTAAAGGTGAATGAATGAAACACGTTGGTGCATCAACATTAGTTACATCTGTGAAGGATATGTCTCACTCACGATGTGCCCCCATCACATATGTTGTGTTTTTATCAGGGTGATGGTTACCACATTAGAATGGAGTGATTTAATGCTCAGTGGGATTTCACTTATATACTAAGGGTGGACAACACTGGATGAGAGTTGGTGTGCGGCATGTTTTTTTTTTTTTTTCCTGCTTAAACACACTGAATCACATGAATAAGGCTTTAACAGGCTCTGAAAGAACTGGTAACAGGCTAAGTCAACTATTTAATTCAGGTGTGTTGGAGCAGGTACAAATAGGAGACTTCCCCTCAAGGACCTGGATTTCCCACCCCTTGATCTAGTCTTTGATCCCAAAACTTAGTCCCTTTAATTCAAAACTTAGTCCCTTAAGTTTTGAATTAATTTTTAGAGAAATGAATCAGGAACTAGGTGGCTGACTGTCAGTTTAAGCATTTGGCCAGAGTGAGTGTACATCAGTGCAGATAGAGCGTTTGCATAGAGATTTAGGATCGATTCTATTTGGCCATTAATGCAACATTTAAGTGGGCTTAAATATTTGCACATATGTCTCAAAGTGGTGATGCTCATTCATTGAATTTTTTCAGCTTCCATAAAATCACTACAGGAGACTAATTTGTTTGGATGCCACAGTACATATGCTGAAGTTTCAGATTTAAAGACAATGCTGAAACGTTATTTACTTAAACCTTTTCATCTTTGTGTACCGTTGAAACAAAAAGTACTGCAGATGTGTTGTGGTATCCAGGGATACCAGCACTTTTTCCTAATTTACACTCCCATAAGTATTCTGTACATGTTTGTTTTTTCTTATTCTCTCTTTCTTTTCTTTCTTTTTTTTCTGCTCTTGAACCAGAACGCAGATCTGCAATAATTTGGAGTTTTAGTTTCTTGCTTTAACTGACAGAAAGTAGCCTAATGTGCTTCTTATAGAGATGTTCTTTGTCACCATTTTTATTTTACATTTATGGAACTTATTTTTATAGAAGGGAACAATATCTAAAAAATTTAACTGTGATTCAATGGCTGAGTATTCCTATATTTATTATGATAAACCCCATTTTCCTGACTCTTCTTTGTTTTCCTTCATCATAGAGTCCCCACTAGGTCAGTCAAAGTGTGTCCAACAGGCCAGGAATATTATTGGCATCCATGCCACTTATAGGATAATATCTAACCAATTACAGCGGCCAAGCATTCCTTTACGATTGCAATATTGCACTCAGTGATGTTGCGATGACTATTATTTGATATGTGGTGCGGCTCTGTTTATGAGTGAGTTAAAAAATCAAATCAAATACACAGACAAATCCATTTCTTGATTTTATTTATTTATTGACAGACATGCCGTCCCTCTCTGGAGTGTCAGACATGGACTACCCTCTCCAGGGACCCGGTCTACTCAGCGTACCAAATCTGCCAGAACTCAGCGCGGTCCGAAGAGTCCCACTGCCACCTGAGCTGGTGGAGCAGTTTAGCCGTATCCTTTCAGTCACTTAAGAAATGTTTATCCAGTGATTTCAGAACAAAGTAAAAATGTTTTGTTCTCTGCCTTTTGATTTTTGTTACCCAGGAACTTTGATTTTCACCTTAACCGTCTTGCAGATATGCAGTTTAATTGCATGATGGGAGTTTTTCCTGAGATCTCTCGAGCGTGGCTTACAATCGACAATGACATCTTCATGTGGAATTACGAAGATGGGTAGGTATTGTTGCGCGCAGTCATTTGAAATGTTTCTCAAAGCCTATTAAAATATATTATTGGTCTTCACAAATTTCATATGAGCTTTTGTTTATAATGGCTTTGGCTCCCTTTTGGTGATATTTACAGGGGAGATGTGGCCTATTTTGATGGCCTAATTGAAACTATTCTAGCTGTGGGGCTTGTTAAACCAAAACATGGTATGTTCAAAATATTTTTGCATCTGTTTTTTTTTTTTTCCTTTTTCTTTTTATTCTCAAAAACAGGTTTGAGATAAAAAATTTTTTGTCTTCTCAGGGATTTTACAGCCACACATCCACTACCTCCTGGTTTTAGCCACTTCTGTGGATGTAGTGATTCTTGGACTCAGTTTCCCGAAGAGCCAAGCTGGTAAGTTTGTCCTAATTATTGGGTCATTGCACTTTTCTTAGTGCTTTCGAAGGTTATTAGTATAAATCATGCCTTCAGGGGGCATAAACCTTTAAAAAAAAAAAAAAAAAAAAAAAAAAAAAAAAAAAAAAAAAAAAAAAAAAAAAAAAAAAAAAAAAAGCAGCAGTAAGCTTAATGTTGGTGCTTATTTCTGTTCAAATTTGATCAAACTATCTTAAAGAAAAAAAAGGTAACATGTTAGGAAAACATGTCTTTTTTATGTCTGCATCTTTTTACAGGATTAAACGACAGCATGTCTGGTGGGATGCAGCTTCTACCGGACCCCCTCTTCTCAATCCCGACAGACAACACCTACATCCTGTCCATCACCTCTACATATCTGGGACGCATCTTCATGGCAGGAAAGGATGGTTGTCTCTATGAGATAGCTTACCAGGCGGAGGCGGGCTGGCTCACCCAACGTTGCAGAAAAATTAACCACTCTAAAAGCTCTTTGTCCTTCCTCATCCCCTCTGTGCTCCAGTTCTCTTTTTCTGAAGATGGTGAGAAGAAGAACTACATCTCCATGTGAAGTGAAGCTTTTTGCAGTCAAATGTTTGTTTTTGACCATTTTGTTTTTGGCTCTATTCTCCACAGATCCCATTGTACAGATTGCAATTGATAACTCTCGCAACACACTCTTTACCCGCTCTGAGAAAGACGTCCTACAGGTATAACATCAGTTCTGATCAGAAGTTTAAATACGCACATGATGACCCTAATGTAGATGTAAAGTTCTTTTTGTTTAACTAAGAAGTTTGTCTGAAAGGAAATGAGATGGATGTCTGTTGAAAGATAATAAAACAATGTAAAAGGCGCATACAGCTGTGGGAAAACGGACTCCGTTTAAAAAAGTTTTTAGAAAAATTGAATATTAAAAATGATTTTGAATCTCTTTTAACAGTAATCTATGGAAAAATCTTTATTAGCAATACAGCAAACCCTTCTTATAATTGCTGACCAGGGTTCTGGATGTTTCTTTTGATATTTTGATTATTTATTTTTGGTGACGAGCTCCAAAAATTTAGCTTACCCTCGTCTTTAGCTCCATCCACAGATTCTCTGTCAGATTCAAGTTTGGACTCTGGTTAGGTCACTCTAAAATGTTAATATTACCTTCATTTAGAAAAAAATATGTTGGTAAAATTTAAAGATTGCTCCAGATCTGATTCTGCCAAAAATATAAATAATTTTGAGCCTGGCTGAACTGATTTAGGTCAAGGCTCAGTTTGGAAGCAGTCCCCCACCTACATTATTTCCTCCACCTTGTGCAATGCACAAGTACCTCTGGCAGCAAAACCGCATCACAGCATAATGGTGCCACCACCATGTTTGCTTGTAGTTGGTATCTTTTGTTAGGTTTAAAAGAATCACTACCGCTCAGTTCTTCTCGTCTATCCATAAAACTTTTCTCCAGAAAGCATTTGGCTTGTCCATGTGTGCAGATTTCTTTTTAATCAGTGGTGTTGTATGGTAAAGGGGCAGTATTGTGTAAAATCGACTTTTTTGAGCTTTACATCATGTTTTAATGTTTTTCCCTCCTCAAAAACATACCTGCCTTGAGTCGTTCATGCATGTTTGAGAAATCCTTTAATCCTTTCCATGGCAGTCATTCAGCTGTGCAAAACGCCCAGGTTGACACAGCTCCACCTTTTGAGATGCAGCTCCTCCTTGGAGCTGCAGTTTCCAAGACTCTGAGCGTCCGCCTCACAGAGCACCATTCGTAAAACTGTCCCTTTAAATAGCCATTTCACTCTGGAAAAAGAACTGTTCAACTGAATCACGATTACTACTTCTAGGTATTTGTATAATGACCTTTACACATCTAAAATCCAACAGTGAGCTAAAATATTGACCTGTTTTTTAGGTGTATGACCTGGGTGCTGATGGCCAAGGAATGAGTCGTGTGGCGACAATGTCACAGAGCTCCATCGTAGTAGCTGCAGGAAACATTGCTCGGTATGTTGGGGTATCTAGGCTTGTTTCTTATGCGCCAATCATTCTTCTCACATTCTGACCTACTTTTTTTTTTTTTGAAAAACTCTGATTTTAGGACAATTGATCGCTCTGTCTTCAAACCCATCGTCCAGATCTCGGTCATTGACAGATCAGAGTCCTCGGATTGCCATCTGCTTGCTGTTACTCATGCAGGTAAAAATTGGATGTTGAGAAGACAGATTTTTGTTTTTCTATGTAGTGAGTAGTGACTTTAGTTGCTTTTTTGTTGTTTTTGCAGGTGTGCGCCTATACTTCACCACCACACCTTTTGCTCCTCAGCATCAGAAGCATATTGCAGTTCGCCCGAGCCTGCTTGCGTTGGTCCATGTTCGCCTTCCACCAGGATTTTCTGCCTCCTCCACCTTGCAGAAGCCCTCAAAGGTTCACAAGGCTCTGCATAGCAAAGGTTAGAGAGGAAATATGATTGCTAAACTTGACTACGTTTAGTTGTCTGATTTCCATTACTGCAGCTGATGTGAAATTATTCTTCTAATGCTCCAGGTGTTCTGCTCATGGCTGCTTCGGAGACAGAAGACAGTGATATTCTGTGGTGCATCAATCATGATTCCTTCCCCTTCAAGAAACCCCTGATGGAAACTCAGGTTGCACATAAACAAACAATTAGAAATCAGAATATCCAATTCAGGAGGCTTCTGAATAGGTTTTAGCTGTAAGATAAGACAGGAAGAACAGTGAGCTGTTCATACACAATGACAAGAAGTTTGTTTTAAATATTCAAGCGGAGGCTTTCAATCCTAAAGAACACTGTACCAGTTGTCAAGCTTGGTGGTGGCAGCAGCAGGCTGAGAGCCTGTTTTGCTCTAATGTTATTGGTGTAGTGCCGAAAATGAAGTATCTCCATCACCATGTCAAAATTGGGGTAAACTCTCCCAGCTTCTGAGCTTTACCGTGAATTAGCTGATGGCCAGCTAATACTTGGAGTAGAGTTGGTATATTGACAGGAAAATGATCCCAAACGTATCACAACTAGTTTGGGAATGGATAAACCAGGCTGCCATTAGGCTTGTGGAATATCTCCACCCTTAGCTTTCTCGGGCTACGCCTAAAGGTCTGATCAGCGCCAAGAAACCAACCAGTTTAAATGAGCTCTGCGTAGAAGAGTGTGCATATAAATTATAACAGAAGCCAGTTGATGGCTACGAAAAAGATGTGGTTTCTCTGCAATTTTCTAAGGAAAATTGCTCCAGATACTAAAGAGGATGCATGTATACATTTGCGCCTGAATGTGTAATTTAGAACTTTTAGAGTTTGAATTAAAGAAAATCTGCATTAAAGTCAACTCTTATTAAAAATCACTAAAGTTGTGCGTTGAGTCATGAATCCACCCTGAAAATAGAATGGTTGAAATGCAGTGTGAAAAGCTTATTATGCCATTCTTCCCCTTAATAATTTTATTAAAACATCTGACTCTGACTGTACTGCAATATGCTTATTTTCTTGTATAATTCTTTGCAGATGATGTCTAATGTTGATGGACACTCTTGGGCTCTTTGTGCCATTAATGATGAAAAGCCCCCAAAGATTTTTACTCCTCTCAACAAGGAGCAGATCCCCATCACAGATTCACCTGTCGTCGTCCAGCAGCACAATACTCCTGCACAGAAATTTGTCCTCCTTTCTGCAAAGGTTAAAAACACGGTCACTGCTCATCACGTTAAAATTTAATCTTAGTTTAGGAGTTTGTACTCTTAAACTCTTTCTGCCTTCCAGGGAAGCCACATCTTTCAAAAACTGCGTCCAGTTGATCAGCTGCGCCACCTCCTGGTTAGCTGCGCTGGAGGAGAAAGTGAGGAGATTGAACGCTTCTTCAAGCTGCACAGGGTACAGTGCCTTTTTACTACTGTTTAATACTTTAAGAGCTTATACCCTTTGTGTGTTTAAACCTGTGCATGGTCAATTATGCTCAGCTCTAAGCAAGATGTTAATAATCATCAAACATTTTCCAACTATTAAATACATTCTTTTCACAATCTCATAACCATATATTTACATATTTATCCTGCTTTGTTCAGGAGGAGCAGGCCTGTGCCACAGCGCTCATCCTTGCTTGTTCCAGCGCGGCTTGTGACAGAGAGGTCTCACAATGGGCCACGAGAGCATTCTTCAGGTTAGATGATGATTTTTACCCATGCATAGTCATGATTGTTTGTATTATGTGCAAATTAAAAGCAGTTCTTTCTTTTTTGTGTTGGGATTAGATATGGAGGAGAAGCACAGATGAGATTTCCCGCTGCCATGGCAACACCCAGTACTGTTGGGCCTGTGATGAGCTCTCCGGCACCGGGTTAGTATATAGATGTGTTGGAGAACTCTCAGCTTATTGTGGCATAATCTAAAACCACATTCCCACAATGCATGTTTGCCCAGAACTAAAAACCAGGAAGACAATTTTTACATTTATTTTCATGACCTGTTTCAGGTGTGATGCCTCCTGCATTTACAACACCATTTGCACCAATGCAGTCTGGATCTGCACCGATCACGCCGATGTCAGCTGGTCCCGAGGTGATTTTCTCCGGAAAACACAACGGCATCTGCATCTACTTTGCTCGCATTCTTGGGTAATTCTACATGATTTTGTCGTTTAAATCTTAAATGCTTGTGCATATTTATGTAGGGCTTTGGATGCTGATGTTTGCCTGTAGTGACCTTTATTTATGCCTTCTTCAACACTAACAGAAATCTTTGGGATGGGAGCCTTGCTTTTGAGCAAATAATAAGCAAAGGAAACCAGTCTGTCAGTATTGTAAGTACAATAAGATTGTTACTTAAAAGCTGAATAATTTTCTGAAATATAACACAAAGTTAAAGCTCTAATTTGTTAAGTGCCTTTCGACAACACAGCTCAGAGCAATAAACTCCATTAAAAGGTGTAACAAACACATTTTAAAGTGATTTTGCTAACAGACTTCCACATTCTGCATTTGGGGTGACAAGAGTGGACAGAAGAGCAGTAACAGCTGTAGCTGGGATTAAAACTCTCTATTCTGGCCTTAAATTGATGATGATTTTATAGCGTTTACACTTTGAAGCTGAATTATAAGAACTTCTTTGACAAAATAAAGTCTCAAAGAATCATTAACTATAGAGATGCAGCAGCAGCACATTTTTCCTTAAAAATCTGTCAAGGATCCACGTCTTGTTTTTTAACTGTGCCAAAGAACATAAAAGGTTTAAAATACAACGGTAGTTCTTTGACAGAAATACTTACTGATGGTTGTTAACAGATGTTATTTCAAAATCCATTACAGCTGAAAAAATTCATCCAATTGAAGAAGCTCAGCGCTCTCCCTTGTTAAATCTCCATCCAAATGCTCCTGGTGAATGAAAAAGTACTACCTCCCTCTGAGCTCTTTTTTTCTGGGGTATATTTCTTCTCTAGTAATTTTATTTTTTGTTTTTTTAACTCTAGTAAATGCAGTGGAGATACAGGGTGGTAATAATTGCTTCAGAAAACTCCTCTGGTTACTAATAAAGGCTCCTAAAGTGGAAATGCATCTTTAGTTCAAACTGAACAGACATAGAAATCAACAGCATTGTGGTTAATGTGCAGCGATGACATTTGTAGACTGCTCTTCATACATAATACACTTTCAGGTTGAGGACTGGTAATTTTACTGTTTGTTTTCTCTCTGGGATTCTTGAATACCTCAGTCAGTATTAAAATATTTCAAAATATGAATAAATTATTGTACAATTATTGGGACCTTTACCACAACACATCGGTGTCACACAATATAACTGATGCACTGAAGTAGCCTATTTGACTCTGGCTATGTGTCATTTTTAGAACACTGTTTGTGGGGCACCGACTGTGGTTTTTTTTTTTTTTTTTTTTTTTTTTTTTTTTTTTTTTTTTTAACTACTTTTTAATTGTCTTGTATCATTATTGCATTAAATACCACAAAGTACTGTGATAATTATATTGGTTTTTTTTTTTTTATCTATTGTCCCCACAGTTGGAAAGCACTGTTGATTCATTTGAGCTGGAAGCGGTCCTCCTGCAGCTCAGAGGTTTGCAGGAGTTCCTGGATAAAAACTCTCAGCTCAGTCCGTCTTCTCTTGGTGCTGCAAGGTAGGAGCTTTTTCCTCTGCCATTACTTTGTTTTTTGCATTGAGTTAGTTTGTACATGTATGCATTTTCAGGGTTTGTGTCTATGCTGCTTGTGTCTTTATCAGTTTTGACTGAGTAAAGCTTCCTGAAAGTGTTTGATCAGAACAGCACTCCTATCGAGAAAGATGATTTTGTTTTGGCAGCTGATCTTCACTTTAACTCCTATTTAATGATAAACAGTCGTCACACTTTTGATTTTTCTTTGGTATTTGTCAACTTTAGCGTAATTTTTATTTTATTTTTTTTACATGAGGTAAATAGAGGGTACTTGAATTCCAATTATCAATGATGGTCAGAACTCAATACTCAAGCCTTAGTGCAAGAAGATATTGCAGGATCTATTGGATTCAACATTGTCGTTTCCTTTGAATCTTTATAGTATTTGCAGTCAAGTCTATTGACTAATAGTTTGATTTGACTAACTGAATGACAGAAAAATAAAGTTTTTTTTTTTGTTTTGTTTTTTTTTTTGTTTTGTTTTTTTTTTTTTTTTTGTTTTTTGTTTTTTTTTACTTGATTTGCATTTGAATTAAATTTATCTTTGATTTCCCATATCAGAACTTAAATTGCTGCAATCATTGTTTTGGTTTTTAAGAAAAATGACCATTTCATAGCTTTTTCATGGCTTCTTAGACCTCTTATGGTTTTTAAACTGGATCTAGTTTAAAGTAATGCTGTAACGCATTGATGTATTTGTTTTTTTTTTTTTTTTTTTTTTTCTAGAACAAAATGAAGGTAGAGTAAATAATAGCGATATCAGATTTTTATGTTTTATAGATCCTTGTGCAACAAACAATGGAAAAAAAACAGTGAAATAGTCCTTTACCAAACAGCAGAATTAAAAGCTGACTGCAACATAATTGATTTATTGTGTTTGGAAGATGCAGAGACTATAAAACCCAGTTATTCCCAGACATATTCGAATGTTATAAAAACCGCTGGAAAAATGTATAAACCTGAGTCTGGGAAAATTTGGAGGTTCGATTTGAAAAACGTGGAGAAAATTCATGATAACAAGCCCTGCAGTGTGGGTTTGCTTTGCAGGAATAAAGCTGCAGGCCTTGTTCATTTTAACTACTTCAGCCTAGTTGCCAGCACATCATTAGCTCTTATCAGCAGCAACATTCACCGTCCAGCTCATCTGCTTCCTCAGATGGATTTTTCAGAAAGAAAAATCCGTCTGAGGAAGCAGATGAGCTGGGCAGTTTGGACTAAATAAACAGAATATTTGTCAGGTTTTTGGTGACTGTTTCTGCCGGTCTAAGTTTTTACCAAAAGGAAAGCAAGTGCAGAGATTTTACAGATGAATCAGTCAGAGTGGGTGCATAGAAAAAGCAGTGTCCTCAGATGCAGGATGCTGGTTCCACTGTTTTTCCTCTAGGTGACTGCACACTCTCATTGGACACTAGAATTGAACAGAAAAATGCCTGAAGAACTTCTTAAGTTATAATATTTTTCTTGTGCAGCAAATCAACTCTGGAAAAGCCATAAAATCTGAAAATATGTTTATTATTGCCATTGCAGAGCACTGTTGGATGTGATATTTGGTATATTATATTTCAAATGCAATCCAGTCAATTCCTGCTTGTCCCAGGTGATATAGCTCTGTATGACAGACCCCAAGACTCAAAGATAGTGGCGGGGGTGTTGGTAAACCCTAATTGGTTTCATCATTGCAATATTTAACAAGATCATGATTTTATGTTTTGTCCAAATATTGTGGCAATCAAGGCTTTAACAAACCATTTTAAGTTGGTGACTTTTTTTCTTTAGTATTATGATCTGATCTGGAAACTGAACTTACTTGACTTTCTGATACCGCTTTGCCATCTCTTTCAGTCTCTCTCTGTGATTGCCTCCTTTCTAAACTTAAATAATTTCCATGTGTTCTGGTCCTCGTTAGCTTCAGCTCCCCTTCCAACCTGCAGCAAAGGCTGCTGGGATTTATGCGCCCTGAAGGAGCCAACTCTCAGCAGGTTCAGCAGGAGCTGCAGCGGAAATATCACAGTGAGTTTCAACAGTTCCCTCTGTGTTTTCACATAAAGTCCACAAAGGAAAGACGTATTTACTTTGTAGTCAACGCTGTTCACTGAACACTAATGGCTTTACTCTTTAGTCTTTCTCTTACATAAGATTCATTTCCATATCTTTCTTCAGCTAAGGCTCAGGTCTATGAGAAAGCATCCCTGCAGGGTATCCAGCAGCTAGTGTATCGCTCTTATCAAACTCTGGCACTTTGGAAACTCCTTTGCGATCATCACTTCAGCCTCATAATGTCTGAGCTGCCAAAGGTACTTTTGAGCACACATACTTGGACATTTCATGCAGACGCTCAGAAGTCTCTGCAGCTTTATTTCCCTGCTTTGTGCTTAAAAAAAAACAAAACAAAAAAAAAAACCTGCTGCCTCATTTGTGCTTCCTGTCATTTTTTTATTCACAGGAGTTTCAAGAGCAGATGAAGGGGGCAAGTTTTAAAGATGTAGTGACTCGAGGCAAAGAGTTATCTGGAGCTCTGTTCACAGGGCTTATTAATGTCTATATCAAAGATAACGCCTCTGTGGACGCCATCAGCAATCACCTCCGAGATCTTTGTCCTCTGCTGTACAGCAGCGATGACAGCGTTTGCTCAAAGGTACGTACTGCGCCTCACAAAAGTTTCTTTAGATTTTTTTTTTTTTTTGCATTACAGTCACAATCGTCCATGTGTTTGATTGGGATTTTATGTTATGGACCAACACAAAGTTGTCTATATTTGTGAAGTGGAAAGAAAATAATACATGCTTTTAAAAAGCTTTCTAAAAGTAAGAACCACATCTAGGGACTGACGTTTTTGCTCATTCTTCCTAATAGCTCAGTCTCAGTCCGATTGGATACAGTGTGTTTAAACATCGACATTCCAGTTTTGCCACTGATTTTCAACTGGATTTAGGTCTGGACTTTGACTGGGCCATTTTGAAACATAAATATTCAGTCTGACCGTTCTGTTGTAGCTCTAGCTGTATGTTTAGGGTGGTTGTCCTGGTGGAGCGTGAACCTCTGTCCCAATCTAAAGCCTTGTGCAGCCTTAAACAGGATTTCCTTCAGGATTGCCCGGTCTTCAGCTCCATGAACCCCAGCCTGTTCCTCTGTACCCTAGCCAAGCAGTGTTATTTTTTCCAAAGCACATAACATTTTGCATGTAGGTAAAAAAAAAAAAAAAAAAAAAAAAAAAAAAAAAAAAAATCTGTTTTTTGTTTGATCTGACCAGAGCACCTTTGTCCACATACCTGTAGTGTCTCCTGCATGAATAAAACACTCTTGACCTGTTGAGGTTCTTCCACCTGAGTTTCCTTGGCCTCTTGCCTAATTCACCTATTAATGCTCTTCATGTTCAGCCTGTTGATTTAGATAAATAGTTATATCTTGGTAGGTTTGTATTTGTGTAACTTTACCAATAAGGTGAACTTTGGAGACATTTGGTTGTATTGGATTTTATTAAGGAGTATCAGAGTGAATGGAGGTTGAATACAAACTAAACTTTTCAGATGACAAAAGCTGTGTATCTGTTTCCTTCCACATCTTAACAATGCACTCTGTTACATTGTTCTATCACATAATACCCCAATAAAATGCTTTAAGGTTTGTGGTTGTTCTGTGGAAGTTTATCCAAGATAGAAATGTTTAGTTTCGTCTTGTTTTTTCACCTCTGAGAAGATTTTTGGGAAACCAAGTTCTTGTTGACTGTTTATTTTCCTCTTAGGCTAACGAGTTGCTGCAGAGCTCGAAGCAAATCCAGAACAAAGTGGAGAAGGAGCGGACGCTGAGAGAGTCTCTGCGACTCTACCAACAGATCAGCCAGCATACAGACCTGCCGCTTGTTTGCTCCCAGTACAGACAAGGTATTGTAGATTGCAGTGCCACATTTTCTATTTTTAGCGTTCAACTTGCTAATAGTTTTTATCCGTTCAGTGCGCTTCTATGAAGGAGTTCTTGAGTTGTGCCTCACAGCAGCCGACAAAAAGGATCCTCAGAGGCTGGGACCCCACTTCTATAAAAATGGAGAGCCTGAGGAGGACAAAGTGGGGCAGCAGGCCTTCCAGGAAAGGTAAGACCACAAAGAAACAACTCTACAGTCCTCTGTATCCAGGCTGGCTGTCGTCACAAATGGCTAATTTCCGTTTATTTTCCAGACTTTCTTGTTATAAGTGCATCACAGACACCATGCAGGAGCTGGTGAACCAGAGCAAAGCTGCTCCTCAGTCACCAAGCGTTCCTAAGCAGCCCGGACCCCCTGTCATGACCTCAGATCCAAACATGCTAAGCAACGAAGAAGCTACAGCACACGTGAGTTTAAAAAAAAAAAAAAAAAAAAAAAAAAAAAGAGGGTAGTGGGGGTCAGCTGCTGCTCATTTCCCTTCATCCTTATGTACATGATCTGCATTTCCAATGTGACTCTGTCCCTCCCCTGTAGTTTGAGCAGATGCTCGGGTTGGCCCAGAGGTCCCAGGACGAGCTGTTTCACATCGCCCTGTACAACTGGCTGATTCAGGCTGACCTGACGGACAAGCTGCTGGAGGTATTACTGTGATATTCCTGCATGCAAAATAGCTTCTTTAGATCACTGCTCTAAAATCTGGTTTTTCCTCAAAATGCCTATTTTTAGGACTTGAGGGGATTTTCATACAGATTTTTTGTCGCCACAAGGCTAGAATTAGGAAAAGTTGGATTTCTGAAGTGAAAAAAAAACATTCATAAATTGTTAATGTCTGCACGTACAGTTCTCATCAGAAAATTGCACACACTTATCATGGGCAGTGTTATCGTTCATTTTGAGCTTTTCACATTTTACTAAGGCAGCAACTAATGATTATTTTAGTTATCAATTAATCTATCGATTACTCTGACGATTAAATGGATAAGAAAAATTGCACGTTTAGTAGATTTTTCATTTAAGCCTTTTTTGTACAACGTTGGAAATGCGTTAAAAGATGCAAATAAACAATTCATTTCATTTTTTTAAATGAAAAAATAATTTTATTGTCTAAAATGCAATAACAGCATTCCTTTAGGGAACGTTTCATCTGTCTAAAAAAAAAAAAAAAAAAAACCTTCTAACAATCCTTCTAAACTCAGCGCTTTCTGCTTGACTTAACATAGTGTAGGGCTAATCTGTTGATTACTTGTTGGATTGCAGATTAATGATTTTATTTTATTATTTTTTTTTTTTTAACAGAATTTTAACGAGGTGAAGCTAAAACTGCCACTTGAGGGGTTTTGGGTGGAACATACAATGTTTTGGGGTTTTTTTAATCTTAGATGCAAAATGTTTATATTCTTTGTGCAATTTTGGCTTAATTACTGCTTTGAGTATGTTGTTGTTTCAGCAAACGGCCTTGTTTTGTGAGTCCATATTCTCCAGTTAACGATTTAATCGAATGCTAAATTAGTTGACAATTATTTCAATAATCGATTCATCGATTATTGAATTAATGCGATTAATCGTTTCAGCCCTACATTTGTCTATACTGTACTATATTCTAGTTGTGAACGATGAATCTTTCTTTTTTTTTTTTTTTTAACAAGTTTGGGTGTATGCAAGCTGTTCTATTGATACAGAAAACATCTGTTCAAGGTAAAATTTGTTGAGGAACGTTTAACTAAATATTTGTGAAGGTGCAAAGATGCCCACAATAGTTTCAAATTTCTGTAGCCAACTCTTATTTTAAAAGTCATTGTAGTTGTTTGTTGTGCAATCATTTGTCCCTAGAAAAAGAAAAGGAGCTGAAAAATTATATTCATGCTGATTGAGTGTATGTAAACTTCTGACTGGAATGTAACATTCAGTTTCACGCTAGGTGTATATAGATAGACTGATTTCTATCCAAACATTGTGCCTCCATCTTGTTTATGTCATAGCCTGCCAGTGACATGAGATGATGCTTCTTCTGGGCCTCTTTAGCTCTTTTAATTATTATTTCTGTATCCCCTAAGGTTCAGAATAATTCAGCAGGTTGAATTTTCCATTTGCATACATAGAAATCATCAAATATGACTGGAAAAGACCTGAGAGAGCCTGTAAACTGTTGCACATGTTGCTTGATTGACTTGAATAATAAAAACTTTATTGTAAAAGCATATTAACTCTCAGTCTTAGAATTTCTTTTATACATGGTGTATTTTAAGATCTTTTTTTTTAAATCCCCAACAATCTTGATCTTAATTTAACCTGTGTTTCCTAGGTGAATTCTCCTTATCTTGAAGAACACCTGATGCATATGATAAAACAGGACCAGAGCAAGGTTCACAACATGGACCTATTGTGGCGCTACTATGAGAAGAATCGCAGCTTTGGCAAAGCAGCTCACGTCTTGGCCCGCCTCGCTGACATGCACAGGTCGGACCAGGACAGGAGAAAAGTGTTACCTGTATTTATTTATTTTTTTCATGCTAAGCTCTTTTGTAATCTGTGTTTCCTGATGATGTTCCAGCACTGAGATCTCCCTGAAGCAGCGTTTGGAGTACATCGCTCGAGCCATCCTGTCTGCAAAGAGCTCCTCCTGCATCTCTGCTCAGGCATCTGATGGAGAATTTCTTCACGAGCTGGAGGAAAAGATGGAGGTAGTTCAGCTTCAATGAGAGCCAAGAGGATTCCTAACCCGAGATTCAGAAGGCACTTCTTTAATATTTGCGTTTCCACTTTCTTCCAGCTTGTGCGCATTCAGGTGCAGATCCAGGAAACCCTGATCAGGCAGTACTCCCATCATCCCTCAGTGAAAAACGCCATCTCGCAGCTGGACTCTGAGCTTATGGACATTACAAAGGTAGCTACTAACATCACAGAAATACGATTTTACAGTTGACTGGGAATGCAAAATGTTTTAATTTGATTTTCTTTTCTTTCTTTCTGCCACACAGCTCTATGGGGAGTTTGCTGACCATTTTAAACTGTCTGAGTGCAAGCTTGCCATAATTCACTGTGCAGGACACTCAGACCCAATACTGGTCCACTCACTGTGGCAGGAGATCTTGGAAAAAGGTGAATTAAAACATCAGAACCCTGTAAAAGATTTTTGCTTTGTTTTTATGTGCAACACATATCCTTTACTCCCTGAGTGTTTCGCTTTCCAGAGCTGGCCGACAGTGTGGCCATGAGTCCAGCAGACAGGATGAGGTCTCTCAATCTGAAACTGGTTTCACTGGGGAAGATTTACGCTGGAACACCTAGATACTTCCCTCTGGGTATGTTTCAGTCATATTCAGTTTTAGGATTGTTGTTTACAATTTAGCATTATAATTAGGCCTCCTTTCTGCATGTTTTAAGTGAGCATGTCCCTGAGGTGCAGGTCTGTTTAAACCAAACAGCTGCTCGTGCTCTTAATTACAAGCAGCCTGTTCAAACTTGTCATATCTGTGGAGACATTGATTCGAGGTAGATCATCTTTGGTTTTGGGACATAATCACTTCTTTCCCTTGGTGCAAACATGATGAGTGTACCTTCTTAACAAGGAGTGATGTGTGTTATGATTGCAGAGTTTCTTGTAAAGTTTCTGGAGCAGGAAGTCTGCAAACTGAATTGGGATGTGGGATTTGTCACATTTACAATGCTGGAGATTGGAGTACAGCTACCACGTCTTCTGGAGGTTTATGACCAACTCTTCAAATCTCGGGTATTTCTCTTGAGTTCAGACCCTTAGATTATGTTTTAAACATATGCATAGTAAGTGTTCCTCAATAAATAATTTGATCTATCGTTACCTACCGTTAGGATCCCTGCTGGCTTCGGTTGAAGAAACCTCTACATTTGGTGGAGTGCATCCATGTGCTTCTCTCAGGATATGTGAAGGACCCCAGCAGAGTACCAACATATGACAGGTTAGCACTGTCTCTTCACCGACTTCCCTGTAGTGGCTGTTGTAGCGTTAACACTGACACGAGTGAAAGGCTGGAGGGATTTGTTCTCCCCGTGCATGCGTGGGTTCTCTCTGGGTACTCTGACTTCCTCCCACAGTTCAAAAACATGACTGTTGGGTTAAGTGATCGCTCCAAATTGCCCTTAGATATGAGTGTGTGTGCATGGTTGTTTGTCCAGTGTGTGTCTGTGTTGCCCACTGATCCTACCTCGATATGGCTAAAGCTAAAAGTGCAACACCTTACTTTATTGTGAAAGTAAAAAATGAGATTGGTCTAAGTGACCAATTAGTTATGGTTTCCGTGCCAGCGCATATCATCACAAGAATTAGATTTATTATCTCCTTTAGTATGGGGGTCATTATGTTGATCATTTTTCTCTAAATATTAGTTCGCTTTTACTTAGAGCTACTCTCTGATGGGTAGAGTTTAAACAGTTATTGAACATTTGCACAAATTCATCCACTTCATGTCTTTACATTTCTTTAGTATTGTGATCATCCTGGTGCCACGGTTGGGTAAATAACTACTTACTATAGTGATTTATGAAACAAGTACAACAACCAATAAGGTGGAGGAAAAACTTGCAGATTGAGACATTGATCATTAGGCTGCTATTAACCTTTTTCTAATATTTTCCAGGCGCCGATTCACCAACGTTTGCCTCGACAACATCTGCGGATACCTCGTGGAGCTGCAGTCTCTAAGCCCAAACTCGGCCCTTCAGCACACAATTGGCAACTTCAAGTCCCTGCAGGCCAAGCTGGAGAAGCTCCATTGACGGCTGTTACCTTCTTCATCAGTAAAGAGTTGGCTGACCTCTGGCTGTTCCTCTGCTGTCCTTAAACTAAGAGATCTGGCATTGTTTCTTTGTTTGCATTTGTTGTGACAAGAGATTGGCAAAGAGACAAGTTTTATAACTTATTTCCTACCTTTTTTGTTAGTTTGAACATTGTGCAGAGTTTTTGAAAAGACTGCTTGGAATTTGCATTGTGTGCAAATAGCTGTTTGATATCTAAAAATAGCGGGACGTTGAATAATGTGTTTATTAAAAACCCATGAAATCTCTGTTGCATATATTGAAAACTAGCTCAATTTAAGCCTCATTTTGGGACACTTTCACCAGAACAGTTGCTGAATAGAGCTAATTCAAGCCATCACAACACAAGGTTTTGACTGTTTTAATAGCTTATTTTGTATTTATGTACATACCTTGGCTATAATGTCATCTTTGCAAAAAATGATTGGAAACTTGTGCGTTAATAGAAAATGATTGTTTGGATATTAAAACTGTGCCATTATGTATAAGAGCTTTTCTGGCTCTTTAACTTGGTGCTGTTCATAATTTTGCCTACACTAAAAATTCAGACCTAAATTGGGGAGGCTAATAAAACATTTTTATAAAGAATTGTAACTTTTCATGCTTTTTGTGGATGAGCAGAAAACTCTTGATCTTCTCTTGTTGAACCATGACCTTATGTTAATTTGTTGGAGTAATTAGCTGTAAAGGGCACCAGGTTGCTTCTTTAATGTGACACTGGTCATGCAATGCAATTATCTTTAATTTGAAACCTCACTCAGAGTTTCCTACAGTAATAACTAACAAAGCACTAATTACTGTCAGTTTCCAATTAGCTGCACTCTAGTGCATAATTATAGTTCATTTGTATTCTCTCGGAAAATTAATTTTGTTGCTGTGTGAACATGAATTGCGCAATTTCATTGAGGTCAAAAACAATTACAGCAATAACGTATAATTTATAGCATTTCTAAATTTAGGCTTAGCTTTTGATGTAATTTTTAAGCAAGTAGTACAGCAAAATGGCTGGAATAGTTTAGTAGAGAAATATTTATAGAATAGAACTGAGACCAAAATAAATGGTTGTAGGTTATTTTTTCACCTTTAATGGGACATAATGTGGGGAGCAACTAAAATACAAACTAATCACCATTTAATGCAGTTACAGCTTTCAGTCTTCCAGGATAAATACCTGTAAGCATTTATACAGAATCCAATTAACTCAATAAAATTCAGCTTTCAAACCAGGATTTTCATGACATTACAAATGATCAAAACTAGCCTATTATACAAAAGTATCAGGAGAAGGACGCAAGAAATTGATAGCATAAGGTTCCTACAATGTCTGCAAAATTATTACATTTGCGCTTATCATTTTGAACATCTGGATAAGTTGGGATAAATTAAAATTGAGCATGGAAACTTTGATTTTACAGATGTTTTATCACTTTCTAAAGGATGAAAGTTTATTAATAGAGTGGTTTTCACATTTAACACATTTGATTTATGTTAAACTGACACACTTCACGTATAATCAGCCATATTGCACCTTTATAATAGTATGCACATCAATATTAGGCTTTTTGATTCAATTACTTAATACAGTCATTCAAAAATGTTAAAACAGCCATTACACTGCCTTCTTAACCTCTAGAAAATTTTAATTTCAGGTATATCTACAGCTGAAGTTCTATTTGATCTAATTTTATTGGCATTACAGCAATCAAACCCATCTAACTTCTCCCCAACTTTTGTGTGTTTCCCCTGATATTTTGATGATTTATTTGGTGTCTCCAAGGCCTCCTCGCTATTACCCTAATCTTTAGCTCTGTCTATAGATCCTTGATCAGTCTTCGTTTGGACTATGGCTGGACCACTCCAAAACATAAATATTTAGAGTCAGAAGAAACATTTCCTTAAACCTAACTTTGCCAGGTATGTGAGTATTTTTGGACTTAACTGTGGCATCTTTAAGCTTACGTTTTATATATGCTATAATTTACGTGAGCAAGAAAGTTTTTTCACTCCATGTAGAAATATATATGGGATGATACAGGTGTAGGAGGCTCCGATGTAACTGGCCAGCTCCATCATCAGTGATGAAGTCTGGATGTTGTTGCTGATGCGCAGAAGTAGATGAGTCGCCCAACAGATGAGGACCACAGTGGCAACAGCCACCACACTCTTTGCTGCCCTCACCTGAGAGCTTGAGTTGTTACTCTGTTTTGAGGGTATCTGGCTGGGCCTTGAAAGGTTTGGTTGAGCTTCTGCTCTGCAGTCTGTTTTGTTGTCTAAGTGAGAATGCTGTGGAGTCTTACCCAGCAACCCTCCGTTTGGACTAGAAGAAACCTGCTTAGTTGTACCTGAGTGAGTTGGTGAAGAAGACTCTTTGGGGTCTTTATAGGTGTCTTGAACAGAAACACTGCTGACTGACACTTCTGAGTTGCCTTCTTTAACCGTCCCCTTGGCTGGATCAGAGGAATGACTCTGTATGCGCTTGTGGTGTTGGAGCAAAGTTACAACAATCTGGATACTTGCAACCATGATCCCTGCAACAGGCAAAGCATTAGCCAGAGTTAAGAAGAAGACCTCATATGTTTGTCTGGAAAGTGCATTGGGGAAGACATCTATGCAGTCTTCCTGGCTCTCATTTGTCTCCTGCAATGAGACGAAGAAAAAGTGAGGGGTGCTGAAGACAGCGGACAGTGTCCAACTCCCGACCAGCAGACACCCCAACAGGCGCAGGTTGTCCATCTGCACCGGTGCACCTCCACGTTTGAGAGAACCAACCAGCTTCTGGTGCCAAAAGACACAGATGAAGAGGGTTGTGAAGAGGCTACTGGTTTCTGAGAGGTCTGCACTAAAGCGAAAAATGCCACAGAAGGTCACCCCCAAGAACCATCGGCCAGCAAAGTCTGCCACAGTGTCAGGGATGTCCACCAGGTAGTTGGTGATGAGGTTGGAGACGGCCAGGTTGATGAACAGGATCTCATTGGTACGGATATCAGATTTCTTTCTGGGAAGAGAGGTTATAGCCAGCCAGTTGTTTCCCAGGATCCCTGATATGAACATGAGCGTTCTGATGATGGATTCAGTCAACTCATCTGCATCCATACTCCCAGTGGGTCAGGCACCAACCACTGTGGTGTAGAGGGTTTTACACAGGTTGTAAGGTCTGAAGAAAGCTTCAAGCATTTATAAAGCATAGTGAGAAGCCCAACCCTCTTTCCGTTAAGAGCTCCTGTCAGGTTGCTTAACAGGGGAGGGAGGTGTGTTTATTAATGACAAGATCTCTCATGTAGCTTCCTCTGTTTAGGTTGACAGACCCTGGAAAGACCCACAGGCTGTCTTGCCAAAGTAGTCTCACCATCATTTAGTCATGTTACAACCATGGACCTTTCTGTAGATTAACAGTTGCACAATTCTCTTCCCATTTTCAGATAATGAATTGTGGAGGGATTTATGAGATGTTCAAAGCTTCGGACTCTATCTATCTATCTATCTATCTATCTATCTATCTATCTATCTATCTATCTATCTATCTATCTATCTATAATAAAAAAGTGTGAAGTAGTTCATTGGGTCACAGGAGGGGGGTCTCAGTCAGAGTTGCTTCACGTCATTCATGAGTTGAGGCACCACCTCTGGTACAGCCGCATCTGTGCGCCAGCCTGTTGGACTATCGTCGGGACGGGATGCGGGACCGATCTGCGGAGCTGCGGGTCTTATAGGCTTTCGGGGATTGTTTTGGTTTTTTCTTTTCTTTTCTTTTCCTCCTCACACTATGCATTCACTTTTCACACCGTCTGCTATCTATGAAGGGCTAAACAGACCGCCGTTTGCGATCCCTTCCCTTCGGCCGGTGTGAGACCCCGATGAGCGCGGAGAGGACAGGATGCCCGCCAGCGGCGCCGACTCGCTGAAGCCCAGCGCCTTCATCCCGGTGTGCACGGCCGCCTGCCTCCTGGTCGGCTCCACATCCATGTTCTTCGTTTTTACGTGAGTGCGATAGAAAGAAAAGTGCTCTTAACATACGGTTTGCGTTCTCCATCCATTCCTGCACAGTATGCACAGTAACCATGCAGCTGAATGTCGGAATGCATTATTCCTTTTTAAATCCTTAAAATCACTTCTCTCAGGCTGTTACTTAAATAGAAGCTACACATTGGTCCTATTGCCCCAAATTTAGGCCTTTATACTGAGCAGTAAAACCTTGAAAAAAAAAAAAGGTAAAAGTTGCTTTATTTATTTATTTATTTATTTTCCACTGATTTCGCTTTGATGGCAGACCGCTAACATCTGGCCTGGTTGGCTGGCAGTTTGAACTGAACTCTGGGTGGCTGCCCGGAGCACCCCGAGGACTCACAGTAAGCACATTTGCGAGGATAAGCAACCCACAGTAAACACCGGTGCATTTGGCGTGCATCTATCGCAAATATAATATGTGTAGTAATAAAGTTAGCAGCTGGAAATCAAAAACATCCCCAGGGAAGACTGCGTCGGATGTGGGTCAAACACATGCAAAGCTTAAAAATTATCATCAATCTTGTTCTTGATGATTTCTGAGAAAAAGATTACATGCTTGGTGAAACTGAAAAATAGGACAATTTTACTTATAGGATTCTGTTAAGCTAGTCTTATGCTGCATTTTAGGAGTTTTATGTACATTAAGAACCAGTGTTGACTTACTCTGGTTTCTAACATCATTATGAGTTCTACGCCACTCTATTGACCCTTGACTTCTGGAGCTGGATCTGTCCTAGTTTCTCCTGTATTCTCCAGCCATGCACTGTTTCCACTGGAGTCTGACACCAGATTGAGAGGGAGTGGGGTGCGGATTAGAATGCACTGGCAGATGCCATGTGGTTCACCCATATATTTATATATAACAAAAAAATGTAGTCTGGATTGCTTGAATCTGTGGACACAGTAAGTCTGTTAGGAGTATCCATGAAAGCTTTGTTTCAATTCTCAAGCTGAAGACCTTAGATTTTTTTTGGAGTCGCTGGATATTTAAAGACAGACTTGTGCCAGAAAATGCTGAGAACTCCCACCCTCCCCACCACCACTACCCTCCTTCTATGAACTCAATTTCTACAGAGAGAGAAAAAAAAAAAAAAAAAAAAATCAATGACCTGCTGATGTGAGAGATTGAAAAGACTACTTAACTGGAGCGTCAGTGCTATACCAGCAAATCCAGGACGCTTCAGATGAATGAATAAAGCACTGATTCTGCTTCTCATGGGATGGGGGTTTACATTTGAGCTAAAATGACTTTCATGATGCAACAAGTTTTATTTATTTCATATTTGGTATATATTCTATATATAGACCAATAAAGATGTTATCTATAATACATATGTATATTTTCTGCATATTTAATGCATTACTAACAGGTACTAACAAATCAAGACAGCTTTCCTCTAGGATCATTTGACAGCATAGAGTAAGAATATTAGAATACAAGAATATAAGTATGAAGAGCAAATCGAACCCCCCCCACAAACCAGATAAAACAAATTAAACAAGTGCAATAATACAGATTTAAACAGCGGCAAAGCATTTTAACAGCCTGAGGTAGAACACTGTGCAGTTGTGTGGCAGTCTAGTTGAAGAAATTCAAGGAGAGGGCATAAAGAACTGTTGAGTGGTCTGTTCCTGCATTGTCTCTGAAATAGATCCTACTCAGATGGTAGGGACACTTCAATGACCTTCTCAGCTCCCTTAACTATCTTCCGCAGGGCCCTCTTTCCTGCCATATTGTCGATATTATCTGCAGATTGTTGCAAATTTCAGTTGATCCCATACTTTTCTGGGATCAAAAATAGATTTTTAATATTTGGGCATCTATGAGCTTACAACCATCTGCATCCATCCAACGAAGGGTGGAACACTTTACAACCTGGGAACGCATTAGAGTAAGATTGACTTTTATTTGTGTTGCTGTGAATTAGAAGCACATACAAGGCAGTTTTTACTCAGTACAAGCCTGTGCATCCATTGCACTTTAAGTACTTCCTGCAGAGTATGAATATTCATGTGAATATGTACATTTACATGAGTATTTGCAACCCAAATGTGTACATTAACATAATTCGAGCCTTCCAGCCACACTTTAATTTCTGGAGAAATAAGACCTGCAGGGATATTATACATGAAAATCAATCTGCCCCATCTTTTTCCCCTGTAATATTCATGCAGCTATTATTGTCAGCAGTTCTATTTTAGCATTAGTAGTGTGAGCATGTAAGCTTCAAAGTACTTTTTTTTTTTAATGCCGCAGGTTTAGGAAAGTCAAAGAACAACCTACAGCTTCACTTCAATGGGACTTTTTTGTTCTCCACTGCCTGATAACATCCATTGGTGTGTGATTTCCTGCTTTTGTTCCTGTGTGACGTTACCTCTTGTTCGGAAAAACCATTTCCATTTAGGTGTGGTTCACTTTTAAACTTGGACAGGGCACAGATATGAAAAAGTCTTGGAGAACCTGCAACATGTTTGGTTAGATAGAGAAAATTAGTTTATCAAGCAGGAAAACATAAGCAATAAGAGGTTAGTTTTGTTCTAAAATTCATGAGAGTTAATGCAGATTAAACTGTGACAAGTGCTAATTACATTATGGTACATACGAATATATTCTCTACATAACGGATTAGTGTAACGATAGTGTGGCACTCTATGATGTCTTCATTCAATATATAAAGCTGGGCAACAATTGCTAATATTACCTCCATTAGCTAATGGTCACAACAGACAATGTAAGTCTTTAAAATCGCAGAGTGGATTTAAATAAGCAGCAATTTGTTTTATTCTTATACATTTTTATTCCTTTTTGCTCTGTTTTGTTGACTACTTTCTTAAATAAATGAAATGATTGTCGGTGAAAGTGGAATATTTTACATGACTGGAGAAAACTCCCTATTCGGAATGTTTTTTAGTTGAAACATATTTTTGCTCAGTTTCTGCGTTGATCTGAAGCTCAAATGGTATGCATCAAGATTTCTACACAAGATCTATTTTTAATACTGTTTCTCCCATATTTCTAAAATTTATATTAAATGCAAAAACAGAAAAAACCCTCGTTAAAGTCAACATATAGATTGTACAAAATGAGGCTGCATTGCAGCCATGTGAAAGTACCTGCTGCCTTCTGTAACAGTAACTATTACAGCATTTCACGAATGGACTCTGTCAACTTGTACGCCCTCACATTGTGGCGTCTGCTGTGCTACTGACCCACTGATGAAGGGATGAGGCCAGCGTGCAGATTGCAGAGCAGCTTACCATTCGGCGTGATTTATTAGAGCTCTGCCCGTGCCGTTTCATTAGGTAGGGCTTGTCCAGCGGCGTAATGAACTGCCTCTAGTCTGCGCTCCAGATGGTCTCAGACCAGTTGATGGAGGCAACCACACTGTAATCTGGAATTTATTTTTAGATAAAAATAAATAAATAAAAGCAGAAATAAACTTTATTTGTGCTAAAAGAATAATGCTGTCCTTGAACAGAACATTCAGATAGTGTGTTATTTAAGGTAGGATGGAAAAAGCTTTGTTGCAGCTGCAGGTTATTATAAATTTGAAGTATTTATATGTCATTAACTCTAGTGGGGGACACAAGGCCATTGATCTACAAAGAAATCACAAAATGTTTCTGAGAGGCTCTTTTAGAGCAAAAACTGGAAAAACTTGCACATTATTGGGAGAAAACAAACTTCTGTAATAAAAGGCGATGAACCTTGCATGCTCTCCCTGTGTTCACCATCTGATGTGAGGAATTCACAATGCACAGGACAAGTAGAAATGGTCTGTAATCCAAAATTTATAATCTAGGGATTACTGTGTTTGCAGCTGGCATGGCATCAGCAGACGGCGCTCCTTTATAGAGGAGCAGGGATCCCTCCCCCCTGCTGCCTAAAACAAGCCCCATGCAGGGTTTGGAGATTTCAGCTGCACTGGGATAAAGTGGAAACATCAACTGAATGATATGAGTCTACTTCGCTTTTTGTCACTCAAAGGTAATTGAAATGGTCATACCATTCAGATTGTGAAAAAGTACTAATATTTGCTCAATTTAAAGGAGATACAGAATAAAAGTCTCTCTTAAAAAACAAAAACTAAAAGCTAGTCTGACAGTTGAGGTTTAAAATGGGTCAGAAGAACTGACACTGGTTTCTGGTTAGTTGATCTGAGGTTCTGTGTTGATAAATGAAGCTCCAACAGATCAGGGATGTAATTAGGAGCTTGATATCATAAAGCCATAAAGGTTAACAACACAAGTTTAAAGTAACTGTGCAGAAACAGTAACACAGGAATGAGATGTGTCATCCCGTTGGCTCTATTAAGGAGTCTCCCAGTAGAGTTTATACTACTTTTATACTATTTGGAAAGATCAAGGTATCTTTTAAAGACAGGGGAGAAGCCCATTGCAATAATCAAAGAGAGAAGAAATAAAAATATAAATGATCATCTCTAATTCATGTTTTCAGATTTTTAATTAATGGAAGGTGATTTTTGTTTTAGCTTTGAACCCTTTATTTAGTGTGACTGCTTAGAGTCTTGCACTGATCAAATATGATGCCTAATTTTCTCAGACTACACTGGACAGCTAAATCTAAATGGTTCTTTTGTTGTCTGATTTGAAAACTCATGCTGTCAGGACTAATATACAAACATTCAGCCTTTTTACAGTTTAGCTGAAAATATTTGTCACGTAGCCACTTTATGTCTGGAAAGAAATCCAGGAGGTTTGATCATTTATGCAGATTCCTTAAAGGAGCAGTACAGCTGGTTGTCATAAGCATAGATTTTGTTAATAACCTGGCTAAGGGGGCTCATGTATAGCAGAAACAAGATTGGTACTAAAACACAACCTTGAGGGACTTCACATAAAAGACTGATGGAATCTGACTGTAGATTTTGTCTAAAAAGAAAAATGTAAACCATTTAAAGAAGCAGACATTCACACCAGATTATGGAGCCTATTTATTATTGTGACAGAAGTAAGGCAGCACAATATATTGCGAATATACTGTAATTGCAATATTGATGTGCGCAATATTCATTTGGCAAAGGATTGTTTGGAGTCCAATAATTGTTGGCCAATACATTTTACAAGTTCTAAAGTTGTATTTTTCATGCTAATGCAATATTTAGCCAGTAGGACACAGTCTAATGGCAGCAAAAGCTTATACCAGACATAAATGACATTGCGAAAAATGCTAAAGGTTACATAGAATAGGAAGAAAAAATTAGACAGATAAGAAAGAAGAAAACAGACATATATTGCACCTGATATCACAATATTTACCAATATTATTGCCACTGCAAGATTTTCAAATTTCATGCAACCCTAGACAGGAGTGAGTCAGGCTGTGCTGGTAGATTAATTGATTTAGTACAAACTTCTTGTCAGTTGTGGGAAATTATTCAGAAGATTATCTTGATTTTAAATGATACAATGCCAAACTAAGTAGCTTTTACTGAAAGTTCAATTCAATTTATTTATATAAAGGCAGATTCACAGCAAATGTCATCTAAAGGCAGTTTGCAAAGTCAATGAAGTATATTCAGGTCCATCCTACTTATAAAGCACTGCAGTCAAGTTCAGTTTTTTATTCCTTTTTGTAAAAAGTTTTCTATCTAAGGAAGCCCACTTATAATGAGTTGTTATTTACAACAGTCCCTCATACTAAGCATGCAGTGGAGAGGAGAACTAATTTTTTAATAGAAAGAAACCTCCAGCAGGATCTGGCTCAGTGTGAGCGCCCATATGCTGACTGGGGGTTTAAGAAGACAGTGAAGTCAAGAAAGCAATGACAAAAAACTCCCACAAAGCACTGGTCCAGGAGTACTTTTCTATGTTAAAGAATAAATAGCAGTAGCTTCTTTAATGGCTTCAAGTAGAAGAGAAACACGGCTAAACAAATATGATCTGAGCCAGAAAAGACCAAGACAATCTATGTCATGAAAGACAAAGCACCCGGTGTATTTAGGTTAATTAAAGTCTGTTTATATAATCCAGCAATTCTTTCCTATGTCTATGACTGTAACCTGATTATACTGTCCTCCTTCTAATCTCACACTGAAGACATTCATTTATTCAGTAGAACTGAGCACACACACACTTAGTGGGTTGATGGAAAAGATTAATCATCATTTATAATTTTACACAAAGGTCATCTTTAATAGCTCATTTCCTGATTTGGTCCTTTATGCATTGCCATCTAGGATCCATCTATCGATACATCCAGACTTTCAGCTCTAATATGCTTGTACTTCACTGCTATACAAAAGATATTCAGGTGTGGTAATGCTCCAGCCTCACTTTTCTGTGTATCTGATGCTGTAGTATATGTAAGTCGATCTCCAGCTAGTCTTTGCCATTACAGATTTATTTGGACATGTTAAAGCATTTAATGCAACTTAGAGTAGCCATATTTAAGTGTACATTGCTACACTGCTATGATATTTTTGTAAATGCTACTCAAACGTCGCAGCAATGATCCTACAATTTTGTTTTAATCTTCTGAAACACTATTCAGATACTTTGTTAAATGAAGATTTACTAATCTGAATCTCTGAAAAGGCAGACTTGAACGAGCTGAGTAACTCAACTAACAATTATTTGACCACTAGGGGGCAGTCATAGACTGTGTATAGATAATTAAACTTTTAGCCTAAGATGATTGTGTGATCAAGTATGGAAAAAGAACAAAAATGAGACTGTATGCCACAGAAAAAAAAACCATATATCACTTAAAAATCTGTCCCTTTCATCTCAATGCAAATGAAATATATATGTAACAGGAGTGCATCAAAAACAATACACATACTTCATATACATGATGACTTGATGTTTTCTGAAATGTGCTTAATTTTTTTTCATGTTTGGAATCAAATAAAATACTTTTTTAAAATACTCGAACATACATGGCAAGACAAGAAACAGTGTGATAGGATCTGTCAAATTTTTTAACAGCTTAATAATTTCAAGCTTTTGTTTTACTGAAAATGTCTAGATTAAAAAATAAAGGTCTCAGGATTTTATAGGGATTGGCCTAAATCTGTGTAGTAGTTTAGCTTTTTATATAAATGTTGTTAAAACAATAGAAACTGTGAAACTGCTGTTCAAGATTGAGCTCCTCTTAAAGTTTAGTGTGAGCTCTTCGAGTTCATATAGGTTTTATATATTTTTCATATAGGTTTTCTCTGCTTTATTTACTTTGATTTTTCTCATGTTCTAAAACATTGTGTTAAAACACAGTTTTCAGTTTAAGCTGTCTCCAGAAAGAAATGGTGCCTTGATCTTGAAAATATTACATGTGGAACTTAAAAAATCATTCCAACATCAATAAAAGACTGAAAAGAAAACAACATAAAAACTCAGAGAAGATGAAGACAGCATGCTGCAAATTCAGAATTGCAGAGAACCTTTGATAATGAGCAGGAACTTTCCATGGGATTTATGGGCAGCTGGAATGTGGATGTGGGCTAATTGAAACAATCTGTATCATATCCAAGTATTTATATTTTTAAACATATTTGATTTTGTCATAGGAATATTTTTTTGCAAAATAATATCGTAAAAAAAATGTGTTATTTGCAAGTAATTTTTTTATTTATTCATTGAGCAATCAGGTCTTTCACTGAGGAACAAGAAAACGAAGATTATGTTAAATATAACTTATTACACTACCCTTTCAAAAGTTAAATCACGCGATCCTCTACTTCATCTACAAAAGTCCCATTCAGTTTCTAAATCACCAAGCATCTTTGCTCAAACTATTGAGCCTAGCTTTTGCGTCTTTGCCAGTTGTTATCAGCCAGTGGCCTCCTTCTGGGCCTCATCGACATCCTCCTTGAGAAATGTGGCCTCAATAGTCCAGGGCTCTTGAAATCCTCTTGTGCATCTGCATGGTGCATGTAGTGAGAGTGGCCTTGATACCCCTACAGTTAGCAGTCTAGTATAAATGCCTTATTATGAAACAGCATAGATGTAGTTGAGCAGACCTGCATGAAAACTGGTCGTTTTAGTCGAGATTACACTAAAAAAATAGATTTTCCTGAGCTATATTTAATGTCCCTGTTAGGAGTCTATCTTCATTGTTTTAAATTTCAGGTTTATTCCTATAAATTCCCATTAATTCCTATGAACTCTCATGAAATGGATCTAAAGTTGAAACATTTTGTAACCCTAATATAAACTAATCAAGTTTTTGATAAAAAGTCTAGCCCAACCCTTTCTGTGTCACCCTCATCGAGACAGACAGTGTCTTAGCTTGCAGCTCGTAGAGACCTCCTTATTTAATCCCTTGCTGCTGGTGCTGGTGGACACACGTTAATACATGCTTGTCTCTCACTGTAAACAATTACTTTTGTGATCCACAGTTCCCATCAGAATAAATAGGATGGAGATGATCCCCTAAAGTCCTTGCTGTTGCCTTGATTTTTCAACCTCTAGGGGACGGACTGAAACTCCTATTTCCAGTGGCGGCTTTGCTTTCAAGCTTTCAATACAAGTGCAAAAAACAGTCTCTTCTTCTCTCCTGTGTGTGTGTGTGTGTGTGTGTGTGTGTGTGTGTGTGTGTGTGTGTGTGTGTGTGTGTGTGTGCGCGCGCGCGCGCGTGTGTGTGCATACATTCAGATGCCCGTGGCTGGCTGTGACCATCTGCCCCGCTGTCCCACCATGCTGTTCCGTCCTTTTTCTTTTCGTGCTTGCCAACTTCACCATGGCCACCTTCATGGATGCCGGGGTTCTCCCTGTAGGTCGGTAATCATACTCAGTTACTTTTCTCACCTGAGAGACAATCTTTTAATTTTTTTGTTGAAAACATTAATTTATCAGTTTTTATGTGTTTTTTTTTTTTTTTTTTTTTTTTTTAGCTGGCGAGGATGAAGACAAAGAGGATGAGTTCCGGGCTCCTTTGTACAAAAATGTTGACGTGAAAGGCGTCCAGGTGAGGATGAAGTGGTGTGCATCGTGCCACTTCTACAGACCTCCACGCTGCTCCCACTGCAGCGTCTGTGATCACTGTGTGGAGGTGAGTGCACATTTAAAAAGTTTCAACGCTGACAGTAACAAAAGAATGGAACTGCAGATTTGGATTAGACAAAGTAATTAGAGAGATTGAGAGGGAAAAAAGAGTAATTGCAGCAGTGTAAAATAGATTTTTGCAGGATGAGTGATAGAAGGTGAGCTCTCGTTAATCAGGTAAATCCTTTTCTCAGATTCTTTATTTCTGTGGAAAGACAATTTGAAACACCAAACTATATTTAGAAAGTAGAGTGGATATTCAACAAGGTCTAAATGAATGTTTTTGAATTAAACATGACAGATTCTCTGAATCTTTTCACAGGATTTTGATCATCACTGTCCATGGGTGAACAACTGCATTGGAAGACGAAACTACCGCTACTTCTTTCTGTTTCTCTTGTCTCTTACCGTTCACATGATCGCTGTGTTCACCTTTGGCCTCATATATGTCCTGCACCATATGGATGATTTATGGAAGCTGCATTGCCTCATCACGTATCCTTGTGACAAGTTTTTCTTTGTGTCTATCTGTGCTTAAACTTGTATTTGTAAAAATAGTGATGATTTGAAGCAGTTTTCTTTAACAGTTTTGATCACAGTTTGGTAGTGATCAGTATATCAGGCCTGTTTCTGATACCCGTGCTGGGTCTCACTGGTTTCCACTTGTACCTGGTGTCCAGAGGTCGGACCACTAACGAACAAGTGAGGGGTTTTCAAAGCAGAATCTTGAACATTCATCTAGTAAGATACAGAGCCTTGGAACAGTATCCAGTTAGATTTCATGTGATAAACCAACAGATAAATATGAAGTGGAAAGAAAATTATATATATTTTTTGAAATTTCAAAAATTTTTGCAAGTAAAAGTGCACATCTGCCTACTTTACTCCGACACCCTAAATAAATTCACTTAACTGGTGAATAGATTCCTTTGTTTTTAATCTCAGTATAAATCCAGATGTTTTGTGAAGACAGCAGACAGGTCAGGGATGAAGTTGTGGACAAGTTTAAAGCAGGTTTACAATATTTCATTTCATCCATCGTTTCATCCATCATCTGAAAATGGAAAGAGAATGTCACAACTGTAAATCTACCAAGAGAGAACTGTCCACCTAAACTGACAGGATGGACAAACAGAAGCAGCCAAGAAGCAGCAAAGATTCTACTGTTCATGTGGGAGACTTTTGGTCTCCGTCTTTACGAAAGACTGATCTGGTCAAATGAGACCAAATTTGACCTTTTAAGCCTATATCCAAACCACTTTGTGTGCCTGAAAATTGACATTGCATGTCAACCTGAAAACACTGCCCACACAGTGAAACATAGTGGTGGCAGCATTATGCTGTGGGGCTATGTCTCTGCAGCAGGGACATGGAAGTTGATAAGAGTTGATGAGAAGATGAATGGAGCTAAATTCAGGTCAATGCTGAGTAAAACCTGTTGGAGACTACAAAAGATTTGAGATTGTTTTAGAGGTTCACCTTCTTCTAAAACAAGCTGTCCAAGGTGTCCTCCTTCCAGTAGGACAGCAACCCAAATTATGCAGCCAGAGCTGCAATGAAATGGTTTAGATCGGAGCATATTCACATGTTAGAATGGCCCAGTCAAAGTACAGACCATATCCTGTACAAAATCTGTGCCAATACTCGAACACTTGTGTTTACAGATGCTCTCTGTCCCTTCTCACTGAGCTTCAGCTATTTTGTAAAGATTAATTTGCAAAAATTTTAGTTTCTAAATGCATGAGTTGGTAGACATGTACTCCAGAACACTGGTAGCTGTTATTGCAGTGAAAGATAATTCTAAGTATTGTCTCAAAGCCATCTGAATACACATTACACAAAAAATGAAACCAATAATGATCTTTCTTTTGGTTAACCATAATGCAGTACCCTGTTTTTGTCCATCACATAACATCATAATAAAATACATTTGGGCTTGTGTCTGTCATGACACTTGAAAAAATTCAGAAGTTGTTGATAGTTTTGCAAGGTGCTGTATGTGTTCACTACTGCACAACACCTAAATGTTTCTCTGCATGCTCCCACAGGTAACTGGCAAGTTTCAAGGAGGAATAAACCCTTTTTCACGCGGCTGTTGTAGAAACATGGAGTATCTGGTTTGCAGTCCCATTTCCCCAAGGTATGAAACATATTTTTCCTGTCCATCCTGCATCTTAGCCACCTTTTACCTCATTCACAAAGTCTTTATTTTCTCTTTTTGTTTTGGGAAACCAGTTACACATCAAGGACCTGCAAGAAAACAGCCATCCATGTGCAGCCTCCATTCCTGAGACCAGAGGTTGACAGGCATATTTCGGTGAAAATCAGGGACAATGGGATCCAGAGTCTAGCAATACAAAATAAGGTATGCAAGAGTAAATAAATATTTCAAGCACATTGTCTAAGGACTGTGACCTCAGCTGTCAAGCGATATGAGATGTATCCCTCATATCTATATTTGTTTATTTCTCTCTACAGCAATCCTCAGCTGGAGCTGTCGAGCTGTCAGATATCAAACAGCTGAAAAATCCACCACCGCTGCCTCCAAAACCAGATCGTGGTCTGCTGAAAAGCCAAGCTGCTGTCACGGATGGTGCACTTGAATTACAAACATGCATGCAGCATAACCTCTGATATCAAGACATAGCTCTATATATAGATTTTTTTTAAAAACGTTTATTAACTTGCAGTCCTTTTCAAAAGTACTTAGATATGCTGAACTTTTATACACTTTCTCTCTCAATGTGTCTTATTGGATTATGTAATGACCGAGCAAAAAGTACTGCACAGTTTTTTATTAGAAAAAAATTGATACATGATTTTTAAATATTTGCACAATAATTATTGGAAAACTCAAATGTGCCTAAATAAAATCCATTGCAACCAATTGCCCTTAGAAGTCACCTATGATTATAAAACAGAGTCAAGCTGACAGCTCAGGAGTTGTGGATTTTGAAGCAGGCTTAGGTTATAAAATATATCCAGGGTGAAAGAAGTGCGGAAGAAGTAGCTTTGGTCAGATATGACCAGTTCTGACAATTCTGGCCTTCCTGCAAATATCCCACCCCACAGGGGTGCTGGTCAGGATTGATGGGAGGATGAGTGGAGTTACATCAGAATGATTCTGGAAGAAAACCTGTTAGAGGCTGCTAAAGGCTTGAGCCCTTCCAGCAAGACAATGATCCTAAACATACAGCCAGAGCTACAATGACATGATTTAGATCAGTGATCTCAAACTGCATTCCTCGAAGGCCAGAGTCCTGCAACTTTTAGATATGTCCCTTGAATTACATGGTGAAACTGCCTCACTAGCATGCAGTCAAGCTCCACGGAGCTCTGCTAATGAGAAAATATTGGAGCCAGGTGTGCTGAAGCAGAGAGATGTCTAAAAGTTGCAGGACTCTGGCCCTCAAGGAATGCAGTTTGAGACCACTTATTTAGATCATTGGTTCTCAACCCTGGTCCTCATAACCCACTGTCCTGCATGTTTTAGGTGTTTCCCTGCTGCTGCACACCTGACCTAAATAAATGTCTGATAATTAGGTTTTTGATGGCATGCTGAGGAGGTGTTACAGTCATTTGAATCAGGGCAGAGACACACCTAAACATGGATAGTGGGCTTTAACGATCAGGAATGAGAACCACTGCTTTAGATTGAAGCATTATTCTTGTGAATGGTCCAAAATCCAGATCTAAATCTGGTAGAGAATTTGCAGCAAGACTTCAAAATCTCTGGTTAGAGACAATCTCTATAGGTAAAGACCTTGATTGTAACTTGACAGAATGTATAAAAGTTCAAGGTAAATGGGTACATTTGGAAGGCACTGTGTTAGTGCAGAGAAGGAAAAAAAGTAAGATGCACCCTTTTTGCTAAAATTTCCCCTTTAAAAGTATCTTAGGTGAAAATGCAGTTGCAGATTTTTGTTTATATTTGCATATGCATGCTATTAATCCTAAACTTACTTTTTTTTTCCAGATGTGGGACATCACACCAAATCCATCATTCCTGTTTCTATTCCGACTGTGCCACAGTTACGGCCGGTTCTAGAGGCCATCTCCAGAGGATCCTCACCCATTCCTCCAGAGCAGGTGACTTTCTTTTTTTCTGTTTTTAAATGAAGGAATGATGCTGATCATGATTTTGATGGGTGCCTGACAGACAGTGCTGTGTATTCTGTGTTGTGATACTCAGCTGCTGAAGACATCCGAGCAGCAAGGCAACAACAAAGGTCTTAGCCTCTGCTCTGACACCAGACGAAGCCCTGCGAGAAGCAGCCATCAGGCCAGTGTGCCTGTCCCAGCTCCCCTCCAGCCCTGTACAGTCTCCAGCTCTCTACAACTCAACTCTCTGACACTCAACTCTCGCTCTTTCACCCTAAAACACAGCAGCCACAATGGCAGCAAATCCCAGCTTCTTTCGATGCTCCCCGATGGGCTGGGATCCAATTGCTCTGCTGGGATCAGCACTACTTCCAGTCTGTTGGCCAACCAGTGCATCAGCAGCAGCAACAGCAAACCCTCCTATGATAACCTTGTCAAGCCTTCAGACCCTCAGTTCATGGCCCAAAGAGGGGCTCCTGCAGTCAGCTACCACTCTCACTTTATGGGTCTGGGTACAGATGGGGCTGTGCAGCGTCCACCCCCTCACTCTTACAGTCCTGTCCTGGGAGTCCTGGGAGTCGCCAGGCAATCTCCACAACCTCGAGAGCCCACCTCAAGGGATCCCTCACCATCTTTGCCAAGTTTCCTTCAGAGAGACTCTTCCCCTGCCTATCATGGACTTATCACAAGAGACCTTCAATCCCAGAGCATAACAACACGAGACATCCCCCCTCCAGGTCTGGTGATACGAGATATGACTTCTCAAGGTCTTCAAGACAACCTTAGAGATCTCTATTCACATGACGTGGCTCTTCCGATGTCTGCTGCTGCACGTTATGACAATTTTTCAAAAACAATCATGGCTTCCATCCAGGAGAGACGGGAGCAAGAAGAGAGGGAGAGGATGCTCCGTGTCAGTGCCAGATCACAGGCACTCTACGGCCCAGATGTTGGAATCTACGACATCCCAAGCAGGAGGAGTCTACCGCCAGACAACATTCGACCTCCAGGTTCCCGCGGACCAACGCCACCAGCCTATGGCTCCAGGGAGTTCCTGATGAGCACAGGCATTCTGGGATACAGCATGAGGACCTCACCTCTCTCCAGCTCTTCCACATCCTCCCTGACCCGTGGTCCAAAAACCTCCAGCTCCCCTCTGCAGAGTAGCAGCAGCAGCCTGCAAAGCAAGGGGCGTTCTACATCCCCTGCCTACTGTGCCCCTGAGAGACACACCCAGGGCCCACCGTCCTCCACATCTACTCTGCCCCGTTTATCTTCCAGCGCCTATCCCACCCCTCCGTACACTTCCTATGCCACAGCAAAGCGCTCCTCACTCCCGTTCCCCTCTGAGGGGAAGGAGTCTGTCACCCTTGGAGCTCTGAAATAAAAACATATTCCAGGTTTTCAACGGTGCAAGTGATTCATCTATGCAGTGTTAGCTTTAGTTTTCTCAGCTCCAAAATCTTTTGTAAATAAGAAGCCCTTTGGAGCTTTCTTGTGTGGGAGAATGTGTGGAAAACAAAATGCACACAAGGATGAACTTGTAAGTATTTTTGTGAGAAGACAAACTGTGAATCTCAGGATATCTGTGCCTCCTCCTTATATAGAAACAGGAAGCACTAGTGACTAAATCAATGCAGAAGAGCTAAATAACAGATACAGATTGAATATTATCTTTTTTTTTTTTTTTTTTATATTGTGAAAATGTGTCAGACCATATCATTCAATGTCTCATACCCTTCAAAAATTTGTTTTAATATACATTTTGTAGTTATTTCTACAAATAAACTTATTTTGTAATCTCCATTTCTGTTTTGGTGTTACTTGGGGATGTGAATCATGACTTTATCACTGATTCCTTTGACAGTAAAGCTACAAAAAAGTGTGATCAAAAGCCAAAATGAAAGTTGATCAAAGTTATATAAATTCGATCTATTTACAGCTGAAACCAGAAATGTACGTACATTGCACAGAAAGGCACAACCCTTTTTATTTATTTATTTATTTATTTATTTATTTTCCTCACTGTCTGAGATTAAATCAGACAGTAAATGTTGTTTTAGGTCAGTTATCAGGAAGAGAATTGTGGACCTTCACAACTCTGGTTCATCCTTGGGTACAATTTCCAGATGTTTGAGGGAGATACATTCATATCTTCAACCAACTATATATGAGTATAAACATCACTGGAAAGTACAGTCAAAACACTGTTCAGGAAGGAGATGGCTTCCACCTCCCTGAGATGAACATGTTTTGGAGTCAAATGTGTGTTTCAGTCCCAGAACAAAAGCAATCTTGGTCTGATGCAGACTGAAGCTGGTAATAGAGTAAATTATCCACAGTAAAACAAGTTCTCTACCAACCCAAGCTGAAAGGCCACTCAGAGAGGAAGATGCCATTAATTCAAAAGTAAGCCACAATATAGTTTGAAGCAAACTGGACCAAAACCTTTTATTTTTGGTCATTTTTCCTGTGGTCTGAAATTAAAACTGAATTATTTGCCTATAATGACTGTTACTTTTAGAGGAAAAAAAGGGAAAGTTTGCAAGCCTGAGAACACCAGCCCAACTATGAAATATGGAGGTGGCAGCATTAAGTTGTGGGGTTATTTTGCTGCAGGAGGTGCTGGTGCACTTCACAAAATAGATGGCATCATGAGGAAAGATTAAATCCATATCCCAAGACATCAGTCAAGAAATTAAGGCATAAATGGATCTTCCACCTGGAAAATTATCCTAATCAGACCAACAAAGTAGTTACAAAGCAGATGAAGGAGACCAAAGTCAGTGTTTTGGAGCGGCCATCTTGGAGACCTCATCTTACACTTATTGAAGATCTGTGGTTAGAGCATGAAAAGTGTGTAAGCAAGGCAGCCATAAATTCAGCAAAGTATTTTGAAAACTGCTTGAGGAAGGGAATTCAAAATGGTTGACTCAAGTCATTTCGTTTTAAAGGCAGTTCTAGCAAATATTAAGGAAAGGACGTCCAAACTTAGGGAAAGCTAAAAACTGTTCTCTAAAAAGTTCTCTCTTCCATTAGTCTGACATTCAGCAAATATAAATAATTTTGGAAATCCTCAGTTACATAAAAATAATGAAAGTCTCGTCAGATTTAATTAAAAATACTTAGAAAAACACATGCCGTTTTACAGTGCATGTAAATATCTGGTTTCAGCGGTATATAGCTATAGAAAGCGTGATGAAGAAAGATATTTTATTTCAGTACAGGAATGTCTCCTTGATATATTCACTTTGTAAATGCTATTTTCTCCATCGAGCTTGTGTATGGCTCCCTCTAGTGTATAGCTTTAGGTGGTGACATGTCAGGCCGCAAACTCCATGATGATTCAGGGGCTTTTCGTAATAAGAACCAGCAGATGCTTTATGATAACCTTCGGTAAAAAAAAAAAAAAAAAAAAATGCTGACTGTCTCCATTCCCTGAAAACAGATTAATTTAGTTTTGTGACAGAAGACAGAAATAAATCCAACAACATCCAGCTCAAAGCCCGTCTGACTTCATTGTTTTTTTTTGGAATGTGAAAGACATAATTTTTGGGTCAAGTTTTTTTTTTTTTTTTTTTTTTTTTTTTTTTTTTTGTGAATTTCTGTAAATTGTAGTAACAAACAGATAAACAATGTATGTCTTTCAACTTTCAAGAGTTAGAAGAGTTTTGTAACCCTGCAGACAGATATCAGGGCATAGATAACATAAACATAACAGGAAGAATCTAAACAAACCAGTTAAATCATAATAATAATAATATCCCAAAATATTCGATTTTCAGGCGAAATCAAAAAACTTTTATTTTATTTTATTTATTTATTTATTTGCTTTGACAGAGCAAGCAGTGACAGAGCCGGCCCAAAACAGAACTGAACTAAGCTGATGCTTCTCCATGAAGGGCGGTTTAAGAGCTTTCCACTACTCACACAGAACACGCATGTAAAATCCTCAAATTTTTTAGTCAACCAGCCTGAGGTATTTGCAGAGTGTGGGACTTCTTAGAGCCCCCTGCTGGGTGAGGGCCCCAACTGCAGGTTGATAAACACCCAGGTTTAACACATACTAAGGAAAACAATTGAAGTGTTGTTAACAGAGTCATAATGTACAACACATTCATCAGTTTCTGCTGCTTGTGTCTAAGCTGGGAAAACATTTCAGGCACACTTTAACATTTTGTAAATAAACCAGCAACATTTTATTTCTGCTTGAAAATGCAGAATTTAGGTAAAGAACTTGTTGCTGGAAATAGGTTAAGTAATCTTTTAAATATTTCTACTCTTCACATTTATATACATTTAGCTTATGTTAACTAAATAAGCTTAAAGCTGTATCCCCATCTTAAAAAATTACCACACCACAAAATTGCTTGAATTTACTGTCTGAGAACAAAGAGGAAATTAAAGACTTTCCAGTCTGATATTTTTGAGCAACCCTTGTTATATTCCAAGCTCAGAAAAGCTTCATAGAAAACTGTGGACAGAGATAAGATGGCTGTCACATCTAACTCTATTTAATTCATAAACTAAAGTGAAGTAAGTAATGTGAGCTTTAAACTAAGTTAATTTAGCTGTTGTTTTATGAGTAAATATCAAATTTACAGATGCTAAATAATAAACAATCAAGTTCAGACAAATTAAAGAGATGATTGGTGTTGTGGTGGATAGTGGGTGATGGGCTTAACTGGAGCTGTGGTCCCAAATCAAATTCTGCTCAAAGCACCCAAAATAAATCTGCTGCCTCTGCAGAGAAAAGCTGAAAATAGATTTTAAGAAATCCTTTCATTAGAAACACCATGTTCTTTCATTCTGATTATATATCTGTATGTTTGATTGTAATCTACGGCGGGATGATTACTGGAAGATTACATGTAAAACTATGCACTAATGTTTCCATTAATCCACCAATCCTCTTCTATCAAACATAAAATAGGTGAGTAAATGAAATATAATCTATTCTGAAGTTCAAGAAAGACAATCTTCAAACCTTGATCTTCTGTTGGCACTTTGCATTTCTCAGCTGGAGGCAAGTTGATTTTAAAAAAATAATCTTTTCTTTTCAGTTCCTTTTTTACTCCAAGACTTCTTTCCTTTAATTTGGAAAAGAACTTCCTCAACAATCAAAGAACAGTGACTGTGTGTCATTACAATATTTCAGGAGTTTGTGCCCCTCATGGTGGATGATGGTGCTAATTTTTGTTGGATAACCTCAAGATTATAAAACAAGGTGACAGATGTGGGCTGTAATCCCACGGTTTTGTTGTTTTCCTGAGGAGACAACGGTGAAAGAGAAGTGACTTGGTTCAGTTGTTACATCACTGAATGCGTCGCTTTGTGGAAGGATTAAAAGAAAAAGTGTAGACAGACATTTTTGAAGCTTTTGAGTATTGAGTGCTTTCAGCAGCTCTGCAATTGAAACTTAGCCTAAAAGAAAGCAACGTTCATGCAATGACCTTCATGGCTCCCACTCTCGTCATCAGTTTCTCTGAAATGAACCTTTTAAACAGATGAGCACATCACATTCTCAGAATAAGAAAGCAACTCCACATGCTTTTGGAGAACAATATAATTCTACTGCATTTGCCTTGAATTTACAAAAGAAACCAAATCCCCCCCAACAACAGCAACTATATATATATATATATATATATATATATATATATATATATATATATATATATATATATATATATATATATATATATATATATATATATTTATTTATTTATTTTTATTTATTTATTTTTTTTTTTGACAGCCCTGATTTTTGCCAAAGCATGTTAATGTATTAGAACAGCAAGTTAGAGCTGTGTAAGCTTAAAAACCTGATGTTCACAGATGCTGTCTGCACATTCAGACTGAGTCTGGTCTATTTTGGTTTGAATATGAATGAACAAAAAATTAATTGTCTAGCTTTTGAAGGCTTATGCTTTAATATGTGCAGCTGTATTTGCAGTGAAAGGTGGCCCAACAAAGTTTTGGCTCAGGAATGAGCACGAAATACCAACACATGCCACACTTTTCAGATTTTTAATGGTGAAAATTTTGAAAACCAGGTATTGTTTTCCTTCTGCTTAATAATTATGTGCTGCTTTGTGTTTGTCTGTCACATAAATCCCAGTAAAACACTCAATGCTGGTGGTTTTGATGTGACAAAATGTGAATAAATTCAAGGGGTCTGCAAATTTTTTTATTTAGGCATTGTATATGAATGTGCAAAGACAAGTGTCTATAAAACATTTTTGTCCTCCTTGCTTTGCTGTTTTGGTTACCCACACCACAACCCCCTCCCTTGTTCTTTCTCTATCCCAATTTCTAAAGCCAGAGGAAAAATGCTAATGACAATAATGACAGGACATTAATTGCAGATCGTTGAGTTAGAGGGGCTGATCAACATTTTACGTTGCAGATTGTGGTGTTTGATGAGCTTTCTGTTTTACATCATGCTGTTTTCAGAAATTGTCTGGTTTAAGCAATGCAGGAAGAGACTGTAGCCCGTACTGCCAGGCTTTTTTCCTACTTCATTTTTTTGGCATTTAGAAATCACTTCATGATACAAAAAAAAAAAAAAAAAAAAAAAAAAAAAAAAAAAAAAAAAAAAAAAAAAAAAAAAATCAAACTGAATCCACAACTTTTTTTGCTGTGAAAATGTAAAAGAGTTGAACCAAATCAACTTAAAGAGACAATTTAAATTGGTGCATAGGTTAAAAAAATAAAAATAAATCACAGACAGAAAACATTGTTTCATCTTGTGAGGCATTGCTGTCTGAGTGACTGATGGTTTTAATCCAGACACTCAACAACGACCCAAGACAAAAAAGCAGCAAATATTCAATGAAGAGTTTTCGACAGACTTTAAGAAACCAAGGGAGAGCTATTAGGCTTAAGCAAACCACAAAATTTCAAGAAAATGTGGTTCTTTAAAGATAAGCTTAAGGAATAAAAGGTGACTCAAGACTTTCCCATTGGGACATAACTTCAAACCACTAAAACAAAAAAAGACAATATTACCATGTGTCTTGTGATACATGGTAATATCTTAAGTTGAAATTAAAACACTGATCAGTCACTGAAAGGATTAATATAAACAGAGCTAAATTGTAGTCGTGATTTAAAAGTTAATATAGTTTAATTTCCTGCTGTGAGAGATCACACATTCTCCTGCGTCTCTCTCCAAAATGCAGATGACTATGAAGTGAGGAGATTCATTTGAGAACCATGTGCAAGTAGCCCCAAGACGCTAAGATAAGAAGTGGTAACACGACCAAAAAAGTCAACATAAAAAAAGAAAGAAATAAACTATCCTTTTGCCTTCCCTGGTGGCAACTGAAGGTTACAACAACTTATCATTTAACTACCAAAAACAAATAAATTTTTTTTTTAACTTACTACAGTAATAATATTAATATATTAATAATTATAAAATACTATGCAGAAGTAATTATTGCTGTTGCCTAAATTATTTAGTTGAGATTGTTAGTCATGTAGGACATTTGCCACACATAAACAATGAAGGCAAAAAGAACCATCCATCCATCCATTGTCTATACCTGCTTGTCCTTGCAGGGTCATGGGGGAGGAGGCGCCTATTGCTAACAGTCACTGGGTGAGAGGCGGGGTACATAGTACATCACAGGACAACACAGAGACACACAATCTTACACAGACAATTTACAGAGACGAATAAACCTAACAGTCATGTTTTTGGACTGTGGGAGCAAGCTGGTCCAATTCCAACTTTCTCCTGCAAAGTTTTGATGTGCTCCTGGGCAAGGCACTGAACCTCAGTATATGCATATCAGTGTATGATTGTGTGAATTTGAGCATGTGCGGTATATATTGCTGGATTAAATTATTTGTAAAGTGCCTTGAGGTGATGTGTTGTCAATTGGCAGTGTATAAATAAACTAAATTGAATAGGTTAAATGTTATTCTAGTTTAAAAGCACTTTGAGTGGTCACTATGACTAGAATGGTGCAGCACAGCTTCAGTCCATTTACATATAAGCTACTGTGTTCTGCGGCATAGCTAGCTGCTGCAGAAACTTAGGAGAGTGGAAACTACTGCTTTGAAATGAAGGCACAGACTCATGGTATTGTTCATTATCTGTTTATTGATTTTTTTTTTATTATAGAACATGAAGAGGATGTACTTGTTGGAAGTAATTACTTCACTGAATGTCACTGTAAGATTAGCCCACACACCACAGTGAGAAGATCAATCAACTTGTGTTTGCATCTTAAATGTTTCAACAGAATTTGCTCTTTATGTTGTCATCTGTGATGTGCTTGATTTATTAGCGGCACTGTGTAAAAAAAGAATTGTGGTTTTTTAAATAGTTGTTTTTCTGCATTGTATAAAAATGTTTTATTTTCAGTTGTCAATGTTGGAATTTAGTTTTGCTGTGTCCAGCTCCTTGGGGGTCACACGCCTCCAACCTCATCCTAACCTCTTGACATGCGATGCATTCTTTCTCATCAGCCTTTAAGTCACACTTCTCTTCAGATGCTGCACACTGACCTACTTTCATCCCGCTGCCTCACTCTCCATGTGTGTCTCTGTGGGTGTGCCTCTCCCAGCCTCTTCCTCTCAAGCTCATTGATATGCCTGATCATCAGAGCCATCGCTGAACTGGCTGATTGTCATTTTCAGCTGCACCGCCACTGATGCATTCCATTTCCTCTCTCTGGGCTGTCTCTCGACGTGATGAAGCACTCTCTGCAGTGACACTTGACAAGAAGGATGTGGATTAATAGCAATCCCAGCTTGTTGCTCCATCAGACTGAGGCCTATTTTATAGAAATTTACATTATTTATCTGATCCTAGAGATGGGCTGAATTATATTGTGGCTTCAGGGGAAGTTGTTCTCTGTTTTGATGACCCCTGACTGGCAGCTATTGCTGTTTTCATAGCCTGCCAAGGGGGTGCAGCATTAAGTCGATGTGAAAGTCAGGACGTCAGGTGGTGTCGTTTATAAGGCAAGGACAAACATTCATTCTCACAGGACAAGTTGGACAGATTTTACCTTTGCTGGGCCAAAACCTTGTAGAGAAGTTAAGCTACATGAAACTGATGTATTTTTAAAAAATCTATCCATAGCATAACTTCTCAAAAATCAAACACTAAAACAAGAATGAGAAAGTTTGTGTATTATGTTCAGGCTTCGAAATGTATTCTAAATCAACACAAAGACTGATGCTCCGATTAAAGAAAATATTTTAAAAATTCACATTGTTAATATAATTTTAAAATAAATGTATAAAAAACCTATACTTTGATGAGGGACGGGAATCAAAGTATAGGGAAATAAATAATTAAAATTATTATCAGTCACTCAATATCCACTCACTATCGTTTAATTAAACAAACGGACACAATAAAAACTAAGCTAACATAGACAACTCACAAATAACTAATTGTATTCTTGGCTATCAAAATCTAAGAATTATCAGGAGCTTATAGGTTTTTCAGAAGCCGACAGAAAAGTGATCTTGTGACCTATTTCTACCTAACAGCTCTCAGAGGAAAACATGGAAGGGAAAATAATCAGGACCACCTTACTGACTTGTCAGTTCTTCCAGAGCTAAAAAGCCGCTGCAAAGAAAGAATAAACCACCTAAATTCAGGTCCGATTCATGCTGCTTCACCTCTCAAGGAACAAGAGCCGTCTCAGTAGACATGTGGTTCTGACACTCATCTCTCAGACTGGGTGATGTCTGAGTCTTGGCACAAATTACTGTTTATTCGGCCTGGGGTCAGTTCAAAAATAGAAGGTGGTACTGATACTTCTGGCACAGGTCTTGGAATGGACTTGTGGCCCCAACTTTGGCTTCCCATGAAACTGGTTTGCTAAGACAACACAGAACGCAACGTAAAATCATTTGCTGATTTCAAGCTGATTGTGTCTCAGTGGCATCTGAAGTTTCACATAAACTTTGTACAGATTTTACACAAAATGAATAAAAATAGAAAATTGAGTTAAGCTGAACAAAAGAATGGCTATTAAATTATCCCTGACATGGATGAGAAAGCCAACTTGACTGTTGAATCCACATATACCAAGTTAGACTTGTAAGGGCAGAGCTGGTCAGCGAAAGAGGGATGGGTCTGGGGACTGCTTATTTGTACCAACCAAGACTCAACGTAGGCAACTGCTTATTTAAACAGGTTTCCCTTTGGGCTTTGGAGAGAGTTAGCACCAAAATACTGTGCTATAAAAAAGGATTTGTGACATTATAGATTTTCTATTTTACATTTTTGTCATACTCAGATATCCGATATTTAGCAAATGTTAAAATTAGACATTGAAAAATTGAGTAAATGCTAAAAGCAATTTTATAAATGATGATTTTTTTTTTATTAATTAAAGGGACAGTATTATGTAAAATCGACTTTTACATAATACTCTCAAGGAATACAAAAAACAAAACAAAACAAAAAAAAAAACAACCAAGTGATAAATCTAGCGACTTTTTTCTGTGGTGTTGGAGATTTTTATTGCGACAATGCTCTGCAGCTCAGCGGCAATGGCAATGAAATAAAGGACTGCAGCCATTGACATGTTTCAGTCTGTAAGAATTTAAAATGCCATTTCAAAGGGTTTGGTAACTCCAGCCATCCACAGAAAGAACCATTATTAACATATGGAATCGTGGTGAACCTTCCCAAGAATAGCCAACCTAGCAGAATTACTACAAAACATTGTCTGCTCATCCAGAAGGTTACAAAAGAACCTAAAACAACAGCTGAACCACTGGGGGCCTCACTCTCTCACTGTAAGAAAGAGACTGAGTGACATGGCATTTATGAAAGACTTCCTAAGCGAAAACCACTGCTGACCAATAAGAACACGAAGGCCTGTCTCACATTTGCCAAAAAACATCTTGGTGAGCCCTAAGAGTTATGTTAAGATATTCTGTGGCCTGAAGAGTGGAACTTTTCAAAAGGTGTGCATCTCTTCACATCTGGCTTAAAACTAACACCGTATTTCAGAAAAACAAAATCATACGGTAATGGTCTGGGCCTGCTTCGATGCTGCTGACCTAGATGATTTGCTGTAACTGATATAACCATGGAGACACCTCTCCAGCAGAAATCCTTATGGAGAATTACCAGCCATCAGTTTGGGACAATTGTGATCAAGCATACTTGTGTGATGCAGCCTGACAATGATCTGAAGCATACCAGTGAAATAAAATGAAAGTTCTGAACTGTCCTAGTCAAAGTCTGGACTTAAATCAAATTAAGATGCTGTGGCAAGACTTTAAACATGCTATTTTTCTTCTCATGAACCCTCTGATGTGGGCAGATTAAAACAGTTCTGCAAAGAGGAGTGATGTAAAAGATTCATTTCCAGTTACTGTAAACACTTGATGGATTTTTGTAATCTCAAGGACGTGATCACTTCATTGAATAAAACATGACATTTTCATTCAAAGTTTGACACAATCCACAATCAACAGTTGTATTTACAATTAATGATAGATTGTTTCAAAGCTTCCTGGATTTCAAAATGAACCAAATTAAGATTATTAATTTTAATTAAACTTTTTGTTGGTCCCATCTGATTAAGACTATTACAGGTCATGTCAGGCATTCAGAAAAACAGGTTGAGAATAACACCCTGGCAAGGTGTCATACTCCTCATGTTTTGAAGGGTTAATCAGAATCTGATTTAATCAAACCTTTGGTTCTTCGAGACCACTTTCAGTGATCCATGTGTGCTACAATCTTAACTACTTTAAAAATAGATTTTTTTTTTGTTCTCAAACAAACTTGATCTTGTGAACTTGACCTTTGCTGAAATTTCCAACTATGTTTTTTTTACTGTATGGCAGGTCCATCTGGAGTGGATTCAGTAAAGCTGGAACCCACTTTGCATTTTTATGCTAAAAACTCCTCATAGTGGTTTTGTCTCTGCATTAAGCTTCAGCTCCTGCTCTCGCCAGGATAAACAGAACAGCGGTGGGCAGTGCGGGGGTTTAATCAGGACAAAAGTCCGCATTCACTGTGCCTCTGTGTGGCAAAAGGCCACAGGAAAAAGGATGTGAAATGCCCCGCTGAGGCCCAAACACTGTGTGGGCATTCTGCTGCAATTAATACATCACCATACTCTCTGTAATCTAATAAGGTTTGTTTCGTTGTGTGCAAGTTGCCAGATTCTGTGTTACTTCTCTGCACCCGATGTTTGTGTCAGTATGTATACAGATAATGGGCAGCGATAATTACATTCATCTCTGCCACACGTTTGGAGCAATTTACTATCCATTTACTGTGGTGACGAGAAGGAGCAGCGAGATGTGAACAGCAGGCACAAAACAACATTTTTTTACACTTTAACAGGCTGTGTGGCAGTGTGAAAAACACGTGCTTTTAAATTTATCAGTGAATTAGTGAACAAAAATAGCTTCAGGTGTTAATATTGGGGGAAATTTGAATGTCAGCTGGTAGTAGCAATGGATTGAACTTGTAATACTAATTTAAAAGATAAAAACATGGGTTTCTTGTGGATTCCATGCAGTTTAAAGCATAGTGCACACCTGAGGATAACATTTAAAAAATATTCATGCTATTAAACCCTGGCACACTGAGTTTAGTTTAAATATGCTGGCTTTCCAGTTTCCTGGCCTTGAATAAGAAAACACTAATGATTCTGGTTAGACCTTTAGAATCTGCCACAAACGACCAACAAAAATCAGTTCTTTATGAATCTGTAGACAGGTTTCCTTCAGCACTGCAAATCAACCGTGAACTTCTTGGTTGTCAGCTGATAAATGTCTGCAGACATGTCTACAGCTGCTGTAAAACTGCAGAGACAATGGAAAACAATCTACTATTTCTTCACAAATAATAGATAATGAATTAAAGGACATAGCAAAGGGTATTTAAAATATCTTGTGATTGCCACACTCTTCAGCTTAATGTTAGCGTGCTTTATCTGTTCCAAAACCAGGCTTGATGTGTGTTTGAGATCATTATTCTGTTTGAACACCTGTCTGTGTCCAAAGTTTCAGTCTTCTGGACCAAGCTTTCGCCCTCAGATGAAAGGAACAGCAGGAACCACCCAGGCTCGAGAAATATGTTTCGAGGAATCAGGGTGAAGCTTTCAAACTTAAATACACCTTCCAAACTTTAAAGCAAGGCCGTGGCAGCATCATGCTGTGGGGCTATTTTGCTGCCAGTGGAACTGATGATGAACTGAAGTGGGGGGATAATGAAGAAGGATGACTACCTCCAAATTTTTATAGTTCAACATGGATCAACAGGCTGATGTTGGAAACTGTTACAATAGAACAATGATCCGAAATAGACATCAAAAATGGTTTTAGAATGGATAAAGCAGGCTAACATTAGGTTTTAGGTTTCTGGAATGACCCCTATTTATAATTTATGAACCAAACCACAGTTAATTCAGTCATTGTTTTTAAAAATCCCAGTAGATGTATCAGGCTACTCACAAAAAAAAAAAAAGAACAGTTCAAATTCATCATTTAAAATCCAAAAATAATATGACAATCTTGCCAATGTATGAGTGTATGCAAATGTTTGACTTAACCTTCAGATTCCTTGTTATGTGGTGATTTATGTCCCTGATTAAGCACTCTTATATCTTCAAGGTACTCAGGAAATGTAAATGAACATACAGTATACTGTCTTCTGAAAATGAATCATTTCCCAAGATGCATTTTCCATTTTGCACCACCATCTGAAGGCCCCGAAGGCATATTGTGAGACAGCAGCATGAAAGATATTATGGCTAATGTGGCATTTCTCTCATTTACATTGTGAAACAAATTCGATTATAAGCAATAGGCTTTCCAGACAGTTATACAGCTGAAAATGATTTACTTTACAAAATACTATGGAAATTGAGTTCAAATGACCAGAGGTCAGTTAGTTGGTTGAACTCATTTCTATCCAATATCTGTAAATAAGTGTATGTCTATGAATATAAATTACGGTGAAGCCCTTTTAATCTGAGAACTCATAAAGTACCTATTTTATTAGTGTATTTTTATCAGTGGTTAAAAATCAGAATGTACTGTACAGAAGCCAAAGAAATGAAACAACAGCTTGAAAGCTAGGAATACCAGTTAAAAATACACAAATTTTACAGTTTTTCATTCTGAAGTGTATTTAATTAAATCTTAATTTGAAGTATAAAAACACTATGTACACTTTTAAAACTTGCAGGATGAAGGTCCTGGTCCCCCAGTCTGGGGTATTTCTGCATGGAGTTCGCATGTTCTCCCTGTGCATGTGTGGCGGTACTCTATGTACTCTGGCTTCCTCCCACAGTCCAGAAACATAACTGTTAGGTTAATTGGTCTCTCTAAATCAGTGTTTCTCAATTCCGGCCCTCAGGGACCACTGAACTGCATGTTTTAGGTGTTTCTCTTCTGCCACACACCTGATTTGAATAAGTGGGTGATTAACAGGCTTCTGCAGCACTTGATGGCATGCAGAGGAGGGCATGCAATTATGTGTGCTGGAACAGAGACACATCTAAAATATGCAGGGCATTGGTCCCTGAGGACTGGAATTGAGAAACACTGGTCTAAATTGTCCTTAGGTATGAATGTGTGCATGGTTGGTTGTCTTGTGTGTCTCTCTGTTGCCCTGTGACAGACTGGCGACCTGTCCAGGGTGACCCAGGCCTTTGTCAAATAACCGCTGGAGATAAGCACCAGCCCCCTCATGAGTTGGCAAGGATAAGTTGGTACAGATGGATGTGTGGATGGATTGATGGAAAAGACTGGAATATTGCTAAAACATCAGCTCTTACATGTTGTCACAGTTCCATCTTCTTCTCCTCACCATAGATGTTCAGGTCGGTCCAAATCTCACAGTCAACAACTTTTTCAATTTAAACAGAAATGAAACGCTTTAAGACAAAAACTTTTAAAAACCCGACTCTGTGCTGTTTCCAGTGATGACCATCTGGTCCACGTTGCCTCTGGACTCAAATCTCTGAATTTCATACTTGCTTGTAGACTTTCCTTTGATCATATCCCACCGATCTTCACCCAGCTCCACAGGCTCCCTGTTCATCAATGTATTCATTACAAGATTTTGCTTTTTTACCTTCAAAGCCTTCTACAACCTCACTCCCATCATACCTGTCGGGCCTTCGCTGTCCAAACACTCCTTCCCTCTCTTTGCATTCATAATCAGCTGCACCACAGGAGTCAAAGCCTTCCAGATGACTGCAGTCCAAATATCAATGTTTTTAATTTTTTTTTTTTTTACTTTTTAAGACAATCTTGTGCGCTTCAAGTGGCCCCTATAAACACAATCTGTCAAAATAAGATTATTTTGCAGCCAAGATCTAAATTATTGGAAATTTTAAACAAGATGCATTAAATCGGTCTGTACCTGATAGTAAAACCTGCGGGAAGCTTAACACAGAAAAGTCTCCAAAACATTCATCATTCAAACTAGGCATCTTTGAAGGCAGTTAGTGTTCCAGAGTGATAAAGGTTAAACGATCATCTGGGACTTAAACCCAGAAGGACTACTTAGCTGAACAGACTAAGTAATGAGCTCACTGTAAAGGGGTTACTGCAGACTCATACAAATGCCCCCAAGTTAAAAGCAACTGAGTAAAAATGAAAGTCTTTCAGGCAAGACATGATGACAGACTTAAATATGCACGTGCATCAGGTGGATAACAGATAAAGTGTCACAGCACTCTCTTCAGCAGCGAAGCGATTTCTGTATTCATTGTGTGGATAAGAAGTATTTGATGTCCTTGAAGACTGGAACTGTGGTTTGGACATGTTTAATATGATTGCTGCAGACCTGGAAGGCTGGACGCTCAGTGATTTCAGCTCACAGATGTGCGAGGGTCACATTTTGTAACATTAATTTTAATAAACTCTATTCAGCTTACAACCTTGGAGGGTGCCAATAAATGCTTCTGAACTCATGGATTCATTCATCATGAGCGACATATCAAAGTTTCGCTCCTAAGGTGTCAGCCTCTGCTGTCTACTATTTACTCCAAGGTGACTTCCAGTTTATTTTGGTGGAGTGAAGGATTGCAATTGTGTACGATATTTGAATACATTTATAATTGATTTTCTTCATATTTAAATCAAAAGTTTGGAGACAAAAAAGGAGAAAGCTGTGAGAGGATCGCAAATCCCCTTTCATGCTCCTTTTTCCTCAGTTTGTATCCACCTTTAGTTTTATAATTCAACATTCAAATTCAGTGATTTTTAAAAACAAGAATTTGGCAAGCAAGTTAAAATTTCTTGTGGATTTTCATTCATCAACACATTGCTGAAATCATACATACAGGCTCCCACCTCCAGTAATGTCTGCCTAGATGTCTCTCAACAAGTTGTACCTTGACCACATGCCTTTTGGTAGATGTCAGTAAGCTTTTGGTGTATTTCTAACCTGATATTTGACCATTCTTCCTGGTACAGCTCATTATAATTGATTGTTTTTCCTGACATGGATCCAAGCTTTAATCTTCTCTTGGGCTCCAAAAACAACGTAAATGTGTTTTGGATCATTTTCTTACTGGAACAGCCAATTTTATCAATCTTATCCAAGCTGTCACCCTAAGATGAATTGGTTTGGAGAACCACCCAGGCTCAAGCCGGTCTTATATTGGAAGATGTTGGAACAACATTTTGAGTGTCCACAATGAAGTGACTTTTACATCATCATGCCCAAGATAAATCTGGCGAAATCATTCTGCTGAAATAGTGACACTAAACAAAGAATGAGCTGTGGGACCATAAAAACAAGAGGTGTTTGGAGGTATCATTGAAAAATTTTCAAATTCAAAAAACACTACTAAGCATCAAGAACAGCAGTGGTAGCGTCATGCTAAGGGCCTGTTTTGATGTCATAGGTTCTGGTGTATTTAGCAAAATGGTTAGAATAATAACTCCTTTCCAAAGGAGATGAAGTCAGGGCTTTTAGGAGACAATTGAAGCACATAAGTGAAGCACATCTTACATCACCATAGGATGATAGGGTGCTGACTAAGAAAGAAGCTCCTGCTGCAAAATCGACACCTTCAAGCTCAACCTGCACACATGAACAAGCCAAATACCCTCTGAAGAAAACCTTTATGGTCAGATGACACACGGTTTGAACACTACTCAGGAGCAGAAACATTCTGCAAGAAGAGACAGAAAAAGTTTCCAAATCACAAAAAAACATCCTACCTTGCCACAAAAACCAGTCACAGGTTGGAATATTTTAAAACGGAGTGTTTATGTAGATTACTCCAAAAAACATTGATGCTCTCTTTGTTGTTTTGCAAAGTGGAAAAAATAGGAAACACAAATTCAACAGTTTTTTTAATGCTACATTAAATGTGTCATGTTTGACTTCATGTTTTAGGAAAATCACGCCACATTTTTGTGAAATTGCTGCAATAGAATGCCAGGGTGCAGTAAATTTTTTTCATAATACCCCAGATTCAGATGAACCTTAATCATCCTTGCATTTAAAGGGTGATCTTTTTAGAAAAGGTGATTTAAAGCATTAAAAAACATAACACAGACACAGTAAGTAGGACAATGTGGAGAAAAAGGTCAGATCTAGAAGAATTAACAGAAGGTTTAGTTGCAATGCAGAGGCTTTTGAATTATGAAAACATTCATTAGTTTGTGTCATCATCTGCTAGCGACAATATGTGACAGATGCTGAAGATTTACAACATCAGATTTTTGCATCTCCCTGCTTCAAACACCTTTTTTATGTTACTTTGATGTTTTATATTGTGTGCTCAATTAAAAAAAAATCTCCTCTTCTGTGGCTGCACAAATCTGCTCTGGCCTCTTTCTTTCATTTTTTTTTAAAGATCAAATCCATTCAGAGACTTAATGGTGGTGTTTTCCATCTGGTGGAGCTTTTTGGTGTAGGGATATGGAAAGCAGAGGGAAGCAGAAACTACTTTAGTCTGTTTTAACACATCAGTGAATCCTTGTCATGTGAAAATGGACTTTCATTAAGCCTGCTTTGATTTAGCTTAGTAAAAACATTTTAGGAAACTTGCAGGACTCATTTCTTTATTCTGATTCACAGATTAATAATAGATGTTGCTCTGATGTCTGAAACAGAGACACACAAGGCTGCTTTTTTTATGTGACAACCTTTATCATAAAGTTTATATTTCTTATGAAAAGTAGAGCTGCTGACTGGCTACTGCACCAGGCTACTGAGCTGTGCAAAAGTATTCATACCTCTTCCAGCTTTTCACATTACAACCAAAAACTTCAGTGTATTTTGCTGGCGCTTTGGATCGAGTGACAAAAGTGACATGAAATTGTGAAGAGGAAGGAGAATGATAGAGTCCACTGATGTGTCATTCAATCTTAGAATAAATTCAGCTGTTCTGAGAAAGCCTCAGAGGCTTGCTAGAGAACATTAGCGAACAAACAGCATCCTGGAGGCCAAGGAACACAACAGACAGGTTAGAGAAAGTTGTGGAGAAGTTTACAGCAGGGTTAGGTTATAAAACAATATCCCAAGTTTTGAACATCTTATGGAGCACTGTTGAATTCATCATCTGAAAACCGAAATAGTATGGCAGAACTGCTCACCTACCAATACAATGCTGTCTACCTAAACTGAAAAGGAAAACATCAATTAGAGAAGCACTGGTGATCTAATGTTCTTAAAGTGTAACTAACACCCAAATTAACATATTTTTGCTGATAAACTGTCTCAGTAGGATATTTAGGGTTCTATATTTATGTTCAGTGTAAATTTGTTTAGTTCTGCAATACTTTGCATGGAACTATCTCAGTGCTGGTCCCTTTGGTCGAACAGTGCCTAAGCAGTTTAATTTTCCTGTTTGCTACAGCAGTATAGCTTGGTACAACTTCGTCACACATTCAGCCATGTGTTTTGGTGTAAAACCATCTCACTCGGACACATGGCTCCACCTGGTGGAGAGTCAGGAGTTGGAATGGCGAGGATGGCAGCAGTAGCATGGATCAATAGCGTTACTCAGCTTTGCAAATGTGTTATTTATTTGCAATGTGGACACAGAGAGGAATGGGTCTCCTCTGCTCTGACTGCTGGCTGTATGCTGCAGGACGGACGATAGCATCAGACTGACTGCAGAGCTAAGGAGCCCCTCCGGGTCTGAAAAGTCAATAAATACAGTGACAAAGTGGATAAGTTGACCGTGCATCCTCTTCCACTTCACAAATTCTGTGCTACTCTGTGTTGGTGCTACTTGATTACAAAAAGATCCAGATGAAATACACTTAAATTTGTGAAAGTATGAAAAAGTTCAATGGGTGTATTTTTGCAAGGCACTGAACATGAATCACAGCTTAAAGATGCAGAATAGTACTCATGGGATAGATTAAAAATGGCCAACTGTGGACTGTAAAGGACTTTGTAACATAAACATGCTCATTGGCCCACTGAGGCCAGGAAGAACCTCCAAATGCTCACGGGTCAAGTTTATCTAAGGATTCTCTTAGATCAATAAGAGAGCTGACAGAGAGCATTAGGCCAGAGATGATAGATAATTTGACTCTCAAAGCAAAAGTTTAAGGAAAAAATGTTTATATGTAACTAGGACAGTCAGAATTCAAGATATAAAATCAAGTGAAGGAATGGATCACCGGTGAGACTGGTTATCCAGAGTGAGGGGAAAAACAGGAAAAGCATCCTGCTTTGGGTTCCCTTTGTTTGAATTTTCACTTTACTCAGAATAAGCCGGGCAGGTTCAAATTGAAGTGCATTTGTGGGCGGACAGTAATGGTCTGGCTTGTGTAGCTCTCTAAGCAGTGCATATCTTTGGCATGAAGTGTGCTTCTCTGCTGTATGCAGTGCTCCATGCGCCGTCCCCACCCCTCCATCACCCCCTCCTCAGCCTCTCGCTCCTTTCCTTGTAATGCCGCACATGGGTGACACAGGACTGAACCAGTGCAGGCTGCTCTGTGCTCCAGCTGCATCTGCTTCTGTGCCCACAGGGGAATGGTGTGTGCATGTGTGTTGTCATGTGTGCGCTCCCTCCCCTACCCCTGCACCGGGTATATGGGATGGGGGGGGGGGCACACAGGGACTGCAGGGGTCTGCACCTACCTAAGCCATTCACAGGCTCAGCATCACTCAGTTGATTCAGCACCTTGCTAATAGCACCCACATTAACTGCAGCACAGATCAGAGGAGGAGTGCAGTTATGAGAGGGGAAGGGAGAGGGAGAGAGGAAGAGGGAGAACGTCTATGTTGAGCAAATGTGTGCATGGTGCGTCTGTAGTGTGTGTTTGTGAGTGGAAGAGCAATAGAGGCAGAGAGTGTGTGAGCAAGAGGGAGAGAAGCAGCGGACGTGTGTTGGTGGGAGCTGAGAGGAAGGATGGCTGCTCATGTTTGAACTGCTTCAGAAGCTCTAAAAAAAAAAAAAAAATCAGCAGAGCCATACACACACACTGAGGGACGCATCTTGTTCATCATTTGTGGGGAGGCAGAAAAGACTTGGCAATGCCTGCTGAAGTAAAAGAGGTAAGTGTGTGCTGGAATGGCTCTATTTGCTCTGCATCCTCCCTTCTTTTTTAGCCCATCACTTTTCCTGCAGAGAACTGGCACTCCACAGCTTCGCTTTCTGCCTCTGTCATGATGAATGAAGGAGGCATCACTTGCTTCACTCCCTTACCTCTCAGTGCTGCCTGGTGCGGTCTCCTTGTGTTTCTGGTGACATGATGCAAACATCTTTACCTCCTGTATTTATGGATGTGTTTAAGTGCAAGAGGGAATGCATGAATGCTATCTTAGTAAAGGGTGGAGAGGGGTATAACTTTGATTGCATTGTCTCTGAGGGGGTTAATTCTGCACACTCTCTGGTGAGCGAGTTGCCATGTTGTAGCAGGGAGACCATGCAGCATTTAACTAATTGAGGATGAGAGTGCGATCAGCAGTGAAAGGAAATGGAAACTTTTTCATTGCATTTTTTTCTGAGAAGTCGTTTCTTTCCAGCCCGGTTAACCATGACGTTAATGGTGTTTCTGCAGAAAACAAGTCTTTTATTGCACCTATAAGGTACCATTTCAGCGCAGTTCCCATTAGCAGAGTGCCCAATATCTAAGTCTCCTCTTAAAAGATGAGCACCACTGATTCAACAGATTGCACAGATTTGTGGATGAGTTTTGTGGCAAAGTTGCTGCTAATGTTTTCTGACATCACTGGACTGGTGTGATGTTTCATTGTCCTGTCACTTCCAGCACTTTCTTTAAGATAAGCTAGATCTGATGCAGCTGTAATCCTGTTTGGCAGTTTTTCATGTCAGTTTCTTCTTCCAAGACAAAGTTTGATTTGCTTGTGTCAGAAGGGGCTCATATCAGGATATGTAACTCTACCTTTAGCTGGCCTTGATGCTGAGAGCTGATGGTAGTTAGATGCAAGTCTAACATCTTATTCTGTTTCCTAACATCTATAAGCTGTTTCTAGTTTTTCCTTTAAGTCATGTCAAAGTAAGCTCTATCAGCTTGGCCTATGTCTTCAGGACATGATGATGCAATAAGTTATTTAAATAAGCTTTGACTCACCTACTAGCCAGGCCTTTGCTGGAACTTGAGTCAGGCAGAGGCAGAAGTACACAGCCCTGTGTGGTGGTATCATGCTGTGGGGATCCTTTGCAGAGTTGAAAGGAAATTGAAACCTTGAGAGTTAGTCTCTTCTTTAAGTTACTCTTGTAGATGTCACATGAAGCTAATGGTGTTTCTGTAGGAAACAAGTCGCTTCATACTGCACAGAACCATTTGCAGATCCATCCATCCATCCAGCGGGGTACACCCTGAGCAGGCCGCCAGTCCATCACAGGACAACACAGAGGACAATCAACCATGCAGACATACAGTCATACTGAAGGGTATTTTAGTGTAACCAATTAACAATCATGTTTTTGAGCTGTGGGAGGAAGCTGGAGTACCCGGACAGAACCCACAGATGCATGGGGAGAACATGCAAACTCCAAGCAGAAAGACAACAGTCTGGGATTTGAACCCAGGACCTTCTTCTATCAATTGCTCCACTGTGCAGTCCCATCTGCAGATCATACATTCCCCTAAATCTCCTCTTTAAAGATGATCACAATTGATTCAGCAGAAAGGTTTATAGATCAGCTTTGTGACAAAGATGCACAATAAAGATGCTAATGGTTTCTGACATCACTTGGTAATTTGTTGTTTTATTGTGCTGTTGCTGGATCACTGGGCCAGTTTTGCAGTTTTATAAAAAAATACACTTTTTAGTTCAATCCAAGCTGTACTTGAGTCATTGCTTGTGCCAGACAATTACACCCTACTTTCAGCTGGCATTGATGTAGAGAGTCAATGGCTTCTGGATCCAGCATCTATTTGCCTTTTTTTTAAAAGTCCTATCTGATTCAGAGCCATCAACTTGACATATTTGGCTTCAAGAACACAGTAAGTGATGGTGCAGTGAATTTTTAGTCACACAGTGGATGAACATCTTTGGGGTTTAAATCAAACTGAGTCAGCTTCACACAGGCTCCTGTGGTGGCAGCATCATGCTGTGGGACTGCTTTCCTTTTGAGAGTTAAAAGGATAATAAAAACTTGAGTTAGTTTCCTCTTAATTTTTCTGTGAGATATTATATGAAGATAATGGTCAACAGAACAACTGCAAGTGCAAAAATTCCCTAGATCTCTTCTTAAAAGATGAGCAACAGTGATTCTACAGATTTTACAGTTTGCAGACAAGTTTTATTAGATATTTGCACAAAAATGATAATGTTTTCTGGCATTACTTGTCATTGGGGTTTTTTTTTCACCCTATGGAAGCATTTATTTCTGTTCTCTCTCTATGAAGGCATTTAAATCATGAATCAGACACTGACAGCAACATGCAGGCGCCTGTGGTTGCAGCATCATGATGTGGGGATGCTTTTCTTCAGGAGGGGTAAAAAATTGGACACTTTGAGTGTAATTCTCCTCCTTTTCTCTTGACTTTGAGTTGTGCTTTCTTTGGTGGCTGGGTCATTTTAAGTATAAGCATGGATAAGGTTAAGCAAGCCATGGTGTTTCTGCAGGAAAAACATCTGTTATTCTGTTATCTGTTCTATTTGCAGTACACATATTCTTCTCCAAAAATATGAGCACCACTGATTCAACAGATTGCACAGCTTAGCAGATGGGTTTTCTGACAAAGTTGTTGATGTTTTCCGACATCTCTCGGCTGATGTCTTCTTTTATTGTCTTGTCAAGGCATCGCTGTGTCAGCCCTGCAGTTTCATAAAGATAGTCTTTCTGTTCAAGCCAAACTGCACTTCAGTTGGATCTAATGAGGTTGCAATCCAGTGCATCAGTTTTTCACATTAAATTCTCCTTCTAATAAGACATTTAGGTCATTGCTTGTGCCAGAAGTGGTTTATATCTGGCTTTACAGCTCCTTAAATTTTACACTACCTTTTATCTGGTGTTGCTTAGAGTTGACGCGAACTAGATGTCAATTGTGATACTCTAACATATATCTACCGCTTTTATTTCCACCTATAAGCCAGCTCCAAATCAGGAGCTTCAACCTGACCTATTTGGCTTCAAGAGCACACTCAGTGATGGTGCAGTGAGTTATTTAAATAAGCTTTGACTCACACAGTGGCCCGGCCTTCCCTGGAGCTTGAATCAGACAGAGACGGCAGCACACAGGCTCGTGTCCAGTCTGTTATCATCCTCCAAATCCTTAATCAAGATGTCTGTAGAGGACAGTAGCACCTCGCCTGTGTCCTGGCCAAGCATTCATTTAGTGCTGCCTAACAATATCCAATCAGCCTCCCCCAGAGGTGATCAAACCAGGATGATCTCTCCCAACAGCCAGTTTTTCCTGGGCGGCCCTTTTATCTCCTTTTCCCTCCAACACGTTTTTGTACAGGGATATGAGAGGGCCCTTGTGTTTGGTGAGGTGTTTGAAAATCAAGTTCTTTCCCTCTCCACTTTCAGCCAACAGGCATTCTCACCAGCCTGCTTTAATGTGGTAGAGTTAAGCTCTTTTGATTGTTTGGTTGGACTTCGCAGCCTCAGAAAGATAATTTGTGGAGATTAATCAATTTATCTGCTTCTAATCTCAGCAGATGCTTCAGCATATTGAATACAAGCATGTGACGCATTTCTGATTAGATTACACACATTTTCAATGTGGAAATTAATTTACTTAATGCAGAAACCCTTCAAATAAAAAATGACTAATGAAGTGCCCCGTAAGGCGCCTTTTGTATGTACTGTATTTTTTTCATAGGTTGTTTGCATTGTTATTTGGGGATTTCAGTTGCATCAATGAATCAGTTTTTCATTCGGATCAATAGAGCAGGAAATCCAATTTTTGTTGACACTCAAATGAATGTGAAGTTTATAAAAAAAAAAAAAAAAAAAAAAAAAAAAAAAAAAAAAAATTAAATGTGTTTTGGGGCCTCTGGTTGTTTTTTTTCTTTTTTAGACCAAGATTCTGAATAATTAATCTTCACAGCCAAATAAAATGCATTATGTTTAAAAGGAGAGATTAAACTCTTGCAAAAAATAAACTAGAGTAAATCGAAGAAACATCAACAGTGCCTTGCAAAAGTATTCACACCAGTTTTTTCCAAGTTTTGTCACACTGAAACAGCAAACTTCGAAGTATTTTATTGGGATTTGATGTGACTGACTAACACAAAGTAGTCTACTCTCACCCTGTTAACCCTAAATAAAAGTATAGAGTTAAAATTGCAGTTGTGCCCATCTCTTTCTACTTTTGAAAAATTTTATTGAACAGTCCTCCATGAGATGTTCAAAGTTTGGGATATTGTTTTAAACATCTTCAAGACATTATCCTTGACCTGTCTGCTGCATTGTTGTTCATGGTGCTGTTTGTCCACTGATGTTCAGCAAACCTCTGAGGAATTCACAGTATAGTTAGATCTATATTAGGAATAAAGCCCTCCACCAATTAGGTGACTTCTATAGGTATCAGAGTAAAAGGGGTTAAATACATACGCATGCCACGCTGTTCAGATTTTTCAGATTTTTATTTGTAAAAAAAATTTTTTTTTTTAATCATTTTTGTTCCACTTTTGTTGCTTTGTCAGAAAAAAAAAATACAATAAAATACATTGAAATCTGTGGTTACAATGTCACAGATTTCCAGCAGTGTAAATACTTTTGCAAAGCAGGGTCATTGTTTTACAACAGCAACTGTCGGAATGAATTGTATTCACTGGCTGTTCTTGCAAAACTGGCACCCTGGGCAAGCATCTCATTAAAGTAAATGTTTTATAATCAGTGTAGAATAATTTAGTGCAGGTTTGACCTGTCTGAATATTGCAGTTTTCCCTCTTGTTTCATTGTAAGTTCAATCTACTGTCAAAATAAATAATTGAAAATACCCTTTTTTGTGTTTTTACAAACAGAATAAAGGTTTTGCACATTTAAAAATGTGTTTGAATTAACCAGGTCAGGACTGACCTGTCTAATTATGTACTCTATGTCAAATTCCTCCAAAGTACAAAGAAACAACCCTTCAATTTAGCACAGAATGAACCAACTTCAGTGCCATTAATTAGCAGCGATATCCAGGTAACCCTATTTTCTAATAAAGCTAATTGTACACAACTGGGGTGTCCACTTCTCACTTGACTAGCCATGCAAAAAAGCAAAAGAAAACTTATTCAGAGAGCCCCTGAAAAGGCCTTTGCTACTCTCTGACAGCATGGTGCCCTGGGAGGAGAGCCACATTGCCCAAATCAAAGCCCACCATTACAATACTATGTTTTTCAAACATGTCATAAATGTTTACATAACAAAGTGAGGATATAATGGAAGACTCCACTAATAACATCCAATATTTTTGCTTCCTCTTGCAGACAGACAGCCAGACAAATAGTACATGTGTTATAGTTTCACCAGTGGAGCTGACCTACTAAACTGCACCAGAGCGGCATGTTACAAATAAATACTGCTAAAAACAACAAGATGAACAACAACAAAACATGCAGCTCCCTCAGGTTCACTGCAATCTGAGTTCAGATACAGACAACAAATGACAAACAGCATTTCCCTTTTTTCTGGCTTTAATTTTAACCTTTCAAACTCTTGCTCTAATAAGTTACAGTTACAAATCAGAGAAAAGCAGCTCCCATTCAGTGTTAAACATTTTCATAAGGGCAAAAAATGCAGGCCAATAACTTTATCGATTTCATACTGGCAAGTAATTACTCAGTTTCAGGAGGATTTAGCCAAGGCATTCAGGATTGGCCCGTTGTGAGTAAAATAAATGAAATCACACTTCAGTGAGCAAGTAAATAAGAAGGCAATTGTGCATATAGTGAATAATCTTCAGATATCTGGAATATTTTCTGCTTGTACAGCAGATGCTAACGGATACATCATTCTTTCTCACACATCTTGCAGTTACTTATTGTGGCTTCTCTTATTCTTTATATTATCAAGCAGCTCTTTCACTGTGGTGGTCATATGATCACAGGAGATTTTTTCCAGTCATGAGTCACACATTTTTTTTTCTTTTGTCCTATTTGATTCAAGGATCCCAGGAAGCTTACACACAATGGAGATGCTTCGGAGAGTCCCTGAGCTTCAACACAAAAATATGTCATGCAGTATTTTATACGGCATCAATGTATAAACCACACAATAAGAAGAAAGAAAAACAGATAACAGTGGTAATTCAGACGGCATAGTATTAGAAAAAAACAGGATTATAATTGAGTGAACAGGTCAAACAAAAAAGCTAAATATATCAAATAAAAAAGAACAAGAAATGCAACATATTTTAAAACAACATAGGGAACACACGAATAAAATAACAGTGTTTTACAAAACTGTAACACATGAAACAATATTTTACAGATGCAGTAAAGGTTTTGACTTTGATTTTTTTCCTAGAAAGATATTTTTTATTTTTAAAGGGCAACATTTTAGTGCCTTAATGTTTGTTCACTTTTTCTGTAAAAATGTTTACATTTAAAGAGTTGTATATTTTATTTCTGTTTTAGTTGCTGGATATTTAAAATACTGAACATAGAACAACATTGTTTGATGAAGTTTGATTATTTCTGCTGCTGTGATTTGCTCCTTCAGGCTGTTGGATGAATGTCATTGTATTTAATTCAATTCATTTTGTTACTTTATCACCAATTCATAAAAGATGTCAACTTGAGGCACTTGACAAGAGAAACAGAGCCAATTACAGGACATATCGAGGTGTCAAACTTCAACTCTTCAAGGCCTGTTTTTCTTCCCTTTTTTTAACATCTCAGCATTGAGTTATTCTCATTTTGTGGGGACTAGATTAGTAACACAGAACATGGGTTAGATTCATATCTGTATTTGTCAATAGTTTACTGAGCCTGATGGGCAATATACCAACAAAAGAAAACTTGAATTATACTGATAAGTAACAGGCACTTACCCACAGCTGTGTGTTTATATTTTTTAGGAGCAGAGTTTGGAGGGACCAACTCCCTTGTCTCTGCCCCAGGAGGCTAAAGAGACAACCAATGAAAACCTGACAACCACTGATGAACTGGACACGCCCACTTCCATTGCCTCAGTGATGACCTCCACCAATGAAAGCTCCACAGAAACCGACACCCCACAGCAGACTGACTCTGAGGTTTATATGATGACTTATTTAAAAGCTATATTCACATAATTATACCAAAACGCCTGTTTTTGTTATAAAGCATACAGAAAAACATGTTTTTTTTCTTGTATTTTGGAACAAAAGTTAAAATCACAATCAATTTCCCACATCAGAAAATTAAATTTCCTCCAAATTATTCTGCTGCTAAACAGTGGCTGGACCTCTGTTGCTTCACCAGAGTCCAATCTAAACTCATTTCTTACTAAGGGGAATTCATTATTTTTTGGCAGGAAAGCAGAATTCATAATTTATCAGAAGGCTCACAAAGCCAGGGATGTGCTGAAGTGATGATGATTAATAGCTACTATGAGAAAAGGGATGGGTTCTGTAGTCAACAAACATGCTTCGTCAATTCGAAGTACACTGAGATCACATACTTCTTATTCTGAATGTAAGCATCCACATTAAGTGGTATTTAAAAGGAGACAGGAGCCCTGCGGACCACTTAGGCAAATTAGATTTTAAAGACTAACAGTTTTTGTTGGGAGATTTTTGTGTTCATATTTACTGTGGTGAATCCATTCCTGTAGGAGTCCAAAGTTGTGGAACAAGAGGGTGAAAAGGCTCAGAGTACGACACAAGAAGAGATTAAAGAGAACGTCCTTCCATCAGATACTCCTGATCTCACATTGGCTCGGGACTTTAAAGACAACATACCTACTGAGAAATCCACTCCTGAAGTAAATGTTGAGCCCCCTGAATCTGTTCCAAACACAACAACCAATAACGCTACCACTGCAACAGCTCAACCCCAGCTGGTGCTGCAGCCCGGTGAGCCTCATCCTGTAAACCCAGACAGCCAGAACAGAGTCTACACCCTCCCTGATGCCTTCAGGGGCATTGGAGGAGAAGTTTGCACAGGATATGGAAGCCTCTCTCGTTTCAGCCTCCATGGCTACTTTCCCACCAAAAACTTCCAGCCTGGTGCTCACTACACCTTACCGTTCCTGAGGGACAGCTATGCCTCAACAGGCCTCAGCAACCAGACGGAGGAGAACAGAGAAAATCCTCTGGATGTGAAGGCTGACCTCCCAGCTGCCAGTTACCATACACTGGGAATACACCAGTTTAGGCCAATTACCACCATGGAGCTCCTTCGGGAGCCCTCGAGAACCAGGTGAGAGGATTTTGTATCATGTAAAACATCATGGGTCTTCACACTCTTGTTGATTGTGAAGAGTATGTAGGGCCTTGCAAAAGTATTCCTACCTGTTAATCTTTTTTTTTTTTTTTTTTTTTTTTTTAAATTTTTAACATTATAACCACAAACTTCAACAGGTAACGCTGCATGTCATATTGAACACAGCATTGCCACTATGAAACATGATGGCAGCATCTTGCTGTTGGGATATTTTTCTTCAGCAGAGACAGGCAGACTAATTAGAAGTGATGGAAGATGGCTAGAGCTATTTTGATGGCCCAGTCAAAGCCCAGATCTGAATCCAATTGAGAAACTGTGGCAAGATTTACACACACTCTCCAGTCTGACTGGGCTTGAGTTAGTTGCAGAGAAGACGCAAAATATCCAGCGTTCGAGACTGCAAAGCTGGTAGAGACACCACAAAAGACTTGCTGCTCTAATTGAAGAAAAGGGTGGTTCAACAAAGTAAAGAATTATTTTTTTCCACTTGACAGTTGTGCCCAGTTTCTGTTGCTCTATCACATAAAATACCAATAAAACACATTGGAGTTTGTGTTTGAAATGTGACAAATGTGCAAAAATCCAAGGGGTTTAAATAGATTTGCAAGGCACTGTATTATTTGTTTTTCAGTTGAAAGAACATTATAAACACCTCTCTAAAGAAGATTTATCCATCCTCTGGGATGTGGGAAGGGTTTCTATAAGTTACCAGAAAACAAAGGGCTGAATGGATGTCATAATGGGTTATTTAGGATGTTTTGTAATTACTCATTACACCATAAAACCTATAATATTTGACTTCCACATCATTATAAACAGTATTATAAACTCAGAAGATTCATATGTGGAGCTACCAGTGGTTAAAGTAAATTCATCCATTTTGCTTTCTAACTTGTAGGTTTGCTATGATACCCTATGTCAAGCTTGATAACTGCACAGACATCCAGAGGATGCAGCTCAGCTCCGATCCTTTGAGTCCATGTGGATAATAACAAGACAGATGGACAGCAGTTAAGCTGCAACTGGTATCAATCAGGGATGGCAGCCTGCTGCTGCAAAGTTGATAGATAAGGAGGTTTCAAGTGTTATTGCCTGCCAGAAGCTTTTCCTTGGCCTATACAAGAGTGATAGAACTGTTTACAAAAGAGACACCGAAACCTCAGTCTGTTGCACAAAGAAATTCTTCTGAACAAGTTTTATTCAACATGTAAACTGTTAGACCTTCACATTCCTATCTGGAGATTCAGTGAGTAGGTTGGCATTGTTTCATCTTTTTGTTTGTTTGCAAGCTGGTGGAGAATGAAAAATGGATATTAGCACAAAACTTAAAAATGCTCTTCACAACCAAACTGCTGTAGAAAAATGGCAAAAGAACTTCTGAGAATCTGATACTGTAAATAAAGTAGATGTGCTAACATGCATTAGAAACTATTTTATGTTCTTTGATTTCAATGTCAGATTCTCTAAGCATTCATTAAAATGAAATAATGTAATAACAGAAATCAAAGGTATAAAAAAACCCCCCAAAACATTTAAGGTTGAAGCTGAAAACATTATTTTTTTATTGAACAGTAACCTTGGCTACAGATGTCTTTCTGTAAAATATCCATAAATATTATGGATGTTATTTAATATTCATTGATTAAACATTTCAAAGGCCTAATTAATGCACTGATTAGATTTTATAGTATGTCTGATTATACTCTTAAAAGTATAATTTAAATATGCAAGAGAAAAACCTCAGGTATTTCTGTACTCTGTTACATGTACTTTCTCTTCTGTCAAACCAACTTAGTTCTTTATTATACAAGTAATAAAATATTTTAGATCTCCAAAAAAGTAAACAACACTGCAATTTAGAATAAGATATGAATCAGATGTTTCTGCCTGATTTTTTGATCTTGGTGTTTTGTAAAGTTTTACCTGATATTGAGTGTATAAAAAAAAACTAAGAGTACTTGTCAAACCAGTTTCTTCTGAGAGATGATTAACTGATGATTGTTAAATTGAGGGCAGATGCCTGTGAGAGATCGTTTGCTATGCTCGGGGGTTTTATACTTATATTTCAAAACAAAGGCAAAATTGTTATAAGGTTCACAATTAATTGCAGTTAAATGCTTATATTAGCAGTTAGTACAGTCAGAACGGTTATAATCAATAAAATGTAGATCTTAATCTTAAGTCTGAGCCAAAAGGCAGCCAACAAGTGCAGAATGTTTCATGTCAGAGGTTAAAAGCTCAAAGAGAAAGAAACAGAGGACTTTTCTGCGTTCTTCTCAGCCTTTCACTAAGTCTTCTTCACTAAGTAGCAGGTTCAAAACCCAGGAGAGTAATTTAGTAGCATTTAGGCATGGTGCAGTCACTGATCTGAAAAAGATCAATTTTTAAAGTTTCGGGTCAGGGGTCGTGGCAATGGCACAGGGGTAAAGCGTGTGAACCATATACAGGGGCCTTAGTCCTTGACGTGGCTGTCACAGGTTGGAGTCCTGGCCCGTGGACCTTTGCCGCATGTCTTCCTCTCCTCTCTTTCCTGTCTGACCACTATCAAATAAAGGCCACTAGAGGCAGAAAAAAAAACTTAAAAAAACCCACAAGTTTCAGGTCAGGTATCAAGATAAAAATCATATGATTCTGCAATTAATCACCGCATCTCTATTTTGCATTAAAATAATGATTTTTTTTTTACAAACACAATTCATGCAAAAACTACCTGAATATAAGCAGAGAACCAGAAGTTTTTTTTTTAAGGAAAATGGTGTTTTTTTAAACAAATGTTATTTTCCCTAATATCAGTGAACAATTACAAGAAATTCAAGGAGTTTTACAGTTTTAACCACTGGTGTCCAAGTTGAGTCCTGAAGGGCCGGTATCCTGCATGTTTTAATTCTTTCCCTGGTTCAGCATGGCTGAATCAAATAATGGTTCATTAACAGGTCTCTGCAGAACTTTGATATGCTGAGGAGGTAGTTGGATCCTTTTAATCAGCTGTGTTGGAGCAGAGACAAATCTAAAACTGGCAGGACACCTTTGGTTTAAAGGGTAAAGGTAGTGGCCTTGTGTAGACTGTATACTTTAAATAAAAACTCTTATTTAACATATGTGACACATAAAAACATCAGAAAGGATTAGATTGGAAATCTTGTCAAACACTGTCATACAATTAAGTTGAGCTTTATGTTTGTACAGAGGCACCAGGCCTAATTTTTTCTCAGTTTAGCACCATCCCTTGTGGGCCAAGTTGAAATATGTATTGTAATCATACTAATCAGTGTTTCAAAACTGCAGTCTTATTGAAATAATTGGATGAAAAATGCTAAAAATGAAGGTGAAACAGACCTAATTTTTTGGAAGCAACAAGTGCCAGACTCTGTGAGGATGTTGGATCCTATATCAAGTCCCTTGTTAAATTATTTTACACTTCACTCCTCAATTCTCTATACTCTGTTTTGTCATTGACACTTCTTCCTTTGCAGCCAATTTTAGTGGACATAGAGAGACACTTAATTCCACTCCTCTCCTTTCTTCTGTGCAATATTTCTTTTGAGATGGTTGTATAACCACAAAATTCAGTGAATAACCTCTAAAGAGAGCCTGCAGTGCCCAGTACGACAGTTACCTCACACTATACCTCACAAAAAATGATTAAGAAAATACCTGACTGGCAGTTTTATTCTCATATACTTACAGTTCCCTTGTCTGCTTTTCAACAACGAACATTTGGCTTTAGGCTGCAATCCCATTGTGAGGTATTGAACTAACCAAGGTTTTAAAAACAGTACCAGAAAATCTGAATCTTTTGCTCTGAAGCTGTGTTGTAATTGAAACATGAAACATCTAAAATCATACATTTACCTGTCAGTCTGTGCTGTTCATAAGGGCACAGTTGAAACAGGCATCATTTCCCTGTTGTGCAAACAACCATGCACACACTCAGACATAAGGGCAATTTGAGCTTATTCAGTTTACCCAACAGTCATGTTTTTGGATTGTGGGAAGAAGATGGAGTACCTAGAGAGAACCCACGTATGTATGGGGAGAACATGCAAACACCATGCAGAAAGACCCCAGGACTGTTTATAATTAATTTTCAGACCAAATAAAAAAAACAAGTAGCAAAACAAGTTATTCCCAAATACATATAGTTGAAACCAGATATAGTATTGTAGAAAAAGAGAATTAATTGTTTTATTCACTGTCTGACAGGCAACACATTTCCTGTTTTAGGTCAGTTAAGGTTGCCAAAATTAATCTATTTAATCTAGAGGCAAGTCTGTGTGACATCATTAGAAAATTAAACAAAATTAGCGAAAACATATACCAGAGAATTGTGAACCTCCATAAATCTGGTTTATCCATAGATAATAATTTTCAGATGCCTGAAAGTTCCTTGTTCATCTGGTGCAAACAGTTATGTGCAAGTAAGAAGATTGTGGGAATGTCCAGCAATCACACTGTTCAGAAAGGTGACGAGTTCTGAGTGCTCCAGCCAGACATCCTCTTTTATGAAGCCAAAAATGTAAATGTTTTACCTTAACTTCAAATCCCAACCTATTCCCATCCCATTTAAAGCTTAGCACCATCAAAGGGAAATATTACAATTTTTGAAAGGCTCTATCATCTTAAAATGTAGAAATAAAAGACAGAGGATGCAAATCAACTACTAAAATGTCAAAGTAATCAGAGGTGGTTTTTGATGTGGGTCATTTGGACAGTTGTCCAGAGCTGCATAAGAAAAGTGGGGCACATAAACAAACATTTAACTTACCTCTCAGTTGTGACTTGAACAAGTAGTTTATTGCCTCTGTGTACTGTCAATGGAGAGCTGCCACCCACTGCTAGCTTTTGAGAATAGGGGGGACGGTTTTACCTGCTTCGTGTGGGTGAACTTTATCTTGCCCCAAGAATTTTGGTGAATTCCTGCATTTGACTGTTTGGGGAGCACCAGAAAGAGGGGCTCGACTAGGGTGTCATTCGTGCAAGAGCCACCACTGGAAATAATAGTAATAATCACCAATGTTTTGCTTGTTTCTGCACCATTTATGTGACATCTTCAAAATGTCTATTGAACCCATTTATTATATTTGATGTAAACATATTTTACCTAAATACTGTAGGTAACATATTAAGCGGCATTAAAAATTGCACAAATATAAGTAGAAATAAATAAGTAGAAATAAATGCACCCATAGCCTTTTTTTCAATATGAAATTGCTCGGCAACAAATTGAGATTAATTCCTCTTCAAGAAAGACTTAAGCTTGAAATCTACTGAACAAATATCGTCTAAACTGTGTCTTTGCAGAAGTGGCTATGATGACGCTTTTATGGCCCAGTTGGAGGGGAACCTGAATCCTTTCTTCCAGGCCATGTGCCGAGCACAGACCTTGCAGATACCCCACAAACGCAGCAGCATGGTAAGCCTGGACAGCATCCGAAGAGACCCACGCTGGAGAGACCCCAATTTGCATGAGGTGATCTCGATGCTCAGGCACCCAATGGACCCTGTCAAGTCCAATGCAGCTGCCTATTTGCAGCACCTGTGTTATGAAAACGATCTGATCAAACAAGAGGTTCGGCAGCTGAATGGGGTGCCGATCCTAGTGGAGCTGTTGGACCATCCTAAGGCTGAAGTCCATCGCAAGGCCTGCGGTGCTTTGCGCAATATATCCTATGGGAAAGACCACAACAACAAAATGGCCATCAAGAGCTGTGATGGCATCCAAGCTTTGGTAAGACTGCTGAGGAAGTCCAGCAGCATGGAAGTCAAAGAGTTAGCCACAGGTACAGATGAGCTTTTTCAGCCGAAGACTGAGAATGTTCAACTTCTCAAGTGTTTTAAATAACTTATCTTTCCCCCCAAAACCCACAGGTACTCTGTGGAACCTCTCATCACACGAACCGCTCAAGATGACAATCATCAACCAGGGACTTCAAACCCTGACTGATGAAATCATCATCCCACACTCAGGCTGGAGGAGGAGAGACTCTGTGGATGTAGCTAAACCAATGAGCGCCGAGTGGACCACTGTCTTCAAGAACACCACTGGATGCCTGAGGTAAAGCTAAGCTGCTGTCATGAATTCAGAAAGTGCTTGTACAGATTCCTCTAACAAAATTGTTTCTGTAGGAACGTCAGCTCTGATGGTGCGGAGGCTCGACAGAGGCTAAGGGAGTGTGAGGGGCTGGTGGCAGCCCTCCTTCATGCCCTGCAGTCAGCAGTCATCAACAAGGATGCCGACAATAAGGTAGCGGAAGAAATCATTTTTAGTTTTCAGTCAGCTACCTTAAAATTTAGTAGCTTGCAACAAGTTGATTCCAACATTTATAGCAGTGGAGCATAACAATAAAAATCCAGATGCTGTTCTTTAATATGTAAAATCTTCTCAAAAATTCAGCTTTTCTATGAAATATCAATACCTTTTTTTTTTTTTTTTTTTTTTTTAATCAAAAGGAAACTAGAGAATTGACCAATATGATGTATCTTCACATGTGTCGTGTCTGATATAAATTTTCTGTCCCTCTCAATTAAGTCGGTGGAAAACTGTGTCTGCATCCTTCGAAACCTGTCCTATCACGTTCATAAAGAAATACCGGGAGCGGAGCGATTTCAGGAGCCCCATGCTGGCCATCTGATGAGAACAGTGGGGCATCAGAAGAAGAAGAACGAGCCAGAATGTTGTGCAGGAAAAAGACCCAAAGGTTTGTAAAATAGACTATGATAGTTAAAGAATTTGATTATCTTTGATGTTATGTATTTCTTGGCATTCTAATTAAAGTTTAAGCTTTCACAGTGAAAATCTAAAACTTTATTTCTTCCTCTCTCAAACACCTTGTACTGCACTGAACAAAGGTTTTTTTTTTTCCTTTTCGAAATGTTCTGACCCAGGCACATTCCCTGAAGACTCTGTCTAGTTTCATACTGACTAAAATGGACTTGTCCTTCCTTTCTGACTTGCAGTTGGAATAAATAAGACATCTTCAATAACATCAGTGTCAGTGACGCATTCCTAAAAAGCTAATATTTCTTCCCTAATTTCCAGGTTTGAATTAGTATAAGTAGCCTGCCTCTATAAATTAACTGCATTGGCACGAATTAAAAAAACAACTCACTAAGCTCTGCAGTAAATTTGAGGATTTTTTTATAGCTTGAAGAACTTGAAGTAAACCTTCAAAAATGAAAATAGGTTTACCTAACTAATAATTAAAATTTGATGTACAGTAATAAAAAAGACTGGACCAGTTTGTCCTGAAGGCAAAAACATTGGACACTGGAAAAATATTAGAGCTATTGCCAGTAGTTGCTATATTTGTTGGACTCCTCTTGTATAGCACCTTGCAAAAGTATTCACATCCCTTGAACTTTTTCATATTTTAGTATGCTACTACCACAGACTTTAGTGTATTTTATTGGAACTTTATGTGATAGTCCATAAAAAAGTCCATGTGTATTTGGAAAGTGGAAGGAAAAGGATATGTATTGTTTAATTTTTTTAACAAAGACAAAAGAAAAGTGGTGGGTGATTTAGTATTCACTCCCTAAGTCAATACTTTGTAGAACCACCTTTTGCTGTAATTACAGCTGCAACTCTGTCTTTATATGTTCAAAGCTGTAATTTGTTTGACATTCATCATCAAAGCAACTCAAACTCACTGAATGGAGAACATCTGTGAAATTTTCAAGTGCTGCCAAAAATTCTCAGTTGAATAAAGTAGGCTTTGGCCTGTCTTTGTCCCTGCTCAGGAAAAGCATCCCCACAGCATAATGCTGCCACCACCATTTTCCCACTTTAGATTATACCAAATCAGTTGTCGGCACCTCTAAGTAGAGGAGCTTCTGCAATCTATTCCATGTCGATTACATGACTTGTAGCAAATGTGAAACCAATTCCTTATTACTTTATTTCCACAACGGTTTTCTTTTGGATCACCCTTCCATAGAAGCCGTCTTTGCGGATGCTAACACCTGAGCTGTGGATCTCTGCATCTCCACAAGAGTTACCATGGGGCTCTAAAAGGAATGCTTTTCTTGTGCTGGTAGCTTTGCAGTTGTGTAAACTCCATCTTCATCCCTGACCCGTCTGGCGTGTCTCCCTTGGTGTTCATGATCTTGTTTGTTCACTGATGTTCTATAACAAACCTGAGGCATGGGTCTCATCCGATATCCTGCTACTTTGTGCTTCAAAACACTTGAATTTAATAATTAGGTCTTTAGTAAAACTCTGTAAAACTTGACTGGATGCTGAGGAGGTAATTTAGCCTTTGGATTCAGGTGTGTTGGGCCAGGGACACATCCAAAATTTGACACCCCTGCTCTGAAGCTTTCACAGATAACCTGTACTCTGCACTCTAATTCTGAAGGCAACTTCTGTAGGTCTTTGATTGCACTGCAGTTTTTTAGGGATATCAGAAAAAGGAGGCCTGAACATAAATGCACACCACAATTTTAAGATTTTTAATTAAAAAAAAAAAAAAAACATGTTACAAACCATTTATTATTTTTTTCCCCTTCACAAAAATTTACTTAGCACTGGTCTATCACATGAAGGAAACAAACAAATAGATTGATGTATGGTTTTCTAAGGTCTCAAAATGTGGAAATTACAAGTGGTGTAGAAAAAATTGTCAAAGAGAGCCTAATTATTTACAGCTGGTTGTATTGCTTTTGTTCAAACTGATCTAGGAGTTTTATTTAATTAATATTTAGTGTATAGTAACAAAAAAAGACTGGTCAGTGTGTCCTGAAGGCAAATACATCACAGAAAAACATTAGCGATATTGCCAATAGTTGTTATACTGCTTTCAAGAAAAGCTGCAGATCAAACTGATACAATCAGCAACTCAGTGTGTCGCCACATGGAGGAGCTCTGTCTGCTTTTCTCCCTCTGTCCCTTTGCACCACAATCTAATCTGTGACATTGTTCTTTTCTTCTTTTCGCTTCAAACTGGGCTCATCAGAAGAGTGGTTCAGTCAAGGTCAGTCTGCTTTCAACGCCAGAATATCTTCAAAGCAGTGGATATTATGAATCAATGCTGCAGTGGATATTTCTGCTATTGTCTATATCTGCCTGCTGATGAGATGAAAACCAGTGCTTGTGTTTGTGTGCATTTGTGTGTGTGTGTGTATCTGTGATGTACAGGTTGGAAAAATGGATTTATGGAGAGGAAATACAGTACTTTGGACTTACCAAAATGTGCAGAACTGATTAAAGGTACACATTTAAAAATTCACCTTCAGTTTAACTTGTAAATACGCAAACATTTTTTCATCAAGGTTATAACTAATAGATGAAATATAAATAGTGTAAGTTATATAAAGAGCCTTTGTGGGGTTCAACATTATCATCATACAGTAACACTCAGGCATCCAGGCTGTAGCTGCTTTCCTGGTTGTGTTTTCTGCGGTATAAGCATGACATTGACATGGCCTGGGAAGGAAATCATTTAAATGCAGCTCCACACATCAGCACCTGCACCACTAAAGCAAAACAACCCAACATCTGAGACACTGATGGCATTTCAGTTTGCAGTACAGAGAATGACAGAAATACCAGGCTGGCACTTGGCTGTGCTTTAAACACTGCATATTCCATCTACTCTACGTCCTCCTTTGCTGCTGCACCATCTTTACATCATGTTTTACTTTGTGTTTGCTTCTTGTTGCCATGAGTACAGTGTGGATAAAAAAACTGAGGAAAGTAAGAACCCATAGTGCTACAAGCCTGTGGCTCTGACTGCCATTAAAACGGAGATCAGAGCTTAGCTAATGCCTCCCACGCTGCAGCCAGTGAATGCAAATCAACCTGACAATCATGATACAGTTCAGGGTCAGCCTTATACTGTTATACTTGTCAGCTATCCAGCAGCCTCCACTGGCTCAGTGCAAAAATAATCAGTTCACAAGTCTGCTACAGTTGTATTTTCTATTCAGTGCAGTCTCAGTTCAGTGTATGTAATGCACTATGTATATACTACTATACTCAAGAAAAATAAATTCTGATGCATACACAGTGCCTTGCTAAAGTTTTCACATCCATTGAACTTTAGCATATTTTAGGAGCACATAATGGTGAAGTGGAAGGAAAAGGATCCATAGGTTTCAAAACTTAAATGGATAAGAAGAGCAAGGGTAGCATTAATCAGAAAAGCAGTCAGGTGACCCATGGTAACATGGAGGAGCTGCAGGGATCCACAGCTCAGGTGGGAGAACCTGTTGACAGAATAACCATTAATAGTTCATTCAACCACTCTGGCCTTTATGGAACAGAAGACAGAAGAAAGCCATTGTTAAAAGACAGCCATACGAAGTCCTAAAGTTAGCCACAAGCCATATTGGGGATTCCACAAAGATGTGTAAGAAGGTGCTCTAGTCAATGGAATCCAAACCTAACTTTTAAGCAACATGCAAAACCCTATATTTGCCTAAAAGGCGTACTCTGACAGAATCAAGTTGTATCTTCAGCAGGAAGAGGAAGGCTGGCCAGAGTTGATGGGAGGATGGATGGAGCTAAATGCAGGTCAATCCTGGAAGAAAACCTATTAGCAGCTGCAAAAGACCTGAGACTAAAGTAGAGTTTGCTCTTCCAGCAGGGCAATGACATTAAATCCAACCAGAGCTATAATGAAATGATTTGGATCAAAGCATATTCAAATCTAGAATGGCCCAAAGTCCAGAAGTACATTCAGTTGAAAATCTCTGTCAAGTCTTTAAAATTCGTGTTTACAGACACTCTTTGTTGGATATGACTGAAATTGTTCTATTTTAACAAGAAGAATGTGCAAAAATTTCAATCTTTAAATGGAGACTTGGAGCTAGAATTTCAGCAAAATATGATTCTATGAAAGTTTGACCCGGGCAGTTTGGGGTGCTGAATACAAATGCACCACCTTTTTAATTTGATTTGTAAAAAATGTTGAAAACCATTTTCCTTCCACTTCACAGCAATGTACCACTTTCTAACAGTATATCACATAAAATCTCTCAAAGCAGTTTGTATTTGCAACATGACAAAATTAGGAAAAGTTTAAGAGGTTTGCAAAGTACATTTCATCCAACAGGCTAAAACTATTTTCTGTGTTTCTTTATTTCTCTTGAAGGCTTGGATCTGCTGTACCAGCCAGAGGTGGTGAGGCTTTACCTCTCTCTTCTTACCTGCAGTCACAACCATAACACCCTGGAGGCAGCTGCAGGAGCCCTGCAGAACCTCGCTGCAGGACACTGGGCTGTAAGCAAATGGAAAAGTTCAAAGTTATTTTTCATGTTCCCTAATTACAGGAGCTTTATTTGGAGAACATGAAGTATTACTCCCAGCACATATGGCTGATTTTATTCCAATGCAATGCTCAGTGCTAAAAATGATCATTTATGTAAGTGAACTCTCCATGGCTGCTGTAATAGTTTGTAAACATCATCTTAGTGTCTGAAGAACAGATCTACGGTGTGCTTCTTGACAGCATCATTGCTGTCTCTGCTGTTTAGCTTGAGGAGAGACTTAAAATAGAGCTGTACTGGAATAAAGTGCTATGAGTAAAGCATAAATATGTCTGCACAGTGCAGGGTCAAACAAGACAACTTCTAGAGGCCAGCACTCGGGGGGGCCATGAGTACTAGAGGCACCTCTTCTCTTCTAAGCAGGCTGGTTTTGTTTTTTCAGGGGGCATCATTAATCAGCCTAATGTAAATGTGCACTGACCTTGTCTCCAGCCAAGATAATCTGAAAAAACTTCAACTGAATTTCCCCTTGAGTAGCTCCATATGTCTCAGAAATAACATCCAAAGGAAAATGTAAGAATAGCCTCTGAGTGTCAAAGTGATTCAAGACAAAGGCTCGTTAAAAGATTTTCAAGACTTTTCAGTCTATAAATTCAATACCACAAAAGGTATTTACTTGTCAACTGTAATTTAATACCTCCCCTCTCAATATTTCTTAATTTCTTTAAAATAACCTTTTGTGTTTCTTCTTGCAGTGGTCGAGCTACATTCGAGCCACAGTGAGAAAAGAGAAAGGACTGCCAGTTTTAGTGGAGCTGTTGCGCTCAGATGTGGACAAAGTTGTGCGAGCTGTGGCCATCGCTCTCCGCAACCTCGCCATTGACAGAAGGAATAAGGACTTGATCGGTACAGAATTAAATCTCTCAGCTTTATTCACAGGCATCGACACCTGCAGACTCACAGTTTCTCTGCCCGCATGTCTGTCTTTACAGGAAACTATGCTCTGAGGGATCTTGTTGCTAACTTGCCCTGTGGGCAGCAGCACCCTGTGAAAAATCTCGAGGGAGATACGGTGGTGTCTATTCTGAACACAATTTACGAGATCATCACAGACAACCCTGAGAACGCTCGAGTGCTCATACAGGGTCATGCTGTGCAGAAACTGGTGGCCATAAATAAGTCAAGGTATACGAATGTATCATAAAGGAATTTTACATGAATTTTATAAAGTGATACTGCTTTTCAAGGTAAAAGTTAAAAAGTGCATTTAAAAGAATGCTGTGTGCAAAAGTTGAATTACTGAAAAACATCACATCTTTGTTTTGAAGGAGCATCTCATGTTATTATGAGCACATTAACAGCAATCGTAGATTTCAGTCCTTCAGATATTCATGTCATGGTATTGATTGTTGTCATTAACCATGTCATCAAAATCATATGTTGTCAGCCAGTCAACTCGAGAGACCAAAGCTGCTTCGCATGTACTTCAGACAATATGGGCCTACAAGGAGCTGAGACACACTCTGACCAAGGCCGGGTGGAACAAGAGCAACTTTAAGGTATTTTACTTCATTTTATAGCAAAAGAAGGTACCTTAATTGAAGTTTGGGTTAGGGTAGGTTGGATTGGCATGGGGTAGGTTTGTTTACTTTACTTGCCTAATTATCTACAACAAAAATTTAATTGGTTACAGTTGTTTTTATTTAGTTTATATAAATTCAGAAAAACCATGCAAGCAACAAACTGCTGAGTCCCAGGGTACAATATGACTTCAAATTGTTGAATAGAATAGAATAGAATAGAATAGAATAGAATAGAATAGAAGTTAGAGGTATGATGTTTATTATCTTTATTAAATCTTAAAGGTAAAGTAAAAAACAAAAACTTTGAAAGTGATGTGCAATAACTTTGAAAAAGGTGTTTAAAAATCAGCAGCTAAAATGCCTTTCTCTTTTAAAGCCAACAGCTTCGGGTGTAACTAAAAAACCCAAGAATGGAAAGCAAATCAGTGACGACATCACATTGCCTCTCATGGAGAAAACCCAAGGTTAGTAAATTGTCACTTATTTTTAATTTACAGTCTAAATGATAAAAATACCCACAACTTCCTGGGTCAGAAAATCTTTCCTTTAGTGCTGTTCTGCTGATTAATGTTATGTGATGCTCTGTTGCAGATGTGTATTCCACCTTAGAGTCAAATGACAGAGTTGGAGATGGAAAGGGGCCTGTTGTGGAAAGAGATGCTGTACAGGTAATCAAATTTCTTAATGCACTACTTTTTTTATATTTATCTATCTACATGATGATCTACATTATCTTTCTTGTAGTAAATGACCAAAACTCTGGCTTTGTTTTCTGACACAGGCAATAAGTGAAAGAAAACACTTCATCAGAGCTGGCAGGCCTGCAGTGGGCCTCATGGATAACAAACCTCCACCGCTGGACTCCTGGGTGTGAATTTGACAACACATCCAGTCAAACTAGTTAAAACCTGTAGAGACACTTTCTGTTGGTGAAATGCAAATCTGTCATTGTTCATTCTTGTAAAAAAAAAATTTTAAAAGCTTATTTGTTTACAGAACTTAATGTGCCAAACAACTATATGTATTTAATCTGGAGATTAGTTGATGATAGACTTTCTTGTTTTAATATTTAGGATGACTTCTGTAAGCCTGAAACATACAACTGATAACATGTGATGTATAAAATAGCCCAAATATGCAAGCTGTGGTGAATCATGACTCCAAAGATTATGTAACATGTACAAAGTGAATTTGACAGTTTATTAACAGCTTACAAATTGTTTAAATTGTGTCAAAAAACATACATGGATCTTTTTTATTGTCCTCTTCTATGATTTGGGACCATTTATGATCTAAAAAGTCTGAAAACATTTTTTAATCTCTGATAAATTCAGTGTATACGCCCTTATTGGCCAACCCAAGTCATTTCGAAATTAGTGTGAGTTTGATAAATCAGGGTCGAAACAATAAAGGTTCATTGTATTTGTTTATATAGAAAGACAAAAGGGGATTGTACATGTGTAACAAAGGACTGTTAATATTCAAAACAAAGGCATTTATATTGTAACGTTTATTGTAATATCCATGTTATTAATTAAGAGCTATTTATGTGTCTTAGCTAATGCCTATAAATGATACAGCTCTGCTTTGCAGTGGTCCTTTTTGCATTGCAATGTTAAATGAAAATGAAAATAAATGCTGTGCATAGTTTCTCATTTATGTTTGTGTTACTTCTTCAACAGTTTAGGTCAGAAGTTTACATGCATTCAGGATGGGCTTTAATGTCATTTTGATTTTAGGCTTTAATCTTTTATGTGAATTGTTTATTTTCCAGGCAGCAGTGGTCATACAACATGCAACTTCAATGAATTTTAACAATGAGAATTGGGCACAGAAATTTACATTTATTCTGGATGGTCTCTAAACCTCACAGATTTAAAATTACACATACAAGATTATTTATGTCCCAATCCATAGTAAATGTCATCTCAACGCACTTTATCAAACAAAACATCCTATTTATACACATAAATATATTGGGAATTCAGTCCAATCATACAGACAGACTAAAGGCAATCACATGCATTCAATTTGATCCAAGTTATTAAACAATGCAGTCAAGTTCAGATTATTATTCAAATTGGTTAAAAATGTTTTCAAAGGAAACCAATTTGATTTGCATCCAGTCACTGACTTTACAGCAGTCACTTAAGGAGGTGCATGTATATAGATACATATACATTCACCTAAATATAAGTTGTGCTGAAGGTTCTATAGTGCATTTAATTTAACAAGGTTCTGCATATTAACTTGTGGTAGGTAATAATGATTTGACTTTCTCTTTGCCAGAATAAAAACAACTTGTTTGAAAGCAACAGTACTCAGAACAATGGGAAAATCTCTTAAAATTAAATATGTAGCTTTACACAAGTTGGGAAAGTCATTTGGAGGCATTTAGAAACAACTGTGTATTCCAAATAATCATCGAACAGTTATACAGATATAAGAGCTCTTTGCCATTGTATGGAAGACAAACCGTTACCCAGAAGGTGACCTAAAACCCAACAAGGCTAAAGTCTACCTCCAACTGGAAGATACTGGAACACTGCTTTTCACACCCCACAGTGAGGCCAATTTTTATATTCCCATGGAATAAAAGAGTGGTGCTGAAGAAAGAAGTCCCATCTCTGAAATCTGCTTTTGCGGCAGCTCCTATTGACAAGCCATGCCTTATGTGGAAAAGGTTTATGTATTAACAAGGAGAATGTTTGGGGCAGTCAATGTGAGGATTTTAAGTCTAAAAACTCTGAGCCAACCATCAAGTGTGGTGGTAGTAGTATCATACTGTGGGCCTGTCTTGCTTGGATGTATATGTTTGAGCCTGTATGTTTATATTTTTCTGACTCTGTGTGGATTAAAGAAAATCCATAATAAATTGTAAATAAAATCCTGTTAGTTTCAAAATTAATTGAGCTTGTATGTTGTAATCACTCCAACCTGAAAAAAAAGGGTAAATACAATTTTACAATTTAATAAAAGCAACATTATTGTCTTTACTACCCATGATAAGTTTATGTAACCTCTTAACAACTGCATTTCATTCTGTATTCCATTTTATCTATGTTCACTTGTCAGACCAAAATCATAATCCCTTAAATGAAGGCTTAGATGAAGGCTTAAATCCACACTTTTAGGTTCAAGTTTTTATTAGCACCAGAATAAGTTTGAATTTATGGGGATTGAAATGTGTTTGCAAGTTGTAGATCTCTTTCAAAATACATTGTAAAGAAAAATACAAAAGAGAAACAAAAACAAAACCTCTACAAGCTTTACAACTTTGTTTATAAGAGATTGTGTCACGCTTTGTAGACCAAATTAAATTCTTAATTAAATCCAAGCAGAGGATTTGCAGTTTGAGGACAGTTCATCGTTTGAATTGAAAGTCAGCTCAGTGAGAACCATTTTAATCAAAAATCCCTGCAAGTTGGGGTGGAATCAAATGAGTTTATGGATGGTCAAAGTCCCTGGTGTGGTGAGAAAGAGGAGGGCAGAGCAGGGCCTTAGCGACATCTCCAAACATGTCAGCAGAGCACATTGGACAGCCCTGCCCTGCCCTCACAACCAAACGTCAAGATCAACCAGGGCAAAGCTGTTTTCAGTTTAGCCCCAACAGCAACCTGCTGTCCTTTAATGAAAGAAAGTCTTCAAGAGATCAACATTTTCTCATCTAATGCTCAGTCTTTGGATTTAAATTTTTCGGCTGCTCAAGAATGACCACTTCGGTTTTCTCAAACCTTGGTTTTCTGAATATTGTGATTGTGGCGCTAACTGGCTTGAGCCGCAGCAATCCAATCAAGCCTGCTGAGACTCACCACAGAACACCAATCGGCATGGATGTGATCAACAGTCCTCTCCACAGTGCACAGGACTTTTTGAGCCAGTTTCTGTCCACAATGAACCTCACCAGGCTAAGGTCCCAGCCTTGGACACCTGCAGCCCAGAAAGAGCCGCTTCCAGAGTACATGCTGGAGCTCTACAACCGATTTGCCAATGACCGCACTGCAGTGCCATCTGCCAACATTGTGCGCAGTTTCAAGAATGAAGGTACAAACTTCTTTGAACAAATTGATCTAACGTATTTAGATAAATTTGATAAACTAAATGTTTGAGTTATCAAGGATATGATGGACCACTTTGAGTTACCGAAATCAAAGAAAGTTGCTGTAAATGTAGCTTTACTCTAATTTATACTGTCCAACAAAACCATCTTTTTGTAAAAATTCAACAAATTAATTAATTAGTGAAATCTTACGTGGGTAAACCCATACAAACAACATTGAGATACCTCTTGTGGTATTTTGATTTCAGATTCTTCCCCCCGAAGTATAACAGCCACTGGTGTATGGATACATCCCCTTCGATTCAATATCTCCTTGCCACACCATGAGCATATTACAATAGCTGAGCTACGACTCTTCATGCTTGTGCGAAAGGCCCAAAGACCACATGCCGGCTTCAGATGCAAGGTGACAATCTACAAGATACATGATGGTGTTGTCTGGACAAAAGAGGTGGGGAAAGAAGGGAGAGAGAGGGATAAAGAGGAGCTGGCGGGGATGAAGGATTTGGAGGAACTGGTGACAAAGCACATCCATGCCAAAGATAATAGCTGGGTGTCGTTTGACCTCACTCATGTGATGACACTCTGGCGGAAATCATGGTGCACAACTCATAGGCTGGAGGTTCACATCGAAAGCCTTGGGGCAGACAGGGATGGGGCCACACAAGAAGAAATAGAAAGTGGCAAAAGTGTGGCTGAGGTTGATATTGACAGGAGCATGGAGGGGCAACACAATTCAGTGATGATTGTGTTCTCAGATGACCAGAACAGAGATCACAAAGAAGACAGACAAGAGCTAAGTCAGATGATTAAGCATGAGAATGACCTCCCTGATAACATGATAATGAGCCAGCAACCTCTTTATGGTCATACAAATCTCAACTCTGATCCCGAAGAGGATGAGCAGGACAAGCAGTCTGTCTTGAAACTGCGGTCCAATCTTATCTACGACACACCCCCTCGAATTCGTCGCAGTGCCAACAGCGAGTCCTGTAGGCGGACACCCCTTTTTGTGGATTTTAAAGACATTGGCTGGGACTCGTGGATTATCCAGCCTTTGGGCTATGAAGCGTACAAGTGTAACGGTGTGTGTAGCACACCCATGACCTCAGAGGTTTCTCCCACCAAACATGCCATAGTGCAGACTCGGCTGAGTCTAAAGCGTCCTGAACGAGTGTCTGCTGCTTGCTGTGTTCCCACAAAGCTGAAACCGCTCTCCCTCCTTTATCACGATAATGGAGTGATCACTTTCAACCACAAGTATGAGGGGATGGTGGTGGCAGAGTGTGGCTGCAGATAACATCATTAAGAAAAATACAATTTTAGTTGAAGATCTATATCTATCAGTCTATTTATCATTCTTATGTGCTTGTTTCCACAGAATCATAGATTCCATACAGTGGACTAATTGTAAATTAGGGATGAAGACATGATGTAAATTTGCAGCTGTATAAAGGCAAATCCCTGAGTGCTTTGTTAACATAGAACAGAAACATTTTGAACTGATGCAACAAAATGTTTCATGTTAGTCTACCACAGCTCTATATACATTTTTGCATTTTATTGTGTTTTCCAAGCACTTCAATTTATCTTTATATATTGCAATGGATTGCCATATTTATACAGTGTTAAACTGCCTTGCAAAATAATTCACAACCCTTGAACTTTTTCTCATTTCGTCACATTACAACTACAAATTTCAGCGTTTTTTATTAGGATTTCTAGCCAAGAGGCCTATGGTAACTCTGGAGAAGCTGCATAGTTTGTATGTCAGATGGACAACTATCAATTGTGCGCTACACCAATATTCCCATTATTATTTTGGTAAAAATGTTAACCTCTTGATGTGCAAAGTTGGTAGATACATACTCCAAATGATTTGCAGCTGTAGTTGCAGTCACAGAGGATTCTACAAACTATTGACCCAGGACGCAAATTTGCATCAAGACTTTGCAACATTTATTTTTTCCACTGTCCTCTCCACAATTCTGCACTGCATTGTGTAAGGTCTGGCAAATAAAATCCAAATAAAATGCTGTAATCTTTGTGGTTGTATAGTGACAAAATGTGAAGAAGTTTAATAGCTATGAATCATTTTGTAAAACATTGCATAATGTAGAAAAGTGGGAAACGGAATGGTTTGAATATTTAAGTGTTTTAATTTCATCTAAGTTTTTCTTTTTTGTAAAAAAGAAAGCTTCATGTTATTTATAGCAAATTATAAGGTAAGATATTGCAACTCATCTACTGTAAGACATTTAATAAGATGGAGATGTAAGGTGTACAGATACAAAAGGAGCTTATATAATAATATATAACATAAACTAATAAAGTCAAGTTTGGAAAAGGAATGAAAGTAAAAAAAAAAGATGAAAAACATCCTGCCAAAATGCTTGAGAAAATTATGCATTTACTGCAAAAATGTAAATTGTGAGTATGTGCAGAGGCATCTTGGAACCTCTAACATCAATTTACGATTGTAATATTCTTTCTCTAAGTTACTTGCCAAGGTTGTAGAAAATGTTTTTTCTTGTTTTGGCCCACAGAAGGATTTTCAAAGTGTCTTGGAGCGCCGCAGGGCTTCTGTTCAGAAAATGTAATTTCTCGTCCTATCCAATGTGACTTTCAGCTGCTGTGAAATCTTACTTTATAGAAATAATTCACATCTTGCTTTTGTTTCACACAGCGATGTGAATAGTATTGTGCTTGTTAAAATAAAATATCTGAAAACAAACATATTCAGTGAACTATCATTCCTGTTTCGTGCACACCATGTCAATGTCAGGTTATCACATCACTTCCCATCTAACAAGCTTAATCCCCATCCTGCCACTGTCACATGCCTGGCGGGCCTCTCTCGGTCCGCTTCCATGCCATATTGATAAAGAGGTGTCAGAGCCTGGAGTCTTGTAGTCCATCACTCAGGGTGAGACGCCACTCGAAGTGGCAGCATTTGTGAGAAGGTGGTGTCAGATTCCTGGTCTCCCGGACCAACGTGTCCTATTGACAATCACGACATCAGGTTGCTCGGTGGACTCAGAACCCTCCCACTTCCCTTTTCTGACAATGGCATGCTTATACACTTATCAAAGCCACGGCAACGGTACAAATGGAAAAAGAAATATTCACTCCACATCATCACCTAGCTTTTGCTGTTAACAGTTGGAAGTAGGTAGCAGAAACGACCCCCAGGAACTGTCTAACGTAGAGAATCTTCACTCAGTGTATGGATTTACAGCAGCAAAATATGCAGGGCAAAGATCCAGGCAGTAAACAGACTGATCTGCAACTAATAGTGCCCAATCTACACTCACCTGAAGCCTTTTTAAGTACACCCACTCAAATGCTGGTTAAACAAAATAGTGAATAAGCCAATCAAATGGCAGCAACTCAGTGCATAGAAGCATCTAGACATGGCAAACTTGAAATGTAGCATCAGAGTGGGGAATAAAAGGGATTTAAGTGACTTTGGACGTGGCATGGTTGTAGGTGTCAAAAAGGCTGGTCTGATTATTAAACTGCAGGTCTTCTGGGGTTTTCACTCATATCCATCTCATGTGTACAGGGAATAGTCTGAAAAAAGCAAAAATAACAAGTGAGATGCAAAAGTCAAAAATACCTTGCTGATGTCAAAGGTTAGAGAAGAACATGGAGACTAGTTTGAAGTGATAGAAAGGCAACCAAACTTAAATAACCTCTCAGATCAACCATGATATGCACAATGCCATTCTTGAACAAATGTGGAACCTTAAAGCAGATGGGCTACTGCTGCAGAAGACCACACTGGATGCCACTATAAACAGAAAACTGAGGTTACAATTCATACAGGTTCACCAAAACTGGATAAATAACAGATTTGACAAATGTAGTTGCATCTGGTGATTCTCAGTTTGAGGTTCAACATTCAAACAGTTGGTCAGAATTTAGCATGAACAAAATGAAGGCATGGCTGCCTTCTATCGACAGCTCAGGCTTGTGCTAATGGTGCAATGGCATAGAAGATATTTCCATTGCACACTTTGTTGCCCTTGGTACGAACTGAATTGCTACACCATAGCCTACTTAAGTATTGATTTAAACCAAATTCTTTCCTTTGTGACCACAGTGATCTGATCTTCTGGTGGCTGCTTCCAGCAGGATAATGAACCACAACACAAAGCTGAAATAATCTTAAACTGATTTCTTGAACATGACTTTGAGTTCCATTCACTGCAATAACTTCCACAGTCAACAGATTGGAGACACAGCCTTGTGTCCTCACACAATGGCCATCCACAGTATGTGAGGACAAAAGGCTGTGTCTCCATCAGGCTGGTCTGCAGTACGGGGGTCCCTCAGGGAATCGTGCTGGCACCGTTCCTCTTCACCCTCTATACTGCAGACTTCTCAATCAACTCCCCATGCTGCCATCTGCAAAAATTCTCTTATGACTCTGCCATAGTTGGCCTCATCACAGGTGGGAACAACTCAGAATACAGACAGTGGACTCTGGACTTTGTGGACTGGTGCCAGCAGAACCACCTCCTGATCAATGCTGCTCAAACCAAGGAGCTGGTGGTGGATTTCCACAGGTGCAGACCCACCTCACTGACACCGGTGCAGGGGCATTGGAATACAGGGGCGCTCCAAAAGACCTTCTTTGACTCTGTGGTGGCATCAGCCATCTTCTATGGGACTGTATGTTGGAGCGGCAGCTTATCTGCAGTTGAGAGGAAGTGGTTAGATAAGCTCATCAGGAAATCCAGCTCTGTGCTAGGATGCCCCCTCGACCCAGTGCAGGTGGTGGGAGACAGAAGGGCTCTAGCTAAAATAACATCACTGATGGACAAGGTCACCCACCCCATGCATGAAGCTGTTGCTGAACTGGAGAGCTCCTTCAGTGACAGACTGCTGTATCCTAGGTGCACTAAGGAGTGTTATAGGAGATCCTTCCTCCCAGCAGCTGTTAGACTCTATAACCATCATTGCTCCCAACAAGATCAAAAAGTGTTTATATCCATGTTGGTATATGTATGACTCTACCGTTTTTTCTTTTGTCACTAACTGTGAGTGGTTTGTATTTTTATTGCTCAAAGACATCCACATCTTGTAGATTTTTAATTAACCAACTCAGTTGCACATTGTTCTGGACTGGAGTACTTTTTACAACTACACAGCATTCATGTTGAATTTTTTTCTAATTCTTTATTCTGTTTTTGTTTGTTTTTTTTTTTTTTTTTTTACATATATATTATGTTCTTTGTGTGAGTCTGTTTTTCTATTATTGTCTGTCACTGCCACTTTGCTGCTGTTGCACAGAGATTTCCCCATCGTAGGACAATAAAGGATATTTCTATTCTATTCTATTCTATTCTATTCTATTCTATCTCAATGCAATAGAGCACCTTTTGGATATGGGCAACAGCAGATTTGTATCATGAATGTGTAGCTGAAAAATCTACAGGAAATGTGGTCGTCACTGTTTTGTTAAAATGAACCAAAATCTCTCAGGAAGCTCTCTGACAACATGCTGTAAAGAATTTAGGCAGTTCTGAGGGAAAAGTGGGGTCAAATATGGTACTAGCAAAGTGTAGCAATAATTAGTTAAGACTAAAAAAAAAATATGATAATCTTAGCAGAAATAAATCCAGCAATACTTTTTCTAATTTTAGGTTGTTTTTCAATGAATATACTCTGTCTACAATCCATAAATAGGTCTACTGAGCTAAGTCTTTGAGGGTTTAAACATGTGGAATATGCTTAAAACCTATATATATATATATTTTTTTTTTTTTTTTTTTTTTTTGGGGGGGGGGGGGGCATGTTTATAACAAAGGCACTGTTATATTGCTATAGTTGGCAGCTACTGTGGAAGAACAATTAAATGATAAACACGTTGTGGTAATTAGTGCCATATACTCACGGAAAACAATATAAAATTTTCTGAGTGGTTTCTCCGGATCCCACACATGCAGTTGCAGTATAGTCAAAATAATTAAAGAGCATATTTTATGACAGCCACAGTTATCGCGAGGTCTAAGAACAAAATGAACTTAAATACAAAATTTAATTTTTAAAAAAAATGATACTTTGTTTGATAATATAAATATTATAAGTTACATGAACTAAACTTGATTATTCTACTTGTAGAATGGCATTCAGTTATTTTATTCTTTTAGAAAACGCAGTCCAACGAGGCGATCTGCATAGGAGCGCCACGCCTGTCACGGCTCAGTCAGAGCGTGGTGGGTGGAGGAGAGATTTTGTTTATTTTCGTGGCCAGTCAGGCATTCAGCTGGTTGCTGTTAGCTCAAAATACTGGTTGAATTTTAATGAAGTTTTGTAGTTTGATCAGGTGAACGTGTGCGGAGGAAACTGGTTAGTGATCGTCTTACTCCGTGAGATGCTGGATTTTGGGGACAACAGAAAGGAAGGTTCGTCAGCGTCTAGTTGGTCTGTTAGCAAGCTAGCAACAATAACCTGAACGTAAGATAACCTGTCAGTTTTTAGGTAGATAAAGCAACGTTGACGCCATCTTCTACGAGTGAAACTACGCTGCCGCGCTGTGAATTACTGTAAGTAAACGAATACATTTTAACTGCTTTCGTTTGTATATTAAATATTGTTTTAGTTGATAGCTAATTAGTAGCAAACGCTAAAAAAGCTACTTAGCTTAGCCCCGCTAGCTAACCCCGTGTGATATGCAGTTGTATTTGGTAAAAGTGTGCGTATATATGAACATATATTCATAAACTATACCGGTTCTCAAGGTTAACTGAAAAATAGTCTCGAATTAAGCTTTATTTTTTTCTAACTTTTGATTATTAGTTGTGGTAGATTAGCCACCTGGGCTAACCTTAGCAAAGTTCTCTTGATACTGTTTATTTAAAGTCCTAATTGCTGAATTTTTGCCAGCATTTTTTATTATTTCACGCGTGTGTTAATTTGTCAGCCGGTTCAGGTAAACTATTCATTTACGTGAACCAGCGAGAATCTCCGTAGATGACTAAACTGGTGATACAGGGGTTGTCAGTTTTAATAAACATCACAAATAGCTCAGTTGACGCTTTAGTGTTTCATAATTATTTATTTAGATATTCATAGACCGCTTGTATTTTTCTGTACAGCAGTTGCTGAGAAAATTATTAATCCATCTAAAGGATCATGCTAAAGTAACTCTTTTATTCCAGGATAATGGATTTTTCCCTGAATCTTGTTGAACTTTAGATTAAATATTTTAGGTCCTTAGAATACATTTGGCCCTCATAAAGATGCATATTGAGGACTGAAACATCAGGACCATATTGCATGCATGAAATGAAGAATTTATGCTGAATTAATGTAAATATATGAATGTGTGAGATATGAGACAAATGCCATTTAAGAAAAATACCCCAAAATGTTACTATTCTAAAATATTTTTTTGTGGTTTGAAACTCTGGGACCTTAACTTAATGGTTTTCTATCATTGTGGTGGACATGCTCTATCTGAATATGTATTTGTCAGATCTGCTGCAACAGTAAAAACAAAAAACTATCATATAGCTACTTTAGTTTTTAAATACGGTTTATTGTTGTTTTAAACATAATTCTCATATTTGGTTAACTGCTTAGGTTCACTATCTGAATATATGTAATTTTAAAAAATCAAGAACGATTGTTAAATTGGTCTTTTGAGCATGTTATTTTTTTTGTTTTTCCTTTAAAAATTAGTTCTGAAGTCATAAAACTGTGCTCTTTTTTTATTTGTTTTAGGTGGCCAAACGTGGACTACTTTGGGTAAAGGAATAATTTCTCATTGTCACTACAACAACAAAAAAAGCATAAAGGACACAGCTGGAAAGCCCACCCAGTACTGAAAAACTGCAAAGCAAGATGTCAATCACAAACACTCCTACAAGCAACGATGCTTGCCTGAGCATCGTGCACAGCCTCATGTGCCACCGGCAGGGAGGGGAAAGTGAAAGCTTTGCAAAGCGGGCTATTGAGAGTCTTGTCAAGAAATTGAAGGAGAAGAAGGATGAGCTGGATTCTCTTATTACTGCTATCACCACAAATGGGGCTCATCCTAGCAAGTGTGTAACCATACAGCGAACTTTGGATGGACGCCTACAGGTATAATGTTGTGCCTCCTTTGCAGGCGTCATTTGATACTAATTGTTTCCATCTTATTAAAACTCCTTTGTGTTCTTAAGGTTGCAGGGCGTAAAGGTTTCCCCCATGTTGTTTATGCCAGACTGTGGCGATGGCCGGATCTACACAAGAATGAGTTAAAACATGTGAAATACTGCCAGTATGCCTTTGACCTGAAATGCGACAGTGTCTGTGTCAACCCATATCACTACGAGAGGGTTGTTTCTCCAGGAATTGGTAAGTTAGGATCAAATGTTGATTTATATCGGTTATATAGTTATTATTCAACTTGCTAATGAGTCTAGAAAGGCACACAGAGAGATTAAGATGTAATTTTTGCATGACTTTATTTGCTTCAGAACACATTGTATTAGGGCTGCACTATATATCACAACTATATCGTCATTGTAATATCAGTGCGTGCAATGTTTATATTGCAAAGGACTGTTTGTCGTGCAATAATTGGTGCCTAATGTATTGCAAGTCTTTTGAACTTGTGTTTTAGATGCTAAGGGAATATTTAGCCAGTTGGACAGAGTCTCAGGACAGCAGATTCTCACACTGGACACAAATGACACGGCCTAAAATGCTAAAGGTCACAGAGTGCTGGAAGCGCAGATGGGAAAGAGAGAAAAGAAGAAAATAGGCATATATGGGACCTGATACCATCATCTTAATATTTACCAATATTATTGCCATTGCAAGATTTTGTAATATCATGCAGCCCTACATTGTATATTAATTAGTAAGTATTACTTCAGTTTAAAATGAGTAATTGAAACTGATTCCTATGTTTTTGTGAATGTGTTTGCAGACTTATCAACATTGACCCTTTCAAATTCAGGTACAGAGCTTTTTTTTTCCCTCGTCAAAGATTTTGTAAACGTTCATCAGTCTTAAACATGTCTATCGTTTTCTGCCAGGTCCACTTATAGTGAAAGACGAGTTTGATTATGAAAACCAGCAGTCGCACTCCAGCTCTGAAACCCACCTGCAGACAATCCAGCATCCTCCGTCGAGGCCAGTTCCACAGGATACGTTCAGCAACCCCTCTCTGCTACCCCCATCGGAAGGCAGCACTTCAGCTTCCTCCTCTGCTTTCTCTGCCATTAGTGCTGGACCTTCAAGTGAGATATGACACAGTGTTAAGATTTTAGATAATGCAGTCAGTTAAAATACTTAGAATTCAATAGTTAATTATACCAACTTCTGCAAGTACTTTAGAGGAGGGGTGGTCATCAGCGGGCTTGCAAATCAACCAGCGTGTGGTCTTGAGGTCCTTTTCTGAAATCAAAGTAAATTACAACAGAGATGATTGTAAAAGCACAATTTTATAAATCTTGAGAGATAAAAAATATTTACAAATAAGTTCTTTGTGTTGCAATCATCCCTCTTGAATTTACTTACAATAATGCTTTCATACTCAAGTGATTGTCAGGGTCACGACAAGACTCTTCCAATGTTTTGGTGGGAATCTAAAACACTGAGACAACACTGCTTTAGATATAAATCTTTTCTTTTTGAAGTGGGGCTGTATGAAGTAGTAATGAGTAGATAGTATATTACTTTCAGCAGTATGTGTGATCCCAGTTTGAAAAATCAAAGACTAATTATCTTAGGTCCAAAAAAACAACTGAAATTTCCAAGCAGTTTGCATTACTTTGTGACGGTCACTCTAAAACATTGACTTTGTTCTGCTTAAGCCCCTTTCTCATTAATTTGGTGACATGCTCAGAGTCAGCATCTGTTTGGAAGAAACATTGGTGCCCAAACTTAATTTCCTGGCTGATGTCTTGAGCTGCTGCTGCAGTATTTCCACATAATGTTCTTTCCTTATGATGCCATTTGTTTTTGGCAGTAGTTCAGCAAAGCTTTAACACAACATGATGCTTTAACCCCCGTTCTTCAGTTAGAATGGAGCGTCCCTCTTTTTTCTCCAGTTTTAACAACGGCCATCATGTACGGACACAACTCACTGTGGAACCACACTCTAACCAGCTTCAGCCAGCATCTTTGCTTGGTTTCTTGCTTTTGTTCTTACATTGATAGTCACATATTATATTTAAAATGTGCCCAACTCCTTCCTGAAAGTTATGACTGCTAGATGTTCCCATGGTGGTTAACTTGTGTAAAATTGTTTGAACAGACATACCTGGCACCATTAAGCACTTGTATTTTATACCCAAGGATTAACCAGACTTGTCGAGGTCCACAGTTCTCTTCCTGGTGTCTTTTCTCATATTTTTCCATGTTAGACAAAGAACCTTTGTGTTTGAGGTGTGGCTTAGATCCACAGTGTGCCTCCAGTTAGCTCAAATGTTATGAATTAACCTATCCGAAGCTTGCATAGCTATGACATCGTCACTTGGGGATTTTCAAGTTGCTTAAAGGCACTTTCAAGGCAATTGTTTAAAGATTATCTTACTGTATGTAAACTAATGAGCTTTTATCACATGGAAATCATCCATCCATCGTCTTCTGCTCATCTGGGGTCGGGTCGGGTCGTGCCTCTCCCAAGCCGCTTGACCCTGCTCCTTTGGGGAAGATAGTCCCTCCAGCGTGTCTTGGGTCTTCCTCTGAGTCTTTTCTTAGTGGGACGTGCCCGGAACACGTCACCAGGGAGGCATCCTAACCAGATGCCCGAGCCACCTCCCAGTGCGGAGAAGCGGTGGCTCTGCTCTGAGTCCTGAGCTTCTCATCCCATCATCTCTAAGGGAGAGCCCAGACACGCTGCGGAGGGAACTCATTTTGGCCGCTTGTATCCGTGATCTCGTTCTTTCAGTCGCGACCCAGAGCTCGTGACCATAGATGAAGGTAGGAACATAGATCGACTGGTAAATCGAGAGCTTCCCCTTTTGACTCAGCTCTCTCTTTACCACGACAGATCGATACAGCCTCCGCACCACTGCAGGTGCAACACCAATCCGCCTAGTGATGTCCCGCTTTTTTTTTTTTTTTTTTTTTCCCCCCGACCTGGAAAAGGCACTCTACCTTTTTCCGGCTCAAGACCATGGCCTCGGATTTGGAGGCACTGATTCTCATCCCGGCCGCTTCACACTTCCCTTGGAAATGATCTTGGCCTAAAATAGGAAAAGTTTAGTTTGATTTAACATCAGAGACTGAGCTTGTTTTTATAGTGCATGTAAATATCAGGTCTTACCTGTCAGCCAGAAGTTCTTTCTGATTCTCCAAACTAAGATCACGCTGACTGCTGCATTAAAGACATTGACAAAAATGAAAAGAATACAAACTATTCCTTTTTAAAAATAAGCATTTTAACTGGGTTGCTTCAGTTTAAATGCTCTGTAGGTTTCGGTAAAGTCTCTACATCGACTATTTGCCAACACCGGTGTCTTGCGTGTGCTTACAGATCCCACTCCGAACTGGAGCAGAAACAGCAGCTTCCCCCCAGCGGTGCCACAACACCAGAATGGGCATCTACAGCATCATCCCCCCATGCCTCACACAGGCCATTACTGTAAGTGGGTTTTTCCACTCATGGACAGTCAGAAAAAAAATCTGTTGCAGTTTTAAAACACAAGTGTAAACTGAAAGTTCTCCATGGAACGAAAGCAAGACCTGAAATGACAAATGCATTAAAATACAATATGATGTAAATGTTTAAAAGAGTAGCAGCAGTCAATGCAGTTTGGAGACTGCAGTAAGATTATCATTTAGATAAGTCAAAACAAGCACCGCAAAAGTTAGACTTCTCATCATCTGCTTCTCCTTTTGAAATAAAGGAGAAGATGCTATTTAAATCACAATCTGGGTTGATTAGATGTAGCGCAGTGATAGTTTTATTTTTGGCACACTAAAAGTTCTCTCATAAGGACTCATTTATTGAATACAGCAACATTAGTCCTTTTAATTTGAATATTAACATTGTATTTAATAACTGAATAATTTCAGCTGATATTTTTGAATGGATTTTAGATTTCTGAAAAATCTGATGAGCTGAATTTTTATTTTAGCTGTGGATAAAGTAGAACTATGTATTTGGAATCAACCTCTACATCAGACACCCAATGAAATTTTGTTTGTTGATGGATTTTTGTTCCCAATTTCTGTTTATAGATCCTGAAAATAAAGGCTAACTTTTATTTTCCCCAGGGCCTGTCACCAATGAAATTGCATTCCAGCCTCCTATATCCAATCACCCTGGTGAGTTTAAAGTTTGAAGCAATTAATATTCCAGCAGTGCAAAAGCACTGACATCTGATTTTTCGTTCCAGCTCCAGAATACTGGTGCTCCATTGCGTACTTTGAGATGGACGTCCAGGTTGGGGAGACGTTTAAGGTGCCGTCCACATGTCCGATAGTCACTGTGGATGGTTATGTGGATCCATCAGGAGGAGATCGCTTCTGTCTGGGCCAGCTGAGTAATGTCCACAGGACAGAGAATATTGAGAGAGCGAGGCAAGAGCAGATAGAAAAAGAGATTTTTTTTTTTTTTTTTAATGTAGTTTGTTAAAACAGTAATTTTGCATGGTGTTAATAAAATTAATAAAGTTATTTGCATCTTTAGGCTTCACATTGGCAAAGGTGTGCAGCTGGAATGCAAAGGTGAAGGCGACGTGTGGGTGCGCTGTTTGAGCGATCATGCAGTGTTTGTTCAGAGCTATTATCTGGATCGCGAAGCTGGACGCGCCCCAGGCGATGCCGTTCACAAGATCTACCCCAGTGCTTACATTAAGGTGAGATAGGAGCACGTTCTTCTACTGCAGGTCCCTGCCATGTCTTCAAGAGACTGGAGTTTGATTTGATTTGGTCCGACTTTTTCTCGAGTTTAGTGTCAACTAGAAATTGTATGCTTGAAGAGTATGGAACTTTGAAAAGCGACTGTGACAGGATCGCAAAACTATCTAGTTCATCAATGCATTTAATTCAAATAGATGAGGACTGTTAAGAAATTACAGCTTGCAGTTTGACTGTCATGTTGCAGTTTAAGTCCTCTGTTCCCCCCCCCCCCCCCGTCCAAACCCTTTTGCTCACAAACAGATGTTGCATCTCTGAATGTTGTCAGGTGTTTGACTTGCGCCAGTGCCACAGGCAGATGCAGCAGCAGGCGGCTACGGCTCAGGCAGCAGCTGCAGCACAGGCAGCAGCCGTGGCTGGGAACATCCCGGGGCCTGGCTCTGTGGGAGGCATCGCCCCTGCCATCAGTGAGTGCTCTTACTGCTGCACTTGGCCTCCAACATGTGTATTACTTTGATTGCTTGTTATTATCAGTCTGTGGGGGGTTGAGTCTTAAGTAGTATCAGTGCCTTTCTCATAGTGTTGCGACTAAGTGAATTATAGAGCAGGATCAGGTGAGAAGAAAAACGACTGATGGCACAGATTAAAGAAATAGGCTTTATGGGTTTAGTGTCGGGCATTTATTAAAGGCAGGAGTTATTATATTGACTATCACAACTTTTAAATGTCTTAATTTGAGGCATTAAAACAGTTTCTACAACAGTGCACACAAACATTTACCAACAAAACCACCTCTGTTTGGCTTGAGTGAAAAACAAGGTTCTGGAGTGGCCTAGTCAAAGTCCTGTCTTAAATCTGATTGAGCAAAAACTGTTTTTAACTTTGTTAAAATGCCTGCTGGAGCCTTAGCTTATTCTAATGGGAGAAGTTTGTAGAGTTTGTGTGCTGTACTGCCTCACAGCTCCAGCTACGCATTCAGAATAATTATGATCTTTGCTCTGTCTGCAAATTTCCCTGCAGGTTTGTCTGCCGCAGCAGGAATCGGAGTCGACGACCTGCGCAGGCTGTGCATTTTGCGCATGAGCTTTGTGAAAGGCTGGGGGCCCGACTACCCTCGACAAAGCATCAAAGAGACCCCTTGCTGGATCGAAATCCATCTACACCGAGCTCTGCAGCTTCTAGACGAAGTTCTGCACACCATGCCCATAGCTGACCCTCAACCTCTTGACTGAAGCAACATTCAACAAACTGTACAAAAATAAAAATACGAAGGAAAAAAAAAAAAACCATTAGAAAATGTAAAAAAACAATAAATACTTGCGACTGACCACTCCATCTGTAGGCCTGGAGTGCTAAAGGAGGACTGCAATCATATGAATCCTGTATAGCTTGTAGTAGAAGAAAGGACCTAAAGACTGGCGGTATACTCCAAACTGAAAATTAGGCAATTAGCAATATACTGACTAAATTTCATGACACTGCTGACTGACCACGTCACAGTATTTTGAAAACATGCTACCAGCAACATGCAAATTAAAGTGTTATGCCACTGTTGACATATATGAATTGTATAAAGCAAAGCCTTTATCTAAAATAAATTTAAAAAGTTTCTAGAATCATAAAATGTCTTTAATAATCTGTTTACTGTAATTTCTTGTGTCTGTCTGTCATAAATGTATTTTTAGTTGGGAGTATACTGCTGGTATGTTGGGCTGAAAAGGCTTTCCGTAATTAGAAGCCACCCCCCCCACACCCCTCTCAGATCAGGGCCTGTATGGAAAACTGTATATTACTCATGCTCTTGTAATCTTTAAAAAAAAAAAAAAAAAAAAAAAAAAAAAAAAAAATTTCAATGCTAACAGTCTTTGATTTATTTTGGTTTATATTCCTTTAAAATAGTTTTAACAGAAAATCTTAGAGCTCCGTATCTTTCAGCAGTTATTGTATTTTTTTTTTTTTAAATCACCATTCAGATCTGTTACCATATAAAATGTTTTGAACATTGATTTTTTTTTTTTATATTAGAAATTGGAACAGCATTTACAAACCTACAGAAGTATCATGCTTTGTTTTGGTTAGTTGTCCATTAGCACTTTATTAGTTTTGTGTTTAGTCAGTTGTATCCATACATTCTTAGTATAGCTAATATTTTTTTCTTATTCCGATCTGTGGAAGAGAAGAATTTGCTGTTGGCCCAAAATATCAAATCTTTTATACTGAAGGTGGTTTGAGCGGTAAATTACATTAAAGTGTAATTACTCAAAAATTTGGTTAATAAATTAATCAACAGCTGAGGAAGTGTAAGCCATAATGATGCCAAATATACATTTGGAGGTTCTGCGAGATGACCAGACTGAGGTGGTTTCAGTATTACTTTGCTTATTAAACTTTAATTTTCTGGTTTGTTTTGCTCAGCATGATCACCAAGTATTCAAACGTTACCCAACACATGTGGCAGTATTTTATACACTTTTGGTACCTTTACAGTTATTCATTTGGGTTATATGGATATTTAAAAAAAAAAAAAAAAAAAGGTGAACACTGTAAAACTTTCAGAAAACACAGCTTCATGTTCATCTTTACAGTAATGTAATAAAAACTGAATACATGGAGTTTGAATGACATTATTTATGTATGGAACTTCTAATGGGCTGACCAGAAGACACTTTAGTTAAGAGACGGGACAAGAAGTGAACAAGAAAACGTTTATTTACTGCAAAGACAAATCACAAATTTTAAGGAAACCAACACTAAGAAGCTAGCCTGAGCTGAGATCTGAAATATTCAGAAAACAAAACTACGTGTCTTAATAGTTTCTATCATTAATACGACACACTAAATGATAACGTCCTTGTAAATATAAAAGCCCCCCCCAATCGTCCTTGTTTTTTTTGTTTTTTTTTTCTGTAAAATACACAACACGCGTCGGTTCGCTTGCCAATTTGAGAATATACATGTATGTAGCAAACTCAACACACAAAAAGAAAGTCACGTGAAGTTTGTATATATTATATCAGGTACTATTACATTATCCAAAAGGGTGAGAAAGAAATCACAAAAAGCACTAAGGTCAACATATCCAATAAAATATTCACTAAATAAACAAAACAAATAATTAGGAAACAAATAAATATAACTTTTCTTTTTAGTTTGATATACACATTTTGGTGAATTAAAAGGCTTCTCCAAATGCCGCCGCTTGATGCTTGTCCCAGCATCGAGTAGCGTGCTACAGATGGCCACGACTCACCAGACTGTCAAATGGCACCTAACGAATCTCAAAAACAGGTCACAGCATTCAGAAAATATCATTGGACAAAGAAGAAATCACAATGAGAAGAAAACATATCTCAAAAGAGGCTTTTTTTTTTTTTTTTTTTTTTTTTTTTGTACTAACGGGAGCTCTCCTGGTGCTTTTAACACTTCTATACATCAACAAAGTTTGCAGGTACTCATCTGTGTGTTGCTAGGTTACAGTGTTTCTGCAGTCTTTAATTGGCAGCCCCTGTCCAACAAGATGACTGCTATTTAGACCAAGTCCAGCCAATCTCAGACGCAGTAGTCTATGAGCCCATCTGCTGCAGCTGGGGCAACATTAAAGGCACCAGAGTTTTCGGTAGTTCAGTGAAATGGTTTTATTCATTTAGAGGAGATTCTACCTGATTTTGTTTCAGACGTATGGTTTTGGAATTGGAATGTTTTCCTAACAACAAATCAAACACTATACCACTAGCAGCAATAACATCAGGAAGCATTATACAGGTGTATTTTAACAAATGAAAATATCATATTAGAGTTAATTTATTTCTGTAATTCAATATAGACTAATTACACAAAATGACATTTCTTTCCATTAATTTTGGTGATCTCTTACAGCTAAAGAAAACAAAATTCAGTTTCTCAGAAAGTTCAAATATTACGCAAGACCAATTTTTTAAAGAAAAGGTTTTAAATACAGAAATGTTAAGTTATGGCTTGCAAAATCATGGTGGATCCTGCTGAGTTGTTAGTGGTCAGTCACTGAGACCAAGCCACAAAAGGCCAGTGCTAAAAAACTGGCTTATTTGTGGGAAGGTTAAGTGGAAGGAAAAAAAAAATTGTAGTAGAAAGTGCACACGGGCTACAACTGTCACATTCCAAAGCCAATCCAGAACAAATGACAACATTAGAAGTGTCTTAACTGAGCAAAGGAAAAACAATGACTTAACTGTAGCTCAGTGGTCTAAAGTCCTCTTTTAGGATGAAAGGAACTTAGAAAGTAAGCTTTAAATGTCACTTTGACATTAAAGCCCCAGAATTGGGAGGTAGATTGGAGAGGTACAGAATCCAAGTTGTTGTTTGAGGTCCAGTGTAAAGTTTCAACAGCCAGTGACGATTTGAGGAGCCATGTCCTCTGCTAGTGTTGATCTACTGGTGTCCAAAGTCAGAGCAGCTGCCTGCCAGGGCAGCTTCCCTCTGCTGACAAGCTGAATGGACATGCAGAGTTCATTTTCCAGCAGAATTGGCCAAAAGGTACCAACACCTGCTTCAACGAGCTTGATATTACTGTGCTCGATTGGTCAGCAAACGCACCTGGCCAGCACCCTGCAGAAAGTCTATGGAGGATTTCTGAGAAACATGCATTTTTTGTTTTTATTAGCTGTAATCCAAAAACATGAAAATTAACAGAAATAAATGCTTGAAATACCTTTGTGTAATGAACCTACGAGTTTCATTTGTTGAACTGAATTAAAAAACAAAAAAAATTTTTTGAGATGTGCCTGTAATCCCTATCTGACTGAAAGTTAAATGGGGGGGGGGGGACTGTTAGATCGGTGAGAACAGCATATCCAGCAGCTGTGCTCCACCAGAAAGCACTTCAAATTTAAAAGAGCACACAACTGAGATTGAAACAAACACACACCTTTCAGGCACTAAATATCAAATCACGATCCACATTGTTTGGTAAAAATATGATAAGAAAGCTGAGATTAATTCAAAGAATAGTAAAGAAGAACTGTAACCCTGTCATACAGACAAAAGAACAGTATTTTATAAACTTAAACCAAGATTGAGGGCCTCTTAAAAAAAAAAAAAAAAAAAAAAAAAAAAAAGTGTTAAACAGAATCGTATATTTGAATTCAGTAAATTGAGAGGATGTGGAGATTAGACATTAGTCTTGAATCTTTTCATGTTTTAAGCCATGCTCCCCACTTATTGCCTGAACTTGAACAGTTTTTTTTTTTTTTTTAAGAGTAAAATGGGCACAAAAAGGTTAAAAAGACAAAGAAAAAAGGCCTTCAACTTGCAGCTACTCACAGCATAGTTCATTGTCTTTTTTGAGACTTTAACAATCTCCAACAAATAAAACTGGAAAGCCAGATCCGAGCACAGTCCGTCCCTCGATCAGGTCAGATATTTCAAGTCAGCACGGTCAGAGTGAAACCCTGGCTTCAAGGGTTTTCCTTTTCAAAATTCCTCCAAATAAACAAAAACATCTTCGAGTTCTCTGACTCGTTAACGTAAATGACACAAAGTATTTGCACTTTCCCACCCTAGTCAATGTTGAGGCCCATCTAAGCTGCACAAAAACAAACAAACAAAAAGAGTCAAGCCACCTTTGCACTGTTATTGACACAGATTTGTAATTACAGCAAATACAGTGCTCGCCCCCCTTTTCTTTAAAACAATTATTCAGCCAACAGAGAATACAAGGAATAAAACAAAACAAGCGACCTTCTGCTCTTTCTGTACAGTAGGTTTGCACTTTGCAGTGGGATAATTTCTGATTTATCGTCAGATGCCATTAAGCACTTTAAACAGAAACGCAATAAATATCAATAAATAAACATTTTGTGGAGAAATGTTACAGACAAGCATTTAAAAAAAAAAAAAAAAAAAACACAAAACAAAACAGCAAAAATGTTTACGCAACAAAAAAAAACCAAAACCAAAATCCTACATAAAAGGTTAATCTCCATATTTCCCACAATGTAGAAGGCTATAACAGTTCAAGTATATTTGTAGTCTAAGGATTCAAAGGTTACAAAGCCTGGCAAAACTATTTATGCCTCTTGAACTAAGTCCACATTTTGTCACATTACAAACACAAACTTCTTCGTGTTTAACTGGGATTTTATGTTCTCCAGCGAAACAAAGCGATGCATAATTGTGCAGTGGAGAAAAAAAATAAAAAATAAAAAGATCCACAAAAATCTGGAATGCGTCTCTTCCCTTTGATACCCATAAATAATATCCTGCAAGTGAAGGTGATTTCACACCTGAGGTATTTAGTCCAGTTAAAACCAAACTCAGGTTTGTTTGCGTAGATGTGAACCCAGCGATCTCACTGAGGTACGGGCAAAAACAACCGAGCTGAGACCTCCTCCTCCAAATAGCACGGTTTGTTTATGGTGTGAATGTGATTCGTCACAGCTACCAGGTGTGGGCTGCAAGCTCGAGCCAAACGCCTTCCCGTAGCCAGGTTTGCATTGCATTGTGGGATGCAGTAGAGTAAACAAACAAAAGCTGCAAGTCTTTTTCGTAAAGCATAAAACCCTGTGCAACTTTCAAGACATCTCCTCAAAAATCATTCGGTATACGGTTCAGATCATTTTTTGCATGAATTAGTACCCAGAAACACTAATGATGATTGAATTCTCTGTTTTCTACCAGCTCAGACCACCGAGCTGGTAGAAGCTGCTTCCTGTGTTCACATTTAGGTCTAAACTCATCAACTGATTTGTGAAAACACCCTGACACTGAAGGGACAACTGCAAACCTATGAAGACATGACCATCCATAAAAACTAACTGGCTGGTCCGAGAGAGCAGCGAAATGAAAAGCAACCGAGATGCCCATGGTAACTCTCGCAGCTGCAGGGATCCACCGCTCAGGTGGGGCAATCTGCTGACAGAGCATCTACGAGTCCTGTACTCTGCAAATCTGTTAATCTGTTCTCAAACCTGCTCCTCAGGGCCCACTCTCCTCCATGTGTTAGATGCATCTCTGCTCCAGAATACCTGATTCAAATGATCGCATTGCCTCCTCAGCATGCCATCAAGTGCTGCAGGAGCCTCTTAATCAACCATTCACTGTGATTGTGTGTCTCAGCAGGGAACCACCTTCACCATGCCGGACAGTAGGTCCTGAAGACCAAGACTGGAAACCACTGGTTTACGCATATTCATGTGTTAAAATGGCCTAGTCAAAGTCCAGAATCCAATTGAGAATCTGTTTTCGTTCAATCTTGCTGAGACTGAGCTATTCTGGAAAGAAGAATGGACAGAAATGTCAGTCTTTAGATGTGGAGGGCTGGTAGAGTGAAACCCAACAGAAATGCAGGAAAAGGCTTTTTTTTTTTTTTTTTTTTTTACAAAAGATGTGCTCAGGTGAATAAAAGTGTTTCCACTTTTCAGAGCTGTAAAATCCACCCAATTTAAAATTATGCCCTAATTTAGTCTGGAGAATCCCAAACAGAAAACAAAGTGAAGTTTGTGATAGTAAGGTCACAAAATGTGAAAGGAGGTATGAATACTTTTGCAAAGGCGCTGTAGTTCCCAAGCTGTTCATATTTCACAGTCAATGAAGTAATTACAGATGAGCTACCAAAAGAAACATTCACGTCTTAACAATCAGATCAAACACATAAAAAGCAACAAATATATGTAGTGTATCATTATTTTATATACTATACATATATATATATATATATATATATATCTATATATATATTTATATCTCTGAATATTAGAAAATATCTACTTTTGGTCCACTGTACAAAGATGGTCTCTAAACAGGGAACAAAGGGTTAAGCATTTTATGAGCTAAAAACTGAAATCAAAGTACATCAGAGGTGAGAGAAAAGCAATGCAGGTTTTCTCTTCATGTTGAGATTTGTGCAGTACAGTGGTGTGTGTGCATTAAGGTTTGGTGACTGTGCTGCACGCATCAAAGGGTTGGCACCACCGGTTTGAGGTAGGGTGACTGATGGATGTGTTCCCAACACATACACACACAAGCACACAGATGAAGGGCGTATGAGCACATAAAAAGCACAGCACAGACCCGAGAAAACAAAGTCGAAGACACACACCCACGCAGACACACGCTCACTTCATCCGATGACAAAGGCTAAATGCGAGAATAGGCCTCGAGAAGGCAGAGTGAGGGCAGGACAAGGCTAAAACTGTGACTCAGATAGCTTCAGAAGTTTAAAAAAAAAAAAACAAAAACAAAAAAAAAACAAAAACAAAAAAACTAACAACAACAAAGAACTGATGAGCCAGCCCAAATCCAGCCACGAGTCACCAGAAAGCCAAATCTGCGGGCTGGGCAACCTCAGTCAGGACTATACGGACAAGCTGCATTTAAGGATAAGGCACTATGATAAAGCCGAGGTACATTAAATCCCTGACATTCTATAGATTTTTTTTTTTTTTTATTATTTTTATTCTGCGTCGCAACATGGCACTGCGGGACAGGGAACAGCATCCGTGTGGCATCGATAGACTCACGCTTAGCCTCCTCTGGTGGTTGTATTTTTGGTCCACTGCAAACGTAAGAAATTTCATGAAGTGAGAAACTGCAAAAGCAGGGGAACATGGCCACCAGGTTTCTTTCAAGATTACGTCACATCAACCACATTACGAAGCATCTAAAAGGCAAGCATTATGCACGCTGTGCATAAAAAAAGCTTTCCCCCCCCCATTTCATTCCCAATCTCATCCGTATACACAAAAGCAGCAGTACAGGTAAATTTTTTTTTGTTTGTTTCATATCGCTAAGAGATGCAAGTGTTTTTGTGCAAGTGGCTACCATATAACTGTCAAACCGAAGTTTCCCATCATTTCTAGAATGCACATAAACTGACCCTTTGTTTTCTAGCTACATACAATACTCAGAAACAGCTCATTCAATCAGAAGTCAATCAGCATGTTGACAGAAATCAGAAAAGACAAAGAAATTCCATGAAAAACAAACCACAATGATAGCACCATGGGTTTGGAGTAATATCAATTGAAAAGAACAGCAAAACTATGTACAACAGGTGGTGTTTTTGAGCGATACTGGGACTAGTGACGTGGATTTGAGCTCCGAGACATCAGCAGTTTGAAGGAATAAAACCCGTCTGTGAACACAGACAGAAGCGTTAAGTCATGTCTGAAGAGGAAACATTTAACGGCGAACTCGAGTCCCTTTTCCTCCAGGTTCCTTCCACAGACTGAACAAGGTGACTACACATCCAGAATCCAAACAGACAAGGACAGAGCACATCTTGGCCAGAGTGTCACTCCTCCACCCACTATGCTGGATGGAGTGCAAACAGAGACAACGCATGTAAAAAGATGCAGACATCTAGACGTAAAGAGAGAGAGATGCGGAGAGTGAGACGGCAAAACTAGGCAGACAAGGTGAGCTGTGCCCTTTGACCCTCAAACGGAGGCATATGTGTTGCCTGTGGTGCTGCAGTGGCGGATGGTGGGAGTCCCAGCAGAGGGTGTTAGGATGTGTTCGGTGTGGTCCTGCAGAGCCTGTGGCAGTGAGTGGAGAACGCTCGGCTGGACGACACCCACCACGGGGTGGGACCCGTCCTCCAGTCCCCCGACCTGGATCACTTGGATTACCTCATGCTCCGGCTTCTCCCGCTTGGCGAGAGGTTCTCCGGACTCCTCCGTGTCCTCTTCTAAGTCACTGTCCATCCCGCTAGTTTCATCTACACAGAACAAAGTAGCACAAGAAGAAAAAGTCCTTCAGCTCAATACTCAGTGGTTTATCCCTAGATCTAATGCTTCATACCAAGTTTACATAAAATATCAAAACTTATAATGAGTGCATTGCTTTCATTTTGAAGTCATTCAGCAATGATGGGAGTCAAAACTACTTTTAATCTTTACACCCCGAGCTGTTATTTATCCTACTTTACTGGATCTTTCACTACCGTGCAAATACTATTTTTTATGCAATAGACAAACACAAGGTAGAAGATAACTGTGATGTTAAACGGACAAGGATACATGGTTTTCAAATATTTTTTAATATAAATTAAAAATATGAAATTCACAGTTTTTAGATTTTGTCAGATTCATTGAAGCTAGAACTGCAAGCCTTTGGGGTCGTCTCTCTGTCCTTTTCTTTGCAAAGTACTATAAGCCCAATCCGACTGAATGGAGGGAGACCAAGAGCAGCTATTTTGAAGTTCTGCTGCAGATTCTCAATTGAATTTAGATCTGAACTTTGACTGAGCCATTCTAACGCACGAATATGCACTTTTGAAGTGTTTTTTGTAAATGTTTCTCTTCATCATAAACTGCTTTTCTATTTGTAGAAAACAGGTTCAAACGCAGCAGAACGTGTGGTTTTCGATGTTTGTGTAGACGGGGTCTTTGCCTGCAAAGGTACGGCATTTTTAAATGGAAAAAATGTAGAAATCTAATTTTTCCATGTTTTATTGCATTTTGATTGTTTCAAAGACTGTTTCATAAAATTTCAAAAGTAACATTATATTGGTCTATACATTTTATTGATCTTGTAGTACTCAATTTGTCTTTCTGTTTCTTACAGTTGTGTATTCTCCCCATTTGTTTTTTCTTCCAGCCTTGAATTTCTTGTTTTAACATATTTAACTGTGTTAAATCTGTTTGTGGTTGACTTTCTCAGATTTTCAGAGATTTTTTGTTTAATGTTACGAAGGTACAAACTATAAGATAGAGCGGAGGCTATTGTTTTGTGCTTCCTAATAATGTTTGGCTTACCTTTATCAATGCTAGCAAGGGATAAGGTGTGGAGGTTGTCAAACTGAAATAAAAGAGTGATAAATAGAGCAGATATTAGTGCTTTGTAAACTTGTATTCAGTATAGACATTTACTATCATAGATGGCAGGTAAATGGACAGAATCCAAAGGGGAGGGGTCTGGAAAAATACAATAGAGTGGATGCTGCAGCTGTACCTCGCCCATGACTCCAATGGGCGTTTCTCCGGTAGCTTGAGCCACCCGGTGTTCCACAAGGTAAAACATGTACTCGTCATACAGCAGGCGAATCAGGTGGAAGGAACCAAAACTGGCAGCACTACGCAGGGTCAGGTCTCTGATCACCATAGAACTACATGCAAAAAAAATCAAACCAAAAACCATGACAACGCTTTCATCTCAGTGGTGTAAATTCCTAATGAGACTTTGAAAGCTTGAGCCTTTTTCAGACCTGTAGAAGGACCACTTGAGCAGGAACTGTCGAGCTGCCCTGGGGAAGCTGGGCCGGTGCTCGTAAGGCTTGAGAACCTGGGTGACCACGTTGTCCAGCCAGGCTGCCCATTGCTCCAAAGAGCTTTGCTGCTGCAGGGTGGCCTTGAAGTCCTGCTCCAAGTGCTGGACCACGCCCTCCTCACATTGGCACACCCAGGACGCCTGCTCCTGTACAGCAACAGGGAGAACAAACCAGGGGTTTACGCATGAGTGGATAAAAGAGACGCCAGATGGACACGAGCACTCAGAATTGTTCGGACCTGTACGTTTGCAAAGTCAACGCGGTTGAGATCACTCAGCATCTGGTTGATTTGGGATGTGTTCTGCAACACAGCTCGTGCCGCCTGAGCCAGGTGGTTCAACGATGTATATCTGCGCAACGTTTGCGCAAAGGCACTAACAGCGGCAATCTGCGACGTGAATGCACACAAGAGCTCAGGTTATAGACAAATAATCTCAGGTACACATTTCACATATTTATTATAAATATTACAGCAAATTGCACCTTGGTCTGGATCATTCTCTGTGGAATGGCATTCATGGCATTACTAAGCCAGCCTTCCAGGCTTTTGGCAAAGTTGCGAATGGCTTGAGTCAAGGCACCTGGGAACGAAAGATGACCCAAAATAGTTACTACATGACCAGCTTCATTAGGTAAATCTGAGTGGTGTCTGTAACTGTGGCTCACTGGGAATGGGTCTCAGGACATCGGGAATAAGGATCTCCACGAGGGCTTGGTACATTAAATGGTCACAGGTGCTCATCCACTTAAGAACGGCCTCGTTCCTGCACAGCGCCAAAAGCTGTGCTCGAGGGAGCCGTGCTTCAATCTCGCTTATGCTGCTGCAGAGGGTGCAAACCTCAGTTACAAGTAAATCCTCTAAAACAATCTGCTTAACCTTAAATAAATGCAAACTTTACAGCAAGACACGTCTCATAAAGAGCTCATCCCCACCTGTTTTCTGTTACGGTGGCGCCCTCTACTGTGTCAGGAGGAGAATAACGCCAGAATGTCTGCCACAGCTTCTCAATTAGACTGAACTGGAGGTTGACAACAACATCCAAGATAGCCTGAAACACAAAGAAAAATAAATCCAAACTGCAAAAAATAAATACATTTTTATATTAAAACCATTATAATTTATGGAACCCCCCCCAAAAAAAACAAAACTTTTAAATGTCTTCAGAGGAGGGCGCTCACAACTTTAGAAGCAGAAAAGCTTCAAACAATTACTTTACTTTTTCAGCTAAATGGCGTGAAAATATGGGGAGTTTTAAAATACAGCATCAAACTATAAAGAGAATATTAAGCTAGAAATGTCTGCAGCCTACATTTGTGACTTAACTGAATCTAATTAGTCAAATTTTTTTTCAGAAAAGCTTAATATTTATAGTATTAATTGCCTTTTCCAATAAGGTTAACTTTGAACCAATAAAAACAAAACAAAAAAAATAAATAAAACCACAACCAAACCTGACTTATGATCCAACATAAACTTAGAACAAGGACAGAACAATAAAAAAAAATACCTGAAAATATTAAACATGAATATACTACAAGATAATTAAAATCAATAACCCAGACCTGTGCATGGGTTGCTCATCTTTAACAAAGAATAACAAATCTTGAAACCTTTCACAGAAAACAAAGAATCTCCTTTGTCTAACCTCACAGTGCTCTCTGTAAAGGGACTGGAGAGCTTTCACATCCTCTTGACTGATGTTCTCCATATTGCTCTGTCCCAGGTCCAGCTCTACAAAGTCAGGGAGTGCTCGCGATGCATCTGTTGGTACCAAAAAAAAAAAAAAAAAAAAAAAAGTATAAGCACTACATAATCCTCACAGTCACATTATCTGTGAAGAAAAAACAACAAAGTACAACTTTGCTGCTTCTATAGGCTTTAAAAAGGAAACTAGCATCTAGGTACTGCAAATCAAAAGCATCATGGGTAACCAAATATATAAGTAGCAGTTTGGGTGCTGCTTGGTTGGTCTTAAGCATACAGATGTGTGCTAACACAATGCCACATGGGAAAGAAATCAGCAATGATCTTAGAGAAGAAAGAATGGACAGCACTATGTTTGGACAAAACCAAGCACAGCACAAACAGGTCCTAACATCTGCCAAACAAGGTGGCTGAGATGTGAGGATTCAGGGTTGTTCTGCAGGCATGGAACCAGGGCACAGCACCGTCAAACATTTTACCAAACTATTCTGGAGTTAAATGCGGAGCCATCTGCGTGAAAGGCTAAAGCTTAGCTGACAAGTGGGTCATAGACAGGACATTGATCCCAAACAAATCAACAACAGAACAGATGAAAAGGACGTGAATTAACTTGCACTGGCCCAGTCAAAGCACAGATATTTAGCTGATTTACCTGAAGTTAAATACATGAAAAACTCAATGAATTGAAGCCAGTTCAAATTCAAAAATACTTTATTGATCCCAAAGGGAAATTAAAAGTTGATGTAACTCATTTAGTCAAGGAGTTCTTATAGATGGTGATGGCTGTGGGCAGGAAAGATCTCTTCTAGCGGTCCGTTTTACAACCAGTCTGAAGAAGCCTTTGACTGAAGAGACTCTTGTTTTCCACTGACAGTCTCATGAGGGGGATGTCCAGGGTTGTCCATAATTTTCTTGATTTTATGCAAAATCCTTCTTTGAATCATCAATTCCAGGTGTCACAGTTGTAGGTGTTTCTGTGGCTGAAGGTGGTTCAACAAGCAGGTGAATCAGGGGATGTACCTAATTTTCCCACTTACAGCTTTCTATTTCAGCTCCAGCGTTGTTTCAGTTGTTTCATGGTAGAAAGGAACATGTTGCAGGTTTCTGTTTACTTAAGTTTGATTTAAATATTTTTTTTACAATCTGGTAAAGACCAGATCATCCCATTATATCCTGATGTTACATCTTTTATATTACTATCACTAATGTTTATCCCATTTGTTTCTAATTTCATACTTTTATAGCTTTTAAACTGTGCATACCATTTTCAACATAGTAAATTATGTTTTGCTTGGTTTACACTGACTCATGTTATACAGTACTGGGACAAAGGTAAAGTATCTGTCTAATTCAAATTAATGTGATTAGGCAGATCCTTTTATTTTGCTATGACAGATGATCATAATCATCTTAAAAACAGAAAAACAATTCAGCTTTTAAGAGTTCTTCAGGATCATTGAAAAGCTGCTGACCTAGGAACTGCTGGTGGTGCTGGCTCTGTGCGATGACTGTCTGCTCTGCCGCTCCGGGATGGTGCTGCCCCCCACTTGTGTAATTGTCTGCGGAGCCACTGTCAAACTTCTGCACTGGCTTGAACCTGAAACCACATGGGAAACCTTATCATCTCTAACCACTATGATTTGTATCACAGCAGGTGCTGCAGGATGAATGCCTTCTACCTCTGTTTCTGCTGAACAGGTTGCTGCCTGAGCGCCATGTACTGCATGTCTTCTTGAAGTCTGTTGAGCGGGGAATCTGGTTTCACTCGTATACCGTAGTAATGGTACTTTGAGTTCCCTCTGCAAAACAAAACCAAAAGGTAAAAACATTGAAAATGAGGTGATTTATAGATAAAGTTTTAATATCAACTAGAAAGGTGCAAACTAAAATATTAAATTATGACAAAACCAGCTAACCTTGTCCCGAGGCGCCTTGTACGGAGTCCCATGAAGATGGAGCGAATGAGTTTGCCAAAAGATGCTGCATTTACAGGGTCCAGTTTCTGCTCCTGGCAGTGCCGCAGGTAATGATTGTAGAGGGTGGACCTTGGTAGACTAACTCCCTCTGCTGTCTCGTAATTGTCTAGCAGCCACTGGAGCTACAAGAGGGAAAAATGTGCTTTTTAACTCACCTTTATACAGCAGTACACAAAGAACTTCGGGTATCATCCTCTAAACCTGATGCTGCTCCATGACAACTTTGCAAAAGCTTCTATTGCAGCCAGGGATTTAAAAGCAACACTAACATAAACCTGCAAGCACCACGCCAAACGTGGATCTACAAAGATAAGAAAAAGGCAGAACAGCGAAAGAGGGAGACTCGCAAAAGTTGACGTTAGGCGAGAGCGTGCGTTTAGAAAAGCAACTTACATGGCTGTTGAGCAGCGAGCTTCTCTGACTGGATAAACCCTCAGATTTTTGGAGCGTCTCAATCGCCATTTCAATCTGATAAACCACGAAGCACAGGACAACAAAATGTAAGAGGGGGAAAATCAAAACTGAAGCAAGAAAACTAAAGAGCTCATTCAAACACATTACTGGCATTAAGCAAAAAATAAAGAGAGTCTAGTAAAGATCCCAAAGCAAGCACCACTAATCCCAAGCGGAGCAGGAATACATTTTAAAAACATTTTTGCAAAGCAATCAAACAGGCAAATATAAACACAAAACAAGACAGCGAGAGTCTCGCTTTCAGTGACGATGACTGGCGATTTATGAATCAGGACAAAAAAAAAAAAAAAAAAAAAATTATCTGGTCTTTTACAGATTCTAAAAGTATTCAAGTCGAACTAAATGTGTACAAAAAACACATGAAACATCCCAAACTGTCAATACTGCACAACAAAACGAAGTCACAATGGAAAATAAAGAGATAATCAAAAATGCTGCTCCATAGGGGAGCAGCCATTTGCTGAAAAGCAAGTGTACTTGTTAAAATAATCAGTAAATGTGACCCCTCTCTGTGAAAGCAAGAGATTTACGTTTAGTGAGATCTTTGTCATTTCAGAACCCGTTAAAGACCAGATCAGTTTCACCCTGTCCTGAAACACAAAACCTGAACACTTCAAAGTGTCTCCCATCTTTTAAAAATGACTATACACAGGTCTCATCAAGCACACACACACACACACACACACACACACACACACACACACTCACTCACCACAGCTATAAAAGGTTTGACTCAAAGACAAAGGAACTTATGTGCAACTATTTGTGGGCATTTCTGACAAATCTGCACGTTTTTTTTTTATTGCAAGTAAGTTTATCCATGCCTAACCCGACTCAAGAGTTGTGTACATGGCTCAAAGCTGCTGCAAGTAAAGCTGGGGACACACCACATTTTTTTCCTCTGATTATTACCCCAATCCCCTGTCATGGAAAGTCTGCCTCAGTCTGCAGTAATCAGGGACAGTCGGCAGGATGAGTCGGCACAAAAACCCGTGTGAAAGGAGGTGAGGAACGGAGTCTGCAAGTGTGTGAGGGGAACCGACCGGATTAGGCCGCAGTCAGTACAAACATGTTGGAATTCTTTTAGCTGAATCTGGACACACTCAGGTCGATTGAACTGATTACAGAGCCAACTCCAACATCTGTTGTACCTACTCCAACGCATGTTGCCAACAGCCAATGAAAAAGAGAGGCTGAGACACAGCATCCACTGCAAGCATTTTGTTTTTGGTTTGTTTTTCATAACGAAAACTTCACTTGTAACTTTACATGATAAACATAAACAACAATGAACCCAATACACAATAAATCTAACTAATTACAATTGCTTAATGACAAAAAAAAAAAAAAAAAAAAAAAAAAAAAAAGGAGAGAGAAAGAGAGACATTTGAATATTTAAGTCTAAAATATAGTACAGGAAATAATGCAAGGCCTTAATAAAATATTAAAATATTCTAAAAAAATGTTTCACATTTTAAACAAATGTTCTTAAATGAGCAAGTCAGTATTTTATAAATAATATTTAAAAAAATAATAATTTTATAGAGGAGAATAACAGAAATAGTGTCTGAATTCTGAGAATGTCTTCTTACCGCCACCTACTGGTATGTTTGTTTACCCTTTAAACCCTCACCACACCAGTTTGATGATACAGGTGGTTTCCAAAATCATGTAGCGCGATCCACAGCCAATGCAGTTGTTAAATGTGTCTCAGTCTTTCAGTCGTTAAAAGAAAAATCTGCTGAAACCAGTCTGTTTGCATCAACTCCAAGTCTTTCCAAAATCTTCAAGAAGTGTGAAAATCGTGTAGCGTGTCCCCAGCTTTAAACTGTTGTTGTGAACAAGTCAAGGAGATTCTGAACATCACTACATAAGTGGTGCTGAAACTTCAGTCATAAGCATCCAAGTTATTCTCAAATTAAAGTCTGAGCATTGCTGTTGTTTTTTGTACTCTGGTATATCCAAACAGAGCATTAATTAGGAGTGTCTGCATCTGATTTTCTGATCATTCTCCTGCTTGTCTCTCATGTCTTAGCACCTCATTTCCTGTTTAACCAAACAGATCAAATTTAAACTGGACAGAAAGCGTGTTACTATTCAAAGATTTAGTCACATTAGCTCTTAAGAACATGCTTACAGTAGTTAGATCATTATATGAAGTCACACACAGCCTTTGTAGTTTACTGAATACACGAGCAACCTGGGATAAAACACACTTCAAACAAATATAAAAAAGCAAAATGACACAAATATTAATTTTAATATGAAGTGCCATTTCCAAGACTGTTACACTACTTTGCATTAAACTGGAAAACAGACACCGATACGGAATAAGGGAAATGGCATCTAAACTGATGAGGGCAGAAAAGGTACATAAAAACCTGTGTTTTTGTTTTTTTTTTTTATAAATGAAGATGTGAAAGTTGCTGTAAAGACATAACTACTTAGAAGTAAAACAGGCATACACACATACAACCAAGCACGCAAATGTCGAAGCGAAGGCCCTAATTCCATAGGTGCTGTGTTACTTACAGTGGCTGGAGAGGCTCGTGCCGTCTGGGTGGCAGGATGGGGTCCAGCATTATCCATCAGGTAAGCCCCAGAACTGCTGCTGATTACTTGACCCCCTGCCATACCCATGCTCATCCCCCCAGTGCTCCCCCCTCCGTTGTTGGTCATGCCATGAGACGTCACCACAGTGGACACTTGTGATGAGCTACCTTGTGTGTCAAAGTAGCTCCCTCCACTGTTCTGGCTGTAGAGCTGCGGCTCCGAGTATGTGTAGGTTCTTCTGTTCAGAAGAGAGGTCAGTAGTCAAATAAATAAGTCATTATGAGGACTATTCAAAGAGCATCAACACTGTTAAGAAATGATGGGCTTTTTAAACATGATATACACAACTTTGATGGGTTCATATCCTGTTTACTGTCCACTTTATCTGCTAATCTTCCTCTTTCTTTACATAAATATCTTGGCTAAGTCACATAGAAGGCCAGTGGGTGTGTCCATAATATGCATTTAGGCAAATTGGGCATCGGAGTAAATATTTTCACCCTGATTTATTTTTAGTATACGAATCATGCTTTGGTTTCAGCAAACAAAGCACTGGCAAAAGAAGCAGAATAAAAAGGTCAATTTTCCTCTAATTTAAACGATGCAGTTACTCTGTCTTAAATAAGTACTCATACCTCATGAACCTTTGCACATTTTGTCAAGTAACAGCCACAAACTTTAATGTGCCACCACCATAACTAATGGTGGGGATTGTGTGACCAAACCACAGTGTTCTGTATGTGGTCCAAAGATCTGACCAGAGCACAGTCAAACACGTTTGCTGTTTTTCCATAAAGGGCAGATTTTTGCTGTGCATAACTAACAGCTGTCCTGATGATTTCCAAAAGCAATCGGTTGCACTGGATGTTATTTAAGGTCATTGATGTAAAAGAGGCCAAATATAAATGCATATAACACATCTGGGATTTTTATTTGATGGAGAAAAAAAAAAAAAAAAAAAAAAAAACCATTTTTTTGCCCCCAGGACACAATTACATGCCATGTAGTGTCAGTCACATAAAACCCTACATTAAAATATGTGGCTGTAGCATGAATTTTACAAAGTTCTTCAAGGGGTGGGAATACTTTTGCAAGGCACTATATATAAGCACTGTTATAATATCATCATATAATGTCTCCATCGCTGCAACTGTCTAATAAGCTACAGCAGACACAGAACCGCTCAAAGGGGATGTAATATAGGGAGTGCATGCCTTAAAGAACCTATATTATGTTGACATTAGTCTAGTGCTTGCCCATCACCCACCAGCTCCCTTTACATAAATGTTTCAACCAGTAGCAGAAGTCTGTGTCTGTCTGTGTTTGTGCATACACTGATGCATGCATGTTTATCACAGTAGGACAAACACAGATTGGACTTGTTTGTCGATTATATGTGTAACCTTATTTTTCTGATCCAGGGGAGCCTTTTATAGTACTGTCACTTAAAAAAAGAAAAAACAAAACAAAAAAAAAAAAAAAAAAAAAAAAAAAAAAAAAAAAAAAAAAAAAAAAAACTGGCCTACTTATGGTCATGTTGAGGAGACTGAAAACAAAAAGACATGACCGCAAACCACAAAGAGGAGATAAACAAAGCACAACTGTGCTTGCCTACAACATCATGTGCTTGTGACATGAATGATCACTTGAGATTAGAAAGAAGGAAAAAAGGGGATTCAGGGCTGAAGCGTTGAAATTTTTGAAGTTGTGCAAGAGCAGAGATGGGAAACACCTCGACTCACATGTTGCCGTTGGTGTAGACGCCACTATTTTCCTCCACATACTGCACCTGTGCTGGGTAAACATGCTGAACCTGTTGAACAGTCTGCGCCTGGCAACATAAGGTGCAAAAGCTCTAAATTACTCTGCGAAATTTTGCTAAAAAAGCTACAAACTCACAGGTGCAAATCGAGCCAGGACGTACCTGCTGCTGCTGAACAGGCACCTGCTGGGTGGAGCCGGTAGGCTGGACAGGCACGGTGGTCTGGAGAGGGACAGTGGAGGTGGAGTCAGCGCCTGCTTCAGGGGTCTGCATGGCGCCTGAATAAAAAAGAAAACAGACCTTCTGTAGGACTGATAACAGTCTTGGGAACTGAAAGCTTACACAACTGTTAACCTGCAAGCTTCACAGGTCAATCAACTTTACAGCCTAATAAAGGCCGTATCATAATCTTAATGCAGTAAAAAGTTGATCCCTGATAACCAATGAGAACTTTTATTTTCACAAATTCTTCTGGCAGCTCTTCAAATACTTTGTTTTCGATGTCTGGCTTTGAACCAGTTGGAAAAGCAGTCATAAAATCTGTGACATCAATACCAAAACAAACACAAACTCGACCCCTCATCCACCTGCATGCACTAAAAGTCAGATCGGTCAGGTGTTATGTAATAACATTTTTGCCCACAAATTCAGTAATTATCTACACTTTAGTTTGCTCAGGACAGCTAAATGAGAATGTAATCTGGCGAGAACAGGAAACAAGTAGTATCACCATAAAGACCCTTGTCCGTTTTGCCCAAATCAATGCCAGTAAAAAGCTGCTCGGGCCAACTGCACCTAAACACCTGCCTCTGCCCTGTGGTACGCAATGTTCTCAGCGACTCATGCATCACCGACACATGGTCTTGTCTCCACATTCACAGCCATAAAACAAGTTAATATTTAACCAACTCTAAATAGATGCTGCTTCTCTTTCCTCTGCACTTTTACAGGCTCAACATCACCTCTGACAAAACACCCTGAACAAAGAAAAACTCTCAGAGCTATTTGTGTTCTAAATATATATATAAAAAAATGACATGTCCGTGTTCTAATTACTTCTCCTGGTTCAAGCGAACACATCTGCAGGGAAGGACAAGAGGACACACTTAAGGTTAACCCATGTTTGTGAGTTAATAATAGTGTGGCTACCATCACCCATTCCTTCCAGGGAAAGGACATCTCGTCTCCATCACAGTTTCCATGAACAAGCCTCTCTTGGTTAATTAAGCTGGATCTCTTTAGAGCTTCAAATCACTCCTGGGACAGCTTGCCCCTTTCCATTACCTTCTCAACTGCACCCATTTTTGCAGACTTTTACTTTATTTATGTTGGGGCAGCAAGATCAAAACTAGGTGTTTCCTGAAACAAGTGGATCACTTAAAAAGCAGGGAATAATACTATTTTTCTTATATCATTTATCAAGACAAAACATTTGGCTTTCAGTGAAACAGTTTGAACACTTTAGAGAAATTGTGTAGTAGGCAAAGGACACCCTCCTGCATCAGGGTATACAAAGATTATAAACAGCAATGACTTCAAAACTGCTAATATTTCTCTGTCAGACCATTTCGACAATTTAAAGTCCTTTTAATAGAACGCTAGAAAATGATGGAGTGACTGTAGTTTTCTCTGGCCACAAGGAGCATAGTATAACAGTGTTGCCCCCCCCATCCGTTGCTGCTGGTCAGCTAGATGAGAGATGGCTTTTACTTAATATTAGGAAAAAAACATGATTTTGCTATATTATTGTTGAATATTGTGATGACTTAACATTTTACTCCATTTTCCATCATAATGTCCTCACCATTCTCCTTGAGCTTTACCATCTTGGTCACCAAAAACGTGCTGAAAGCCTATTCAACTGGCTAAATATATTATTGACCAGCAAAGTTTTAATGGATAATTAAATATTGCAGCCAACCAAGTATTCCATTTAAGGATTTGTTTTTGATATCAATATGACACATTAGAGCTCCACAACATATTGAATCGCAATTGCCATCTCAATGTCAATGTTTGCACAATTGCAATCACAAAAAAAAAAAAAAAAAAAAAAAAAAAAAAAAATCGACATGACTGCATATTTTGGTAGAGTATTATAATTCAACTGCCATGCATACAAATTCTGCAGGCCAATAGTACACTTGGCCTGTTGGATGCTAAAGCCTGCAAAGTAGTGGCGCCATTGTATTTAAAACAAAAAAAACAAACAAAAAAAAAAACAAACAAAAAAAAAAACAAAAAAAGAATAAAGTAAGTCTGGAAATGTGGGTTAATTGTAATCCATTTCTTCAGCACAATATTCGGCAAAAGCATTGCAGTTACATGTTTTCCTGATACCGTTTAGAAATACCACAATTTTCGGACTATAAGCCGCTACTTTTTTCACAAGCTTTGAACACTGTCTTTATATGTCTTTTTACCAACGGGTTTTGAAAGTAGGGTTGTCCCGATTCCATACTGATACCGGAAATCGGTCCGATATCAGCCAAAAAAATGACTATTGGATTTTATCAGCCTGCATCTAAAATCTCTGATTTAAGCACACCGATAAAGCACTCCACCTTAGCATTTCGCTCCAGGAAATAGTCATCCCCAGCATTTTTATCCAGCAGCACTTGAATCCCGCATGCAGAGCCCACGTGATCACAACAGTTGAGTAACAGACGCTACGCTACTAGAATAGAGGCGATGTTGGCAGTGCCTTCGTTAAAGTCCGAAAAAGACGTTAAAGCTGAATGCACAACTTGTGGTGGCACAGAACCGGATAAGTTTAATAAGACCAACCTCATGGCGCATTTGAAGCAGCATCACACAAAAACAACATGAGGGTTTTTGCAAGACCACGGAGGCGAGGAAACAAACCTCTGGCTCCTTGAAACAACCAACTCCTCCTATTGAACGTAGGAACAATCCTTTACATTACAGGAGAGCCAACCAAGCTAGACTCCCCACCTTGATGGCAACGGCAGCAAAGTTCCTCTGTGCTCCCTGCACGAGTATCGAGAGTGAGAGGTTCTTTAGCACAGCGTCAATTATCGTTGACGAGCACAGGAGCAGGTTGACAGCTCAGCATGCCGAAAAGCTCATCTTCTTAAAAAAAAGAATCTGCACATCATGCTCAGACGGCAGAAAGTGAAGATGGAGCAGTAGGAAAGGCCGCCATCAATTTAGTTAACTGATATCAATTTAGACAACTTTTTAGTTATTTGTTTTCGTTTGCTCTTGTTACTTGAATGATATACTTATTTTATTTACACTATTGTTTTAGTAAAGACTGAAAGCAACGGTCACATTGTTTTGAGCACAGTCAGGGAAATTGGAGCTGAGGACTCTTAACGTTGCACATTTGGACAATGGACAATATTGCGGGTTTTTTCTCCCAGCCTCAGTTGTTCCCACCATACAGCAGTATCAGGTTGACAGTTAAAATTAATTTAAAAAAAAACAACAAAAAAAAAACGTTAAAAAGTTAAATTTATTTTTATTGGATTTATTGATTTTTTTTCAGGGTCTTGTAATTTATTTTATTCAACTATAGAAAAATATGTTTAAGTTTAAAGCTTATGCAACACATTGGTTAATAATAAAAGGGTCAGTTGTTCTCATTCTAATATTCCACACTATAATATAAGTAATAAAAATATGTATGATTCATGCTGATATGGTATATTGGTATCGGCCAATACTCGAAGCTTCAATATCGGTATCGGAAGTGAAAAAGTTGTACCGGGACACCCCTATTTGAAAGGTGGGACTGCTGCGTGATGAAGAGGACAGTACAAGCTCAAAAGCGAATTTGTCTTGTGACGAAAGTGACATTGAGAGTGACAGTGAAGGAAGAACTGAGGAAGCGTGTGTAAGCTGTTCAATTCCGACACTGAAGATGATGATTTTAGTGGTTGTAGTGCACAGGAGGAAGATAGCGATCAATTACTTTTCCTGGTAGGCTACTGTATTTTTAGTTTTTTAAACTATTATTTTAAGTAGCTGTGTTACAGGCACTGTTCAGAAAAAGTCTTTATAGTAAGTATTTGTGTATGTTACTGGAATATATTTAATTAAAACTTAAAATCTTTCTGTGTAAAGAACCTGCAGGACCTTTTTTATCTTTTGCAGGGTTGTAGTCGTTGGGACTGAAAAAGACAGAGAAAAAAAATGCAATCAGCGGGTCAGGCCTCACTGAAATCGAGAAATCAGTATCGGCCAGAAAAAAAGACCTGATTGATGCATCTTTAATTTACTACCAAAAGTTATCAAACCTTGAGAATCTCATACCTGCCCATCTCTACTGTTTGGGTGCAAACTGTAACAGACTGTTTTCAGGTAGACGGTCGTCTGGAAGTTAAAAAAAACAAAAAAAAAAAAACAAACAAAAACGTGTGAATATTTGTAGGGCTGCATGATATTTGAAAATCATTGGTAAATATTGCGATGGAGATATCAGGTGCGACATATACCTGTTTTCTTCTCTCCTTTCTTTCTAATTTGTGCTTCCTATGTGACCTTTAGCATTTTTGGCAATGCCATTTGTGTCCAGTGTAAGACTCTGTCCTACTGGCTAAATATTGCATTAGCATGAAAAATACAACCTTAGAATTCAAAAATAAACTGGCCAACAATTATTGCACGCCAAACAATCATTTGCAATATGAATATTGCACGCATCGATACTGCAATAATGATATATTTGCGATATATTGTGCAGCCCTAAGTATTTGTATCCTCAAGTTTTGAGAATACCCTGTTAGACCAATCGGATATCACTAAGACAAGTATTTTTTTTTTTTACTTTCCAAGTTGAAACCCAAACCCCACAACATCTTAATACAAAAAAGGAATCACAGGGAGAAAAAAAATTGGAATTGTATTCCAGAGTGTAGTTTGAAATCTAAAGCACATGGCCCCAGCCGAGTCCATCTAATTGAGAAAAGGAGCCCCTGCATCACAGCACACCCTTGTTGTCTCACCTCAACCCCCTTCACAAAGACATGCACACACACAGGCACACACACCTCCTGCCACACCATTCAGGCACTCCCTTGTGGCCCACTTAAATGCCGTGCTCCACTGAGCAAGTGCAAGCCCTACAAAGACTCAGAGGAACAAAAGCCACCAAGGAGTGCAGCATTTTGCCCTGAGTTTCCTCCCTTCAATTTCTCTTGCTTACATCCAAGCCAAAAAAAAAAAAAAAAAAAAAAAAAAAAAAATCATGAAGCACAAAAGGTTCACAGTCACAGCTACCAGAGAATACAAAGGACTACAATTTGCCTAAGTAATGATCATGCATGACAAAGTTGGAGGGTAATGAGTAGAGCCAAGACATGTGAGTAAGTGAACAGGACTAGGTGCATCAGAGATACCCCCCACCCACTCCTCACCTCACACACACACAGTGACTTGATCAGGTGTTTGTATAGCAGGAAAGCAGGTGGAGGGAGATGTAATTTGGAGCTGAAGAGGTGGAGGGTATGCAAAGAAGTGTTTGTTTTGATGGGGGTTTAAAATGACAGAAACCTGGAAGTTAGTTTCAATGTAAGGCACCCTAATGCTAATTTTAATGTAATAAGCTTTGCATCAGTATACGTCACACTGCAAGACAAATCTTACAGGTTTAAATCTGACTTTGAGTGTGGAATAAAATGTAAACTGTGACAAAAAGACTGTTTTTTTTACAGGTGGTAAGAAAGAAAAGACCTTTAAGTACATGCATGCTCATCACTGCAGATTCTACAGATGATTTAAATACATATGATTTTTTTTTTTTTTAAAATTAACAATTTACATAGCTGTAAGGAAGGCTGTGGAAAATTACAAAGCAAACATACAGCGAGGCCATGAAAATGGCTGGTGGAATAATTGAATTAATCAGGCCCTCTTTAAGTGATTGGAAATGCAACAGGATCCAGGCAGCAGGTGGCATGGTACTATTTCTGCCCTCCTGGACTACAGGTAAGTGGTAACATGATCTGATAACTGGCAGTTCCTAACATCCTGTTTTGTTTATGCATGTGGTCGGGGGTGGGGTGGGTGGGTGACCCAATTTAGCTTAGATAGATGTCAACAAATAAACATTATTTTCTTGGGCATTTTGATTTGGTTATAAATGGTCCAACTAAACAGGTGTTTCTCCTACAGTGAGCAGTAACATGATTCACACCTGAGATGAAACCTATTTGTTCTTTGTTTACTGTTAAATACCTCTTCCGTTCTGTTGAGGACAGATTAAGATAAATTGGGACGGTCTGGAGTCCCACACTAGTCGAGGCGCACCTGCTCTCTCTTTCCTTCCCCTCATCTCACAGCGCGCACACACGTTTACGCACTCACATATACACACCTGTTTTCCTTCCTAATGGGAATCAGAGGGTTGAACAGGTGAACAATAGACCCAGTGGACCCATGCAAGAGTAAATGTGATGCAACAATAAGAAACTTGCTCTAAAATATAAATAAGTAAATAAAATTAAAAAAAAAGAGAGAGAAACTGGCTCTGATTATAACATCAACACAGCTGGGGACACTTAAACGCAAATGTCCTATTCTGTTGGGAGAATAATGTACACACCATTTTTTTCCCTTTAAAACAGATTACAGGGGTTTTGCTGGGTCTTTAAAGGCGTTACATTTTGATAGTCACCATTCTAGGCCTATATATGTTCAAAGTTTCAAACCTAAGTCAAAATCACATTTAGTTAAATGTAAATATTTGTACATATGTTCAATTTTCCATCAAGTTAAAAAAAAAACAAAAAACATTATGCAGTTTCTGTGGAAACTGGATTATTGCCCTTTCATTTTTTATTACTAGCTGATAAAAGAAACAGAGATAAAAAGAATTTAAGAAAGTTAATTTCAGTAGCTGACTTAAACCTGTTGTTACACTTATGAAGCTTTTTGTACCTCATAACTTCAGCAAGTAAAATAAAAATTTGTAAGACAAGTAGAGATACACTGATCATCCTTTTGCTGTCGTATGCTGATTTCTGGAGGAGGGGAGGAGAGGGCTTGACCAGTTTTGATTCTTTTTTTTTTTTTTTTTTTACATTCCCTAATGGTGATAACACATAAAACACAAAAAAGTCAAAAAATAAAGTGCTTCAACTATTAATCCAACAACAAAAAAAAAGTACTAAATTATGAGATCCTCCCCATTTATCCAAGCATGTTTCCCTAACCCTAGATCAGTGTTTTACTAAACACACAAAAAGTGCATCACAGCATATCCTGTAGTTTGATGTGTAATGAATGTGTAATAAAGGAATTGAATAAATACTAAAGAAACATAAATAAATTAGATTTTTCAGTACATCTCCTCCTGATCACCAGCCAGAGCTGATCAATGGAAAATTGGCTGATTCCAAATGACGGTTGACTGATTGGTGGAGCTTTATATTGAACAAAACTAACTAAAGTTATTTTTGCAGTGTTTGTATGTCTAAAATATAAAAATTGATAGGCTTGAATATAATTTTAATTTAAAAAAACTGAGATTTGTGATATTCTGATTAATCTGAGATAAAATGTGATCAGATATTCCTCTCTTAATAAACGAGTGGCCTAATTTCTAAGGTGGGAAATAAGTATGTATTTATATAAACATATATATATATATATATAAAAAAACAAAAAAAAACAACCCGCATTAAATGACGTCCAGTTTTATGATGAACTACAGGGCTATAATAACGTTTAACAGTCTATTTTAAATTTGTGCAATTCAGGACAGATAAATTATTCACTAAACGTTAAATATGGACAAATGTTAATTCATTAGGGCTTATGTTCCCTTGCACAGCTTAGCCCTGTGTTATCACAAAGCTTATCACAAGCCATCTGATTCCACAAAGAGGGCAGATGGAGAGCTAGCGAAGCTATCTTGCTGCTTAAGACAAAAGGGAAAGTAATGGCTTAGCTATTGTCAACCAGTTAGTAAGAGCAGGGTTAGCTCACAGCACTTTCCCTTTGCTAATCGCCGTAGTGATTTCGCTCGGCTAACAAAACACAAACCCCTCGAAACTCTAACTTGCAATCTCACCGCCACATTAGCCCCCCAAAATGGAATACCCAACAGGCATTGTGAGGAAGGCATCGCTGGCGTTAGCAGCCTAGCAACAACAGACACCTGCTCCTGCTCCAGCTGACCAGTTAGCATCATTCACTAGCCTGAGAAAGCTGCTACCACTCAGCATGGCAACTTCAAACAGGAATATGCACCTAGAAAATATCCCTTTCTTAAACTAAATGTTACATTAAAGCTCTCAAATGTAGTTTCTGCTATCCTACCACAGTGAGAGTCTACAGGGAATCTTAGCAAGCAGGCTAACACGTTACAAAGAAACACCCTCGGCTAGCAAAGTACCCCAGCTATTATCCAGCAGCAGACAAAACACAAACCAGAGGCGCTTCTAAATCTCCTTCAAAAAGCAGTGACGGGACAAACCAGTTGCGTTCTGGCTAACAAACATACAAACAAACAAAAAAAAAGGAGTTTGAAGCAAACCTGAGCTGCGGACTGGTTGATGAAGATGAGGATGGTGGAGGAGGTGGTAATGATGGAGCGAGAGGTTGTTGTTGGTGGGTTACAGTCACCAGGACTACGGGGACTATGGCGTTGCCTCACTGGGCAACAGTTGCTATAAAACTCATCGGCTGCGCGCAACCTTACCAGGCAGGTGGGAGGGGATTTAGGCGCACACATAGGCTAAAAATATATCTGTGTAGTCCTTTAAAGAAATTTATTCCCTCAAAAATTCAAATGTTTTCCCCTGCTGTACAAATGTGTTTCAATGATTCAAGCGGTTTGGCCATTTAAACATGTTCAATATATTTTAAAACATGAAAACAAAAATCCAAAATATGTGTCTAAGATATTTTTAGGGTGGCAAAAGATTTTTTCTATTCCTTTTGGGTTTTTTTTTTTTTTTTTTTTCTTAAAACCCTGCTATAGTTATGATCTGGTCTTTCTGATGGCGATTCATCATTATTTGTGCTTTCTGCTCCAGCTATTTATGCTTATTATAAGCAGAGGTGGGTAGTTACTAGTGACATCTACTCAGTTATATTTACTTGAGTACATTTTTGGGGGAATAATACTTTTAGAAGTAGTTTTACTACACCATACTTTTTACTTTTACTTGAGTAATGTTATTGTATAGTATTGCTTCTCCTACTTGAGTAAAATGTCTGGATACTCCACCCTCTGTGAGTAACTTCACTGAATGAAGAATGTCTGTGCATTTTTTTTAAACTAAAAATAAATGTTTTTATTGAAAAAAAAAATTTTTTAGACACAGACCTACACTTTATGTTAAAGTGAGACCTCTTGTTTGTACACAAGCTTTGCTGTTCTAATGTTATTTTCTATCTGCTGGGCCTACTGGGCCATTTGTAGATCAAAAAGATATAATAAACAGTAGATATTGTCACTGGAAGTGCTTTACCCTGTTCTGACATATATTCATTACTTAATTTAACTGTTGGTTTCCAAAGTTTTTATTGAAAAAAAAAAATATTTGGAAAAGTATTTATTCTGTTTGAATTTGTTATTTTTAGTTTTTCATTAGTTTTAAAAAAAATTATTTTAGTCTTTACCAGAATTTTCATATAATTTTATTTTTTCTGATGACATCATTTTAAAATAGTAAATAAGACATTCTTATCAGTTACTCAGTACTCAAGTAGCCTGTTTGCGGAATACTTTTTTACTCTTACGTAATTTTTTTGTATGACTATTTTTTAATTTTACTTGAGTAAGAATATGTTGAAGCAGTGCCACTCTTACTTGAGTATAATTTTTGGGTTCTCTACCCACCTCTCATAATAAGATACAATAAGATTATTTAATGCAATGCAAAATGTTAATACCCCTTCAATGTTTTCACATTTTATTACAATATTTTGCTCCTGTCCACTTAAATTATTGGGATTGTATAGCCAGACCAAAACAAAGTGATATGCCTTTTTTACTAATACAAATCTAAAAATTGTGATGTGCATATGTCTATGACCTTCTTTACTCTGGTACCCATAAATAAAATTTATTGCATTCAAGGAGAGGTTTGATAGAGAATATTAGAATCATAAAGGAGGGGGAACACATCATGGATGTAAGATAACAGTGGGGTCAAGTTATAAAACAAATCTGAACTTCATGAAAGATTGCAGAGAAGAAAGGAATGCAAAAAAGATGCTTTGTTCAGCAAGACCAAACTTTAACCCAGTGTGAAACATGGTGGTGGCAGAATCATGCTATGGAGATCCTTTTTTTCAGCAGGGACAGGGAAGCTTGTCAGAGTTGATGAGAAGATGAAAGGAGCTAAATATTGGGCAGTTCTAGAAGAAAACCTATTAGAAGCTGAAAAAGCCTTGAGACTGGGACACAGATTCACTTCAGAGGTTCAGAGGTGCTGCTGTTCTCAGAAAAAAACAAACATTACATGAATTATTCTTTTGGATGTGCTGATTAGCTGAAATCTATCCCCAAATAAGCATACAACAGGCATCAAGGAACTGTTGTTTAGAAGCAACCGAAAAGTGACAATAAAACCCAGAAGGTTGTTATGATCTTACATTCCAAAATGCAATAATACAGTTATTATCTCTGGTGCACATTTCCACCACATATTGTCATTAAATAGTTTCATTCAATATAATCTCCTAAGAGTGTGGAAATGTAAGAATCTTATATTATGTGACTTTCCAGAGTTTGGCACAATATCCAAACATTTCTGAGAGCTCATGTGTAATTTTTATTCTCAGATGTTTCAGTTTCACAGATGATGACTCATCTCTAATTGCGTGGTTTGTTATTGTTTAGAACAGTGAAGCTGTATAATGTTTTTGTGGTGTCTCCAAACTTGAGTTTGAGATTTGTAAATATCTGTTTTTCTTCCAATTTCTTTTGAATGAATAGTTCTTCATGAGACATACAGTTTAGATTTTTTATAATATAAATTCCCTTTTGATAACAATCTATTAGGACCTGGTAAACCCATTCATTATTTTACCTTGAAAGTACAATGTTTAATCAGTTTAATTTTTTGCTTTCTCCTCCTTTTAAAAAAAATTCTTTTGTTACATTATCCTGCCTCTTAAAGATGCTAGGCAGTATTGTGATTAATGTTAAACTTAGAGATACTATTTTTTTTTTTATATCATAGTAATTTAGTAATATAGTAATTATGCAAAGTTTGTATTTATTTTCCCGTTTTTTCTTTTGTGTATTTTCATCATAAATTAAAGAATTGAGTTATGATGAAATATATAATGTACCATATAATTTTAGGAGCTGTTGGGAAGGAGGAAAGCTACTACTTTTAGTAATTTAGCAATTCTATTCAATCTCTCCAGTTTAAAGTATTTTCCTCAGTGATAGCGCCGTGGGTCCAGATTCTCAGTTTGTCTCATTTTACTTTGAACCAAAACTTGCATATTTTGTCCTTGAAAGAAAATGTTCACCTTTATGATTTATTGGCCAACATATTCAGATCCTCTCAAAATGTCTAGATGCATACTTGGATGCTAAAAGTAAGGAAATCTGGGCAGATTGTACAAGTGGGGCTAAATATTCATGAACAACTTTTAAACTGACAACAGCAACCAAACAAAGACACATTGTTTAACAGCTTTATACCGACTACAAAGCCTTACCAACCACCTGTGTCCACAGCACAAGACTTTTTTATTTGATTAGCACTTACTAAACAGATGCTTTTTGGAAAAGCTGTCGTTGTTGTTGCTAAGCAACTAGTGAAATCTATCTGAGGCATAACACTCTTGGTAAAAGATTTGAGTAAAACTGTTTGTCCCTTTAGTTTTAACTAATTGTATGTGAAAATTGACTCCAACTGGACTCATGCAGTTGGATTTTCACGTAAAAAAAGCAGAGATGGTGGCAAAATATTTCAGACTTGTTAAAGGGCGTCATATTTTCGAGCCAGAAAACCTAGAAATAGTGAAACTTTAAAGCACAAATAATACACAGTCTGTCTTTTCATTGGTTTTAAAGCAGATATGTAATTCTGGAACACACATTTATGAAAAGAAACAAGCCTTTTGAGTTATGTTTATATATTATATTGCTTCTCATCCACCAAAAACACTTTTTGCCCTACAATTATGAACCACATGGAATGTTTGTTTCAGGGCAGTGATGTCCAAAGGATTTTGAGGGTCAAGATGAAAACATTCATGGACCATAAAAAAAAAAAAATAAAATAAAATAAAATAAAAAAAATAAAATAAAATAAAATAAAATATTCCAAGTATAAATATAAATTAACATTTTCTTTTGTCTGTCCATTAAGAAACTAAATATTTAATATTTTAATGCAAGTAACAAGATAGTGTAATATGTTTTAGAAAAGGGATGTGAGTATTACTGCTGATGCAAAACATGAAGACAGTTTTATATGTTTCCCTTATGAAAAGAAATTCTGCAGTTTGCAGATTTTGGGGGTCTATTGTTTTCTATTTTAGAATTATTTTTGTCTTTGCTCAGCAACAAGAACAGGTCATGGATCAGCTTTTCTTTTAAAACATTTGCAATATTAAGGCAGGCTTGATTAATGGACGTGCCTGAGTCTGCTTTTGAGAAGAAGTCCCTGGATGTTTCTGGTCCTATTTTCTATAAAATTAAAATGAAAGCAAACAACCTGGTTAGTGAAAGATGAATACTTTGTGTTGGACCTTACATTTTTAAAATAGTATTTTAATGTATCTGCAAAAATCATCCTGAAAAATAAAAAATGTCCATCTGCCCGTGCATGCAAGCTAAATTTGTACCATTCTTGAATTGCAGTCAGGGGACACACAATCATTCAAAGAGGTGTGAATCATCCCTGAGCTGCATTTTGTACACCCCTTATTTAGGGGAAGGAACAACAAGAATATGAGGGAAGAGAACATAACAGAGCAGGAGTACCAAAGGTGATTGTGGATGTTGTTTATGAGCATGAAATTTATCAATTAAGAAAATGGTTTCTCTTACCTATAATTAGCTGTGGCAGCATAATTCTTTCAGAGCCAACTGAAGGAGAGAAGGTTTGACTGCTGATGTAATTTGGGTATTTTAATTTCTTTCCCAACTTTTAAAATTGTAGCATTGGCTTGAAGTGACTTTAGGGCAAACACCATATTGTGAGAAAACTTATTACAGACTTACAGAGACTGAGAGGTGTGACAGACTATGTCTTCAAAGTACAGTTTTTTGAAAGCTGTGTTACTGCAGTGCAGCTAAACCCTAATTAATACAACAAGGACTGACTATGTGAGGAAAAGTGAGACTTATACAAGCCCTTCATGGCTCCCTTAATATGAAGTACTGCAGTGAAACACCTGTTTGTAGAAATGGGAGTATGCAGGAGCATAAACAACGCTGGTCAGAATCAGAGTAGATATTTCTAAGTCTACATGAATGCTGACAGTATTTTAGTGTTTTGAATTACAGGTTATTACACAAGCTGTCTTTTAAGACTGTGGTATATTACCGCCAGACCAGGCTTGACACAGCAAGTTCTAAAACCGTCTTTAAGGTGCGGGTTTGTTAACTCTCCCAGCTACTGCACTCAAGACACTTCTTACCTTCCCCTTCTCATTGAATATAAAGCGACATTAAAAAGTTCACTTTATGGACTCAAATTTGTACTGAAACTTTCCTATATTTGTGTTTTGGATGTCCATTGTGCTCCAAATAATTCCCAAGTTTGGTGTTCAAACAAAACACTGTCACTGATCAGAAACATTTGGCTTTTTTTTAAGCTGCCTTCTGGTTGCTTTTTATATACTTCTTGAATTCTGGCATGGAAATTAATACAGCCATCTCTAGCTACACACCTTAACACAGAAAAAAAGCTGGACAATTTATGATATATGCCCTTTAACCTCATGGTATCCAAATCTGACATCTCATTTTGATACAGTGCTGCCTTTCCAAGCAGTCAGTCATGGTGCACCCAGGATCAAACACAAATCTATCACAGAGTCAACAAAGAAACACACAACCCCACATACACAAACCCACTCTTAAGCTTGTATAGAAACAGCTGTTAACCCCATGTGGTTTATTATGCGACTGTGGGAGGAAGTCAGAGTACCTGGAGAACCCACATACCGCTACATGATCTTTATAGGGATTTCATCTTGGGATCTTTTAACTGTAAGCAGACAATTCAAACCCATTCAGTGAACTTGTGCTGCTAAAGTAAAAACATGAATTTAGTTACAAAGAAATGATCCACAAATAATTTGTGAAAAATTTATTAAAAAACCACATATGAGTACAAATTATTTACTTCTCTTATCCAACACACCTTGAAAATTCTGTTTAACTAACATGGAAATAATGTGAATTTTAATCATTTGTTAAAATACAAACTGGAAAAAAATGACTATTATTACAATTGGTTATTATAACAGTGTACCTACGTCAAGTTCCGTCTCTTACCATATGGACATAAAATGGAAATGAATGAGGTCCAAAAATGTGAAGCATTATGTCATGCTTTCATTTATGGCAAACAATGTTGTCACATTTAAATAATTTGCAGTAATAAAGGATTCAAAGCCACTGGTCTGATTCCAAACAGTAATTTGTTTCATTATCTAAGCACAGGAGTGCTTATTGCACATTATTATATACAAGCAACAAGTAATATGTATGACAGTGCTGTCACATAATAAAGGCTGTCTTGTTACTATAGTTACCAAGACACATTTCTAAGAAAAAAAACTAATAAATCATCCCTTGCATACTTTATTTTGATTCAATGTTGACATAGTGCAAAATGCCACCTGAAAGTATTTAAGTACCTTATATTATATCCAAGCTGTGTAAGAACGGATTAAGAAAACATGAAAATCCTGAAGGCTCCCATAAGTTCTCCCCTAAGGATTTATTGTAAAACATTTTATTTGAATATAAAGGGATACAAAGCAGTGCAAACCACTGACGACTGAGCAGTATCATGCCTCTGTATATATGCTGGGAACCTTGTGTGTGCTGTGGTCCACCATACAGAAGTAATCCCCAGCATGCAACTCTTGAGTAGTAGAGGCATCTTGATTTTGAACGTGGATGCCAAATCCTGCAGCAGATTGCAAACAGAAATACAGTGATCTATGTATGCAGTGTGAGAAGAAGATAATCAAAAAGCAATAAAGTACTTGTCCTTGGCTGCTTTCTACGACATACTTTAAGCTTTTGAAAGGCTATTTGTGAGCAAGTCAAGCCATCGTGAGAACCGACAACTCCAGAAAAGATTGTTTCTATAAGCATTACCATAAATACAGGAACTTGAGGAATTTTTCTACAGGGTGAAGGAGAAAGTGCCACCTTTTTATTATTGCTGCTTTTAAACATCAAACTCTTAATCTCAGAATCTTGTCAGGATCTCTGTGGCTGTCAAGTCTGGCAAGGAACATGTTTTATTTCAAGGTGACATGGATTTGAAAGGTACTTGATTATGGTTGAAAAGAAACTGCATCAGCTGCTAAGGCTTATTATAAAGACAACCTGCACAGCACAGTTGATATGTGACTGACAAACTATACTCACATTTATACAGTGCCTTACAAGTATTCAAAGCCTCATGTTACATCCACAGACCTCTACATACATAACTTGAATTTTATGTGATAGATCATCACTATATAGAAAAGGAAATAGAGGGAGGAAAATGATTCATGGTTTTCAAGTTCTTTTCCCCAGACAAAAATCTGAAAAATGGAACATATAGTTTTAATGCAATTACCAGCACAACCCCAAGAGTCAAAAAGTTTTGCTTAATATTTCCAGAACATGATGGTGCCGTCACCATATTTCACTGTGGGGACAGTGTTTTAAGGGTGGTGTGCAATGCTAGTTTACAAAGTGATCTGTTTGTAACCCAGATTGATATTTTTGATATTACCAAAGCACCTTCTTTTACTTATTTGCTGTGTCCTGACATTAATGTGACAAACTTAGCAGGATCTTTCCATTCTTCCATAGATTTATGATAATGATGTGATATTTACAATTATGTACAGTCCATGGCTTATAGATGTAATGTCAAAATTTCCCATCATCTGAATTGTGGATCACTGCAGCTCCTCAAGTGTTACTACTGGCCTCTTGGCAGCTTCTCAGATTTATCCTTACTTTGCTCGGCCTGTCAGTTTAAATGGATGATCATGCCTTTGTAGGTTTGCCATACTCTTTCTATTTTTGGATGATGGATTGAAGAGCATTTTTCAAGCTTGAAATGTTATTTTATAGCCTAACCCTGCTTCCATACTCTCCACAGCTTTATTCTTTACCTGTCTGATGTTTTCTGTGGTCTTCATGAAGCTATTTGATCACTAATGTTCTCTGAGCAAACCACTGAGGCCTTAACAGATAGACTGTATTTAAATTGAGATAAAATTATACACAGGCTTACAAAAAAGGTGACTTTAGCAGGCAACTAGTTGAACTCTATTTAGTAGTATCAGAGTAAGTTTGACTGAATGCAAATTCGAATTTTTCCTTCCACTTTTTGTATAACTTTCTGTTGCTCTATTACATCAAATTCAAAGACTATAAACAGAAATTTGCTGTGAAGCAACAAACTTGGACTAATTTTAAGGGATGTGAATACTTTAGCAGGGCACTGTAAACAAGGCTCTTTAGATATTTTGAGTGTATTCAGTGAACATTTTTGATTGTCAGTACCTGGGCTCTGATCTGCCACATTAGGAGGCTGGCCAAGTTGCTTCAGATCACAGTTGTTCAGCAGCGCCGGTCCGCTGGGAGGAAGAGGGTGGCAGGTGGAGGAGGAAGGCCCAGAAGGATCCCTGGAGATCAGCTGATCAACAAACCTGAAGTATTTCAAGCTTAAGTAAATACTACTTCTCATGGAGAATAAATATACATTTAAATATTTCTTACACACAAACAACCTTGGACATATTTAAACTTTCTCCAGTTTGTCATTATTAAATACCATAACAAAACATTATTAAATGTAATATTATAAATAGATACTGGACTTGATATTATGTTGTTTTTTTTTTTAAAGGCAATAAAACTGAATATAGAATTCATTAAGTGTAAAACGATAACTTCTGGAGGAACACTACAGCTCTTAAAAATATTAACAACAGGCAGTATGATATATAAAGGGCTGAAAGTCCCAAACTTCAGTGGAAAAAAATAAAAAGCAAACAAAAAAACCCCCACTTCATTTAAATATTTATTTATAACCAGATCAAAAAAAAAAACAAACAAAAAAACAAAAAAACAAAAAAAAACAACAAAAAAACCCCAAAAAACTGTCAATTAACTAATGACACAAATTGATAATTACACATTAAAATCACAAATAAAAACTTGAAATTATTATGTGTTAAAATCATATGAGAGTTTCATATTTCCTGGTCAATAAATCCTTTATTAGTTAAACTGCTACCAAGGTACACCAAAGAGACCCCAACATCTGCTTAGTTAACCTGCACAGAAACTCCTCTGGTGACCAGTCACTTTGTCTACCTCAGTATTTGCCTCACCCAGTTACTTTGATTGGTGAGGCTGAGAAATAATAAAAAAAAAAAAAAAAAAAAAAAAAAAAAAAAAAAAACCCACAAAAAAAACAAAACAAAACAAAAAAAACCAACAAAAAACCATGATATGCTGCAACACCGGCATTTGAAATAAGTTAACACATACGCCGCTACACATATTTTAAAGATTTCAGTCATTTGTTTCTACACTTGATAGGCTATTCAATGTAAGATATATTTTCTAAACTAAGATAAGCAGATCTGCCTTTGCGTGTATTGTCAGATTTGCAAAGAGGAGCAAACTTCAGTCAGCACACATTTAATGCTTGCAAATAGCTTTGTGAATTTGGTTTAGCGCATTTGATAAACTGGTGGCACAAAATGTGACTGCATTTTAATAATTTCCATACACAGTTTTCAAGGGAAGATGTATTTCAAAATAAAACCGTTTTTACTTTTTAGTATTGCACTGTCCTATAGTCTTTCTCCAGTTTTTCATTTTACTTTTGGCATCCTAAACTAAGGTTAAAGGTTATACTGGAAAACTTAAATTTACATATTTGTTGTTAATAAATAATGAAAAATCAGAAATTACTTAAAAAAAAAATAGCATGAAGTGCTGTTAAATAAATCAGTTTTGTTTATTATAATACAGTAGCTTGTGGTATGTTTAAATTAATCAAGTCTACATATAAATAAGATTAACTTTAAGGCAAAGTTTTTGACAAAACACCAACCGAGAATCAAGAACTACTAGACAAAAAATGCAAACAAAGATTTTTCAATTGATTTAACAACTAAAAGAGTAATTACACCCTTGTCTCATCTCTGGGTGGAACAGAAATGGCATTTTCTAGATTTTATGATTCACTCATGGAATTCCCCAGCAACTCTTAGTGGTGGGTATAGCATCCATTGATGGTTGAGACCAATGAGGCAAGGCGAAGTCTGCTCTCACAGGCCGATTGTCTGCTCGGACATCCCGCAGTGAAAGCTTTGGCCCACCGCTGGTTTGAGAACAATCTGAACTATTGAGGAGCCGTAAGAATCTGGCTGCTAACGAGGACAAAAAAAAAATTCTTTTTTACATTCTTTGAAGAGAAGAGTGGATGAAGAGGCATTTTACCAAGGTTGAAAAGTGAATAATGTTTCTGGCCATTACATGTGAAAAGCATTTTTTGTAGCATCCACTACACAGACTCACAAAAAGCAAAAACAATAATTCAATCATTGGATGGCAGTTCCTGTTCTTAATGTTTTATTGCTACTGTCTTTTATTCTCAGTTATACTCCTAATTAATTAGTTGTGTGAATCGGGCAGACTGTAGTTTGTGTTAAACATGTTTTGTATGCCTCTTTAAAACAAATTGGTCTTGAACATGAGACCTTGTGTCTCAATGAGATTAACATGCATCAATAAAAGTGAAATAAAAAAAAAAAAAAAAAAAAAAAAAAAAAAAAATTAAAAAAAAAAATAAAATCCTAATATTTTTGAAATGCAGGAACAAATACATGGATATTTTCATAAACTGATTATTTTAATTAGGAATTTGGGGCCTTGATACCATGTCAACCATTGTTTAAGTTGAGTATTCAAAACTTATATTTAAATTTGTGGTAAAATGAAAGTGAGTTGTTTTGCCAACTCTTTTGGTAATAAACAGCAAGAAATGGTATTGAAATGTACATCTGACAGATTTAAGGTTTAATTGACAGACTTACCAGTACTTCCAGAAATAACTGAAATATTCTGAGTAAAGACTTAAAATAATAATGATAACAATAACTATAATTGCTTATTACCTGTAGTTATCTGGTATAGAGAACATCTGATCCAGGTGGGGACTGGTATAAGAATCCTGTCTTTGCATTGCACCTGAGGAACATGAAATATAGACACTTCAGGGCTGTGATTTTTTTCCCCCTTGTATTAAAGGCATTCATGTAAACAACTATAACTTAGACGTACAGTGGTATGACTCATAAGACGCACCAAGAACTGGGTTCAAGCTGTTGTCTAGCCTTGCCGTAGGGGAAATGTTGGGATGTAGAGGGTGAATGGTTAAACAGTCAGTCAGGGTGTCTTGGGCTGCATCAGAAGAGGATTTCATCTACAGAAACAACAAAAAAAGCTAAGCGTAAACAGAAATAGACAGCAGAAACATGCTGACAGAAAGTTTACTCTTTCACTATTGTTGTATTTGTATGTTAACATTCAATCGATTTTTTTTTAACGCTTTTTCTACCACTGTTATAAAAACTAAAACTTATTGCAGCTATAAAACGGGTCCAAGCCCCCTTATGTAATATTGTCCTAGGGGAATTTCTTCATGGCAAACACATCCTTCCCTGTTCCCCAAAGATCCAGCAAATGTCATTTCTCCTACCACTCAGCTGTCTGCATTGGCAAAAACATTCCAGCTGCTGAAATGTTGTAACTAAGATAATCACATCTCTGTATTTTCTTAGACACAACATACAATGAATATGGAGTAATGTTTAAAGCCACTGAAGACAGATAAAACAGTTCTTAAAACACATGTTACTTGTTTCACAACTTTCCCATGACCTAACAGAAAGTTTTGGATTGCTCTGAAAACCCATTTATGGCATATTAATTTCTATTATTAGCTCTCTCTCTCTAAAGTTGGACTTTGGGTACTTAATGAAGACATATACCAACCTGTTTGACGATGAGTTTGTAGCTGAATTGCCAATATTGGCCCTGAATTTTACAAATTCAGCCCAAAAAACCCACACAAAATTTTTCCAAATTTCAGTTAGGTACAAGACATTTCTTCATGCACCAAAGAATTCATGTAAGAAAAACTTATGTGATTTTAGCACCCGATGTCAATATGTAAGATATTACTACAGCAGATGAAATTCAAGCAATATTTGAAAGTTTCCAGAGGAAAGGACTAGAAGTCTGCTCAGCTTTATTTTGATCTTGTCAACAGATGAATTACCTTAAATTATGAATTATTGGTGATGCTTTTTACTGACAGTGAAGGCGCTATGTTTCCTTACAAGGTGAAGAGTTGATCCTTTTTGTTTATGCATTTTACATGCTGGGAAAAAGAGATACATTTGTCTAGTTCTCTACCAAATATTTTAAAAGACTCAACCTGCTCCACTGCCTGGCCTTGGATAATCAATTATTTTTTTTGTCTTACCTCTGCCAGCACAGCACAGCTCTATTATTACCGCTGATACCACAATAGATAAATAAAAAAAAAAAAAAAAAAAAAAAAAAAAAAAAAAAAAAAATTGAGATTATAATAATGTGCAAAGATGAGACCAGTAGAAAATACATACCACATTCTAACATAACAACCTCACCCCATCTGTGAAACATGATTATGGTAGTATATTGATTTGGGCCTTCTAACTGCATTTGCTCTTGCAATTAGGGCAACAAAAACTGAAAAACAATTAAGTTAATGCTTTAAGATGCTGAAGTCAAAACATTTTCTTTATCAAAGTCAAAGCTGAATTGTAGAATCCAGTTAATGTGTGGAAACCAACAAACACCCCAGAGCCAAGGTTGTTCTGAATAGTCTCAGATTCTTCTAAGCTGTTATGCAAGATTGATTAAATGCTACAGAAACTGTTTAACTGTAGCTGTTACTCACTGCTGAAAGGTGTCACAGAGTAATCTCATGAGTCCTAATGTTTAATATGATAAAAACCATATCTGTATGGTCCATAACAGAAATCTATTAAATCCTTAGAAAATCCCTAGAAATCAGATGACGCATTTGTTCATCAGCTGTAGCAAAGAATCCGGAGGCATGAGTGGACAATGCAAATACCATTCACAAAGACTCACACTTATGTGATAATGGATCATTTTTGCTCACCTAATTAATGATTCAACTTTGCAATAAAACCTGATTATGACTGAAATCACTTAATAGGTCCTATTGACAGAAAAAAAAAAAAAAAAAAAAAAAAAAATTCAGGAAAGATGAAAGGTTAAGTTGTTTAAGTTTACCTTTAATGTTGTATTATATACAGTCGTATCTTTGAATAATACCAATAAATCTGCCAGTCAGTTAGGAATTATAAATGTTCAGACAAAGATAACCTGAGGAAATGCAAAAAGCAATTCTCAAATTTGAATTCATTTAGTAACAAAACACCTATTCAAGCCGACTACCCCTGTGTCAAAAAGTAATCCTCAACCATGTTAACTAGTCATACCACCAATGGCTGCAGAAACTGCCATCAAGTCACTGTGGAAGAACACTGGCCCACTCTTCTCTGCAGAATTATTTTAAGTCAGTCACACTGGTTTTTAAGCTCTAAAGTCATATTTAAAGTCAGATCACAGCAGGTCCATACTTTAACTAGGCCACTCAGAAACCCAATTGTGCTTGAGCTTAAGTCGCAAACTGATGGCCGGACATTTTCCCTCTGGATTTCATGATTCCATCTATCACAGCAAGTTGTCCAGGGGCTGAAGAAGCAAAGCAACCCTAGACTATCACACCACCAACGCCATGTTTGACTGAGAGTATGATCTTATTTTTCTAAAATGGTGTATTACTTTTATGGCAGATGTAATAGGATGCACACCTAAAAAGTTTCACCTTTGTCTTGTCAGTCCACAGAATATTTCCCAAAATGTTTTGGGGATCATCAAGATGTTTTTGGCAAATGTACAATAAGTATGTGAAATATGTAAATATGTCTTCTTATTAGTCAGAAGTTAACCTTAGAACTCTCCCATGTATGTCATTTTGTGAAGTCTTACTATTAAATCTTAAACCCAGACCATAATTGATTCAAGTGAGGTCTGACGAGCTTTAGATGTTCAAGGTTCTTTTATGACTTCCAGGATGCATCATTGATCTGCTCCAGGAGTAATTCTGGAAGGTTGGCTTCTCCTGGAAAGTTGACCTACTGCTCCAGGTCATCTCCATATGTGCATAATGTCTCCCACTGTGGTTAACTGGAGACTCCAAAGTTATTTATGCAGAAGACAATAAAACCTTCAAATTACAGTTCTTTATTTTATATATATATATATATATATATATATATATATATATATATATATATATATATATATATATATATTTATTAGTTAACTTATCTTTAAACTAAAAGAAAAAGTATCTTTGCAAATCCTCATGATCTTTGTATCTTAGATGATATACACCTCAAGATGAAAAACCTTTTCTCACTCACATCCAAAACTCCTAACAGCAAAATTGCACTATTTTAAAGTGCAACTCCTAATGGAGTGGCTCTCAGTGGGAAAACACTAAGACAAACAACATTACTGAGTAATTTTGTGAGACCCTTTTCTGCCTCTGTTAACCTAAGTGTGCATAAATTGACAAACTCGCCTGCAAGTCATTTCCATCTAACCGCATGCACACCTTTAATTAAAGATAATGATCATCTGTGTACAGTTAAGTTGCAGAGCTAAGTGAGTGGGATGGAAAGCCTGTCATAGAGCTAATTAGGATGAAGGAAAGAACAATGAAATGAAATGTGTCACATGCCGTATGTTAGAAGGGCTTATTTCATGTTCATGGCTGTCACGTCAAGGAAATGAAGCCCATTTCTAAAGCTAAGCCTCTAACGGCAAATTCCTGAGATCTTCTACAAATACAGCCCGAGGATTTTCAATCAGTGTTGACTAAGTTTGCATCCCCTGTTATGCTTCTACTGTTTATATAGTCCCTTAGGCACAGCAAAAAAAAAAAAAAAACAAACAGAAAAAACAATATATATGGTGATCTGTTTTACTCTGCTGTCTGCTGTACTGGGGTACTCACCTTTTTCCGTAACTGCCGCTCTTTGGTAGAATGGGACTTCATATGTTTCCTCAATGAACTGGGGTCAGTGTAACGTTTTGAACAGCCAGGCACCTGGCAAGCATATGGTTTCTGCACAACCACAAACACATAAACCCAGATGGTGAGCACATACCGATCCAAGCAATCACAATAACGTCACTAATTATACCATGTGATTGTGATGAGCCACCACTGACTGTGTCCAGGTGTGTTCGCTGGTGTTTAGCTCTGTCACTCGAGTTGCTGAAAGCCTTGTGGCACCCTGGGTGCTGACACAGATAGGGTTTCTCCCCCGTGTGGCTGCGCAGGTGAATCTTCAGGTTTTCAAGACGAGAAAAAGCCTTGTTACAGCCTTCAAACTGTGACAATATAAACACAAAATGTGGTTAAAATTAATCCTACTTACAGATTGACAGCTTTTAAAAAACAAAGATTTGAAACAAGTCTCATTAAAATGAAAGCTGTTATTATAACATGAGGCCTGAATTGTAAAATACAAAAAAGTGTGTGAACCATCTTTATAAAAAAAAAAAAAAGTCACTGAGGATGTACAAGTATTCTCACCTGCTAACTCCTGTATTTTGTCAGATTACAAACTTCAACATATTTTGTTGCAAATTCATGTGAAAGACTGTGGGCCTGCAACCTGAGGCTCTGGAACTACAGATAGCTCTTTAGCCTCTCCAAAGTGGCTCTTCATAACCCTTGAACAAAAATTCTGCAAAATGTGCATTTTATTTTATTATATAGACAAGATAGGGAAATGCTGGTCTGAGGAGGTGCTCTATTTTCATGCAAAATCAGCATAGACTTTTTCTACCAGATGGATCCAATGGTTTATGGGATTTTTGCTCTCATTTTATATCAGTTAGCTCATAATTTCAGAATTTTTCTTCAGGTTTTTACAGATATGGAAAGCACTCAGTTGGCCTCATTTCACGAGAGAAATAGTTTTTTCCTTGTAAAAGTTAAACGTTTTCTCTATTTTTAAAACTAAAAAAAGAATTATTTTTTGTTTTGGTTCCACAATAAAACTAAGCTTTATAAAAAGTATATTTGTAGAAATAAATCCATTTATTAATGGTTAAAATAGTTTTGTGGTTCAAGACAAATTTTATACCCCTAAATAAAATTAAGTCCAACTAATTTTCTTCAGAAGTCTCCTAATTAGAAAATAATGTCCATATGTGTCTAATTTAATGTCAGTATAAATGCAGTTGTTCTGTTAAAGCCCCAGAGTCAGTTGGAACCACAGATTCCAACCTGAGGCTCTGGAATCTGTGGTTCCAGAGCCTCAGGTTGCAGCACCATGAACAACAAGAAACACAGCACACAGGTCAGATATAATATCATGGAGAAGTTTAAATCAGGGTTAGGTAATAAAGCAATATTCCATAAATGTCACAAAGCACTGTTCAATCCATCATTCAAAAATGGAAGGCAGTGACACAACTGAATTCCAGAATTCTAGAATTGTGCTGCTCAGGGTGGCAGCATGTCGGAGTAGCTCTGTAACTTTTATTGAGATTTTTTCATTTTTCAAAATTTAATTCCTGTTTTTCTTGGAAAAAAATGCTCTTTTGGACAACCGTTCCTTTTTGTCCTGGATGATGTGCAGCTGGATTGATTTTTCCCAATACTATTTTATATTTTGCTGTTTTGTTATGATGCGTAACCATAGCAACAGGGTGGTTTACAACAGGGAGCAGCTGATTAACGTCGCAAAAGCAGAAATAATACAACAACTGAAGCCAGAAACCCCACAGGAGTTGAAAAGGAGACATCGTGGATGCAGAGCAGGAGCAAAGAGGAGAGAAAGAAGGAGGAAGTTCAAACCATTTCTGCCATCCATCATAATGGGCAATGTGAGATCGTTAGCTAAGAAGTTGGATGAACTTCAAGCCCTGACAAGGACTCAACAAGAGTATCGGGAATGCAGTATTAAGTCTTTTACTAAGACATGGCTGCAGGATCATATCCCTGACTCCAATGTCTCTCTGCTGGGCCTCCTGACTATACGAGCAGGTCGAGATTTAAAGAGTAGCAAGAAAAGGAAAGGAGGTGAATTGGCAGTGCTTGTCAACAACCGATGGTGTCACCCAGGACATGTTACTGTGAAGTGTTGTCTCTACAGTCCAGACATTGAACTATTGGCAGTGGGTTTTCGTCCATGTTATTTGCCAAGAGGTTCACCAGTGTTATTTTGGTGGTTGTTTACATTCCACACTCAGCCGTTACCAACAATGCATGTGATGTCATCAGTTCCGTTGTTGCTAAGATACAGACACAACATCCCAATTCTTTTGTGGCAATATCTGGTGATTTTAATCATGCCTCTCTCTCTGCTACGCTGCCAATGTTTCAACAGTTTGTTAGCTGCTGTACCAGAGAAAACAAGATATTGGATTTGTTTTACAAAAATATCAAGGATTCATATATTTCCAAACCAAGACCTCCTCTGGGTAAATCAGATCACCACCTTGTTTTTCTCTGCTCAGAATATAAACCCCTTGTCCAGAGACTACCTGTAACAAAAAGGACTATGAGAGAGTGGTCACAGGAAACTGAAAAAGCTCTATAGGGTTCTTTTGATGCTACCGATTGGATTTCTCTTTGCAAGCCACATGGAGAGGACATTAATGTCATGACTGAGTGTGTGACAGACTATATAAACTTCTGTGTGGACAACACCATCCCTGCCAGAACCGTGAGATGCTTCCCTAACAACAAACCCTGGATCACCAGTGAGCTAAAGGAACTGTTAAACAAGAAAAAAAGAGCCTTTAGGGAGTGAGACAGAGAGTTATTGAGGAGTATACAGAAGCAGCTCAAAGTCAAGATTAGAGACAGCTTGGAGGTGTATAGGAAGAAGCTGAAGAGTAAACTGCAGAGGAACAATATCAGAGATGTGTGGTTAGGGATGAAGAAGATCACAGGCTTCAAACTAAAGGAGGATCAGATAGATGGAAGTCTGGACAGAGCAAATGAACTGAACACATTCTTCAACAGGTTCAGTTCAGGAACAAGCTCACCATCCTCCCCTTCTGCCCCAGCCAAACAGACATCCCACCCTCCACTGACCCACAGCTTTCCTGTCACACCTCAGATGTTTTATCCTCTGCCTCAGTCACGGACTCTTCTGCTCCCACTAGTTTGTCTTCAACCAAATCAGAAGAAACTACTGCTCCCTCTCCCTCCCCCTCCCACTTTTCTGTATCTAGAAGTCAGGTGAAGAGGCAGCTGGAGAGACTGAACTGGAACAAGGCTGCAGGTCCAGATGGTGTCAGCCCCAGAGTCCTGAAGGCCTGTGCAGAGCAGCTCTGTGGGATTTTGCAACACCCCTTCAACCTTAGCTTGACCCAAGAGAAAGTACCACTGTTGTGGAAGACATCCTGTCTGGTTCCGGTACCAAAGAAAACTCACCCATCAGTGATCAAAGACTATAGACCCGTTGCCCTGACATCCCACATCATGAAGGTCCTGGATGGTTAGAGTGAAAAGGAACTCTAACCATTCCTTTTCACTCTGTACACTTCAGACTTCCAGCACAAGTTACACTCCTGTCATCCACAGAAATACTCAGATGACTCTGCAGTTGTCGGGTGTATCAGAGATGGACAAGAAGCTGAGTACAGAGAGCTGGTGGACCTCTTTGTGTCATGTTCTCATCTTGAATGTGAACAAAACCAAGGCGATGATTGTAGATTTCAGGAGAAACAGGGTCAGATTAAACCCTATTTCCATCATGGGAGAAGAAGTGGAGGTGGTTGAGGACTATAAATAACTCAGTGTTCATCTAGACAACAGACAGGACTGGAGACTCAACAGTGAAACCATCTACAAGAAAGGACAGAGCAGATTGTACTTCTTGAGGAAGCTAAGATCCTGCAAAGTTTGCAGCAAGATGTTGCATGTCTTCTATAAGTCTGTTGTTTAGAGTGTCATCTCCTCTGCCATCATCTGTTGGGGCAGCAGCATCAGAGCCAGGGACCTAAAAAGGCTCAACAACCTGATAAAGAAGGCTGATTCTGTTCTGGGGACGACTGTGGAACCTCTAGAGTTGATGACGCAAAGAAGGATTTCCATAAAATCAAGAAAATTATGGACAACCCTGGACATCCTCTTCATGAGACTGTCATTGGAAAACAGAGTTTCTTAAGTCAAAGGCTTCTTCAGATTGGTTGTAAAACAGACTGCTACGGGGATCTTTCCTGCCCACAGCCATTACCATATATAATAACTCCTTTACTAAATGAGTTACATCAACATTTAATTTCCTTTTGGGATAAATAAAGTATTAAAAAAGCAAACCTACCAATACATGGCTTAACATAACATCTCCACTGTGATGCATGGAGTATTATGTTGTGTTCTTTCCTTCAGCAAGGAAAGATAACTGGTTAGAGCTGATAGGAAGATGGATGGAGCTAAACTCAGATTCTGAAAGGAAAGGGTGTTAGAAGCTGCAAAAAACCTAAGACTGGGCAGGAGACTGACCCTTCAACAGCAACTGCAAGCATATAGCCAGAACTAAACCAAAGCATATTCATGTATTAGAATGGTAAAATTATTGCTCACAAGTGCTCTCTATACAGTCACACCAAGTATGAGCTATTTTGCAAACAGCATATGCAGCGATTACAGTCTCTAGTTGTGAAAAGCTGATAGAAACATACCCCCAAATCACTTTTAATTGCAACAAAATATGGTTCTATGCAGTATTAACTCAGGAGGACTGAACAGATATGCATACCCCGCATTATCACTTTCACTCCACAATTATGTCTTTGTGTTTGTCTATAACTTAAAACATTTAGTGAAAGACCTCTTAAATACAGCTGAAACCACAAGTTTACATACATACTCTAAATAAAAAGCCACACATATATATTTTTTTCTGACTGTCTGAACTAAAATCAGACCAAACTTATTATTATTATTATTATTATTATTATTATTATTATTATTATTATTACAATTATCTCTGATCATGACCAAATGTATGTAAACTTCAGAATTTGAATAAAGTTACAAAAAAAAAAAAAAAAAAAAAAAAAAAAAAAAAAAAAAAAATCCCTAAAAAATGTTCTTCCTAAGTTTTCTGGCATTGAGCAAAAAGAAATAATTTTGGTCATTCTAACTGCTAAAAAACAAGAGAGGTTTCGTCTGATTTAAGTTCGGACAATGAGAAAAAATTTTTTGTGTGGGTTTGTTTATTAGGTGTATGTAAACTTCTGGTTCCAACTGTACTTTTGCAAAACACAGTAGTTTCAGGTGGCATTTGTGGAGTTGTTGCCATACCATAGTTAAACCCCACATTTTAATCCCTTCTGGCAGTTTTAAAATACTATTTTATTTTTACTAACATGTTTCTTCTGACTATAAGTAATGATAAGGTCTTTTAGTGGTCCTGATTTGAGTCTGATAGAGAATCTGAGGAGGCCACTAAAAATTAGAGTGATGGCAAGGAGGCCTTCTGACTTGCAGCTCAACACAAAAGATACTATAAGAATAGTTTGATTCCTGTTTTTCCAATAAAGATTTTACACAAATTATTATTTAAATATTCTTTGATATGCTATTTCTTAAATAAAATGTAAAGAAAAATACCTAAATATTTGAAAAAATGTATACCACTTTTATTTATTTTATCAGAAACAATCTTCTTGGTTGAATGTAAGTAGTTTTAAATCTAAATCACTTTGGAAGAATGGCAATTTAAGGCTTTACTGTATGCTTTTACAGTTATAGGTTTCAACTCAGCATTTAAATATTGTTGTTTGGCTAATTTGCTTACAAAAAACTTATTTTAGTTTACCTAAACCCCAACCTTATCCAAATTGACTCAAAAACCATTTCATGTTTTCAACACAACCAGAAGGGGTCAGTGTTTACACATGCGTAACAGCTCTATTTTTTTTTTCCCAACCATACAGCTTACATTACCTTGACAGTATTTGGCAGCTACAAATTATGAATAAAAAAAAAAACAACTAAACTTTTAGTAAGTGATCTAATGCATATTATTATTTACTGTAAGGCTGATAAGTGACTTCATGAATGGCAGCACATTGCAGAAGATCTGCTGTGGGTCTTGTGTTTGAGAAAAATATTGATACCAAGTCTAATTCCAGTCAGCATAAGTGCTTACTCCATCATGCGACCAGTGACTTCATCCCTAAAACATGCAAATAATTCAAAGCCTTTTCTTCCAAGTCCAGAAACATGTTGCCCTCTTCCTGGGGGGTTTGAAAGGGTGGTTTGTGACGGGAAGTTTTTTTTTTTTTTTTTTTTTTTTTTTTTTTTTTTTTTTTTTTTTTGGTCCAAATGAATCCTCATGATCAAGGACCACAGACCATGTCTGATACTGTTATTCTTTATCCAGGACTGGATTCCTCAGATTCCTATATCTCTTGCTCATAACTGCCTGAACTAAATTGACTTTTTTTCCCCCACAGTATTAGAAATTCTTCCCGTTCTTTCTCAACACAACACTGTGATTTTCTACTGAAAAAATTCAAGCCAAAACCCTATCTTGTTTTTGCAATTGATTGTGAAAACAGATTTTCATTTCATTTCCAAGAAAGGTGTTTACATGGTACAATCGTAAGGTTAGTAAGAAGGCTTGGGAAAATTCCAAAAATTTGGTGGAAATAGAAATTAATTTGGAAACACAACAAAACAGAAAAGAGAGAAAGTATATAAAACATTTCACACAATCTTTTATTTTGGAGAGAAACTTTGGTTCATGCTGTCTATTTCTGATTGGTCACTATGAAGGCTTTGCATTTAAGAAGCCATTAGGGTTGAATTAGGGCAAGAAAACAACAACAAAAGACACCTGCCTGAAGCAATGCAGACAGAGATAAATAGCCTCTAAGCACTAAACTGGACCGAACCAACTTAAAACTAAAATCCTGGCAGGACTTCAGCCAAGTCCAGAGGTAGGTAACTGTGTTACTCCCTCTCTGCTTCTCTGTGTCACAAAGCTCTCATGAGGAGGGCTATTTACTGTGCCACAAGGGATGTTCAGGGTTGAAAAGAAAACAGTGTGGCTTCTCAGTCTCACAGCCAACTTCTGACAGATCCTGGCAGGTACTCATGCCCAGCTGAACAATGACAGCTGCAGCCTGTGCCAGCAGACTCTGTCTGGTGCCCAGTTCAGCTCTGAGGTCACTTTACTGTTCTACACCCTGTTTTGCCAAAACTATTTGTGCTTTTTTAAAAAATCTTTTTGTCTCACTTGTTTTTGTTGAAGACTTTCCACTGATTTTAGGTCATTTTATTTAATGTGTTCAAAATTAATCCATTGCCAAATACACAGCTAAAACCAGATGTTTACATACACAGTACAAAAAAATAATCTCTTTTTCTGTCTGACATTAAATTATCTAAATTCTTCCTGTTTTAGTTTAGTATTGCCTCTAAATTGAGTTGTTTTATTTATTTTCAACAAGCTCCTCATAATAGTTTGCAGGAATTATGGTCCATTAGGGCCATTGTTCATTTGCAGGCTTTAATTTCCAGGATGATGTCTTGAGGTACACTTCAAAATCTCCACATCGTGTTCTTTTTGTTTAACACCATCTATTTTGTGAAGTCCACCAGTTCCTCCTGTCGCAAAGCACTGACACAACATGATGTTACTACCAACATACTTTAAAGTTATGATGCTGTTCTCGAATTTGCAAGCTTCCCACTTTTTTCTTTCAAATGTAAACGCTTCAGTTCTAGTTTTAGTATACTATAGGACACAAATGATAAAAAAGGTACAGTAGATCCCCACCTATTTGCAGTTCAGCATTTGCAGACTCACTTATTTGCAGATGTTTTTGTTGAGCTTATCTAAAATATTTAAAAGAAAATCCAACTTTAGAAGATGAAGTACCTAGGCGTAAACTTGACACACTATTGGCTGGTGTTTACAAAGCAGCCAATCAAGGAGCGCCATTCCTTTTAAGAGCCTTCATTGCAGCCTCGATGGGGATGTGGAAAACCACCCTTGAAGCCAACTACAAGCCAATTGCACAAGTGTCCATCAAATGTGGCATATACCAAAGAGACGCTCTGTCCCCGCTGCTGTTCTGCATAGGTCTGAACCCCCTCAGCCAAGTCATCAACAAGACTGGCTACGGATACCGACTCAAGAACGGAGCCACCATCAGTCACCTCCTCTACATGGATGACATCAAGCTGTACGCTAAGAGCAAACGAGACATTGACTCACTGATCCACACCACCAGGATCTACAGCACTGACATTGGGATGTCATTCGGACTAGAGAAGTGTGGTCGGATGGTTACACAGAGAGGGAAGGTCATCCACACTGAAGGGGTCTCACTCCCACAGGGAACAATAGCAGACACTGAGGACAGTTACAAGTACCTGGGAATACCACAAGCACATGGCAGCCTTGATGAGGTCACAAGGAAAGGAGCCACAGCCAAATACCTCCAACGAGTAAGGCAAGTCCTGCGAAGCCAGCTCAATGGCAAGAACAAGATCCGTGCGATAAACAGCTATGCCTTGCCAGTAATCAGATACCCTGCAGGAATAATAAGCTGGCCAAAGGAAGAGATAAAGACCATGGATGTTAAAACTCGGAAACTACTAACCATGCATGGAGGGTTCCACCCTAAATCCAGCATCCTGAGACTATACGCGAGCCGTAAGGACGGAGGCAGAGGACTAGCGAGTGTGAGAGCCACTGTCCAGGATGAAACATCCAAGATCCATAAATACATCAAGGTCAAAGCCTCAACCGACGATGTGCTCAGCGAATGTCTCAAACAATGGGGACCAGAGGATGAGGTGCTGGAGGAACCATCATGGGAGGATAAGCCCCTACATGGGATGTACCACCGACAAATAACTGAAGTGGCTGATATCAGGAAATCCTACCAATGGCTGGAAAAAGCTGGACTCAAGGACAGCACAGAGGCACTCATCCTGGCTGCACAGGAACAGGCCCTAAACACCAGAGCGATAGAGGCACAGATCTACCACACCAGACAAGATCCAAGGTGTAGATTGTGCAAGGAGGCCCCTGAGACAGTCCAACACATAACAGCAGGGTGCAAGATGCTGGCAGGGAAAGCGTACATGGAACGTCATAACCAAGTGGCGGGCATAGTGTACAGAAACATCTGTGCAGGATATGGACTGGAAGCCCCGAGATCAAAGTGGGGCACACCCCCAAAGGTGGTGAAGAATGACTGAGCTAAGATCCTGTGGGACTTCCAGATCCAGACAGACAAAATGGTAATGGCGAACCAACCGGACATCGTGGTGGTGGATAAACAACAGAGGAAAGCCGTTGTGGTGGATGTAGCAATACCAAGCAATTGCAACATCAGGAAAAAGGAACACGAGAAAATGGAGAAATACCAGGGCCTCAGAGAGGAACTGGAGAAGGCCTGGAAGGTGAAGACCACAGTGGTGCCTGTGGTCATCGGGGCCCTCGGGGCAGTCACCCCCAAACTGGGGGTGTTATGTAGTGACAGTATAGTATGAGACAGATAATCAAGCTCCTCTGCCTTCTCTCAGTGCTATCTAGAAACAACCAATCAGACCCAGGAGGCGGGTCATAGGGCTGTCAATCACTGTGCCTGTTGCATTGTTCATCCCCCCTCCCCCAACCCCCCTTGCTGTTTGCTAAGCTGCAGCTCAGAGAGGATAGGCAAGTTAGCAAGGCCACTGATGACTACTAATAAATGGCTTTCCTGGAATCGTAAGTGGTTTCTTTTAACTAGGTATTCCTGTACGTATTAGCTCACTGTCATTGTAAGGTATAGGCTTAAATACTTAAACCTCACAATGATGTTTGTGATGACAGATATGTTACCATCAAGGAATCTTTGTTGATGAAGGACATTGGTTCTTTAAAAAAAAAAAAAAAAATCCCTAAACCATGTTAAAAAGATAGTAAAGCAAAATGAGAAACACCAAATGATTAATTTATATTAAAATGTCTAAGAAGTCACAGGCAACTTTACAGTGATTGCTGAAATCATTTGCAAGGGTACGCCTGTAAAACCATTAGTTCTTAGGTCACCTAAAATAGCTTGGTAAGTAAGGATTGTATTTTTAAAAGAAACTGATTAATTAACTGTTTAAACTGTTAACCAGATTGTGGGATAATGTTACAAGTCTGAGCCTGCCCCATATGTCCACTGTGTAACAAGAGCTACTTCAGTGTGTTGTTAGCACAGTGTGCGTCATATACGATATAACAGTCTGTATGTCTCAGTAATTTTCTAAAAAATTACTCACAGATTATATTTCTACATTTTTAAATGTAGAAATATAATCTATTTCTACATTTAAAAATTATTTAGTCCAAATCATTTTTACTTATAAGGGGAAAGAAGGTCTAAAACAATAGCAAATGGCATCAAAATGTTTAAATCAAGCCAATGACTGTGGCTGACCTGTGTAAAGCTTTTCTTTTTATGCTCAGATGTTCTCTTGAGAAACAACTACAAGTTCAAATTCTCCTTTTGGCAATAAGCTGTGGCCATAAATCTTTGATCACTGAATGATTAGAGGGAGCTATCCAACAATGGCAGACTCCATGGCAACAGAGCCAGTTTCAACTAATAAGTGAGTATTTTGGAGCAGAAGGTCGACTGCAGGTATGTGCGATGTTAAAATTTAACTAGTTAAAAGCATCAATGTGAAGCATGTTTAGCCAATGGCTTGTTAATTACTTATCCAACTCTGAACTGGAAGTGAGGAAAAGACAACACAGTGTATCTGTGTCTAAGAAATAAATTGGTTTGTCTATTGCGAGCATCAGCCACCCTTACGATGTAAGAGCCATTTTTACGCTGGGACCTCATAGATAAAATTTGAAATAGGAAACAGGAATATGAAACCTACATGACCCCATAGCCAAGGCAAGGCAAATTTATTGACTTAGCACTGTGCATACACAAATCAATCTAGTCCATTAAGTCCTTTAAACAAAACTCAAAGGAAAATCATTTTATGCATTGATAAAACTCTTTGAATAAAATCTGTAGAAAAAAAATAATGTTTTTAGTTCCAGTTTAAAGGTGCCAACAGTTTTTGAATATCTCAGGTTTTCAGAGAGTTTGTTCCAGAGCTGAGGAGCATAAAAAGCTGAATGCTGCCTCACCTTGTTTTGTTCTGGTCCTGGAAAGACTGAGTAACCAGGTCTCTGATAACTTGAGAGGTCTACATGGTTCAAATTTGACAAGTAATTCAGAAATGAATTTTAACCAAAAACTATTCAATACTTTATAGACAAAAAGCTATATTTTTAAAAATAGAAGAATTCAACTGCTTAATCACTGTTTCACAAAACGAGGCCAGCACTGAGACAGTTTCAGGTAAAATAACATGGAACTAAAATTTACACGAAAATGTCAAAATATATCAATTAAATACTGATTTAACAGATTAAAACTTTATAACTTTTAAAACAGTAAGAAATTGTAAAAAAAAAAAAAAAAAAAAAAAACTAAAATAAAACCTGTGCTTAAAAAGCAACAGAAAGCTACAAAATGGTTGAAACTTCTTCAGAGTAAATAGTTTTTCAAATTTTATTAAATAAAAATGAGAAAAGTTAGGGGCTGCACAGTGGTAGCACTGTTGCCTTGCAGCAAGAAGGTGTGGGGTTCAAATCCCAGCTTAGGGTTCTTCTGCATGGAGTTTGCATATGTCTCTGAGGTATGAATAATAATGAACTCCTTTTTTAAGAGAACTACTTATGGTACTACAGATATAGGCTATGTTTGACTCCAGAACACATTCTAGAAGATACAACAAAATCTGATTGTACTTTTGTATTCTGCAACTACTCCATCACAAATGTGACCTGAATGGAAAGTTATTGGAAGAAAGCTTTTTTCTAAAGCTTGCCTCAAGTTCAGTGTCTTTATTTTGCAAATAAACATCTAAACACACTTGATGTGGATTTAAAAATTACAGAAATGAGTAGTTGGCCACAAGAAGACAAAGTAAACGGTGCTAAATCATCTGAAAAGGTAAAAGAAGACGCTTTAAAAATGTCCAAAGAAGAAGGTTGCATTGATCATCCAGGGTCCCTCTTTTGTCTGTTATTAAGATGTAGTCAAATGTAGTAATTGTTTAAATTGGTTCTTAATTGCAAAGGCTTGTATGAAATGCAAGCATGCTATCTAAATGTTAGCAATGAAAATCTTTAAAACTTTTAGCACAGCCAATGTGAGTATGGCCTGTTTCAAGATTGTGGCCTAATGTACCATATACTTTTAATTTCCACATTGTAAATCAAAATATACATACATTTTTATTCAGTCTTTGATTTAAGAACAATAGTGACAAAGGTAAATTACATCTTAAAAGTAACTTATGTCCAAGTATATCCCAGTACTGTTTAAATTACAAGCTGATCATACTGATTGATAGACTGAAAAAGTGGGTTATACATTTAAGTGAACAACAATCACATGTGGGGATCCTTAATGGATCTTCAATGCTCAAAATTTATCAATATCTATTGTACATGCTTCCCTAGTTCATATTGTATTATTAGTATTAATGTCCTACCATTCATTTGCAGATGACAAACATCTTCATATCTATTTCTCATTATGTCCATAGTCCCCATACATGCCGTGAATAAGTGGAACTATAATACCAGTGAGTGAATAAGCCTCCAGTTAATGGAAAATATAGGAGTTATTTGTAAATCCAGTGTAATCCACCTACATTGTAGGTTACACATTGTTTTTGGTGCTAAAAATGTAAAGTTAGAGATCAGGAATCAAGAAGGCTAATCAATTAGGCTAAAAACTACAAAGAATGTCAATAAACCAGGCATAGTTGGGGATTCGGACTCAAATTAAACAGCAGCAAAAAAACCTGTTCCTGAATAAGAACTAAAGCTACCTCCGAAACATTGCAGATTTGAAGGTTTCCTGCCAAACAAGACACAGAAAAACAGCTACATGTTTTTTTTCAGTAGATCAGTTATTGTAATGGTGTCTTTACAGCTTTTAAAAATTAATCAGACAGCTACAGCTTACCCAGCGCCCTGGCCAAAACCTGGAGGCACTAAACAATCTTAGGGTTTTTTTGGATTTACTTCTCAGATATGAACCATAGACCCCTCAGGCCATCAGATACCTTTGCATCGTTTCATTTTCATCATGACTTTATTTCTTTGTTTTGTATTTGCATTTCTTTATGTAAAACTTTACATTTATATTTTGATCTTTTTTGAGTTTTAATACAATTTTTTAAACTAATTTATTTTTTTTTTTCATGTTAAAGACTTTTGATTACCATGGGCATCAATGGTGTAATATGAAAAAGTTTGCCTTGCTTTATCTTCCCATCTGAAACATTTTAAAAAAAACTATCTCTGTTGCAAAAGGGGGAAACCTGTGAAATACTGAATTACAGGCCATCACCTTCCCAGAACAACAGCCAAGCTTTTCAGGCAGAGTCCTGGCAACCCCTTTGGCTGCAGACAACCACAATAGCTTACAGAGGCCCAGTGGGCATTGCAAGAGCTGCAGTGCAAGGCCTCTTTTGTGCTTATTTAATAACTGTAAAATTGAGTTAACTCCCATGCCAATTATCAAAGAGCTTTACTAATTGCCTCGTGGCTTAAGTTAGAATGAGAATGGACATAATTTAAATGAAGACCTTTCTCAAATACCACTGCACATAAGGGTATAATAATATTTTTTTGGCCGTTTGAGGTACTGACTCTTCAAATAGACACTGTAGCTTTAATTGGCTCATAGTGAAGTAAATTTAGTGAGGTCTGCCATTTATCATGCTTCTTTGTCGACATTCAGTTATTCATCTCACACAGGAGCAAAAACCTTTTCAGCTGACTATGTATTTTCAGAAAAGAATCAGAAATAAGGAGAATGCAGGATTGAATTCAGCACAATGAGATGAAAGTGAAAAATATGTAAGGTATACCGAGCATTTGTTGGGCTTCTCTCCGGAGTGGACCCTCATGTGGATAAGAAGCTTGTATCTGGCATTGAATGGCTTAAAGTTTCTTGGACAGCCAATCCAATAGCACGTGAAGTCCTCTGGCTTTTTCTGGTCCACATGTAGCTTCTCTATGTGCCTTACCAGCTCCTCCTTTTGGTCGTAAACTGCAGTGCAATCCATCCACCTGCAACAGTGGGTACCGTAGTCTTCCACCTCCCCTTCCTCCTCCTCTAGCATGGGAATCTGTGGTAAAAAGCTGACTCCGTGCCTGTGTGGAAACATGGGAGCTTGTGTGGCAGCGTTCTGAGCCTGAGCCTTCATTTTGCAGTGGTATCTGGAAGGATTTATGTGATGATGTGAGTGGTAAGGGGGTGGAGGCCCATGTGGAGCAGCAGCTTCTTGGATTCTTGTCAACGATGCTGGCTCTGACTGTAAAGGTGGTAGAATGCTGTTGGACATTTGGCTGCAACTGTCTGAAGTCTTCTCCAGGAACCCTTCTCCATCTGAAAGGCAGTGTCGCCCCACCATCATGTTAGCCATCTGGTTCTCCAAACCCCCTCCCTCTTCAAGCACCTGCATGCGGCCACACTCTGATAGTGAGGCCAATGCTTGTGCCTGGCCTGGCATGCTGCATAGATGGTTGTGGGGTATGCAGCGACCTCTCACCCCCAAGAAATGACCGTATCCATCAGACTGAACAGGAGAGAGTGGGTGATGAGATGACGGAGAGCTGCGAGTACTATTGATGTAAGCCACAAGCGACGTAGGCGAGGTCCGTATAATGCTATTAAAATCAATCCCCATGACATCTGATAATGGCGATGTGGAGAGCGCTCTCTTTTTCGCATGAGACTGTCTCGGGCTTGCAGCCTCAGCTGCAAAAAGATACGAGGGCAGGGAGGCAGAGGTGCTTGTTCCTCCTGATATAGTTGTGCCTGACATGGCTGTGCCAGGGGAGAGGTTGAATTGTTCACCCCCCTCACCGGCCTGGGCAGAGCTCTGAGTTAGTCCCACAGGGGGAAGCACACGGTAACCATATGCCCAATCCTGTTTGCTACTAAACACAGACTGGGTTTCAAACAGGCTGAGGGTGGTGGATGCCAGGGATTCTCTGGACAGTAAGGACCTGAAAAAACATTGCTGTTTGCTTTAGAAACACTCTCAGTCATTGTGAGCTCCTCATCAAATAACATAACACTGCGAGATATTGCTCACCTGGCATCAGTGTGAGAAAATGGCACACTGTGAGATGATGGCGGACGAGGTCTTGCAGGAAATGTTGGCCCTGAGACAGCACTTATGGGACTGCTGGTAACTGTTAGATTAACACCACATGCATCGATAGTGGACCCAGACACTGGAAGATCAGCTGAAGACAAGCCAGAACTTTAAAAAATAACCTAAGTTATACTGTCCTGATGTATAAAAGTTATAGAGAGAACATTAGATAAAGACCAAACTCAAATGCACTACATTATCAACATATCTTAAACACACACACACTCCCCTATTAAATATCCAGGTTTTTGTTTTGTAAAGAAATAGACCATTAAAAATCCTTTCAAAACTTTCTCCACATTAGATGTGACATCTGTTCTGTACAATTCGAATGAAAAGCAAACAAACCTGTTGGGGGGCATGTTTGAAATAAAAAGGTGCAATAATCTGATTGCATAAGTATGCAGACCCTCAAACTACTGTTTTGTCAATTTCAGCATTCATTCTTCCGGATTTTAAATCTCCCATCAGCTTATTTAGAGTTTGGTTTATCAAAAAAATGTTGAGTAACTTTTTTTTCCCCCTTTAGTCAAACCCATGATTGGTAGAATTTAGAAGGGACTAAAATAATCTTATTGTGCAAAGGTATTAGTCAAGAGAATATTACCAAAAAAACTCACAGCAGAAACATTGCTTTAACAAAGTTTAAGGTGTGTCCACATTTATGGCCACTGGTAATGACCTCTATTCTGTTTTTTATTTTTCCTCCACAAAAGATTTGTTTGTTTATTATTTGGGCCCTTTTTCAGATGAACTGTACAGAATACATCTCAAATTAACAGGGGCAAACTTTAAAATGAATAATCAGAGTCTCATTCTTTCAAATCACAAACCCCGGCATTTTATCCTGTTTTTTGGAGAAAGATTGTGGAATTTTCCTCACACGCCTGAACAAAACAGGATGCTCTCTGCTTTGTTAATCACTTATAAGAGTTTCACCTTCTCCCACTGTCCAGCAAAACATTTATTTTCATGCTTTAATTATAATAAATTATCAATAAAATAATAAGATAATGAGGTCAGGAAAGCCACATACGTAAAGACATGCATCATAAACCCCTTTATATTCTCCTTTTTGTTAAAAAAAATAAGAACAGCATCCACATTATCAGAATACTCTTTTGTGTCCTGGTTATTCTGGGTTCTCCTAAACACCTAAGTGCCTTGCAAAATTATTCACACCATTTGAACCTTTTCACTTTTTGTAAAATTACAAGCATCTCACAGAGGTTTTAGTTTTTGAGGGATTCTTTGTGACAGACCAACACAAAGTGCTGGATAACTGTGAAACACAATGGAAATTATGGAAGGTTTTCAATGTTATCTGGCTAGCATGTTTTGGATTCAGTCTATTTTATTCTAATACCCCTAAAACAGCATCAAGAAGATCAAAAAGCACACGACAATTCAGGGGTGAAGCCGTAAAGACGTGTAAAGCATGGTCAGGTTATAAACCAGCATTTCAAGCTTTGAAAAAGACACATTCTCAAGGAGAAAGTTGTTCAGAAAAGGCCCCTGGTAACTCAGGAGGAGCTGCAAAAATCCTCAGCTCAGGTGGATGAAGCTGTAGAGAAAGAACTCTCGTTAAATGATATCATTGAACTTTTTATGCTCTTTAAAAAACACTATGGGTAATGGAAAACAAATACTGCACATCACCCTGAAAACACCATCTCTGCAATGCACCATGGCAGTGGCAGCATCATACGATGGAGATTCCTTTCTTTGCCGGGGTAGAGAACATGTCCACAGTTAACAAGGATATTGAAAACAAATTATTACCACGTAAAACCCCAATAAAACACATCAGAGTTTATGGTAGTAGCATGAGAAAATGTGAAAAAGTTTAAGGGGTTTGAATACTTTTGTAAGGCACTAAAAACTTTAAAATTGCTGCTTTAGAAAATAAAACTGCACTTAGATTTTAGTCACACAAATATTTTTACAAGACATTCTCATCCTTTAAGTTTTGTTTTTACCTTTGACGCTGTAGATAGAGGAGTTCAGGAGTTTTGCATTCCTAGCAGTTGTCGTGGTTGTGTTTTGAAGTGTAAAAGTGGGAATTTGCATTGGGTTTCCAGACGGCACAGCTAAATGTTTCCCATTGGTTAACACTTTTCTACGGAGGCTCAGGTTGGGCAGGATAACATGGCCTTCATTTTGTTTTCCAAACGCTAAAGGATGGTTGCTTCTGCTTTTTGTTTTCTCTGTTTTGCTTGTGGACGACCTAAATCCGTCTTGGGATACCTCTGAAGAAGACACAGGTATCCCAATGGTCTGGGAATGGTGCCCTCTGATCGTATTCAGCGATGGAGAGACGCTGCAGGGAGACACCAGGAGCTGGCAACCTTTTCCACTCATGGCTGAGGCAGATTCAGCAAAGGATCTGTACAAATAAATAAATAAGTACAAAAATATGAAATAAATAATCTCAAAAAGGATGGATAAATCCATAACTGTATGAATATTTACATTATTTACAATAAATCGCTTCAGTAATACAAATATAAAAAAACAGGGATTGTTTGTAGTCTTAAAAAGTCTTGAAAATTATTAAATTTAGTTTTATCACTTTCCAAGTCTGGGTAAATATGGAGAAATTAAAACTGAAAACTGTGTTGGGAAAGAACGTTTAGTTTTTAAACTTCATTTCTTATCTAATCGTCTAAAAGGTAAACAAATTTGAATGTCGAACAAAGAGAAATCTTTTTACTCTGATTTACATTTAGATGTTGACCTTTCTTTTTAGTTTGTCATTTCACAACTTCTGTTTTTGTCAGACTCATTGATCGTTTTGGTTTTTTGAGTTACTAACTGATAAACACTATGTTCAGAAATAAAAAAGGAACATTTCTTTCTTTGGACAATAGGTCCTTTTATCACTGGGTTTTAAACAAGACCTCAACATCAAAATCTGTGGGACTTTTTTGCCTTATTTTGGTATTTGTCCCTTTGATTTCCTTATTGAGCTCATTCCTTAGTTTTAAGATTCATCATGTTTTTGTTCTGTACTAAATTAAATTTCTGCACTGAATTGCAGTCTTTGGTTAAGGTTATTCGATGTAGATATCAGTTCCTGATTTATTTTAAAACTGCTCAATGAACTCTGTGTATTTAATTTCTGTTTCCTGTTGCTCCTGTTTCTAAATGTCACCTTTTAGTTAGAATCTTGATTTATTCTTTTGTTAGGCTGTGTCCTGCTTCTGCTTTGCTCTCTATTCTGGTTTCTGGGTTTTTGCTTCTCTTTGTTTTCCGTCTTCCATTTCTCCTTTTTCCTATGTTCAGCTTCAGCTACTTGCCTTCCCTCACAGATGTACCCTGTTTATAATCAACCACCTGCTCCTGGTTCAGAAATCACAGTCTATTCTTGGTTCCTGTATGTTTTCAGCATATTATTTGAATTTCAAAATTACTAACTTCATCAAGTATCTGCTTCTGTCCTGCTGTAATTTGATTCGTCAAAAAACAACAAACAAGACATTGGAACAGGGTTTACTTTAGTCTAAACAAATCACTGAGTTCCTATTTCTAACATATAAATTTAGGACAAAAATGTAAGAATTTTTTATTTTATTTCTTTTTATTTGACTTTAAGATAGATATTATACCACTGACAAAACCTGTGTATTTCCTCTTAAATGATGCTACATTTGTAAAGCATTTTTGGGTTGAACATCACAGTTAAGAATGTCCCGTTTGTCCTTGAAAAACGTGCTTATTCCTCCCTTCTAAAGCCAAACAACCTCTGGTGTGATGGTGTGCGATGGGAGGTAAACTCAATACAGGGACTTGAGGTGAGCCTCTGCAACCAGTACAACACCTTTACTGCCACGCTTAATAACCAAAGACTATCATGCAGGATGATAATGCTTTTCCCCACAGACCAAGGTTTATCCAAGACTTCATCCAAAATTGGGAAGTAGAGAAGATGGTATAATATTATTTATAGTCCTGACCCCATCTAACACTTGTGGGATCAACTTGGTGGTGTAGTTTGTGTTAGTGACTGATATAATAAGATTGGCTTGCCTGAAATGCTGGTCAAGGGGCAGGATGATAACCCTCAGCAGTGTGTGACCAAGTAGGTGACCAGCATGAGGATGTGCGAGACTACCCAGGGGGTGTATGGTTCTTCAACAAACAAATGAGTAAACAGTTTGCTAAATTAATAAACTGCCAATATGCCTTTTCACTTCAAACTATAATCATCTGATCCTAACAAGAGCCAATAGCAGAATAAGCTGCTTGGCATTGGCAGAGAAGGTTTGGCAAGATTTTTGAGGACGCAATCCATATACTCAACTCTGCTGAACTCACAAATCAATTTTCCTTAGAAATGAGGCACCATTTAAAGGGAAATAAACAGGCTTTTTATATGTAAAATGATTCATAGCTATGAAGCATCACTACAACAAAGAAATAATAGGCCAAACTGTTTTAAAATAGTTCAGGTCTTACCTTTATAACAGAAGCTTCAGTGTCCATATAAACCACATCATGTTAGATTCTTTTGATTGAATATGTCTCATTCCCTACAGTTCTGTTTTGGGGCCACTTTTTTGTGCTATTAAAACACCCTCTTGAAAAGATCATCAATAAATTTCATATTGCCTCTTACCACTTTTATGGAGATTGGCATTTAGCTGTTCTGGTCCTTGAAGAATTTTAAGTTTTTCAAACTGTTTGAATTACTTGAGTGCCTAAAAGAAATTACAAACTGGTTAAAAATAGCTCCCCTCAGCTGGTCTCTGAGAAGACTGTCTGATTATTGCCTGGAGAACATGGCTCCTCTGAACTTGGCCATCCATCCAAAGTTAAGAAATGTAGGTGTTGTTGTTTTAGACGAATTAATGTCTTTTGACAGCCACTCTAAACAATTATTTGGAACTATTTTTTATCATTTGAGAAATATTTTCAAACTAAGACAAATCATCAAACTAAGAAAAATCATCAGACAGCATGGGATAAATTTTCATTGTTATGCTGATGATACTCAGCTGTATCTATCCATAAATCCTGATGAATCCAATCCATTAGGCAGATTACAGGCATGCTTTGAGGACATTAAAACTTGGATGACACTAAATTTTCTTCTTTTAAATTCTGAAAAGACAGAAGTTGTTTTTGGACCAGAACCTCTGAAAAATTCACTGCTTAGTCAATCACTTGATCTGGACGGCATTAAACTGGCCTCAGATGATAAAGTAAAGAACTTCAGTGTTATTTTTGACTAGGATATGTCATTTAAGTCCCATATTAAACAGGTTTTTAGAATTTCCTTCTTTCATCTTCAGAATATCGCAAAAAAAATTAGAAATATCCTGTCCAAGAGTGATGCTGAAAAACTAGTCCATACATTTGTTACTTCAAGGCTGGACTACTGTAATTCTTTACTATCAGGAAGTCCACAGAATGTAGTTAAAAGCCTTTAGCTGATCCAAAAGGCTGCAGCAGGAGTTCTGATGAAAATTAAAAAGAAAGATCATATTTATCCTGTTTTAGCTTCCCTTCATTGGCTCCCTGTTAAATCCAGAATAGAATTTAAGATTCTCCTTCTCACATATAAAGCCCTTAATAATCAAGCTCCATTATATATCAGACATCTGATTGTTCCATATGTTCCAAACAGAGCACTTTGCTCTAACAGTGCAAGTTCACTGGTGGCTCCCACAGTTTCTAAAAGTAGAATGGGAGGCAAATCCTTTAGTTATCAGGCTCCTCTCCTGTGGAACCAGCTCCCAGTTTTAGTCTGTGAGGCAGACACCTTGTCTACTTTTAAGACTAAGCTTAAAACTTTCCTTTGTAATAAACCTTATTGTTAGACTGGCTTAGGTTATCCAGAGCTATTTCTGTAGTTATGCTGCCATAAGCTTAGGCTTCTGGAGGACAAACTAACTACTTTTTTCTCTTTCTTCTTCTACTACTCTCCAGTTTGCTTTATTTGCTGTTATTTCAACTGTTACCTTTTTATTTTCTCTCAGTTATTTTCTCTCCATAGAAGCTACACCTGGTCTGGGATTCTGTTTGGCTGTGATGCCTTCCTGGAGGAGGGCTTCAGCTGAGATAATGCTGCCATTAACTAATTTTTCTCCTTATCCTGCTATTAACTTTTTACTTTCATGAACATCAAAAATAATCCTACATCAGTTCATCTGTTTTTCTTTTGCGTTCTGCTCTGTCTTCTCAAACCCCCAGTCGGTTGTGGCAGCTGGCCGCTTGTACTGAGCCAGGTTCTGCTGGAGGTTTCTTCCTGTTAAAGGGGGGTTTTTCCTCTCCACTGTTGCTACATGCATGCTCGGTATGAGGGACTGCTGTAAAATCAGTGACACAATGCAAGCAAATGTCTACAGTTGCTACATGCTCGTCCAGGAGGAGTGAATGCTGCAAGTCAATGACTCAATGCAATCTGCTAGGTTTCCTTAGAAACTTTTTGAACTACTTTGAATAATTGACCTTGCTGGACTGTTTGATAACTAGGATCAATTGGAATGTATGTATGACTGAACTGATTTTTTTTTTTTTTTTTTTTTGTAAAGTGCCTCGAGCTGACATTTGTTGTGAATTGGCGCTACATCAATAAACTGTATTGAACTGAATTGAAGGCGGTCAGTGTCAAAACAGGAACTGGATATGGTTATTCATGCTATTATTCCCTCTCATCTATACTATTACAATGCACTTTTTACATACTTCACCAAAAACATGCTTGATCACATTCAGTTGGTCAAAAACTCTGCTGCAAAACTCTTAACTGGAACAAACAGAAGAGCTCACATCAGTCCAGTTTTGATACCTTTGCACTGGTTACCTTTTCATGTAAGGATTTGACTTTAACTTTCAGGGTCTGGGTCCGTCAAGCTCATTCCTCCATGACTGAATTATTAAAGCCACATACTCCAACTCAAGCCCTCAAGTTCTTGTCAAAGTCTGCTCTTAACTCCAGTGGGCAGATATAAAACATGATTGCTTTTTTCAGACTTTTATACCTTGACTGTGGAAAGAGCGTACTTTTGTTATGTTGTTTTGAGAGTCCATACTCATTTAAAAAAATGACTGAAGGCAATCTTATTTTCCTTCATAATTGTTGGAATATTTGTATTCAATTGTCTGTTTAATCACGTGTTGACTTTTATGCTCTGTCTTTGTGTAGTAGGCTACTTTGTGACTGTGTCAAAGACGCATATCAATAAAATGGGATAATTTGCATTTATTCTCATATCTATTCATTTATCCAGTTGGTAAAACACCGTGAAATAGCCCTTTATTATCACATTGCTTAACGTTTGTTGCGGTGTATCATTATTTGTGTGTGTTGAGTTAGTGTGTGTGTGTGTGTGTGTGTGTTCCCGGGGGAGGGGAGGGGGGATACATAATAAAGCCTAATTGCCCGAAAATATCCATAATATCATAAGAGCTGATATAAACAGATTTAGAAAATCGCGCCCTGAATAGTAGGTACTGTTGGCATGGAAAATTTGTGGAAACTCAGACGCAAGCTAAGTTGAACATTTTATAGAACCAGAGAACATATTTTCTACAAAAATTTTATATGTATCGTCTTTAGCACTGTAGAAACAGTGTCCACACAGTTTTGAAAAAAAAAAAAAAAAAAAAAAAAAAAAAAAAAAAAAAAAATTAAAAAGGTTTTATTTATCACCCCGTCATTATGACGCATCAACTTACCTGCAATGCGCCGACACTGTTCCCCAAACTGAACGGCCCCTTCAGTCCATCGAGTTGTTCACTTTACTCTGATTTCTGGTTTTTCTCGCCGAGTTTGTGATAAGTGAGAAAAAGTTGAGCCTGTCAGAAATCCCTCCGCAGCTTCCCTGCGATCTTATTCCTCTGTTTCCAGGAACTTCTTTTTTTTTTTTCTTACTTCTTCTCCTTCTTCTTCTTTTTTGTTCCTGCTTCCCGATTACTCTTTTGCCCTTGGCTTGGCTGTATGTGCACAACGTCATTTCAAGTGCACTTAAAGAGTAAATCATTAAGTTTTTTTTTCTTTTTTGGTTAGTTTAGTTAGTGTGTGTGTGTGTGTGTGTGTGTGTGTGTGTGTGTGTGTGTGTGTGTGGCAGAGATTCTCATCCTTCAGAGAGGAGGATAAAGACAGATTTCAAAGACTTATTTATAACTCCGATTCACCTTAAAATGAATAAATGCTTTATGCAATGTTAATCTTTCAGATGAAAATTAATAAAGTTCTTTATCTGAAATCCTGTAGTGTTATACAAAATAGAGTGAATCTAGGGAGAATATTTTTCACCTTTCACCACAAATTTCAGTGTATTTTATTAGAATTTTTATAATTTACTTTAAATCTTTTTCTGTGACTAAGTTGAATGGCCTTGATGTTTATAAATTGGATTATTATGTTTTTTGTAAAGTGTCTTGAGATGATATTTGCTGTAAAATGATGCTAGATATATGAACTGAGTTAAACTGACTAGAGTTTTATGGGAACTCTTGTGATAGACCAGGTATCAGTTAGAGCACCCTCTGCTATCCAAAGAGCCATTTTTCACCGTTGCTCCTAATAAATAACATTTGTCCATAGCCGAAAAATCTACATGAGTCTTGAAAGAAAAGATGACTGAGGTATGAAGTTTGTAAACTATAAAGCGCTTGCTCTTTTCTGGACCTAAGGGGGCAGAGGGAGGGAGTCAGGAATCATATTTTTTAAGTTTTAACGCAAAGAAAATCATCACACTTTTATATTATGGTGATAAAATGCACCTTTGGTATAATGAGGCTGATTGAAATCCTTAAAAGATTGAAGAACTATTAAACCTAGACTTTCCAATTGCCTTTATAAATAAAATCAAGGCTCATTTAAACTCCTTCCCAGTCTCATGTCTTTTGCAGCCAGCTTCCTTGACTCGGCTAAAGAACATCACAACAGCATGATGCTGCCACCATCATGATTTACCATGAGAACAGTCTTCCACACTAAGCTCTATGCATGTAGGCTAAAAAGTTAAATCCTAGTCCCATCTGGCCAGAGCACCTTCTCCAATATGCTGACTATGAGTATAGTATTGCCAAAGTAGAATATGATCATATTCAAGACCAGTCCTAAGTCCTGACCTTAGTGTGAATCAAACAGTTTATGAGAAATACTTCAATATGTTGAAGCTGCTTTGCATAGAGAAACAGGCTAAAATTCCTTCAAGCAGATTTGCGATAAAATCAACAGTAAAAAGAAACCCTTTCAGTTCTTAATCCACAGTCAGGTTCCACACACTAGTACAAGCAAAGCCTTTCCTGCTTCTCCCATTTGGAAATATCAAGATAATTTCTTCATATACCCCTTGCTTAGTGTATTTCCTTTTTATTTTAAGGCTTGTGCCACATCCATAAATCTTAAATATTTAAAGTTGGCTTTAGTATAATTTATTCATTAGAATTAAAACAAACAAAATATGTGAGATCTCTCTTGATGCAATATATAGTGGCTTGAAAAAGTATTTTCCTCTTTAAAGACTTCCTCCATTTCTTTTTTTGTTTCTCATCATCAAACTACTTTTAATGTCAAAGATAACCCAAGTAAAAAATGAACATTTTATTTGAGGGGAAAAAACACTGTCACATAGGGCCAGTTTGGTTTGGATAAAGTTATACAATTGCCTGACCTTTGCAATCAGGAAGTTACTTAAACAGAACTTGTCTGACAACATGAAGTAGGGTAAAAGATCTCAAAACGCAGCACATCATGCCCCGATCTAAAGAAATTTAAGAACAGACTAGAAGTGAAGTCCTTGACATCTATCAATGTGGTTAGAGTTATGGAGTCATTTTTAAAGCAGTCATCACTATTGTAGCAACATTTAGTTTTGATGTCCATTGTATCTTCCAGTGGACAGCCTGGCATGGGTGTTCTGTGTATCAGTGTCCTGCTAGCAGCCAGAGATAATCTTTGTTTTTAGCAACATGCAAATCCCCTGGCTTCAAATGCCTGGACAGGAGGGAGGATCTTCAGCAGTTATTTTCCACACAGAGAGAGGTTGGCTTGGATAGCCTCTTTAATGCATAAAATAATCATTTGAAAGCTGAATTTTGTCATTTCTAAGGTGCTCTGAGTCTGATGTTAAAATCTGATCCAAAACATTTAAACGTGTGACAAAAATCTGTAAGGGGGTGAAAACATTTTTACAGCTGCATGCATTTTAGTTTTAATCTCTGTGAAAAGCTTTTGCCTTGTTCTGAAAATGCAATCTAAATTCAGTTGGTGTAATTATTGCAGCTCATAACATGCCTTGTTACAACCCAAATTGAGCACATTGTTTAATGACCTTTCAGATCATGATGAGCTGATTGGATTTTTATGTTTTACTCTTTACTTTCATCCACATTGTTGTTATCAAACCCTGTAATCTGTTTTTGATAAATTGGTCTGCTTCCAATGCTGAAGCTCTCCTCCTCCTCGTCTTTCTTCAACACTGCACATGAGCTATTGTTAGGCTCCTTTTAGCTTGCTCCTGAAGTGTTTGTCTGTGGATTGCGTTCCAGGATGGCATGGAAACCAGCATGTGTACAGATTGAGGGAAGGTATCGTAGAAGAGAATCTGGTTCACAAAGTATAATAATGATAAACCTCAAGTTTGTCAGACAATAGAAAAGTACTCAAAGATATGAACCAAACACTGAGGTTTCACTGCAGCACTCTGATTGAATATAATGAGTTGCACAGTAGATGAGGTGCAGTGATTTCTCTTGGCTTAAAGTGCCTTAATGTATTTTCTTAAATATAAAAAAGTGAAGGACTTATTTTATATGGATATATACTCATCTGATCATTTCTTAGATTCAAACAATAAAATCAATACTGATTCTGAAGGGATCAGTGCTGATCTCTTTTTTTTTGTCATTCATTATTTGTTTTCTACCTATAATATAATCCTTTTTGTAGAGCAGAGATGCTCTGGCACATGTAGCTAACTGTTACACACTTGTCATACTGGTTGAGCAGCCATGGAGGTGAGACCCAAACAGCAGCAATGAACAAGCCCAACTTAACACTAGTGGAAGCTTCTTGTTTTTGCAGACCAGCAGTGTCGCACCAAACCAGCATGAACAAAGGATGACAAACTGCTTAAGTACAAGTGGATCTAAATTGAAAGAAACCATTCTTAGGGATGAAACAGCTGCTGCAAGATGGAAAATACTACAACAATATTTAGATTAAATATGGAGAAAAAAAAACAATACATGAGTTACAAACTAATACAAACTGAAAGTATTTACACTTAATTCCATTATCATCCTTAAACTGACATATTAATGACCATCTTGCTAAAACACCCCCATTAGTCCACATCCTGTTATTGTGCCATCTAAAAGCAAATAAATTGTGCACAAATCCCCAGGAAAAGTTTTTGTCTGTGCACACATGCGGGGTGATTGAAAAAGGCAGAGGTAAGTATGTTTAAGGAAACAGTGAATTTCCATATTTTAGTCTCTTAAAACAGTTTGCTTTTAAGTTGCTGCAGTTAAAACAATCTCCTTTTGAAATACTGAAAAATTAACAATTATTTTCTATTTACCTATTTACAGAGGGAATGCCAGGATGAGGCCTGGCAATATAGTGGAGGACACATCTAGAGACACACAATCACACATTCCAAGTAGGCAAAATAAACCTGCTGCTATATCATTATTCAACTGCTCTGTACATCTGTTTTTACATAAACATAAATAATTAGATATGCTTCTCCATGTGGTTCCTCCTCCAGGAGTGCCATGCATTTAGCTCCATTCATCCTCTCGTCGACTCTGACCAGCTTTGATGTCCCACTGAAGAAAAGTATTGGCAAAACATGATACTGCCACTGCAATTTTTCACAGTGAGCATGAAGTCAGTGTTTTGCATGTAATTCAAATTTAGTCTCATCTTTTAAGAACCCTTGTGTTTCATGCTTGGTTCCCCTGCATGGTGCGTGGAAAACTGCAGAAGGGAGTTATTTGGCTTTTCTTTACACAGCTCAACAACTTTGCAATTCATCCACATAAATAATATTTATGTAGTGGATCACTAATTGTTGACCTGAAACCAGATTCATCCTCCAAAGCTGTGGATCTGCAGCTCTTTCATTTACCATGGGCCAAGTGGCTGCTGCTTCAGTGAGCAGAGTTGATTGCAGTTTATGCAGACTGAGATGTCCCACACACTGCAAATTATGTTTCAATTTAATCCCACTTAAATATTATACAATACACTGTGTGGTACTATCACAAAAAACAAAAAATCCTAATAAGGTTCAGTTGTCAGCAAATACTTTTGTATGGCACTGTCGTGACGCAGATCTGTAAGTGCAGTTCCTCTTTCAGCCAGCAGGGGCTACTATTAGCACGCTAATGGGTTGGCTGTGTTGTAGTCATATTTTAAAGTAGCAGCACAAATTGTCTGATACAGAGAAGAATAAGAAAGACATAAACTAAAGGTCAAAGAACAATGCTTGTAAAGATCACACAAATAATACTGCTACCATGGCTTTATATGATAATAGCAAATATTTTACCTATTAGAATGGTGCTTCTGTCAAACAGTCATTTGTCGCCTTTTTCCTCTCACAACATGAAACAGTGAGTCTAACAGGATGGTACAGTGTTTGAGCTGGAGACAGAGCAACAGTAGCTTCCACACTGAGTCAGAATGATGGTCAAAGTGGTCAACCTGTGGATAGCTGTTACATTTTCAATCCCTTAAATTTGAAAGAAAAGAATTAGCATCTAGAAAAGGTAAAAGCAACAGCATCAGAACTGAATGGGGAAAAAAGACCTGAGAAAGGATAAGATAAGATTTAAGCATGGACCATTAGTGAATAGCTTCATTTGTAGCAGAATTAATGCCGTAATAGACTCTTCCCCACTTACAGAATCCATTTTCTTCCTCTTGATGACAGCGCCCGGCACTCCTGGAAGCAGCAAAGCACTCATTCTAGTGTCAGGAAGAGAAATCATGGGTGATTTCTCTTTAAGTTATATTACAATGGTCACTTAAGTTAATGCACACCGCCGTGGACCTGTGATTAATTAATCTACTTTTGATTTGCTAATGACAGTTCAAGTTAAACACAAGGTTAGTGAAGGCTGAGTCAATCCTTTTAACTGCAGAAGTAGAGAGTACACTGGCGAGTGTTGGAGATATCAATTTATTGGTATCATCCCTCATAATAATAGCTGCTATTAGCCTGCAGCCTCTCTCATACTTACTCTGAGGATATTAATATTCGCATAGGGTGTTAGATTGTATATAAGAATGTATTAAAAGTCTCCTCTAAACAATAGAATCAATCATTTTGTTTTGTGTATGTGGTCTAAAATTGAAGTTTTATAAGATGCTAGACTAGAAAGGCTTTACAATGCCTGCAGCTTGTTATGTAAAAGTGAAGGAAAATGATGTGTTTTTCAATTTCTTTTTACAAATGGGATCTAAAAAGTGTGGTGTGTATTTGTTATTACATGCAGGTTTTGTGTGATGTCGGCCAGCTTTGCACATCTAAAGACTGAAAAATTTTGCCCACTCTTGTTTGAAAAATATCTCAAGCTCAGTCAGATTGCACAGAGAGCATCTGAGAATCCATTTTCAAGTCCTGCCACAAATTCTCATTTGGATTTAGGTCTGAGCTTTGGGCCATTCTAACCCATCAACATGCTTTGATCTAAACTGTTCCAATGTAGAACGACCTTTATGTTCATTGTCATTGCCATGCTTAAAGGTGAACTTCCACTGACTAAAGCTTTTACAGCGTCCAACAGGCTTTCTTCCAAGATTGCTATTTTTTTTTTTTTTTTTTTAGCTTCATCGGTCTCTCTGTAAACTGACCAGCTTTTCTATTTCTGCTTTACAAAGCATCCCCCATAGCACGTTGCTCCCACCACCATGTTTCACAATGAGGACTGCAAGTTTTTTTTTTTGCCACACATTGCATGTAAGCCAAAACAGTAACATTTTGGTCTCATCTGACCAGAGAGGCCAGTTATGTGGAAAGTATGACTAACAGTTCTCCTGACAACATAGTTTCCCACCTGAGTTGTGGATCTTCTATTTCATTTACAGGACTCTCAAATGCATTGTAGTGAGCTGCTGGATCTCAGGGTGCAACATATTGAATATTCTGCAAAAAAGACCAGTCTTCCTCCTTCATTATTTTATTTTGAAACACTTCAAAGGGAGATTTATGAAGCTCCCCTGATGGTAATTACCAAGTTGCATTACTTTGCCCTTGCTGGTACATTTTTCCAGAGCTCTCCAGGGGATGCTGGGTGTCCTCTAGGCAGTGCCCTACAGCAGAATAAGGTGCAAAGAAGAGGGTTACTGTTAACCATCTGTTCTGAAAGCAACCTTATTTAATGAAGACAAATGTTGGGGGGGGTTGGAATCTGACAGGGGGGCTGCAGGCAAGGGTCTAATGACACATTCCTCTATGTCTGACCATCCAGGTGACCTGACAGCATGGAGCATCAGTCTACTTACAAATCAGTTCAACCAGGATTCTGAAGGGATATCACAGTAGGTAGTATAAAAGTTTCACAGTCAGAAAACAGAAACTGGCTCAAATGCAACATGCAGGACTTTAAATAGGTTGATCTTCTGCAAATAAATTGTCACTGTGTTGCACTTAGAAGGTCAGTTCTGATGTAACTACATGAAGAGATTTTACTTCTTGTGCATCAACGTTTTAATAGAGAGGAGGATTAATCTTTGTCTCTGAGCCACATCTTGTCATGGCTGAGTAACACAAATTTAATTGGATTTCAGTGACTTAAAATAAATCCCCTTTCATTCATGATCCACATCTAATGTTGTCCAAGTTTCTTTTCACTCATTGTGTCCTCATTGAAATTTTTGGAAGTGTCACCGTTGATTGGGCAGTGTGTGTGCATGAGCCCCCGGGCCTCATCATCACTCATGTGATTCCAGAGGCGCGCGTTAATAACATCTGAGCATGAAAGAAGGAGCTTACAGCGCCTAGACCCCTCAGGCTTAAAACCCTGAATGTGTGCTCAAATTAAAACAAGCCTGTGGCCTATACCCTCTAAACGTGTGGGTTGTTGTATCAGCGTTCTTTTATTAGAGTCATCCTGTGTGGGGGACAAAAAACAGCAGGAAGAGACAGGAGACAGAGCCTGAAGGAGAGGATGTAGACCCCTCGGTTCCCTGCTGTCATTTATTTTCTTTCATCCTTCCCTGCAAAGATGATTAGAGAAGTCAGCATAGATTGATGGATGAGATAGAAGCCTATCTCTCTCCTACTCATCTTCATCTGGATGTTAGCATGGACAGAAAATGAGAAGATGAAGATGGGTCACTTCTCATGACTGTTCTTCATGCACAGATGTACAGTGCCTTTATAAAATGTCCCCATCCCTCAAACCCTCCATATTTTTTGCCACATTACAAGTACAAATGTCTGTGTATTTTATTTGGATTTTATTTGGTATACCAACCACAAGTAGCCACATAAACCACATAACTGAAACAGGAAACTTTTTCATGGTCTTACAAATAAAAGAAAAGTATGCCACGTATTTGTATTCACCTTTACTCTGATACCCCAAAGTAAACTTAACCAATTGGCTTTAGAAGTCACATTATTTGTCAATGAAATCCACCTGTGTGTAATTTAATGTCATAATAACTATAGCTGTTTGTAGAAGGCCTTGAAAGTTTATTAGAGAACAGCACTGGGCATACAGCAAACAGTTTAGGAATAAAATTGTGGAAAAGTTTGAAGAAGTGATAGGTCAAGGGTGCCCAAGTTCAGTCTTTTTAGAAGCATCCACTCTTCAGCACACCTGATGCAGATGAATGGCTCTTTAGCAGGCCTTAACTGCAAAAACATAAAATCTTACTAAGTATTTTTGGTCTAGTTTCTAGTGTAACTATCTTGAATACACTTGAACTAAGACAAAACTAATTTACAAATAACTTTTCGGCACCATATATGAGCTTTTTTTAAGTGAATAATTCCTTAATATTGGTGAAAAACTAGTTACAAGGGAAATAATCTGCCAGTGGAACAAGATATTTTTCCCATAAGTTAAAAGGCCCTGCTCCTTTAGTCCTCATGGGTGCTTTCGGACCGAGTGGGACGACATGGTGCCTATCCCCTCATTGGTCTTTCTGGGGCCTGGCTGCTGTGGATCACTGGTCCCTGTCCAACAGGTTTGGGGCTCTTTGGGGGCTCCCTCTCCTCAGTGCTGGGCAGCTCTGTTGCCAGAGAGTTTTGCGGACACCTGGCTGCCAGGGTTACAGGATTCCAGAATCGATCTGAGCAGGAGAATGTGGTGGTGGAGTGAGGTGAGGGCCTCTATGTTTCTCCATGCACTTCTTTGGCTTGAGGCCTGCTACCCCTGTACATCCCTGGGTGTCCGTGTCCAGAAGGTCAAAGGTGATACCAGCCCAGGTTCATATTTCATCATGCAACATGTCAACGGTCTTTTAATCTTTAACTTTCTAACTTCTTTAGCTTTGAGAAATCAGATTTGAATTAAGTTATTCACCTCCTCCAGAGGACAGACATTTTAATCATGCCATGTCTTGCAAAGGTCTATAAAACAAATAACTAGCCTAGCTTGACAACACCTTTTCCTGAAGGTTTGTGCCTTGTCTGTTTTTCTTTTCTTTTTTTATTTTTACTGAAAAGCAAGCTAACTAAGCTGTGTGTAAAAGTCACACTGGTGATTTGTTAGGTTGAACCTCCTGTTTTAGTATGAACAATGTAAATGTTATCTACATTTTAGACACGACAACCTCATAAGTATCTCTAGTGGCAGGCACCGTGGATGCCAATTACTGCCATAATCACTCTCTCGCTGAGAGCGTGGTTTTCAGATGGGGTAAAAGTATTATCCATCTTCATCATATTCATTATCAGGCAGCGGATGCAGGTGTCCTAGCCTCCCACTGCTCCACACCATTAGTGACTGATAGAGGGACTGCACTGACAATTCCTCTGCAAAGCACACCCACATGGCTTCTTTCTCTAAAAAAAAAAAAAAAGAAGACAAAATTCTTCAGTTAAAAAAACTGCAGAGATGGCGCAGAGTCTACTTCTTATCTATACTGTGACAGTCATCAGGTAGACAGGATACCCTTACGGTCAAAAGTCACACAGCAGGGGGTTTGCAGCACATCATTTGTTCTCTCCTGATTATCCTCGACTGTCGCTCTAACAAGGAGGGTCAGTGTGACAGACATATATTATCTTTGTTTCACACAACCACAGAGCAGAAAAGGTGAGAGGGAGCAATGCCTTAGCGGTGGTATGTTTGTCACCTATCGATCCAGCTTATACTCGTATGCACATGGGTGGAAAAGGCCAACCTGCTGACTATGCTACATGAAGCCACCCATAAGCTGAGGCAGCGATGCATGTCGCAAGAATTGTCGTGGTAGCTCAAATAAATCAGCTCATTAGCCTGTTCCCTAATGGGTTATTATAACAGGGCTGACAACAAGCTCCGGGTAAAGCTCGTGAGGTTTCAAACTTTTAAAATGCTTTTGGGTGGGATCGTTTTCCTATCCTGTCGCACCTGGTCGAGGTCATCCCATTAGGTGGATTGATTTACATATAAATTGAACATGCAGTTCTGCGCACCTCCTTAAACTCATCTGTTTTACTACTGTATCCCATTATCTGTCTTCCATACTTCAACAAGCTTTTAATCTCGTCTTTCACATTGTCTTACGTTTCATTATTTTTTAAGGGATGTTTATTAAAATTCATTTAGCTAATAATGCCCACTCTCGCACACACACGCCCCCTCTGTTCTACCTACTCTGGTGTGTTCGGAGACATCTGTGTGTCCTGAGGTGAAATGGGAAATGTTGGAAATTCACTGGAATATGAAAAGCAATCACATTTTCTGTATCAGTAAGCAGGTCTGTGGTAGCTGGAGGTCATTCGTGCTTTCTGCTGTTGCTTGGGGAGGCATTTTGTAAGATCCCCCAAGGCTCACCTAGTTAATTAAGTTTTTGTAACTTGTGATTTTACTGCCCCACAAAGACAATTCTCCTCAAGTGCTGACAGTTTATTGTATGTTAAACCTCATATAATACCGTACACCAGAACAACTTCGTTGTGATGCGAGACAATAAAGTGCCTTGAAAAAGTATTTGTACCCCTAGAACTTTTTCACATTTTGTCACATCATAGTGACATACTTCATTGTAATTCTATTTGGATGTTATGTGTCAGATTTATACAAAGAGGTGCAGCTTTGTAACACAGAAGGATTTTTTTTTCAGAATGTTATATAAATAAATCTCAAAAGTGCTGAGCAGATTTGTAAAAGTTTGTCTCTACCAGCTAAGCACATCTACAGTTTGGAATTTTTGCCCATTATTTTTTGCAAAATACCTTGAGCTCAGTCAGATTAGATCATAGAGTATCTCTGACCACCAATTTTAAAGTCTTACTAAAGATTTTCACCTAGTTGTAGACCTATACTTTGACTAGGCCATTATGATTAAGGAGTGGACACTGAGATCGCGGACTCTTATAAGTACCTGGGTGTTCACGTGAACCATAAACTAGACTGGACTCACAACACTGATGCACTTTACAGGAAGGGTCAGAGCAGACTCTCCCTGTTGAGAAGGCTGAGGTCTTTTGGAGTGCAGGAGGCACTCCTGAAGACCTTCTTTGACTCTGTGGTGGCATCAGCCATCTTCTATGGTATTGTATTTTGGAGCAGCAGCTTATCGACAACTGAAAGGAAGCAGTTAGATAAGCTCATCAGGAAAGCCAGCTCTGTGCTAGGATGCCCCCTTGACCTACTGCAGGTGGTGGGAGACAGAAGGACTCTAGCTAAAATAACATCACTGATGGACATTGTCTCCCACCCCATGCATGAAGCTGTTGCTGAGCTGGAGAGCTCCTTCAGTGACAGACTGCTGCATCCTAGGTGCACTAAGGAGCGTTATAGGAAATCCTTCCTCCCAGCAACTGTTAGACTCCATAACCATCATTGCTTCCAGCAAACTCAAAAAGTGTTTATATCCATGCTAGTATCTGTAGGACTGTACCATTTTTCTATTGTTACTAACTATAAAAATTTGGATTTTTAATGCTCAGAGACATGCACATCTTGTAGATTTTTAATTAATCAACTCAGTTGCACATTCCTCTGAACTGGAGTTTATTTTACAACTGCACAGTATTTATATTGAAATTTTTCCTTACTGTACAGTATATTTTCCTATTCTTTATTTTATTTTATTTTTTACATATATATTCTTTATGTGAATATGTTTTTTTTTTGTTATTGCCTGTCACTGCTATTTTGCTGCTATTGCATAGAAATTTCCCCATCATGGGACAATAAAGGATATTTCTATTCTATTCTTCTATTCCTCTGATTATGCGTTTATGTAAAGCATTTCATTGTGGCTGTGGCTGTGTTAATTGTCCCTGTCTTGCTGGAAGGTGAACCTCTGCTCTAGTCTCAGGTTGTTTTCAGTCACCCTCCAGTATTGCCCTGTTTTAACTTTATCCATGCTCCTGTCAACTCTGACCAAATTCCCTGTACCTGCTAATTAAGTTAATCCCCACAGCATAATGCTTCCATGCTACCTTGTTTCACAATGGGGAAAGTGGGATCAGAAGAATGTGCAGTATTAGCTTTCAGCCTTTTGCATTGGTCTCATCTGATTTGAACACCTTCTTTCACACATTTGCTGTCTTTTCTACATGGCTTGTGGTAAATTATAAACATGAGTTCATTTGAATTTATTTTAACAATAGGATTCTTCTGTTTGTTCTTCCATGAAGACCAGACTGGTGGAGTGCGATAATATAGGATGGATGTATTTTTATTTTCATCATCATTCACATGGAATAACAACTAGATTAAGGTTCAGTTTGGCTCAGTCAAGTATATCTCAACTACAGAATAAAATAGTTAGATGTAAACTAAAAGTAAAAGTATATATATAGAAAAAACACAAGAATACAGTATTTACACATTTTAGAATATTGCACATAGTTTGTCAGCTGCCAAGATTGTTCAGCATAATTATGGAAAGTGTTTTTCAAATGCTAGTTATAACTGTGTGGTATCTCCTTCTTAAGAGTAGGAACTGGAACAGAGTGTTTTCTGGGTGTGCTGCATCTTTCATAATGTTCAGGGCTTTTGTTATGCAACAGAAACTGTAGAGCTCTTCCAGGGTGGGGAAGGGTGGCCGATCAGAGTACTGGTTGTGGGGATGACAGACCCTTCTACTTCAACAGTGAATCTCTGCAGCTCCTCCACATTCATCATCCTCTCCTCTCCTTGCTTGACCTGAAGGTTTAGGTGGATGGACAGGTTAACTAGATTACTTCAGAGGGGAATTGGTAGCAATTAGTTTTCTTTGGGGATGCCAAAGTTAAAGGGGTATGAATATAATGCTTCGCTTTTCATATTTTTATTTGTCATAAAACAAATCAAACTAATGTGTCACTTTCCTTCATCTTCACAATCCTGTACTACTTTGTTTTAGTTCGTTATATAAAATCACAATAAAACACTTTCTGGTTTGTGGTTGCAATGTGGCAAAATGTGGAAAGGTTTAAGGTGTATGAATACCTCCACAAGTCACTGTACATACCAATCATACATAAAACTGAAATGATTAATTGTGGCATTTCTATCAGACAAACACAAAAAAGATGCTTTCTAAAGGAGTAGAAGGAAACTTTATGCAGTGAGGTTGTCTTGGTGATAAGGACTTTGTATGCTATGAGGGGGTGGAAGTGAAGCTCCAGATATAGTAATGTGTGGGTGTGTGTATGTGACTTTATCCACTGCCAAGAAATAAATTAAGCAATAACATTGGCTGGGTGAGGTGCTTATGAAGGGTGAAAAGACAAATTGATTAAAGCCTGTAAGGGGGGAAAAAGTCTACCTGAATGGTTCTCCTGCAGCAGCAGTGCTGCTACTGCACTATTTTCCACACTCCCAAGACAGAATTATTATACATTTTTTTCCACATTGCTCAATATATCGTTTCCTCAAGCTGAGAAGCGTGGCCTTGGAAACCATGTATCTCTGAGAGCTCATTAAACTTCAGTGACTGAGTATTTTTGTTAGATGGTCTGAATGAGAAGGAGGATGAGAAGGAACCATATTTATTTTAAACCACAGATCATTGACGTCCAACACAATATGCATTGTAAAGGTGGGCATGCATGTCTGTAAAATGTGCTTGGTAAGGTGAATTGTGACAAACTTCTGCAGCTTTATAAGGCTCTGGGGTGTCTCTTTCCCCTAGAATAATTGGTTGGGTAGTGCTCATAAATTACTTTTTTTCAATAGAAAGTTTATCATCTGAGAAAATGTGCTGAAATAAATCCTATTTAAGCCATTTGCAATGAAAGAAGAAAAAATGAGCACGATGATACCCAACCAATTTATGTGATGACAGTGAAAGAACAATGTATTTTTGGAAGTTTCTTTCTTTTGGTCAATTGTAATAAATAATTGATTAAAGCTATGAAAAACAATGTAGAGGCAGAATAAACAATGATGCTCTGAAATTTAGCATTATTTGCAATTTTTGTTGCCTGTGTGGCCTGTTCTGTCTGCTTTTCATGGATAGTGTACCTGTATACAGTGTTTCTGTATTTAGTTGTGTCTTTTTCCTCAACAAAACCATGCCATCACTTTTCCAAATTATGAAGTTGGTGTAACAGCTGTTTTTCTTTCCCATAGCATGTACAGTACTCCTGGCTCAGTATTTCTTATTTAGCTGTATCTTTTCCCTGGATAGAACCATCTGACAGTGCTTTAACTGGTTTAACTACATGCACTCTTTTCATTTTTCTTTTCTATAGAAATTACTTCTGAGTATGTGTGTATGAGTGCTTAAGTGTGTTTCTTTCCTGAACTGAGTCATTGACAGAGATTTTGCTATATTGTGTATCTATGTGTATTTGTTTTTCCATAAAAAGTAGCCTTGACTCAGCGCTTCTATGTTTAGATATGTCCTTTTTTTGTCTTGTTGGAGCCATAGATTAAAATTTTGTACTATTTTTGTTTTGCTTTGACACTCAAAATGTTCTCCTCACTCAGTGCCTTTTGTGTTTAATTGTCTTTTTCCTAGGTGGAGCAAGAGACCGAGCAATTACTGAAATGTATTTTACTTACTCTCTTTGTTTTTCTTTCTCATAGAAAATACCACTGGCTCAGAGTTTTCACGTTTTGCTATGTATTTTTGCTTTGCAGAGCTCTAAATGGAGCTGTTGCTGCATCAACTAGGTATACTCTCCATTCTTTAAATTCAAACTGAAAGGGCTCCCGACTCTGTGTTTCTGTGCTTAGCTGTGTCTCTTCCATAGACAGAGACATTGATCGAGTTATTGCTGCTATTAATTATGTGTACTCTCTTGACTCAGTGTTTCTGTGTTTCTGTATGAGGCATCTTCCTGTTGAAAGGGAGGGGTTTCTCTGCTCAGCTGCCACATGCCTGCTAAGGACGAGGGATTGCTGAAAAGTTCAGTGACTCAAAGTAACCAGTTGGGCTTCCTATTGTTTCCACCAGTTTTAGCATGAAATGAACAACTGAATTTGATTGCATTGTATTACAATTTAGATTGAACTGGACTGTATGGTTTATATTGGAAGGATTTGAAATGATTCCAAATGAACCTGGACATAATTTGATTCTTTATTATTGTATATCATTTGAACCTCAGTGTCTTGCATTTGTTATAAACTGATCTATATACATACACTTAGTTAAAATGTGGCTTTTACATGAATATAAAATGAACCCTTTATTACAACAATATACATAATTTGCCTCAAAACCAAAAGTAAAAGACTAAAAACTGAATAAAACTAAGCAGGGCACCATGGTGCCTGTCAACGCAATGTAGAAAAACAGAACAAACTACAATTGTACAACTCAGAATTGATTTTGAGCCTGTCAAAGTTTTCTTCCAGCACTTCATGTGAAAGTAATATTTACAGGGTGTGAATGTGTCATTTTAAGTATTGAAATACCATATCAGACATATGACATGCTGTGTCATATTAAGCAGCAGCACAAGGCCATATAAATTTAAGTGCACAGTGCCCTCTAAGGATTCTCTACAACTTTTATGGTTGATTGACTGTTAAATCTTTTTTTTTTTTTTTTTGCTCAAATATTGTGATCATACTTTAGTGATCTGCAGTGAGACACAACAGACTTACTGTAGCATTTATGCCAGGTTGCCAGTCCTTCCTGGTTTCAACTATTTAATTCTCAGTCTGATCTTCTGCTTTACTGAAGAAAATAACTGATGAGTCAGTTTCCATACTGCAGAAAGCAAAGGCTTCTCAAGGAGAATCAAATTAGTATCTCCTGACCTTCACAGGCACAAGCATAGCTTGCCACTGTTGCAACACATGTATTTATACTAGACTTAAATATCTGACACACATCATGCAAATGATTTCTGTTTTTTTTTACATAAAAAGCATTTGAATTAACTGTAAATAGATTACAACAAAAAGTTAGAGCTTTGAAACTGTAACCTAACCTAAGTAAGATAGTCTGGCAGCATTTATTCTTTTCTTCTCTTGCTCTTATTGCCAAATTAAATCTTATTTTTTTTTGCAGGACACCTAAAAACTTAATCAGATTGGATGAAGAGAGTCAGATGAAGAGAAATTTTGCCAGAACAGCAAGTGTTACCATGGATTCTTGGTTATATTTATGTCTGGACCTTGGTTTGCCATTTTAACTAATGAGTAGAGTTTGATCTAAACCCTTCCATTGTTGCTCAGGTTGTCTGTCTTAGATTACTGTCCTACTGGAATGTATAACTCTTTCCTAGTTTCTTCAAGAAACCTGCATTTATCTCCCTCCATCTTCATATTAACTCCAATCAGCCTCTCTATTAATTCTGAAGAAAAGCATTCCCTCAGCTTGATGCCACTGCCATGTGTTGACATGGAGATAATGTGTTCTAGGTGATGTGAACTATTAACTTTTTGCCACACATAGTGTGTTGCGGACTATTAGTAATAAAAGAAATTAATAAATATAACTACATAATAACTTTTTCAGTCAGGTGTATTATGAAAATGGCATTCCTTGCTGGCATAAATCAGTACTTATGGTGGAGGAGAGGAGGCCCTCATGTAAACTGTGCTTTTTATTGCCCTTGATGTCAGAAGTACTGACATTCTTTTACACAGCAGGATATCCTTCTCCATCTCATTCATCACCCCTCAGAAGAGCAACATACTGTAACTTGGTGAACCCAGGGTATGTCAGGAGAATAATGAGGAGCCATAACTAGTGAAAGTTTCCTCCTCCCACAGCAAAGCAGATGGGAACACCTCCACAACCTCCTTCTCATATTCATCTCAAATGGAAAATGCAAGCTGAGGCTGCCAAGTGTCTGAAAACAAATATGATGACTGACAGACTATCTTGTTTTTTCAGCTGAAGCCAATAATGCGGAAAGCTATCTGCTTCGTGAGGAGAAATCTCTCCTGTGTATGAAAGGCATATCAGACCTAATACTGAGCAAACTTTCATTCTCCAGCATGTCTTTTATTTGGGTTGAGTTTAATAAGAAAGAAAAAATGAGTGAAGCACAAAATTATCTTTACATCTCTGGAAATTTTTTTTTTTTAACCCACTTTACATGACGACAAATTTGGCTGCAGACATATAGGCACTGGTGGCTTTTGATGTAGGTAATGTGAGCAGTTTCCCAGGGTGGCCTTTGACAGGGGGTCATACTAGCATCAAATAGTACAATATAGCCTCTCTGTCAGTTATACCCTAAACAAATTTTGTATTGATTTAATGCATGTACAGCCAGTGTGGAGTTAGTATCTTCTGGTTGCTACAAAGAATAAGGAGACTGGGTTACATGCTTTCCATGGGACTACACTGCATTTTATCCTGCCTCAGAATCTAAGATAATTTCTTGGATGTTAACTGGCTGGCTGATAAAAAGATGCTCACCCAGGGTGCCATTCATGCTAGAACCACTACTGCACATAAGTACAACTATGCACACATTTATAGTGTTAGAAAAGTGGCAGGTAGAGCTGTTGATCAGCACCATGCATGGGAGTAATAGATCCGTTTAGCGTTAATCAATGTCGCTCACAGGCTCATTGAGCAGTGCACTCAGCATCCTGCTTTTGTGTCAGGGAGCCTTTTAATCTAATTGGACATTAAACTCCTGTCATTATTCCTCATGCTCTGAGACTTATTTATGGCTCTCCTGCTTGCTTGTCTTTACCTTTTCATTACAGCATGCCAGTCAGTCTCAGCAAACTCATTAAAGGAAATGAATCAAAGGAGTAAGTTGATGCGCAGCTGAAAAGTGTAATTTAATAAATGTATGTTCGGCTGCAGTATTCGGGACATCATTCATGTTATTTACGGCCCATAGTGTGTTAGCAGGTGAGGGCACTTTAATAATAAAGGCCTCTTACAAAGGCAAACAACAGTGCTGAATTTTAATGCTTGGGCCTACGGGGAGTGAGTGGACTGTCAATGCAACAAAGTGTGATGTTGCTGTGGATGTGATTCAGAAATAAAACGATTTGTCAGTTTAAACAGCTTTTACACAGTATCCCACAAATCAATAGTTTTATCAGTATGAAAAGGAAAAGTGTCTCATGTTGTTTGTGTCATTTTGTGCTAAAGTGGTTTCATGAGAGCTTACATGCACTGTATAAAAAGGCTCATCATTTTTTCTTTTCAATGTCATCCAATCAGACTAAATGCTTTCTGTCATAAGTTTGTTTGCCAAACTGCCAAATGATTGATTACCAAAGTTATTCATATTTGCAAGATTTAGAGAGAGATTTCTTTGGAGAAAGTCAGAAGTTCACATACGCTAACATTACTTTGCCTTAAAACAATTTGGGAAAACACAGATGATGATGTCATGGTTTTGTAAGCTTAAGTTTGAATAAGGTTAATTCAAAACATTTCTGTTAGATGGTGGCATACCAGTGGACATATTTTAAGGCAACACCTAAAGCACATGACTTTTTAAAAAATGAAATAATGGAAAAATCAAAAGAAATCAGCCATCACATAGGGTCCATAAGTCTGCTTTACCCTTGGGTGCAGCTCGTAAGAGAGTGTCATCCACAGTGAAATAAGCCCAGTACCAACACAGGCTGAAAGGCTGCCCAAAGAGAAAGAAGCCATTACACCAAAACTGTTTTTTTTTTTCCACATAATCAACATAGTCAGTTACACAGGAATGCATGAGAAAGGAGTAGAATGAGTATCAGTTTAAAAACAGACCTTTTTACTTTGCAGCTGCACCTTGAATAAGTTCCGTATTTCATGTTATACATGTACAGGCAGTAAGGATCCCTGAGTTGAGTTGGTGCGACCTGTTTGCTGAGGACAGGGAAAAGGTCACATAACTGGGGTGCACAACTGTTCCCCAAACCTTGTGTCTGAGGGGATTTTCTGGATTTGATTAGTATTTGGCCCAGGGCACTACTCTAAAGGAAAAGACAAAGCAAGATTATAGTTTAGAAAAACATAATTTGGTCTTTCGAAAACAGTAACAACCAGGTTTCTTTTCTATTGTTATCGTGATTATGTTATTAATTTTGGGTGACTTCTATTAAGGTGTACTGTATTAATTTTGGTACTAAAAATAAAGTCTTAAAGGAAAATCACCATCTGGACCAGGTGTCAGTAAAGTGTCATCCATAAAAATTGGGTACATGTTTAGAAAAAGTGGATAAGCTAAAAAAAAACAAACAAAAAAAAAAAAACCCAACAAAAACAAACAAACAAACAAACAAACAAAAAAACATTTTCTTGATCTTAAACTTTATGAATTTGTTGATTTATTTTTCTTTTTTTGTGGATTCCCAAATCTGGGTTTTCAGATTCCTGCTTGTGCAATCTTGGAAAAGTGGTAATGTTTTTAAATGCCTTCTTTATAAAAAAAAAAAAAAAAAAAAAAAAAAAAAAAAAATGGATCTAAGTGACTGTGAACGTGGCATTGTCATTGGTACCAGACAGGCTGGTTTGAGTATTTTGGAAACTGCTGATTTACTTGGATGCAAAATCGAAATCATCTTCTAGGTTTAGATTAAATGGCCTGAAAAAGAGTTTTGTTCTCCAGTAGCCTTCGCAGTCACCAGATCCCCATGCGAAATTGCACTTTTGGGATTTGAGGTTTAAAAAAGGAGATGTACAGTTGAAACCAGATATTTAAAGGTGTGGCCTTAAATGCATCCACAGGTTTGCCTCCAATTACCTTAACTGTGTCAGTTAACCTGTCAGAGGTTTGTGGAAGGAAACCCAAAAGGTTTGACTCAAGTCATACAGTTTAAAAGACAATTATCCCTGATACTGACCAAATATGTGTGAACAAATAATGTAAGTTTTCTAGCGTTTAGCAAATAGAAATAATTTTGGTAATGCTAAGTAACCTGAAACAAGAGATGCTTGGTCTGATTTAACTTCTGACAGTGAGAAAAAAATGTGTATGTTTCTTTTTATTCAGTGTAAGTAAACTTCTGGTTTCAACTGTACACTATGAATGAGCAGCTGAAAGATCTCAGACAACTGTATGATTCTGTCTCGTCAGTATGAACCAAAAACTCTGAGGAATGTTTTAGAAACCTTGCTGAATCTAGGTCATCCAGAACTGTTACAGTTCCTAAAACAGACCCCAACCCTGTAGTAGAAAGGTGTACCTAATAACGTGGCCTGTGTGAACGCACTTTACATACTTTTTTATTTAACCAAAAAAAGGAAGCCCTATTGTGAAATACTGGTTTGTAGTTTGCACCTTTTGCAATAGAATTTACAAGTCAAAACATTACAGAAGAATTAGTGAAATCGTGTGTTTTGATTAAACTGTAAACTGTAAAACCTGTAATAAAAATGTACCTTTCAACTACTCTCTTGTTCTCTAACCATTACAGCTGGTCATTTGGACTTGTCTTTATCAGTTTATTTATTTCTTCATTGCCTTTGTGCAAGGTCAAAGAAGTTGGAATATTTTCCTTTTCAAAGGGCAGTCCTGCTCCTTCATCTTTTCTTCATTTTAATTCATATGTTTGTTCTTGTTTTTGTATAGTTTTTTTTTTTTTTTACAGCTTTCATGATCTTGACCACTAGAAACTGTATTTATATCTGAAAAATGTATGTATAATTTAAACTCATGAAAAATCCTGATTGTGGTGGTTAACCAATAAAACAAAGTCATAAATGACCATCATAAATATCATCTTAAACTGTGCAAAACTCATAAATCTAACAATATGGTTCATAGCCTGTTACTGCTTCCTCTCAGAAAATGGAGTCTGTTCCCTCTGCACGGTCAATCACATACACATTGCATGGGAAATTAATTCCATTATTAAACATTCCGCAGTTCAGAAATTTCAATTACCAACCCCAGCATGTGGAGGAGGAAGAAAGTGATGCACGCCTCCCCTAATGCATGAATATTGTATTAGGCCAAGAGAGTAATCAAGGCTGATAGCTACAGAAGTCGAGTATCTTGAGGTCCATTTATATACATGACTTCTGGCCAGATGGCCACCTTAGACAACAGGTTCATTTATGCAACCATTAGGTACTGAAAATTGTTAAAGTGGTCAAGAGCGTGACAAGTAGGGGTTCCAACAAAAAATGTCCACTCCACCTAATGGTTTTAAGAGGTATAAATGGTAAATGTTACACAAGTAGGCTCCTCTTCTCCAAATGAATTAATACTGCTGACCTTAGTCTTGTTAAAGCAAGAATGTGTGATACAGAGAAACACAATGTTTCCACATTTAGAATATGTGTAAAATAAACCAAAAACAGTTTGTCTTTCAGGGTTACACAGTGTTAAAATAAATGGTCAATATCTTTTTGGCCGTCTTCTGAGAAATTGGAAAATCATAAGCACAGGGGAACAACGCGGTGCGTTTTGACCCCATAGAGGACAAACACTTACCTCTGTTAATTTCCACGCTTGCCATTTCCTCATGTTTTGCGGACTTGAGCATTCTTTCCAGTTGGGTAAAATGTCCCCTGTTGCCATTGAGCCATGAGTCTGAGAGAGCGAGAAAAAAAAAGGTCAAAGCAATTTATATGTGACACATAGAGTTTGATCGCTTTGTCATCGCCTCGGGGGCCAAACCTGCCGCTCTCATAAGTACGTTCCTCACACACACACACGCACATACATGGCCGCTCAAAGTGAAACACACAAAAAAACGAGCTGAAATGTGCACAGGTGCATACACAGTCAAACACAACTGGCATCAGCATGAGAATATAAAAGGAATTGTTTAGGTTCAGCCTGGTTGGGTTTCATGTGTTTTCTGGAGGAAACAAAACAAAAAAAAGAGTCATGGTGCAAAGGTTAAATAAAAAGTTTATTTGAGATTCAAGTTTAGTGATCCATGCTTTTTTTTTTTCATTATTCAGTTTTACTAAATGTATTTCTATTAAAGAGTGACACATCTGAAAGCAAAATCCACAATAACTTTTCATCATATGGAATGCATATTTAAGATGGGCAAAATACTTTTAAAATCCTGTTTTGTAATGATTAGATCATTTTGATAACAATGTGTCACTGAAATTCAAAATCAAGTGTCCAACCTTTATTAGAAATGACATAACTTGAAAGAAAAATATCCTGATCTAGCAAAAATCTGTCAATAGCTGTTTTGCATTTAATTCAAGCACTAGCTAACATACCAGAATTTTTGGATTTGTTGGATTTGGCGGGAAACTATAAGTCTGGATAATTTTGGGCATCAGAAAATGTTGACCACCAATCATATTAATACTCAGTGCTCAACTAATTTCTTGCCAAGAGTGCCTGGCTGTTGCTTGGGAACTGCACGCAGCAAAGGCATAGTGGTAAAACTGTAAAACAGTTCCATATATGAAGTGCCATGCTGTTGCATCATTTTCATGTTCACTTTAGAATTCTTGCATTTTCCTGGCAATTTTACTATGTTGTTTCCTAAAAATAAATTTGAGTAATTATTAGTTATGAGTTTATAATAGTTTAATGATGCAACATTGAACAAAAAATGTAATGAATTCTTAAGGGAGATGATCTATTCATGCCAGTTTTTGTTTTACAATCCAATAATACGCTAAAATGAGCAACTCTCCTTGATATTAAGCAATTTTAAAATGATAATGTTAAGGCGTATAGATGAAGCCTTTTTCAAATAATTTATAGTAGTGCAGCAAACATGCAATGTAGTAGTGCAGCAATATCGCAATGCCTTGTATGGTGTACAGTGCATTGAAATATTATGAATGCCTGAACTTTTTCACCTTTTACGCTAAAACTTCACTATATATGATTTGCATTATATATAAGAAACCAACACAAAGCAGTGCATAGTGTGAAGAGGAAAGAAAATCATAAATGGGTTTCAAACTTTTAAAAATTAAAAATCTGAAATGTGTGGTTTCCAGTTCTATTCAACCCACTGGGTCAGTACTTTGTAGAACCACTTTTCACCGCAATTGTAGATGCCACTCTTTTGTGTATTTGTATTCAATCTCTGCACACCCTAAGCCTGGACTTTTTAATAGTTCACCTGTTCTGTTGCAAAATAGGTTCAGGATCAATTTTGATTTAGTGTCCAGATCCTGAGGGCTGTTTCACAAAAGCAGGATTCAGAAATCCAGGACAGGAGATAAAAGCCAGGCTTGATCTAGCGTGATCAGTTCATCCTGACTTTATCTGTTTCATGAAAGCCAAACTGTGCTCAGGAGGTGTGGCTATGCCACAATGGATAAATTGACCATGCCATTGTAGAGAATGACACATGTGTTTGGAGATACTTTTGTAAATAACCCTGAATACATTTCTTTATTTACTTGTATCCCTTTTTGGCACTTATCACCATTATTTAGTGTTAAATATGGTTACCTTCCTGTTTGAGCTTTGATGCTTTTATTTTAGAGGGTCAACTTCCTGTTTAACTGTTAGGGCAAAGAAATCTTAATGGCAATCAAAAGTTGTAAGAGAGCTTATAAAATGTATCTTGTTATTAGCAGCCCCCTTGATAGAGGCTCAAGGTATGTTTATGATGTAAATAAGTACTTGTTTTAAATATTGTGTGACTTAAACTGTGCATTTGTTTAATTCTATGCCAGAACTAAAGTTATTTTAAGTCCTAAACGTTATTTTAAGTTAGGAGGGCTTATTGCCATTACAACACCTTTATTTCTTTATTGTTCGATTATGCCAGGATTTTCTGTTGAGAAAATCCTGGCATAATCGGCTATCCTGATTTTGTGAAACAGCTCTCAGGGTTCCCCTTGGTTATTGTTTATTTCCTCCTAATCTCCTTCATGCTAGTCTTGTTCCCTTAGCCTGCCTGTTTGCTCCCTGCTTTTCCTTTACACCTACAACCAGTTTCAATCAGCTATCTGTTTCTCATCCAGTAATCAGGACTCCCAGTATTTAAGCCACTCTGCTTCAGTCATTCTCCACTGGATCCTACTGTTAACTACATAAGTTCATTCCTTTTGGACTGTCCTGTCCAAAATTCTTAATTGGATTTAAGACTGGGAAGCAGGGTACACCTTGTACAGGTTGCTAGTCCCCATTTATAGATGATGAATAAAATTAAAAACAAGAATCATTTTCCTGGGACATCACAATTATGCAGTACTTTGCAGAGAATCCCAAGAAAATAAACTGAAGTTTGTGATTTTAATGTGGCAAAACTTGGAAAAATTCAAGGATTACTTTTGTAAGGCACTGTATGTGGACTCCACAGCCTGACAATTTACTTGGTGAAAAAACAGTTGGCATGATTATGAGAGTTGTTTTTTTTACAATCCATTAACTCCTTTAAACTGACCAATGTTTTTTGAGAAATGGCCATTTTATGGGTGTTGCTGTTGTCTTTTTCCAGGCATTTGTAGATCTGCAACTAAGATATTATAGATTATGAATTGATAAAATCAAGTATTGAGATACCAGAATCCTGTGATAGTTTTAGTATAGTATCTCTGCCCCATATGTACAGTAACAGATGAAATTGTCCAGTCGCGTCATTATTTATTGTACTCATGTCCTGAAGCCCCTGGCAACAGGGAGAAGATGAGGGAAGTTGGAGAACTAGAGGCACCTGCTGCCTCCATGAATACTCATCATGCCAATTTCTGCTGTGATTTATGGAGAGTCTTGCCAAGGCAGGGGACAAATGACCTTCACACATAGTTATCAGAGGAAGATATCAACAGACAGGGATTTCCTCATCACTTCCTTCTTTTGCCCTGGGGTCCTGACCAGGCTCAGTGTCTGCTTGCAGGTGTGTGTGTGTGTGTGTGTGTGTGTGTGTGTGTGTGTGTGTGTGTGTGTTGTTGTTGTTGAATAAAACGGACACTCATTCAACCCTTAGGGAAGAGAAGGACAGTAGGTTGTGTCCCACATGTGAGTCAGTGCTCGCAGGAAATGCAAGTATTTCTACTGAGAAACTTACAGCAAAGAGTCTCCATATTACCTGCCTTTTTATGTTCAGCTCAATTAGAAATAATAAGCCATTTAATTAGGGAAAATGTATTTGATCAACATGCAGCTCCTGGACACAGATCATGCAGCTAGTGTGCAGTACACAAACAACTCAGGAAAATCTCTCTCCTACACTCATCTGAAATCCCTAATTTGAATAACAAAACACCAGTTGTTCAGCCTTGTTCTGGTCCTTTTTTCCACTTTTTTTCCTGCGTCTGATTGAGCTGACCTTCTGTGCGCTGCCAGCCAAAACCTGGTCTATGCCACACCAGGGTCCCACTGGTTCTGGATGTATGAGTGCATGCTGTTTCCCACATGACCCCAGATGTTGTATGTCATCATGCCTTACTGCTTGCCAGGTGGGGATCTTTCTGACCTTTACAGAAATGTTTTTATTACACAAGTTAGATCAAAATTACAAGGTGTTTTCTTTTCTCAAATGTGCACTTCCTAAAATGTATTTCAACATCATCATCATATTTAGAGGTAGTGTAAAATTACATAACTTTTTATGGCTTCAATATAGATTTATCCTGGCCTGGAAAGACCATTTTACCTGTGGCCATATAAAGCTTTCAGTGATATTGAATCATTACAGATCACTGTGGATTTCAAAGTGTGTAAGTAGTGCCGTCTTATCAATTCATTTTTTCCAATAGATATGATCTCCAGTGTTGGTTGGCCACTTGTACTTACATAAACAGCACATTTTATGTGAAAATCAGTACTTTACCTAATCCTAAATCCCCAGTGGCTTAATCTGCAAAGCTACAGTATGTGGTGCATGCAGTAGTTGTTTTTTTTTTCCCACCAAAAACATGAGTAAAAAAAGCAAGCCAAAACACAAAATGGGTTTATTTGTCCACAAGGCAAAACAAAACTGCACTCAGTGAATTTTTTTCAGCAAAACTGTAATTGGAAAAATGTTATCAGGAATTGGTGGTACATGGAAACAACATTTCAAGGATTTATTTAAAACATGTTTCACTAATGCACTCCATTTAACATTCCCAACATATAAAAAGATCTCTTCTCACTTGTTCTTCAAAAATATATGCTTAATTGAAGTTGCTACAGCTGAAACAATAGTTAAAATATATATATTTCTCTCTCTCTCTCTTAATCTCTCTCTCTCACTATACACACACACACACACATATATATATATATATATATATATATATATATATATATATATATATATATATATATATATATATATATATATATATATATATATATATATATATATATATATATAAATGCGTACACACACATAAGGAAAAGCCCGGTATGTGCCATTTACCTTGGTTTTGTTCAAAAGGTACTCTGACAGGAGGTAGCCTTCCTCACACTTATGTTAGCTGAAGCTTAGATGCTGAAAAATCTCATCTAAAGCAGGAAGTCTTCACCACAGTTCTAATGTTAGTGCTGTGTCAGAAATATTAAAATACAGCCGTATATAATGTAATGTTTAGTTCTCCCCATATGTCTGGCGTCTTGCCCTCTGCATTTCAGTCAGGTGAAAGGGACAAAGCATTTTCTCCAAACACAACCTAAAATTCTTTCAACAAAATAAAAATGCTTTTATTCTTAAAGTTGAGGAAAAATGTTACATCAAATTGAAATCAGCTACAAAGTCAAGACAAATACAAGTCAAGATCACAATATTGGTCTTGTGTTTGCATGTTGAACATAAGGAGCCCCACAAAAATCGATACTAGACTTATTTTTAATTGGCCCGTCAATCACATTGACACAATATATATATATATATATATATATATATATATATATATATATATATATATATATATATATATATATATATATATTTTTTTTTTTTACAACAGATAAAATTTCTTGCACATTTTTAGAGTAAGCTATGGCTCTGTTCAGCATAGACTTGAATAATTTCTACAAGGCATACCTGGTCTTTCTCTTTCAGTCGATTAAAAAAGCCTGACACTCAGTCTTTTCCTGCAGACACGGCCAATAATTTTTCTGTCTTTATAACAACATTATATGGTCCTGGAAATCTGCACGTCTCATTTGTCAGCCCTTTTTACTGGAGGCTCCTGACACTCCAGTCTACAGATCATGAACCCAATTAAAGCAAGTAATTTGTGTTAAATTTATTATGCTGAGGCTTCTCAGCCATTGGCTCAGAGCTCGTTAGGCATCACCTTTATCACACTTGGTAGTTCAGCTTGGTCCCCAAGAGGTCTCTGGTCATTTTTGTTATTGTTACTTTGATTTATTTCCCCGATAGCAGAGAAATTGGCCAGACACTGCCCCCCCAGTTGCCACTGAGTGTGAAATAAACTACTGCTTTATATGAGGTACCTCATCCTCTGATGATAGAATCACAGAAGGGAGGAACTGGCTTAGTCGAGGACATCTGAGAAGAAAATTAAGTAGTTTCACTGGAGAATGTTACACAAATGTAAAACAGTTTTCCCCTCAGTTTATTGGGCATAATTTTAATTTTATTAGCTTTTCATTTGAGGTGCAGCTTGTAGCTCTCCATAGTAAGATTTATTTTCATGTCTAAGCTAGAGAAATATGTGAAAAGAAAAAAATACAGGAGCTGAGTATACAGCTGAAGGTTGCCAAAGACTGAAGACTTTAATTCCAGGTACACAAACTCGCCCACCACTGGCATAATACTATGACCGCAATAAAAGAAAGCAGTGATAGTGAAGTCTCTAGCTGGAATGTGAGCTCCTTTGGTTTTGTTGGCAATTTGTCCTAAGACGAGGAGGAAATTTAAACCAATGTTTAGCAGTAGCAGCATGGACATAGATGCTCGGCGACAAGACTCAGCTCTGGCTATGAAGGCGGAGGGCTTGAAAAAAGACTGAGGGGGTGATGGATCAAACCAAACAGAAATACTGAAGAGGATTTAAATACTTTCGCATGGGGTATTGACAGTGTTCTGCACAAACATTACAAAATGAGGGCATTCTCGACTGTTGTTAGTTTTAGGAAGTTTTAGTTTTAGTTGCTGTAAAAACCTGGCATTTCTTTTCATCTGTCTCCATCTATCTAATCTTTCTTCACCTATCTAAAAAAACATCACTCTTCCACACTACAGAGTGTTGCATTCATCTGGATGGTCTGGCTGTTGAGCTTCCCTTGAAGAGTTTTGGTTTTGTCAGTGCATTAACTGTGGTCAGTGCATCATCTCTCAGGCTATGGTTGTTCTTTCCTTGAGTCTCTCCAGAGGACTTGTTTTTACACGTAACACTGTTCTTGGTGGTTAAGGAAATGTCCTCTCCTTTCAGTTAGAAGAATCTTACCCTCTTTTGTTGCACAGCTGAGTTATTTGGAATAGGAATTAATGCTAATTACATCATATGATATTTACTGCAATAAGAGATCCTTGCCCTACCTACAACAACATCTAAATTGCTTATTATCATTTGTATATAGTTTTTTAAGTAAACACACCCTTGCTAAAATGCCAGTTTTTTGATGCAAAAAGAAATGATTGATAAATCATATAAAAGCTTTTCTCACTTATGATGTGAAGTAATCCTATACAATTAAACTGAAGAAAAAAATTATTTGTTAGGTTGACATGTGATCAAATAAAAAGGTGTAATAAACTAGTTGGATAAGTGTGTACTTAAAATAAAAGTTTGTTGAACCTCCTGAATCAGTTTAGGCATTCAGTCTTCCTGAGTTTGCACCTGTCATCAATTATACAGCATCTAATTAACCTTTTTTTCTCACATTGCCATCTGATAGCTAAAATCATAGTTTGCAGAGAGGTTCGAAATTATCAAAAGAATTTCAGTGTACAACTTTCCAAATCAGGAAAAGGCCGTAGAAAGTTCCACAGCGATTTTTTTTTTTTTTTTTTTTTTTTTTTTTTTACATGCCATGGCAAAATGAAGACAGTTATTAATAACTGGAAGAAATGTGGGTCAGCAGTGATCACAAAGAACCACTGATACTGACTTCCCCTTTGTGACAATAGCATTTTGTTTCTCAAAAAGTGCTTTTGAATGACTTATCTGGTTTGAAAAGAATCAGAAAAGGCTAATGATGATATACACTCTGTAGTTAATTAAATGATTGACTGACATTTGTATCTCAGTTATCAAATATCTTAAATATCTATGCAATTAAAACTTTATTTTTATTTCTTTAGATGTAATTCTACCCCTAAATTAATCTTATATGCAGGAGGTTTGGGCTAAAAAAAAAAAAACAAATTCTTGATGCTAATTTGAATCAAAAAGCTTTATAAATGCAGAAAGTTATTTAAAAAATGCTAAAACAGTCTGCAACCTAGGAGGGGAGGAGACTCTGGTATTGTTCCATTTCAAGCCTGTCAGCCTGACTGATGACTTCAAGGCCTCAGATCATTCCTCTCCATCTTTTCTTTTGTATTTATGATTAGGGGAAGACGTTCACAACACAGAAAGTCTACAGAGACTCCTCCATTAATGCCAGTTCTTCATTTGATCGTCAACTGTCGCTCCTGTCGCCCCAGAAGGAAAGAAACATGTTTTCATTTTAAAAATGAAGTGAAATCTAACTAATATTCTAGTTTATATTATTTATTTTAAATAATTTCATATTTTAAATATTTTAGATAATTCTCAAGAAAAAAATTGAACTTTAGATATTTTTTTAAGCTCAAAGTGAGTTTAAATGGTTTAATATTTAATAGGCTTGCCAGTTTTTCAAAATTAAGTATTTTAGTTGTTTTTGGATAGAAAGATGCAGGGGGAACAGTCATGATGTTAATGCATTAGTGCATGTTTTTAGATCTTTTATTTTCTTACTAAAGTCCATTTAGAATCATCAATCAAAGTGGCAGAATACCAGAGTAAGCTCCAGTTGCAAACTCCCACATAGTCCACATCTATCAAACTTAAACCAGAGACCTTCATGCTATGAGGTGACAGTGCTAACCATCACATCATTGTCCAGCCCCACAACAGAAACATGACACACAATACCTTTTTCTTTAATTTTCCCCCAGACAACATTAAAGCAATGTGACGGTCCATCAGGCTGCTGTCTGTCGAACTGTCACCTCACTGGTCCCTTCATCTTCAAGACAAACCGTGAACCATTTATTCATTAAAGAGGGGGGGAGCCTAGAGGAAGCCATTCAAGGGGTGATTTAGTGTTCTGATATAAAGAACTTTACAAGCTATTAATCTACCTCCAAACAGCACAAATACTGCCGACTCCTAAGATCTCTTCTAGGATGACAATGGCCTGATCCAAATAAAATGAGGGATAACTTAAAAGATTGATGAGTGTGAAAACGCTATGAATTATATGCGGCAGTCTTCACAGTCACCTTCACAACCCGATTAAAAACCCATGAGAGTTTTAGACAAAGATCTCTCAAACATTTCTTTTTCCATCCGCATCATCAAAACGCTAAATGAGGTAATGTCTTTTGGAAGAATGCCAGTGCATCCCCCTATTAGAGTGTAAAAGATTTATGCCATCGATACCTTTCTGTATCTCAAGAGACAGTAATGAATTACAGTGGAGTTTCAGAGTAACACGAGTGGAAAAAGTAAGTGCCATCTGATAAAGTTTGTTGGCTTCTTTTTCGAAATAGGATGCTTGTTCTTATATCCAGCATCCTTACTGGTGAAAAATTGGTTCTGTTGTAGTCTGTTTGCTCTGAGTCTGAAAGTTTAATAGAATTTTGACTAGACAAATATAAAAGTGTTTTATTTTGTATTAATTAAGCAAAATTATTAAAAGAAAACCACAAACATGAAATGAAAGTCACTTGCATTAAAAGGTCAGTGGAGGACAGTATATTTTCTTTTGCACAGTGTATGATTCCAGCTTATTATAATTACATTGAGACATAACAAAGGAGGAAGCCCTTGGCATGCAAATTCTGAAGAGCAAGATTAATTACAGAGATGACCAGCCAGCATTTGTTAGCCTAGCAAACTAACTATGCAATCTTTTCCCCATTCACTGACTTGGATACCAGTCCTTGAAGTGACCCAAGCAGCACAGTTGCAGTCACATAATATATTTTTTAAACATTGTGACCCAACATCATAGACTTTTATGTTGTTTTTCTTGTTTTTCTGAGGCTCAACATTCCTCTGTTGGCTTTTCCCTAGTTATATTTGCTCCTACAGATTGGGGTTTTGAGGTAAACACCCAGCTATCTGCTCTGTTAGATACTAGTTAGATACTAACTATTTAATCTAGAATTTTAATTTGTTGGGGTTAGATGCTATTCGGCTGACTTTTTGCCTGTGTTTGCAAGTTTTATATTGGTAACAGGTTTCTTGGTTGACCTTCTACATTTCTGACATCTGCACTTTGTCACACAACAAAGACCAATCCACATCATTAAAAGTCAGTCAAGATATGTAGTACCTGCTGGGTTTTGCATCAAGAATGCAACATGCTCCTTATTATGTATTATATCACATGGGAGTTTAACATGTGGTTTAACACCCCAACTACATTTTTGCTATTATTTCTGTAAACTTTTTGCTGTTGTTGTATTTGAAATTTCATTCATACATGTTTCACTGATGTTGTGGGGTTTACCTGCTTATGTGTAACACCACATGATATGATGCTTCCGTTCCCTTGTCATACAGTTCCAAAAGAATGAACTGCTTTCTGCTTTAACCACAATTCATTTTGCCTCCTGTAACCCCCACCCCAAAAAAAAAAAAAAAACAAAAAAACCCCCAAAACTTCAAGGTTTTGCAGGCAACACTGTGGCAGTGGAGCATCTTCAGATCCAGCCCCTGAAAATTTGAACTTTAATAATAATAGAATAGAATAGAAAAGAAGTATCCTTTATTGTCCCACAATGGGGAAATTTCTGTGCAACAGCAGCAAAGTGGCAGTGGCAGGCAGTAACAGTAATCAGACTCACACAAAGAATATAAAAATATGTATAAAAAACAGAATTAAGAATAAAAATACTGTACAGTCAGGCAAAATTTCAACATAAATACTGTGTAGTTGTAAAAAATACTCCATTCCAGAGGAATGTGCGACTGAGTTGGTTAATTAAAAATGTACAGATGTGCATGTATCTGAGCATTAAAAACACAAACTATTTACAGTTAGTGACAATAGAAAAACGGTAGAGTACTACTACTAGAGTACTACTACTAGAGTACTACTACACAGATACTAGCATGGATATAAACACTTATTGATCTTGTTGGGAGCAATGATGGTTTTAGAGTCTAACAGCTGCTGGGAGGAAGGATTTCTTATAACGCTCCTTAGTGCACCTAGGATGCAGCAGTCTGTCACTGAAGGAGCTCTCCAGCTCAGCAACAGCTTCATGCATGACATGGGAGACACTGATCATGACATGGTCATCCTTCTTTCTGTTTTTGTTCTTTTGCTTGGTCCAGACTCTGTCTCCTTGCTCATTGTAGCTTTAGGCACCACAAATCCGTCTATTTTGTCTCTAGCAGAGACTCGGTGAAGTTGGTTAAATGTTCATAGTTACCTTTTCTGGTTCATTTTTTTCCCTCATGTCATGGCCCCCCCTGAAGAATTCTTTGAAAGCCCTGTTCTAATTTGTTCACTATGACTGCATACAGGGTACATTCCAAAAAAAATTGTGAAAAAACTTTTTCATCGTGCATTTAACAAAGTGAAACTCATATATAGACTCATTACACATAGTGTAAAGTATTCAAGTCTTTATATCTTGTAAATTTTATGATCATGGCTTACAGATAAAAACCCAAAATTCATTGTCTCAAAAAATATTAATAGTGTGAAGGAAAAAAAAAAAATACATACATATATGTATATATTCTGTGATTCTGTGTTTCAGAGGGTGATACAGTAATTCAGAAAATTCGGTTTCCTTCTACCTAAAAGTGCTTTAGTTTGTCAGAGTGTTAAATCCTATGCCCACGAGAACTTATTTATTTCTTTGCAAATTACACCTCTGAAGCAAGAACAGACAAAGGCTTAACTTTTCTTGCTGAAATTTATTCACTAAGCATTCTGGAGCAATTCTGAAAGTCACAAGGGAAGCATGTACTCTATACAGAGCTGTCAAATAAATGATCACACATGAGCACACACATTTACTTTTTTATTGGCTAAATAAATAGAAGATGTTAAATTATTTTTGCATAAGCAAACACACCCTTCTGAACGCCCATTCACGCTAACATATTTATGTGCACTCACACAGATACGGGAGGCATTGCATTAAAGGAGAGTCCCATCTGGTCGCTTGTGCAAGTGTAGCACTCAGCGGACCCTGATTTCATTATCTCAGCATGTTCTCCGTGACCCGGAGAAAAGTGACATCTGATTTACCTCAAGATCAATTTGTATGTAAATCAGTGAGAAACTGGAGGGCAGTGGAGGGGTGGCATAACAAAAGCTGTTTCTGAGTCTGCAAGAAGGTTTGAGGGTTTAGGTGTAGGCAGCGGTCCCCACAGAGGCGCTAATAGCTCCCATTTAAGTAATAGGACCCCTGTTCAAACCATACCGCCACATAGCATTCAAAATCAGCATGTTTGTTTAGAATCTGTTATTTGTTGTTTAACACCCCATATTAGATGCTGCATTTAGAAGAACTGATTCTCTTTTTAAAATCTTTGCAAGTCAGTATATTTTAAATTCCATTGTCAGACCTATCAAAGAATAATGTGCCTGTTTTTTTATTAATGAATAAAATCATAAAGAGGTTAAATGTTAATCACCTCAGCGTTTCCACCATCTGATTGTTTCAGCTATATTACCTCAAACCAGACTTTGCCAACACTGAAGCCCCTCTCTGTGATTGTAAAATATTACAGCCATATGGGGACGACACATTTGATCTTCTGATGATGAATGCCCCCTGCCTTCCAGACATTCTTGGTCAATTTCCTCCTCTTTGATTTGAGACCTGAGCAGGCTCCCCTGAACATTAATGGATCGCATAAGAAGTGTCAGTTCTAGCCTGGAGGACTGTGTTCTCCTCTACCACCTGCAGAACGACCTATGTTTGCTTCTCATTATTGCTTAATAGTCATCTGTAACTCCTTTGGAACATTAACTACCATGCAACTTGTTTTGGTTCTTCTATTTTAGAATGCACTCTTTCTTGCATATGAAATTGTTAGATTTAGGTTGTGCTTAAGACAGACAATGCTTTGACACACTATAGAATTACAGCTGTTTTGAGTGGGTGGCATTATGACAAAGCTCTGTTTACAGACACAGAACAATACCAAAGCAAAAACCTACAGCAACCCAAGAAGCAAAAGAAGTTTTGACATTTATAAATGTCAAACAAGCTTCAACCAGATGGGTTTGATTCAGCTACATACAGATGAAGTGAACTCTCTCATTACAAATACCTTCAAATTTAATGTCTGTATTTATTACACTTATACATGTAGACACATGCTCACACAGCTGTCTTATCAAATCTAGGCCTGAGAATGTCAGGTATAATTACATCTATAAATTATGTCAATGCTAGTTTGACTTTGTCTATAAAGCGAAATGGTCTTGCTGGCCAATCAAATTATGCCAATCCCAGTGATACAGTCATATAAAAGCTCTTTGTGTTATTGAATGAGTATATCATTTCTGGTTGACACTGACAGTTTGGATACCTTCAGCTGCTCACAAAGCACCTTTAATGTCCAAGTAAAGAAGACTTGATAGTGACAGAGCTTTAAGATGCATGGACTTTGGTTGAGAAGTAACAAAGTTATTTCTAGGTTTTGTTCATAACAAAATTACAATTTTTTTTTTTTTTTTTTACTCTTTTGACAGATTAGTTAACTGGTTCAGTGTCTTATTAGTAGTATAAAAGTAACACAAATCAAAAGTTGCTGAGTCTAAAATGGGAGTCTTGGCATGAGATGTATATTCATATTTCAATGACAATCAAAGTTTCTGTGGAGGCAACTCTATTCTAATATTGAAATTCTTATGATTACAGTGGACCCCCGGTATTTGCAGGAACAAGGGACCACAACCATCTGCTGAATTCCTAAAATCCACAAAAATGCTTATAACTACCTTATTTTAATAGTTCAAACACCAAATATACTGTAATTTAAAATAATACACACATCGGAAATTGTCTTCGTGCTACACAGAAGCTAATGTCAAAACTTATCTCCATTCTTGGGGATACAGCTAAACAGTGCAAAGCAAAAATAAATGGTGCCCCTGGATAGAATAGAAGAATAGAATAGAAATATCCTTTATTGTCCCACAATGAGGAAATTTCTGTGCAACAGCAGCAAAGTGACAGTGACAGGCAATAACAGCAAAGGATGGACTGCTTTCCAGTTGCCAGCCAATAGCATATCAAGTAGCATTTATATGTTAAAAGTATAAGGAAACTGGAATATTAGGTAATGAAAAAAATGAAATGAAATATACCAAAAAATTAAGAAAATATCTGCAGAAGCTATGAGGTGTGTCAGAAACATGTATTATATTGTTCAAATAGATAACTCTGGCAGCTTTAATGCAATACATAGAAATAATGGTTAGCTTTTTGCACAGTACTTTATGAAGAGTAAAGTGCATCTCAGCACTTCACTACACATATTTTCGGGTCATAAAGGAAGCACAGCATCTCCTCTATTATAGGACTGTTCTCTTGAGCTTTAAAAAATGCAGGCACAGTGGACTGTATCCTTCTCAGGCCATTTAACTCCTCAGCTACCACTCACCCTCCTCAGCCACTCGGTGCTCTACTGCTCTTTGGTAAAATGAGGAGAAACCACACGTTTGCGTATTGGGAAGGTGCACAGAGGTGATGAGGACTTATTTCAATTCATTTCATTCATCAATTACTCTTTGAAAGCCTCAACAACTTTACCAGGAAAGGTAGTGGATTCAACATCTAATTCTCCAGACTGACAGAGTGTACCCAGTAGGTTTTGGCCCATCACACAAGAGGAAGCAGAGCTTTCCCTGTCCAGTCCTTAGCTTATTATCTGCTCCCTGGTTGAGAGAATGTCTGCAGTGAACAGGGGAGAGTCTCTTGTCTGAGAAATAAAATGATTTCCCATCTGAGCTGAATGGAGATTATTAACACCATCCAAATAGGAGCGATGGAGTTCAGAGTGGGATTTTGTCTGCACCAGTGAAGTTAAAGATTGTTATTAAGTTATTGTATTTTATTGTGACATATAATAGAAGTGTAGAAAAGGTCCCGATGAGTTTTCATTTCACAAAATACTGTTAAGGTTAAAAATGCAGCATTAGACTCGCTAAAAAGGGGAAAAAAAGTGAAATGTCCCCAGAAATGTCTTTAAAAGAATGACATTGAAAATAAAATATTATGTTTTAAATTCTTCTCAACTGCTGTATTTTTGATTATGAATATAAATTTATTTGGAGCGTCACCATTTTTCTTTTTCTTTTTTTTTTTTTACAATAACTATGAGGTGTTTAGTATGTATTAAATGCTGTAAATGTTTAGTTGTGACAGAAATCCTGTAGAGTTAAAACCATTTTCAGTGCCAAGTGTTTGACTTCATTTATTATCAAACCGTAGAACAAAGGATAGAAACAAAAAGGTTGCCTGTCCGTACATTTTTTCTCCCCTCAGCACTCCTATGAATTAATCACTCAAGCAGTTTTGACAAGTGACCCTGTGGGGGGGTTGCAATTGTTATGGCAAGGGACCATTTTAAAGTAGCCCATGTCTTGCCTTTTTTTCCCCTTTTTTCTCTGAGTGATCTAATTATTGCATGTTAAATAGGCATCTGGTAAATGGTGCATATAATGATGCGCTTCCACAGAATTAAGTGCCTGCCTTTTCTGCTGCTGGGCTAACACATAAATTGGCCCTCCTCTTTTCTCCCCTCCATTCCTGGCTGCAATCCCTCATTTGAGTTTCTGTGGGTGAGGCTCGTGCAGAGACATGCCTCAGGTTCTCCCAGGATTAATGACAATAGTCTGAGATGAGTTTTGGTCTACAGCTCATGTCACTAAGAGGGAAACAGGGCAGTAACGCAAGGGATAAGTGCAATAAATTGAGTATCTGATAGGTTTGTATTTATCAGTTTACATTGAACAGTAAAGTGCATTCATACCCCTTGAAATTGTTCACATTTTGTCAAGTTACAGCCACAAATATCATTATTTTTATTGGAATTTTTCTATCAAACCAAAAGAAACTGGTACATAATGCCACAACTGAAGAAAAATGATACGCGTGGATATCAAACTTTTACAACAAAATATCTGATCTGTGTCAGATCTTGTGTCAGAACAAAGAATGTGATAACTTATGGTTCTGCACTGGATGTTTAGACTGGAGTTCTGGAGATCCTGTGATGGTGAGCTGAGCCCAGTAAAACTTCAGACAGTTGTGAGAGTGGCGTGGCCTACAGTGGAGCTGTTCTCAGATTATTGACCAGCAATCTATCCAGTCATCAGACAACAGATAAGAACATACACACACTCTTAGCTCTACCCAGGTAGGAGTAAAGATATTATGTATTCACACACACTTTCGGGAAGAACTAATGGATCACATTTTCTTCAGATTCCCACTTCTTATTACATATGCTAAGTGAAAGACTGCTTTCTCCCCCCCAAAAATACTGTGGAGCTCTGTTTTAGGTTATTGCTGTTCAGCAAATTAAGTGTCAACCATTAAACTCACTATAAACTTCTTGCTGTGATGGACTGGCAGCTTGCCTAGCCATTGTCCTGCTCTAACTCAATAACCGCTGAAGATAAGCTGAAGATAGACACCAGACCCCCCACGACTCTGCATGGTTGTGCCTTCATTAACCTGCAACTGTTTAGAACCAGAGGTCCTACATAACTAAACGCAGATAAATGATTTTTCTCAAGTTTGATACTTCTTCTACATTATTTTCGTCCCTTTTGAGAGTTGCCAGTCTGACTTCAAATCAGATATAAACTTCTTCGTTGAATAAAAATAATGTAAAGTCTAAATTTGCCAGGGGTATGAAAGATTTTGGGCTTAATTGCACGTTTAGACCCACTGAGCAAAGACTTTGGTCCTTTCAGTGTAATTACAACTGCAGTCTTTTCAGGTAAATCACAGTCTCAAGTCTTTTTATTTTAACAGGGTTTCTTCCTTGCTTACTCTGTATTTAGCTCCATGCATCCTTCCATCAACTGTGGCCAGCTGAAGAAAAGCACCCTCAGCATGATGCTCACCACTATGTGTCACAGAAAGGATGGTGTGTTCAGGATGATGTTCAGAGTTTTTCATGTAAGCCAGTGGTCCCCAACCCTGGTCCTCAGAGCTCACTGTCCTGCATGTTTTAGATGTGTCCCTCCTCCAGCACACCTGAGTCCAATGATTGCACTACCTCCTTAGCATGCCTCCAATTGCTGCTGAAGCCTGTTAATCACCCATTCATTTAAGTCAGGTGTGCAGCAACAGGGAAACACCTAAAACATGCAGGACAGTGGGCCCTGAAGACCAGGGTTGGGGACGTCTGATGTAAGTCAATGGTCTCATTTGAACATAGCTTCATCGTCAGCATATTTGTTGTGTTCCCGAAATTAACTGTAGCAAACAGAATGTTGGTGGACAGCTATCTCTTGGTAGCCTTGCAGTTGTACTTTGCTATCCACCATATTGGAACAATAGGTAAAAATAGTAGAAATAAGGTTAGCTTGGTAGTCAAAGTAAAATTGAAAACAAAAAATTCTAAATCTTGACAAGTGACATTTAACAATTATTCAAAAGAAAAACTAGTTAAAATACTTTATCTTCTAAATATGAACACTCCAAGTGAACAAACACTCAGTTTGCAACTGAGAGCTATTTCATGGGTACTGAGTAATATAAAGGGCTACCAGTTTGATGTACACAGTTTACTTTTAATGATTAATGATTTATCAATGTTCAGACATTGATCACATTCATTATTTCTCACAATTATTAACAATAATTTAACAAGGTAGAAAATAAATTAATATCAGTGTTCAACACTTTATTTCTACTGTATTATTGTTTCTGATAAATCACGAACTATGTTGTATCATGTTTGAACAACTTATCAGTTAGATTATACAAATCAAAAATCACCTTTTCTGAGTATTTAGTTAAATCTTATCACATCTTTTTCTTATCACCAAATTTGCAGCATTTTAAAGAAGATTTGCATCTTCACGATCATTTGAAATTCACTTGATCCATTAATGACACATGCAAGTTTCTTTCACAGTAGTAAAAAATAACTCCTCATCCCCATTCACTGTGAAAACTGTTTCCTTTTATTTTTCCTGCCATTTCTCTGGGGGTAAAACCCCATTCAGCTCATCACATTGGCTCCACTTGCTTGTTTTGTTTTTTTTTTCTTATTAATTTATGGTTGTTGGCAGCTCGCTAATTAGTGCATTACCGCCACCTTCTGTCCAGGAGTGATGGTGGGACGTTTTTAACATGCAGCTCACTGGTGAGTGCTATTTTTGGAACAGCTCTGCAGGTGATTCATATGGTCTTCAGGGGCAACATGGAGCTTGCAGGCACTGTGTTGGTGACCCCTGCTCTAAGCTTTTAATCCGACAAAAACAACAATATATTAATCTGAATGCAACATTTTAAAACCTAAATCATGATCATGTAGATTTTCAGTGTAAAACAAAACTCTCTGTTTTAAGGCTTTACATATTGTACTGCTCTTCGTCAAAGCTTTAAGCGGTGTATATTTTGGTTTAGGAACAGAATTTTGTGTAAGAGGAGTGCAATATCTGAAGATGAAACAGGGCATGCTATTTTTAATGAGAATGTATGCCCTTGATTACTGATTGTAATTTACCACCATACCTAATGCTTTACTATTTTTAGCCTAAGGTTTGTTCAGACCGTATTCGAGGTGAATTTTCTGGCATTAGGTCCGCAGTAAAGGTTTCTGATCTATAAATAAAATTAAAACTATGGCACTTGTACTCATATCTCAAAATTTAGTTTCGAAGTACAATCTTGAAATGTTGTGGTTTAAAAGTAATTTAGTCTTATCAATAAACGTGAATTAAACTGGCATGCTATGGGAAGTAAACAGGCCAAAACAATTAAAATACTCTCACCATTTTCACAGAGGGCTAAGGCGTGTATGCTGGAATGCAGCTGTTATCTTTCTCAGCAAATGTTGAATAAAACTGCTTTTTGGCAATTAATTTATCAAACACTATCCAAAAGATCATTAGTAAATGAGAACACACCTCTGATGATAGTTCCTTTTTAGCAAGAGTGTGTTTTTTTATACAGTACCATTTTTGTTCATTTCTACAATAGCGGTAAAATACCTAAACCCTTGTTGATTGACATTTAAAATGTTTGTGCCTGAAATCAGTTAGACTGCTGAACAAGAATTACTGTGAGAACATCTTGCCTCATCTTTCAGACTGGGCTCTGTAAATATCATCAGGCAGCGTCATATCCACTCGATTTCAGCAAACCCTTTCTAGCTTTGCTGACATTTATCTGGATCTGCTGCCAGAGAATAACCTTTGTGAGTTATGAAAAGCTGTCCAGACCTGCCTGTTCAAATGTCGTAACACATGGGTTCATCATCCAAACTCCGGGGATGAGGATTAAAGGCCCAATCTGTGATCCAAATGTAAACAAAAGGTGAGAACTCTCTACCAGCATTCAGATGACTAGACTGTAATCTACAGGCTGTTTTTCCAAACAGAAAACACAAAGTAGAAAGATATTGTCGCTGTTCGGATGAAGTGCTTCAACAAATTCATATCAATTAACACAATGTCTCATTTACTGTAAAGCCACACTATTACTTCACCTCATTATAATTAGAAAAGTGTGGCAGAAAATTTTGTGGAGACAATCATTATATTTTTGATTTTGAAGGGACAGCTTCAAATATTTGAATATTGTAAAAAAAAGTTTAATAATTTTTGTCACTCATTCAGGAAGTAAAACTCATGTTATATAGATTCATTACACACAGAGTGAAAATATGTCAAACCTTTCTTTATTGTAATTTTGATGATCATAGCTTACAGATAATGAAAACCCAAATTTGAGCGTCTCAGAAAATTAGAATAATACATGCCCTCTCCACTGTCACCACATGCATGCACAGTATGAGGGACTGTTTAATAACAGTTTAATAACCAGTTGTATAAAGTAGATGTTTTTTTGTAAAGTGACTTGAGATGACATTTGTTTTAAAACAGTGCTACATAGGTAAACTGAATTGAATTGTATTTGTTGAGTGAGATCAGTGGGAAGTCCTCATAGGTCCCTCCTTCTGCAACATTTGTATAAAACAGTTGTTAGATACCACACAAAAAATGTTCTACCCAGATAATGTGTCATAAAATTGGAAGTGAGAGAGTAAATCCTTGAACTTTAAAACATACAAAGTTTTCAAGCATATACAGTCACATTCGGTAAATTACAATATGAGGTCCAATTAAAAGTACCTTTTGAAAATAACAATCTTTAAGCAGGTATACAATATGGAGTGTAATATCTGTTACAGAAAAACATCAATTCAATTGGTGTATATATATATGTGTGTGTGTGTGTGTGTGTGTGTGTGTGATGGAATATATATATATATATATATATATATATATATATATATATATATATATATATATATATATATATATATATATATATATATATATATATATAAACATTTCAACCCGATCATGCATGTCTTAATGCAGTCAAGTTCTGTTTATTATTCAGATTGTTTAACTCTCTGATTTCATTGAGTCATTGACTTGCAGCTTTCACTCCTCTTAGATGAGCATGTAGCAACAGTGGAGAGGAAAAACTACACTTTAACAAGAAGAAACCTCCAGCAGAAGCTTGGTCAGTGTGAAAGGCCATCTACCACAACCGACTGCGGGTTTGAGAAGACAGAGCACACGCACAAAAAAAGAAACAGAAGACGGGTGCTAAAAGTAAAGGAAATAAGGGAAAATTTTAACATGCTTTATTGAACTGATCTACGAATCCTGCACTTTGACTGCCCATGTGTCCTCCAAGCCTTTCTGTTTTTCCAAATCTCATGACCTTGGTCGTTTTGATTAATGACAGACATCGAGGTGCAGTATGTTCCATATGCGTATTGTCTCATTAACTGGCATTCCCATTTGTCATAACTTACACGCCAAAGTTAAACATCATTACCCATGACAAGATTAAAGAACAGAGTGGGTTTTTTGTAACGGTCTGTAAAAGCGTTCATTAACTGGTTTTGTGCCTGTTTTTGTCTCTCTGTGTTTGTGAATATCATCAAATTCTCATAGAGATTAGTTATATTCATGTTAACAATGCTGTATCTGATATTTATGGCGATTAAATATGAAAGAGAGGCAAATACTTAATTATAAAAACAGAGCAGTTTAATTATTCTTCTGTAGGAATCTCATATATTTCAGTAAATATAAGCACTTGCAGCTGTGCCAATAGCAGATGGGCAATAAAAGCTCCTATAAAACTCAAAGCATACAATTAAATGTTTCAATTTTGTTGCTTAACCCTGAGAAGTGAGTTAATAACTTGTTGGCCTCATTTATACAAAGTTTCTCAACTCACTGGATGGAATATTTATATTCTTGAACCAAGACAAAAAAAAAAAAAAAAAAAAAAAATCACCATGTCTGTTTGAGCTGTATTAAACCATTGGAAAATCTGATGATATATCAAATTAATGCTTGGATTTTAGTGCAAGCAGCAGAATACTTGAGCAAAAGCTACTAACTGTTTAATTTTTGAATAAAAGGAAGAAATGGGTGACATTTCTCTTCTGCCTGTGCCATGTCGGTCTGGGTTGGAGATCCCAGGAGCAAGTCAGGGAAACAAAGAAGCAAAGGCGTAGCAGACTGGAGCTGTACACTTCAGTGCTTCTGCATGCTGAGGACAGCTGACACATGCTGGTATTAAGACAGACACTACAGTCCAAAGTTATAGAGGAGGGAAGCGGTTCCAGGAACCTGCCTGTTCCCGCTACATGTCTCACCTGTCCCATATATTTGCAGCCAAATCTCCTGGCAACATGCTCCGTATGCAACCGAAACAAAATTACACCCAGCTTCAAACATGCACATAATGACTGGCTTATAACTGCAGGGAGGCAGAGGAAAAACTAGGAAATGCACGCCAAATGCTTTATCACAGAGTCTGTTAGTCATGGTCCAGTACAACTGTTGTCCTAACCACATGTTCTGACCACATGTATTGACCATATCTGTTGACCTGAAGTGCTGCTACCATGGGGTTCACAGGCTGTGCTGCCACACTGGATTGGATTAGGAGACAGCAGGTGTAACAGCTTGGTTCGAAGCTATCCGGCATGGCTGCCATCCCGCCTTGAGCACTGCAGATGCTGCCTCACTAGTGGGTAGTGCGAATGTGCTGCTAAAGGTGATACTTTACTGCTATCACACCCCAGCTTTAGAATCAGTTTTAACACTTTTATAACAGCCCTTTATGGGAAATGTAATATTTTGGCCATTTAAATTTGAGATAGATGAGGATAGAAATACATTATCTTCCAAAACTATTCCATTGTGGTTTTGGCTTGTTGGGTTGTTGTCCTGCTGGAAGGTAAACCTCTGCCCCTCTTGCAGTTTCTAAGACCTTTTCTTGTAAGATTCCCTTCAGCTCCTGTAATTTTTGCATCAACTCTGACCAGCTTCCCTGTCTCTGCTGGAGAACAGCACCCCACAGCAAGATGCAACCATCAACATCTGTGAGGATGGTGTGTTAACTGGAATGTGCAGTTCTAGTTTTGATGTGCAGTTCTAGTTTTCTTCCCAAACATAATGTCTCTGTTTTCTTCTGTTTGTTTCTTCCATGTTTACATGGACCCCAACATAGCTTGTTGGAAACTTAATGCAACCCATTTAAACAATACAAGTTATAGAGAACATAACTAATAGTTGTCAAGTGAAGCAATTCTCCCACCTGAGCTATTAATCTGTGCAGCACCAGAGTTACCATCACCTTCTTAGCTGCTTTTCTGATTATTGCTCTCCTTACCTGGCCTGTTACTTGGGTGGATGGTCAAGTCTTGGCAGATTTGCAACAGTGTCATACTTTTTCAATTATCAGATAATGGATTGAAGAGTGTGAGATGTAGAAATATGTGATTCATCCATCTATTGTCTATACCCACTTATCCTTGCAGGGTCACTGAGGAGGTGCCAGCAGTCATTGGGCGAGACACTCTGTACATCACGTTATTGTTTTTTTTTTTTGTTTTTTTTTCATAAATTACAGATGGGTTGAATCTATTTATTATTTAGGTGACTTCTGAAGGCTCTGGGTTTATTTAGGGGAAACAAAATGAAAGGGACTGAATATGAATGAGTGTGAGATACACTTTTCCTGTATCGCAATCCTTCCAGTTTATAAAATATACACTATTTTGCTTTTTGAATCACTTAAAAACCCAATAAAATACATTTAGGCTTATGGGAAAAAAATGGGTGTGAATACTTTAGCAATGCACTGTAATTAGCACAGCGCAGACTGGTTAAAGATTCAGTGATATAGGTTTTATGTCAGTTTAAATGCAGTAAAGGATGTTCATTGCAAAAGGACAGTGGGTTATGACTTTATTGGTCTATTAGTTTTTATGCAGGCATTAGATCCCCCCGGGAATGTCTCATTGCTGAATTCACACCTCAAGGTCTTTCAGGTTTACACATGCACAACAATAACTCGCAACAAACAAACAAGTCTGACATAGTAAAAAAAAAAAAAACGCCGCTCTCTTTTCTTGCTCCCTCACAGGAGCCTCTGTGTTAGCACGCACGGCTGCTAAAGATGCTATGAGAGTCACCTTGCCTGGGTGTTTTTTACCTGCACCCCACTCATGATCATGAAATCCATCACTTGGCATTGCCATGGTAATGGACTCATTTTTTTTCTGGTGGTTGGTTGTCGAGGAGATCCACCAGGGACACAGGTGTAGTTCCCGGACAGTGAATAATTGACCTTATGCCAAAGGAGAATGTGGAGGTCATGGCTGTCAATGACAAAGAGGACAAATCTCGTCCTGGACTCGCAATGTCTTTGTGCATCAGAGGTGGACAGAAAAGGGCATCAGCAAGGAGACAGTAGGGGACAGTGAGATCATTAAAGTTTGTGAGATGGGTAAGAGGAAAAAAAAATGAGGGAAAGCAGAAGCTTTTGGTGGATTTTGCAAAACTTACCAAGTAACAGAGGCAAGATAAATGTCTCAATTGTTTTGTTTGTTATTAGAGATGTTTACTGCGTTCAGCTGACTGAAAAGCACATAAGATTTGTGTTTATTATGAGTAATTAAATTTGTGATGTCTGTATTTAAACAGACGGCAGGACTGGTTGCCAAGCAGTGTTATTTACTAATGTCCATCAGTCATAAAACAAACAAAAAACCTCCATCCATCATTTATTTATATTTAGCACATTATTCAAAATGGGGAAGGTTATGTTGCTGAGAATAAAAAAAAAAACATTACCCACAATAGTCACAATGGTCACAGCTTTCACAGAAATAGGGTCAGCAGTCCTATATCACTGGAAGTGAAGATTGCTCGCTGTAGTTTGGATGTTAGTATGTCCCTGCAGTGTACCTACCCACAAGGTCCAAGCATTTACACGTGATATTTGAGCTCAAGGAAAAAGAAATCTCCATTTAGAAGCTCAAGCTGGAACACCATCTGAAAGTTATATTTGATCTGGTGTGGTGTCCTTCTGCAGCTGTTCTACACACACACACACACACACACACACACACACACACACACACACACACACACACACACACACACACACACACACACACTTCTTTTTGTTCTCTCATTGTTTTTGTTTAGGGGGAGTTGTAGGTTGTCTTTAATGTCTCATAATAAATCAGTTAGGTTCATTTATATTGTACCAATTCACAACAAATTTTATCTTCATATCCAGTTATATGGAAACCAGCTTGATCCTGTTCAACGCAATTCAGATCAAAACGTTAGCCATCCAAGGAAGACAGTTTATTATATTAAGTCACTGACTTGTCAGCAATTCATCCTGATCAAGCATGTGGCAACAGTTGAAGTTTCCTTCAAAGGCAAGATATAACACAACATTAATGGCAGCAAAAACTGCAAACATAACATAATTGGAGAGCAGTAGGAGAAAATAGTGACGAAAAGTAATAACTGTGATAACTATTTTCTCTCACAAATTGTCATTCCTTCAGTTAAATTTTTCAGAATCTCAGAGTTTAAGACCAATTATCTTTTTTTGGTTTACAAATGGTACATCATGGCTTATTTAAACACATTAAAGTAACTGAAAGACTAGAAGCAAAGATTTTTTCGCCATATTAATTAATGAGAAGTACACATGATATTATTGTCATGAAGAATATAAAAGTTGCCCAAACTGGAAAGTGTAAGCCACTCTAACTGTTGGCTTTATCTAAAATCAAAGTTTTAAGCTGATTGTTCAAAGTAGATGGTGTGTCTGCCTCACAGGTCAACACTGAGAGCTGGTTCCACTGGCGAGGACCCAGATTACAGTTTTAAAAGCTCCTTCATCAGCTCTTTAAGTTCCACTAATAAATTTATATGATTCACATGCACATAAAATTGGTCATATCAATAAAAAAGGAACAATTTTCAGGAAAAGGAAATTGTTTTCCTGTTGTTATCCGTACACATAAGTTTGCAAACTAAATACTGCATTTGATATGGGATTATATTGGTAACAACACTCGTTTTTAGCTTTACAGTGCCACATCTCAGGTGTAAGCTGAATGAAAAACACAAAGCCAAACAGCTAGACACTGCATGATTATGTATTGTGAAAATCACAAAACAGTAGTGGTGGGACATGATTAAAAGAATGAACTTGAATTAATTAGAGGCTTTGTAATTGATTAATTATGATTAATTCAACTTATCAAATATCAGTGTTTGACACAATAAGCAAAGTTTTTCAATTTTAATAAATTTACTTAAACACTGAATTAATAAATTGACGTATACATGGATTATTACAATGTTCAGAAATTTCTGCCTCAATTTAGAGGATCCTGAGATGATGTAGCTTTCATGCTGTGGTTCTTCCAACTACACAGATCCAGATAGAGTTAAATTCAAAATGTCTTGGGGTTTTTAAACCAGCAGCTTTACACTTCAATAACAAGTTGAGGAGTTATAAGAATATGGAGAAATACATAAATATTTCTACATTTTATAGAAAAGTGTTTGTCTTGTTTAGTTTTATATTCAGAAGTGTACAACGTCTCTCTGTGTCACTCTATACAGTCATACAGTACATATAAAATGTTTTTTTTTACATTTTGTGACTCTCTAATAACTATCTGTAAAGTTGACTTTCAAAAGCAATGTTTAACTTTACTTACAGTCCTGTTATCCAGTGCTCTTTTATCACATTACCCTGCTATTTAACGGCACCACCCTCTGCTCTTGTTGCTCCCCCATCACCAAGATGACGCATCCCAAGATTACATTTTTCTTCTAAAAACAACTTTTGCATTATTATGTTAACGTATCTCCATATGTTTTTATGATAAGACTAAGCATGATAATTTATTGATAAAACTACAAGAGGTGCAGCTTTGTTGGAGAAATTTATTCCTTTTCCAAGCTCCTATAAAGACATTTCTCAAAAGAATCTCTAGAATATATATATATATATATATATATATATATATATATATATATATATATATATATATATATATATATATATATATATATATATATATTTATTAGCACATATGACACTTTCTGATAAGACTCAAAATCCAGCTATGTAGATAATAGCGTTTTATGTACTCAACCCATTTTATGTCAAAGGATTTATTGTACTTTTGCAGACATTTGTCAAAGCATAGCCTTATCTAAGTGAGAGCAGACACCTTCTGCCCTTTCTCTGAACACCTCAGGTGCTTGAGTGCTTACTCCTGCTTCTCAGAGTAGATGGCTGCTCTCTACATTACGGTTCTATGGCAAAATAGGGCCTGTCCAAATATAATACCAATATTCTAAAAATTACTTGAGCACAAAATTGCCCTTCTTGATTTAGGACCCATGGTAAAACATGTGACTAATTGCGCCCCAAACCTGTCAGGGATTTAAGCAGTCTACAACTATTAATCAGCCTAAGAGCCAAATAAAAAGCCTCTCTTCGCTTGGTAATGCACACCTTCTGCTGCAAAAGAGAGACCTTATGACAAAATTAGTTTTAATTTATTTTTTGTTTTTTATTTTCTAATGATTGAAATATAGATTTCCCCCTCTTTTGTGATATAACATCCAAGGCGCACAAGCAGCCTTTAAAAGTCACTTCTCTTGTCTGAAATTATTAAAAGAAACCAGGTGTTAGACGTGATAATTAAGTATTGTTAAAGGAACACCGCTGATCTTCAGAGGGTGATGGTTTTACTAATCTTAATGTCAAGGAAAAACTGAATCTCCTGTAACAACGGAAAAAAGCTCAGGGGAAATCTTTGAGGTCTGAGGTGAACTTTGATCAAAGTGACCCAGTATGTGGACATTTTCTTGAGCAAACCTGCATTGGCTTCTGAGCAAACGGACAAAGGTCATTGGATGTGGATTAATAAGTAAATATTTAAGTTCAGACTCAGAGGAGTTTCTTTATCCAACTCTGGAACCCAATGTTACACTCATAAAATTTGTTACTGGAGGAATGAAACTCATAATCTTTGTAAAACTTATCCAGAGACCTGTAAAGCAAAAATACAATAATATATTTTTTTCCATAAGGTCTCTCATGGTCTCATTAAGTCCACTGCACACCAATATTCTTCCTTTTACTGATGGCATTAATACTGCGGCTTATTTATACAGGTTTCCAATAAATGTCAGTACATGCAAAAAGCTGGATCTGAATGCACAATCAGTCATTAGTAGTTTTATTATTTATATTTTATTCATTTTAAAATAACCTTATCCTTGTAATTACACTTTTAAAATGCATCTGTATTTCAGTAGCCTGTGACAAATAACATTTTATAATTATTGATCACTGACAGAAAACTCTAAAGAAGGATTTATGGTATATATATATATATATATATATATATATATATATATATATATATATATATATATATATATATATATATATATATATATATATATATATATAGTGACCTCTGGCTTTTCACACCCTGTTAAAGATGTGTAAAATTTCCTAAATCAAATTCATCTGTTATTACAGCAGCTTCATGTCATGCTGAAAATATAACCTTTAATTTTGAGTACAGTTATTCAGAGCAGAGCAAGTTCCAATTTAAGGAATAGATGCAGCCACAATTATTGACTCCCCAACTGTTTTTTAACTATTGGACATGATCAAGTTATAATTTTTTAATAATGGAGCAAACAGAGAACGTATGCTTTGACTATTCCTCTTTAAACAGTCTCTCTAGCTCTCTTTGTTCCTGGTTATAGTCTCTTATTTTGAGCTAACACCCATATTTTTTTATATTTTAGTTCTGGGGACTGAGATGACCCTATAGGAAGATTGATTTTGTGTCTGGTCGATCATGTCTGTGTTGATTCGGTCAAATGTTTTGGATCATTATTTTGTTGAAAAACCTATCTTTAGTTGACCAGTAGAGTCCACTAGATTTTTAGATGAAATCTCCCTGTATTTTGGACCCACCCCCATGCTTAAGAGTGAGCTTCAGGTTGTTGTGGAGACTCATTGACCCTATGATGCCACTCTTTCAAAGACAGTTTTTAATATATGGGACGTTGCTCCATGCCCAGAGTCTCCTTAAATTGGGGTAGCAGTGTAAGTGTTACAAGAATCCGTTGAGGACAAACTAGATCCTTTACTATTTGCTTATAGATGTGATAGAGGGGTTGATGATGCCATCGTAACACTTCTTAACTTAATTTTTAAGCACACCAATGGCCTCGGCACTTATACGTTCATTTACTTTTTGTAGATTTTTCCTTTGCTTTTAATACAATTCAGCCTCACATTTTAGCTCATAAATTATTGACCGATTTTAACTTGTGTCCTAGTGTTGTTGGATGGGTTTTAGATTTTCTTGTTGATAGAAAATCATGTCAGGGTAAATGGTTACATATCATATGAGGCGTTTTCTTCTACTGGTTCTCCTCAGCGCTGTGTTCTTTCTCCCTTGCTGTACATCCTGTACACCAATGATTGCAGGAATCAGTACATAGACAGACATCCTTAAATTTGTAGATGACACAGTTATTGTCAGCCTGTTAAAGGGAGAGGATGACTCACCTGGTCAGGTAGTGGAGGATTTTATGTGATGTGATAATTCCTATTTGAAATTAAATGTCTCTAAAACCAAAAACATGCGTATGGATTTTAGAAAGAAGTCCAGTTCAGCACCTTCAGTTCTCATTAAAGATGAACCTGTGGAGAGTGTTCTGTCCTATAAATACCTGGGAGCTGTCATTGACAAGAAGCTGACATTTAGTGAAAATACGGCTAAGGTTAACAGCAAAGCTCATCAAAGACTTCACTTCCTCCGCAAATGAAATAAGTTTGGAATGTGTAAAAAGTTGATGATCATTTTGATCATAACTCTCTGATTGAATCTGTACTCACTTTTGCTTTTATTACCTGGTTTGGCAGTCTATCAGTTGGGGATAAGAACAGGATCAAACAAATTGTGAAAGTAGCTGGCAAAATTATAGGAGTTAGATTGCCCGATTTAAAATAAACTTTTTTAAAGAGTCCTACAAAAGGCAGAACACATAATCCACTCTCCAAATCACCCACTCCATGGTGAATTTGAGTTCCTACCATCTGGGAGGAGTTTCAGGCAGCCCAAATCAAAACAAATAGATGGGAAAATTATTAGCCAGGCCATTATCCAGAAAAATTTTAAATGTAAGCGGGCTTGATTTTTGTTGTTCAGCCTGTTTTATTGATATTTGTACATAGACTTTTTACTATTTTGCCAATTTCATTGTGTGATTGTTTCTGTGTATGTGTTTTCATTTTCTTTTCTCCCATCTTGCTGCAAGGACAATTTCCCTAAGGGGACAATAATAAAGTGATGCTGATATTGAAGAAGACTGTCACTTAGGCCCTGAACAGCTTTTTTTATTCCTTATTTTTTATCTCCAAACACTGCGTTGCACGAGCCCCCTGTATTTTGCACTTTGTGTGCACTGTAGAAAAACATAACCGTGCACTACGGCTGGGTCAACTCCATACTAAATTAAAAGGCTGTTTCCCTTTTTAAGAACTCTGGAATGCACTGGATCGTTTTAGGTTAGATAGAACTTTATTAAATCCTTGGGAAGGTTCCTTTGGGAAATTCATTTGCAGTGCAAAATCCACTATGACTGATCAAACCTGAAGTAGATCATTAGATCATTCTACTCTGAAATGGATTAATTAAAAAAACATTTGAGATTTATGAAATCTTAATGATATTTATGACAGCAGAGCATTTTCATTTTTCTACTGCATTTGGACCACCTTAGACTGAGAGAAGCCCACATACTGCAATATAAAGACTGGTCAGACATGTACTGTGCTAAAGGAAGTGCTTGCCCAGGTTGCCAATATGCCAGAACCCCCACTGCACTCTTTGCTGCAGTTCTCTAAGAGTGAACTTCCCCTCCCTTACCATCTTCCCCACTGTGTGTTTTGGCAAGGTAAAACTGGCTTCTCTTTTGTCTTGTACACCATATTTGTTGATGTTGTTGATTACTAAATAAAAAGCAAAGCAATAAAAGTTAAATTAATTTGAAGTCCATTTATTTTTCAGAGATGTCAATAAGTGGTAAGGGTTCCCTCTCACCTTGTATCAGTGCTTTCACAATAAGCTCATATGGTAACAGATAAACAGTTATGTATTAAGCAAACATGAATAGACTTGGATAATTGGCTGTCCTAGCTATTGCAGAAACAACGAATGATTCATTTTCTGCTATTGTTTGGCCTGCCATCTAATGTCAGCTCTGGTCAGACAGCACTGAGCTGAGGATATGGGATGCTCGGAGACTGACCCATAGGCTGCTCTTTTTATGCGGATGCTGACAGCGCTGCCATTTCTTTCGTATTGACCATGAGACTCACGTAGTTGACACTTTTCACTGGCTGCCATGTAACATGTCTGCTTTTTCAAGCAGCAGAAAACAAATTCATAACTGAAAATGTCACGGTGTCACAGAACAGACAGAACAAAGAAAATCCTTGTTTAAAAAGGGAAAGAAAGGTGAAACTTCATTTGAATTGATAATCATTCAGCATTACAGTAACACCAAATTAACAAGCTAGATCATTTGTACAGCACTAGATAGATTTGGAATGAACAGAAATACATTTAAATTCAGTTTTTTTTTTATTTTTGTGATATAGATGTCTGACTCAAGTGCCATATTGAGTCTGAAATGAAAAGTTTTACAGCAGTCTTTATTACAGTTAATACTCCACTCTGCAGTTTTCTGCATGATAACCAGTCCCCATATGCTCAGAGGAGCTGCGCCTCACATACTTGGTGCTTATTATGTGTGAAGCTGTTGGTAAGACCCCACACTGAGAAGCTCTGTCTTAGCTCTCCACTTCCACTGAGCCACCAGCTGCAGAAATGAGTCAAGCAGTGTCTTCACAATAACTCTGCCAGTCCAAGCCTTGCAGTAATGAAATCTTTTTTTAAGAGGAAGATGCTGAGCTGCTGCTCCGAGGATGTGCAACTCACGCAGGACAAACAAAACTGGTTCGCAGTAAACCGGCCTAATGCTGGCTGCCGTTTTATTTCGTTTGACCACAAAAGCCGATTAATGGATTTCACTGCAGTCTGTTGGAGCAGGGAGAGCTTTGCTGTCTTAGCTCTTCTCCCCAGAGAACTTTCTAGAAGAATATAAATACTTGAAGGAGTGGGAACATGTATAGTATCAGAAAATGGTGACTGGTAGAAATGAATATATGCAAATGTTTGTTTTCTTTGCTGATCTTCCAGAAGTGTGTACGGCTTTGAATTTTTGCTGTTGTACCTAAATGAGGTATATTATACAAAACACCAGATTCTTTCAATATACTGATTTTCTTTTTAGTGTGAGGGCCTCAAATACACTCATCACTATAATTGAAACTGTAAACAATGAATTTGACTAGTTCTGAAATTAGCTGAATTGAGCTGGACAGAAAAACGTAATTTATTGTAATTTGATAGATACACAAAATAAAGAAACAAAACAGTTTTTCTTTTGTAGAGGATATTGATAAGGAAGTATCTAACATGTTAAAGAGTAAGACTTGTGCCAGTAAAAATTACTGACACAGATTGAAGTTTGACCCGTTTATTGAAACAAATCTACAAGTAGATGGTTCTGTGGGGTTTTACAGTGTGATTACAGGAGGAGAAGTAAGTGGTTAACCTCTGAGTAAGTGGAACATTGATAAATATTTTTGAACTATATTTGCTTGATGATTGTGATGTATATTTGCTTGATGAGCTTTATGATTTTTATGTATTGATATTTGCCTGAGTATTTTGATGATCTTGATGTATACCTGTTTGATGATTTTGATGTATACTTGTTTAATGTTTTTACGATGTAAAGCACTTTGAACTGCCTTGCTGCTGAAATGTGGGATACAAATAAACTTGACTTGACTTGATGCTTGAAATGAGGAATTACGTTGAAATACTGTTAGAGGTGAATTCTTACCGCTTGAAGAAGCTGTGGAGGTCCAAGCAGAGATGAGTATACCCACAGGATCTAAGGTTGACAAGTGATGGTGAATGGTGGCTCTGTTGTTCTCTTTCAAAGTAGAGCTCTGTGGAGTGGAAGACCATTGGAGGGTAGACAGACAGGTGAGTGAACAGCAAGTTGTTGGAGAGATTCAGACTGCTGATTTCAGAAGGGCAAACAGAGGAGCAATGAGGAAATTCAGGAGGGGGGATCTTGAAAAGATTTCTCCAGCAATCAGAAGGAGTAGATGGAGGGAGAGCACTGGAACTCAGGAATTGCACATGAGCTCTCCTCCTCTTTATGCTACTCCTGATGAGGCTTGATGAGCTGCAGCAGCAGGAGCATACCTCCCAGTCACACCCTTCAATGAGAGAAGGTGAGGAGAGACACATTAACTTGCACACTGCTCTGTGTGGACATGACTGTGTCATCTTTTAGATGTTAGGAGAATAAAGTGCTCCTGGCAGAGGAGCCAGACCAGTCACATCTCTTGACGCCCAAGCAGTGGGAGGGGAGGACTTGTTAAATAAAAAGCAATAATATCCATCCACTAATTTTCATTTGGTCTCTATGATTATTTTTACAGGTAGTGCAGATATTCACCACATCAGGATATAAACTTTAAAACAGACACATCAGTTTGCTGACAGAACTTTTTTTTTTTGTTTGTTTGTTTGTTTGTTTTTTGGTATTTTGTTACATAACAACCTCATACACTAATGTATTTTAATTGGAATTTTTTAAAAAAGTACCTTAGTTTTTTTTTTTTTGTTTTTGTTTTTTTTTTTGAAACACCATAAAGTAGCGCTTACTTGTGAAATGGAAAATAATAAAACATGTTTTTTCTTTCTTTATTTATTTTTTTTTACAAATGTGGGTTTGATTGAACCATTCTAACTCAAAAATATCTTTTGATCTAAGACATTAAATTGTTGTTGTGACTATGTGACTATGTTTACAGCCATTGCGGTAGGTAAACTCTGCCCAGGTTTAACTTTTTTGCTGCCTCTAACAGGTTTCCTTGCAGGACCATACCATCATGATTTTTATGTGAGCTGCTACTATATGAACATAAATTAATTTATGTTTTCTGCATACTGCTTGACTCAAACAATTTCTAGTTGTACACAACAGTGACTTCATGACTGTTTAATCATGGTTAATTTTGGGATTTATTTAGTCTAACATTGCTTACTGAGTTGCATTTGTTCATTTCATTACTCAACAATACAAAGATGGAGAGAGTTTTAGTGATTTTTGAGCTATCCTAAATGAAAGGTCTTATCTGTGGCTCAAACCAGCATGGTGTGTTTGTCTATATGATTAGCCCAAACAAACAACCATATTCACAATTTCAAAATGGTCACCCAAGAAGAATTGTGGTTTTCTTTTAGCTCTCTCAAATTGTGAATAATCTGAAAAAGTTAACATGATGTCCTTCAGTGGAGTAAACCTTTTGGGTAATAGTTTGTATAGTGTGTAGCACAAGATCTGTGTTTGCCCTGCAGATTACGGACATAATTGAAAAGATAATTTTCTCATTTTACACACCCATATTCCCATCTGTTAGCCTTTTTAATGGATGTTGATAAATGTGGGAAATTATTTATATATATATTTGCTGATAATTCAGAAGAGAGACATCAGAAAAGGATTCAGCATTGTTAAAATGCTTTTAGTTACATGAATATTACCTGCTTTTTATTTCCCTGCTTAGAATAGAGCCATGTAAAAATACATGAAATTAACTGAACCTGACATTTAAAATAATCAGTCCTGTATAAAAATTAGTTTTACTAATTTATCCTATTCAGCTGCTACACAACATGTTATAGAGTACTACATTTGCAAAAGTTTTGTTTTGCATCATCTTGAGACCTCAAAATACATAAAATAGTTCTTTAAAAAGAGCAATAGGTATATATATATATATATATATATATATATATATATATATATATATATATATATATATATATATATATATATATATATATATATATATATTACACATATCCTGATACCAGTTAAAAGTATCCAATCTTTTGACCCATACTTTCATCCTTGATCTTCAGTGTTTGAATCATTGTAATTAAAGTACCTCTGAATTTTGTAGAAACATAAGTTTTCTCATGAGAGCCTCTGTATTTTAATGGGACAAGGGCACTTTTTCCTGGATGACCTTCATAAGATCAGTTAATCAAATTTTAATTAATTTTGCTGTCCTTCTCAAAGTGTCTGTGCAGCATTGGCACTTGCTAAAGACTGTTGGCATCAGACTGACAGTGTTGTTCTCTCTCAGACAACTTCCAGAGGATATTCAAATCCCAGCTTTGTAAATCTATTCTACCTCCCGTCATTCAAATGTATAGCTCGTTAATTGACTCCCTTGCTGACTTCTTATCATATTAGAGCAACTGTCAGCATCAGAGATGGGAGTATATTACTGTTTCAGCAGATCCAATGGATAGTAGATAATGCATTGTCATTCCCTATGCAGGAGCACCGAGAAAAGGAGATGCGTCTCTTGTCACTGTGTGTTTCCCTAAACTTTGCAGAGTTGTGTTAGCAGCAGAATGGCTTATTGGATTTCATATTTCAATCTATACTGTGTTTTGTTCACGCTGTTCCTTCTGTCATTTTCAGCTAAAAACATTTTGCTATGCTGACACAAATCCAGGCAATATTTACTGTGGAGAGAAAAGGGGAAATTTGTAGTATTGTCACCCATCTCTGGTGATGATGCGCAAGAAAATGTATCCCCTGGATATGAAGATCATGACTCTGGTGAACATTTCATGAGTAGGGAAATCAAATCTGGGTTCAACTATCTGTGAACTACCAACTTAATTCTCTGGTAAACTTACAAATACCATTGACACACTATGCAAACTAGTAAGGAAAGTGCAGTGCTCTCCACATTTATTGCCACCTCTGGTGTAGCTGGAAAACATTCCAGAATAGATTTCTCTTTTATTAAAATAACAGAATCTCCCACTGAAAATCCACTGTTTAAATTGATTAAAAAAAAAATAAATAAATAAAAAAAACAAAACAAACAAAAAAAAAACTTAAAGAAGCATATCAACAAAGAAAAATGCTGGTGCAACATTCAATGGCCTGTTAAAGCTGCAGTATAAAACTTTTATTAAAATATGTTTTTTTTTTTGTTTGTTTGTTTGTTTTTTTACATATTTATTAAAACTGCCACTATGTCATGATTGTATAGTATGAGACAGATAATCTGTGAAAAAAATTTTAGCTCTTCTGCCTTCTCCCAGTGCTCCCAGTCCTGACTGCAGAAATACACCACTTGGTCAGAAACAACCAATCAGAGCCAGGAGGAGGGTCTTAGGACTGTCAGTCATGTGTTGCCCCCCTACCCCCCAACCACACACTGCCTTTTGCTCTACTAAGCTACAGCTTCCTTCTGACTGTAGCTTCATGACTAGCTCATGAATGCTCAGGCTAGTTAGTATGGGTACCGATGACGGCAGATAAACAGTTTTCCTTTTACAGCAAGTTGTTTCTCTGTCATTAGCACATTGAGCAGTGTTCATGACAATGATTGACAGTGCTAAGACTTTCCTCCTGGCTCTGATTGGTTGTTTCTGACCAGGAGTGGTATATTTCTGCTCCTGCCAATAGTAACACTGAGAGGAGATGGAGGAGCTTGATTTTTCACAGATTATCTGTCTCATACCATACTGTGCTGACATAGTGACAGCTTTGAAAAATATAAAAAAAAAAAAAACATATTTTTATAAAAATTACATGCTGCAGCTCTAATAATTCTTAGTAAATGAGATTTAACCAAAACATTTCCTTTATTTTTGATTGAGTGCATAGGAACTTTTACTTTGTAATGCATCACTTCCATTTTCCCCGTATACAGCATATATAAAGTACAAAACAAAGCCCCATTTGTCTTAGCCTCTCGTCAAAATGAGAAAAACATCAGAATACAGAATTCAAATAAAGCAGTTGTGTGTTGACATGGTCAAACTCTATAGTCTAAAACCACTGGAACTTTGATAAGAATGAAAATAAGAACCATCCACAATAAGGAGGATAGTAAGGTGGAAACATCATACTGTTAGGATTTGAGGTCATTTATTTAAGTTTGTGCAGGTATTTAGGTTTAATAAATTTTTGAGAAAATATGCAAACATGAAAATTGGTGTAATAAATTTGAAGCTGTATGCTATGAATTATATTCTAAGAGTATACCTATAGTTAATATAGTTGGGCTACAGAAGTACTGGACATATTGAGGAAACTTGCAACAACACAGGTTAAAAAAAAAACAAAAAAACGCACTAACGTGATTAATGCATTTTTACCAACCAAAAGTATTGCAGACTTCTAGAGCTTTATTTCTTCTATTTATGTTTTTTTAAGTAAAATCTGTAATAACAGTGGAACAAAATTACAAGATTCACAACCACAACAGACACAACAGTAAAAGTTTCCCCACTGAGTCAAATGTACTCTCATCCTTTGTGTGAGTTACAGAGCTATAAGCATCCCCAGAAAGCTTTACTGTGCAGCCCTGCTACCAGTACATAAATTAGCAGCAGAACCCTGTACTCATTTTAGGATATTATGCAGAGGAGGAGTCATGGGCTGTCTGTATCCTCACTGCAGTAACATTACTGTGATTAATGTCGCATCTCAACCATCTGAGAAAAGAAAAGTCCTGAAACTGCTTCATGTCCTTCTGCTAATGCATCGGCCAGTTCAACCTAATTACAGCACAGCTCAAGCTTGAAAGCTGCTCACTGAGACAGTTATTAATTAACCCATTTCCTTGTCATGAAATCACAATCGCATCAGAGCATTTAGTGTTTAATACTTCTATAAATTTGCTAGCTTGTGTGGTTGTTCAGTAGCAGACTGAATGGGCAATATACTTCCATTTTCTCCATCTCTGGTGTACAACTAATCCTCTGCACACCCTTTTTATCTGGTCCAAAAAGAGGTGCTGTGTTTTACAGCACAAGATGCAGGAGGTCTTCACTGTCTTGTTTTGGTAGAAAGCATAGTAAGCAAAGTCGGATTTGGAATATACCTAGACTTTTTTATTTAGATTTAGTTTATTTATTCACTTTCAATCTATTAATACTAGTCCTAAATCCAAACCACAAATTCCTCAGCTGACATATGAATCTTCAACCTTCTTACACTTAGCCAATGCATGTCATGTTAGAGGATGTGAATTTGTGACTCCAGTGTCTTAACACAATGCAAACAAAGAGGCAAGGTCAAGAATGGCTGTAATCACAGAGTTTGAATAATGATTCAGTGTTTCAGAGAAGCCAATGATTTTTTTACACAAGTACTGTTGATCCCGGAGTGACTCAATTTGTCAGTGGAAAAACAGGTGTCAGTCAGTGAATGACTTGTGTTTCCTCCATAAAGATGAATGATCTCTGGTTACCATTGTGGGTGAGGTGGGACGGGCAGGTGAGTTATGATAGGTTGAGGTAAAGTGGAGAATCAGCAGCAACCTACAGAGGAGGAAGATGTGTTTCGAAGGTGAGTATTGCAGTAGTGATCAGAACTACAAGGTGGCTTGTACATCGAAGAATTGATTAAAGTGAGTTCCAGGTAGGTGTTTCTTGGGAACAAGGAAGCAATGGATGAGTGACTTGGAATTAATAGAAGTATAGCAACTAGAAGGGATGGAGAACCACAACCAAGATGGATGATCTGACAGTGAATGAGAGTCCCTCTGGACCTCTTGCACTGTGGTTGGATAAGCAGACAAGCAGGAGGTGAGTGAGTTGCTCAACAGGAACAACCCTACTGAGGATGAGGAATAGGAGAATCACCAGGATCACAGCAAAACCTTCTCCTTTAACATGTTTTAAGAAAGTCAGGCTTTTTGAACAACAAGAAACGTGTGTAATAATTATAGCAAAATGTCACATTATTTAAAACATGAAACAATACCTTATAAGAAACCTTAAGCTATCAGCCCAGTCATTGCCTTTTTTCTCTGTTGAAATTATCTCATGAGCACACCATGCTCAAGACCGAACACATGGCGAGTCACCGTCTGTGCCCAAATGCAGTCCAGCTGCCTCTTGTCTCGTCCACTGCTGTAAGAGGTTAATGAAAGGGCCCAGCTCCCTTGATGAAAAGATACAACCTGTGTTTAAATGAACTCATGTAAAAACTTAAACAAGCTCACAAGTCAGACAAGTTTGTGCTGTCTAATGAGGAAATGCTAGATAGCTATATATTTTGTACAGTTTTCCATCAGTTTTTATGCCTCTAACATCAAAAAAATTTCATACTTCATAACAAAATGTCTTTACATACCCAGAATAAGGAAGATTTATTTCAAATTTCAATTAGTTTGTCTTCTAAATTCAAAGTGGATTTGTACAGGCAAGGAATGCATAGCCACTCTGATGCAGAGGGTGACAGATCAATACGCTCACTCCAAGAAATCTCTCTTTTTCCAGAAGATCCAAGATGGACTCCGATCTCAATATTCTGGAGGGTCACACTGCCAACAAGCAAGAACGCATATTGTGCCATCTAGTATTTCATCGATCTCTCATCAACCCTGTCCAATCTGCATTCTGTAAAATGAACATTTTTAATGTACAAGTTTGACCTCAAGACAACATCTTACTGAAACGTTAAAATATTATTTGTAGGAAAACAGCCATTTATGTTTACCTCATAATACTTTTGTTTGTCTAAAAACAGCTAAGGTAACAACAAAAAAGAGAGAATCCTGCAAATGATGAAGCCAGTACTTATGCAGGAGACGTATTGCTGTCTAATGAGTGAAATGGGCCGGTTGCAACCATGGTTGGCTTCACTCCAGCCCGCAAATATCCAAACAGTCTGTGTCTGTTTGTGCACTTGTTTGTGTTTGTCTGTGTGCATTAGCTGGCCAAAAATCCCGGATTTCTTTGTTATTATTTTAGGCTTGGAGGATTTAGACATAACACATAACTGACTGAAGAAGGGCCTAGCAAACCTGGTTAAAGTGGAGCCAGTCTCCGATGACTTAGTGAGAGGAGGCGTGTGTGTGTGTGTGTGTGTGTGTGTGTGTGTGTGTGTGTGTGTGTGTGTTGGGGGGGGGGGCTCTTAATTTCACCAGCATCCACAGACTGGAAAAAGGTGGAAGTGTGGTACAAGCAGCTGATTTACATTTAGAGCTTCTAATTGCCTACTTCTGACTCTTATTACTGGATTTTGTTGTATCTTTTTATGTTCTCTGTATGTTATAATTTATGCACTGAGTCAATTGTCAATCATGCTGACAGCGTGAAGAAGACTCCAGCTGCCATGAAGACTAAAGGCTTGTCTGTGTTAATGCAAAACATTTTTTCAGAATTTAAATAAAGGTATGCATAAGGAAAGGATTTCAAACAGAGACATGATGTGCAAAACCTTTCGACCACAGCTCTTATATTTATTCCATGGTTCTTTTACCCATGGCAGATATGGTTTTTGAGGTTTGAATTAAAAAAAAAAACAAAAAAAAAAAAAACTCAGTGTTTCCTAAACTTTCTTCTTGCAAATACAGTGGACCCCTGCTTATTCACAGTTCAGTATTCAGTGTTCAGAGTTTTCTTGTGGAACGTCACTCCAAATTATTCAGGGAAAATTTGCGTATTTGCAAATTTTTTTCATAGGGCATAACTTAAATATTCAAAAGAAAATGTAGCTTGGAAAACTGAAATAACTAGGTGCAATGTTACTTCACAGGCTATTGGCAGTCGTTTGGAAAGCAGCCCATCCAAGTGCACCATTCATTTTGCTTGGTGCTGATTGGCTGTAGCCCCAAGAACAGAAATAAGGAAGACTGTAGATGTTAGCATCTGCAATGTTAATCCATATTAAGGTATATTTGGTGTCTAAACTATTATAATATGCAATTATAGGCATTTTTAGAGGTAGTCTCAAGTACTCACGGATAATTTGCTATTATTGATGAAACGAGCCAACATCTGAAGGGTGGTATCTGCAGCTGTGCTTTGTCACAGTTCTTTGAGTCACTCTGGAGATATCATCTGAACTGTCATCACTCCAAATTCATGTTTTTCTTCTTCTGCAGGGAGCACATCACGCCTTGGAGCACATGACAGGGTGTCGGCTAAGTAGTGATGTTTCTCCTTTTTGTAGATGAGTGTTAGGTTAAATTTCTGCAGGTGGAACATTATGTGCTGCAAGTGGGCTGGGACTGAGTGGAAAGGTTTGTTGTGGATTGAGACCAAAGGCTGGTGGTCAGTTTCAACCACAACTGGCTTGCCATAGATGTAGTCATAAAACTTGTAACAGGAAAAAATTACAACTAACAGTTCTTTCTCTATTTGTGCGTATCTTGATTCAGTTGTGGTCGGTGTGCTTGACGCGTAGACCACTGGTTTGCCATCTTGAAGATAGGTTGCTCCCAGGCCATGTTGGAATGCATCACAGGTAAGAGTCACTGGTTTACTCACATCATAGTAGTGAAGAACTGGTGGACTTGTCACAAATGCTTTCAACTTGTCAAAAGCTTCTTGCTGATGGTCTGTCCAACACCAAGCAGTATCTTTATGCAGCAGTTGACATAGTGGTGCTGAAAGCTCACTCAGGTTTGGGATGAATTTGCCCAAATAATTAATCATTCCTAAGAAGCACTGAAGAGCTGCTTTATCTTCTGGAGGTGCCATTTCTTTTATTTCTGTTATTTTGGTTGGGTCTGCTTTCAGACTCACATCTTTGAAAGACTTCAGATTGTTGCATTCAAAGCACTCTCCAGTTTTAAAAGATATTTATTCCTAAAATCTGTTAGATTCTGTGCTAGGTTGTTGGAGGGCACTCTATTCAACATTAAGTCAGGACCAGGCACACTCTTCACAGAACGCTGGTTTATGACAGAGCTAATACATAGAGACATGTAACTATTCACTCTGACAGTCCAGTTGATGGTCAATTAAGAATCACATATTATTTTAAGGACTTATTCTTGAAAAAACCAAGAGCAGACTGAGTAAAAAGTAGAAACAACAAAGAAAAGCCCCAATTAGATTCAAAGTATTTTACTGTGAAGCATCACTATATTCTGTGCAACGTCACTTCAAAGTAAACAGTAAAAACAGAACTTTTGAAGATAATAATAAGAAATTTAGCTTTTTGTCTTTGCAAACCTCTTTAAGGAACCAAGTAATAAAAGTATAACAGCATTCAAATGAAAAAAAAAATATTTGTTTTGGTAAAGAAGTTTTCTATCATCAGGGTAAACCTCTGCTCTTATAACATGATTTGTCTTTAAATGCTGGCAGCTGAAAGCATAATTGGCTTTAGTAACGTTTCGAGGCGGTTGTACACGTTGAATGACATGAAGCAGATGAAGGAAAAATGCGACTGAGCTGCATTTCCCGCAGGAACATAACATCAAAGCTGCATCAACAGGAAACATTTTTAATCTCCCTCGTCTACTTCCCCAGTGGGGTACTTGCAGCACAATGAGGGGGAAATGGGCCAAGTGCAGGGTCTATTGTAGAAGCAACAAGCATGTGCAGAACACAGTTTCATTCAGTCAAATACAAATTGTGTTTCAGCCATAAATTTGTGGATGAGGTAGCTTTTCATGTCACTGCTTACTTTTTCTTTGAAATATCTCATCCCAGTCCCCTGAGATTATAGACCTGGGACCAGCTATTGTTGGATGTTTACTATATAGTGAAAAAGAAGCATACATTTCGCCGTTCGTATATGTGAGCTGCATCTGGCTGTGACACAGTTCTCAACACCACACACAGGAGATAGAGTTAAGGACCCAACCCAATTTAATGGCTTTCCTCCCCTGAAAGGAAGCTGTAATTAAAGCTAAGTGAGCAGATGCTGAAAGAAAAGCATTTTTTCTGATAATAAATGTGGTTTAGAATTTAACACCTCGGGTAGAGGAACCCTGCTGAAAACCCCCTCCAGGCCAACCGCCACTTCTACAGTAGGCCTTAATACAGAGCATGGGGACAACACCCTCCTCCGCTTCTACTTAGCTCCATTCCCCTCCCAGCCTGCTGGCTAAGGTTGAAACCCCTGTGTTTCAGAGGGGATTAGATTACTGCACTTAAGTGTAGCAACAATGTTGATGAAATTGAGACCGCTAATGTTTGCATTGTACCTACAAGGTAGCTAAATGAAACCATAGACAGGCGTGTGCAATGAAAAAGAGATTTTAAGTGGCACCATGGCCATTGTGTTCCAGGGCTTTGGAATGAAAGTTAATTATCGGAAATTCCTACAAGCAAGCACATGTTTCTATCTTTATCATTTCCTCTCATAACTTCAGAGTCTATGCCTTCCAAAAAGGCTGTTTTTAACTAAAAGGTGACTGTTAAGTTATAATTTAAGGGAAGCAACAGCTATTTTAGGGAGCTTTGTATTGGAATAATGCAAGTTCAATTTACTTCAGCATGTCTTCAACAGTGTCTTGCAAAAGTCTTCTTACCTCTGAACTTTTCACCCTTTGGGATGTTAAAACCACAAACTTCAATGTATTTTATTAGGATTTCAGAGACCAATATCAGCACACCATTGTGAAATAGAAGAAAAATTATGTATGGTTTTTAAGATTTTTCAGTTTTCAAAAAATGCTACCAGCAACCACCTTTTCTTGCAATTACAACACCAAGACCTTCTCTCCACAAGCTTTGCATATTAGAGAATTACAGTTTTGCCCATTCTTCTTTGCCAGATTATTCAAGCGAAGATGGGATAGAGAGCATCTGTAAACATCAACTCTTTTCATTGTTTATTAGTTAGATTTACATCTTGAACTGTGTGGGCCATTCTGTGATGTGTTATGCTTTGATCTACATCATTTTATTGGAGATCTGTGGGGTTGTTGTCCTGCTGAATTATTAACCTCTATCTGAGACTCAAGTATTTTGCAGCCTCTGTCATGTTTTCTTCCAAAATTACCCTATATTTGACTCATCTCTGAACATTTTCACTTTTGGGGCTGAATGCAAGCCACTCTATTTGGGTTTTGTTTGTAAATAAAAAAAAATAAAAAAAATACATTGAAATAATGTGACAAAATAAGAAAAAATGTAAGGTGTGTGAATGGTTTCTGCAAGATATATAACATAATAATTTCCATAATTTACTCTTTCTGTCACTGCTGCATGATTTCAGTGATAGTCAGTCATGTTGTTTTTTGAAATGTATTTATTTCACCATCATCATTTCCATTGTCTTGCCATTTAAAGGTGACTTTTTTGTGTTCAGTTTGAACCTTTTTTAACTGAGGTTCAACCAGAGAGCAAGGACACCCTTCAGGGGCTGAATAGTAAAGGACCCCCTGCTGTAACCTACTCTAACCTGGAGCCGAAACAGGGCAGGGGGTCCTGGGATATCAGTTGGCCCCTGCCCTGAAGGGACCTAAGCAATTCCCCTTTCCCTCTGGTCTGTAAGCCTGGAGTGAAGCCCGACTGGAAGTCCCAGTAATTCCTGCCATAGCTCATCACAGCAGGGGTGTGGTAAAAGGCTCTCTGGGCTCCAATCTAGTGCAGAGGAGCAACAAAATTGGAATGAGGGCCCTCTTTTGTTTTTTCATTAAAAACCCCTCAACTTCCATCTCCCAAGGCCTTTAGAAGCTACAGCATTATCATGTGCATATGTTCTTTCTTTTGTTTTCATTTGTTTTGCATTGTTGTGGCACTTTAAACCTATCTTTTCAAGGTGTCATTTATCACCAGCTTTTTTTTCCATAACATTTCATCTAAAATGTTTTGTCCAATTATTTTTCTCCTGATAAGATTTATGAATATTTGCAATTTCCTATTTTCTTTCTACCCCAGTGATTAGGCACATCGTTTGATTATTGCAGTACATTAGACTTACAATAAAACATTTATTTGGATAAGGTCTTTTATGCACAAGGTACCAAGTATTAAAACTAGCTCTGATTAATGAACACTTAATTCCAAATGACTGGAATGGCACAAACAGCTTACGCAGCATGCCAGAGAAACCTGATTGAGTCTCATCTCTCCATCGGAAGCAGATGTTTATTTACAAATTGCAATCATGATTGTATGTATCCGGATTTGTGCTCAAGCAGAATAATTTATTGCACTGTGACTGTATGTGTTTATGTTTGCTGTCCCGGTGAATGTGTGTGAACAGGATGTTTTTTTTTTATTTTAATTTTTTCTGCACCGTTTGCATATTGCTTCCCTACGGCAACAACCTATTAATGAGACACGCAGGTCATTCCCAGAAAACAGTGCTTACCATGCGACTGTGAATGAACAGACCCATAGATTCTGTCCTCTTTTGTCCTCAGTGTGCTGATAAAGACACTAATCACATGCACTTACACAACTGTTTTTGAACTTTACACTTCTTTTAACTTGCTCATGTTCTCCAGAGAGCCCTGAGTCAGTCAGCTGCTCTTCCATTGATTTAACCTTGTGTTGGCAGTTTTCCTCCCTGCCTACTTTGCAACATTATGGAGCAACTTCTTCCTGTATTGAGCAACTGTAGGAAACCAGCCTTTTCACCCACCCCCTACTCCCTTTCCCTCACTTTGTGCTCACACGTCCCCCTTGCTGGGGCAGATCAGATGGCAGAAACAGTAATGTGACCTGCACTGAGTAATGGCACAGGACTGGGGTTTGACACACTGACCCCCACCCATCAGTGCCGTTTGCCACCAGCAACCCCTGCGGATGCTCTTTGGGAAATGTCTCTGCTGCTTATTGGAATTTCTTTGATGTGTTTCAGGTTACAGAATAATGCAATCTGTGCTTTCCACGAGACCAAAGCAGACTGTATCAGATTCATCTTAGCATCACAGGAGCAGAGATTATACACTAATTATGAATGAAAATAATACATTGTTTTCAAGATTTTTTGATTTTTTTTTTACCAGTAAAAAGCTAAGAAGATTGGTATGCATAATCTCGATATCTGTATGTGTCTCCCTGAGTCCTCCCTTTGTCAATATGTTGTAGAGCCACATAAATCTTTTGGAGTATGTCTCCACCATCTTTGCACATCAAGAGACTAAAGTTGTTGCTCCTTCTTCTTAGCAAAATTGCTCAAGCTTGGTCAGATTGGATGGAGAGTATTTGTGTGAATCAAATTTCAAATCATAAATTCTCAGTTGGATTTAGGTCTGGACTTTGACTGGGCCACTGTAACGTAAATATATTTCCATCTAAAACATTCTGTTGTTGGTCTGCCTATGTGTTTAGACATGTTCTGCTGGAAGGAAAACCCCCACACCAATCTCAAGTGTTCTGAAGCCTTTTACAGATTTTCCTCCAGGGTATTCTTATGTTTAGCTCCTGTTGTCTTTCAATAAATTCTGACCAGCTTCCCTGTTCATACTGAAAAAAAAAAACAGTTCCTTCAGCATGATGCAGCCACCACCAGGTTTTACAGTGAAGATGGTGTCTTTATGGTGATTGCACTATTAATTTTATCCGATATATATTATTTTGCACAAAGGCCAGAAATTTAGATTTTGGTCTTATATGGGCAGATCAACTTGATTTGTCCACATGATTTGCAGCAAACTGCAAAGGGGACCTTTTATGGATTTATTTAAGGAATTTCTTACTTTTTGCCACTCAGGTGCTAATTTTCCTGTCAAGAAATTCTTCAAACTGAGCTGTGGATCTCTGCATTTCTATGAACAACTTTGGAGGTTTGCAGTGGTACAATGGTACCTCATATAAGAACATCAGTGTGCAACTCCCCAAAGAATGGTTTGAAGTGTGTCCTTGCAGGATGACAAATAAATATCGATCAATTTTCACAAGGCACTGTTTAAATTATCATTTAAATAATAATAAGATTACTTTTGGTAGCATTCCTTTCCTTTGACAAACAGATCCTTTTTGCTGTCAGGAAGTTGGGCATTAATACTTAGATGGAGTGCTCTAGCCTTTTGTAACCCTGAAACAAGGACTATTTCTCACGTGTTATCACCACACAGGAATGTGAAAGAGTGTAATGGATTCCTGTGAGAGCCTTCATTAGATATCATACACTGTGTTTACAGTAGCTTTCCCTGTCCGACTGCATTACCACAACCTGGTGCTGCTCCCTCCCCCTCGAGCAACCATAAATCATCGTTAACAGACAGACTTGACATCCTACTCATACATCAACAGGCAGGCCTTTACCCATCCGCAATTCAAATCCTTGATGTACAAACATCCCTGGCTGTGTCGCGGCGGTTCAAAACATAGCTGAAACTAACACTCTAACAAAGAACAACAGGCATCTCTTTCAGGCGAGCGAGATGAAAGGCTTTTAGAGTAAGTCGAGAGCTCTTATGCCTCAGAACATTATACCACTCTTCTTTTTTTTCTTTCAGCAAGCAGAAATTCAAGTATTTTTTTTTTTTTTTTAGATTTTTTTTTTGTATAATCCCATGAAAAGGAAAACAATTCAGATTTAAAATTTAATATAGCTGTTGAACAAAAAATCTGCAAAAAACATTTTGATATATTTTTTACAACAGCAAACTTCAGTGTATTGCTGGAATTTGATGTAATAAACCAACACAATGTAGTGCTTAACTGTGAAGTGAAAGGAAAAAAGTTTTTTTAACAAGTAGTAATCTTGTAAACTTTGACATAAGCCCCAGATACTCTGATACTTCAAAATAAAATCCAATTCAACTAATGTAGAGCCTTCTAAAGCCACCTAAGTAGTAAATACTCTCCATCAAGTGTGTGCAGTTTGATCTCAGTATGAATGCAAATGTTCTTTTTGGGTTTGCTGGAGAACATTAGTGAACAAGCAGCATCATGAAGACCAAGGAGCACCCCCGAAAGGTCAGGGATAAGTGTTGGAGAAGTTTAAAGCAGAGTTACAAGATCTCAAACTTTGACCATTTCATAGAGCACTGTTCTGTCCATCAGTTAAAAGGAAATAGTATGGCACAACTGCTAGTATAGAAAAATATATGTTTGCAGTTAGCTTCAAGCTATTTATGAAACACAGAATGTGCTTTGGTTCTAGAGCCAACACGCAAAATTCCATGTGTGTAAATAACTTAATGTCATCCAGAACAAGCTAACCCCACTGTAAGATTAGTGTTGGCAGCATCATGCTGTGGTTAGGCTTTACTTCAGCAAAGATACAGAAGTTGGTCAAAGTTGATATTAGGATTGGGGTAAATACAAGGTAATCTTTTAAGGAAATCTTATAAAAGCTGCAAAAGACTTGAGACTGGGGTGGAGGTTCACTTTCCTGGGCAACAACCCAAAAGATACAGACGGAGATACAACAGAGCGGTTTAGATCAAAGCATATTGAAGTGTTAGAATGGGAGTCAAAGACCAGACCCAATTTTGATTCAAACTGTGTGAGAATACTGAATAATGATCTTGACAAACATATTCAATTCATTCTGACTGAGCTGGAGCTTTTTCACAAAGAAGGATGGGCAAACATTTTACTGCTAAATGAGACACACCAAAAGCTGTAATTGCTGTGAAAAGTGGTTCTACCAACTTGTGACTTTTGGAGGCTGAAAAAAATGGAAACTACTACTTTGGGTTGGTCTACTGCATAAAATGCTATTAAAATACTTTAAAGTTTGTGGCTGTAGCAGGACAAAATGTGAGTTAGTTCGAGAGTTGTGAATACTTTTGTCAGGCACAGCACAGTGAAAACTTGTACTGTCTCTTACAATATCTTATAGATAATTTCACATGAGAATTGTTTATGTTTATCTTAGAAAGAGTTCTGTAGTCTTTCAAGCTGTGCAATAATTCAAATATATGTTTGTACCATGTAAACATCACACAGAACACCTTCAAAATTTTTGACGGCTTTATGGAGTTTTAGGTTATTAAAGACATGAAAGATAAACTTTGAGTATCAAAGCTGCTTTTTTCCTCCTTCCCAATGACATCCAAACACTGCTTGGCAGCCATCTGCCAGTTGGGATGTGTTGCCAAGACTCCAGTTGTTGTCTAACTGCCACTTCACATAAAGCAAACAGCCTTCATTACTGCTTACTCCACTCCAGAAATAGTGGCATATAGCAGATAATATATAGCAACAGTTATGAAGTTGTATAGGTATTGAGGCTACATGGTTTTAATTTGGTATATATTTTGGGATAAAAATGTACAAAACCGCTTTTCCTTAAGGCAATTTGATGCCACAGTAATAGAACTGTTAGGGTATTGTTCCCGATTGGCCATCATGGCACAATAGACCACGGAAGCCTCCTCATTGATCACTTACAAGCTGCTTTTAAACCATCAATACATTTTGAAGTACCACTTAAGATGAGTAACATATGTCTCCCTGCTGTCTCTCTAAGTGCAATCGCTGTAACGAGCTGAGGGCCAGCAGAGGTTGTAATAGCTTAAAGGAGACCATCAACATTCTGATGAAAACTCAAGACAACAAGAGCAATAAAATGACCTAAAAAATCTAAAATACAAGCCAGATTTAATTGAAAGGTTATAAGCCTTAAAGATATCTATGTAGAAAATCATCTGAGGAACAGTTTTTTAGATAATACATATAGCTACGGGTTAGACTTGTTAATCTTCTGTTTCTTGCTGGTTGTGCAGAAAATGAATTCAAAAACTATATGAAGGGAGATGAGATACAAACCAAAAATCCAAAAAGTTGGTGAACAGTTGAACATTTATTTTAGGCACTAAATAACATTCAATAGATTTTAAGTACTCTTTTATGATTCCATTTATCTAGTGAATAATCTTAATGAATGAAACAGCTAAGTGGCATATTTACATGTATGAGTATTTTCAAGTGACACCTGTGCTGTCTAATCTGATACACATTTTTAACATTTTAATCTAAGCTTTGTGTTAATATGACTGGTGAACCATTACTTAAAGTACGACTACAATGGACCAGTGACCTGCCCAGGGTGCACCCCTTCTCTTGCCCAATGACTACTGGAAATAGGCTCCAGCCTCTTCGCAACCCTATAAGGAAAAGCAGGTGTAGACAATAGATGGATGGATAGTTAGGAATATGTTACAGCCCAGATCTCACCTCTAGGGTTGCTGTAGATTGATGATATGGTGTCAGGGATGCAGGTCAAGAGGAAAAAATAACTGGCAGTTGGTTGGCCATTGTCATGCAGAATATCATAAGGTTTTATGCTCAGATTTAGCAAGTAGTGATGAGGATGTTAACAGTAATTGATTAGACACAGGATAAGTTGCATGAGCTGGAAGATAAGCCACCTTTTCAGCTACCAATAGATGCATATTGACAACTATGAAGGGGCCACCCACATTACTATGTTGTGTGTCACTGGTTACAATTTTTGTGATTTATTTTAAAATTGGATGATTATTTCTTAGAAAGACATTGAGCTGTGTAATTTGTGTTATGTGGTGGCTTTCTGTTTGGAGATATCTTATTTTGTTATATGAAAGCGAATTTATGCTTTTTCAATTGAAGTCATAAATGAACATGCTGGATCTAGGGGGAAGAAGCAGAAGACAAGCAGCAAATGGCCTGAGCCTGGGAATTGAACCCAGGACAGCCACGTCGAGGAATCTGTGCACATGGTATGTGTGTTCTTCCAACTGAGCCTCCCAGTGCCCAAGAATGGATGTTTAATAACACTGCAGCGTTATTAAACGCTCTTGACAAAGAATGCGATGTCTCTTAAATTTTGTATAGAAATTAATTTCTAATGTTTATAAATCGCCACAAAACACTTTTTAGCCTGTTCAATCAAGAAAAAGAAGTAGTTATAATTCATTTCCCAAATGAATTGTTGTCATTAATGGATCATAAACTTTGTGCTGTTGTCTTAAACATAGGTATTCATTCACTCAATTAAAAGAAGAGAAATCTTCACCAGGCATCAGTTCTTTAATGATGATTTACATTTAAAATTTAGAATCCAACAGATGTTGTGGACCTGAAATATCAAAGTAAACAGACAATCCCACCTCTACTTCTTTATTGTTCTAGGTATGGGTCTTTTCCATGTTTTCCAGTTAGGTACACTGACACTTAATGGCTCATTTCTTGTGTATGCATCACCTAAGAAGGAACATCTCCTAAAAAGGGGTTAGGCTAATGAGGAAACAAAGAAATTTCCATCATCCAGTTCTCCACTGCAGCTTTAACCAACAGCCAGAGTCTCACCTCCTCCTCTCACTGTCCTTGACACACTTAGCCAAGGTGGACATGCTGACCCTATCTGCTGCTGCTGTACACATCCCATAGGGGGCCACAACACCCCGCAGCCCTCCAACATCTATCTCCAATAGTCCCATGAGCTTCTGTGTGGCCCCCCTTCAAATGCCTTGGGTTGTCCCTTTGACAACTTCTCTCAAGAAGTGATTAATGCCTGTTTACTTCTGAGAGGCCAAACCATTTCCTAGCATGAAAGGGGGGGAGTTAGGTTCCTAATGAGAAGGAAATGAATCAAAAGGAAAAAAAAGAGCTAAAAAGGGGATGAAATGCTGTAAATGTATGGAGAGGAAATGATGAAATGCAACAGCAGTGAAATCCTATAGCAGTATGTCCTCTGAGCTAAGGTTAGCAAGAGATAATCACAGGCTTTTATGTAGTTTCTATAGAAGAACCTCTGAAGGTCTGAGTCACAGCATGAAGGAAAGGAGCGCAGGCACTTTTATTCAAGGATGTACCGAGTTGTTATTAAACAGTGATTCACAGACATCCTGCAACTGCCTCGTGGATACTGAAGCACCGCTCTCCTGTTTTGAAATGCCACCAGCACAGGCTGCAATTTAATGTTTTTTTTTTTTTTTTTTTTTTTTAAATAGCAGACGGATGCCTTGTAATATCCTTGGGTTCACCATTTAGGCTAAAAAAAAAAGCATGGGTAATTCCAAGAATGGAGGAACAGGAATGAACCCGGGTGAAGTTCTGATATCCATGTTCTCATGAGATACAGGATGATTGGAGTGAATTGATTGGAGGGGCAATTTTATGCATTATTTTCTAGAATGTGATCTGGTTTTGTCTTGCATCACTATGTCTGGTAGCACTGCAAGGGTACATGTCCATATTTTAGATCTGCTTGGTTGAAGCCAGATCTCCAAAGGTTTGGGCAGATATTAAACAGAATGAACTCAAACCCTTTGATCTGACCTAAGCAGTGGTGAAGATATAAGATGTGTTGAAGGGTGTGTTTCTGGTCTGTGCCACAGCAGGGCTCTAAACTTCCTCCAGGCAAAGATTTCAAATGAATAGTCAGTACTATCAGTGAATGGAGAAAGGGGTCAAGGCCTGGCTTGCATCAGCAATCACTCAAGAGCAACTGTGGTGGTCTATGGATCTTCTACAGAGTCAAAGGGAGTATTTTCAGTATTGTTTGAGGCAAATACAAGAATTGTCATCAAATCTGGTGTCACCAAGAGCTGTGCAGATAGTCAAATTTATAGTTCAGCTTCAATTTTGGATCTAAATGATCAAAGAAACAAAGCAAATGTAATATATATATATATATATATATATATATATATATATATATATATATATATATATATATATATATATATATACAGAGTTAAAAAAGACAACTTTTTCATATTTTGATTTGCATGTTCTTATTTTATAAAGTTTCTTGATAAATGTGCACTTCTTACCCTTTCAGAGAGTTACCAGCTCAGCAACTTTGTTGATATATTTAGCAACTTTTTAGACCCCTCTAGTGACTTTTTAATTTTAAAAAAGCACAAGCAACAATTCTAGACACTTTCTGGTGTAACTGGATACTCGTAAAATGACATACGATTCTTGTACTTCGTAATGAGGTGCATGAGGTGCCATGTGTCCCTCACCCATCCCAAAACTCTCACAGGTGGTTGTGTCCTTGTGCAACAGTCCCTTCCCAGCTAAAGCCAGACCTAGTCTTTCCACATCCAGACTTTGGATTAATTGTATAAGCACGATTCTGTAACTGGCTGATCCCCCCACAGTCAAGGCAGGAAGTAAATATACAATTGTCTTTGTCTAAAATAAATCACAGCACTTCTATTGTCTGTTTTTGGTCTATTCTAATTGTTAATATTAATTGTACACAAACACTTTTAAAATAATTGTTTTACTGTAAGGTCTTGCAGGTTCTTGTTAGATCACTGGCTTAAAATTCATCATGATCATTCATTAAGTTTTTTCCAAGCTTAATGAATGTTCATCTTAATTTTCCATACTTAACAAAATAATTGTGATTAACATTTCTGGAAAAAATGTTGAGTTTTTTGGGTTGGGGCCTCAGTTTGATTCTTTTAAACATGCTTCTTATTATTGTGGCCAAATCATCTGACCATAAAACCTCAGTTTTTCTGTTATCTGAGAGTTATCTGAAACTTGGACATAGTTAGGTGTTCCAACAAGACAATGATCCTTAACACTCCACTGATAACTGATAACACAGGCTAAGATTAAATTTTTCCAAACCCCTAAGCTCAACCATACCAGACATGTAGACTATACTTAAAATTAACTAACTTAGAGTGTTTCATGTTCATCCCTGTGTCATCCCATATGAAGATATTTTGTGCTTTTTTGCAGTTGCACAAAAATGGTGACAAACGTAAAAGAAAAAAAATTATAGCTTAAATTTCAGAACATGTATTCAATGGTTAAAAATAACCCTACATTATAATTTTTTTTAACAAACTCATATATGCCTCTACTATTGGAACAGAAGGCTTTTTATATTTCTTAACTGTACTTTTTTTTAGTTGATCGGTACCAATAAATGTAAACAAGAAATCCATGACTTCCTGTTACCCTGTTGTCTCTGTCTCTTCAAAATAGGAAAGACAGGAAAACAATCCATTATTATTATAATTATAATTATTATTATATGCCATTTTTTTTTTGGTCTCCTCACACATCTTAATCAGGAATGCCAATAAATGCTTGCCCTGGCTCGCCCTAACCTTTGTGGGAAGTTAGGAACTCACTGAGATACAAGACTAATTATAATTTCTCACAGAAATTAATTACATTTGCATAAACATGGTCTTTGGCCATTATAGGAGGAGGCTGGAGAGGCGGGGGAGCAAGATCTTAGAGATGAACAAGCTAAGTGAGGGAGTGGTGAACACGAAGCAACCAGGGTAAATTAATGTTGGTTTTGCTATAAAATGTGCTAATAAGGCAGATTAATCCATATAAACAGATTCTGTACAATAATCTGAACCTTCATGAAGTGAATATCTCTATTAAAGTAACAGCAGATGAGGTTAATTTCTCATTTTAGCTGTACTGGATTACATAATTTAATTGGAAAGGAGCCTGTGTGGTGATTGTGTAAGTGTCATGTTGAGCCACACTCCTGGTGGCAGGAGTGTCTTCAGTGCTGGGTGCTTTATGGGATGACTCACAGCCTGATGGACGGGCGAATCGATATTTTGACTTTGGCCACTGGATTTTCTCTTACGGGAGGAGCGACGGTAATGGAGGAGGACTGTAAATAAGTGGAGGGTTCCTGACAAATGAATCCATTAACATTTGCCTGTGTCGCCTGGCGAGCAGATTTGCTGGTTTATGGAGCAGGAAAAAAGAGCTTGTAAATCTGAGGGCGCTGTGAGGGTGAGGCGCTGAGAGCAGGCTGGGGAACACATCTTCCATGATGCAGCACTTTATCTCCCTCCCAAATGGCATCTTTATCTGCCTAAATTAAGTTTTGATTCCTTGCCACATGCGGAGCCGCAAATCACTTTTAATACTGATATCAAGAGCAGCAGTAAAGTGTGCCCAAAGCGATGGAAAGCAGCTTTATTGTGTGGCACATAACTTGCTTCGCCACCATTCACTGTCTCTCTCTCTCTGGCTCACAGTTGTAAAAAAAATCTCAAACTCTTGCTTTGTCTGCAAATCATATTATACCATTTGTCATAATTTAAATTCCTCTCTATCCTGCAGCTCATGCATGCACAGCTTCACGGTATCTTTCGCTATACCTGTTACTCTGTGAATGAGGAAGAAGCTCATCCCCAAAGGTGACTTAATTTATAGCTGTGATTAATTTCCAATTCCATTTGTGATGTTTATCTTTAAAATTAGCAAGACGCCTGGGTATATTTGTGTCTAGAAGTGGGGTGGGGGGTGGGGGGTGTTAGAGATTTGGTTCCATGGCAGTACATCCTTGCTGCATAATCATTAATCTGCTGGTGTATCACTCTATTTGTCCAATATCAATCTGTCTGTGTCTCTGTCTAATTGATCCACAGGCTGATGCCAGACAGGGAGGTTGGGTGAATTTTCAGCAGGAGTATAACATGTCTGATATGCACAGTCCTGGAAAACAGGCCCATCACCACCTGATATATGTATATTTAATAAAATGAGGTAACTGCTAATTTATTTGTCTGAGATATATTGGAAAAATACAACACAACATTGTGTTTCTCTAGGTATGATGATATTGGAAATGAAAGAAAAGATGATCTTCCTTCAGATGTTGGACCTCAAGCAGCATGGTGCAACTCTTTGGTCAGCAATTCATTACCCACAGCCTGCATCCAGAATACCCAGTGTAAGCAACTGATGTATAAGGCAAAATGTAGCTGTAGTCTCCACCATTTCTGTCATTGCTCCCAGATTTTGCCCAGTGATAAGCCACAGATTCAGTATTTTTTTTTCTGCTTTGGCTTTATTTCCAAACTTATTCTTTTAGCTCTTCAAACTAATTGTATTATAAAACAAAGATAATTGAAGTAAGAATAAAATGCAGCTTTCAAATGATAATTTTATTTATGAAGAGAAAAGGCTATTCAAACCAACCTGGCCATGTACAGAAATATGATTCCTCCCTTTTGCTCAGTTATGAATTATATGAAACATCATATAATGGCATATATATGAAACCTTTTTTGGAAAGCTGTGTTCACTTTCACAAGCCACACTCAGGTCTGGTTTCTGTGAGCTCTGGGTGATCAGGAAATCACTTAAACGGCACCTGTCTGTCTGGAAATTGCAAGAAAGCCATTTCCAAGGCTTTGAGAGTTCAATGAACCACAGTGGATGCTGTTAATAACACAAGGAAAGAACATGGAACAGAGGTAAACCTTTCCACTTAGTTCAAGAGAGCATCAACAATTCATTCAAGATGTCAAGAAAACAACTCACAACAGCACCTTGCGCACTGCAGGCATCACTTATCTCAATTAAAATCAGTGTTCATAGCTCAACGGTAAGAAAAAGACTAGGTAAAAAAGCAGCATTTCAGAAAAAGAACATAATACCAACATGGTGGTGGTATGATGGTCTGGGGTTAATTTGCTGTTGCAGAACCTGGACAACTTGACATACCAGATGTAACCATGAATAATGCTCTTTATCAGAGATGAACAAAACAATGGACTAAATCCATAATCTTTCAAATATACTTTTGAAATCCATATCAAAACACTTGTAAGAAGCAGAAAATAAAGGAAAGTTTTCCCAAGTTTCCAAGTAGCTTTCATAAATGTTGAGACGGTTTCACATCAGTCTTAACAGGCATGTACAAACAATTATAGGCATTTGGGCTTAAATTGTTATGATTTTATATTTTAAACTTGTACTGGTAAACTGCAACATTAAACATGGATGAAGCTGTGAAACTATGGAAAGGATAGCATGAAAATAAAGCAAAACAGAAAAGCTGAATGTTATTTATTTAATCAGTTCCTGAATGTTTGTCATTATTTTATCACCCGCTATGTGCTGAAAGCCTGCTTAAAGAGATAGCTGCACAGGGAAGCTCAAAACCTTTAATCTGATCATGACTCTCACAATGTGCATTTTTAATAAATGAATAGTGCCATATTGTCATAAAAATATTACCCCTGAAAATACCACAATATTGCAGAAATCTAGCTGCGTTATTAGAGAGCCACCTTTGTGGCTTTGAAAGCTTTGGTTTAAACCTAAATGTGCCTTGTTAACACAGTCATTTTACTTTAAATTACACCCCTCTGCATTGCAGTCATGCAAATATTCAGTGTCTCCATTTTAGACACTGAATATTTCTGTTTTCCCGTGTGACACACTTTATACCATCATACTTTGATTTTCCTCTTTTGGACCCATAATGCTTACTGCTCCCATACTTTATAAAACGTGTCCAAAAGTGAGTGGCATATATGTGAAACAAGACATTCAAGAGACTCACTTCCTATATTTATTTATTTTGTACATGGCTGTAGTCTTGAAATTGCAGTGGTCTACGCCAGAAGCCTTCAGCCCTGGTCCTCAGGGTCCACTGTCCTGCAGGTTTTAGGTGTCTCCCTGCTGCTTCACACCTGGCTTAAATGAATGGGTGATTAACAGGCTTCTGCAGCAATTGGGAGCATGCTAAGGAGGCAATACAATCATTTGAATCAGTTGGGGAGGAGAGGGAAAAATCTAAAACATGAAGGAGAGTGGGCCCTGAGGACCAGCGTTAAAGACCTCTGATCTACTCTACAGGGTCAGGTTTCCTATAAAACTATAGCTTATGTGTCATTTTGTGGGTCAAAAGTCCATATTTCTCATCAAAGATCTTGGTATGTGGGGAGTTATAGACTAAAAGGGTCATGTTAGCAATCTTTCATATTTTTTTGACACTTTGGTAGTGATGCACTGAGAAATGGGCTGGTGACTGGAATTAAGAAAATTTGCACTTGACTGGATCTGATTGATGATCAAATGTGATGAAGTCAGAGGAATCACAAAATTGGTTCAGAAAAATCCAGAAAGAAATTTCTATTTTATGCTGAGGCATGCCGACTGTTCCTTTAGGCAGCTGCTTTTCAAAAGGAAGTCAGTCTTCGTCAGATTAAACGAAGCTAAATATGTTGAACAAGCTGATCTGTTTAGTCCTTTTGAGGAATCCAGTCTCATCGGTCACAGGTTATGCTGGATTAGGAAATATAGGCAATATTTAGGAAATCTTAGTTATGGGCCATTTCTCTAAAAGCAAGAAAAAAGACAGATTGTTTGCATAGGTGCACATGGACAGCAACCATAATTTCTGGGGAAATCTATAATTAACATTTTTCACCATAAAGAACATCTTTACAAGTGTATGAGAACCAGGGAAGATTACAAATTGCAGACAACCATCCCAACTGTGAAGTACATGGATAGCAGCATCATGTTGTGGAGGCAATGTGCTATAGGAGGTACTGGTGCACATTACAAAATAAATGGCATCATGCACAAACAAATGGGTCTTCCAAATGGGCAACCATAGCCCCAAATTATCTACAAAGTGTCAATACTTTAGAGAGGACATAACAAAACTTTGATCACAGTCTCATAGATTTTTTTGGTCAGAGTTGATATGGTGTGTGTGACCAAGGCAGCCTGCAAACCAAGGCTAAACCTAAACCAGTTACATTAGTTCTGTCTGGAGGAATCGGGCAAAATTTCAGCAAACCATGCTCAAAAAGTTTGACCAAAGTCACACAGTTTAAAAGGTAACTCTTCTGAAAATGAAAAAAAATTTAAGTAAACGTCTGATTTCAAAAATATAAAAAGAAAAAAAATTATCTGAAAAACTCTCTCTCTCATTATTCTGCCACTGATTGAGCAAACAGAAATAGTTTTTTGACCTTAAACCATTATTGACCTTAAACAGGAAACATTTATTTTGATTTGATGTCAGACAATGGAAAGTAAATGCTTTTATTTATATGGTATGTAATTAATTATGTAGTTTTAGCTGAAGATCAAATTATAGCCCCTACATGATAAGTTTTGACAACTTAAGCTCGGTAATCACATTTTAGTTTTTAAGTAATAGTGACCTGACTGATGTCTCCACTCACCTTTGGTCCTAATGTAAATTTACTGTAAACATGTTAAGACATTAAAAGTTTTAAATGGAACAAGTACTGTAAAAGTGTTTTATTTTTATTTGTAGCTCTGAAAGAAAAAAAAATGGGATCACCTTAAATTGGTATTGGTGCACTAAGTGCATCTCTGTGCAGGCCTTATATTAGAGGCTCATGTAATATATCCTGTTTTCAAAAACTACATGAAGTAACAGTGCATATTTAAGTATTCATAATTATCTCCATTTCTTTATACAAACTGGTGATAATCAGAATTTCCAATTTTGAATTACATCCTGTGCCATTTAAACAGGTAGTAAAATAAATTAATAAGTATGTTGAATCTATTCATAAGAGTGATCTTAATGGTTTGCTACACTGTTTCACTACAATTAAAATGCTATATATATATATATATATATATATATATATATATATATATATATATATATATATATATATATGTGTGTGTGTGTGTGTGTGTGTGTGTTTGTATAGATAGATAGATAGATAGATATAAACATTTTAAATTAACTTGACTAACGGTGATGTCACCTTCTGCTTGTATGATCTGACCTCAATGCCTCACTAGTAAAAAGGGTGAGACTGACAAAACCAGTTCAAGTTAACAGGCTGCAAAGGAATGTAAGCTCAGTACTACAGCTTTGTGCAGAAGGACATTTCAGAAAGCCTGTATTGGTTAACCTTGAATTCGATAGGCTGCAGTGGCAGAGAGCTACATCACTTTCCCCTCCAGTCAGCAAACAACAGTAAAATGAGGCTATGTCAACCATCACTGGCAATGGATGACTGGGAGGAAAGAATACATTTTAATCTGAAAAACTGGTTTCTATTTGAATATACACATCTCTATGATGAATTATGTTCTTCATGACTGCCATGAGCTACATACAGCTATAACATGCTATTCCATATGCATGCATTAGATTACATGTGTCTAAAGAAAACTGTATAGGACCTACATTTCCTCCTATTGCTCACATACTCTCTATAGGTCATCTATAGGGAGGATGTTTAGGACTGATTAAAATGTGCTGCAGCATGAAAGCATTATGAGGCCAGTAAAGACAAGCTGTACTGAAGCAATGAAAAGAGCACATTGTTGGAACTATGTGCAATGGCAAAAACTTCCTTTTTATCTGTCTAAATATTTACTGCATCAACCTAAGGAAGATAGGATAGATATTTTTTTCTCCCAGAACAACATACACTTCTGTGCTAGAAACTCCTGCTGTCAGTCTCTCCACTGTATTTTGGTTCTCTATCTGGGTCTCTCAGTAGTTAGGTTTACCTAATTGGTAAATGATAATTGGTTACTGTATTATGTTTTTATGGTGTAAAGTACTTTGAACTGCCTTGTTGCAGAAATGTGCTATACAAATAAATTTGATTTGACTTGACCAACTTCTGTACCCAACTGGCTACTTCTTCGCCATAGGAACCTCAGCTATTGTTTAACCTCCTTCTAGATGTCTGAACTCCTGCAGCGCCTTGCAGAAATATGCATACAGCTCTACTGTGAAGACCTCAGAAGTTTGTTAGTCAACATTAGTAAAAAAAAAAATAACTTCATAGAGACCAATGAACACACAAGACAGGTCAGGTATGAAGTTTTGGTGAATTTTAATGAAGAGTTAATCCATCATCTGAAAACTGACAGAATTTGGCATAACAGCTAACCTATCACAACATGGCCGTTCACCTTAATGAAAACGGAGCACTAGTCAGAGAAGAGTCCAAAAGGCCCATTATAACTCTGGAGGAGTTGGAGACATGCACAGCTCCATTTGTAGTACACATCATGGGTCTGACCTTTATATAAAAGTAGTAAAAAGAAAATCCTTCTTAGTAGAAAGCCATGTGAAATGCTGATTTAAGTTTGCCACAAGCCAGACACAGACACATGTTGGTGGCCAAATTATGCTGTGATGTTGTTCCAGGGACAGAGAAACAAGTCACAGTTGATGGGAAGATGGACAGAATTAAATACAGGGCAGTCTTTGAAATTTTTAAAGCCGTGTATAGTTTTCTTTCCAATTCACAAATATAACCTACTTTGTTTTGGTCTTTCACATTAAATGAGGCAAAGAAAACAAAAATCCCCCCAAATGATTCTAAAAGACTCAAAGGAGCACAGTAACAGGCTCTCTTCATAAATGCAAGAACCTTGCATGAGGTATGCGAGACCCTTTGACACCCTCTAATCGGATTTCTGAATTGTCTGCTGATCCACAGCCAAACTCCATGCAATACTGAATGTTTAGAGACAGTCAAGCTGTTAGAAAATCCTGTGTGGGGTTATACTCATTCACACTTGTTTGGAAGGCAGGATTTAAAAAAACAAAGAGGTCTTCAGCAAAACACCCAATTTACATCTATTATGAACTTTGTTTCTTCTAGATCTGTCTGTTGACTTTACATTTCTATGACTGAAATTTGAGAAACACCCCCAAATTTTTTTCCACATTGTCATAATGGGGTATTTGTGTGTAGAATTTTGAAGAAAGAGATTAATTTAATGCAATTTGGAATAAGGCTGTAAGATGACAAAATGTGGAAAAAGTGAAGTGCTGAGAACACTTTCCAGATGCACTGTAATATATGTTCATATATTCTTCATTCATTGTCATTTTCACATTGTGTAGTTTGTCGACAAAACCTAAGCTTAGAATTATAAGTGTAATGTTATTAAAAGAGTGAGAATGAAAATCTATTTTGAATCTCACTGCTTTTTGCAGGTCAGTTTTTTTCCCTTCCTTGTATTCATCTTTTAAAGAAGACTGATTGACATCAAGTCTCCATTTAAGACCCCCACCAGGATACATGAAGCCCATTCATCATACAAGGAGACTCGGCTCAGCCCTGGATGGTCAGAGAGCTGTGCTCGCTACCATCCGGTAGGACAAACTGTGATTAGGTTGCACCTCAGCATAACCTGCAGGGAGGAGAGGAACTGAGACACAGGTTTCCAGTTTCGACTTATACCACACAAACTGAGTTAAATCCTGTGGGGGTATTTCATGTTATTTTTAGCCTTTATGAAAAAAAAAACAAACAAAAAAAACAAGATCTACACTTCAGGTCCATCTTCCATTTCTGTACGCCGGTTATTTTATTTAAATGGTCTTTACTGGCAAATTGTTCAAACCCCACATTCATTGAAAGTATAGTTGTTGCTCAAGCTCTTTCTTTTCATGTCATTTGTCACATTCTGCTCCAGCAGAACAACAGAATCCAAGAACTGGTCCAATGATAGCCCAAGCTTTTATCATTTAAAGTCTGAGAGAGGTGTTACACTGGGGAGGAATGATTACTGGAATGGTTAACAAGTGAGTTATTCAGCAGAGCAAATGTCAGCTGCGACAGGAGGACAACTGAAAGATCAAGGGAAAGGGAATAAGAAGCTAAATACACAAGGGCAAAGAGGTCTAGTTAAGACTAATAACCAAAAAATAACAGGTATTATGGTATAAAAAAAAAAGAGAAACCAGAGATAATCACACAAGTCAGAATATTAATATATTACATAGTCAAAGAACAGAACACAAGCCAAAAGTCTCAAAAGAGTGAACCAAATATGGAGCAATATATGTGAGATGACCAGGAAATAATATTTAATTGTGACAATTCTGATATTTCAACATAGCCTTTTTATGTATAAATGGAGTTTGTTTGAGATTACAGGATGATTGTAATGGTGGTTGGTTCTTGGATTACACAGATTTTCCTTATGCAATGTTGCTGTCTTAGAGATGTATTTTTAAGTGTTGGGTTGATAAATAATCCTATATGTGACAGTTGAGGCTTGAATATGTTGAAAATATGGCTATATTGATTTCCAATGATGAAATGTTAATGCTGCAGTATGTAACTTTTACAAAAAATATTTTTCTACATATTTGTTGAAACTGTCACTATGTCATGACAGAATCGTATGAGACAGATAACCTGTGAAAAAATCAAGCTCCTCTGCCTTCTCCCAGTCCTCCCAGTGCTAGCTGGAAACAATTAATCAGAGCTAGGAGACGGGACTTAGTGCTGTCAATCACCGTCTGAGCAGCGCTGCTCATATTTTTTTTTTTACATTTTTATGCTCAGCCTAGTGAAGCACTTAGAGATTTTATTTTAAAAGTGCTATATAGATGAAATGCACTTGGTGCTATAAAGATGAGCTTTAAAAAAAGCAGCTATTGACCCTTTCTATTTTAATCTGACTTTTCTAACATCTAAGAGAAATTAACTGATTGTGCAGAATGCATAAAAATATTGGGTGTGCTGATATTGAGATTACTTAAATGTGATGGAGGTAGACCATTTAAAACATTAAAAGTAAATGCATTTTTAAAAACACTATAGAAGAACAGGAAGCCAGTGAAGAGAGGCCAGAACTTTTCTTAGGGTTAGCTAAGACAACCTCCAGGGTTCTGTACAGTCTATAGTTGATGAAGAGTTGATTGATTCAGAACCACATTTGGCACCCTATGTCATGTGACCTGTTGATCAGTTATCATATCTTGAAACCTGTTATGCATTGAACTGTTTGGCCATCACGGGTTAGCCTTTGTCAACCTGCAATGGTTTATCCCCACCCAAGGCCATATTTACTGCTTTCAGCACATAAAATTAAAACAATTTGTTTGAAAGCATGTTCCACTCCTCAGAATAACTGTCATTATAACAAAATTTGTATTATATAAATGACCTGTGAGTAATTTGCTGTTATGGCTTATTTGTATTTTTGTATAGAAGCATTAACAATATACATTAAGATATTTGCATATTATGAAAGTCTGAATCAAGAATACATAATTTCCTGCATACCCTACCCAGAACTGAAATGCCAGCAAGATAACAGCACCCTGCTGACATCACCATGCATTAGAAACTATGATGGAGGAGGGGGGTGTCCTAAAATTAGATTCATATTTTAAAAGTTTCATATCGGTGCAGAGATGGTGCTAGAGTTCATGTTTCGCATTAATCACGAAGTGTCAGGGACATTACTCAGACCTCTGTCATGCATATGTAATAACCCATCAGCCTTCCATTGGAAAGCTGAGACAAATTTCTCCCTGAAAAGAAAAAGCCTATTTAAATCAGTTTTTTTTCTTCTCTGAGTTGCTGCGTGGATGTATGTCTGTCAGACTGAGCTCCTTATATATCAAGGAGACATGCTTAGTACTCTTAAATAACAATTAGACTTGTTCACAACAAGAAATAGTGCAAGGTCCTGTCTGACATGTAATGGCTTTTCTTTGCAGTGTTCAGACAGAATTTGGATGATTTATTTTCCCAGTGAAAGATGGGATCAGAAATATCTGTTTGCAGTACATTAGAAATATAACCTATGTTTTACATAGAGTAATGCACTGGATAAAATCTATTTTCATTTTTGCTACTTTATATTTAAGCTGCACTATACCGAGGGAGAAATACTTTAGCGGCTCTACTGTACTAGTAACTTTGTCCATAAATCAGTATGCAATAGTTTATGGGACATTTTTGTCTTCTCACCCTGCAGCTGCTCAAGGCAGAAGACCTTGTCCAGAACAGATTCACAAGATTATTTTACAAAGGCCTGAGCACATTATGGGATTAAAGGAACATCACCAAGCTGGTTTAAGCCACATTTATCAAGCAGATTCCAAGTTTTTTTTTGTGCAAATAATATTTTTAAAGGCCTCAAACAAATGTTTTGTCTACCTGGAACATAGGTTTTCCACAATCATAGTTTTATTTGTCATTTATAAAATTTATACTAAGTGTACAATTTATGGCACAGGGCCCTGGTAAATTAAAATGTAACAAAAGAGAGAATTAATTACAGTAATTCAATTCAAAATGTGTAACTTGAATACCATACAGATTCATTACATTACAGAGTGATATTTAAGCATTTATTTTTGTTCATTTTGATGATTACTGCTTAGCTAATAAAACCCATAATTCAGTTTATCAAAGAAGCTGTTTGTTCACAGAGTGCTGTATCCAAGCATATTAATGGAAAGTTGAGAAGAAGGAAAAAGTGCAGTAGAAAAACATGCACAAGCAATGTGGATAATTGCAACCTTGAGAGAACTATGAAGCAAGACTCTTTCAAGAGTTTGGGGAAGATGAATAAGGCATGGACTGAGTCTGTGCTTCAAGAACCACCACACAGGTGTATCAAGGAACAATTCATTTTATAAACAAGGTCTCAGAATCTGAAGAAAGAGTGGAGCCACAGAATCCAAGTTTAAGGTTCAGTGTGAAGTTTCCACAGTTGGTGATGATTTGAGGAACCATGTCATCTGCTGGTGTTGGTTCACTGTGTTATATCAAGTCCACAGTCAGAGTAGTCATCAACCAGGAAATCATAGAGCACTTCATGCTTCCCTCAGCTAACAAGTCTTACAGAGATGCTGATTTAACTTTCCAGCAGGAATTTCCCCTGCTTACACTTCCCTACATATAAATGCCTGCTTTAATAATCACCATATCACTGTGACAAACTAACCTAAACCCCATAATGAATATATGGAATATTGTAAAGAGGAAACAAAAAAGAAAGAACAGAAATAACATTGCAGACGAGTTGAAGGGTGCTAATAAAGCTACCTTGGCCTCTTTTAACATTTCAGCAGAGCCACAGGCTGATTACCTCAACCCCACTTCACTTCACACTGATGTAGAAAGTCATACAAAAGGAGCCCAGACCAAGTATTAAGTGCATAATAGTGGGGTGACATTTTTGTGTTAAAAGTCATTTTTTTTATTGGTCATCTGTAATATTCAAATTTTATGAGAAACATATTTTTTTATTAGCTGTGAGCCGTAATTATCAAAATGATCAGAATTAAACGTTTCAGACATAGGCTACACTGTGTAAAATATTAAATTTCAGTCTTTGAACGTATTTAGTAAAACATTTTCGATGATATTTAAATTCATTTAGCTGCAGTTGTAAGTAGAAATACATTTTCTTCGAATTCCTCACTTTTATTTGACTTTCTCTGCAAAATCCCTAACTTGTATTTGTCATGCATTGATAAAACAGCTTCCATTCCTCGCTGCTGTCCGGGCCAGGTTTTGATACAGCGCCGCCACTCGCCGGAGCACTTGGATTGGCTGAAGGAGCAAGGTAGCCCGCAGAGACGGCTCCTTCCCCGGGTTCAGTCCAGCCAGTGAGACGCACAAGCTGAAAAGGTTCGGCTGAGCGGGGCTCTCCGCTTGTGTGGACTCCGATTTGATGAGTGAGCATGAATTTACCTTCAAGGTATCGATCCACACATCAGAGCAAGTCTGGTGAACCTTTAAGAGGAAAATCAAACGGAGTCAGGTTTTAACGCAACATCCTCTCCTCTGCCGGAGGACGATGCGCCCACATCTTATTCCGTAAACTGTCACATGTTTGTGAGGAAAAAGCAAGCAAACAAACAATCAGTGCGCTGGAGATATCTTCTGCAGAGCCACGCTGTGCGCTCTTGGTTGTGGAGGTTGATACCTGGACGGGAACGCAGCGCACAGAGGGAGGATAAAGCGTGTTGGAGATACATTTACTCAGAGACTCGGACTTGCCTCAGAGCGCAGTTTGACTCCTCATGATGGGCTGCGGCGCACAGACTGACAGAGGAAGGGGAAGAGCGCCGAGATTCCCCGCGGAGATGCCGTCCGTATCCTGGCTTCTGCTCTTTCTCCTGCTGGATGTAGGATTTGCTCAAGGTAAACTTTAATGCTCCATTCTTAAACTGCAGACTTGGCTTCATCGCTGCTCAAAGTTTTACGCTTCGGCGGGGTTGTAGTGGTCGGGAAAACCCCAAAGTTTAAGTAGAAATTTATATTTCGAAGTAGCATACTCACCTTTTGGCACTGAGTTATAAACTAAGTCTCTAATCTGTCTGTTAGATCGATATCTTCTGAATACTAAGTTAGAATGTGTAATTTACTTTTCCTGGATCAGAACTGTATTAATATGTGTTTTGCCGGTGGATCGGCCAATGATTGGAACTGGCTGATTTCCCTTTGAGTTGCTTTGATCAGTAATAAGCCAGTAAAATAATAATAATAATAATAATAATAATAATAATAATAATCAAAAATCGGATTTGTTTTCATATTTTTAAGTTATCGAAACTAAGAACGCTCACCATCTTCATTGTATAAAGCGAACAACCAACAATATGTACTTTGTGGTACTTCGAAAATAAAATCAGGTAAAGGTTAGGAAAATGTATGCTTTGCTGCATAGATTTGTGTTGGCTTTCAGTTCTGTAATTTTCTGTTTCATTTGAAGCTACTTCCTCTTGAAATTAAAACATCTTATTTTTTATTGCCTATTTTTTGTTTGATAGCTAAAAAAGAGACAGATCAGAATTTACTCTGAATTTAGCTCTGATCAGTGATATGTAGGTCAAAAATATAAAAATCTGATTTGTCTTCATCTATTTTACTTTCAACAAACAAATGTGAATATTTTATACAGATCCTTAATTCAAAATTATGAAATTCTAGTTACCCTGGTTTGAGCTGCATTAACAAGCAACAATTATTAGTAATTAAAGATTTTTAATTTGAATTTAGATTACATTAATAGATGCAACTCACTATTTTAAAACTATAACCAGGATTTAATTTTTGTTTTTATCATTCATCTTTTAAAAATCTGTTGTCTCCTCCTCATTTGGTAGAAAACTATTGTTTTTTTTCTTTTACAACAGTTTCCATTGATTAATGTTTTAAGCAACCTGCTGTCAGTTACAGAACAAAGGTAAAGCTAAAACACTTGAAGGTATTTACTTAATCCTCTCTCTCGCCAGTGAAATTACTTGTCAGTAAGAAGAGGGCATCTGTTTGACGCTTAATTGTTCAAAATGTGTCTGTGCATGTTTAAGTACTGGCCTTGAATGAAGGTAGGTGGTCTCTCTACTATATGTGTCTATTACTGTATTAGACGTCTGCGGTCTTTGAGAGCAGTATGAGATTATATTGGCGACCCAACCACTTATCATGTGGCAGGGATTAGGGTCTGTGAGCAACCTTATCTAGCTCCTCCAAATTGTCATCTCACTCCTACATTGTTAATGAGCAAAACAGGGTTGAAAAAAGGGTGAGGAAGAACAGGCCAGAAACAGCTTCTGAAGGGCAGGGCGAGATGACATAATACCCTTTCCAAAACCCCGGAGAGCTCTGTGTCATTGACTGGATGGGAATACGAACAAGGTTCTTCTCTGTCCATTAAGAAGTCGATAGAGCAGGAGAACATTGTTTGAGCTTAATTAATGGGTTTAGCTATTTTGGGGCACTGATGAGCTGTACACATTTCCAAATCGCTCGAGAGATGCTTCTTCAGTGTGAAACTACTGGTTATTAAAGTGGCTCGCTTACAGACACTTACTTGCAACACAGTTCTGTTCCTGGATGGTTTGTTTTTGGGTTATCAGAACATATCTTCTGTCTCTGCGTACTTATATTTGTTTCATTTTTTATTTTCTTTAAGAGATCTTACTCGATCCAATAATAAGTGTGGTCTTTACTTGGTGTAAGTCTTGTTAAAAGAGACAAGTTGAGACAGATTTCAGTGAGATCTATGACAGTAGCTCTATTAAGAACTGTCGTTGGGAAGACAAATCTGTTCCAGAGATACTGTATTATAAGGAGTACTTTACCTCAAAATTAGGATTGGTTTGATCTGCTTGAGGAGAGTATCCAATGGGTTTCAAGTTGGTTTTTAAACTCCTGCAAACTGAGACTTGGATTATATCTTCACTGTTCTGAAAATCATGTTTGATTAGACAAAGAAAATCCTGTCTGAAGTGTTTTTATACTTGATTTCTTTTTATTTTCATGCCTGACCTTAAGGTTGACATTTATGTAGTGCGTCTCTGCATTAGCCACTGGATACAGGGGAGCTGAGGGCCATCCAGGGGATTAGTTCAGTTTTTCCATACGGCTGTTCTTATGCCTTCCTGCTACTCTCACACCCTGCTCCTCTCTGCTTCCTGAAGATGTGTCCTCTGAGGTTTCTTTATAGAGGGGAAAGTTAAAGGATATTTGATACATATATGGATTATAAACCATCATGAGTCAGTGTGCTGTAAGGCCATGCTATTTACCGCAGATGACAATCCCGTTCCGAACAATCCAGTTGCTGCATGGAGTAAATGGGAATGGTATTTTCATTATTATTATTCTAACAGGCTTCCCTGGGGCCTCACAAACTAGCTCCCTTTGGTCTACTAATATTACAATCATTGGGGTCATTTTTTTAAGCAGAGCATATGCACAATAAGCACATTGTGTGTAAGGAGCAGGAGTTATAAATTTTCCCCTGTGAGCTGACTGAAACGACAGATTTAAATTCAGTAAATTAAACGTAACTGAAGAATTTAATGTAACTCACTGAAATAGAGATTAGGTTTGCACTGTGCGCAGGTCATAGAAGAGAGCTGAGGAAAGATTGTGTGCACAGTTTGGCTTCAACGGGGCAGAGCTACATGCTGGTTGCTAGCTAAGCCACAGATGGAGCTTGGTAGCGAGCGATAATTACTGTGAAAAGTGGCTGCTGAGCTTGCTTCCCTGCTCCACTTGATGTCATGTACTATTGTTATGAAAGCAAAAAATATAGACGTGTTCTATTTTAGGGCCGGGAACAGTTCTGCTCTCCTCCTGTGGGTGAGGATACCTTGTGGTTCGCTGGTGGAGGCGGGATACTGTGGCTGCCATGTTTACAGTTGGCTCTATTGTGAGGTTCATTGTTGTGCTGTTATTAGCTCAAAAGTCAGTTTTGTTACCTTTAATGTATCTTGTATCATTCCAATTTTTTTTTCACCTCCCCTTATTTTGCCTCTTTTCACAGCCTTCACTTTCACAGCTCAGTTTTGAATTAATTGCTAAATTGAGGCTTTAAATACTTTCTGAGCATGTCCTAATATAACTGACTAGACTACAAAACCAAAAATGCTTGAGAAAAACACTAAAGTAAATTTCACACTAACTTGTCAAAACACTCAAAGCTGCGGAGCAGAACAGAAACCATGACCTATCTACATCACTTTGAAGATGTATGCTCCTTTTCTTTAGTTTCCTGTAGTCTAATCGTTACGCTTCTAGTATTTCTGTGTTTTAGTCACATCTTACTAATACTGAAAATAGCAAAAATTGAGTCTTCCTCCCTTGGTAGCAGCTTCTGCACTGAAGAGTGTTGTCACTGTGACTTGGTCGTGCTTAGTATGCTACTTTGACTGAATGGAAAAAGATCTTATTTCTGAGTTTCCAAATGGCTAGTGCCCCCAATTTAAATTATTAAAGTTATAATAATTTTAAATATATTTTCTGCTGTTCTTTTGATTTTGATACAACGATTAAAAAATATAGAATAGACATCCACAATATTTCATATTAGTTATCAAGTAAACGTGGTGACCTTTTTGTCATTTAGCTCTTTATAGAGTAACACTGGTAGTCTAACAAGCAGATGTTAACAGGTTAATTATTTAAGAATTTCTTTCACAACTGGAAATATTTCTAAAGCTAGAATTTGCCTTTGCTATAGGGAAGGGAAAAGTGTAGAAGCCTTCTTTCAGCCAGCCAACTGGCGGTGTGCAGCAACATGTTCTGAGAAAGAGCAGTGCTGCATTATCCCAGGCTCCACATAGGCAGACACACTTATGGAAAACCCAGCACTTTCTCTGTAAACTCAGTAAAACAGTTTAAGCTTCAAGTGTTAATTTTTACATTTTTCAAATAGAAATGTTTTAAAACCTTGGCATGCCCTGACACCAAAAGAAAGCCCACGCTCAGTTGTGAACAAAGGGACAGTTAAGTGACAGTGTAAAGAAGTGCGACTTCCACAAAAAAAAAATATGGCAAGCTTCAATTGTAAAAAAAAAAAAAATACTAAGTGGGAAAATAAAAATATGGCTTAAGAGTTAATCTTTTATAAAACAGTGATCATCTGGAAAACATTAAACCTAATTGAGGCTTGCATTGTTAATTATAGAGAGGTGATCATTAATGGACTACAGGTGTGGAGCAACTAACAGGACACAGGTGTGGCACAAAACAAACTGGTGTATAGAAGAAAAATAGTTTGCTTAAAATTAAGAATAAATCTCAGTAACACAAATAAAGACAGTATGATAACACTGAATATAACCTCTAAGCATCACAGATATATAGCTACAGATGTGTAAAATTATAAAGTCTACAAGAAACTGAAACAATCAGTACTAGAAAGTACTAAAATGATAATTAGGAGCTAAAGGAACATTCAGGAAGGGCGGGGGCACACTTTCTAATACCCTTATTGTTTAATCTGATAATTAAAGGTACTTGCATAGGTTTTTGGCTGATCTAGACCCTTTCACATTTTTTTCTCCATATTGTAAAGCTCCAATTCTGTTTTTTCTCTCTCTCTTTTGTTTAACCCCAAGAATACATGACCAGCAAAGATAGTTAAAGCTGTTCCAAACAGAATTTTGTGGTGGATTTTTAACCGCTTCAATTTCTGTAAAGCATTTCACTTCTTGATACTGGTTTTAGCTGATTACAATTTCTCTTTAAGCCCTAAAGTACATGAAAAGAACTGAATTTTTTTTCTAGCCTTCGTGCTGTAAGTCATTATTAATCTTTTATATTAGGAGCATAGGCAGTGTTACATTTTGTAATGAGAGAACGCTTGCTGTAAAAGAGGATTTTGCTTATATAAAACAAAAACAAAATAATTACAAAATTGACTTTTCAAACAGCCTTCAGTGTGTTAAATTAGCAATAAGTGTGTTTACCTCAGTTAATATTACTTAAACGGTAGTCTCTGTGAGTTTTCCTATGAAAATGTCAACTATTTCCTTAACTCTGAGACTTCCTAAAGGCCACCAACATTTTAAAACCCAGTATGTTCTCTGGCAGACCGACAGTGGAAACTTAAAACGATAAAACTAAGCAACTTTGTTTTACTCCCTTCAGTCTTCCTGTTGTTTGCTGAAAATCTTGCACTCTCCAGCAGCCTGATAAACAGTCAACATATCTTGACAAAAGTTTGTTACGTATCTGTGGTCCTTTTGCTTTGTTTTTACACAACTTACTAATACTAACAATAAATATCTATGTTCCCTCAGTAACAGCCTCCACACTGAAGAGCATTGTTGTTACTATGACCTGGTTGCACTCAGGTGTGGTGTGTTCAATGAACAAAAAGAGGCTGGATTCTAGAGTTATCAACTGGCCATAGGTCAAAACTCATTAAGTGAAAAAAAATCACCTGACTTTAATCACCTCTGATTTCTCAGTGCATCTCTAATGATATTTCACAATTTACAGCATCTGAAAAATTATAAACTTCAACATTCTTCTTGGTGGAACAATGTAGTAACCACATAAAAATTTGAAAAAAGATGACTCTCCCAGCCAGTTAACCAAACAAGTTATTTTTAAATGTTACTCTTCCATGTTTCTGTCACATTTTTATTTGCCTCTCTCATATGGTGATTCCTTGAAGCCAGTAAACCGGAGCAGTGAAGGGTATAATAGAAAATCAGAAAACTCTTGTTCCTTCCAGAACAGTACTTGAAAAACAAAATAGGTGAGATGAAGGAGATTGTAAGGACGTAGGTAAAGGACAGAAAGGTGAGCAATGAAGAAAAGGGGGAGATGTTGGCAGAGGCAGGGAGAGGGAAGGGTGAAAGCAGTTGGACAGGAGAGGAGAGTGTCATTAATCACCCTGTGTGACACTCTCAACTACAGGGGAGCTTCACACTGCAACATTCACTTCTATTAGCAGTCCATTAGCAGAGCTCTGCACAAGTAGCAGCGCTTGACAGGTAGGCCTGTGCCAGAATGGCTAACCTGTGTGCCTTGACAACGCATATTGCTTCTGGATCATGTGGCAGTGTGTATGTGTGTGTGGGTTTGCACTGGGTGTGGAAAGTCAAAGTGCACCACAGGGCAGAAATTACCTTGACATATTGTGGCAAGTTTTGCCTTTTCGGCTATGGAAAGGAAATGAAAATAATTGTTTAAAAGGTCCCGCTTTCAATTACACTACTCAGTGAGATGGGAGGTAATGATCCTAACAATGATGATGGTGGTGGCTGCGACCTGATTCTCTACCTGTGATTTTTGCCTTTGCTGCAAAATGGCTCTTCAAAGTTAAGATGATGCATTAGAGGCGCACCCATTTCTCATTCAAAGCCTTGCATTGCCTCTTAGTATCCAGGAGCCCTTTGATTATATGATTGTAGGCAAGGGGAAGGGGGGTGGAGGGGTGGACCACTGTTCCGACTCTAGATCCTCTGTTCGTTTATGATTAGAGATCAGAGCCAGCAGTCAGAAAATCTGGGGTTGGTGGGGGTGATGGAGAGGAGGACAGAGCCAAAGGGGGAGAGAGAAGTGATTACGAGTTAAGTGGCCCTTCTCATGCCATTATAAGCAACAGGGCTGACAGAGCACATCATGAGTGAGAATAAGTACACACTCCACTTCTGCCCTTTAATTTGGCATCCTGGCCTCTCCCCTGGTGCTCAACCGCTAACGTCCACCTACATTTTTTGTCCCTAATTGGAAATCAGCCACGTGTCTTTACCAACACAGCTATATACAATTGTATTCACAAGTTAGGTGACTTCCTAGGGAGGTTTTTTGTCACTTTTTATATTTCAGTAATTATTATTTTCTTGAATTGAGAAATTCTGTCTCCTAACCTTATTCCCATTTTCTTTTCATGTTTGTGATGTAATTTTGCAGTGTTCAGATTAGTTTTTTGTTCTTACAACACCTTAACCTTTGTTGATACCCTTAAGGCCTTTCGACAGTATCAGTTTAATTTTGTGCAGTTTGCACACAACCTAAACAGAATTAAAGAGGCTTCTGTAATGTTACTTTGCTCAGGGTCACTATAAATAGCTCAATGTGCTGGTTAAAAGGCCAACACAGTGAGGTTATTTCCCTGATGTCCTTTAACTGAACTACCTATCCCAGCATGTAGCATGGAACAACCTTGGTAACTACTGCTGTAAATAGGAAGCAGGGGCCCAGTGTGGCACAAGAAGATAAGTTGCCCTGTAAGCAAAATATAGGCCAAACTGTGCTCCTGGTGTAGTTCCAACATGTTCAGTTTATTCAGATTTTGGATTTTAATAGTGATAACTGCACTAATACAAGATAGAGAAATACACCCTTAGATACTATAAATGGTCTGAGTAACTTTTCTGAGAAAAAAAAGTAAGATTGTACTTTTTAAACATTTCTTTAAAGAGTGTAGAGAGCTACTGTGATTTAATGTTGAGCAGGTCTGTGTTGGTTTGTTTTAAACTGGAAAACAACCACTTCACTCTACAGTAAATTTGGAGCTACAGTGGACCCCCGCCTATTTGTGGTTCGGTATTTGCAGATTCATTTTTTCAGGGATTTTTCTGTGGAACTCCAAATTTGGAAAACCTGCCTATTCTCAGATTTTTTTCTTTGTCCTTATTTGCATTGCTACTTGAGATGCTATTGGCTGGCATTTGCAAAGCAGCCAATCAAGGAGCGCCATTTATTTTCCTTGGCAATGATTGGCTGTACCCCCGAAGAGCCGAATTAAGGAAGGGAGTAGATATTAGCTTCTGCAGTAGTACTAAGATGGTTTTTGCTGTGTATGGGAACTATTAAATTTTTTAGAGGGAGTCTCAAGGGGGTTCTTGAGCTATTTACAGGTCGCTGTGGTCCCAAATGGTGTCCACTGTATTTCTATTTTAGAGAGAAATAATGCCACATTTCCTATACCTTCACTGATCTAATATATTCTCGTATAAATACACATCCATTCACCTGGACAAGAGTCTGGTCAGGTTCCAAGATAAAGAAAACACAACTTTCATGTTAGTTACATTTTTAAAAAGTAACTTCGAAATTGCAAGGGGCAATAATTCAGCACCATCGTCTTTGTCAAGCTTCACAATTATTAAACGTGAGATTTTTTTTTTCTTCATAAAATGAGCTCTTTATTCAGATTATGTCACTGCAATACAAACTGAATATTATTTTAGAAATTTGTCCACTTCTTTACATCATCTCCTGGTGATCCCTTTAATACGACTCTTTGTCACAATCAAGGAACATTAATGCTAAACTCAGGCTATAGGTTCTTTCTTCATGTGAAAGTCCCACATACCACAGAGGCAGTAATGAGATGATCTCAGACGTGATTCATCATGCCTGAGTCATGGACACAGCATGGAGTTACCTGAATTATGATGTTTGTTTAGAAATCCATCCTCCTCTTGAAACATGAAACACAGCTACTGTCTTTCCCTCAGTTTTGACTCTGTCTGATGAACCTACACCCCTTTTCTTTGCTTTCCGCTGCTTTGTGCTACTTTACACAGCTTTGTTTGTGAGTGTAGGGAAAATAAAGAAAATTTTCTTGAAAAATAAAAACAATGAATCTTTATAAGAGTAATCAGAATTTATTTTGCTAAACCTCTTCATGTTCTAGTTATTTATTTCCTTAAATGTGTCTGTCATCTTATTTCTGTTTAGAAGGAACTAGGTTTCTATTTGCTGCTCCCTCTGTAAAGGGTTGTGGTCTTCATATGTCAGCAGAACAGAGGGGGAGTGCTTGTGGGACCCCCTTGTCCTGGCTGAAACATGAGAGCAGGAGACCAAATGCTCCCCATTTCCTGTCTCCACTTTATCAGCATCTTGCTCTGTGTTATTTCTACACTCTTAAAGCATCTGATGAAAGTCTTGCCACAGATAAATGTTTGTGCCTCCTTGCTTTTTACGGGACTCAAATGAGATACTTTATCCTCGCGCCACCCCTCCCTCTTTCGTTCTCTTTTTTACCTCATTCCTGTGTCTGCTTTTGAGATCCCACAAGTGAAGTTCAGAGTCTCTGGTTTACATTATGGTTACTTAAAGATGGGCTTGGGATGCCTTAAAAGACAATGATTGTCATTCTTTTGAAGGAATACACTTTTACAAGACTTTGGGGAACAGCTTTGAGAAAATGAGCCTTTGTTGAGTTAACTATATTTCTGCTGACTTTTGCTGTATATAATTATTTCCACCTACATATAGGTCAGTGAAACAAATGAGAAGTGATTCTCCTTTTGCATCCTTGACAGTTTACACTCTTTCACTTTTAATCACTTTTTTCATTCTAAGTCATGTAAGCTGTTACTGTGTGATGCAAAAGTTCTCATATCCCTTGAACTTTGAACATTTTATCATCTTTCAACTTAATTTAATGTGATAAACCAACACAAAGTTGTGCATAATCATAAAATGGAAGGAAAATGATAAATGGTTTTCAAAGTTTTGCAAAGACAAAATCTGAATTGTGTAGCAGAATTTCTAATGACTCCCCTTTATGCTAATACCCCTGAATAAAATCCAGTGCTACCACTTATTTTTAGAAGTCACCTTATTAATAAATAGTCAGTCTGTGTAATCCGAGTGTGGCAGACCAAGCAAACCTACTAAGAGATGAGAATCAGCCTAAACTGACGAGCCTAGCAAGGAGAGCATTAATCAGATAAATACCCAAGAGAGATAACTTTGGAGGTGATGCAGAGAACCACATCTCAGGTAGAAGAATCTGTTCACAGAACAACTATTAGCTGTGTACTTTATAATTCTGGTCATTATTGTTGACTAACAAGAAGAAAGCCATTGTTGAATGAAAGCTCGAAGTAATTGCCTACTGCTTCTCACAAGCCATGTAGGTAACATAGCAAATATGTGGAAGAAGGGTTTACTCTTTTTCCCGCATGCAAAACACCATATGTGGTGGAAAACTGACACCTGACATCCCCCTGAACACACCATTTTTACAGTGGAGCATGGTGGTGGCATCATTATATTGTGGGGAATGTTTTTCTTCAGGAGACACAGGGCGCTTATCTGAGTTGATGGGAAGATGGGTGAAGCAATATACAGGGCAATCCTGGAAGAACACATGTTGGAGGCCAAAGGTGCCGATTCTGTGGGTGCTTTGAGATCAAAGCACCTACGGAGATTCCCAAGCACCCACGTGTGCAAGGCAGCCTACACTTGTCATTGATTTGCTCATGACCACAGCAATGAGTCATGCAAGCATGAGCGCCATCAATATCTATTTCTGGATAGGACCGCACCTATTAGCTGCAATAGCAAGTGACATCAATCTGCAGGCGCTATTATATGTATTGAGTCACATCCACAAAACCAGACTGTTGCGATGCGGGATAAGCATGAATCTGTTACAAAAATGTTCGTAGCTCCCTTATTTCTTCTCCGATTTCAATAAAATATGGCCTAAATTAAAGTTCAGAAAATGTTTTGATAATTCATGGATTCTGACTATTATTCCTAGATATAAATTTATAAACAGTTTGGTCAGTTCTTTCAAGCTGCAAGAGAGGACTAAACAAAGGTATTTTTTATATTGGACAAGTAATGTAATTTTACGTAACTTCCGATGTCGGAGGCATTGTTTGTTAAATACTTTATGAAATATTTTATCCTATTTGATGACTGTTATGAAAATCACGTTGTTCTATGAACAAACAAGGTAATTGTTAGTTCAGTTTTGTTTATTGAACTTTTAGAAACTATAGTGACTGCAGTGCGTCAAAGAGAAAATAATGCAGAAAAACAATTGAAGAACAACTCAAACCACACCCATTCTTCTTTTTTCTCGCTCTTCTGTGTCGGCTTTTTTCCACACGCACCCTGATTACCGTGGCAACTGACTGACCACAGCTCCACTAGCTGACAGAGCAGAGATTTTGTTCTAGTGTATCAGTACTCAATGCCAAAAATCACGCAAAATTTTCCCACAAAGAACAGAACATTCAGTCTGTCACATTTTTATGTTTTTAGGTTTGATGTTTATTTTGTGATTATTAATAATCACTGTGTTGTCTGAACACAGCGGTGGTTAATTAGCTAATTTAATTAACTGCTCTGCTGATGATCGATCAGAGAGTGAGTGTGGGTCGCCTTATTTTTTTAACTTCACTGAAAAAAAAAAAAAGGAAAAGATTTGTACCTGTAATTGCAAGCTATTGACCTAAGGGAGACTGAATGCAATTGAAGTGGATGCAACAATTTTCTGTTTGTAAAAAATGTTGAGAACTGATTTTTCTTCCACATTTTAATGCTTTGTGTTGGTCAGTCACACAAAATTCCAATAAAACACACAGGAGTCTTAGGTTTTAATATGACAAACTCTTTAAAAAAGTATTCAAGAGGTATGAATACTTGTATACTTTTGCATGTCTGTTGTTATGAAAATAGCTCCATCTTTGTGTGCACACGTTATTGTTTTTCTACACGCATATGTTTGTTCAATAATAACCGGGTTTGAAAAAAGTCTGCTTCAGAGAAAACTGTATGAATACCACACCATTCCTCTTTGCAAAATCAATCGTTCTCATAATTCCCCACATTTTTCTTCCATCTGTTATCTACTGAGCTGCCAAGCAGATTTTTAAATGAAGCAGACCATTACCAGAGGGCAGAATTAAACGTGTGTCACGATGCCAGCCTGTGAAAGTTGTTTTTACTGAGTGAAATGAGGTGCTAAATTAAAGCTTCTCAACTGGTATGTACTGTTGTACGATTAATCCCCTCCAATGCATAGAGTCAAGGAGGAGTCAAAATGTGAACACACACCTACATATTCAAAATCTGAAGTTTTTGACTTATATTTTGCATAAGAAACTGAAATCCTGCTTGGCTGGTCTTTTTTGGGGGTAATTATTCTTCACAAGTCTCAGCATGCACCGTGGAATTCAACATTGCAGGAAAAAACTGTAATAGCAGACTTAACTACCTCACCATCATCCACCCCACCGCAGAGCTCCCACCAACCTTAACACCCCACTGTGTGACCTCTTTCCTCAGTTTTGGCTTTGTTGCTGTGACTCCGTAATAGTTTGCAACTTGAGATTGCTGTTGGGTGTCAGCACTTTCCTGTGTTTGTACAACATGTGTGTGTTTGCCATATCTCCATGATCAGTCCCTGGTGACTTAAGTGCTGGCAGACAGTGTATAACTGGGGTAAGCTCAATGGGTCTCATTTAGATGGGGCCCAGACAGAAGCCCCACTGGTGGAAGGTTATTTTATTACTCCTAACATGTAAAGTACACTGCTGAAGCTGCTACATTTGTTGGCTTTGTCAGAAAGAGCAAATGTGTACCTGTTGTTCTGTTGTAAAAGTTGTGAGAAATTCCTAATCTGCTACATCGGATGGAGAATAAATGGCTTTGCGGCCTTTGATTTCCATGCATTCTTCTTTGGTTGATGAAAGCTGTGGAAATGAGCTTAATAATTGAAACCAGTTTTGCTGATCTGAAAGTGCAAGTAAATGTGAGAACTGCATGATGTATTAACACAAAAGGATCAAAAACAGCCATAATACAGCTGCCCTCGGATTTCTAGTAGCTTCATATTTTTATATCTACACAAAGGATGTGCTCAGTAGCTGGAAATGTGCTCACTTCAATTCACTATGAATCGTAAAATATTACTCAAACATCCCTGTTGGCAGAGGAGAGCTCCCAGCTGTGCATTTGCCCCTTTCAAGGAGTTACCCAAACAGTAGGCAGAGGGTGAATAATGGATGTTGTTTTGAGGATTGCTCCAAAATACTTGGAGAAAGCAAGATATTCTTCCAAAGAAGGTCGAATGTCTGAATAAACTCAATCTTCTACACTGATTCATTCAGCAAACACAACTTGTTTGCTGTGTAACCTCCACAGGCTGCTAATCCTCCAAGAAGCAGAACCAAAACACTGGAGCTCACATTTACTGTGATGTGCATTCTGCTGTTAATGCTTATTGAACATTGTATATTTCAGATTAGAAGAAGACATCAATGCTCAGCATAAGAGATCCATTTGTGCATTTAAAACCGTATTAATGATATTCAGAACAAAGCATTTCTTTTTTATCAAAGAGTGTAACATTTCTAGAACAACAGTTGAACCCACAGTTCAACGGTCTTGTGTTATGATTCCATCTTTTATGTCCCAACCCTCTTCCCTGTTTTCTCTGTTCTGTTGTACATTTTTAAAATGTGAAATGTGGGATACATTTCATCAACTGAAGTGGCTCAGAGCATGAAAAGTAGACACCAAAAAAGATTATATAATAAATATAAAGCAGAGAAATAGGGGGTAACATTATCCTTCTGCCCACTGGTAGCTTTTTGAAAAAAAAATTGTTTAACTTGAAATATCTGTTTTCTGTTTGATATCTTTTTGTCAGTGAGATCAGCATGTGTGTAGAAAATGTACGTGTTTTGTATATAGTTTAAACAAGTTAAACTGACAACAGTATAATTCAGGATAAATACCATTGAATAAGACATTTTTCATATACATAATCTTGTACCGATAGTAACTTTTGTTTTTGAAAAATGATTCATTTAATTCTCATATCTGCTTCCACTAGGGATGCATCGATCAAGATTTTTGTCCATGATAGCGATCCAAGTCATTTAATATTAGGTATTTACCGAAACCTAATCTCAATCCTATTTACAGTCTCCTGACAGTGAGAGACGTTTTGTCCCAACTGGAGCTTCTGCAGGTTAGCCTCAGTATGCTGCTCAAAGGGGCTTAACTCAGTTAAACTTCCAATATGTTTTAGCATAATTTATCATTTTATTCCAAAAGATATTTCTGACTTGACACATAGAGCTTCCGTCTTCTGTAAACTTACATCTTTTCCTGTTGACAGTATTTTCATGTGGAGCAGTCTGCAAAAGTGCTAGGCTAAAGCTAGCATGTTTACTAAATGTTTTAATATGATTTGTTAACAATTTGACTTTCAGTGTGGTGTCAGTGAACAAAACTTACAAAAGTTGCTCTGTTGCATCATAAACTTTGTCCTTTACTTTGAACATTGATTGTTGTTTCAGCGGCTCTATGTGCAGCTCTCTCTCTTACATTAAAACCTGTCTGGGGATATCTAAGCACAGTGGGCAGAGCCGGTCCTATGAAACAATGAGACAGGAAGCTGCAGCAGTTGTTACAATCCCTCTTTCATTTTAAAATGTTACTGAAACCCAGGTTTTCTATCTATTGAATATTGTGCTCAGCTATAATACAGTTTTTTCAAACCATGCACATGAAGTTTGGGCTGTGACTTTCAAAAACTGGTTGTGCAAAATGCAACTGCATGGTTCGCCAGCTACTGTGAGTATGGCTAACATCAAATCATGGGTAAATCATAAATCTTTTTAAAAACCCTAAACAGGATATTCTTAGCTGCCACCACAGGAAACAAAATATGGCTGAAAAATCAGAATCTGCAAAAAACTGTGTTTTTTGTCACAGAGAAAAAGATGGAGAACTGTTGGTGGTTATATCTGTTTAGGTCATATAATAAGTGGATGAAAATAATCAATACAAATAAACATTTGTCTATATTTTTTCTATAATTGACAAATAGTTCCAAGACTCTATCTTAATGAATTTGTTGAGTTTATCTCCACTGCTATGCGGAGATTACGATTTATGTTGTGTATTTGTGTTTTGAAATAAAATATTGGATGGATTTCAAAGAAATATGATACCAACATTGCAGCTTTTTGGATAAGCTATAATGACTTTGGTTATCATTTACTCAGTGCTACATTAGTAGAATTACTTCTTCTATATAGTATTGAAATTAATATTCTTCAAAAAGAGAAAAAAATGTCTGCAGAGTTTTCATTTTCATTATCTTATGTTTTGGCTATTCAAATTTTATCTGTAAGTGGTTAAACAGAGATAACAGAAAAAAAGAGAGCGAGAGAAGCAATGATGGACTCCAGCTGCCTTTGAGCAGGCACCATCTTAACCGCTAATCCACTGGAGTGCCCCTAGATATCAGGGACTTTCAAACATGCCCATCAATTTCTGTAGGAGGGCTTGGAAGAATTGCTCTCACTGTTGTCGAGATGCTGAAGAAATGAGATCTTAGTTTGGGAAAAAATTGACCAAGCTCAGTAAGATGACAAGTCTGTTTCTCCAGTTCCAGACATCTATAAACCATGACTCCATACGGTACACCAGCTGCGCTGGAGTCAGCACAGTAACTGTAAACTGATACACAGTAATGGCTTGCTGCAGATATGCTGGAGCATGTGGAGCGGAAACCGATAATTCAGTGGTGACACACTATGCATAGGGGTTCCCATGGTCTTTAGGCTGACATGAGGTAAGCTGATCCATCAGGTAAAAGAAGAGAGGGTTACACTGAGATGTGGAGTAGGGGGAGTAAAGGGAGGGCAGCTCCTCTGTGTAAAGGAAAGAGCATGGCATCAGTGAATTGTACCTCCTGATGAGTTTCCGCCAGTAGCTGCTTGTTTAAATCCCTCTGCACATGCTCTTTACGTCTCGCATTTAGAACTCTTCACATTACTAAATCATGTTTGTTTTTACAAGTCTACAAAGCCTTACTAGCTTTCTGTTAGCCATGTTTTCTGCTTTTTCGTGCCAAATATTTTTTTAGCATCCCTATGTTCCATGACAAGTACTTGCCAACAAAGCACTGATATGGCCTCGGGAAGAAGAAGAGAAAAGGGGAAATTGAGACGAGGAATAAAGGAATAAGGAACCACTCCTAAGCTGTGTGGCTTTTACCCAGGAGATGAGCAGGCTGGAGGTATCCAGTATTTAGGCACATTAACCCATAGCTATTCTGGGTTGCTTTGTGTGGCTTTTTTGTTCACGGAAAAGAGGCAAAAAATCTGGTAAACAAATACGACAGTGTTTTACAAAGCAGCATTTTCTGCAAGGACTGGGCAGCTTTAAGTATTACCAGCTCACATGCATATTTCCATTCGCCTGCAATTTCTTGGGAAATTTGGCAGCGTAATCTGAACCTTATTGTGTTTCTTCTCTGTGAAACACCAGACACCAGTGAAACCTGGTTTTGGTTTTGACGGCAAGTTTTTTTTTCTTTCTTCATTTCTTTCTAGCAGTCGTTTCGAATATAGGGCCACATTCAAGACAAACAGGAACATTTGTGCTGAAATTTCCATTCCTGCATGGGTCAGAAAGAACACAACAGAAAGCAGTATATGCATGGGATTTTTATGTTGTGATAGCCACCAATATTATGCCACAGTATTATGGTATTTTACTCAAAACCTTTTCTGGAGTATGACTTGTCACTCCCACAGAAACTGGGTAAAGTATTAATTTAGTTAGGGTGGGGGATGGTTCTGTCAACAAAAAGTTTACATAAAAATAATAAATAAACCTTTAAAAAGGTAGTGCAAGAAAAGTACGAAACAGACAGAGCAATAATGTTGAAGTAGTGTCGGAGAAAAGTTTTGACTTTCATGAATTAGTAATTTGAGGTAGAAAATGTTTATGAAAAGACTGAATGGGATAAAACCTTTCCTCAGTGATTTAAAACAAAAGGGACATTTCACATTTATTTTACCAGAAATTTTATTTACCCTGACCTATTTGTTTTGTTAGTGTTTTCATTTTGGAGTTGAAATAAGGGCTGAACTGTAACTTCGGGAAACTCCGTTTGCGAAAATACAACCCTCGATTTTCAGCTATAAAACTAAATAAAACCAATGATTTTGTCACAACGACTACACTAACTTGTATAGAGTCACTACAAAATCTGTGAAAAGTGCTTCCGTGTTTCCCTGCCATTGGAGCAACAGGAAGGAAAAATAAGAGGAAAGATAGCTCCAGTGAGGACTAAAACCTGATGTAACAGTAAACCTGTAATAATTTCAAAGCAGTTACACTGCAAAGCTGAACTAAAATCACTTCAAAGTCAGAAAAAAAGTTAAGAACTTGGCAGATGTTTAATAAATAAACCCTGAGACACATATCTTACTTACATAGTGCCTTGTTTCTTGATAATCTCTAAACAATGCAGTTGGCAAGGATTTTACCCTATTAAAGTTAAACATAAAATATGAACATAAAATGTGAACTGAAATTAAGCTACAGTATATATATATATATATATATTTTTTTTTTTTTTACTAATTTTAAATACCGTATTTTCCAGACTATAAGTTGAACTTTTTTCATAGTTTGGCTGGTCCTGTGTCTTATAGTCAGGAGCAACTTATATATGTTTTTTTTCCTCTTCATTTTTTGACTGATGCATTAAAGATTAATTCATACTTACGGACATGAACCAAGGATTAACCATTACCGTCTGCACCTATGAGGAAAGCTAATTACAGGCTGCAAGGTAGATAGGCAGAGCTGGAGGAACGAGTCCACAGTTGGGTAAAGAATGTGCTGTCGGTGTTCTGCTACCTGGTCAGATTGTCCTACCGTAGCGCGTCTAGATAGCTATCTACCTGTCGTGCTATCTTTCGAAACTGCTGGAACACCTGTTGAGGCTTGTGAACGGTGCAGTTACATCTCCATGCCCTGGTAGTTGCTAAGGAGATGAATATGAATGACTTTGCAGATGGGGCTTCTTGTTGTTATCTCTTCATGCAACACAACCACCTCTATATCACCCCAGATTTACTGCATGCGTCTCCGCTCCGCCCTGCTACACACTTCACTGGTGGAGCGGAGATGTTCCTAACTTCCCTGATTTAGAGCACGGACATCGGTACATCAGAAACTGCCAGCCAACTTCCAAGCCAATGCCAACAGTTTCTGTGGGTTTGCTGAAAAGCAACTGAACACAATGTGTCACTGGATCATATCATTAACATGGACAAGGTTTTTTTACTCTTCGTATTTTTTGACTAATGTGACTTACACTGCAGAGCGACGTGTAGTACGGAAAATATGGTACATAGCTCTCCCTCACCCAAACGCCATCCAGAGGTTCTGGTAAATGAAAAAAATATTGCTTACTAGGGCTTTTTTTCTGTGGTAATTTTCTACCCAGGTAGTATTTTTTAAGTCTGGTAAATGCATAGGAAACACAGGGGAATAATAATGTCCCTTCTGGTAGACGGCTTCACTGTTGAGTCTCCAGTCAAGTCTGTTGTCTAGATGAACGCCGAGGTATTTATATTCCTCAACCACCTCCACTTCTTCTTCCATGATGGAAATAGGGTTTCCTCTAACCCTGTTTCTCCTGAAATCTATAATCATCTCCTTTGTTTTGTTCACATTCAAGATGAGATGATTGTTTCCACACCATCCCACAAAGTGGTCCACCATCTCTCTGTACTCAGCTTCTTGTCTATCTCTGTTCCACCTAACCACTGCAGAGTCATCTGAGTATTTCTGTAGATGACAGGAGTCTGATTTGTGCTGGAAGGCTGAAGTGTACAGAGTGAAAAGGGATGGTGAGAGTACAGTATTTTGTGATGCTCCTGTGCTGCTGACCACCTGGATAGACACATAGTCCTTCAGTCTCACAAACTGTGGTATGTTTGTCAGGTAGTCATGGATCCAGGCAATTGTTGAGGCCTCCACCTGTGTCCTCTGGAGTTTTAGATGAAGTAGATCAGGCTGAATTGTGTTAAATGCACTGGAGAAATCAAAGAACATGATCCTCACAGTGTTGCTTACTTTATCCAGGTGACAGTGGGTTTGTTGAAGCAGGTGTATAATGGCATCTTCAACTCCAACTCCATGACGATAAGCAAACTGAAGGGGGTCCTGATATGTGCTGGTTTGCTTACTCAGGTGGGCCAACAGGAGTCTCTCTAGGACCTTCATGATGTGGGATGTCAGGGCAATGGGTGTATAGTCGTTGTAGGAATGGTATCAAGTTTTCCCCAAGAAAACTTGCTAAGCCTAGTGATAGGGGTGCTAGGTCAGTCCACCGGCGGCCTATCAAGCTTTTGTGTTAAAAAATGTTAAAAGTTAATACTATGACTAGGTAATTATATGTTATTTGATGACATTGTTGACAATGCTTAAACACACCACTACAAAGTCTTTAAAAAAGTAAACGCACAAAATATAATTAATATAAATTAAACCCTAATTACGTAATCAGCTATTGGCTTGGTCTTAAAACAAGCTATATAATCCTGGTCACATTCAGAGCCAACCTAAGGCATAAGATAGATGCTATATCTAACAAATTCCATAAATCTAGGATTTTAGCATTTGTTTATTGAAAATTACAATTTTATTAAATCTGATTTAATGGTTTTCAGCAGAGATAATTAAAAGCCCTAAATTGCTTCACATTTAAATTTAAGATTTAAAGGAGTGAGTTAAGTTTACTTTGTAAGAAGAGAAAAAAATAAATTTTTCATAGTTTAATTGTTGTGTTCCATAACGATAATCTGATGCTATGAGTCTAATCCTTGTGTTTGATCTTGGTTTGTTCACAAATACTCCCAGCAAATAACCAATTATCACTGATTGTTTTTTAAGCTTGTCCAATTAAACTTGAGTGAACACTTGAGTTTGAGTGAAAGGTGGCATGCGCGATCTGTGCCGAGGTGCAAACTTCAGAGGTAAATGACCAGATGCCGTGACAGGAAAGGAGGCTAACACACAGGAGTGTGGACAGTACGATTAGTCCGTGCTCCCTGCCTTGCGACCAGTTCAGTTTATCAACTATAAACCTGTCTTTGCCATCACTGTTACTGGTGCATAAAAAACCTATCTAAAATAAATAAACAAGCAATGCTTAGCCTGGCAGGGGGGCAAGTAAAGCCAGGCTTATAACACACTGGGGGAAACCCTGGGTATGACACAATGTTTTAGTGATGTTAAAAGCTGTTTCTTTGTAAACTTTGGTATACCTGGATTCCTGGTAGCTAGGCCCAACATTGTAAGGGTCCATAGAAGTTTTTGACCAGAGATCAAAAATCTAATAAATGCCCCCAGTCATTGCTTAACATCCTGCTCTGTCTCTTGTAATATAGTCAGAAGGACTGGTCTGAAAGGTTTGGACAAACAGAAGGACAAAAGTGATCAGTGATATGATGGATGTGTCACAGTGAGGGGATGTCGCTGTCTAACATCTATTGTCAAATAAAGTCTTTTTTTTCTCTGCAGTCTGTCACATCCAACTTGACTCTTCATTTGTAGTCCTTTCTCCCTTTGGTTTCCTCTTTTATTCTGTGAGAAAAAGCTGGGAGCTAAAATTGGGGGGAGGGGCGGGGGTAAAAAAAAAATCTGAGCCTGCAAAGAGAATTTTGGAAAAGCCTTACACAATTATTTTTTATTTCATGGCCCCAGTTACAAGCAGACAATCTTTGTCCTTTGCATCAGGGTGGTCTCTTGAGAGTGAAGCAGACATTTTAATTCAATGAGCTGCAAAGCCCCCCACCACCACCCCTCCTAAAACTCACTCATCTAACTTCAGTGATACAATTACGAGCTCTTCTGCATTAGCCATCTGTTGTGATTATATATGTTTACATGGGAGGGAGGTGTTTACAGAAACTGCAGCCTCTTCTGCTGTTTATTTAGCTACTGGAAAAGTTGAGCTTCAGTGAGATTTAATTTATTTATCCTCTATGGAAAAGAATCATAATGATTCAATCACAAGCATTGTGGATTAGTCCTCTGTCTGTTCTTTTCCTTTAGAATGAATGGCACCAGGTTACAGAGAAAAATTGGTATAATGGTTCTGCAGAGACACAGAGGCACATGAATATGTCTGTTGAGCAATCCTGTGGTATCCTTTCAGAGAGCGTTACTTCAGTTAGTTTTCTCTTCTGCTCTTTCCATATGTGTAGTTGTGTAAAGCAACTGAAATATAGGTAATGTGCAAGTATAACTCCATGTGTTTAAAACATAATAATTTGATGTGTTTGATGTAATGATATATTCCAAGCAGGTGCTTTATTAGTTAAAAAGATAAAGTCCATGCCTTAAATATAGTTGAAAAATTAAGTTTAAAGTACAGGGAAACAAAACAATACATTTCATAAGTATTAGAGGGTGTCCATTGGTATTGTGATTGTGTCCTCACATTACGTTTCGAACTTTGCAGTTGTTTTTTTTTGTTTGTTTGTTTTTTTTTGTTAGTGTGACAGATAATTTAACAAATCCAAATGGAGTTTCTGGAGAACAGCTTTATTATGTTGTTTCAGCAAATGATCAAATGGGTCAAAGAAGCTACTAAATGTCCTGTTTGTAAGGATCAATCTGATGCAACACATACAGCTACACTCTTTAGTAAAATCATGTCTTGTTCTTTTTGATGTTTTAGTGTGAATATGTTTAAGTAGTAGGCTAATCCTAGCATGTTTATTTTGTTTTTTTATTCAACTCATTGAAAGTCATCTCCATATCAGCGTGATTCCATTTCTTCAACTATTAACTTATTCCCTTTCTTCATAAATGTAGTACTTTGCTTTGGATGTCATAACATTTAATGAGTGGTGTTTTCAACTGCTCTCTGTTCCCCTGACATTTTGTGTCCAGAAAGTTATCTAGGGAGTATAGTGACCCAACAGGTGCAACGGCCAATACAGTCCTCTCTTTCATTCACTGTGAATCTTATTGTAAAGGGTGAAAAAAGGTTTTTGGGTTGATGTGTAATTCTAAAATATTACACTACTCTTAATTTCTTTATACTTTTACGCCTGTGCACCTAAGTTTTTTTTTTAAGTTTTTCTTTAAATTACAGTGGTTCACCCAATGTTTTTTTGGAGCCTTTTATGCCTGAATGACTCAGACATCAGAAACAAGGCTTAAAAAACAAAGAGTAATCCTCTGAAAATGGTTAGGTACTGGACATAAAATAAATAAAAGAGCTACTAAAGTTTTAAAGAGACCTCCAAAAAGCATGAAATATTTTTAAAACCACTTAAATGATTGGGCTTCTTAAAAGAAAGTGTGGTTCCTTGAAAAAAAAGAAAAGAAAAGAAAAAAAACCCTCAAGACTTTTGCTTAGAACGGTAGGTACAGTTTTTGCTTAGCTATAATTTTAATCAGTCTCTTTAACTGCATGAGACTTTTCAAAAGAGCAAGCTGAACAATTTGTTTGCTTTTTCCATATTTTTAAGTACTCATCCACCCTTTGCTTTGCTTGTCCCATTATTGCAGCATTCTATGATAAACATTGACCCACTTATCTCACTGATGGTCACATTCCATTTTCAGGCAACAGCACTTTTGTTTTATTGGTGTTAGCATGATGCGTCATGTTTTGACCATTGTTTACTCCACAACATGCCACTTGTTATCTCCTGCAGCAAATTGGCTGCGTCTTTACCAATCTTGTCTGGCTTTGTCTGCTTTCCTCTCTTCCGCTGGATGAGCAGCCATTAGTGGCAAGGGTCAGGGTTGTAATTGACAGCCACCACTAAACAAATCTGCCGTCTCGGCGGTAGACCGAGCCCACCTCCCGTCCCCTCCTTCTGGTCTAATCTAACTAATGCACCCGTGTGTGTGCTGGAAAGTGAATTAAGCAGAGGAAAAACTCAATACCTGATCCATCTGACGGAGC